>CM067325.1:54745000-56022500 GCA_034376525.1 Nicotiana benthamiana | reverse complement strand
TCCACTTGAGCATCTAAATCTGGGTCAATACCAGCAAAAACATCTCTGAACAAGGTTCTAGCACCATGCCAAATGTGTCCGAAGAAGAAGAGCAAAGCAAACGAAGCATGCCCAAAAGTAAACCAAACCCTTGGACTGCTATGAAAAGCACCATCGGATTTCAAAGTAGCACGATCTATTTTCAAAAAAAATCAAAGATTCTTCTTCTTCTTATATAATTCTTATGTATATGAATGCGAATCCACTTTCGTCTTTCTACGGAACCAATCTTCTCATTTACGATCAACATCTTTTGGAGCCCTTCTTGAACGAATATATTTCTATGGAAAAATAGAACGTCTTGTAGAAGGAGGAGCTTTAGGAACTCTGAATAGTTGTTTGAACAACGAGTTACATTTACGTACCATTAGTGCCAATATTGGCATTTAAATGGAGTTCCCCGGAGAATGAACTCCGGGAAGGTAGAGTAGAAATTTGTATGAGAAAATATGCTAATGTAGTCAAAATGAATGAACTCGTTCAATTCAATAAAAAAAGAAATCTTTCTTTCGTAACCCTCGCATGGCATATAAGCTACTAATACGTTTTTTCCCAAAGCAAGTTCGCCACCAACCGTAGCAGCTTTATACATTTTTCTTCTTCTTCTTCTTCCAAGTGCAGGATAACCCCAAGGGGTTGTGGGTTTTTTTCTACCAATTGGGGCTCTCCCTTCACCACCCCATGGGGATGGTCTACAGGGTTCATAACTACTCCTCTTATCGAAAATTTGAGTGGCTGAAGCTGAAGCAACTGCTTTCGAAGTAACAGAAAGAAAAGCAACGACTGGAGTGGGAGGGTCAGAGTCGAAAAGAGGATTCCTCACTTCTTTCTCTCATTCAAAATCGTGCATGAGACTTTCATCTCACACGGCTCAGTCTTCATAGGGCAATTATCACTGCTTATGGACCCGAACCTGGGTGATCTATCCATGACCAGGATGAAGCTTGGGCGAAACTAAGTGGAGGTCCGAACCGACTGATGTTGAAGAATCAGCGGATGAGTTGTGCTATTTGTCAGCACCGGTTTAGCTTACGATGTGTTTGGAAGCCCTCCACCAAACGAGTATTTTACAAAGAGCCGACAAGGAATTCCATTGATAACTGGCCGTTTTGATCCTTTGGAACAACTCGATGAATTTAGTAGATCGTTTTAGGAGGCCCTAATGACTATAGATCGAACCTATCCAATTTAGTAGTTATATCATCCGCAATTGCTTGAATCTCGAGACGTTCTTTGAACCAATCATATACTTTATTGAGATAGGCGGTATGAACCAGCGTGCGGACCGTGTGAATCAAATATTGTATTGATGATTCACACGGTTTTCTACCATATGTAGTTCAATTTCATTGTTTTTACTTAACTTAAGGGTTAAGAAAGTATTGCATCACATGGTTAGGGATATTTGTAAGAGTTGTATTAGATTAAAGTTGTCCTGCCCGCAAGGTTAAGGCAATTTAGTTTGCAATTGACGAGCCTAGATCTCATATTGTCAAGCAAAAAAAGAAAGTCATTGTGCTTAGGAGATCTATTGGTCAGGGGGAAGCCCAGATACTTGCCAAAACATTTACTAGTGGAGATATTAAGAATTTTATCTATGTTATCTTGCAAATGTTGAGGACAGTTAGTAGAAAAAATAAGTTTGGATTTTTGGTAGTTAATCTTTTGGCTGGATAATTTGCAAAATAATGAGATGGTATTTGATATCCTTACAAGTTTTATTACTGGCTTTAGCCATTAAAGTAAGCTCATCTGCGTAAAAAATATGAGATAGTGCTGGACTTTTGGGTTAAGCTTAATGGGATCCCATATTACATAGGCGACTTGATGATTTATGTAATAAGAGAGCATTTCGATACATAGAACAAAAATATAAGGTGAGAGAGAATCTCCTTGACGAATTCCTCTAGTAGGTTTGCAGCAATTGGTACGAGTACCATTAACTAATATGGCAATATTACTAGTGGTGATGCATTGCATTACAATATTGGTTATTTTAGGAGGGAATTTGAAATAAACGAGAGTCCTATAGATAAAGGACCATTCTAGGTAGTCAAAAGCATTTTCTAAGTCAAGTTTTATAATCATATTAGATTTAGAGCCTTTGATAACATTGAATTTATTGAGCACCTCCTGGATAATAAAATTATTGTCACAAGCTCTTCTATTCTTAATAAAGCTAGATTAAAATGGAGCAATAATCTTAGGTAAAAGGGGTTTAATCCTATTCGCAATGATCTTGGTGATAACTTTATAAACAGTATTACAATGACAAATAGCCGAAGTTTTTGTTAGAAGATTGGCATAAGGTACTTAGGGAATTAGGCAGAGATGAGTGTAGTTAAGAGGTTCAGGAATGATTTAAGTATCGAAAATGCTTTTCACAAAAACAATAATAGAATTACCACGAATTGGCCAGAACTTTTGATAGCAAAAGGGGTGAATTACATCCGGGCCAGGTGCTTTCATTGGTTTAAACGAGAAAATAGCATTAGAAATTTCTTGGGCTATAATAGGGCTATCTAAAAGGCTTAAGTCTAAAATGTCGAAAACTTTAGGAGAGTTTAGGATATCTGCCCTATTGGAAGTGGTAAAAATGATTTTAAAATAATTGAGAGTATGATTAAAAATTTCTAAGGATCTTTAATCCAGTTGTCATATTCATTTTTAAAATGGAAAATTTTATTGCTCCTTATACGAATTAGGGTAGAGATATGAAAAAACTTAGTGTTAGCCTCACTGTTGTTAAGCCAATTAACTCTTGATCTAAACTTTAATACTCTTCCATTCTAAGGACATCATTATAATCATTAATAATCTGACTTTCTAGGTCTAAGAGAAAAGATATCTTAGGACAATTATGAGAATTTTGGATCCCATTTAATCTGGCTAGGAGGTTTCTCTTTTTTTTTAAAAAAAATGTTCCCAAAAATGGTTTACTCCACTTAGAGACTTCTTGCTTAAAAGGGGGGAGGGTGTCTTCGAAAGAATTGTTGGTCTAGCTCTAGCATGATTTAACAATGAGTGGGAACTAGGGATGTGAACACCACATGGTTTCTAATCGGAATGGCCTAGTTACGAAGGGGTTAAACCTAGGGTTAAGTTTAATAAGAATAGGATTATGTTCACTATATGTTCTAGGCAAATGATCAACTAGTGTATTTGGGTGTTGATTAACCCATCATTTATTCACGAAACACATATCAAGACATTCCATGTCCTTTACTTTTTTTCCTATAGTTCGTCCAAGTATATTTAGGGCCCATTAAATGAAGATCAAAAAGGTCACAATTTTTAACGAGATTCCAAAGCTTAGTATTTTTATTAAAATTAACAGGCCGAGCTCCCAATTTTCCTCTGATGAGAACACATCATAAAAATCGCATGTCACTAGCCAAGGAACTTTATATATCACAATCCAAAATCTACTAAGAGTCGTGGTGGCGCTGGACACCGCTGTCAGGCAAGCCAACTGAAAAGTTTAGTTAAATTCTTGTTTTAATAATTTTGAAAACACTTCTTTTATATGATTAAAACAATACGCAATATATTCCTCCCAATGAATAATGAAGTATTTAAATAGCTTTTAAAATTTCTGAATAAACCCAAATAAATTCCAAAACCTAGTTACACAAGTACATGAGCAATTTCTAAGAATAAAATAAAAAAATGAATAAAGTAAAACAGCTGTCCAGAATACAATTGGACGGAAAAGTAAGCAGGATCTTGAGAGAGACGACACTAGCTGCGGGTCACCACGAGGAAATACAGCTCACCTAGTCTCCGTGACAACCATGCCGCTATGCAAATAAGTCTCTAGCCATGCATAAACTTATGCAACAAAAATGCACAGAAGTGTAGTATGAGTACGAAAATAACGTGCACTCGATGAGTATCCTGTCTAATCTCGAAGAAATAGAGACGAGATGGTCGACTTCTACACATACTAGTGGTCTAATAATGATGTCCATATTACCTCCTTTACGAACTATCCATGCGACGCGGTCAACATAAAATTAATAATCACCCTGCTTGCGAATCATACATGCGACGCAGGTACATATAAAATAAACAATCACCCTACTCGTAAATCATACATGCGACGCGGGTACACATAAAATATATGCTCAAATAGCAAATTAAGAACTTAGCGGGGAATAATTACTCAAATAATAGCCATTTTCTCTTTTAACGATTTAAGAAAAGAGGTCAAATCCCTTTGTGAATGTATTTATTAATTCGACATGGTTTAAGCAATTCGAGCTATCAATAAGATTACAAATATTCCATGCATAGCATGCTTTTGGGTCCTAGACTACCCGGACTTAAACAGAATAGTAGCTACGCACGGGCTCTCGTCACCCCGTGCATATGTAGCCCCCTCAAATAGGAGTACATAACCAATTAATTCACCTATGGGACAATTCCCTCTTACAAGCTTAGAAAGAAGATTCACCTTGCTCCGAAGATCCATAACCGGCATTCTACGCCCTTCCGAAGACTCGAATCGATGCACAATGCTCCAAAACTAGCCAATAATTATGCAAATTTATTAATATATACTTAATTACTCATTATAAACCAATTTGTAGCAATTCCTAACCCCGATCGAAAAGTTGACAAAAATACCCTCGGGCCTGCATGCCCGGATTCGGAAATTTTTTCGAAGCTAAACTTTGCCCATAAATTCACGTACTCAAATATATGATTTTCTCTAAATTTTATACCCAAAATCGTGGTCAAAATTCAAGAATATCAATTTTCTAAGTCTTCCCTCAAACCCCAAGTTTTTCCACAAATTCCTTGTCTAAATCCATATATAAACTTTGTATTTAACTAAAAGCTAGCATAAACTACTTACCTATGATGAGTGATGAAAATGGCACCTCAAAGTTGCTCTCCATCGGCTCCAATGGAGAAAATGGGGTTGAAATGAACCCAACCTCGAATCTTAAAAGACCTCACTGCCTCAGCATTTTCCGCATCTGCGGTCCCCTGACCTCCTATGCGGTTCCACATGTGCGATTAAAATACTGCTTCTGCGGTCCTTCCCAGGCCGCCCTTTTTTGCTTCTACGACATACCTTCCGCAGAAGTGGTCTCGCTTCAGCGGAACCTTGACCGCATCTGCGGTCCACGAGCCCCTGACAAAAAATTTGCTTGTGCGATTCCCTTTCCCACTTCCGCAGGGCCGCTTCTACGGATAACCCACCGCAGAAGCGATTATACCAGCAACCAAACCCTTCAGCTATCTAAAATTCCAAATTTCGATTCGCTAATCACCCGGAATCCACCAGAGGACCCCGAGACCTCAACCAAACCTACCAACGGTTCCCAGAACACGTTACAGACCTGTTCGAGGCCTCAAATCATATCGAACAACACTAAAGCCATGAATCGACCTCCAATCCAAACTTAATGAACCTTAGAATTTCAAACTTCTATTTTCGATGTTTAGACCTATCAAATCACGTCGGATTGACCTCAAATTTTGTGCACAAGTCATATTCGACATTACAGACCTACTCCAACTTTCGGAACCGGAATCCGACCTTAAAATCAAAAAGTCTACTTCCAGTCAAATTTCTCAAAAACCTTCAAATTTCTATCTTTAGCCAAATGGCTCCAAAATGACCTACGGGTCTTCGAATTCGTTTCTGATCGCGCTCCCAACTCCAGAATCACAATACGGAGCTACTCCCAGAATCGAAATCCCAAACGGACATCGACAACACAGAAATGCAATTCAACCCAAACTTATGAAATTTCTTTCAAAATGCTACTTTCCCCAATAGGCGCCAAAGCACTCCCGGGTCGTCCAAAACCCGATCTGGGCATACGCCCATGTCCAAAGTCATCATACGAACCTGCTGGAACCTTTAGATCTCAATTCCGAGGTCGTTTACTCAAAATTCCAATCCTAGTTAATTCTTTCATCTTTAAGCTTCTGAAATGAGAATTCTCTTTCCAAATCAACTTTGAACATCCCGAAATGCAATTCTGGCCACGCGTACAAGTCATAACATCTGAAATGAAGATGTTCATGGCCTCAGACTTTTGAACGGTATGCTAGAGCTCAAAAATACCGATCGGGTCGTTACATTCTCTCCCAATTAAACATACATTCGTCTTCGAACATGCTGAGAACTACAAAGAAGTAGTCTGAAATCACTATTTAACTTCTCATGCACCTTCCCGTGCTACCACAACTTAGTTGAGCACATCAGCTCGATCAATTCTGAAGATATTCCCTTTAATTCAAGAAAATAAGGCTTAGAGCCCAATTCCAACATCCGAAATTCTATGCCCGACCTGTTTCCAACATAGGATCACCATATCAATCATTGCATGTTGTACCCAAACATGGTTTCATAACTTTAATTTTCTGAATTCACACCTAGCATCACTTTACTCACCGGACTACAATAATATTTTCTGATCAACTTAGTCAAAATTCCACAAATCGGATGCTCCCATTGCACCCCATGACATACACAGGTCTTACTATAACTCTTATAATGCCACCACAACGGAAGAGATGTGCAGAAATTCATAGTCAACAGCTGAGTCAACCAATCATTGAGTCTATACTTCTGACAAGAAACATTACCTCATGTCGAACCAAATAATGATCCTTGCTCCTTAATATATTTCACATAATCAGATTGCACTGATCCTAAATCCAACAATCTCACCTTACCCAGTATGAATTGCTTAGGCAATAAGCCACTCCGACATGACCAAAAGTCTCATATGATGCCACAATGTGCCAATAGGCTACCAGTTAGATTGCGATACAAAAAAGAGAATGAACTCTGGAAAGGAATTTCAATTACCTCGCTCGCGAATCATACATGCGACACGGGCGTACAGCTAATATGAGCTTCCTTCAGAAAATAGGAAATAGAGCACAATAAATAGATACATGGAACTGTACTGAACATCACATTGTTGTCGCATGCAACCCGATCCGAGCAATCATAACCAAGGAGGCGTGCCACCCGATCCACTCAACATAACCATGGAGGCGTGCCACCTAATCCAAATAACATACCCATGGCGGTTTGCCACCCGATCCACACATGGAACTCACATAAGGAGATGTACATCGAGCTAAATTTCTCATACAACAAAATACTGAATATCAATCAGAAACACGCTAGGTGCGTAATACCATCCCTGAGGGAAAAATACAACACTATAGGCTACAGAACTCAAGCACAACTGAGGTGCAATATATGATCTGAATCTCAAGAGGCATCCTGCTCATATAACCTCATCTCTATACGGAACATCAACACATAAGAAATTCACCAAGCCGTCTCATAACTTGCACGATGCAATACATCGTTACATGAAATATTTGACACTGAAATAACATACCGACTCCCTTCCAGAAGGAGCATATTGCTGAGATGAACACATCTAGCCTTATATAAAGCCCCTGTTAACATTTAAATCAATCCACAAAATTCAAGCCAATTCCGGACTGCACCAACTAAGCTAATAACCTTTCAAAGGTCCATAATAACTCCCATTTTCTCATAGTATATAAGAACAACCCTCATAACCGGAGCGAACCTCCATAGTCCATAACCCAATAAACAGAGTGCTCTCCAGGCATAAATTCTCAAATTACTGATATTACCACAATCCTCGTGCTTAGTTTAAATCTTTAATCAATCAAGTGACTACATGTCACACTTATACAATCTTCTTGTGGGACACGCTCCTACAACCTTTCGAAATGAATAACAGGTCCGCACATCCAAACCACTAGCCGCACTAACATTGAAAAGCGATCAAGAATCCTTAACCAGGATGCAAAGATTTTTTCAGAAAACATTGATCTCATATGATACTGACGACAATACCAACTCACTTTAAATATCGAAACTCCTTTCATGCTCATCCGAGCTCGTGTCAGCACCGAACTGCAACCTTGATCCTCACTTCAAATTCCATACCACTCACTGCACCCAATGTGCCAACATACGATAGAACTCGTTTTTCATCATAGCTTCGAAATCACTGTTAAATTAACACTTCATCATATAAAACTTTCCACTTAACTAGCTTCAGGAGGACATAGCAACATACATGTGAATTCTCATGACCGTAGAATATGCAAATCTCTAAGTAGTGGTCTAAACCATCATAGCCCTTTCGAGATCTACCTCCACATATAGGACACAACGATAGAATACTTCTGAATAACACTAACTACTGTGGCTGACAAGCCTCGCACGCACCGTCACAATTCACTTGCATAACTGGTTCACGCTGAAAGAACTGATCACTACCAGCAACATGCCAATTCGACAATGGCTAACCAATCCCTCTACTTCCAGATTGTCCTTGATTTCCATAGAAACAATGATAACCCCATTCAAAACTTAACACACTCCATCCGCACTCTTCTCGAGTGACCCTGAATCACGAGACCATGTTGTCTCAAATCCCATGAACCATTTCGTACCTCCCAATTGGTACATAGCAAGTCAAAACATCATAGAGCATCCTGTGCCTCTTGTCATAGGCTGCTATCAAGTTTGATTCTTAACCATACCCATAAGCTCAAAATCATTAAGCATCACACTTTATCTTTTGAATTCACTAGGACTATTGTTGAGAGCCACATGCTCTGACTTGGCCCTGAATATAATCAATTCCATAAGTCTTCTCGCACATGAATACCCCCATTGGTAAAGCAACTGGCGGAATCATTCCTTTGGAATCCGCATTTTACAAAGCACAATCCTGAATCCTTCCCCAATTCTGCACATAGGCCAATAAGGCTAACAATACCCCACCTTTAATAATTCCTTTGCTCAATTTACCACCTATGTTCTTTTCTCGTAGCTGAGATAACCCATTAATGTGCTAATAATCAGAAATCCCGTGAGTAATTAACCATGCAACCCCATAATAGGCGGTGGGACTTTCCCACTTAGCTAGAAGCCACTATTACACAACTCTGGAATTTACCAGGATTCTAATCTCATATTGACATAACCTTGTGCAATCAACCACCAAATTGCCGATATTTTATTGTGGAAACCCCTTTTTATACTATGAATCATCAACAATATTTGCATGACCAATCCATTCGTTGTATAACAATTAGAATTCTTCGCAGAAACCTCGCCAAGTATGCGACGGCGAACTTGCTCACAAGGAATAACCCACCTATGGAAATCACTTTCCGACATCTTCCAATGCTGCTGCACAGGGTACAATCACAATGACATCAATAACCCATCCTGAGTCCGAGCTTATCCCTCTTGATGCATAAGTCCATTTAACCCTTGTGGACATTAATTAAATGTGCGGCAGCATCCTCACCATTCAAAGTTACGTTGTATCCTTCTTCATTTCAAGCATGTCCTTTCCGTTATACCAAGTCTCCTGCCGCATAATAGCCCATACTTCAGAATAAATCCGTAGACTCCAATCACCAACCACTAACATTCTCAAATTCCTCCGAACGTGGGCATCCTACTACGAAGCCCACATGCAACTCCGCCACTCTCCAACTTTGGGAAAATCCACTTCCTTAATTAATTACTCGACCCTCACTTCATAAACCTAGCCTTTTAGAATTTTTGAACACCGTCTGATGCTCCCCACATGCCTTTCCTCATTGTTTGCTATTCAGTTGTTGCCTTAAATAAATTCCTCTTTGTAGCACTTGAACCCATGAATCGCTACTAACCTTTAGACCTTTATGAAGACCACCTTTCCCGAGCCGTCAACATTAGAAACACCAATTCGATCTGACCCACCTTTCCAATATCATTTTACAGTGCCTTATCCGAAAGTGAATTGCAGAAAACCATAACACCGACAAACTTAACACATACAACCGAGGACGATGACACTACATCGCAGCTGAAAATTCCACCATGCTCGCAAATACCAAGTCTTGTTACACCCCCCCAAACCCGCATCTGAACATTCTTAGCCCGATTGTCTTCCCCTTTTCGGCAATAAAATATCAAATCTCTACATCAGGCACTGAGAAAACCTCCCTTCAAATCATTCACTACCTCGACACGTAGGCAAACACCCTGCCACTGTCACACCCCTTTTTCCCACCCCCGCAAAAGAATACAGATATGTCAAGGATTTGTGGGTTAAAGGGTTTTTCCAATTAAAATGATAAATTATATGCTCCATTTGTGTTTCTAGGCCTTTTCCGCCTTCAGAATTGAGCAACCCCTCAATAATTATGTTTATGGGGTAATATATAGATTAGGGTTGGATTTCTCATGCCTAAATCCAAGTGGAAAACGTATAAGCCCGGACTAGGAAAGGACGGGGTCTCGTAGCTCACGAGGCTTGGCTTGTAGCTCGCGTTTGGGCTCGCCTAGCTTGATCTGACGTGCGGTCTGCCTTGCTTGGAGCCATGTGTCGCCTGGCCTGGTGCCTGATTCGAAGAGTTGTTCGTTGTTTTGCCTTTTGTGTTCTTTTTGCGTATCTTTGACATTCTTATGTGAACGTTCACGCATTTTCATTCTTCAACAATCCTACGCATAAAAACTATACAATTAAGCTCAAACGTCACACAACTAATCATTAAAACACTGAAATATAAGGTAAACAATGTATTAAAAGTATGTATTTATAACCAAACATCAATAATTCTCGTGAAAGAGAATAAGATGCCACTCATTTTCTCTCTTTCTTTTTCTGCTTCGCTACTCTTCACCCCTAGCTAATTGACTCGTTGATCCACTGAAGAAAAACGAAAGAGAAGAAAAAACAAAAAGAAAGAAAAAAAATTGGGTTTGACATGTATCTTTGGAAGTTACTTCACTTTCCAGAACACACCCTACTCTTTTCTATGGTAAAGCAAAGTCTACGTAGACAAAAGCCATATATATCCACAAGTATGTGTCAATTAGGAGTTGGACGCTCCAATAATTCTCACAACATAATACATTTCTGCACAGCCCATCCTTTTCTAGTTCTGTTTGAACCAAACTTTTGCGGTTTGAAAAGATAGAAAGAAACCTATCTGGCACAAATTTAAGCTAATCGAACCAGCAAAGTGCATATGGTAAAATTATAAAAGGAGAAAATTACACTAAAAGCAGCAAGGTGCCAAGGTATATATAAGAAGAGACCTTAGTCTAAGGGTATGTAATGGGAATGTATAGGTTTTTATTAGCGAAGCGAAGAAGTTTTTCAAAAGTGTTTAAATTTGAAATAAGTAAAAAAAAATTCTACGAGGAATATTCAGTATATATTATGTATTTCTAAAACCTAATATTATAACTATATATATGCAATGTAATTTTTCGATAAAAGATATAACTTCGCCCTACTTTAGGGATAGTGTCACAATCATCTTTGAGTGAGAGCACACCCTCAATTTGCTGAATTGCTGGCATACTTACCCTTAGAGCCCAGTGGACTATATCTAGCTATATTGGCCAATCATTTATAAATGGAGTAAAGTACCAAATACTCTGTAGAAAACAACTGGCAGTAATAAGAGAATCATACTAACACTATCCCTATCAAATATTTAGATACACTGCATTATTGGATTAGCTCGAGAATAGTGTCTTTCTTTTTCGTTTCTGATGCTTTTAGACCAATTTAGATAGCTCAGTGGAATCCTCTTCGAATGAAAATATTTCTTGTTGTCTTTTTATCTTCTTTGCTGCTTGAAGAGGACAACCGAAAATGCTATCCAATCCGTTTAATTTAAATATATTCTTTTTTTATCGAGAGTCAAACTACGTAAAGTTTGACCAAAATTTCAAAATATATTTTGTTATTATATTGACATAAGAAAAATTATAATTTATAGTACTTTTCGTGTAGGTTTTGTGTATCTAAATTTTAATTTTAAAATACTAAATTGAAATAATTTTATTTAACTTCAAAGTCTAGTCAAATTACGGCATGACCCCATTGATTGTTTTTTATCGGAGCATCAAGCAGCGTAACCGATTTCACTTAATTCTCGATAAGTAAAATATATCATTTAAATTATAAAAAAAGAGTATCTGTGTTTATAATTAACTTGCCCAAATATTACTATATCTTTATTCCGCCATTTGGCAAATGGCACCCATAGCCTGAAAACAAAAATGTCAACACATTCCTTTATTCCACAGAGCTAGTATTGGTCTTTTTCTTCTCTTGATCTTTCAATTTTGATTAATATGATTACACATTCGTTTATTCGTCTCATTCTCTTCATCCACTCGCTAAAAAGTATGCAAGACTTATTGTATTACGTATCTCATAAGCATTAGTTGAGTATCACTGATAATTTAAACGGAACTTCTGATTATTTTATCTATTTATTTACATACATGAATCTAACAATTTAAATATATAGTAGGTGAAGTACTTACTAATACTACATGATAGAATAGGTGCCCTTGCGGTATTATTGAAGACATAATTATTAGATACATAAAAGTGTAATTTCTCTAACAATTTAATTGATCTTTTAGATTAAGTCATACACTTCAACATGATATTACAATATGCAAATATTATAGTTTTGATGCATGAAAAAAGAAAAAGAAGAAGCTTATATGTGAGATAAGGTAATCACACACTTCAACTGCCAAACGAGGCTCAAATGGTTCAGGCACGTACAAAGAAGAAGTCTCGATGTTCCGGTGAGTTGTGTGAGCGATTGGTCGTGGTGGATACGAGAGTAGGTAGAGGGGTGCCTAAGAAGTATTGGAGAAAGGTGATCAGGAACATGGTACGATTGTAGATTTGTGAGGACATGACCCTTGATAGGAAGGTCTGGAGGTTAAGCATTTAGGGTTGTAGGTTAGGGTGTAGTAGAGCTTTCCTCACTTCATACCAGGGGTGAGGCAGGGTTTGGATTAGGGTTGACCTTAAATGGCTTGCAGTTTATGTTGAACCCACAATATCCCTGCTGTTTATCTTAGCCCCCTGGCATTAGATTCTGGTTAATGTTATTGCGTGTCATTTATCTTTTGGTTGTTATGCTTCTGTTATTATTACGGTTTCTACTGGAGTTACTAGTGAATTGTCTTTTCTTGTTTTTAATTATTTCTGTCTTTCTGAGCCGAGGGTCCATTAGAAACAACCCTTCTGTTGTATCGGGGTAGGGATAAGGTCTGTATATACATTAACTTTTCGAGACCTCACTTTATGAAATTTTACTGGATAATTATTGTTGTTGTTGTACACGTCAACTTCCACTATTGAAAGCTAATTACGTACATACGTCCTAGTTGCAATTTACATAATTATCTTTTCTAGTTGATATATTTAAAGGAACAGCCTAAATCAGTCATAGTACTGCAACATACCGGAATACTTTCAACCATTTGACCTCATAATATATTGCTAAATTTTCATTGTAGGAAAAGAAGAAAAGCCACATGAGATATTTTTTCGGAAATGTATTTTGATCAGCGCAGAACAAGAAAATATTCCTACTTTTCATTTATTCTTCAACTTGCACGAACAAAGACACTTCCATTTATCACTTATCCCTGGACGACGAGCAAAATTTACCTATGTTGGATATGTAAAGATTTTTGGGAGAATTGATTTTCTCGTATTGCTCACAGAAATATATATAGAGTACAGAGAGGTATCAAATCCTACCAACTATAGGACTGTACAATAATGAAGAAATCAAATCCTACCAACTATAGGACTGTACAATAATGAAAGAATATTCTACCAATAATAAAAAGATACATATAATATATTATTATAATACGCCCCCTCAAGATGGAGGGCCGGAGGACACGCCAATTTTGGACATCAGCAGAAGAAGCCGAGGACGAGATAAGTGCTTGGTGAGAGCATCAACAAGCTGATCAGCAGAGGATACGTGAGCAACACGAAGAGACCCATTCTAAACCAATTGACGAACAAAGTGATAATCAATGGAGATGTGTTTCATGCGCGAATGAAACACAGGATTGGCACAGAGGTAAGTGGCCCCAATGTTGTCGCTGTAAATGACAGGAGCAGCCGAAAGTGGGATATGAAGCTCGCGCAGCAGTGAATGAAGCCAACGGACTTCAGCGGCAGCAGAAGCAATGGCACGATATTCAGCCTCAGTAGAAGATCGTGCAATGGAACGCTACTTTTTGGAGCTCCAGGAAATAGGATTAGGCCCTAGAAAGACAACATAGGTACCAGTTGAGGAGCGGTCATCACAGCTTCCACCCCAATCAGCATCATAGAAACAATGCAGATGTATAGTAGATGAAGGACGCAGCCAGACTCCGAAGTCACACGTCCCATTCAGATGCCGGAAGAGGCGCTTAACTGCACCCCAATGAGTGACAGTAGGAGCGTGCATGAACTGTGAGAGTTTATTCACAGCAAAGGAGATATCAGGACGAGTGAAGGAGAGATACTGGAGAACCCCAAGGGCCTGTCGATAGGCGGATGCGTCGGCAGGAGCCGAGCCGTCGGCCAGATGAAGGCGGGTGGACGCCGCTGTTGGCGTCTGAACAGGGTTGGATTCCAGCATATTATGAGGAGTCGAAAGATCAGCGACATACTTACGCTAAGAAAGAAAACACCCCTTGGAGCTGCGCAGAACCTCAACACCAAGAAAGTAACTTAGATCACCCATGTCTTTAAGAGAAAATTTAGTCCCAAGAGAGTCAATCACATGGTTCAAGAAGGCAAAGTCATTACCAGTCAATATGAGATCATCAACATATACCAAAAAATAGTGCTGTAATACCAGAATGCTGAAAGATGAAGAGCGAAGTGTCAGAGGTAGTGTTGACGAAACCCATGGCCAAAAGGCATTGGCGGAGCTCACTGTACCATGCCCGGGGTGCCTGTTTGAGACGATAAATAGCTTTCTGTAACTTACAGACATAAGATAGATAGGCTTTGTCAACAAAACCCGGTGGTTGTGCCATATAAACATCCTCTATAAGCCTCCCGTGGAAAAAGGCATTGTTCACATCCATTTGACGAAGAGGCCAGCCCTTGAATACAGCTAGACTGAGAACCAAACGCACAGTTGCCAGCTTAAAAACCGTACTGAAAGTCTCCTGGAAGTCGACACCTGGTCGCTGATGAAAGCCTTTCGCAACAAGTCGGGCTTTGAACTTATCCACATTATCGTCAGGCTTTCGTTTGATACGATAAACCCACTTGCAACCCACAACATTCTGTGAAGAATCAGGTGGAATAAGATCCCAGGTACTATTCCGTAGCAGAACATCAAACTCCAATGACATAGCAGCGCGCCAGCGCTCATCAGACAGAGCACTAGACAAAGTCTGAGGTTCTGTAACAGCTGGAGAGGATACAACAGACATACCAAACTTCTTGTTGGGCGTAAAGATGTTATTTTTGCTGCGAGTTTGCATGTGATGACCACCCTGAGAGGATGAAGGTGGCGGCATAGTGGGTGTACCGGCGGCAGGGGTCGCTGGCGGTGGCGTAAGAGGCGCTGGTGGCTCGGGCATTGGCGCCGGCAGTGCGTCCGGTGAAGGATTGCTAGTGGGAGCCATGGCACGTACTGGCAGAGGCAGCGGAAGGACATCTAGGGTGACCGGAATGGGTACGGGTGGAGACTCGGGGTTAGAAAATTTGGAGAACGGAAAGATATCTTCATGGAAGGTGATATGACGCGAGACGAAGATTTTAGACGTTGAGGGATCAAAGCATAGATATGCGCTTTGAGTAGATGAGTAGCCGAAGAGGACACAGGCACGAGATCTGGGTTCCATTTTGTGTAAGGTGTAGGGCCGAAGCCAAGGGAAGCATTGACAGCCGAAGACACGCAGTTTGGCAAGGTTAGGGCGCCTATGGAAGAGAGACTCAGAGGAGGAGAGCATCGAGAGATTTGTCTTGGGGAGACGATTAATGAGATAGACTGTTGTGGCAAAGGCATAATGCCAGTAAATGAGAGGGACAGAGGCATAATGAAGGAGAGTGAGACCAGTATCGACAATATGACGGTGACGGCGTTCAACATAGCCATTGTGTTGAGGTGTATGAGGAGGTGAAGTGAGATG
This sequence comes from Nicotiana benthamiana, assembly GCA_034376525.1. Classification (NCBI taxonomy): domain Eukaryota; kingdom Viridiplantae; phylum Streptophyta; class Magnoliopsida; order Solanales; family Solanaceae; genus Nicotiana; species Nicotiana benthamiana. The sequence continues at coordinate 56,006,452 of CM067325.1, read as the reverse complement.
TGAGATGCCATTGGAGGCAAGAAAAGAGCGTAAAGCTAGGAATTCAACCCCATTATCAGTATACAGAGTAATGATTTTAGTAGAGAAGTATTTTTCGACAATGGACTTAAAGGTGGGGAAGGTTTGTAAGACATCAGATTTACGGCATAAAGGGAAGAACCAAACGTACTTAGAAAAATGATCAACAAAAATGACATAATATTTAAATTCTTCATTAGAAATAATTGGAGAGGTCCATACATCAGAGAAAATAAGCTCCAGCGGAGCAGTAGAAGATAAACTTGACTCAGAGAAAGGTAACTTATGACACTTATGAAGCTTGCAAGAGACACAAGAAAAATTAGACACACTACTGGACGCTATACTGCTAGAAGACACTAAATGACGTAGGATTTTAGCTGACGGATGACCAAACCGAGAATGCCATAATGACGCACGGAGCTTTTGTGTCGTGAGGGCTGGCGGTAGACGGGAAGCCGCCGGCCAGTAGTAAGCATCGTTCCTACGTGGGCCGCTGACGAGTGTTGCCCACGTGCGATGATCCTTCACCTGAAAATCAATATCAGAAAAAACAACATTAACATTATTGTGACGACATAATTGAGCAACAGAGATCAAATTTTTACGAATATGTGGAACACAGAGAGCCCCAGGCAATAAAAGAGATCAATAACTGAAAAGTTGGCCAGTATGTGCAATTTTTAAACCTTCACCGTTACCAATAACCACATCATCAAAACCAGTGTAAGGACTGTGAAGAGACATGTTGGCAAGATCATTGGTTATGTGATGAGTGGCACCAGAGTTCAGGATCCAATCAGATGGAGAGTGATGGGTTGTGTGAGCAGCCGGATAAGATGATGTAGCGTATGCTGGTCACGGCAGTGGTCCACCGTAAGGGGGTTGATTTGCGCCGGAAAAAGGATAGGACGGACAGCGGCGCGCGGAGTGGCCAAATTTACTGCAGAGCTGGCACTTCCCATTGTACCCGCGAGATTGGCCATTGTTGGAGTAACCACCGCGGTCGGAGGATAAACCACGGCTGCAACGGCCGCGCCCGCGGCCACCGAAGCGGTTACGGCCGGACTACTGTCCCACGATGAAGGCAGCCGACGGAGCCAAATCAGATGCGGCGGAGGTGGCCGGCGCACGGGCAGTAATTTGAGCCTCCATGCTTAACAGCTTGTCATGTAATTCAGCAAAAGATATTGGAGATTCACGGGCTTGGATAGCATGGGAGAGCTCCATATACGGATCAAGACCATTTAGAACCTTAATGACAAGATCCTCAGAATCAACAGTAACACCCAGGAGAGATAATTCATCCACAATCACGTGAATACCGTGCATAAAATCAGTAACAGATTTAGAACCTTTTACCGGATTATGGAGCTGCTGTTTGAGAGCCATGATACGACCACGAGAAGCAGTGCCGTATGTGCGCGCGAGGATGTCCCAGGCCTCATTAGAGGTTTCCGCGGAGGCAATAAAGGAGATGATCGTCGGTGTGATTGACGAGATAATGGCACTGAGAATAAGATTGTCCTAGCGAATCCAGTAAGGATATGCTGGATTGGGGGAAGTTACCTCCTTGTCGACGATAGTGGCTGGTGGGCACGGCTTCGATCCGTCCAAGAAGCCGAGGAGGTCGTAACCCGTAAGAAGGGTTCGAAATTGGAATTTCCGCGCCAGATAATTAGTGGAATCCAATTAAAGTGGGATCTGAGCCGATGCATTGATGGCAATCGGTTGGAGAAGATCGTTGGATGTCGTAGGGGCCATGAAGCGCGAGGCAGAGGAGGTGCTGATCGACGTCGAGAGAGCAAGAGTTGCTGGTTAGTGCAGCGGTGGCGCGGCAAGACGCCGGAGAGAGGCGGTGGACCAAGAAGGTCGGTGGCGGCGGCGCGGGTAGGGAAAAATTAGGATTTCTTTGGCGATAAGCCACTGGCGTATGATACCATGTAGAGAGTTTTGGAAGAATTGATTTTCTCGTATTGCTCACAGAAGTATATATAGAGTACAGAGAGGTATCAAATCCTACCAACTATAGGACTGTACAATAATGAAAGAAATCAAATCCTACCAACTATAGGACTGTACAATAATGAAAGAATATTTTACCAATAATAAAAAGATACACACAATATATTATTCTAATAGGATATTCATATCAGTCCAATAAACACATGACATATATCTCCACAAATATATTTATTAGAGAATCATCATTAATTTGTATATATTCTCACTCACAGATGGATTTAGGATTTGAACTCTATGAGGTTAATTTTTATGTTTAACATTATAGGTTCAAACTTTCTGTTTATTATACTTTTTATGCATTGTTACACATAAATTTATATTTTTCATGAAAAGTAATAAATTCAGATGAATCCGATGACAAACTCTACATCCATCTCTATTCTTACCTTGATTTATCAATTAAATATAGTAAAATAGTATGATTTTGTATAAACACTTAGGTTCGAAAAACTTATTTCACCTGAACCTTCCATATGTGGAGACTGGACAATTTATTTAGATATCCCACCGTGACCCGAAAAACAAAATTAAAATTATTATAAAAAAAAGTATGTGGCCGACATAGGTGTCCATAAGAGTGCTCATCATAAGAAAAATACAATGAAGCAGTGGTTTTGTTCAATTGGTATCTTGTTAATAATTTTGTTGTATGCCTTTAAGAGAACCCCTAAATGATTGTGTGTAAACACGTCATATTCTCTCCCCCCCCCCCCCCTCTAGTGCCATATAGCAGGCTTATTTGATATCTCGTCAACACTTTGATTGACTCATAACATAATTCATAGGAGTATGCGATATGACACACATTTTATATTACTAAAACAATATCATATATGGCGAATGTTTTACATTACATATAAGAAAAAATATTTTGCTTTATTTATTTGTTTATTTCTTTTATTGACTCAATTACCCAAATCGACTCTTCGAACTACATCTTACCATATTAAATCATTCATATACGTTCTACTTTTCCTACAGTTGATATTAAAAATAATTTTGGTGACTCCAGCTGTTTTTCATTTTCATTCTATTCTGTTCCTTCTTTTTTTTTTCATTGTCTGCTTTGTAGAGATAATGAATCTGAAAGCCAGTCCCACAATTCAATTGCAAATGGTTTGAATTTTCACCTGAAATTCCAATAAGCAGATGGAGTAGAAGGTCCAAAACAAGATGGATTGAGACTGCCAACTGGAAGAGGAGGGAAAGTAAGCAAGTTGGGTGCACAAGAAAACAGAAGCAACTTCATATATCACCATCTTATTAATTCAGAAATAAGCATAGAACGTTATTCAGGTTCAAGATAACCAATTAACCAACTAAACAATTACCTGTATCATGTTGAAGTTAAATAAAAAAGCTTCGATCACTAAATCATGGACAAAAGATTGACTATACTACGATGCCTTGGCTTGTAGATCGACATACCCTGTTTGTTCTTCCGACATTCTTTCAGGTTCTGCGTGTTCTTGAGAACAATGTTGTTTTATAACCGAAAAATCCCCGATGACCTGTGGCTCGCTAGTCGAAACTCAATAGATAATGGACCTGCCTCTCTTCCTTTCTCTACTTAAATATACCATGGTTGAGCTCTTACCACTTGATTAAAGCCTCGGAAGCAGTTCTTGAGAACAAACTTCTAAGTAGAAATTGATTAACCCAGGGAAGCAGAACTGATCATGTTACTATTGCAGAAATTCTTGGATATAGCATTAGGCAGAAATATTTATAAACTGAAGCAACAATATAAGAGAGACGACTCAGGAAAACAAATTGAAGTCTGCAGTAATATGCTTTGTTGAATATATATATATATATATATATATATATATATATATATATATATATATATATATATATATATATATATATATATATATATATATATATATATATATGGTGAAAACAGTCAGATACATAGTGAAAAATGACAATCAGTACTAGCACACAAAACAGACAGAATTAGAATTAGCTTAGATACTACTTAAAGTAAGATAAACTGACAGAGTGAGCATCTGGAAATCAGGAGCTCCTTTTTTAGTGATTCTACTTACTAATGATGAGATTGCACACCTTGCCAAGCCCAAACAATTTCCTCAAGTGCTGGTCTAATAGATTGTGTTAACATGTTTTGGTACTCAATTGCATCACCACATGACCTTCTCAGCTCAACCAGGTAATAGAATTCAGTAACTTCAAATATTTGCACATCAATGCATAGAGTTCCATATTTTGATCCCTCTAATCTCAAAAATCCGCCGTCTTTTTTCTTTATTTCTAGGTTCAGATTCCTGCCAACTTCCTCAAGCTTGGATATGATGACCGCAGCAGGCTTCACTGATGTGAATTGCAGTTCCTCTTTTTGATCATTTCTTATGAATAGACCGGACAAGTCAAAACCACTTGAAAGAGAGATGATATCAAATGCATTTAGATTTGTAGGTTTTGCCAACTCTAGCTTTGCGTCCGAGGAAGATATGCTGTTCTCCAAACTCGAACTGGAAACAGCATCTGCATTAACATTTTGGTTCTGTACTAGTTTGGTTCTGATGTGTCTGGATTCCAACCCTTTCTTAAACCAGGAGCTTTCCTTAATTTTGGCTATCGAAATCCTTGTATGAGGGTTTGGGTCAAGGATCCTAGAGAGAAGTTTACGCACTTCTAGTGGGAACCAGTTAGGGCATTTGTATTCTGCCCTGCTTATCTTCCTATACATATTCATAAGATTTGAGTCATGGAATGGAAGATAACCAGCCAACAAGACAAATAAGATCACCCCACAAGACCAGATGTCAGCTTTGCCACCATCATATCCTTTTCTATCAATCACTTCAGGCGCAACATATGCTGGTGTACCGCACGTTGTGTGGAGTAAGCCATCTTGCAGCTTAGACTCAGCCAATGCACTCAATCCAAAATCTGAGACCTTTAGGTTTCCATTCTCATCCAGCAGGAGATTTTCTGGTTTGAGATCACGGTGATAAACATCTCGGCTGTGGCAAATTCAACGGCAGCGATCAATTGCTGAAAGAACTTTCTAGCAACATCTTCCTTGAGCCTTCCCTTTGTCAGCTTGTGAAAAAGCTCTCCGCCTTTGGCATGTTCGATCACAAAGTAAATCTTAGACTTAGTTGCCATGACCTCGTATAGCTGCAAAACATGTGGGTGTTTGACCAGTGCCATAATAGATATCTCTCGTTTGGTCTGTTCTATCAATCCAGCCTTTAGAACCTTCTCTTTATCAATTACCTTGATAGCTACACCGTGTCCAGTTTTCAGATCCCTTCCATAATAAACCTTAGCAAAGTTGCCTTGACCTAATAATCTCCCCAATTCATATTTCTGCATCAATATATTTCCTTTCTTCTCCATTTTCAACCAACAATTCTACCTTAAACAATAAATAATTCTTCTCCTGCTGATATGATGAATTCGTTTATTTCACGGGCAGGAGGCCTTGTTTCGGCATTCAACCGTCTGCAACAAGGCCTTGCTTCAGTACGATAGGATGCTTAAGCACTGTGGCTTCATTGTGCATCTGGCACGAGAACTTAAATGCCGTATGAGCTGCAAATTTGAAATCATTATGGAGAAAACAGAATAACCCCAATGCAGACGGAAAATCAGAGGCATCTAAGGACCAAGAGGTGCTGTTCAACCCCATCTTTCTGCATCCCAAATATATATGTTGCAGATCTCTGAAAAATCATAAGGTAAGAAAAAAACATCAGATCTTACAACGTTTCAATATGAGCTAAATAATTTTTTTAACGTAAACGCAAAAGGGAAAATTAGATATAGATAAGAAAAATAAGCCCAAATTACAAGTGGATGTACATTAAAAATAAAATCATTCTGAAGAGCCAGTAGCACAAGAAAATTATAGCCATTACAGAAAAGAAAAAAATAAAGATGATACCAAGATCTGAATACATAACTTTTCAACTATGACACCCTTGTACCACAAGAACACAAATGCAGCTAAAAGGTTTATATTAAAGATAAATACCACTTTCATTTAAGTGACCGCAAAATTTAAGCTGATAAAGTATCATGTTCTATCACAAGGCCAGAATATGACTCACCGAGATAAATTATTTAGCTAGATTTAATCATATCACAGGCAAGATCTATTTTCAATCTAAATAGTGAAATCTTCATATTTTGATCCTACCTAGACCAGCATACTGATTAGGAAAGGAGAAAAAAGAAAAAACCAATTTAATCCCGGCCCCCTTCTGTACCAGAAAGGGGTTCTTTTATTTTAACAAAATATGAAAGAAAAGAAATATATAGAAGAAACATGATATATTGAATATAAAATCAAAAAAAATGAGCTGATGAGATATGACCAACGCTTTTCAGATCAAATCCAGAACCAGAATTGGCATGAGCACATTCAAACAAAAAGAAAAATTAATTCAGACGTCAGATCTCAACAGAATTATTTCTTCCTCATACCCTCCCACCCACAAAACCCGGGGCCAACAAAAGAAAAGGAAAAAACACGAACAAATGATAATGTTAAATAGTTGCAAAATTCAAGAAACATTTTCCCACATCGTATACCTAGACCGAAAATGTCCTAACGTACCCAAGACAAAAAATTATCTCTATAAATGTACAGAATTTATCGAATTCTCTACCAATCATCAGAAAATGCAATTAATAAATCACAAGAAAATATTTGAAAATGGATCAAAAAAGAAAGACAAAGAAAATGGAAGAGTAGAAGAAACCTGAAATGGTTTAACGAATGAGAACCTTTGTAGGAGAATACAACTTCAGGGTAGAGAAATTGAGAAAAAGACAAGCTCTGGTCGTATGTGTAATTTCGCGAATCTGTATTTTTATGCACGAAAAGCGCAAAGCTGCTGTCTTAATACAATTGTTGTAATGTTCAATTTGTGACGTTAATAGTAATTATCTGCAAGTGAAAAGTAGGTAAGCTTCTGCAATCGGCCAAAATAGTTGCAATTGTGCCTTGACACGTGGTGGACCGCTTCGTTAAAGAGAAAATCTATATCTATATATAAATATAAAGCAGGCAAAAAAAATAGTGACGTGGCATAATTCGTAGTGCAACTGTACCTTGATATGTGGAGGACCGCTTCATAATGGTGTAATTTGGCCCGGGCCTGAATCGGGACAGGATCGGGCCCGCGATCCTGACGGGCCTGGTGGGACGGTCTCGGGCCTGCCGGTCCTATAGGCCCGTGTCGGGCCGATCCAAAAGTGATGGACCGCCAGGCCCGGGACCACCAGATGGGCCTGGGCCGGGCCTAACGGGTCTGACGGGCCCAGGCGGGCCCAACGACTCTTTTTGTTAAAAAAAATTTTTTAAAATCAGTAACGGCTCTTTTATAAAAATAGCCGTTTAAAACTTTGTAAAATAGTCATTTGGCCCTTAAACTTTAATTTAACCTCAAACTTTATATAATTACAATTTTTCACATATCTCAACTATAAATACCTCCTCATTCTTTCATTTTTATTCACCAATTCGTCAATCTCTCTCAAGCTCTCTTTCAATCTTTCTACTACAATTGCTTAATTTATTGTTGAAAATTCGTGAAAAATTGTGAAGTTGTTGAATTGAAGTTTTCAAGTGCTCAACGATTTTCAATTTTCAAGAAGTTTGTTCGGCAATCCGGTAAACTCGTTTCAACTCTTACGTTTTAATAATATATTTTTGTGTTGTTTAGTTTGCATAATTATAAGTAGTATGGCATTTTGTTTGAAAAAAATGTTCGGTAAAGAAAAAGGTAAAATCGGTGAAAGTAGTGGCCATAATACTACCCTTCCCACGGCTCCCCAACCTACAAAAGATAAGCAAGTTGAAAGTAGTTGCCAACCTAGACGTCCTACTCCGCCTCCTGTAATGCTTGATAGTGATCACCCTTATTTTTAATTTACCGATAGTGAATTTCTACATGATGTTGAGTAGGTGATAGATTAGATGATGAAATTATGAATGCTCTTTATCCTAATGAACCTATCTTAGAGGAAAATGAGGATGATGATGATGATGATGAAACCCAAGCACCTTTAGATGATACACCTACTAGTCCTGTTCATAACTCAAGTAATGCACGGCACACCCACCTGTAGAAATTCCAACTTTTAGTAGACAACCTGCTAAACGTACAGAAACATCATTAGTTTGGAATTTTTTTACTCAAGTAAGAGAACTAAATAAGGCTAAGTGTAAAACTTGTGGGAAATTACTGGTTCATAAATTTACTGGAGACCGTAGCGGAACAGGTAGTTTGACTAGGCACATAAAAACACACCCTACAGATAGGGCTAGATTTTTTCAAATGCAAGCGTACCAAGAGGGGAAAAGTGTAGATTCTCAAGTTAACCCTAGTACAGGTTCAAATCTAGTTCAACCAGGAATTAACACTGTCACTGGAGGTATTTTATATTACAATCCAAATAGAGATCGTGAAGAATTAGCAAAGATGATTACCGTTATGTGCTTACTTTATACTTTTGCTTCTAATCCTAATTGGGTTCATTATATTAGAAAAGTTTTTAATCCTACTTATAAAGGTTGGCCTCCCGCAACAGTTAAGGCCGATATTTATAAATTCAAACATGAATATGAACAATATTTGCGCTATTTATTTACTCATATACCTAATCAGATTTCTATTACTACTGATATTGGTAGAAGTAATAATGGTTGTGATTATCTAACTGTTACAAGTTATTGGATAGATGAGGACTGGACAATACAAAAACGTATAATTGCGTTTAGAACAATTAATTCACGTCACACAGGTAAGTTTATAGCTAACACTGTTTCAGATATTTGTAGATATTTTTGCTTTAACGATAAAATAATGGCAATTTCTATGGATAATGCTTCTAGTAACACTAGTGCAATATGCATGCTTACAAAAACACTAAATCCTACATTTAGTAATATTTTCCATGTTAGATGTATTTGTCATATTTATCATTTAATTGTCGGTGATGGTATGCGAATTTTATACATAGAAATTGAAAAGGTTCGAATGGCTCTTAATTGGCTTTTTTATTCAAACCGTAGAACTAGACTTAGAGAGTATTTTAAAAAATGTGATGAATATGACCTTAGAGAAAGAAAGGTTTCTAAACCTTGCCCGACTAGATGAAATTGTATGTACGAAAGTTTAGTAGTTGCATATGAATATAGAAACCTTATTTAATGCAACGTTTAATTCTCGGGTAGGTGGTGAGGATGATGATGAAATGCTTACTACCCAAGATTAGACAAATGTTAAAATTCTTTTAGATTTTTTAGAACATTTTCAAGTTGCTACAAATGCATTTTCTGGGCAATATTATCCTACTATTTCAAACTGTTTAGTTTATATTGACGCACTAGCTGATTTGTTTGTTGAATTTGGCGAGGGTGTGGATATTTATGAACTTGCTATAAATGAAATGAAACAAAAATTTAAAAAATATTTTTTTCCTATCCCTCCTATTTTTGGTGTTGCTGCAATGTTAAATGCTACAATGAAATTAAGAGGTCTTCATTTTTGCTATTCAAATATTTATAAGGCTTTAGATCATTCAAACGAGGAAATTGCTACACTTGCAGATGCAAAAGCATCAATTAAAATTAATGCTCAAACAGTTTATAATGCTTATAAAGTTGCCTTAGAGCATGCTAGGCCAAATATTCCAACCCCTACTTCGTCTAACTCACAATCGTCTAAAAGAGCTGCGGGCTTAACAGCTCTTAAAACTTGAACAGAGTTCCAGGGTTCTCAAGGTGATAATTATGATGAAACTTCACATCTAAATGAGTTTCAAGTTTACATGTCTCAGGGACTTGAAAAGGAGAATCCAGACGGCTCTTTCGATCTTTTGGAATGGTGGAAGTCAAGGGAAAAATATTTTTCGGTTCTTGCAAGGATGGCTCGGGATGTTTTATCAATTCAAGTTTCAACTGTTGCATCGGAGAGCGCTTTCAGTCAAGCAAGACTACAAATCGGTGATCATAGAGCGGTGATGAGGGATAACTTGAAAAAATCGGTGCTTTTTAGAGATTGGATCCGCGCGGAAAGAAGAAACTTTGGAATTGTATAATCACAACCGGCGATAGATGAAGCTTATGAAGAAATGATAGCGGAACTTTCGGAGGATTCGGCTTCGCCCGGAAGTGGTGATGAACAAGCTTCGTTTCCACCAGCACCAACACAACCTCCTCCCAACCTTGACGGATTTATGAGAATTGTTAGAGATACAATGTAGATTATGATTTAACTTGTACATTGGCAGATCTTCTTTTAGTTTTTTTTTTCCTTTTAATGGTGGTATTAGTACCTTGTTGTGCTCATTCCATTGGGGGAAGAAGACTAAGAAAAATATGGCATTTTGGGTAATAATATATACATAATATACAATATATACTAATTACTACAACACAACAACAACAACAACAACAACAACTACCCAGTATACTCCCACCAGGTGGGGTCTGGGGAGGGTAATATGTAGGCAGTCTTACCCCTACCCAAAAGGGCAGAGAGGCTGCTTCCATGCGACCCTCGGCGCATAGGACAGAATGAAAAGCTGCATTGGAAAACAAAGACAAAATTAGTAACCAAGGCAAGACAAAACAAAATAACAAAACAAAGCATAAGTAATCCTGCAGAAATAACGTAAATGGTTATGTAAACATAAGGAACATAAATACCGTCGCAACCAAGAGGGGACCTAGGCTAAAACACTAGACATCGATGGGTAACCCTACTATCCCACACCCAACCCCGGGTGAGGCGAACGAAGGACTCTAAGAGCCCCTATCCTGCAACCCTGATTCTAGACCTCCAGACTCCCCTATCGAGGGTCATGTCCTCGGTAACCTGCATTTTAGTCATGTCCTGCCTAATCACCTCTCCCCAATGCTTCTTAGGCCTCCCTCTACCCCGCCGACCACCAGCAATCTCCAGCCGCTCGCAGCTCCTCACCGGGGCATCGGGACCCCTCCTCCGTACATGCCCGAACCACCTCAGCCTCGCTTCCCGCATCTTCTCGTCCACTGGGGCCACCTCTACCTTCTGCCGAATAACTTCATTCCTAATCTTATCCAGCCTGGTGTGCCCACACATCCACCTAAGCATCCTCATCTCAGCAACCTTCATTCTCTGGACATGGGAGTTCTTCACGGGCCAGCACTCTGCCCCGTACAACATCACAGGTCTAACCACGGCTCTGTAGAATTTCCCTTTGAGTTTGTGTGGGATTTTCTTGTCACACAGGGCCCCAGAAGCAAGCCTCCACTTCGACCACCCTGCTCCTATCCGATGGGTGACGTCCCCGTCAATCTCTCCGTCCCCCTGAATCACAGACCCAAGATATCGGACACTGTCCCTCTTGGCGATGGCCTGAGAACCAAGCATCACATCCCTGCCCACCCCACTCGGCTCGTCACTGAACTTGCACTCCAGATATTCTGTCTTAGATCTGCTTATCTTGAAACCTTTAGACTCGAGGGTCTGTCTCCATACCTCTAACTTCTCACTAACACCGGCCCTCGTCTCGTCTATCAATATTATATCATCAGCAAAGAGCATACACCAGGGCACATCCCCCTGGATATGACGGGTTAGAGCATCTATATACTACAACACAATATATAGATAATATACAATATATACTAATTACTACAACACAATATACAATGAAATATATATATTATATATACTATACTAATAACTTAGTACACTATATAAAATATATTCTATACTATACACTGCCTTTAAAAAAAAACCCCGTCAGGCCCACCAGGCGCATGACCACTGTGGGCTTAGGCCCGTCACGGGCTGATCTCACCTGCCAGGACCGCCAGGCCCGGAACCGCCAGGTCCGACACACGAAGCCCGGGACCGCAAAGCCTGGCCCGTGAGGCCCGGGCCAGGGCCACATTACACCCCCTACCGCTTCATTAAAGAGATAATCTATATCTATACCTATATTTATATATAAACTAGATAGATATAGCTACGTGTCAACACGAACCTAATATTCTGAAAGTTAGAACTTTTATTTTTGATTAAATTAGTTTTAATATAAAATTGCAAATAATCAAATCATATTTAGAGAATATAATAAACTAATATGAAATGCATGATGCGGTCAACTGTCTTGTATACCCATTTGGTATACTTTATAATGCACAAGTCGAAAATGCCGAGTTCGAAAGGAAAAATCTGGGAGCAGAAGTATAGGAAGAGATTTAGGTAATTTCTTAACAAACAACAATAACAAGAGATCCCCTCCACAGCTTTATATTTTAGGTTGTTTGAACTTAATTCTTTCTAAGCAGGGATGGAGGTTAAAGATTCAATAAAGCATATATTTAGAGCAATACTCTCATATTCAGTAGACAAGAGGGACTGCTCTAATGGTAAGCAATCTTAACTTCCAACCGAGAGGTTGTGAGTTCGAGTCTCCCCAAGAGCAAGGTGGAAAGTTCTTGGAGGGAAGGATGCCGGGGATCTATTTGGAAACAGCCTATCTACGTACCCACTACCCTCCTAAGTGAGATTATACTAAGTTGTTGTTGTTGTACTCTCATATTCGGTAGAAAAACAACATAAGCATAATTCCTTTTCTCAACTTTGCTTGCTGTCTTGAGTGTATAAGATGTTCCTTATTCCAAAGCGTACGCGTCTCCACTGACAAGCATCCTCCAAGGCTTAGTACCACAATAATGATAAGCTAAGAGACTGCAAAAAGAACATATTATCTGTTAAAAAAATCTGAATTTTGCAAGGATTCTAAGGTCGAATTTACTTACACACATAAATGAAGGTATACACAAGCAGCTCATCAATGACAGCATTGCGAAGGAACACGACATAATTTAAGATTTTAAATGAAGAAGTACATGCTAAAGTCGTACATATTTCAAAACAAAGGTGTCTCAAGATCTGAAGATAAATTATATTTCACTCCAATAGTCTACGACAACAACAACAACTATCCAGCATAGTCCCACAGAGTGGGGTATGAGGAGAGTAATATGTAGACGGGCCTTACCCCTACCCGAAAGGGCAGAGAGGTTGTTTCCAATCGACCCTCGGCTCAGTGAAGGAAAGGAACAACAAAAACAAAAACAACAAAAACAACAAAAGAGCATTAGTAACTTCAACACAAATAACGTAAATAATTATCTAAACATAAAAACCTAAATATACAAAAACATAAAAACTATAAATAAAATATCATGCAATAATATCGGACAGTAACTAGCATAAGACAAAATCCAATACACAAATCATCTATGAATAAGCCTGCCAAGCCTCACCCAACCCCGGGTGTGGAGTATGAAAAACTCTAGGGGCCCCTATCCCACAACCTTGATACTAGACCTCCATACTTTCTTATCCAGGGCCATGTCCTCAGAAACCCGCATTCTAGCCATGTTATGCCTAATCACCTCTCCCCAATACCTCTTAGGCCTCCCTCTGCCTCGCCGTACGCCGACCATCGGCAGCCGCTCACAACTCCTCACCGGAGAGTCAGGACTTCTCCTCCGCACATGCCCGAACCACCTCAGCCTCGCTTCTCGCATCTTCTCATCCACTGGGGCCATCCCCACCTTCTCTCGAATAACTTCATTCTTAATCTTATCTAACCTGGTGAGCCCGCACATCCACCTGAGCATCCTCATCTAAGCAACATTCATCCTCTGAACGTGAGAGTTCTTCACTGGCCAGCATTCCGCCCCATACAACATGGCAGGCCTAACCACAGCTCTATAAAATTTCCCCTTGAGTTTCTGTGGAACTTTCTTGTCACACAGGACTCCTGATGCAAGCCTCCACTTTGACCACCCCGCTCCCATGCGATGAGTGACGTCCCCGTCAATCTCTCCGTCCCCCTGAATCACTGACCCAAGATATCTGACACTGTCCCTCTTGGCAATGACCTGTGATCCAATCATCACGTCCCTGCCTACTTCGCTCGGCTCGGCGCTAAACTTGCACTCCAGGTATTCTGTCTTAGATCTGCTTATTTTGAAACCCTTAGACTCGAGAGTCTGACTCCATACCTCTAACCTCTCATTAACACCGGCCTTCGTCTCGTCTATCAAGACTATGTCATCAGCAAATAGCATACACCAAGGCACATTCCCTTGAATATGTCGGGTAAGAGCATCCATCACCAAGGCAAACAAGAGAGGGCTAAGTGTCAATCCTTGATGGAGCCCCATAACCACTGGAAAATGGTCCGAGAAATTTTTTTTCTTTTAACACCAGTTCTCGGAATTGAGAGCAGATCGTATAATTAAGAGCATTAAAAAAGTCACACTAGTTTAAGTTATATTAAATGTGAGCATAGATTTAATTCTTAACTATTTAAGCGATTCTCAAGCACCAATAGATTCCGGAATGATAACTCAGATGAAATAAATTGTACTTTTTCGTTCTATTCAAACCAATAACAACCCTTTTTTAAACCCATATTTTTAATATATCCTTACTTAAGTTATAGTAGATTTCTCTGATGAAGTAGAACACATTATTTTTCAAGAAAAAAGAATGACTAAAAATTAGACAGTGAGAGCAAGCTTAGAATTACGTCAACATAATAAAAGTCAAAAGCCAAACAACTGTAATAATGCAACGAAATAAAAGCACTAAATCAGAACAGATAACAAATTATGAATCACTTTCAGAATTCTATACTGAAGAAATCAAATATTCAATTTATGGCATTAAAAAGAAGAAAACGAATGGATAATCATCTTACCTCATATGCTTTACTTCTGCAACTTGTCACCAAAAACAACTTTGAAGCCTTAACAGCTAAAACATTCCCAGCATACTCATAAATTATAGCTGCATAAATTATCACCATGACTTTATGATTATCTTTATCTTTTTCTGCTCAATGCACAAACATAATTGGGGTTATTTTAATCAAAAGGTACATTAATATAACCAGATCAAAATCATAGGTCCAAAAAAATTAAATTTAGACATAGCGAGTTGTTACTCTTTTTGTTTTAGCTGAAGTAGAATTCCGGGGAAAGTGTGCAGTTCAATAGCAAGGGACATACTGCTAATAATTTAGGGGAATAAACAGCAAGTGAGATGCATATATTTATCAAAAGCACTGCTTATTTATGCTCTATGTTTCATTGTTTAACAATTGGACTCATTGTCAGTGCAAGCCACCTGGAACTGCAATCAGTCCTAACAACAACATCCTCCAAATTGTTTCACTTTCTCTGTAAACTGTAGGAAGTTTTCTTTAAACATTCCCTCCCTCTATCTATGCCATATACCCCATCC
Organism: Nicotiana benthamiana; assembly: GCA_034376525.1. Taxonomy (NCBI): domain Eukaryota; kingdom Viridiplantae; phylum Streptophyta; class Magnoliopsida; order Solanales; family Solanaceae; genus Nicotiana; species Nicotiana benthamiana. Next base: position 55,991,105 of record CM067325.1, on the reverse strand, counting down.
CCATTCTCCAGGGATGAAAGTTTGGAAGAGGTTAACCAAAAAAAAAAAAATCGTCATCTAATAAGGTGTGAATGAAGGATACAATAGGATATGGTAGTCTTTCAGCTGAGCCAAAAGAAGAATTTTTTATTTTACGAACTTCTTCAACAAAGGAAACAATAAGTTCAGGCTAAAAGTTAAAATCCAAATTAGAAGAAAACAATGGTTTAATGGCTGCGAAGGCACACCCGTACATTTTTTTCAACATTTGAATCCTCAGAAGGCTTAGCTGCAGAAAGTCTTTGCAATTTCTTTTCTGATCTTTTGAGAAGACCTGTTATTTCATGGGTAACAGCCTCCATAGGCCCTCTGAGAATTGTGTGTTGTTGCCCTCAAGGGTGTGTGCATTATTGTTTCGTGCTTGGAAAATGTAAATAAATTCAATACACGGGTACATAGTTAGAAAAATAATTGTTTGCTTCGGTTCTTAGTAGCATTCTAGGATTTGCATTCCTATAGCAACAACAACAATAACAATCCAGTATAATCTCACTTAGTGAGGTCTGGGGAAGGTAGTGTGTACGCAGACCTTACCACTACCTTTGGGTAGAGAGGCTATTTCCAAATAGAAACTCGGCATCCTTCCCTCCAAGAACTTCACACCTTACTCTTGGGAAAACTCGAACTCACAAACTCTCGGTTGGAAATGGGGGTTGTTTACCATCAGAGCAACCCCTCTTGTCATCATTTCTAGAGCAGAAATGTTATTTATCTTTTTTGCTAATTTTTTTGTATTAATCCTCTTATTTTATAGTAAAAAAAAAAACTGCTTTATAAGTATCCAAGAAGGAATGTGATATGTAAATTTATAGGAATGCAACAGTTGCAAAATGTGACGGTTGCAATTGTTACTTTATAGGAATGCAACAGCTAAACTCTTAATTAATGAAAATAATGGCGATATTTAGATTAGAAACATATACTAGCTTACAATTTCAAGTAGCAATTAAGGTATCAACAATGCACTCTTTCTCTTTAAAGCCCATCATTTCATTTCAATTTTGAATTGATCTTTAAAAGAAGTCAATTTATAATTTGGGAGTTAAACTAAGGAGGACGATAAAAATTCATATTGGGTTCTTTATGTAAGTCAAAATTTCAAAGATAGTAACCTTTTCTGTTTCTTCTTTCCTTTTCTTTCACTATTTAACATATCTTATATTGTGCTGTTTAGTGTGATTTTTTCTTGTGATGCGAAGTTTCTTGCACTAAATTAATTCGGCTATAATTTCCATTAATTGCTTGACATGATGGGTAGTCGACTGGCAAATAGATTGATATTTTCAACTTTTATTCACGGGATCGATGCACTTTCTTCGCTAATAAGGATATAAATTTTTTATAGTAAATTTGGATATTACGTTGAGATTTCTTTTATCTTTTCAAAATTATTTAACATAAGAATATTGGTATTTCCTGGTCCAAATTTACGTTCTTCTTCTTTTTTTTAAACCTCTTGAATTGAATTAGTATAACACTCCTCAAGTTATATTTTATTACTCATAAAGAACTATTTGTGAAATATTTGCTGATTTCTACCGTTTGATTCAAATTTCATATTTCATTGTTGACCTAAGCTTTTTTACATATGTTTTGTCTATTTTATGATATTGTATGTATGTTTAGTGTAACGTTGAAAATGTAAAATCTTGGACAGGGAATAAAGTTTTTTTTCTTTTGAAGATTACAGAATTTAAGATAAATATTTATTTTTTGGGGTACTTGCGCGATTAAACACTTTTATAAGAGTTAAAGATTAGTGCATTCAGAACATATATTACTGTTGTGACTTGTAGGTTGACTGTAGCCTGTAGGATATAGCACACATTTTGATTACTATTTTGTAGTTTGGGCTGTAATCATTCATTATTTTTTAAACCAATAGAATATCTTTTATACATTTATCAATTTCTGGCTGTTTGTTTTCTTTGAATTTTTGTTCATTACTGCTCCATTTTATTATTAGATCTTTTCTTCTCTACCCTATAAATGTTTAATAGTTATTACCTTTATGTTGAGAATATTATTAGGTCTCATTTTCTATCTGTTATAATTATGTGTATGAATGTTCTTACGTCGATTCTTTATTTCTTTAATATGATTTTATCCAGTATATACTTTGACATATATATTGAGATTTCTTCTAACTTTCTTTGTTTGAACAGCAAACATAATGATAGAATTTATTGTATGTGAAACTTTATTAATTTGAAAAACTGATTAGTTTAGATATAAAGTTTTAGGACAAGACTCTACCATTATAAATCTTCAAAAACTTGTACTTTTATTTTAATATGTATATGTATTTACTATAAAAATTTCAATTTTTCATTATATAAAATTAATCTTTTTAATATTCACTAATTTTATTAAACGTGTTGTTCGACTGCGCGAAACGCGGATGAATTAACTAGTTAAATATATTTAGAGATACGATTGGTTTATGGTTTAATTACGAGGGAACTATAATGCATGAATTATGTGTGCAATAAATAATAATGCAAGGATTGTCGTAGTAGTAATTATATCCGATGAATATACATAGATTGTCAAGCAAGAATTGTCTAATTTAAGAATATTTTATTCACGAATTGTCAAGTAGGAGTATTTAATCTTATCGCGTATTGATGATACTTATATCCAATTTCATATATATATATATATATATATATATATATATATATATATATATATATATATATATATATATAAAAGAAGAAGCACAGATGCACAACCAAGAATTGTGAGAGGTTATGAGAGGTTTAAATAGAGGTAGAACAGCGAAGAATTGAAAAGAAATGACTAGACAAGCTATGACACATATTCAGTTGACCATGAATATGAGACTAAATAGGAGAACATAGAGTCAAAAATTAGGATAGGAGATTAATAGGTAGTCGAGCGAACTTTTTCTTTTCTAAGAGAAGTCATGGTTCTAGTTTAGAACACCTTATCTGCTCCATCTTATTATTATTATTATTATTATTATTATTATTATTATTATTATTATTATTATTATTATCTCATTCTTTAGTTCTATTACTATCGTTATTTCCTTTGATTTGGTTATCTTACCATTTTCGCTACTAATGCCTTTTCTCCCCCAGTAATTTTTCTCATAGCGTCTTTGCTCTTATATTTTTTCGAATCTATTTTAAATACGCTTTTTTTTAGTCGAGTGAAAACATCTCTATCTCACACAAGGTAAATGTAAGATTTGTGTATCCTACTCATACCCCACTTGATATATCACATCAAATATATATTCTTTTTGTTGTTGTATATTAGAGTTTTGCAATTTGGATTTGATTTTTGATATTAGATTTTCCTAACTTATATGATTTTAAATACTGGAATTCGATGTCATATTAGTTACTTATTAGGGATTATATTAATTATGTAGGATTTATACCAATAAATAAATATTGTATTAGTACAAAAATTAATATTTCTTTTTTTTACCAAAATTATCCCTTAGAGTCCATGGCATCTATAATTTATTCTTTAGGCGCCTAGGAGGGAAAAGAATATTAGAGACAAATCGTTTTTCATTATGTTTTTGTGAAAAAGTGGGTAGGAAATAGACAAAATATATTGTTTACTTATTGACATTGTACTCAAATCTCTATTATAAATCTCTCCTTCAAGTGTAATTTTTTATATATCCAATTTTTATAAAATGTGTCTAAGACACATCACTTTGCCCACGTGGTCAATGCCTATCTTTACTATCTAATGAAGTGCGAACAGAAGAATTTTTATATCAGATGTCAGTTTTTTTGTTTTTTTAAATTTTAAATAGGGTCATCTTCTTCCTTATTTAAAAATTACCAAACCTGCCATGGCTGCTTCGTGACACTTAATTAGACCCATTTTTTTCCGCCCAATCTACTCTTCTCAAATAGACCCAATAAGATTTTTCATATCTCTTCTTATTGATCATTAATCTTTAATTTTGTAGAATTTTCAGTTAAGAAATTATAATTAAATTTCAACAAGTAAAATCATTGTAGCTCCACCAACTGTAAAAGTTTGGATCTAGTGTATGTATAAAAAATTCTTTTCCTTTGAAGAAAATCTCACCTTGAGCTTTTGTCATGGCTAAGTTAAACTTTTCAGAAGAAAATATCTTCAGCCATTAAAGCATACCTTAAGCTTTTGCAAATAAACATATTTTTTAAATTTGTTAATGGGTAAATTTACAAATAATTAAATTTTAAAATTTTCTGAGGTGGTTTGGGCATGTTCGGAGGAGGGGCCCCGATGCCCCGGTGAGGAGCTGCGAGCGGCTGGAGATTGTTAGTGGTCGTCGAGGGAGAGGGAGGCCTAAGAAGCATTGGGGAGAGGTGATTAGGCAGGACATGACCAGAATGCAGGTTACCGAGGACATGACCCTTGATAGGGGAGTCTGGAGGTCTAGAATCAGGATTGTAGGCTAGGGGCTCATAGAGTTCTTAGTACGCCTCGCCCGGGGTTGGGTGTGGGATAGTAGGGTTACCCAGAGGTGATTAGTGTTTTAGCTTATGTTCCCATATGGTTGTTAGTGTGAGAGTTACTGCTTGTTATTATTGCAGGCGACTGTATTTATGTTGCTTATGTTTTCATAATTATTTACGTTATTTCTGTGGGATTACTTATGCTTTATTATTTTGTTTTGTCTTGCTTGTGTTCCTAATTTTGCCTTTGTTTCTTAATGCAGCTTTTCTTTTTATCCTACACGCCGAGGGTCGATTGGAAACAGCCTCTCTGCCCTTTCGGGCAGGGGTAAGGCTCGTCTACATATTACCCTCCCCAGACCCCACCTGGTGGGAATGTACTGGATAGTTGTTGTTGTTGTTAATCTTCTTCGCTAAAAAATTCACAATCCTCTTAATTATTACTACCTTGCTAATTTAGTTGTGGAAATTGAAAGAGCAAGAAATTGAAAGCATGGTGACGACAGTTATTATGGACATGATAAAGAAGATAGGTATATAATTGTAATTTTATGTGCTATCTTTTTACTATTAGTCAGTGACACATATCATGACTTTATTGGCGCGTGACAATACATATGCTTTAAAAATCTGATGAAGAGAAAAGTGGTGTATCTTAAACACACTCAATAAAGGTTAGATGAATAAAAAGTTACTTATAAAAAAGAGGTGTGTAACAAAAATTTAAATATAAAATCGATGGGTAAATAATATGTTTTACCAAGGAAATATTAAACAGCTTATTGGAGAAGATGAGAGATTTAGAATGTTTATTTCTGGACCATGCTTTACTTTCTACATGAAAGCTTCAAAATGATTATCCTAAGTCATACTTTTCTTTTCTTTTTCTTTCTAAATTTTCATGTTGCATTAAACCATATAATTGACGGCATGGTAACTATTAGAATATATTGTGTGTATCTTTTTATTATTGGTAGAATATTCTTTCATTATTGTATAGTCCTATAGTTGGTAGGATTTGATTTCTTTCATTATTGTACAGTCCTATAGTTGGTAGGATTTGATACCTCTCTGTACTCTATATATACTTGTGAGTAATACGAGAAAATTAATTCTCCGAAAACTCTCTACATGGTATCATACGCCAGTGGCTTATCGCCAAAGAAACCCTAATTCTTCCCTGCGCCGCCGCCGTCGCTGCACTAATCGGCAGCCCGCTGCCGCCGACCTTCTCGGTCCACCACTTCTCTCCGGCGTCTTTCCGCGCTATCGCTGCATTAACCGGCAAGCCCTCTCTCTCTCTCGACGTCGATCAGCGTCTCCTTTGCCTCGCGCTTCATGGCCGCTACGACATCCAACGATCTTCTCCAGCCGATTGCCATCAATGCATCGGCTCAGATCCCACTTAAATTGGATTCCACTAATTACCTAACGTGGAAATTCCAGTTCCGAACCCTTCTTACGGGTTACGACCTCCTCGGCTTCTTGGACGGATCGAAGCCGTGCCCACCAGCCACTATCGTCGACAAGGAGGTAACTTCCCCTAATCCAGCATATCCTTACTGGATTCGCCAGGACAATCTTATTCTCAGTGCCATCTTCTCGTCGATCACACCGACGATCATCTCCTTTATTGCCGCTGCGAAAACCTCTAAAGAGGCCTGGGACATCCTCGCGCGCACATACAACACTGCTTCTCGTGGTCGTATCATGGCTCTCAAAGAGCAGCTCCATAATCCGGTAAAAGGTTCTAAATCTATTACTGATTTTATGCACGGTAATTGCGTGATTGTGGATGAATTATCTCTCCTGGGTGTTACTGTTGATTCTGAGGATCTTGTCATTAAGGTTCTAAGTGGTCTTGATGATCCCTATATGGAGCTATCTCATGCTATCCAAGCCCGTGAATCTCCAATCTCTTTTGCTGAATTACATGACAAGCTGTTAAGCATGGAGGCTCAGATTACTGTCTGTGCGCCGGCCACCTCCGCCGCATCTGATTTGGCTCCGTCGGCTGCCTTCGTCGCCGGACAGCAGTTCGGTCGTACCCGCTTCGGTGGCTGCGAGCGCAGCCGTGGCAACCGTGGTCTATCCTCCGGCCGCGGTAGTTACTCCAACAATGGCCAACCTCGCGGGTACAATGGGAAGTGCGAGCTCTGCAGTGAATTTGGCAACTCCGCGCGCCGCTGTCCGTCCTATCCTATTTCCGGCGCAAATCAGCCCCCTTACGGTGGACCACAACCGCGACCAGCATACGCTGCGTCTTCTTATCCGACTGCTCACACAGCCCATCACTCTCTCCATCTTATTGGATCCTGGACTCTGGTGCCACTCATCACATATCCAATGATCTGGCCAACATGTCTCTTCACAGTCCCTACACTGGTTTCGATGATGTGGTTATTGGTAACGGTGAAGGTTTAAAAATTACACATACTGGCCAACTTTTCAGTTATTCATCTCTTTTATTGCCTGGGGCTCTCTGTGTTCCACATATTCGTAAAAATTTGATCTCTGTTGCTCAATTATGTCGTCACAATAATGTTAATGTTGTTTTTTCAGATATTGATTTTCAGGTGAAGGATCGTCGCACGTGGGCAACACTCGTCAGTGGCCCACGTAGGAACGACGCCTACTACTGGCCGGCGGCTTCCCGTCTACCGTCCGCCCTCACGGCACAAAAACTCCCTGCATCATTGTGGCATTCTCGGTTTGGTCATCCGTTAATTAAAATCCTACGTCATTTAGTGTCTTTTAGCAGTATAGCTCTACAGTAACCTTATTGGAGTAATTTTTTAGCCAATCAACTACAACTGAAGAAGACAATTTAAAGAAGAAAATTGAGAAGTTCAAAAGACAAGTCCAACTCATAGTTGAATCAAAATTAAGATGTTTCTACGAATTGAAGGATAGAAGAAAAAAACACAATATAATACAGCCATGACTATCACAACCTCAAAGATTTAGAAGTTGACATCTCCGTATCTTGCCAGGACCATTTCTAGAGAGGTATTCCTTCCTCCTCCATTAGCCCCCCAATTTCCCAATAATAAATAGGAAATAGAATACAGAATGAATTCTGAAATTTTATTTTGAGTGTCTTCACAAGTACTGTAGATGAAATGATTCAGATTTTTTTAGAAAGGGATTTCTGCACAATATTCCGTCGAATCTACTGTTTACTTTTTCTAGCAGTACTATTTAATTGAAAGTTTTTTTATAGTCAGATTATACATCTTTCGATTATTTTTAATTTAAGCAACGAGTCCTAGAACTCTACATGCATCTTGAACATCCGCCAAAATTACTGGTCAATCAATTATGTTAGTAGTCCCCCTTGTAATGTGTCATGATCAGAATTTGCTGATTGATCCTGATTTTACATTAATTACAAACACATTGAACATATTTATATTCGTATCTATATTTATATTTATATCTATTAATATTATAAAAACACGAATAATTTATGCTAAATGTTGAACGACTAAAAATTTTTTTAAAACTTTGATAGGCTTTTATGCCCTTAAAATTTTGAGTTAAAATAAATATAATTGTAATATTCCAAATATTACCTCAAAAATAGAATTCTTTGTGGATTAAAACTCCACATATGCCGACAGTATCTTACTCTGCCAATATCTAGGACTTCTAATACAACTACAAAATTGGTAACGTTGGAAATATTTATAAATTTGGATAAACTCGATATATTTATACTATACTTGTCATTTGATAAACAATTTGCATAAAAAAAATTGCACTCTTTAACCAATGTATAAATTTATTCGTATCATTGTGTAATTTTAACTTATTTTGTTCCATTTTGTGATGATTATCACAACGTTATTATGGTTTGGTTTGCATTAAAAATATATAAATTTTATTTTTCGCAACTCATTATCTAACTCTAACATTTATTTATGGTTCGCGTTTGTAATATTTGACATAAGATATTTGTGTAAAGTATGGGCATATAGATTATCTATCTATATTATTATTAAAGCATGTATAATTTATGCTAAATATTGAACGACTAAATATCCTTCTAACTTTGATAGACTTTTATGCCCTTAAATATTGAGTTAAAGGTGAATAATTGTAATATTTAAAATATTACTCTAGAATGGAATTCTTTTCCAATTTAAACTCTAAATACACCGCGTGTATAGTCTTACTCTACCAATATTATAACTTTTATTCCAACTAAAAAGTGGGAACATTGGAAATAATTATATGAACTTGAACAAACTTCTAATACCAATCTAAGTTCCGACTTTTTATTTTTATGTGTTTATTTAATGTGGAAGTTCAATTATTTTTATAATGTATAGAGATAGACTTAATTATTTTCCTACTATTTAGCAATAGTCATTTTATTACTTTCTTAGATACAGAACTTTAAAATTAACTAAAACTTTGGTTATTAAATATTTTCCTGAAAATCCTATGAAATCCTAATATTTAGGATTAAAATCAATTAAATATATTTAGAAACTTATTTGACGTCAGCTAGAAGAAGAATAATACAACTAAATCCCAATTCAATTTAGTTCCAAATTACAATTGTGTTGTTTTTTCCTATCAAATTCGAAAAGAGGAATTTCACGTGATTATTGAATTCTTAATTACGCAATAATGTAAAGCAAATGGAGTTTAACACTACAAGTATGTTACTCAAAAAGAACTATGTATTAGAGTATATTATAATAATTTAAAAATATAATTTAAAGAATTTGAAGTCAAGTATGAACTTTTCCATTTTTTTTGTTTCTAGAATATTTGATCTTACTAGTAGAGATTTTATATTGGACAAAATTATAATTTAATTATTTTTTTAATATTTAAAACTTTTAAATCAACTAAATTTTTGCTATTAAATATTTACTTATTTGAACTATGTAGGAAGTTCAAATATATAGAACTTTAAAATCCATTAAGATTTGAACTTATATAAATTATTTTTATATTTTAATTATGTAACATAACTATAATACTTTTCATATTATTTTATGTAATATTTAGTACTTTAAAATTAACTATTCACTATTAAAAAATCAGGTTTTAGCGACTGACAAATTATGTAGCTAAATAGAAAAATTCATCGCTAATCTCATTTTACGACGGATTAGCAAAGGATTATCAAGAAATTCTGCTAGCTACGAGTGTTTTAGCGGCAGATTAGCGACAACGTTCATAACTAATTCTATTTTTTTGTAGTGATTATATAAGGGAAGATATATACATTATGAAATTTAGAGACAATTATTAAATTGTATAAGGGGTTAAAAAGAAATATATATTTATAATCTAAATGCATTGTTTTTTTATTCATTTGAAAAACTACAACTATACGACGGCAGCAAAAGCACATATAATTTGCTTTTCTCCTCTGTATTTCATATACTGGTGTGGCCATCGGTTGGTGGAGCTTTGGTAAGAGGGCCATTTTTCAATTCACCAGTTGACCCCAATGGAATGAAGATTTGAAAAGATCAAAACAAAAAAAGGAAGCAAATTTCAAGGAAAAAATAGGGTCTTGTATTGGTCATAACTCCATGACAGATTGTTCAAACTCTTTTCTGTCCTTGATGTGAATATAGTCACAAAAACTACTTAGTTATCTTCCAAAAAAAGTTGACTACTGCCCAACTCCTACCATCTGTTTTAGCCCACCACCTGTCTGGTACCCCAGAAACACCTAACAGCTCCATTATTGAAAGTTCGAAGAATACTACAACAACAATAACAACCCGTAGACCTTACCCCTACCCTGGGTAGAGAGGCTGTTTCCAAATAGACTCCCGGCATCCTTCCCTCCAAAAACTTCCCACCTTGCTCTTGGGGAGACTCGAACTCACAACCTCTCGATTGGAAGTGGGGGTTGCTTACCATCAGAGCAGCCCCTCTTGTCATTCTTGCCATTCCTTTTATATTACAGAAATGTGCATCACTAACAAAAGATCAAAGCACACAAAATTGGCAATTAACAATCACGAACTTACTAAGAAACTAGAAATATCTGTTATTCTCATGCAAGAATATTGGAAAAAATCTCAGAAGTCTGACCGTCCCAGGAAGCTGAATGCTTGTCTAACTTTAGATCAATGTACCCAAGCCTTGAGTTCTTAGAAAATGCAAGATGTGTTTCAAATATTTCTGAGTTTGCATATGTTAATCAAATTCTTAATAACCGTCGACATCAGCAAAGTTGCCCTTCTCTATAGTTCCTTAGTTCCTCAACTTGGAACTCCGAGAGTGAGTTGCTCAAGTGGTGAGCACCCTTCACTTCCAACCAATAGGTTGTGAGTTCGACTCACCCCAAGAGCAAGATGGGGAGCTCTTGGAGGTAGGGAATAAAAAAATAAACTTCTAAATTCTACTGACTGTTGGCCAATACTTAGCTTACTCGTTTCTCAAAGACAACACATTATGATATTTTATCCCCATCCTAAAGAGATGGGTGGCAGCTAGAAAGCAAATCACAGAGGGAGAGTTTCAAAAAGCAGCAGCAACCAAAAAATAAAGAAGTAGATACCTCCTTGTGAAGCAACGTAGGTGGACATCTTGAGCAATCCAATTTCTTTTCAATGTTTAAGCTCACTTATTAAGTACCTAACTTTAACTTCAGTTTCAAGTAGAGTAAACAGACTTCATTTCAGCAAAACTGCTTTTGAAGTGTGTCCTTTCTTTGTTCAGATAAGCTTTAATACAGAATGACAAATAAAGAAAATGAAAAGTAAAAGAAAATGGAAATGGCTGTGTCAGATTAGGAACAAGTTAAGATTGATGACCATCTAATCAGCTTCTAATACTTAAGTCCTTTAGCAATCTCAAAAAAGTGAGCAACATTTTCCTCCGGGGTGCCTACTTTGATGCCATGTCCAAGGTTCAAAATATGTTTTCCTTTACCAGCTTTCTTGACAGTATCATTTATTCGATTGGTGATAAATTCTTTTGAGCCAAAAAGAACTCCAGGATCCACATTACCTTGTATGGCAACATCAGGACCGAGTCGTCTCCTTCCATCAGCCATATCAACTGTCCAATCCAAGCTTACTACATCCACACCTGTCAAGGGAAGTCTCTCAAGCAAGCCACCAGATCCACTTGCGTAAAGAATCAATGGGAGATTAGGATGGGTTAGTTTCACCGAATCCACTATCTGTTTTAAATAAGGTAGACTAAACTCTTCAAAATCGACTGGGCTTAGCTCAGTGGCCCATGAATCAAAAATCTGAACTGCTTGAGCTCCACTGTCTGCTTGGTAACGGATATATTTAGCCATAGAGGTCGCAAACTTTTGAAGGAGAGCATGCAGGACCTAAAGTAGCAACAACAATTGACAACATTTTAACATCTATAAGCTACTGCCAAAACGCTCCGTCTTTAAATATTAAGACATGATACGACACAAGTAATCAATTTTGGTCCTACCAATAAACATTCATTCTGTCATGTTTCCAGTTGATACTTCCCTACAAGGATAATATGACGTTGAACAAATTTGGTTTTTTTACATATATCATCAGTATGAGCACATGATTTTTGTCCTATATATGAATAATTCCCAAAAATTCAAACAAAATAATTTTTTTTCTTTATTTTTACAATTTCTGTGAGTTTTGGTGTCATTTTGTGTTAATTGTTTCTGGGCATGTTAATTCATATGAAAATACCAAAATATGCATTTGTATTTAGGATTTAATTTCATATTTTAGTATTAATTAGGGGGTTAATTTGTTTTAGAATAAAATATGAAAATCACAAAAATAGTTCACTTTTGCATTTTAATTTTTTTAATTATGAATTTATCGTGAAATAGGTTTCAAATAATGTTAGGAGATAATTACTTTAATTTTGAAATATATTAGGATTTTATTTTAATTTTTGCATTTCAATAAAATCAGAAAAAATAATACAAAAATGCAAAATACAAAAACAAACCAAAAAGAAAATAAAAGAAAAACAAAGGGAAAAGGGCTGTCTCATAAGAGACCCCTCATTTGGGCCAAATTGGCTTAGCCCAATCGAAATTCAACACACCTGTCCAGAACCTGGCCCAAACGTTCCCCAACCAGGTCCAAGACCCCACCCTCAAAACAACGTCGTTTCGTGTCGTTTAATCTGGACTGTTTATATTTAGTTGATCAACGGCTGGGAAGCCCCCTTCCCTTAGTATTTAACTGTCCGAACGATCCCCCCACCCCCGTCTCATCTCCTTCGCCCCCCATCTCTCAGAGAACCTCACAAACCCTAGTTGCGCCGCCACTAAATCCTAGGCCGCCGATGGCGGTGCCGATGTCAATAACTCCAAAAATGACACCGCAGCTCCCCTCATCTCCCTCGTCATGAATCCATGCTTGAAAACCTTCGAATCATAGTCCACGTCTTCGAATCCTAAATTTTGATTTTCCGGCCAAGTCACAAGTTGGCCCAAATGAATCCAGATGCATACCATATACTCTCCGTCCCTCCCTCATCACTAATCCCCACCCAGAAACCCTCGAATCTTACCAAGCCACCCCCAATTTCAAATTTAGGGTTCACTGTGCCCAGCCACTCCGTGATTTGTCAAGGTTGAGCTAACTCGGGCTAGTATTATAGGTTTATTTCGAGTAAAATGAACGTATCATACTAACTTTAAGTTAGTTTCAAAGATGTGCATGAAGGCCAAAATTCAGTAAGTGTTTTCTTCTCTGCATTTTCTTTAGTTTTCTTTTTGATTCAGTGTTAGGTCTGTTCGTTTAGGCATCATTCTTAATTCATAACTCAGTCGCCATAATGGTCGTAAATGTTTTGGTTAATTTTGGGTTAATCCTCACTTCTTTGGCCAAATTCTGACCTTATTTTAATTCTTTTGCTAAGTTTGAATGCTCAGTATCAATTGGTCAATTAGTCGCTAGTTTAATTGGATTTTCCCTTGTTTGTTCATGTAATACTGATTTGGGGACTTGACTGGATTTCAGTAATTAATTGAGTGGCATACATTTGGTAGATGTTTCAGTTCCCTAGTATAAAAGGTCATATTTCTTTTAATCTGTTCCGTTACATGTTAGTTTGCTTGATTTCAGTTTTGGATAGTTAGTCATTACTGTTAATTAATTTCAGTTGATTTTGTTAGATAAACTCGTTTTGGATTAGTTTCAGTTAAGTATCAGTTTATTTTCAGTCATTGTTAGTGTTAATTAGTTCATTGCTAGGTTAGATTGATTGGGTATAGCTGATTTTAGTAAATTTTAGTTAAATCATAACTAGGGTGAGGGATTGGGTGCAGTTAATTCAGGTCTATAATTTTCAGACTGTTTAAAGGGTAATTTGGGTATGAAAAAGTGTAGTATTTTGAGAATTGGTAATTGCAATATAGGTTAAAGGGTAGCATGAGTATTTTGGGGCTAAAAGAGCATCCTAGATGCTTCTAGATTGGGATGAAATTGTAGCTTTCAGTCTTTTGGTAGTACTTACTTGGGTAGCAAGTTAGAATTATAGGTTTTAAATAAAAAAAAGGAATAAGGACTGATGGCAAACCCTTTGGCTGAAGTTTTCTTTCTTCTTGGCATATTTAAAGGCATCAATTGCCTTGTGAAAGGGGGTTCTCTTTTCAACCCGTTTCAGCTCCCAAAAAATTCTTTCAGTTCAATTTTGTAGATCTGAAACAGCTTCCAAATTAAAATATCAAGAAAAAGGTGGAAAATACAATAGAAAATTAAAAAAAAACTATTTCATTGCCTTTCTTCAGTTTATTTTTCGGATTCCAGTGTAAGTTCAATTTTCTATCTCATATCTAAATCTAAATGGCTCGAGTTCTTTGTTTCCACTCAATATTTGCAATCTGAAGTACTTGAAGTCATTGGTATTGGTTTAATTGAATCAGCTGGGGTGTTATCCACTGGTTGGGTTGGTCTCTTGGTTTATTGCTGTTATTTGGGTGTTATTTGGTTGGTTTGTTGATCCTGTTTGGTGTTAAAATATTTCTGAACTTCTGGATTAATTCCTGGGCTGCTGTTGGGAGTTGTTATTGCTGCTGATCATTTCCTCTTCTATATTTCTCTAATTTCCAGGTACATATTTGAATCCAATCTACTGTGACCTTGAGCTTGAAATGGAATGAAATTATTCATTTATCTAGGCTGCTTGAACTGCTGTGTGCTGGTAGTTAAAAGGTGTAAATGTTTAACTCAGTTTAAATTCGATCGGTATGCGCAAAGATCCTGGACTGTAAAATTGATTCTTAGCATGAACTCATGTTTGGTAGTTGAGTGTTATAATTAAACTTGGACCATTCTGGACTGTTTTCAAATTGGTGAACCGTTGCTCATGAGCACATCTCCATTTATTTCACTAGCTAGCCTAGTATTACTAGTACAGTTTAATAATTTTGCATAGTTGACGTTAATACATGTGTGTTAGTTGTTTTGGAGGTGAATCATTTTCTCCGTGACTTGTTTAAGATGTTAAATAGGAACAGTTAGTTTTGATTTTTAGCTTTCACAGGTCCTTAGTCGACAATTGAAATAGCTTCGTAATTAGACTTGATATCTATTTTTATGATGCAACTAGTATTCACACGAAGCAATTAATTAAGGAAATCTACAATAGCTTGAAGTAATGAAGTTGAAAGGCCCATGAAATCTAGAATTAAAATTGTTTGACATCTGACTCGTTTACTTTGAATGAAGTTTGAGAGGCAGCCAGCTTCGCCGTGTTGGGAATCGAACCCAGGTCAGCTCCATGGAAGCTGGCATATCATGTTTGGGCCCAAGCCCAATCCCAATTGTTTGCATATTGGGGATTTAATATCCCACTTTCGTTTCTCTCTTCCTTTTGGTATAATCGGGCCACTTCTGGGGCCCATCAGTGAATTATCGTTGAGTTTGGGGTTACTGAACTTTGGTGCACCAGTTTCAATGTTTATTTCAATTTTTCACGTAATTAACTTTCCTTATTGCACTAGAGACAAGAACCAAGGATAGAAATATAGTTGCTTTTAAATTGGCCCTTTTAATAAATGTTGAGATGAGCCTCGCCAAACAAAAAACCATTGCGGGGCCCTCAATAATTGATTATTAAAAAATGATTAGAATTTGGAGGGGTCGTTTAGCGAATTTCAACGGTCTTTCCCAAACATTATTATGCTATAACCTTTAAGCGCGATTTAATTAAATTACTTTCTTAAACTCGGGTGTGCATTGATGCGACCCAAATCCAAATCTCGACGAAGTCGAAACGTGTCGATGATCACGTGTACACTGGTGGTGACGTGATTAGAAATACATTTTCACGACGTCGCAAGTTTTTTAAAATAAATAATTGTAAAAGCGGTATATAAATAAAAGGGCACATAAGTTAGCATGTATTAAAATCAGATAAAATCAAATACAACAGTTAAGCGACCGTGCTAGAACCACGGAACCCGGGAATGCCTAACACCTTTTCCCGAGTTAACAGAATTCCTTACTCGGATTTCTGGTTCGCAGACTGTAACAGAGTCATAATCTTCCTCGGTTCGGGATTCAAATCGGTGACTTGAGACACCATAAATCTCCCAAGTGGCGACTCTAAACATTTAATAACCAAATCCCGTTCCGATTGTCCTTTAATTGGAAAAACTCCTTTATGCTTCCTTTGCGGGGGTGTACAGCACGAAAAAGGAGGTGTGACAATCAGTGAAGAAGAGGAATGTACTATTTTCACCTTAATGTCACTTCCAAATATTTGAGCTCACATTATGAATCATGAAGAACAAGGCTCGTCACCATTTCAGCAGCCTCTCCCTATTTTTGTTCCTAGTCCAGGGGATGGGGCCTGATTGAGGCAGAGCAGTATGAACATGCTAAACCTTTTTTCAAGAGCAAATTCCAAATTTGCCTAAATAGCAAAGTATCTAGAAATATGCATACCGACCCCTCAGATTTGGAAAGGTAGGCAGTGGTAAAGATATAGAGGTATTATTGTCATTGGTTCCTAACAAAAAAGAAAAGAAGCAAATGGCAATAATGAAACTTCTGTTCACCTTCTTAAACTTTTTCTGTGTGGGTCTATAGGCAAAGCAAAGAGATGTGATCTCAGCCTACATTTAAAACTGCATTTCTCCCTCATGAATCGATCTTAATGCCATTTCTCTCTTGCCATTTCTCTCTCAGCTTCCCTCTCTTTTTATCCCTCGCTTTACATCTTTTGTGAACATGAAATCCAACCCTTTCTTTTCTGATAACATCAAGTAACGAACCTAAAGTACTTCAATCTGAAGATTTTTCTTAACACTTCAAGGCTTAGACCTTTTTTCCTCAATTTTTCCTTTGGGTGTCAAGTATTGTCATATTTAGGAATCAAAACACAAATCCTGTAAAACTTAATGCCTTTATATACATAATAGCTAGGCTCAACGCTAGAATAGTAAGATTTAAGCCACTAACAGTATCATCAAGAGTACGATTGACAAAAATACTCATAATAGGAAAAAAGAGTATGAATGGTGCACGCATTTTCAAACCTTAGGAGGCTGAATGGCAGCTTTCTAAACTTTTATCAGTTCAGGCGAAAAATACATGAACGAAAAACGCATAACAATTTAGCTCCAATAGTAGAACTGGAAAAACACAAGACCCGTTCCTGGTGTTAATTGACAAACACCAGACCTGCCCTTCCCAAGAAAACGCCAGCCAAAAATAAGTATGGAAGAAGACTCAAAAATCAAGTGACATGCCCTGCTAATGAAAATATTACTGTCATTTCTGGTACTCGAAAAAGAATTTTACAGTTTTCTCCACAGAAAATGGTCCGGGCTTTAAAACATCAGATCCTTATGATCTATACGCATAATAATATCAGGCAGTAGTATATTAGAGATGCTTTTCTAATCATTCATCAAATTGGTCATGTGGCCTCCAAATATCTACCATGTCCTGTTCCCTTACAACAACTGAGCAGCATCCACAAATCAAGGGCTCAACAATCCCTAAATAAAGTTGCTCTAGAAGCTAGACAAAAGGGAAATTTAAGCTGAAATCTCTTGTTAAATAGCCACTCAATGGATGGTGAAGTTCGATAGAAGTTCAGGATACAAATCATCAACTACAGAAACAAACTATAGTTATAAGTGTATGTGAGTGCAGGCTTCTTCAAAAAATCAAGTATTACGAGTTCGTGGTGTAGACACTTTGGTTTAGTGAAAATTAGTAATAGCAGTTGTAAGTTACCTTGGGCTCTGCAAAAGCTAATCTTTTTATCTTTGTGAAGTTCTTGGAGGAACCACCTTCAACTACATATGACGCCAGGGTAAAAGGTGCCCCAACGAAACCAAGAACGGCTGCTTGATTATTGACCTAGATATACAAAAAAGATTCTAATTAAATCAATATAATAGGACAAACGTGACAGTGACAGTTAAGAGATAGCAGACTATAATTGGTATAACTGACTTTAAGCAAAAGTTTTAGTATATATTTACTAACTTTTGGCAGGTGATATTGGGGCCTAGGGTCTCATAGGATACAAAAGCAAATAGACGAGCATAAATGCTCAATCGTTCAGTCCACTTGATCACATGTTATATATACGTAATGCATATGAATTCTCCATACTGTTATGTGAATAGAAAACAATAAATAAATATTTGCACAGTAATGTATATAGTTCCTCTAGCTCAAATGTATCCTGCTAAAAAGAACGCCAGTATTTTTTCAGAAGGAAAAATAGGATATTCTCAACAAAAACAACAATAACAACGATCCAGTAAAATTCTACAAAATAGGATCTGGGGAGGGTAGTGTGTACCAATGGTGAAGCCAGAAATGTTTTTAAGGGTGTTCAAACTTGAAAGAAGTAGAAAACAAATTCTGGCAAAGTTTGTTCAATATAAGTTTTATACATCTAAAATAAATATTTTACTTATATACACAGTGCAATTTTTCGTAATATTTTGGCGAAGGATGGTCAGTTGACCACTCTTTGCTATAGGTGGCTTCGCCCATGGTGTATATGCAGACCTTACCCCTCCCCCGATAGCAGAGAGAGGTTGTTTCCGATAGACATTCGGCTCAGAAAGATGGAAATAAAACAAGAAGAGACAATTCATCAGTATCTTCAACATAAACCATAGAAATAGTAATAGCATACTAGAATCATAAAATAGATGACGTGAAATAACAATAACCAACAAATAAGGTCCGGAGCTATGAAAAATAGTAAGGGTAGTGTGGACTCTGCATTAACCACAAGGCGTCTAAGATCAACCTTATCAAACTCGCTTCACCCCCGGTATGAAGGAGAAGCTCGACCTACAACCCTATTGCTCGACCTTCAAACCTTCCTATCTATCGAGGGCCATGTCCTCGGAAATTCGCAATCGTGCCATGTCCTACCTGATCACCTCTCTCCAATACTTCTTGGACCGTTTTCTACCTCTTCTCGTATCCACCAAGGCGCTCACACCTCCTCACCAGAGCATCCAGGCTTCTCCTTCTCACGTGCCCGAACTATCTGAGCCTCGCTTCCCACATCTTGTCATCCACAGAGGGCCACGCCTACTTTCTCCCGAATATCTTCATTCATAATCTTATCCATCCTAGTGCGCCCACATATCCACCTCAACATTCTCATCATTCTAATCTCCTTGGAGGATAATAAAATAATTCCATGTAATAGAAAAATCTGCCTCAGCCATACATGGAAAAGATTTGATTATGAAGGGGCAGAATTGTCATTCCTGCCAGATGATCTCCTTAAAGTAGAAAAGAAATGTGATGAAGTACCTCTTTCCGCAATATTGTTAATGCTTCTCCAACATATGGAACTGATTCTTCAGGAATGAATTCTCTAACTTTCTCAACATCAGCAGCTGTTCCCAGGGGATCAAATATGACAGGACCCTTCCCTTTTATAATGTCGAAAGGGATATTCATCCCAGAAAGAGGAGTAAGAATGTCTGAAAATAAAATGACCTGCCACGATAACACCATGAATGAAACAATTAAATCAAACAAATAACAACAACAACAACAACCCAGTATAATCCACTTAATGGGGTTTGGGGAGGTAGTATGTACGCAGACCTTACCCCTATCCTAGGGTAGAGAGGTTGTTTCCAAATAGACCCCCGGCATCCTTCCCTCCAAGAACTTCCCACCTTGCTCTTGGGGAGACTCGAACTCACAACCTCTCGGTTGGAAGTGGGGGTTGCTTACCATCAGAGCAACCCCTCTTGTCTTAAATCAAACAAATAAGCATAATAAAATTGAAAATACCAATTTGGGAACAAAGAACGTCGAAAGATGGATTTTTCTTACTGAGGAAAAGACTGCAATACCTAATGATGCACACAAATATGCTATCAAAGATATGCTTAAGCAGGATACCAGTAAGGAATCATACCCCATCAGGCCTGAATACTTTCCAGGGTTGTAGAGAAATTTCTACCACAAGATCAACATTCTCTGATCTATCACGGAACAATGGATACTTCTCGCAGAGGAGTTGATAGCTCTATAAAAAATTTAAAATAACGCAGAATAATTAGATGGAACAAAAAATAAAGTACAAAGGAAATCATAGAAGTTAGAATCATGAGGAAACACAAAAACGTATAAGAAATCTGGCCGATCAAGCCTTAAAACTGTTTTAACTAGTACTCAACAACCTAAGGAAGCAAAGCTAGGAATTTTGAAAATTGCCAAGCTTTATGGTCCATAAAAATCCAAGTAGGTTCTCACTAATATTACTCACTTCCCTAGAACATGTTCAACAAAGCATAAAAAAATGATCCCCTAAGTCCATTTTGTTTCTTCCCTCTAACAGAAAGGGCAAAGTTGCAGACACAGGGTAGTGATTGTGTGCTCATGTCATATGTAGACCTCTATATGCGTCATCCCTAAGGTGTAACAATATAATGATTGAAGGATAAGGAACAACGTAGATACAAAATCACTTAGCGTGAAGTTATAGCAAAAGACCTACACTTTCTTAGGACCAACATGAACCTAAGAATATAACATGATGAAAGCAAAAAGATTCATATAGGTGATGCCAACAAGCATATATTAAGCAGTTTTTCATTCTGATTAAAAAACTTGTTTGTTCATGTAAGTGTAGTCATTCTTGTTGTTGTTGTTGTTGTTGTTCATATAGTGTGAGTGTGAGGCGTGGTAGTAGTATTTGTAGTTATTCATGTAAAACAAAGTGTAAGGTTCAGAGGACGTCTAGTTTTAGAGAACTCCCGAAGTTGTCATAAATTATTTAGTATTAGAATGAAATCGGCCTAAATAGAGCAAAAGGGAGACTGATGATTCATATAACTGACCCCAACTAATTTGGGATTGAGTCCTAAACGATTAAATTAAATCAAATTGAAAATTCCCAATGGACCTCTCTTTCTTAATAGAGAAAGAAAGTTCGAAGATTCAGCCATTTCTTTCTCATGCAAGCAGCTAACTACAATGGAACCATAACATGAATCTGCTGATACTCATGGGATGTAGGTGGAAATCCTTGACATAAGATACTTAGTGATTAAAAAGGCAACACAATGGAAATCCGCAAAAGGACAAAAAAGACAAATGCAGAAGTCCAAGTACGCACTATGCCTTATAAATCCTTAGGAATAACCAAATTTGGAAGAAGCATGATGGAATTGAGAAGCACCTAAAACAAAGGTAAAAACTGAACCTATAAACCTGCCTTCATATACCTCCCTGCTTGTCTCATAAGCCAAACGGGAGGCCTTTCTACTTCTTTACCCCGTACAGCATCCAGCAACAAAGGTTCTGTTGCATTTATAGCTTTTGGTTCCGCAACAGTTCCTGGAAGTTAAAATCAATATGAGAATTCAACCAACTTAAGAAGCTGAAGGTATAATTGCATGGGAATAAATAGCTAAAACTCTCATTGGTCTGGGGGTGTATATGGAAATTTCAGATAAAAGCTAACAGTCTAATAGATGCAATTTTACATACTAGAATTGAAATTACTATTTTAATGAAGAATAAATTGGGGTCCTTGAGGCTTGCTTAATTGTCCAAAATCAAGTTTTAAGACGGCAGCCACTGCATAATTGTGAATGTGAAGAAATACTAATAGCATAAGAAAGGCTGGATCTTCGCCAAAAAAGGCTGAGTCAGTAATTAATCATAATAAACTACTCGGATTAAACAAAATTGGAAATGCAGAAATGGAATTACTGTATGGACAATGTAAAGAAGGTTACCTCCAGCAGAGCAACAGATTCTGTTGTTGAAATTAAAGTTAGAGGGAGAAGTAAAAGCAGATTTAGTGGAAGGAGATATAGAAGAGAAAGAGTAAACAGAGCTGTAATTACAAGACATCATTTTTTCAGGCTCGAAATTTTCATTTGCATCTCAAAGCAGTTGGAAAAAGAAGAAAAAGGTAAAGAGTCAAAGCAGATACAATAAAAGATAAGGGAGAGCAGCCCGGCAGTAGGAAATCTACGTTGACGAATGGCAATCTTTACCACGTTTCTGTAGGCCCACTTTCTATTCCTTCGATTTTTCCTTTTCTTTCCTTGTTAACTGCACTAAGATGATCTCCTACCTATTTGGTATCACTAATTAATTCCATTAAAGTCATATCGTCCAAAACCAGCATCTGTTATCCAATATATGCTTCTTCTATTGGCTTAAAACCAAGGTCTCTTCTGTATAGATCAAAATTATGTCAATTCGCGAAAGCAAACGGACGAATTGAGGCCGAGATTGAAGTCAAACACGGTCTAGAAAGAGGGATCAGTGTCAAGATCGAGCAGAGAACAAACAACACCAACCGTTAAATATTCTTAGGATTAAGAAAAGAAATATTTCATTGAATATTCTCCCAATTGTACTTTTTAAGGATTAAATAGAAAGAGAGAGGGACAAAAAGAGCTCTGAGACTTTGATAACATAACATCTTGTAAAGGGTTGACTATCAAGAATATATAAAAAAAGCTTGTTTTCTCTACTATGTTTGATTCCATCTCATTCAACATTTGGGGGGACAAATTTTTTCTTATTACATTTAATGCCATTTTTCATATTTATTGCATGTTTTCATTCTCATATTCATGCGCATTAAGCTGACATACATTGACTTGAACACGACCTCGTACCATCAAAATTATTGAACTTCTTATCTAGTATTTATCACATTTAACTAGGATTCACCTTTTATTTACTTATTAAATTGGTCTAACAAAAAGGCTTAAAAATTTTGGTCAAACAATTTGGCGTCGTTTGTGGGGAGTTCCTAGTTAAAAAGTTTTTCTAGATCTAAAAACAACAACAAACGTTTCCTTTTTCTTGTTTTGCACAAGCTAATAATGGCAGGAAAAGGAGAGAAAAGGCTAAAAGTAGGGATGGGTGTCATTACGAACCTCCTAGGCACCATCAACGAGGTGGACATAGAAGACAAGAAGAATATGACGCCGAGCGCCTCACCCAGGCAAAGTGACTCGCCTCCTCCTCATGAGAATGTAATCGCTTCACATGAGAAGGGAGCCTCCACGTCCATGGCAGAGAGAGCGTCGCCCGTGGTGAAGAAGTTATTGGAGGCGTGGCTGACAAGTACCCTAAACAGTATACTCGAAAAACCCACTCAAGGGGCGAGTAGGAACACCACACTAGTTGGCACCCCAACAACCATTAACAAGCAACGAGATCCTCTCCCAACAGTTAACACTCACATCGTTGTTGATGCGGGTAACGATGCCCTTATAGTTATTCTAAGGAAAATGAAAGAAACGGAGAATGAGAATAAAACATTTCGCGACCAAATGAGGGAGCACCAAGAAAGGGTTGATAAGATACCCGGCGCCTCGAAACTTTTTCCAAAACGAGACGTCGGTTGGTTCATGGAACAGCCATACAGCAAGGAGGTAGCCCTACATGCCACACGCAAAACTTTCAAAATGCCACCATATTTGAAAATATACAACGACACAACGGACCCTGAAGATTATATCATTCATTATGTTACTGCAGTAAAAGGAAACGACCTCTCAAAAGAGCATGTACCTCGGTGCTGTTGAAGAAGTTCAGCAAAACCTTAGCAGGAGGAGCCTTAACATGGTACTCATAATTATCGGTACGTTCCATAATGACATTCGATAAAATGGCCGACAAGTACGTCATTGCCCATGCCAGGGCCAAGAAAGCAGAAGTCAGAATGAATGACATATTCGCCATCAAACAATCACTTGGCGAAGGACTATGGGACTTCCTTGCCCGGTTCAACAGAGTAAGAATGACCCCGCCAAACGTGTGAGAGAGGATGGCGGTAACGGCCTTTCAAAATGCGTTAAGAAGGTACAGGTCGATGGAGACCAGAAAATTATTAAGTAGACTCATGAAATACCCTCTCACCACCTTGGAAGAAATCCACAATGCTTACTGTGTTGAGGTGAGGGCAGACGAATATGACCTCAATAATTCAACTCAACTGTTAACGACAGTCCAAATGGAACAAGAAAAGATCGTCGGAATGACAACCGAAGAGATCACGCAGGCCCAAGCCTCAATCTGGAAAGGCACCGACTGTACATCAGAGCGGCTATCTCACTGCCTCCCCGCCAAGCCAACAGGGTGTCCAAGCCACAGACAGGGACTCACCGAAATGAAAGAGGTATGCATCTACTTTTATCTGCTCATAATTTTTGTGTTTATCCTACAGAAATAGTTTACGCTGTAGAGAAGTTTGGTCCCAAGGTGAAATATCCACAAAAGATGAAGTTGGACCCAAATTCTAGAAAGTCATATGCCCTTTGCGAGTTCCATCAGGAATATGGCCACAAGACCGAGGATTATATGGCCCTACGACAAGAAGTAGTGAACATGCTCCACCAAGGACATTTAAAGGAACTGATGAATGACCAAGGTAGAGCCAATTTCGCCAGTGGACGAGAACAACATCAAGGCCCCCCAAAGACACCATCCCCCTCCCCTACCATCCAAATGATCATCGACGGAGGCAACAAAGAAATAATAAACCATGTAAAGTTCACCACCACACACAAATTGAAGCGATCAATCACCCATGAATGATATGATGACATCGAAAAAAGTATCATCTTCGATAAGTCGAATACCCACGGTTTGACCTTTCCTTATTTCAAAGCTCTTTCCATTACTTTATGAATTTCAGATACCGATGTAAAAAAGAATCATGGCAGACAATGTGAGCGACGCGTGTATTATCTACCCCAGAGTTCTCACACTAATGAGACTCGAGGATAATACCATGTTCCATAACACTTATGGGTTTTAACAATGCAATTGAACGAACCTCTAGAGAGATAACATTGCTCGTTCTGGACGGGGGCGTCATCCTGAAATAACATTCCATGTCATGAACCAAGACAGAGCCTACAATGACTTTATAGGGAGACCTTGGATACATGCCATGAGGGCCATCCCGTCCAGTTTATATCAAGTTATTAAGTTCCCCACGCTATGGGGAATATTCAGCATCTACGGTGAACATCGCACATCTCAAGAATGCTACCACATTGTCCAATACTGCATATACACTCAACAATTAATAGAGGAGGACTTAGGAGCATATCAACCAAAGTCGGGGCTCGAATCTGAACAAACATACATCATCAAAGACCCCTATGTCGTGTAAGCCATAGGGTCAATAGTGGAAGACCTCTATCCCGTCCAGCTGGACAAAAGCGACCACAATAAAAAAGCCTACATCAGCCCCCAACTCACAGAACCAGGTACATTCCATAAACTTTTTACTGACAATGCCAATCTATTTGCTTTCTTTCATGCAGATATGCTAGGTATCCCGAAAGACATTGCAACACACAAGATGAATGTTGATATACTCTACTCGCTGGTACGGCAAATCAGAAGAAAGTTCAATACTGCAATCAATGAGGTCGTCCACGAAGAGGTAAAAAAGTTGCTCGCTAATGGTTCCATTTGAGAGTCAAATTAACCCCAAAGGGTCGCCAACGTGGTCATGGTGAAAAAGAAAAATGGGAAATGGAGCATGTGTGTAGACTTCACAGACCTAAATAAAGCCTGCCCAAAAAACTCCTTCCCGTTGCCTCACATCGATCAGCTCATCGACACAACAACGTGACACAAGTTATTAAGGTTCTTGGAGCTTTGTAGACGCCTACTCAGGCTACAACCAAATCCTCATGGAGGAGGAGGACCAGGAAAAGATCACCTTCATCACCCACCAAGCGACGTACTACTACGGAGTCATGCTGTTGGGGTCAAAAAATGCAGGGGCAACCTATAAGAGGCTGGCCACCAAGATGTTCAAAGAGAAACTCGGCAAAACGATGGAAGTCTATATATACAACATGTTGGTCAAGCTAAAAAGAAAAGAGGACCACATCGACCACCTAAGGCAAGCCTTCGACATACTTGGATAATACAACATGAAGCTGAACCCTGAAAAGTGTGCTTTGGCGTGACCTCAGGAAAGTTCCTCGATTTTTTGGTGTCGCAAGTGTTACCCACCATTTTAACACGGGTCAACCTAGAGGATAACATATTGATAATTCTGAAGATTTAATTAATTAAAGAGAGTCGCCATCTAATTATTTTAACAGCGAATTAGGACACCAGCCAAATAGTGCTCAAAGTTAACTGCTTTTAATGGTCCGCTTATCTTTAAGATTATGGGTAAGGATTCTAATTAATCAAATATGAAAGGTTGTAAACGCACCCTATATAATCCGCTAATTACGATTACCAAGACAAACTTAGGTTAATTGTTTAAAAGTGACTATAAGTGTTGAATGCTAAATTAATATATGAAACGTTGCTCGATTGATAAACCAGTAAAGACATCCTTAGAATAGAAATATTAGTTAAATTATAATAGTTATTTTAATGGTAAGTAATCCTACTATTATTTTTATTTAAAAAAAGTGTTTGGTTAAGAAAAATCAATCAAGAAACGTTTTTGGTCAAAATGCGATTTTGTCATTTGAAATCAAAACTGTTTGAACTAGAAACCAGATATTATTAAATCCATCTTTCGAGAAGACTAACATTTTTGAAAAGATATCAAACTTTCTATTCTTAAATTATAATAGACTGATTTAAAATATACTTTAATAGATATAATATAGCTAAATGTAACTAATTGTTGAATTTATAACTCCATCCTAACACCATGATTTATATTAATAGATTGAGATTTTATCACTACTCAAATTAATATATGTTTGACTCAAAAGATACTAAAACCTTTTTGAACAAATCAATCAAAGATGAATGGGTAAATTTTAGCTGAGGATAATAATTTCTAGAAAGATTGATAGAAAAAAAGAGGTAGATCACAAGATATCTTTCTATTCGCCAATAGTAATGTTTCCAAAAGTACCCCCCCCCCCCTTACAAGATAAACTTTACTAAACTGTACAAGACAAGATACAAGAAATATTTGAAAGAATATTCCTGATGTCCCCTAATGGCTATACACTACTACAATGGTCGTCTAGTCTCTGTCTGTTTTAGGATCGTCTTCTTTAGGGCGTCATTTTAAGGAGGCCTCGTCAATCGTCATACTCGTCCTCGATCGTGGTGGGTCAAATTTGGACCCATATAGTTAGTCCCTGTGCTTGTCAGGGTCGCATCTGGGTGCGTCCTCGATGAGCAGAGACCATGCATTCTTATGGAGAAATTTGATTCATTTGTGACGTTACGAAATGGCCAATGGATAGAGGTCAGCATGCTGAGCAAGATACCGATAATATACTTTACCGGGAAATGATGTCATCTTTGCATGCATCGTCATCACACATGTTCTCAAGGCAGGAGTTGATAGCCTGACACTTTGGTTCTAGAACATTTGTGACTTTTTGTTTCAATTTTGGCGCCACCGAACCTATAAATAGATGAAGGGTTAGCACTGAGTTAGTCCCTACATTTCGACAAGCCGCTGCCACCGTAGACAAGCAGTTTTCTTTGAGTGAGTCTTCGGGAGAGTCATCCTCAACTTATCAATTAAAAGGTCCTTCTCGAGTCGTGGTCATGAGAAATGAGGCTTCTTCGGTGCCGGCCTCACACCCTTTAGATGAATCCTCTAACGGGGAAGAGCCATTGTCGAGAAAAAGAAGGAGGCTAGAGCTTGGGAAGGTCGTGGCCATGGACGCTAATAGAAGCAGGGCATCACAGACAACCTCTATGCTCGTATTTATGGCTGACGCCATATTACCGGGGAGATCTCCCTAAGTGGAAGGAGTTTATCTAGGAGCTATCTTAGTGCGCTCTACTGAGGGTGGTACATCGTCCAATGTCAGAGGACGTCGTGTTGAGGGTGACGACTCAGGTTTGGATGTCAACCTAGTGGATATCAATGAGTTCTTAGGTTGCCATACCCATATGGAGGTTAGAACAAATGGGTTTGATCATCATATAGTCGTCCTAGGGGACTAGAAACTGTTGCTGAATAGCGAGCAAGTGGCATCTTCCCTAGCTCCTCTATGTGCCGCACTGAAAATGAGATGCTTAAGGCTATGAGTGACGTTGAGTTGTCTCGGAAGGTCACCGTTATGGCCATGCAGGTAGGTGCCTTTTTGTCCTTTTCATCGATGGGTTTGTGTGGTGATCATCGTTCTGCATTTTGTTTCTAAATTCTCCATTTTTTGCCAAACCCTCATCATGGAGATTGAGCGAGAGTGTCGAGAGAGGAGAAGGATGGGCCTTTATGAGAAGATGTCCTCCAAATATCAACAGTATCGTGCTAAGCATCGAGCGATGTCCGATCATCAGGGCCCTGAGTTTCAGTTATTTTGTGAGGGGCTCAAAAAGAGGGATGACCAATTAAAGCGTAGGATCAAATAGTTGAGGGAGCAGGATGAAGAGCTCATGAAATATGTCTCTCGTAATAGTGAAGTCGAGGCTTCCCTAAGGTGAAAGATGACGAGCTTGAGTTAAGTAGGGGGGTGATGGCCAAAAATGCCGACTTGTGGGAAAATGTGTCCAATTTAAATACTGAGTTGAATGTGAAGGTGGTAGAGGTGGAGAGGCTTAAGGGCGAGCTGAGCGTTGATACTGATAAGTTGGAAGCAACTATTTCTGGTACCGCATCTTTGGAGAATGCCCTCTCTATTTGCATGTTGGAGCTGGATGAGGAAAAGGAGGCCTCTAGTAGTAAGGTTGCGGGGCTTGAGCGATGTGTCAAAGAACTAGAGGCGGAGCTGGTTGTGTTAAATGGAAAAGTGGCCCCGCTGAGGGCGGAGGATGCAAGTCGACATTCTCAACCTTCTATATCTCGTGCCTCAACCGATCCGGTTGTGCCTCGTCATTTATATGAGATATGGATCCATGTTGAGGCTCGACTTGATGTGTACAAGGCTTTTCATACTGAGGGAAATGCAACTCAGGTGGAACTTCAGGATGTGCACACTGAAGGTCGTGCGGCTCATGAGGCTTGCGAGTACGACCCCCTTACACTTGACGGGGATGACATCAATTTTGATGATGCGAACTATCTTGCTTCGGACTCGTGGTATGAAGATGCTTACTCCTACGGGGATGATGTGTAGTCTTTGCTTGTACTTGCTTTTGTTTTGGGATTTTTGCAGAGGGCGTACTTGAGCCCGTTTGTGAATATTGTAAATAACATTTTGATGTAATGTAAAATATATTTTTTCGATTTTCTCTTCTTTGCAATGTTTATGATATCTGGGGTACCTGTCGATGGTCTTGGCCATTGGGATGTTGCTTTGGACTGTTGTCGAAGTAGTATCCCATCGCAGTTCTAGTAAGGTTGAACTTATGTTTTTGTCGATGGCCTTGGACATTGGGATGTTGCTTCGAACTGTCATCGAAGTAGGATCCCGTCGTAGTTCGAACGAGGTCGAACTCATAATTTTTGTCGATGGCCTTGTCCATTGGGATGTTACTTCGAACTGTCATTGAAGTAGGATCCCATCATAATTCGAACGAGGTCGAACTTATGTTTTTGCCACAAGGCCATTGGGATGTTGCTTCGAACTGTCATTGAAGTAGGATCCCATCGTAGTTCGAACGAGGTCTAACTCATGTTTTTGTTAATGGCCTTAGCCATTGCGATGTTGCTTCGAACTATCATTAAAGTAGGATCCCGTCGTAGTTCGAACGAGGTCAAACTCATATTTTTGTCGATGGCCATGGCAATTGATTGGAGATTTAATTGTGTTCCCGTAGGAATACGTGTTGATTTTTTCATGCAATGGATGCTTGATTGTATACTTGTAAGGGTCACATGTTGACTAATGGAGATTTGATTCTGCATATACAATGGAGATTTTATTCTGTACACGCAATAGAGATTTGATTCTTTACATACAATGGAGATTTGATTATGTACATACAATGGAGAGGATTATCTATATCCATTCCCTTCATTATTTTACCCCAGAGACCATGCCTACGGGCGGGGGTAATGAATAGTACTTCGATCCTCGAGGTGCCTCCCTTGCCACATCATTAAAAACCTCCCCGAGAAAACCCCATTGGGTCAAAACCCGGGTGAAGGAAAAAGAGTGTGACTTAGGTGACGCCTTCTTTTAGAAGTGGAAGTACTTGAGGGGAGCGACATTCCGGTTGTTTTGGAGTAGCTTTCCTTCCATTATTTCTAATCGGGATGCTCTTTTGTTTGTTGTAGATGTGATTTTGTATGGTCCGTCCCATTTTTTTCCTAGTTTTCCCTCATTAGGGCCTTTCGCTGCTTGTGTTTTAGCCTTGAGGATATAATCTCCGACTTTGAGCGATAGCACCTTGGCTCTCTTGTTGTAGTACCTTTCCACTTGCTCCTTCTAGGATACCATTCTTATGTGGGCCATGTCTTTTCGTTCTTTTACTACGTCTAGATCTTGTAGCCTATTTTCGTCGTTGCTTGGTCCACTATCGTTGGAGTATCTCAAACTGGATTCTCTGACTTCGACAAGTATAACTGTGTCAGTCTCGTAGACCAGTGAGTATGGCTTCTCACCTGTGCTGGTTTCGGCGTAGTGCAGTATGCCCATAATACTTTCGGTAGCATTTTAGGCCATAGCCCTTTAACATCCTCAAGCTTCTTTTTTAATATATTCAGTATTACGTTATTGGAGGATTCGGCTTGATCATTGGGTGCAGGGTGATATGGAATTGAGAGTATTTGTTTGATGTGCCATTTTTCGAAGAATTCAATCGTTCTCTTTCTGATGAACTTAGGCCCATAGTCATAGCTGATTTCTTTTCGGATGCCAAAATGACATATTACGTTTTTCCATATGAATGCGATGACCTCTTGCTCACGTATCTGAGTGTATGCACCTGCTTCTACCCATTAGAAAAGTAATCAGTTAAAACCAAAAGGAAACGTACCTTAACTCGTCCTGCTGGGAGGGGGCCGACTATGTCCATTCCCCACTTTATGAATGGCCATGAGGAAGTTACGGAATGAAGGAGTTCCCTTGCTTGATGTATCATAGGGCGTATTTTTGACACTTTTCACATCTCCTGACATAGTCGGCGGCTTTATTTTTCATGGTGGGCTAGTATTACCCGACGCGGATGAGGCATCAAATGAGGGTACGGTTCCCCGTGTGGGCTCCGCTGTGCCCTTTGTGTACTTCTTCCAGTACTAGGGGCCATCGAATGTTTTTTTGTAGAGATCACTATTTATGAGGCTGTATCGGGCTTCCTGTACCCAGAGTTTTTTGGCTTCTTTTTTATCTTGTAGGAGCGTTCCATCCATCAAATATGCTACGAGGCAGTTCCGCCATTCCCAAGTGAAGTTTATAGAATATACCTCAACGTGGTCAATTACAGAATGGAGGAGGGTGGCCACATTTTATTTGTTGATATTTTTGGTGGCTACAACTAGTTTGGCAAGGACATCTGCTTTGATATTCTGCACTTTGGGTATTTGGTCGAGGCGGTAGTAATCAAATTCTGGTTGTATTTTGTAAATTTCCTACTGGTACTTTTGTAGCCTATGTTCTTTGATTTGGAAAGTCCTGGTGACTTGGTTCACCACGAGTTGGGAGTCGCAATAGAGGACGAGTTGTCGAGCACCATATTTGAGGGCTAACTTCACACCTGCAATTATAGCTTTATACTCAGCCTCGTTGTTAGTCATCTCGGGGCATCGTATGGACTGGAGAATTACTTCGCCTGTAGGGACTTCTAGGACGAGTCCCAATCCTGATCCTGAGGCATTAGAGGCACCGTCGGTGAAGAGGACCTAGAGGTCGGTATGTGTGGAAGTGCGAAATGCAGCCTGTTCTACCTTGAGCAATATTTCTGTGCTGAAATCAGTGACGAATTCGGCGAGCACTCGTGACTTAATGGCAGTTTACGGTTAGTACGTATTGTCATGCTCGCTTAGTTCTATTACCCAATTGGCTAGTCTACCCAATAGTTCGGGTTTGTGTAGGATACCTCTTAGGGGGGAGGTTGTCACTACCTTTATTCAGTGCCATTGAAAGTACGGTATAAGCTTCATGAAGCTACTACCAATGCCAGAGCTAGTTTTTTGAGGTGATGGTACCTTGTTTAAGCATCGATTGAGGTTTTTCTGATATAGCAAATCGGAGATTACGTACCTTTATTTTCACGGACCAATATTGCCCTTATCGCAACTTCAAAAACTGCGAGATATATAAGTAGACATTCACCCAGGTCTGCTTTGACGAGTAGTGGTGGCGAGGATAGATATGTTTTCGGTTTCTTAGGGTTTTGACGCATTCTTTGTTCCATTGTAGCTCGTGTTCCTTCATTATCACATTGAATAATTTGTGGCATCTATCCGAGGATCGTGAAATGAACCTTGATAGGGCGGCTATTTGCCATGTTAATTTCTACACCTGCTTTTTGCTGGTCAGTATCTCCGGTATTGCATCGATGTCCCTGATTTGATCTGGGTTGACCTCGATTCCCCTTTATAACACTAGAAAACCAACTTTCCTGAAGTTATGCCGAAGGCGCACTTTTCTGGATTCAGTTTCATCACGTACTGCCTTAATATCTCGAAGGCTTCATTCAGATAACTAATGTGATCCTATTTCTTTGTCTACTTCACTAGCATGCCATCGATGTAAATCTCCATGGTCTTACCAAGTTGTTCTTTGAACATTCTGGTGACTAACCTTTGATACGTGGCCTCTAAATTCTTGAGCCCAAACGACATCACCTTATAGCAGTATGTTTCTCGATGAGTGATGAAAGTGGTCTTTTCTTGATCTTCTTCAGCCATTAGAATTTGATTATAGTAGAAGTAGGCGTCCAAGAAGCTCAGTAGCTCGTGCCCTTCTTTGCATCGATAAGTTGGTTAATGTGAGATAACGAAAAATAGTCCTTAAGGCATGGTTTGTTTAGATCGGTGAAGTCAACACACCTTTGCCATTTCCGTTCTTCTTTTTTACTATGACCACATTGGCAACCTATTAGGGTATTTCGATTCTCTGATGGAACCGTTGGCGAGTAATTTATCAATCTCTTCGCTGACCGCCTCATTTATTGTGGCGTTGGATTTTTTCCTTATTTTTCGTACTAATGGATAAAGTGGATCGATATTTAGCCTATGTGCGATGATATCCCTTGGGATTCGTGGCATATATGAGTGGGAAAAGGCAAACAAATCAGCGTTGTTAGTTACAAACTCACGATACTTACTTGGCTCTGAGAGGTTGTGTCCAATATAAGCCTTTTTTGTGCTATCGGTGTTATCCAATTGAATGGGATTGAGATTTCTATTGTTGCCTAGCAAGCTTCTACAACGTCCGAGTTTTTGATGGCCTCTACTTGTACGTCGGTTTTTGTTCCTGACATGGCTGATTGTTATGCTTTTGCACTTGCCCCTTTTAGTTGTTTGATATGTGTGAAATCTTGGGCGCTCCGATAGCATTGTTGGGCGGTACACGGCTCGCCTCGGATGCTGAATATCCCCCATGAGTGGGAAATTTGATTACATAATAGAAGTTTGAAGGGACGGCTCGTATGGCGTGTATCCACAGTCGTCCTATGATGGCATTATAGGCTGTTTCCTGGATCATGACATGGAATGTCATTTCCAGGGTAACCCCTCTTGCCAGGACAGGTAGCACTATTTCTCTAGATGTCTGCTCTACTACATTATTAGAACTCGTTAGTCTTATGCAACATAGTATTATTTTACCCTCGAGTCTCATTCGCATGAGAACTCACGGGTGAATAATACACGCACCACTTTTGTCACCACCATTATTCTTTTTACATCGATATCCACGATGCATAAAGTTATAACCAAAGCATCACAATGCGGGAAAGACAAATTATCGGCATCCGACTTATCAAAGTTGATACTGCCTTCGAGGTCGTCATACTGTTCGTGTGCAACTGTCTATTTGAGTTTGTGTGTGGTGGTGAATTTCACATGGGTTATCACTGTATCATTGCTGCCGACAATGATCATTTGTATGGTATGAGCCGGTGATTGTGGCTTTGAAGGTCCTTGAGGTTGATCGTGTCCTCGAGCAAAGTTAGCCCATCCTTTATCACTTAGCAGTTCTTTCAGGTACCCCTGGTTTAACATGCTCACTACTTCTTGTTGAAGACCTATGCAATCTTCGGTCTTGTGTCCTCTCTCCTGGTGGAATTCACATAGGACGTTTTACCTCTTAGTACTTGGATCCGATTTCATCTTTTGCGGCCACTACATCTTCGTGCCTAGTTTTCCAGTGTGTACACTATCTCTAAAGGGGAAATACAAAATTTATGAGTAGATAGTAGTGGAGGCATATCTTTTCCCTTATGTAGGGGTACAGTGTGCCAGGACGCGACATCCGCGTATCGTGGAGGGGGAAGATTGGATGTTCGGATATAGGGTTGATGCGTTTCTCAATTGAAACGTGGTAATTGATCCCTTCGCCCATCGTCATATCGATCTCTCCTTATCTCGGTCTAGACTAACGTTAATCGCTGAAGTGGGCCGTTCAGGTCATCCTCATCTTCCCTCACTTCGGTGCAATATGCATTGTGGATCTCTTCTCACGTGGTAGAAGGGTACTTCATGAGTCTACTGAGTAGTTTTTTGGTTGCTTTTGATCCGTTCCTGTTTAACCCATTTTGAAAGGCTGCTACTGCCATCCCTTTCTAGCACGTTCAGTAGGATCATCCTTACTCTGTTGAATCGATCTAGGAAAATCCCGAAGTCCCTCGCCCATCTTTTGCTTGACAGCGAGGATATCATTAACCCTAGCGCTGGCCTTCTTCGCTCCCGCATGAGCGACAACAAATTTATCTGCTATCTCTTCGAACGTATATCGATTGTGCTGGTAGCTGAGAATACCATGTCAATGCTCCCCCCATCAAAGTTTCGCCGAACTTTTTCAACAGCACAGACGGTACCTATTCTTTTGATAGATCATTACCCTTTTCTGTGGTAAAGTAATGGATTAAGTGATCCTCCGAGTCCGTAGTCCCATCGTATATTTTCATGTATGGAGGCATTTTGAAGGTATTTAGAATAGAATGGGGAGCTTCCCCTCCGCTGTATGGTTGTTCGATGAATCGGCCCACATCGCGTTTTGGTAATAACTTCGGAGCGCCTGGTATTTTATCAACCCTATCCTGATGTTCTTCCATCTGGTCGCGGATTGTTTTGTTGTCACTTTCCATATCTTCCATTTTCTTTAAGATGGTTGTGAGTGTGTCATTTCATGTGTTAGCAACAGTACGGGTGTTACCTTTTCATGTGGCATCTCGCTCATCGGCGGCAGTTGAGGTTTCTATGGGTTGCGCATCTTCGATATCTCTCTGAGCGGGTTTCTCGAGCATGTTTCTCAAGGTACTTGTCATCCATTCTTCTATTCGCCTTTTGATGCCCGACGACATTTCTCTTGCCATGGGTGTTGAGGTTCCTCTCTCGCGCAAGATCGTTACATCTCTGTGCGAAGGAGGCGAGATCTCCCCCTTCGGTGTAATACTTGGGTCTCATTGTCTTCTTCACTGGCTTCGTTGAGGGAATTTGGGAGGTTGTTCGTGACACCCACTAGTGTCTTTAGCCTCGCTTCTCCCTTTCCCGCCATTGCTGGTTTTTATGAATCTGAAGAAAAATGATTATTACTTTCAAGAATATAGATGAAAACTATGATTTTAGTGATAGAAATCCCCATAGACGGCGCTAAATTGTTTGACTCAAAAGATACTAAAACCTTTTTGAACAAATCAATCAAAGATGAAGAGGCAAATCTTAGCTGAGGATAATAATCTCTAGAAATATTGATAGAAAAAGAGAAGGTATATCACAAGATTTCTTTCTATTCGCCAATAGTAATGTTTCTAAAAATTCCCCCTCTTACAAGGCTATTGTCCTCTATTTATACAAATAGAGAAACTCTTCTAAACTATACAAGACAAAATACAAGGAATATTCCTGATGTCCCCTAATGGATATACACTACAACAAGGATCGTCCAGTCTCTGTCTGTTTCAGGGTCGTCTTCTTTAGGGAATCACTTTAAGGAGGCCCCGTCAATCATCGTACTCTTCATCGGTCATGGTCTGTCGAATTTGGACCCATACAAGGTCTACTACCCAAATTAAAGCTTAGCTGTGATAAAACAAATAATTACGACAACACAAGGATTAAATGTTAGAATTAAGCAAAACAAAAATAAGATAAAATAATAAGCAATCTTGTATCCAAATCGGAAGAAGAAATCCTGCGGTTATGCTTTTGGAGGAAGCTACGAGAGAGTAGTGCTTGGTTCGGCTTCGGCAGCGATAGAGTCTCGCCTGAGACTCTTTGTTGCTCTGGTGTATATGACATGCAAAGGAAAAGAAGGTAAAAGATTAGAAAAAACAATTCATAGATATTAAGTATAGTGCAGTAGATATAAAAGAAAAAAAAATAATTGAATATTAAAGAGGTTATTAACTTTGCTCACACAGAACCATACGAAGAATGAATTGTATTTTAATCATGCTTTGAGTTACCTTGTGAATCATTTTAACTAATTACCGCCTCGAATATGTTACATCCTATATTTTCATATGTAAAAGTACGCCATAAGTAAATTGATGAAAGCTCGAAAATAAAAATTTACATTCCGCATTTTCGTACGTTAAAATTTTGTCGTAAGTTAATCGATGTAAAATGGGAATGTGATTATTTTGATATTATAAGCATTATCAAACAAGTGATGAGTAATTTGTGAAGGTGAAAGGGTAAGCAAATCGAAGAAAATGAATTTCGTCGAATTTTGATATTTTAGGATAAAATACAGCCCTAGCTAAAATACCCGGTATTTATGGACTAGTGCCACACAAAGTACCACATAACCATGATAGTGAGTTATATATAAAATATGTTAAAAGTAAGCAGTATTTTAAGTAATTTGAGATAATTTTTAATTATATAAATAATTAGTTAATTATTGGATTAGTGTTGATTAATGAGTTGATTAGGAATTATGTGCATGATTGTTGGACAAGCCTTATAATCATTTATGTGGCAGCTATAGAGGTCTTGAATAATAACTCATAAGTCACATTTCAAGGTGGAATAAATTGGTGAATTTAGTGTCTTAGTCATCTTGCAAAGTGGGGCACAACCCTATAATAAAACTTATCAAAATCAAAGAATGATGCTTGTATCATGGAGCTCACAACCTTAAAGAGATCTTCTAATCTTATTAAGGTTTTATGCTAAGATTTACCAAGTAAATAAAAAGTGGAGCTCAACAAATCGTATGAAACTATAGAAGTGTGAAGTCGCGATTTTAAAGGAGTACGCTACAATCTTTCTCATAAATTTATATGAATTTTTTCTTCTTTTGATTTGTCGTTACGTATTATCGTAATTGAGGTGTGTTAGAGGGATTGTCAAGAAAATCGGTTAAGATATGTTAAGGCTATCTCTTCT
Source organism: Nicotiana benthamiana (assembly GCA_034376525.1). Taxonomy (NCBI): domain Eukaryota; kingdom Viridiplantae; phylum Streptophyta; class Magnoliopsida; order Solanales; family Solanaceae; genus Nicotiana; species Nicotiana benthamiana. Next base: position 55,953,798 of record CM067325.1, on the reverse strand, counting down.
TTCTTTTTGACATGATCTATACGACACAAACGAAACGAACAAACGCACAACTTTCATAAATGACTCTATTCATAGAAGTATTAGAGGTGCCCTTGTTCTTGAATTCCCTTATATCTTATTGTTCTATTATCTGTTTTTGCGTCTCAAAAAATACGTAAGTTGATAAAGTTTACTTCATGATATTATTCAAAGGCATAATGGTCTTATGACATTCCAAGAGATTTTATTGATTTACTTCTCATGTATTGCATTCATTCATTTATATATATATATATATATATATATATATATATATATATATATATATATATATATATATATATATATATATATATATATATATATATATATATAAAAGATCGGTTACAAAATCCTTTAAAAAGTGATTTTTTTTGGGTTTTTTGTGTGGGTTATTTCAAAAGATCGGTTCTTGGATTTTGTGCTTTGTGGATCATTTTCTTGGTTGTGTTATGATGTTATTTTGGTATGGAAATGAGGGCTAGGGTTTTCTTGGGTTTTTGGGTAAATGCTGGCTTCTTTGAGTTTGCTTTACTTGGATCTACGAGATTGTTCAATGAGCTGACTGTTTGATTTGTAAAAAAGAATGTATACAGATAAATCTGTGTGTGTATTATTTGATGATGAAGGTGATGAAGAAAGATGCTTTGGTGTCAATGGTGGTGTAGCTAATCTTGGTTGTACATCCTCTTAAGCTCATTTTTGCTAAAATCTGGTTAGTAGTGAATCAATTTGTTGTTGCATGGAACAATGAATGTTCTAATTCTGGATTGGCGTCCGTCCAAACCAACCCGCCAAAATACCTATGAATGTTTCCATTTTTATAAAAGGAATTAATTAACGAACCCCAGTTGATTTGTGAGGTTAATTAAATTAATTATGATTATCATATTTGGACTAAGATAATTTCATGAATATTATTCAGTATTTTTAATATTTTAACTTTAGCTTTTCCTTCCCTTCTTTTGAGGTGCTCATTCATTCCTAAACAAAATTTAATTATTATTATTAGCGAAATCAAATTAGCTGTCTCTCAATATTTTTAACAATGAAAAGTAATATCAAGTTTTAGCGACTTTATGTAATTTCTAATTGTGTAAATTTATTTTCAAAATCGATATTTCGACGTATTGTACATGTAACTAATCATTCTTTAATTGCACAAAAAGAGTAGTTTTTAAAATTATTCTTGAAATAATTGACATATCGAGACAAAATATTAGAAATTTTGATAAAAGTCGTTTGAGCACATGATTTTTGCCTCGCGTAAATTACTCCTATAAAATTCTTAGATTTAGGATTTTCCCTTTAATTATTTGATTTTTAGGATTTAATTGCATAATTTTCATATCTATTTGCATTTTTGTGTGTGCATTGTTTAATCTAGATAATTCATACAAAAATATTACATTTGCATTTAGGAATTAAATTTACATATCTTTAGATTAATTAATAATTAGGGTTTTGCAAAAATAAAAATCATAAAAAATTGATTTATTTTGCTTCGTTTAATTTTTAGCTTTGAATTTTGTTAGTTTCCTTTAAATTGATATTTAATTAATTGTGTTGATTATTAATTAGAGCTCAATAATTAGGTAGGTTAATTTAATTTTTCACATTTAAATTTAGTTTTGTTTTTTTTTTTTTGAAAAGGAAAAGGAATTAAAAAAAAGAAGGGAGAATTTGAGTAACTAAATAAAATACCCCAAATATTGGGCTAGCCCAATTTTAAACTAGACCAAACCCATGGAAACAGGCCCAAACCCGCCTGGCCAACCCGGTCCACCCCGTCCATACCCAAAACGACGTCGTTTGATCACCTTTGATCTCAATTGTTGATCTCCTATGATCCAACAGCTGAGAACTGATCCTCCTCCCCCTATTTAACTGTCTGAACACCCCTACCCACCCCATTTCTCTCGTCTCTCACAAACCCTAGAGACCAATTCTAGTCGCCTCATAACCCCTCGTCGTCTCCGCCACAAACCACCGCCGAAAATCACCTCACAGCGGTTTTGGTTGTCCAATCAACCCTAAATTTACACCTTAAACTCCCCATCACCTCCTCGTTACTAATATTCAGTTAGTCTCCCTCGAATCCCTCTAAAAGTGGTCGAATTTGGATAAAAAACTTCAGTCAAAAACCCTAATTGTTCCAACCCCCCCCCCCCAATATTCCAACCAGGTAATCACCATAGCCTCGTCATCCTATATCCATCACTAATTGCCCGAAATCCCTACCCATTCACCTCAATTTGGAATCTTGGTTCTAAAAGACAAGACCAGCCTATCAACCGTTCTCATCATTCGATTCTTGGGAGTTTTAAGCTCAGAGGTCATGCTAATCGATTGTTCTTAGCAAGAACAATTGATTAGCGTTACTTTGGCTTAATTCGAGATCACCGGACTCCGACCAAGTCATGCACTGCCCCGCAAACTCCGTTATCTTCCCTCATCTTATAGTTTGCTCTATTTGATCAAGTTTTCTGGCCAAAATCAGGTCATCTCTTCTTTTCTTTATTTAATTGTTTAGATATTAGTGTTTTATTTTGTTAGTTAATCATTTTAATTCAATGATTAGGACTGATTTCTATTCTTCAATCTAGAGTCATTTGAAGCTCTTTTTCAATTTTGGGTATTTGTCTAGCCATTTTCATTTTTGTTCAGTTTTATTTTCTGAGTGTCATTTCCATCTCTGTTCTTTTATGTGTTCTCCCCTACATATAGTTTAGCTAGTTGTTTGATTCACTCTATTTGTCCAGATTATTGAGTCTTTTACGTTCATTGTTTGAAGTTCAAGGGTGTTAAAAATCAAAATGGCTAAGTTAGATGTTTCTTAAAATTAAGTGTTCGTCTTAAAATGATGTGGGATAAAACTTCACCAAATATTTTCAGTTTAATAACTCTTTGTTGCAGAGTCATGTTAATATCAGTTTCAAAATTTTTCTCCATATTCATCCCATCATTACATTTTGGTTTTCTTGTTCATATAAGTAGTTTAAGTTTTAGCTTAAGAGTTTTTTGTCACTTGATCCTCCTAAGCCATTTTTTGGATTTAAAAATTTGATCTTCTCTTGGGTTGATTTTGTTTGTCTTGATGTGAAAACCAGTAAAACCTTAGAAGCTTAACTGAAATAAAAGTTAAGGTAGAAAAGAAATAAATAGTATTTTAGAGGTTAAATTAGGGGTTTTACATCAGGCTAAAATCCGAATTTTCTAGAACTTGGGAAAGCTATCCTTTTCCTTAGCCAATGCTGATTGGATAAGAGGAAAAGGACAATACAACTGTAAAATATGATGTGCTAGGTCAGTATATTCTTTTCCTAGATGCTTTTAGGGCATTCTATATAAAACAACACTCCCTCACTCTCACACAAGATCGAGCACTATTGCTACACACATAATAAAAACCACCCTCTTATCTGCTGAAAACTAGGTTTCAGACCTTCAAAAAACTTTCTTTTTTGGTTCTTTTGAAGAGTTAAATGTAACTTGTAGTAAGGGAATTTCTCTGGTCTTTGGGGAGTTGAAATTTTTGAGTTTTGGAAGCTGAAATTGGTCTTGAATTGGTGATGTCTACTGCCTGTTGTTGATCACTATTTCTTGGAAGAATTAGTTTCTTTTCTACTAGCTTCCCTTTGGCTTTATTTGAATCATCTCTAGGTATGAAAATGACTCTACCTGTGCAATCTGAAGTTATTTCATGACTATGTTGTGAATGGATGTATGTGTCAACAGTAGGGATTAGTGTGTTTATTCATCATTCTTCATCAGCCTGTCATGTGTCTTTCTGTCCATCTCAGCATGTAGGAAAATATTAGAATCACATAAGCAGCTGTAATTTTATGACAATGTTCAGGTTCAACATTAGTACCCTTATTACTCTCCTTTATCTGATTTCACTTACTCTAAATACTACTTTTTTTTAACTGGATGACTGTAAGCTAAAACCTATGGTTCAGCCACTAAGTGGTTGAACCAATTGGTTTTGAAAGCTTTACAGTTTGTATCAAATGTAGAGGAAAGAAGGTGTTGGGATTTTAAGTCGAAACCTGTAATAGTTTGTGTGTTTAACTTTCAATATAATTAAACTCATGAGTAGTCATTTTTATTATTGCATCCTTAAGTTTAGGTCTGTCAAGGTAGTATAACTGAAGTAACTTCATGAATCTAACCTTTTCCATGGTTGGATCCATGAGATGCTTAAATCACAAGGCTAATTAGCCACCAGAAGCCTCATGGTGGATTCCTGGGCGAATAGTCCTGTGAGAAGTAATTCCGTAGTTGAGTTCTTGTACATTGGGTGCATAGAGTTCGAAAAAGCAATGCAAAGGGAAACCTGAAAGCAGTAAAAGGCCTTTTATTTTACTACATTTGCTTTCCTTTAGGTATTCTTGGATATCAGTTGTTGTTGTGCTAATCCTCTAAGAATTTTAAACATTTTTGTATAATATTCAAGACTCACAAAGTTGTAAAGTGGACTGTTAAATTTTTTTTATTATCCATTCAGTTATTACTAAGCCCGTAAAGTTGGGCTGTTTAGTTTGTGTCATGAATGAAACTGGATATCTATATACAAACAAAACTTGGTGTTGGGGTCACAATTAGGCCCTACCTTGGGCCTATTCGATATAAGTCAGACCTTGACTATTTGAGCTTAGGCATTTGGACTTCACAAGTTGACCTAATAGAATTTAATTCTTCTAATTTCAATCTTTGTTCAATATGGTTTGAGTTTTAATTTGTTAGTTTCAATTTCCAAGACAGTTTACTATCAATTTTCCATAAGAATATTTTTTTAGCTGAATCTTTAGTAATCAATGTTAGCGTTAGGCCGTTTGGGACTTAAGCCCAACCTGGGTTGTGCGATTTTGTATTCGAGACCAAAATTTGATTTCTGGGCTGTTCGTGAGCCCAAACTTCAGCTCTCAAAGCTGATTTAGCAATGGGTTGTCGCTGGTCCATTTCCCCTTTGGCCCAAAGCATTTTGATACAGCTTCATAATTATTCAGCTATGTTTGAGCTTCACTTAGCCTCCGATAGGAATATCTTAGGTAACTTAAATAAGCCCTCCTAGCAAAACATTTAAAGTGTGCCATGTTTCAAAACGCTTAAGCTCATGGCTCTTGTACCAGTCTCGTAATTTAGACTCAACAAAAATCTAAAAATCGTAGTATTCCTTAGGCTCGATTTAGACTAGTATTGTGATTGTATATACGTTCGCGTAATACAAGTGCAAATTAAATTCTCTAAAAGACTTGAGGGATGCGTTTGCGCAACTTTAACAAATTTTTTCTTAATAAATAAACAAAGCATTCTTAATTGTGGACACGTTAGCGCGACATGATTTTTGACGCGCCAAATGAAAAGAGTATACGCACGCGTAACTCGATTCTTTAATTGCGGATAATTCTAGTAATTAAAAGAGATAAAAAGATAAATGCACGCAGGTCCTAAAAATGAGTAGCTAAACAATTTAAGCCAAGTAATAAACACTAAGAGATTGTGCTAGAACCACAGAATCCGGGGGTGCCTAACACCTTCCATTAGGTTAACATAATTCCTTATTCAAAATTTCTGGTTCGCAGACTCTTTAAAAATAAAACTTCCTCGATTTAGGATTTAAAATAAACCGGTGACTTGGGACACCTTAATTTATTCCAAGTGTACATTCTGAAAATAAATAAATCTCATTTTGAATAACGTCACTTAAATTGGAAAAACTTCCTTCTACGCCCTTCGCAGGGTGTAATGTAAAAAGAAGGTGTGACAGCTCTGGCGACTCTGCTGGGGATTAGAACCCAGAACTTCCGGTTCAGGGGTCAAGAATTCGAGCTTGTTAATGTGATTTTTATTTGGCTTTATTGTTGATATTACTTTATTTTGTGGGCTTAATGTGCTAATTGTCATTTATCACTTTAATATTACTTGAACTGTATTTAAATGTCTTCTTACGCCACCCACCTGAGTCTTCTAAAAATGGTGCACACGTTGACATGGCCCGTTTTTTCTATAGAAATTATATCAAATAAGACAGGGCTGGGCAAGAAACAAGGTCGGGCAGAGTTTCGTGCTCCCAGTATGTTGCCCCTCCTCGACCTAGTTGTCCGCTCGGGTAACCCAAGTCTAGTTTACAAGCCCCAGGTGTTAAACATAGAATAATGCAACCTCATGCCGAATCTCTAGTAGGAACGATTATTTTCATCACGTGAATTTGGCTTAGGAGATTCAACAGAGGGGTTAGGTCCGTCTAGGACAAGTGTACCCCAAAGTTAAGACCAACCCGATGCATCCTACGTGTTATGTGAATATTTGTCTGTTTCGACTTGCATGTTGACCGGCTAGGAAAATGAAATAAAGAGAAAACCCAAGAGTGAGGTAGGATAGAAAATTTATTTGGTTTCCAAAAATTCCAGTATTTGAAAATATCCCGAAACTTTTCCAAATTTTTGAAAAAAAAATGTATTTCAAGAAGAGTTAGTCAAATATCATTTTTATTACGACAAAATTGCTCGAACTACGGTATGATCTGATTCACGCGGTGTCGTGGTACGTAGGCAATCCTCGTCAGATCCGGTCACACTTTTAAAGTGAATAAAGGAAAAAAAAGCAGAAAAGGAAAATAAGTAATAACATATGAGGCAAAGGGAAAGTAAGAAAAGCCGGGATGAAACATGCAACTATTGCGAGGCATGTAGAAAAACGTTTAAATGTATAGGTGCACCACCCCCAACGTGTGATTCCATATGTGTTATTTGTTTCAAACTAACCAACTGATTGTCTACTGTCAAGTAGGTTCTATAGTAAAGGTTGTTAGTTTTGTGGTAGTCTGGCGTCGCATCCATACTTCACGAGATCAAAGGGTAGTGTTGAAATGTCTTCACAAATCACTTTGCCAACAATTCCTATCACGGACGAAAGCCCGATCTCGGGCATCCCAGCTTCAGAATCAACAACTGCCGAAGAAAATAGGTTATTGCGTCTCCACATGATGGAAATGTGGGACGCCTGGTCAAACGGAAGGGAGCCACCCAGAGCAATTCCCGGATTTCTTGAGCTTTTCCCTAGAACGGGTGGTACCTCCGATTTCCCAATCAATCATCCCAATACCCTACTTGGATACCCAACCATCTCGGCCCATTTTTTTGGAACACCTTCTGAGGTTCGCCCTCAGGTGTTCGGTTCAGGAGCAGCTTCAAATATTTTTACTGCTCCCCCATGCTCAGCTACTACACAGCCTGTACTGCCCAGGCCCAATTCTGACCCCTCGGCTTTCACTTTCCAAACACCATCCTTCCCGAGGGAGCCTCCTCAATTTTTCAGTTATCCTTACTCCTAACCACTCCGATATCAGTTCACAGCGGGACAAGAAAAGACCACCAAAACTCCCGAGCAAGAAGAGATCGCAAGAAATGTGAGGAGTATAGAACAGAGACTCAAGAACGTCCAAGGTTTGAGTGGACAGAGAAGTGTGTCTAATGCTGATCTATGTATGTTCCCCCATGTACACTTGCCGTTGGGATTCAAGACTCCAAAATTTGAGAAGTACGATGGGCACAGTGATCCTATTGCTCATCTCAAGAAATATTTCAATAAGTTGTGAGGGGCTGGAGGAAAGGAAGAATTACTCATGGCCTATTTTAAAGAAAGTTTGTTTGGTATTGACTCTGAATGGTACATGGATAAAGACATATCTTGTTGGAACATTTGGGACGACCTTGCTAGAGACTTTGTCAGACAATTCCAGTACAATATTGTCACGACCCCAGTTCGCCCTCCGTGAACATGCCATGATAGCACCTAGCTCCTATAACTAGGTAAGCCTACAATGTGGAAAAACAACACAACTTGCAGAATAATTAATTAAAACTGAACGACTAATAGAATTAGTATATAAAGGCCTCTCGGCATATACAACTCAACATGCGGAAGTCTACAATATAATCCCAAAATCGGAAACTCACGGGAACACAAGCGAATAAAAAGTAATATACGGGTCAAATCTCCAGACTTTTTCTAAGCAAAAGTACGAAAGAAGGCTAAATACTACAGATAGCGTAAAGAGGGAGACTCTTCGGTCTGCGGACATTGTAGATGTATCTCGAAGTCTCCGTAGCTCTCCCTGCCTCAATGGTAGTGTGCCTGAGATGAAGTACTTGGATCTGCACATGAAAAAAGCATGTGCAGGAGAGGCATGAGTACACCACAACGATACTCAGTAAGTGCCAAGCCTAACCTCGGTTGGGTAGTGACGAGGAAAGGTCCGAGCCCTACTGAGTATAACATAACAAATAATAAGATGAGGAAATAAACAGTATAGATAAAGTGTACAACGTGAATCTAAACATGATAAATACAAAAACCGTATTAGAAAGCAGAAAAACAGGACAATACCAGTAAATACTACTCATAAAAAGGAACCACAACCGGGGATCTCTTGGTATCCTCACCACATACACGAGGGATCTTTGGGTATCCCGAGGATCTCTTAGTATCCTCAAATCTTACAATTTTATGTCCCATGGATATTTTGGTATCCCGAGGATCTTTTGGAATCCTCAAGTCTTACAATTTCATGTGCCAAGGATCTCTTGGTATCCCGAGGATCTCTTGGTATCCTAAAATCTCATGATTTCATGTGCCAGGGATCTCTTGGTATCCCGAGGATCTCTTGGTATCCTAAAATCTCATGATTTCATGTGGCAGGGATTTCTTGGTATCCTCAAGTCTTACAATTTCATATGTCAGGGATCTCTGGGTATCCCGAGGATCTCTTGGTATCCTCAAATCTTAGAATTTCATGTGCCAGGGATCTCTTGGTATCCCGCACCCTCAGTCTAGAACATATCAAGTGCAGGTGGATCTCCCGGGAGGCCAACCTGTAGTCCCAATTTACAAACACATAATAGAAACCCAAACATTATACTAAACCCAAGATAATAAATAGAAAATCCTAGCCAAACATACTATACGGAGTACAAACAAGACAGTTTAATCACTTAGGCAAGTAAGTCAATGAACACTCTTCTCTAAACTTCTCTAAACTAGCATATGATAAACTTACAATTTAAAATGAACAGGTAAGTAAGGAAACTCAACTTAAATACTTCAAGTAAAAATGGATTTCAAACAATTTGCTAAAGTATACGCTCATCACCTCAAGTACGAGGCATTCAAATACCAAACATCATGTCCTAAGGGGAAGAAGTCCCCCACACAAGGTTAGACAAGTCATTTACCTCAAACCGGCTCCAATTTAACTTGAAACTTCACTTTTTCCATGAGTATCCGACTCCAAATGGCCCAAATCTATTCATTTCAATTACATCTCATAAATAACACCTCAAACAACTAATTCCACTATTTAATTTAAAGGTAAGACGCAAACTTAGGTAAAATGACCAACACATCCCTCAGGTCAACATGGTCAAAACCTGAGGTTCGAACAAAAATCCGGTTACCCATTCCCCCACGAACCCAAATATATGAATTGTTTTGAAATCGGACCTCAAATTGAGGTCCAAATCCCCAATTTTAGAAAAGCCTAGTTTCTACCCAAAATACCCAATTTCATCCATGAAAACCCTTGATTTTAAGTTGAAAACATCTTAAAAGATGTTAATGATTGAAAGAAATGAGTAAAAACCAACTTACAAATGATTTGGAAGAGGTCTTGTTCTTGGACAATCGCCCAAAAGGAGTTGTGTTTTGAAAATGGGGTGAAAAATGCCCAAAATTCGACTAAGTATAAAAATTGCAGGTTGCAGATATGCGAATTGCGAATAGGGGTTCGTAATTGCGAACCCTGCAGGTATGGGAAAATGCGAGATTTTTGTTCGCATTTGCAAACACTGGCCAAAAAGGAGAACTTCGCATTTGCGAAGTATGCTTCACATTTGCGAAAGCTCAACCTTCGCATTTGCGAAGGAAGCTTCGCATTTGCGAGCCACGCAGGACTGGGCTTGTTTCGCATTTGCGATGCAGCCTTCGCATTTGCGAACCAAGCTTCGGCAATGCGAAGCCTGCAGGCCTGTTCATACCAGATTTTCCAAAATCCAAAAAATGCAATCTGACACCTATCCAAAACTCACTCTAGCCCTCCGGGCTCCAAACCAAACTTGCACACAACCTAAAACATATCCTACGGACTTGCTCGGGCGAACAAATCTCTAAAAAACCTGATATACATCGAATTAATCCTCAAAACTCATGATTTTCTCCAAATTTTCATAAAACATCAAATTTCCATTTTAAGTCCAAAACACTTCAAACAACGTCCTTTTTCAACCAAATTTTACAGAAACTGCTTAAACCATATATAAGACTTGTACCGGGCACCAGAACCAAAATACGGGCCTGATACCATAATGTTTTGATCAAATTTTACTTTCGATTTTCTTAATTATTTCCAGAAAACAATTTCACGCAAAAATTCATTTCTCGGGCTTGAGACCTCGAAATTCGGTTACGGGCACATGCCCAAGTCCTATATTTTCCTACAGACCCTCCAGGACCGTCAAATCATGGGTCCGGGTCAGTTTAGCCAAAATGTTGGCTGAAGTCAAATTTATTTAATTTATTATCAAAATTTAGCATTTTCTCACTGAATTCATATCTAAGCTTTCCGAATACGCGTCCGGACTATGCACAGAAATCGAGGGAACCCCAGATGAGGCTTTCAAGGCCTTGAAAGTATAGAATAGGTAAGAAAACAAGTGATTACCCCTTTGGGTCGTCACATCCTCCACCACTAAAATAACTGGTCGTCCTCGAATGGACAAAAGAAAGAAGTACCTGAGTAGGGAAAAAGATGAGGATAACGGCTCCGCATATCAGACTCAAACTCCCAGGTTGATACCTCAGGAGGCTGACCTCTCTATTGAACACAAACAGAAGGAAATCTTTTGGACTTCAACTGACGAACCAACCCGTTAAGGATAGCTAGCGGCTCTTGCTCATAGGACAAGTCCTTGTCCAACTAGACAGTGCTGAAATCTAACACGTAGGCTGGATCGCCGTGATACCTCCGAAGCATGGATACATGGAAAACTGGATGCAAGACTGATAAGCTGGGCAGCAATGTGAGTCTATAAGCCACCTCTCCCTCTCGATCAAGAATCTCAAACGGACCAATGTACCTAGGGCTAAGCTTGCCCTTCTTCCCAATTCTCATCACGTCCTTCATAGGCGATACTCGGAGCAATACCCGCTCACCAACCATAAATGCTACATATCGAACCTTGTGATCTGCATAACTCTTCTGCCTAGAGTGAGCGGAATGAAGCCTATCCTGAATGATCTTGACCTTGTCCAAGGCCTCCTAAACCAAATCTGTACCTAGCAATGAGCCTCCCCCGGCTCAAATCATCCAACTGGAGATCTACACCTCCTACCATATAAAGCCTCATAAGGAGCCATCTGGATGCTCGATTGGTAACTGTTGTTGTAGGCAAACTCTGCTAAAGGAAAGAGCTGATCCCAAGACCCTCCAAAATCAATCACACACGCACGAGCATATCCTCAAGAATCTGAATAGTGCGCTCGGACTTTCCGTCCATCTGGGGATCAAAAGTTGTGCTCAACTCCACCTGAGTACATAACTCGTGCTACACGGCTCTCCAGAACTGCGATGTAAACTGAGTACCTCTGTCTGAAATAATAGAAACTGGAATACCATGCTGACGGACGATCTCCCGCATATAAATCTTTGCCAACTGCTTCGATGAATAAGTGGTACACACAGGAATAAAATGAGCGGACTTGGTCAGCCGATCCACAATAACCCAGATATCATCAAACCTCTTCAAAGTTTGTGGGAGACCAACTACAAAATCCATGGTGATCCTCTCTCATTTCCACTCTGGAATCTCTACCTGCTGAAGCAACCCACCTGGTCTCTGCTGCTCCTACTTCACCTATTGGCAGTTGAGGCATCTAGCTACATATCCAACTATATCCTTCTTTATCCGTCTCTATTAATAGTGCTGCCTCAAGTCCTGATACATCTTTGCGGCACCCGGATAGATAGGATACCGCAAACAATAGGCCTCTGCTAAAATCAACTCCCGAAGCCCATCGACATTAGGTACACAAATCCGGCCCTCATCCTCAATACCTCATCATCTCCAATGGTCGAATCTCTGGCATAACCACGCTGAACCTTGTCCTTAAGGACAAGAAAGTGGGGATCATCATACTGTTGCCCCCTAATACAATCAAATAAGGAAAACCGGGAAACCACACAAGCTAGAACTCGACTGGGCTCCAAAAGATCCAATCTCAAAAACTGATTGGCTAGGCCTGAACATCCATCTCCATAGGCCTCTCTAAAGCTGGTAAATATGCCAAACTCTCCAAACTCTCCGCCTGGCGACTCAAGGAATCCGCTACCATATTGGCCTTGCCCGGGTGATACAGAATAGTAATATTATAATCTTTCAGCAACTCTAACCACCTCCCTTTGCACAAATTTAGATCCTTTTGCTTGAATAAGTGTTGTAAACTCTGATGGTCAGTATAAATCTCACAAGGCACACCGTACAAATAATGACGCCAGATCTTCAAGGCATGAACAATAGCAGCTAACTCAAGGTCATGGACAGGGTAGTTCTTCTCATGTATCTTCAACTGTTTGGATGCATAGGCCATCACATTACCGTACTGCATCATCGTGGCTCCAAGACCAACTCTCGAGGCATCACAATAGACAGTATAAGACCCCAAGCCGGTAGGCAATATCAAAATTGGGGTTGTAGTCAAAGCTGTCTTTAGCTTCTGAAAGCTCATCTCACACTCCTCTGTCCACTAAAATGGGGCACCCTTCTGGGTCAGTCTAGTCATAGGGGCCGCAATCGATGAAAACCCCTCTACGAAACGACGGTAGTAGCCCACCAAGCCAAGGAAACTACGAATCTCTATAGCTGAGTATGGCCTGGGCCAACTCTGCACAGCCTCTATCTTCCTCGGATCTACCCGAATGCCCTCGCTCGAAATCACGTGGCCTAAGAATGCCACTTAATTCAACCAAAACTCACATTTTGAGAACTTCGCATATAACTTCTTCTCTCTCAGGGTCTGAAGCACGGTCCTCAGGTGCTGCTCATGATCTTCCCGACTCCAGGAATACACCAGAATATTATCAATAAAAACAATAGAGAACGAGTCAAGATATCGCCTGAACACACTATGCATCAAATGTATAAAAGCTTCTAGGGCATTGTTCAGCCCAAATGACATAACAAGGAACTCGTAATGACCATACCGAGTTCTGAAGGCAGTCTTTGGGATGTCTGGCTCCCGAATATTCAACTAATGATAAGTTGAGCGCAAGTCCATCTTAGAAAACACATGTGCGCCCTAAAGCTGGTCAAACAGATCATCAACACGAGGCATATGATAACGGTTCTTCAGTGTAACCTTGTTCAACTAGTGATAATCAATACACATACGCATAGAACCATCCTTTTTCTTCACAAACAAAATTTGAGCACCCCACGGTGAAACACTGGGTCGAATAAAACCCTTATCAAGAAATTCCGACAACTGATCCTTCAACTCCTTCAACTTAAGAGGAGCCATACGATACGGAGGAATGGAAATGGGCTGAGTGCCCAGCAATAGGTCAATGCCAAAATCAATGTCTGTATCAAGCGGCATGCCCGGAAGATCAGCTTGAAACACATTGGGATAATCCCGTAACACTGGAACTGAATCAATAGAAGGGGTATCAGCACTAACATTTCTCATATAAGCTAAATACGCGACACACCCCTTCTATACCATGCGCTGAGCTTTAAGAAAGAGAACTCTACTGGGAGTGTGATCTAAAGAACCACTCCATTCAACACGCGGAATACCTAGCATAGCCAGCGTCACAGTCTTGGCGTGATAATCAAGAATAGAAAAATGGGATGACAACCAGTCCATGCCCAAAATAATGTCAAAATCAACTATACCAAGAAACAAAAAGCCGCCCTGGTCTCAAAACCATGAATAGTAACCAAACCGAACCGATAAACGCGATCCACAATAAGAGATTCTCCCTTATGAGTAGAAACATAAGCAGGGGCACTCAAAGAAACCCGAGGCACACCCAAATGCGAAGCAACATAAGAAGATGCATAAGATTAGTAGAGCCCGGATCAAATCGAACTGATGCCTCTCTGTGGCAAACCAATATAATAATTGTGATAAGAGAATCAGAGGCAATAGCCTCGGCACGAGCGGGAAGGGCATAATATCTGGCCTGGCCTCCCCTTAGAGGACGAACTCTACCTCCCCAACCTCCACCTCTAGCTGGCTGAGCGAGTGGGGCAACAACTCGAGTTGTGATCATGGCCTGAGAACTCTATTGAGTACATTGTGTTTGTGAAGTTTGTGGGGGTGCACTCCTCCTAAGTCTAGGGCAATCCCTCACCACATGGAGGGTATCGTCACACTCAAAACAAGCTCTAGAAGGGCGTGGTGGCAGTGAATGACTCGGGCTAGGTCTGCTAGACTGACCTCTGGAAACACCCCACGCAGGAGGTGCGATAGAAACTGGAGGTGCATAGTTAGGCTCCTGAGATATAGGCGGAGCTGGAGCACTGTTGGCTGCTGGAAGAGCTGAATGAATAGGGCGACCCACAAAGCCCCTACCATGTCGACCTAATGCTAGTGTACGGGCACCAGAGTAGTGGCCCGACTCTCGAGACTTCTTGGACTCTCTCTCCACTCGCTCTCTGGCGAGCATACTCTCGATCCTCCTAGCAATGCTCACTACCTACTGATAAGGAATGTCCATCTCCAACTCTCGAGCCATGCTAGATCTGATGGGTGGGATAAGACCCTCGATGAACATGCGATCTCTCTCGGGAACTGTTGCAACCAAGGCAGGTACATGCCTGGCCAACTTGGTATAATAGATAGCATACTATGAAACGATCATAGCACCTTGGCGCAAATGCTCAAAATCTGCTCGGCATGCGTCCCTGAGACTCTAGGGGAGAAACTCTCTCATAAACATATCCAAGAATTGGGTCCATGTCAGTGAAGAAGCCTTGACTGGACTGTCTATCTCATAAGTGCGCCACCAATCATAGGCATCTCCCCGAAGCTGAAATCCCAAGGCATCATCTGATGCTAATCCACTAAACATTGGGGGATCATATTTTTTGAACCTGTCAAGTCTCCGCTGCTTGTTCTCTGAAGCAGCTGACCCTCTCTCGGACTGAACTGGCACTGTAGGAGGTGCAGGAATAATCTTGGGAGCCTACTCAACCTAAACTCACTTCTCAAGAGTGCGGACGACGAGAGTATATGCTCCTCCCCCGGCATGGGATGTGGCTGCAGCAAGGGGAAGCAACTCTACCTGAGCCAAGGTGGTGTATATACTCACAAACTGAGCCAAAGTCTCCTGGAGAGTTGGAGTAGTAGTGGCAGTAGTAGGCATGCCAGGTGCCTGGGCTCCGGCTGAATCTGCTGGTAGTGCCTCGGCGGCAGCTTGCGCAGGTGCTCTGGCTGCACTACGTGCGTGTCCTCGGCCTCTACCCCGACCCCCAACCTATGACGTCTACAGTAAAGGGTGCAGGTGCCTGATCATCCCAAGTAGTGCATGTCTTCACCATCTATGAGAGAATGGAAGGCAAAAGTTTAGAATTTTGTGATGTCAAAAATATTGCATGATAAGGAAATCAAATAAAGTGGAAATTTTCCTAACAGTTACATAGCCTCTCGTAGATAAGTACAGATGTCTCTGTACCGATCAACGAGACTCTAATAAACCGGCCTATGTCCCGTGACTCATATGAACCTAGAGCTTTGATACCAGCTTATCATGATCCCAGCTCGCCCTCCGTGAACATGCCGTGATGGCACCTAGTTCCTATAACTACGTAAGCCTAGCAATGCGAAAAAACAACACAACCTGCGGAATAATTAATTAAAACTGCACGACAAAATGAAACTGTATATAAAGGCCTCTCAGCATATAGAACTCAAAATGCGAAAGTCTATAATATCATCCAAAACCCAAGAAACTTACGGAAACACAAGCTAATGAAAATTAATATACTGCTCAAATCCCCAAAATTTGTCTAAACAAAAGTACGAAAGAAGGCTAAATACTACAGATAGAGTAAAGAGGGATACTCTTCGGTCTGCGGACGCTGCAGATGTACCTCGAAGTCTGCGTAGCTCTATCTGCCTCAAGGGTAGTGTGCCTGAGAAGATGTACCTGGATCTGCACATGAAAACAAACATGTGTAGAAGAGGCATGAGTACACCATAGCGATACTCAGTAAGTGCCAAGACTAACCTCGGTTGGGTAGTGATGAGGAAAGGTTCGGTCCCTACTGAGATATAACATAATAAATATTAATATGAGGAAATAAACAGTATAGATAAAGTGTACAGCAAGAATCTAAACATGATAAATACGAAAATCGTAATAGAAAGCAGAAAAACGGGACAATACTAGTAAATACTACTCACAACAGGAACCACAACCGAGGATCTCTTAGTATCCCAAGGATCTCTTGGTATCCTGACCACATACACGAGGGATCTCTTGGTATCCCGAGGAACTCTTGGTATCCTCGAGTCTTTCAATTTCATGTGCCAGGGATCTCTTGGTATCCCGAGGATCTCTTGGTATCCTCAATCTTATAATTTCATGTGCCAGGGATCTCTTGGTCTCCTGAGGATCTCTTGGTATCCTCAAGTCTTAAAATTTCATATGCCAGGGATCTCTTGGTATCCTCAAATCATACAGTTTCATGTGCCAGGGATCTCTTGGTATCCCGCACCCTCAGTCCAGAACATATCAAGTGCAAGAGAATCTCTCGGGAGGCCAACCCATAGTCCCAAGTTAAAAACACACAATAGCAACCCAAACAATAGGACTGAGAGTAAACTCAAGACAAGAAATAGAAAATCCTAGCCAAACATACTACGCGGAGTACAAACAAGACAGTTTAAGCGTTTAGGCAAGTAAGTCAATGAACATGCTTCTCTAAACAAGCATATGATAAACTTACAATTTAAAATGAACAGGTAAGCAAGGAAACTCAAGTTAAATAGTTCAAGTAAAAACGCATTTCCAACAATTTTCTCAAGTACGCGCTCGTCACCTCATTACGAGGCGTTCAAATACCAAACATCATGTACTAAGGGGAAGAAGTCCCCCACACAAGGTTAGACAAGTCATTTACCTCAAACCGGCTCCAATTCAACTTGAAACCTCACTTTTTCCACGAGTATCCGACTCCAAGTGGCCAAAATATAATCATTTCAATTACATCTTGTAAATAACACCTCAAACAACTGATTCCACTATTTAATTTAAAGCTAAAATGCAAATTTAGGTAAAATAACCAAAACGCCCATCATGTGAACGTGGTCAAAACCTGAGGTTCGAACCAAAATCCGGTTACCCATTCCCCCAGCAACCCAAATATATGATTTGTTTTGAAATGGAATCTCAAATTGAGGTTCAAATCCCCAATTTTAGAAGCCTAGGTCTACGCAAAACGTCCACTTTCATCCATGAAAACCTCGATTTTAAGTTAAAACGTGTTAAATGATATTAATTATTGAAAGAAATGAGTAAAAACCTACTTGCAAATGATTTGGAAGAGGTCTTATTCTTGGAAAATCGCCCAAAGGAGTTGTATTTAAAAAAAGGGGTGAAAACTACCCAAAATTTGACTAAATATAAAAATTGTAGATTGCAGATATGGGAATTCCGAACAGGGGTTCGCAAATGCGAACCCTGCAGGTATGGGAAAATGCGAGATTTTTGTTCGCAGTTGCAATCACTGGCCAAAAAGGAGAACTTCGCATATGTGAAGTATGCTTCGCATTTGCGAAAGCTCAACCTTCACATTTGCAAACAAAGCAGGCCTAGGTTGGTTTCACATTGGCGATCCAGCCTATGCATTTGCGTGTTCGCATTTTCGAACTGTAGGCCTTTTCACACCATATTTTCCAAAATTCAAAAATGCAATCCGACACCTATCCAAAACTCACCCGTGCCCTCGGGGCTCCAATCCAAATATGCACACAACCATAAAAATATCCTACGGACTTGCTCACGCGATCAAACCGCAAAAATAACATCATATACATCGAATTAAGCCTCAAAACTCATGATTTCCTCAAAATTTTCATAAACATCAAATTTCCATTTTAAGTCCAAAACATATCAAATGACGTCCGTTTTCAACCAAACTTTACAGAAAGCGCTTAAACCATATATAAGACTTGTACCAGACAACGAAACCAAAATACGGGCCCGATACCATAATGTTTTAATCAAATTTCTTTTCCAATTTCCTTAATTATTTCAGGAAAACAATTTCACGCAAAAATTCATTTCTCGGGCATGGGGCCCTTGAATTTGATTCCGGGAATACCCCCAAGTCCTATATTTTCCTACGAACTCTCCGGGACCGTCAAATCACGGGTCCGGATCCGTTTACCCAAAATGTTAATTGAAGTCAAATTTATTCAATTTAATAACAAAATTTAGCATTTTTCTCATTGAATTCATATCTAAGCTTTCCGACTACGCACCCTGAATGCATACGCAAATCCAGGAAACCCTAGATGAGGCTTTCAAGGCCTCGAAAGTACAGAATAGGTAAGAAAACAAGTGATGACCCCTTTGGATCATCACAAATATAGACATTTCTCCAGACAGAAACTCATTGGCAAACTCTAAAAAGAAGTCCTCGGAAAGCTTCCGGGAATATACAAACAAATGGTGTGAACAAGCATCTAGAGTAAAACCTCTGATGGACGAAGTCAAAATGGTCACAGTTATTCTTCAAGCTTAGGAAGCCGGCTACTTCAAGAACATGATGTCAGCTATGGGTAAACCATTCGGGGAAGCTATCAAAATCGGGGAAATGGTGGAAAATGGATTAAAAACAGGAAGAATTCTAAGCCAATCCGCCATCAGAGCTACTTCCCAAGCCATTCAAGGAGGATTGGAGGAATAGCTAGGGGAAAGAAAAAGGAAGAAACATCCATAGCAGTATCGGGTGCAAGAAAACACCTTGTTCCCAAATCCCTTTTCCGAGAAAGAACCTGAAGCATTATTACCCCCACCAGGACATGGCTTATGCTCCTTAGCCATACGCAGTTATGAATGCTAAACCTTATGTCTGGCCTCAGCAACAAGCCAATCGTAACCAAGCTCCATTTCATAGAAACCATCCTCCTCACCAAAACCACTACAACCCCGTCCTCCACTAAATAACTTTCGTCCTCATGAACCACCCAGGAGGACGAATTTTACACCAATCAGTGAATCCTACTCCAGTTTGTTCCTGAAGCTTGTCCAAATGGGCCTGCTGCAGCCCGTACCTCCAAACATGCAAAACTCAGAATCACCCTCCTACCAACGGGGCACCCGATGCGCTAATCACTCAGGAGATGAGGGGCATGATATAGAAAACTGTTGGACTTTGAAAAGAGCCGTGGAGAATTTGATAGAACAGAGGAAGATAGTTTCAATGGACGAAGATATCCCCAATGTGACCAACAACCCACTACTAGCCCACAAAAATGGGCCGATAATCGGAATGATTTGTGAGGATAAGGAATTTGATCCGGCATTAAAAGCCATTATCACCACTGCTGATGTAGAAAAGAAACCAAAAGCTGCCCCGAAGCAAGATGAAAAGGATAAAAAGAACAAAGCCTCACACTGTAAATCAGAAAAGAAAATTGAGGCAGAAATTTGGGCAAAGCCTACCAAAGACGTTGTTCTCTATGTCCCTCGAGGTCGCAAGGAAAATCAGATGACTTTGAGTCCTCCTAGGAGATTTGAATTGAACAAGGCAACCCATATGTATGTGACCAAAGGATATTATATGATCGGGGGTCCAATTAATCCACCAAGTCTGAGTGTGCCCGTGGTTATTGGCGCGCGCCACAGAATCCTATGATAGATCCTACTGCGATGCATTGGAACTACAACAAGCTAGTGGTAACTTATAAGGGAAACGAAATCTCAGGAGAAGAAAATTACCCTACTAAAGAGTACTCCAATTTGGAAGAAGTGAAAAACACCACTAGAAAATGCTTCCCATATAAAAAGCCCGTAAGTGCCGAAGAAGTGGAGACGTTCTTTCAAATAATGAAAATGGCGGATTATGAAGTGATTGACCAGCTTCGAAAATTTCCTGAACAAGTTTCCTTGCTCTCTTTGTTGATTGATGAAATCCCCCGAACACCAGAAGGTATTAATCAAGACCCTAAATGAAGCGCATGTGCCTGCTGATACTTCTATGGAGAAATTAGAAAGAATGGCGGAAAACTTTTTCGCAATCAACCAGATTTCCTTCAATAAGAACGACTTGCCCCCAGAAAGGGCCGCACATAACAAAGCTCTGCACTTAATTGTCAAATGTGAAGGATACTACGTGAAAAGGGTTATGGTGGATGGAGGTTCTAGGGTGGACATCTGCCCACTATCAACACTACAACGCATGGAAGTTGGAAATGAAAGGGTTCATCCCAACAGTGTCTACGTACGATTCTTCAATGGTATCAAAAGGGAAACAATTGGAGAGATCGATCTAATTCTAGCCATCGGCCCAGTGGACTTTGAGGTGACTTTCCAAGTACTAAATATGGACACGTCCTGTAACTTTCTTTTGGGGAGACCATGGATCCACGCAGCGGAGGCTGTACCTTCCACTCTTCATCAGATGGTAAAGTTTGAGCATGAGGATCAAGAAATTGTCGTCCATGGGGAGGACGAGCAATAAATTTATCGAGACCCCTCAGTCGCATGCCTTGAAGCAAGAGAAGGCAGCAAGCACATAGTTTATCAGGCCTTTGAAGTTGTGGTGGCAGACCAGTGAAGGAAACCCTTGCCCCCAACCCTTCCTTTCCAATGCATCAATTATGGTGGCTAAAGAAATGATACGACATGGTTTCAAACCAGGGAAGAGACTTGGGAGGTCCTCGCAAGGAATAGCTGAACCATACTCTCCCCGCCACTGAGAAATTCTTCGGGGTAGGCTTCCAACCTACTCCGGATGATATAAAATGGGCAGACAATAGAAAATATGATGGATAGGTCCTCCCTCAACCACTGCCACATCTTTACGAGACCTTTGTCAAGCCCAAATATAGTGAAGAAGAAGAGGATAAGGTTTTTACTACTGAAGAGAATGAAGATATCTGCGGGGCAATAAGGAAGATATTGTATGAAACCCATATGGTCCAGACAGGGGAAGGCTCAAGCACCACTGAGGTGTTGTACATGGGACCTGAGGCCAAATTGCAAAATCGGAAGGCCACGCCAATCCCAATCAGGCGGGAGTCCCGGTAGACTTGTCCTGCCACCTTCTCTACATCATGAGTTATCCTAGGGTGTAATTCAGTTGTTTTTCTTTAGTTTCATGTCTTTTAGTTTCCAATGTAAACCATGTTATCTTCTAAATTCAATGAAATGAAATCAATATTTCAGTTCCTGTCACACCTCATTTTTACCACTTACACGTGGTTACCTTGAAAGGCGACACGCGCAAAGGATTTTTTCCAATTAAAGTGACATTATTCGAAATGTGACAAATTTTTTATTTCAAGAGTCGCCACTTGGGATGGATTTGGCTTTTGGTGTCCCAAGTCACCGATTTAAAATCCCAAATCGAGGAAATTTTGACAGCCCATTTGTAGTCTGTGAACCAGAAATTCATGAGTAAGGAATTCTGTTGACCCAAGGGATTGTGTTAGGCACCCTCAAATCCCGTGGTTCTAGCACGATCGCTTAAACTTATTATAAGTGGCTAAAACATTATTTGCTATACCTGTTAACTCATAATTTTAGATTATTAACCACTTTTAACATCTTTTAAGGAAATTTTGCAATGTTATTAAAACACACCGCGAATTGCGTCACATAAATGCACCCGCAATTTTAGACATATTTTAATTTCATTGAGAATAGGATTTGGGTCACATAAATGCGCACCCAAATTTTGGAAGGTATTTTTTATTTAATATGCGCCTATAGAAACTACGTCTTTGATATTTATGGAAGGCCGTGAAATTTGCTAAACGGCACCTCCTATTATTTTCTGTGTGTTCTAATAAAGTAAAAATCCATCACATGTATTTGTTCGAATTAACATGGTTCATTTTTTTTATAAAGGTATTCTAACGCATGATAAATTTCTACTCTTGCGAGCGCTTTTTACAGGTTGTTTATTAGGAGAAGTAGTATTCATACTTAGTCTCATTCATGGCTAATCGCGTGCATCGACTCAAATCTGGGCCAGCCTAAAACATGATGTATTAATACTAACCAACAGCTATTGGGCCTGGTTCATGGTTGGACCAAACCTTTGAATCCTCACATTCAGGAACACGTAATATTATAAATTTTCTGATGTTTATTGGGCCTTTTCAAATGAGCCCAGTACCGATATGAACGGAAGAGTCCAACTATTAATAACCAATTTTGGTTTGGAATTATACATAAAATTGAATCTCTATCCATTCATGAGGGAAATAATAACAACCATTTTTGTATTAATTTCTAACATTAGATTTGAATCAGACGATTCATATACTCATCAGTCAGAATATATGAATCTAATTGCCAAAATTCATTTACGCTTCAGGTCATACTATATGAAACAAGTCTAAAAATAAGTTATTACTAAGCATTCTGAGATTTATAGGAACTGAAATACTTCATAGCATTTTAATCTTCACATAACTATTGAATATACTACTTCCTAGGTCTGGTAGCTCTAACTGCACAAATTCAACACTTGAACCAACCAGACTGAAATTGAAATTGACTATTACTTAAGCATATACAAAATTTGAGTTGAAAGTCCAATTATTACACATGAAAACAGTCCCAAATGTCCAATTACTATAAACATAGATTAGTCTAATAACACAACATGAAAACAGTTCAGAAATTTAATTACAATAAGATAGCCAACTTATCATTACATATAAACGAACTAAAATGGGGAAAACAGGGGAAGGGTTTTGGATAAGCTGATACACTCATTTCTTCACACTTGAGAAAAGTTTCATGTTTAAGCTTCAATGTATCAAATGAACAAAGAGAGGTACCTGTAATTTAGCAAAAACAGGAGCCTATGAGTAAAGTATGAGGAGTCAGTCAAACAAACTACTAACCAATCAAACAGTATGCCCAAGGTTTCAACAGGATTGTGAGAAATTTAAACTCAAAAAGGATCAAATTCAACCACTGATAGTATTTTTCATATATGAAATGAGTATTTTAGCTCTAGTATTGAAGATAAAAGTTCTGTATCCCTATCCAATGCCCCAAATGATTCATTTTATAGTAAAATTGTTAGGGCATCAGATCTTACTTTGTTTTTCTTTTAGTCCTTAACTCAATTTGCATTTTTGCCTAAGTAGCCTTGATTCTGACTTGTGCCTCAAGTTTGAGGCTGGAATTATGTATTAGTCCCTGCTAGAAAGTTCTAAAAGATTCCTATTAGATTTTTATAAGTTCAAATCCCTTTTGTACCATCACTAGATTTCCTAAATTACCGTACCCCTGAACTTGACCTTGGTCAGATCTTTTGACCCTAGTTCAGTCACAATTAACCTTGGTTAGTCAAATTCAGGTCACCTTTAGACTAACAAGCTTGTGACTATCAAAACTAGCCAAAATTGACAAGGCTTAACACGAATTTCTTAATACATACTTCCACACACACTATACAGGATTAAAAATCAAAATGACCAGAAAAATGAATACATCTATCAGCACTGAAGACCAAAACTATCATGAACTAATGATCTGATATTTAGTGACACAATCAAACAGTCAAACCAATTAGAATATCAGTAAATAAATAAAATTCATCAAATTATGAGAATCATACCACTTAAAAGATAATTATTACAGGATGTTGAACTATGTCAGAGACGAGAAGGTTTCTGGACTAGTGACAAACAAACAAACATATGAACATTGAACCCTAATCTCGGAAGAACCTGTGGATAAGCAAGACAAAAAACCAAAAGAAGAAAAAGAATCACATAAAAGAAATTCGAATTATTAAACATGTAACTACTAATCAGTCATAAGAGAAATCAGCTAAAAATAAAAAATAAAAATAGACAGGAAAACTTAGCTTTTCATTTTTTGTTCCCTTTTAAATCGATTCAATTGGACCTTTGTTCTTCCACAGGGGTTCTGAACCTCCTAGGGTGGAGTTTAATCAGTTTCAAAGCTCAGGGGAGGGTTTTTCAAGTTCTGAGACCTCAGTGAGGTCTCAAATTTGAAATTCTTCAATGGATGGGGTTATTTGGGACTCAGTGGTGGCATGGTTGGGGTCAACAGGGGTCAGGGACTGTCTCGGAGGGTTTTGAACCATTTCTGGAAAGTTTGGGGATTTAGGGTTAAGCTTCGGATTAAAATTTGAGTATTTTAAGGATGATTTTAGAGGGGTGGTATGCATGATTAGAACGAGGAGGGTGAGGTGCCTTAGTGGTGTAAATATGGAAGGCTTTGGGACAGGGTCGCCGGAGGTAGGGTTTCCGGCCACCTTTCAGGGGATATTCGAGACGGAGGAGGGTAACTGGCTACAGTATGGGGTAGAGGAGGTCATGATGGTTGAGGGGTGTAATTTTAGGGCCGTTTGGTTGCCGGTCACCGCCGTGAGGTGATTTCCGGCGGCGGCAGTAGGGTGGAGAGCCGGTGGTCAAAGGGTGGTGCCAGGGTGGTCAGTGGTTGTTTGTCAAACGGAGGAAAAGGGTACGAGGAAGGTAACGTTTGTCGTGTATGTACTGAAGGTGTTTGGACATATGTATACATAAGTAGGGAAGCTTCCGTGGTCGTTGGATAATGTGGGGATCAACGGTTGTGATGGGAGGGGTCCTAAACGGTGTCGTTTGGTTTAGGTGGGTGTAGACTGGATCAATGGTTGTTTGGGATGGTTTGTGTATGGATTTAGAGGAGGCATCAGATTGGGCCACTCATGTCTGGCCCAATGGTGGCCAGCATGAGTGGCTGCCTATATATATATATATATATATATATATATATATATATACACATATATATTGTATTATTATTATTATTATATTTTTTGTCTTCTCTTTTAATTTAAATTAATTACTAATTGTACTTAAAAACCACAAATCACAACTAAACTAAACTAAGTCAAAATTAAACAAAAATAATTTCAAATACCGGAAATGTCTATGTATTTTTTTTGTATTTTAATTTGTAAAACTAATTTATTTAACAATTAAAACCCAATTAATCCTAAACACGCAGTAATGAACATGCACAAGCAGTCAGATCCTAAAAATTAGAATCCTAACATTTAAAAGAAAAATCCTACACTTTTAGAGTTCTATAGGAGCTTATTTCGACCGGTCAAAAATCCTATGCTCACAGCGCCTATCTTTCTTTATTCTTTCTGATTTTGTTATTTTTATTCTTCTTTTAGTTCTAATAATGCGGCTTTATATAACATGACATGCTTGCGGACTTTATGCTCAGATCTAAACACGTTGTCTAGCTGTGAAGTAATGAACTAAGAACCGGAATATGATGAAGAAGAGGCTTTTAGGGAAATAAATCAAGAACTGGAACATTTCGAGAATAAACCTAAGGCGAACCTAGATGATACTGGGCCGGTTAACTTGGGTACTGCTCAAGAAATTAGGGAAGCTAAATCAGCATCCACGCAGATAAGAAAACCTGCAACGCATTAATCTAACTCCTGTTTGAGTTCAAAGACGTGTTTGCTTGGTCATATGATGACATGCCGGGACTGAGTGTTGATTTGGTGGTTCATAAGTTGCCAACTTATCCCGATTGCCCCCCAATCCAACAAAAGCAGAGAAAATTTAAAACTGATGTTAGTGATTAAATCAAAGAAGAGATGACGAAACAGTTGGAAGCAGGGGTGATCCGACTAGTCCGATTCACCACATGGCTGGCCAATGTAGTTCCAGTGCCAAAGAAAGATAGGAAAACTCGAGTCTGTGTGGATTATAGATATCTAAGTACGGCCAGTCCTAAAGATAACTTCCCTTTTCCAAACATTCACATCCTTATTGACAACTGCGCCAAACACGAGATACAATCCTTCGTGGACTGTTACGCAGGCTATCACAAGGTGTTGATGGATGAAGAAGACGCAGAAAAAATAGCTTTTACTACACCTTGGGGAACCCATTGCTACAGGGTCACGCCTTTTGGTCTGAAGAATGTTGGGAACCTACATGAGAGTCACGACCACCATTTTCTATGATATGATGCACAAGAGATAGATGTGTTTGTGGATGACGTGATCATCAAGTCCAAAACTCAGAATGACCATGTGCAAAACCTGAGGAAATTCTTCAAACGGTTGCCCAGATATGATTTGAAACTATACCCAGTCAAATGCATCTTCGAGGTCTCGTCAGGAAAACTTTTGGGATCATAGTTAGCCGGAGAGGTATCGAGTTATATCTGACAAAGATAAAATCTGTTCGGGAATTACCTCCTCCAAAAACCAAGAAAGATGTGATGAGTTTGTTGGGAAGATTGAACTATTTCAGCCGGTTCACTGCTCAGTTGACATCCACGTGTAAACCCATATTCAAATTGCTGAAGAAAGATGCGGCAATCAAATGGACGAATGAATGTCAGAAAACTTTTGATAAGATCAAAGAGTATGTATCCAACCCACCAGTCTTGGTCCCCACCTGAACCAGGAAGGCCTATGTTCTTGTACCTGACAGTCTTAGAGAATTCCTTTGGTTGTGTCTTCGGGCAACATGATACTACTGGAAAGAAAGAGCAGGCAATATATTACTTGAGTAAGAAATTTACCAGCTATGAAGCCAAGTACAATTTGCTGGAAAGAACCTGTTGTGCTTTAACTTGGGTCGCTCAGAAATTAAGACATTATCTGCAAGCCTACACCACCTACCTCATAACCAGGTTAGATCCACTAAAATACCTATTCCAAAAACCAATGTCCACTAGAAGATTAGCAAAATGACAGATCCTGATTACTGAGTTTGACATAGTCTATGTCACTCGCACGGCAATGAAAGCCCAAGCATTAGCGGATCATTTGGCCGAAAACCAGGTTGATGATGAATACCAACCTCTGAACACTTACTTCCTGGACGGAGAGATAAATTAGGGTGAGGCAATATCCGAGGATACGACACTTGGAAAATGTTCTTTGATGGAGCAGTAAACGCAAGGGGTGTAGGAATTGGGGCAGTCCTGATCTCACCCACTGGTCAGCATTACCCAGCCACATCCTGACTTCGATTTTCTGCACAAACAACACAGCCGAGTATGAAGCCTGCATTATGGGAATGAACATGGAAATCGACCAAGATATCAAAGAGTTGTTGATTATGGGAGATTCAGATCTGATTATTTGGTAGGCCCAGGGAGAATGGGAAACCCAGAGATGTTAAACTTATTCCCTATCGGCAACATGCAGAAGATCTTAGCAAGCGGTTCAAGTCAATAGAGTTCAGGTACATCCCTCGTTGTCACAATGAACTAGTTGATGCACTCGCCACTCTGGCCTCGATGTTGGCCTACCCAGGAAATGCCCACATTGATCCCTTGGAAATCCAAATAAGGGAAAGGCACGGTTACTTTAAACCAATTGATCAGCCATGGTACCATGACGTCAAGAGATTTTTGAAAACACTAAATACTCCGAGCAAGCCAGTAGAGACCAAAAGAGAACCATTAGGCAGCACACAAGTGGTTTCTTCCTAAGTGATGATATCTTGTACAAAAGGACTCCGGATCTCAATTTGTTAAGATGCGTGGATGCTGAAGAAGCTGGAAGGATCATGCACGATGTACGTGCGGGAGTGTGCGGACCCCACATGAACGGCTATGTTTCAGCAAAGAAAGTCCTTCGAGCGGGCTATTACTGGATAACAATGGAAAAGGACTATTTTGACTTTTCTCCGAAAGTTCCATCAGTGTCAGGTGCACGGTGATTTGATACATGCACCGCCTACGGAACTGCATACCATCTCAGCACCTTGGACTTTCGTTGCCTGGGGCATACACGTCATCGGGCCAATCGAGCCAAAAGCTTCAAATGGGCACAGATTCATACTAGTTTCCATTGATTACTTCACGATGGTAATAACCCGCCAAGCCAAGAAAACTACGGATCTCTGTCATTGAGGATGGTCTTGGCCAACTATGAATTGCTTCCACTTTCTTCGGATCCACCTGAATACCCTCACTCGAAACCACGTGGCCAAAGAATACCATAGAATCTAACTAAAACTCACACTTTGAGAAATTTGCATATAACTTCTTTTCCCTTAAAGTTTGAAGCACGGTCCTCAAGTTTTGCTCATGGTCTTCCCGGCTCAGGGAGTATATCAGAATATCATCAAGAAAGACAATGAAAAACGAGTCAAGATATGGCCGACACACACTGTGCATCAAATGCATAAAGGCTGCTGGGGCATAGGTCAGCCCAAATGACATAACAAGGAACTCGTAATGACCATAACGAGTCTTGAAAGCAGTTTTTAAGATATTTGGCTCTCGAATCTTCAAGTGATGGTACCATGAACGCCAGTCAATCTTAGAAAACACTCGTGCACCCTATAGCTGTTCAAACAAATCATCAATACGAGGCAAAGAATAACGGTTCTTCATTGTAACTTTGTTCAACTGGAGATAATCAATGCTCATACACATAGAACCATCCTTCTTCTGTACAAACAAGATAGGAGCACCCCACGATGATACACTAGGCTTAATAAAACCCTTATCAAGCAATTCTTGTAACTGATCCTTCAACTCCTTCAACTCAGGAGGAGCCATACGATACAGAGGGATAGAAATGGGCCGAGTGCCCATGACAGATTAATGCCAAAATCAATATCTCTATCAGGCAGCATGCTCAGAAGGTCAGCTGGGAACGCATCAGAAAAATCTTGTACTATTGGGACTAAATCAACTGTAGGGGTATCAATACTAACATCTCTCACATAATCTAGATATGTGTCACACCACTTCTTAACCATTCACTGAAAATTAAGGAAAGAAATAACTCTTCTAGGAGTGTGATCTACAGCACTTCTCCATTTAACATGCGGTACACCTGGAAAGGCCAGCATCACAATTTTGGCGTTACAATCAATAATAGCATAATGGGGTGAAAACCAATCCATGCCTAAGATAATATCAAAATTTCTGTGCTAAGCAACAATCAATCGACTCTGGTCTTAAAACCACTAAGAGCAACCAAACACGGCCAATAAATACGAACCACAATAAGAGAATCTCCCATGGGAGTAGAAACATAAACATGGGAATTCAAAGAATCCCAAGATACACCCAAATACGAACCAAAATAAGAAGACACATAAGAATAAGTGGATCTTGGATCGAATAGAACCGATACATCTCTATGATAGACCAAGACAATATCTTGATGACAGACTAGCTCAGGACAGGTCTATTGGACTGAGCACTAAAAGCACTCCATGCAGGAGGCACACTAGATACTGGAGGTGCATAATAAGGCTCATAAGACCTAGGAGGAGCTGGAATACCACTGGGTGCTGGATAAGCTGAATGAACGGGGTGACTCATATAACCCCTATCTTGATGACGTGTAGCTGGGGCACGGGCACCAGAATAATGGCCCGACTCTCGGCCTAGCATGCATACCATCAATCCTCCTAGAAATGCTTACCACCTGATGAGAAATATCCTTCTCCAACTCCCGAGCCATGCTAGACCTGATGCTGGGAATAAGCTCCTCAATAAATCGACGAACCCTCTCGTGAACAGTAGAAAGCAAAGCTGGTGCATGTCTAGAAAAGCTGGTGTAACAGACAACATACTTAAAGACAGTTATAGTACCTTGGTGCAAATGCTCAAACTCTGCGCACCATGTATCCCTGAGGCTCTGAGGAACATACTCTCTTAGGAGCATATCTAAAACCTAAGTCCAAGTTAGGGAAGCTGCCTCATCCGGACTATCTAACTCATAAGTACACCACCACTTATAGGCGGCTCCTCAAAGCTAGAAAGCAGTGAAGGAAACTCTGCTCGATCCCGATATACCCAAGGTACGGAGAATACGGTAGAACTCATCTACAAATCCCAGAGCATCATTTGATGCTAGACCACTGAATACATGAGGCTTGTACTTCTTAAACCTCTCTAGCCTCAACTGGTAATCATCGAAAATAGCTTCCCTATCACCGGGCTGATCTGGAAGTGTAGGCTATACATGAATAATCTTTGGGACATGCTAAACATGCACTCGCTGCTCGGTAGTGCGGGTTGCAGGAGTCTGTGCTTCTCCTCCAACCTAAGATGTAGCTGCAATAAGGGGAAGTGACCCTGCCTGAGCCAAATGGTGTACATGCTCATAAACTGTGGAAGAGTCTCCTGAAGTGCTGGAGTAGTAGTAGCAGTAGGCGTATCAGGTGCCTAGGTTCCGACTGGAACATGCTGGTTATTTCTCGATGGTAGCTCATACGGGTGATCTTGCTGCACTGTGTGCGCATCCTTGACCTCTACCCCGGCCCAGGAATCTGATGGTTGCAATAGGAGGGGCAGGTGCCTGATCATCTCGGGTACCACGTGTCCTCACCATCTGTGAGAGAATACAAGACAGAAGTTTAGAGTTGTGATATAAAAGTCTCGCACGACAAGGTAATCAAAATGAACTGGAATTTTCCTAACAGTTACATAGCCTCTCATAGATAAGTACAGACGTCTTCGTACCAATCCGTGAGATTCTAATAAATCGGCTTATGATTCATGACTTCTATGAACCTAGAGCTCTTATACAACCTTGTCGTGACCTCAGTTTGCCCTCCATGAACTATCGTGACATCACCTAGTCTCTACGAATAGATAAGCCAAACCAATGCGGAAAAAGAAACAATTGCGAAAAGAAAATAATTAAAAATCGAGGTAACAAAATGGAACAGTATTTAAGATTCCGACTGGCATATAACAGTACAAGAATATGAACCTAACACTCCCAAAATCCAGTACCCTTTGAATCACAAACTAAGAGATACATAAAAAGCTCTAACTCTTGAAATGTCTATCAACAAGGAAAATACAGAAGCGCTATACTAGTATTGAGAATAGAAAGGGATTCCTTGGTCTGCAGACACGACATATATACCTCGAAGTCTCTACAAAAGTGCCTCACCTCAAAGGTGATAAGACTGAGTAGACGTACCTATATCCGCAGATGAAAAACATGCGCAGAAAGGGCATGAGTACACCACCGCGGTACTCAGTAAGTGCCAAGCCTAACCTCGATCGGGTAGTGACAAGAAAAGTCAGGTTCTTACCGAGGTTCAATGAAATACAAGGTATAACATTATAGGATAAGACAGTATAATCAAGTGCAACAGTAAGAAGTAACACATGATAGAAAGAAAAACAATTGCTATAACCGAGAAAAAGTAATCATGGAAAGGAATACAACTCAACACAAAGATAACAACCGGGGATCTCCCAAGATACTGTCTTATAGTCCCAAATATAAATATCCAATGGATATGCTGGGATATCGTCCCATAGTCCAAATATATATATATATCCCATTGGATCTCCCACGATACCATCATGTAGTCCAACTCATAGTGGGCAGGGATCTACCGGAATCCCGATCCGTAGTCTCAAATGTAAATACCTAGTACTGGGGGAATCTACCGGGCGCAGTCCCGTAGTTCCAATATAAAAGTACAGGAGGATTTCCCGGAATACAAATCCATAGTCCCAAAGTAAACATAGAGGGGGATCTCCCGGGATACCATCCCGTGGTCCTAAATATAAATACATAACAACAACACATAGAATATTTCACTTCAAATTTCATACCAAGGTAATCATACATTTCTAACCTCGTATGCTGCACATAATCTAAATAAGACAGTTGAGCAAAGAAGAAATTAAGTCAATAGACATGTTTCACTAAGCTAAGAACAGACTTAAATTTGCAAGTAGTATAAATAGGTAAAGGAAACACAATTTTAGTCACTTAATGAAAATAGGATTTCAATAATTAGCACATTGACGCACTCGTCACCTCAAGTATAAGGTATTTCATATATCAACAATACCAAATCCTAAGGGGAGTTCCCTACGCAATGTTAGGCAAGCCACTTACCTTGAACCGGTTCAAAATCAACTCGAAATCATGCTCTTGCCACGAGTACTCGGCTCTAAATGGCCTAAATCTAGTCAATTGCATAATGAAAATAACACTTCAAGTAATTGATTCTACAAATAAGTTCTAAGCTAATATGCAAAATTAGGTAAAATAACCAAAACGCCCTTCGGGCCCACATCTTGGAATCGAGTAAAATTTGCATTTTCAGAATGCTCATACTTTTACGAGTCTAACCATACTAAAACTATCCAAATCCAATGTCAAATTCCTAATGAAAACTCGAAATATAATCTAAGAACTTTCTCCAAATTTTCCCCCAATTTTCATCCCAAATCCGAAATTAAATGAGAAAACTAAGATTATATTATAGGAATACAACTAGAAAGGGATTAGGAATCGTTACCCATTGATTTTCTATTCAAAATCCTTCCAAAATTGACCTCTCCCGAGCTTCAAATTAATTTTCTAACTTTTGATTTCAAACCATGGAAATATCTTATTTCTGCCACCAAATCCGCTTCTGTGGTCAGAGGACCGCACCAGCGGTCCGCTTTTGCGAAAAAAGGAGCACACCTATGAAAATTATTAAACCTTAAGCTTCCCCATATGCGATTGACAAACCGCACCTGCGGTACCACATGTGCACTCATACACTCGCACCTGCGACTTTGGTCCTCTGCACGCCTGGCCGCATCTACGGCTTCTCCCTCGCTTCTGCGGGCCCGCATCTGCGGTCCCCTAGCCACAAATGTGGTTATGATATCAATGGAAAATCTTCATCTACCAAACCCAACTCAAAAACTCCCGTTACCATCCGAAACCACCCCGAGGTCCCCGAGACCTCAACTAAAAGCACGAACAAGTTACATATCACTATTGAAACTTATACAAATCTTCAACACACCTCAAACAACATCGAATCAACCAATTAACATCAGATTCAAGCGTAAGAATTTCAAAATCTCTCGAATTATGCTTTTAATCAAAAAGTCTATCAAACCTCATCCAAATCAACTGAAATTTTGCACAGACGTCACATTCAACACTACGGAGCGACTCCAACTCCCAAAATTCCATTCCGACCCTTGGATCAAAATCTCACTATCAAATCGAAAACTTTAAAATTCAACTTTTGGGATTTCAAGACTAAATAAGTTACGGATCTCCAAAACACAATATGAACACGCCCCTAAGCCCGAAATCACCCAACGGAGCTAACAAAACTGACAGAATTCCATTCTGTGGCTATTTTCACACTGTTCCGACTACGTTACAATTCTAAAATCTTAAGCTCTAATTAACGGACTTAGTATCCTAAAACTCTATGAAACTCCAAATAAATCCTCTTGGCAACTTACAATAGCAGAAACAAACATGGGGAATGCAGTTAATAGGGGATCTGGCATTAATTCTTGAAATGACTGGCCGAGTCGTTACATCCTCCTACACTTAAATATTCATTCATCCTCGAGCAAGCATGGCGACATACCTAAAGTAGTGAAAAGGTGAGGGTTACGTCTGCATCCTGATCGGTCTCTAAGGTCGCCTCCTCGACCGGTTGACCCCGCTACTAAAACTTTACTAATGTGATGTTCTTCGACCTCAGCTTCCAAACCTGCCTTTCCAATATTGCCACCAGCTCCTCAACATAAGATAGATCCTTGTCCAACTAGACTGAATTGAAATCCAACACGTGCGATGGATCCCCGTGATACCTTCAGAGCATCAAAATATGAAATACCGGATGAACTCCTGCCAAGTTGGGAGGTAAGACAAGCTCATAAGCAACCTCCCTAACACGCCTCAACGTCTCAAAAGGTCTAGTAAACCTCGGACACAACTTCCCTTTCTTCCCAAGTCTCATAACACCCTTCATAGGTGAAACCCGAAGCAGAACCCGCTTTCCAACCATATAGGAGACATCATGAACCTTCCGATCCGCATAACTCTTCAGTTTGGACTAGGATGTACGAAGTCTATCCTAATGACCTTAACCTTCTCCAAAGCATCCTAAAACAAGTCGGTGCCTAATAATCTAGCCTCACCCGGCTCAAACCAACTCTCCGGGGATCTACACCGCCTACCATATAAAGCCTCATACGGTGCCATCTGAATGCTGTACTGATAGTTGTTGTAGTAGGTAAACTCCGCCAATGGCAAAAACTGATCTCAAGACGCTCCAAACTCAATCACACACGCAGAGAGCATATCCTCAAGAATCTAGATAGTGCGCTCAAACTGTCCATCCGTCGGAGGGTGATGCTGTACTCAACTCCACAGTGCCTAACTCATGCGGTATGATCCTCCAGAACCAAGATGTGAACTGAGTACCTCTATCTCAAATGATAGAAACTGGAATACCATGCAAGCGAACAATCTCTCGGATATAAATCTTTGCCAACTGCTCTGAAAAATAGGTAGTACACAAAGGAATGAAGTGTGCGGACTTGGTCAGTTGATCCACAATCACCCAAAAGGCATCGAACTTTCTCAAAGTCCGTGGGATACAAACAACAAAGTCCATGGTAATCCTCTTCCACTTCCACTCCAGAATCTTTATCTGCTGAAGCAACTCACCCAGTCTCTGGTGCTCATACTTTGCCTGCTAACAATTGAGGCACCGAGCTACAAATCCAACTATATCTTTCTTCATCCTCCTCCACCAATAGTGTAGCCTCAGATCATGGTACATCTTCGCGTCACCTGGATGGATGGAATACTGAGAACTATGGGCCTCCTCTAGAATCAACTCTCGAAGCCCAACAACATTGAGTATAGAAACCCGATCCTACATACTTAATACCCCATTATCACATATAATCATGTCTCTGGCATCACCATGAAAAACCTAATCCATGAGGACAAGCAAATGAGGGTCATCAAACTGAAGCTCTCGGATACGATCAAACAAAGAAGACTAAGAGACCACACAAGCTATAACCTGACTTGGCTCCGAAAGATCTATTCTCACAAATTGGTTGGCTAAGGCCTGAACATCAATCGCCATGGGCCTCTCTACTGCTAGTAAATAAGCCAAACTCCCCAAACACTCTACCCGGCAACTCAAAGCATCAGCCACAATATTGGCTTTGCTCGGGTGATACAAAATAGTGATATCATAGTCCTTAAGCAACTCTAACCACCTCCTTTGGCGCAAATCAAGATCCTTCTGCTTGAACAGATGCTGTAAAATCTGGTGATCAGTATAAATCTCACAAGGCACACCATACAAATTTCGACGCCAGATCTTCAAGGCGTGAACAATAGTAGCTAACTCGAGATCATGGACAAGATAATTCTTCTCATGTACCTTCAACTGTCTAGACGCGTAGGCAATCACCCTACTGTCCTACATTAATACCGCTCCAAGGCCAATCCACGAGGCATCACAATAGACAGCATAGGACCCCAAACCTGCAGGCAATATCAAAACGGGGGTTGTAGTCAAAGCTGTCTTGAGCTTCTGAAAGCTCGCTTCACACTCTTCCGTCCACTCGAATGGAGCACCCTTATGGGTCAGCCTGGTCATAAATGCTGCAATAGATGAAATCCCCTCAATAAATCGACGGTAATAACCCGCCAAGCCAAGAAAACTGCATATCTATATCGCTGAGGATGGTCTGGGCCAACTCTAAACTGCTTCCACTTTCTTCGGATCCACAGAATACACTGACTCGAAACCACATGGCCTAAGAATGCCACAAAATCCAACCTGATCTCACATTTTGAGACTTTGCATATAACTTCTTTTCCCTCAAAGTTTGAAGTACAGTCCTCAGGTACTGCCCATGATCTTCCCGACTCCAGCAGTATACCAGAATATCATTAATAAAGACAATGATGAACGAGTCAAGATATGGTCGGAATACACTGTGCATCAAATGCATAAAGGTTGCTGGGGATTTGGTCAGCCCAAATGACATAACAAGTAACTCGTAATGACCATAGTGAGTCCTAAAAAGCAGTGTTTAGGATATCTGGCTCCCAAATCTTCAGTTGATGGTACCCTGAACGTAAGTCACACTTAGAAAACACTCGTGCACCAAGTAGCTAGTCAAACAAATCATTAATAAGAGGCAAAGGAAAATGGATCTTCATTATAACTTTGTTCAACTGGCGATAATCAATGCACATACGCATAGAACCATCTTTTTTCTTCACAAACAAGACATGAGCACCCCATAATGATACATTGCGCCTAATAAAACCCTTATCAAGAAATTCCTGTAACTGATCCTTCAACTCATTCACCTCAGGAGGAGACATACGATAAGGAGGAATAGAAATAGTCTGAGTGCCCGATAACAAATCAATGCCAAAATTAATATCTCTATTGGGCGGCATGCCGGAAGGTCAGCTGGGAACACATCAGAAAAATCCCCTACTATTGGGACTAAATTAACTATAGGGGTATCAATACTGAAATCTCTCACATAAGCTAGATATGCATCACACCCCTTCTTACCCATTCGGTGAGATTTTAGGAAATAAATAATTCTATTGGGAGTGTGATATAAAGCCCCCCTCCACTGAAGACGCGGTACACCTAGCATGGCCAACGTGACAATTTTGGCGTGAAAATTAAGAATAACATAATGGGACGACAATTTGTCCATGCCCAAGATAATATCATAATCTACCTTGATGAGCAATAATAAATCGGCTCAGGTCTCAAAACCACTAAGAGCAACAAAACACGACCAATAAACGCAGTCCACAAGTAGAGAATCTCCCATGGGAGTAGAAACATAAATGGGGGAACTCAAAGAATCCTGAAATACACCCAAATACAAAGCAAAATAAGAAGACACATAAGAATAAATGGAGCTTGGATTGAACAGAGCCGATGCATCTCTGTGACAGACCAGGATAATACCTTGGATGATAGAATCGGAGGAAACTGCCTTGGTATGGCAGGAAGTGCATAGCATCTGGCCTGGCCTCCCCCTCTAGGGAAAACTCTACCTCCCCGACCTCCACCTTTAGTTGGCTGAGTAGGTGGTGTAGAAACTGGAGTTGTAACCATAGCCTTAGAACTTTGTCGGGCACATTGTGGCTGAGAAGTCAACGGAGGTGCAACCCTCCTAAGTATGGGGTAATCCTTCACCATATAGAGCGTGTAACCGCACTCAAAACTAGCTTTGGGAGGACGTGGAGGCTGTGACTAGCTCGGGCTAGGTCTGTATGACTGACCACTAAAAGCACCCCGCACAGAACGTGCACTAGATACTAAAGATGCATATAAGGCTCTTGAGGCCTAGGAGGAACTGGAATACCACTGGCTGTTGGAAGAGTTGAATTAACGAGGC
Source organism: Nicotiana benthamiana (assembly GCA_034376525.1). NCBI lineage: Eukaryota > Viridiplantae > Streptophyta > Magnoliopsida > Solanales > Solanaceae > Nicotiana > Nicotiana benthamiana. Next base: position 55,916,321 of record CM067325.1, on the reverse strand, counting down.
GACTCATATAACCCCTACCACGACGACCTGCAACTGAGCACGTGCACCAGAATAATGGCCTGACTCTCGAGACCTCTTGGCCTCACTCTCATCTCTATCCCTCGTATGCATGCCCTCAATCCTTCTAGCAATGCTCACCACATGCTGATAAGAAATATCCTTCTCCAACTAATGATCCATGCTAGACCTGATGTTGGGAATAAGCCCCTGAATAAACCGGCGAACCTCTCGCAAACACTAGAAACCAAAGCTGGTGCATGTCTAGCCAAGCTAGTGTAACGGACAGCGTACTACGAGGCAGTCATCATACCCTGGCGAAAATGCTTAAACTTTGCGAATCATGCGTCCCTAAGGCTCTGAGGAACATACTCTCTCAGGAACATATTTGAAAATTGAGTCTAAGTCAGGGAAGCTGCCTCATCCCAACTGTCTAACTCATAAATACACCACCACTCATAGGCGGCTCCTCAAAGCTAGAAAGCAGTGAAGGAAACTCTGCTCGATCCTGGTATACCCCAAGGTATGGAGAATACGGTAGCACTTATATAGAAATCCCAGGCATCATTTGAAGCTAGACCACTGAATACATGAGGCTTGTACTTCTTAAACCTCTCAAGCCTCAGCTGCTAATCCTCGAAAACTGCTTTCCTATCCCCGGGCTGATCTGGAAGTGTAGGCTATACATGAATAATCTTTGGGACCTGCTTAACATGCACTCGCTGCTCGGTAGTGCGGGTTGCGGGAGTCTGTGCTCCTCCATCAGCCTGAGATGTAGCTGCAATAAGGGGAAGTGACCCTGCCTGAGCCAAAAGGTATACATGCTCATGAACTGTGGATGAGTCTCCTGAAGTGCTGGAGTAGTAGCAGTAGGCGTATCAGGTGCCTGGGTTCCGACTGGAACATGCTTGTAGTTTCTCGATGGTAGCTCATACGGGTGCTCTTGCTACACTGTGTGCGCATCCTTGACCTCTACCCCGGCTCAGGCATCTGATGGTTGCAGTAGGAGGGGCAAGTGCCTGATCATCTCAGGTACCCCATTTCTCCCTACGTGAACTATCGTGACGACACCTAGTCTCTACGACTAGGTAAGCCTAACAAATGCGGAAATAGAAACATTTACGAAAAAAAATAATTAATATCCGAGATACTAAAATAAAACAATGAATAAGATGTCACGTGGCATATAACAGTACAAGAATCTCAACCTAACACTCCCAAAATCCGCAACCCCATGAATCACAAGCTAAGAGATACATAAAAAGCTCTAACTCAGAAATTTCTATCAACAAGGAAAATACAGAAGGGCTACACTAGTACTGAGAATAGAAAGGTACTTCTCGGTCTGCGGACACGGCATATATACTTCGACGTCTCTACAAAAGCGCCTCGCCTCAAAGGTGATAAGACTGAGTGTAAGTACCGGGATCTGCACATGAAAAGCTTACGTAGAAAGGGCATGAGTACACCACCGCAATATTCAGTAAGTGCAAAGCCTAACCTCGGTCGGGTAGTGACGAGGAAAGTCAGGGCTCTACTGAGTTTAATAAAATACAATGTATAACATTATAGGATAAGACAGTATAATTAGGTGCAATAGTAAGAAGTAACACAGGATAGAAAGAACAACAACAGCTATAACAGAGAAAAAGTAATCACGGAAAGGAATACAACTCAACATAAAGATAACAACCGGGGATTTCCCAGGATACCGTCATGTAGTCCCAAATATAAATATCCAGTGAATCTCTAGGGATACCGTTCCGTAGTACAAAATGATATATACATATACATATATATATATATATATATAAATATATATCTATATATATATATATATATATATATATATATATATATATATCCATTGGTTCTTCGAGGATACCGTCCCATAGTCCAACTCATAGTGCATAGGGATCTACCGGAATCTCGATTCGTAGTCCCAAATGTAAATACCCAGTACTGGGGGAATCTACTAGGCGCAGTCCTGTAGTTCCAATATAAAAGTGCAGGAGGATTTTTTGGAATACAAATCCATAATCCCAAAGCAAACATATAGGGAGATCTCCCGAGATACCGTCCCGTAGTACCAAATATAAATACACAGCAACAACACGAAGAATACTCAATTCAATTTACGTTTCATACCAAGGTAATCAGGAATTCTAGCCTAGCATGATACACATAATTCAAATAAGGCAGTTGAGCAAATAAGCAATTAAGTCAATTAGATATGCTTCCATAAGCTAACAACATGCTTATATTTGCAGGTAGTATAAACAGGGAAAGGAAACACAACTTTAGTTAATTAATGAAAATAGAATTTTCAACAATTAGCACATTTACGCACTTGTCACCTCAAGTATAAGGTATTTCATATATCAACAATACCAAATCCTAAGGGGAGTTCCCTACGCAAGGTTAGGCAAGCCACTTACCTTGAACCGGCTCAAAATCAACTCGAGACCATGCTCTTGCCACGAGTACTCGGCTCTAAATGGCCTAAATCTACTCAATTCAATTGTATAATGTAAATAAGACTTCAAATAGTTAATTCTACTAATAAATTCGAAGCTAATATATGAAATTAGGTAAAATGACCAAAATATCCTCTGGGCCCATGTCTCAGAATCGGGTAAAATTTATATTTTCAGAATCCTCATACTCTCACAAGTTTAACCATATCAAAATTATTCAGTACCATGTCAAATTCCCAATCAAAACTTGAAATTTAGGTCTAAGAACTTTCTCCAAATTTTCCCCTAATTTTCAACTCAAATCTGAAATTAAATGAAAAAACTAAGATTAGATTAGAGGGATACAACTACAAAGGGATTATGAATAATTACCCATTAATTACCACTTCAAAATCCTCCCAAAAGTTCCCTCTCCCGAGCTCAAAATTAATTATCTAACTTTTTATTTCAAACCCTCGAAATATCTTATTTCTACCCAAAAATTTGCTTCTACTGTCCCGCTTTCACGGAAAAACTTAAACTTCTGACCGACATACCGCACTTGCGGTACCGTAGGTGCGCTCAAACACTCGCACCTGCGACTCTGGTCTTCTACGCGCCTGGTCGCATCTACGGCTTTTCACTCGCTTCTGCAGGCGCGCACATGCAGTTCCCTACCCGCAGGTGCAGTTATGACAATAATGGAAAAACTTCAGCTGTCAAACCCAACTAAAAACCTCCCGTTAACCATCCGAAGCACCCCGAGGTCCCCGAGACCTCAACCAAAATCATGAGCAAGTCATATACCACTATCGAAACTTATACAAATCTTCAACACACCTCAAATAATATCGAATTCAAGCCTAAGAATTTCAAAAACTCTTGAATTACACTTTCGATAAAAAAAGTCTATCAAACCTCTTCCGAATGACCTAAAATTTTGCTCACACGTCACATTCAACACTATGGAGCTACTCTAACTCCCGAAATTCCATTCTGAACTTTGGATCAAAATCACATTATCGAACCGGAAACATAAAAATTCAATTTCGGCATTTCAAGCCTAAATAAGTTATGGACCTCCAAAACACAATCCGAATATACCCCTAAGCCCGAAGTCGCCCAACGGGGCTAACAGAACTGATAAACTTCCATTCTGAGGTTGTCTTTAAACTCTTTCGACTACTATTCAATTTTCAAATCTTAAGCTCTCATTTAGGGACTACTTGTCCCAAAACTCTCCGAAACTCCAAATAAATCCTCCCGCCAATGCAGTTAATAAGGGATTGAAACATTAATTATTAAAATGACTTGCCAGGTTATTACATTAGCATTAAGGAATTATAACTTAAAGGACATATATCACACATAATAGTGATATTCCTTCATTTATGACCTTAAGGCCATGGCTACTTTAGTTAACTTCTGTAATACGGATAGAAAAAGAAAGTTGTAACTAAGACAATGTAATTTCAAAGAAAATATGGAATCACACTCAAACATAACCTTGTGAAGATGGTCATAAGACATCAAAATTTTCACTTAATTCCAGTTATTAGATCACTCATATATCTGAAGATTCATGCTTAGCAAAAATGGATATAGTTTTAAAATATTCAATCTGATTGTAAAAGAAAACACCTTCACCATAATGTTCCTTATGTTTAACCAAGCCTATGACTCACCGGTTGAGCAAATAAGTTAACACTAACTATATACATAGGCGGATCCAGAATTCGAACCTTATGGGTTTTCCCTTCCCAGCAATCTCAAACAATATACAATGATAACTAATCGGGACAAAAAAATTCAGCAAGTTTTTTTATTTGGCTGGCCTCTTTTAATTTAACTCCATTTGAAGTGTTTTCTAAGAAGAAAATAGAAACAACACAAGTGCATGTAATTCTGAATACAAATACAGAATTTGTGCAAAAATTATTGGGTTTCTGGGTACCCGTACCCTATACTGTAGATCCATCCCTGTCTGTATAAACACACATGGGCATGCTCGCACAAAGATTTAATAGCAAACTTCATCCAATATTCCTTTAAGAAGCTACTTACAGGGTCATCAAGATTAAATAAGTGGCTATCTATTATTCTAACATTATGCCTTTCATGAACTAGATAGTAAAGTTAAAACGCATATTTTGCTGATGAAAAGAGTATTTAGAGCATAATTGTTAGATCATACAGAGAGGGAAAAGTCTTGACTTAATAAATGTCGAGTGACAAAGCAAATTTAAAGCAAACTAAAGCTAGTGATGTTTAAAGCAAAGGTATAGAGTAACAACTAAGGTAGAAATTGGCCGAAGCATATTAGCATAAGCACTCAACCAACATCCTATTTTCTGCTTAATAAATACATAGTAAGAATCTACAATTTCTCACGAATTGCACACACAAACAGACATTAAGACATGGTTTCTAGAGCTGAAGTTCGCAAGTTAGAAAAATCAAAACTTCAATTCTAGAGGTGAAGTTCGCCAATTACAAAATAAAAATTTCAACTCTAGAGCTGAAGCTTGCCAGTTACAAAAATAAAAACTTTAGCTCTAGAGCTGAAGTTCGCTAGTTACAAAATAATAACTTCAGCGCTAAAGCTGAAGTTTGCCAGTTACAAAAACAAAAACTTAAGCTCTAACCAGTTACAAAATCTCAGCTTCGCCAGTTACAAAAACAAAAACTTCAGCAATTAGCAAATAGAGAATAAAACTTCAGCTAGCAATTAGCAAATAGAGAACAAAACTGTAGCTACTACGTTAAGTTCAGCAATTACAAACAAAAACTTAAGCACACTTGCTATTTCAAGTCTGTCTACTAGAATGCTGAAGTTTTGCGTGATTGTCTTTGTTACTTCAGCCCCGTATGCTGAAGTTATGCGAAAAAGTGGGTACGCTTGTAATTTTTTTGTAAAACGGGCACAAGTTAAAATGTGACACAAAAAAGCGGGTATAGATGCAAATTTCCCCCATTAAGTGGATGGATGGGAAAAAGAGTTGGACTTTTTAGATAGGCAGAATATTATAAGTTTGAGAAATTACCAGCTATGTCCATTTATAAGTAGCTCATTACAAAAATAGCCAATTAGCTATTTGTAGCAAAAAAATATCAATTTTTTTATTTTATTTTGAGTGGGTGTTATTAGAATAGATTGAGCACAACTTAAGGAGCTTGAATCTCAGTTTTGGGATGATTTAGTGAAGTTTTGAGGTGGTTTGAATTGAAAATTCGAAGTAAAAGCTAAACATGAAAAAAATGATATGTGTATCACATTGTGTATCATTGATGTATCACATATGTATCATATTTGTATTAATTGTGTATCACATGTATTTCTGTGTATGAGATAGATGTGTGATACATGTTTGATATATGTGTCGCCGAAGACTTTTTTTAACTCGATTTAATTACGAATTTTGATACAAAACCAATCCAAATCACCTCCAATCTTCCTCAAATTTTATATATTGACCTATCTCTATATTTTCAATGAATTTCAACTATACCCATTGAAAAAGTTACTTTTTTGTTTAAATTTTTGGAATATGTATAGATTTTTGTATTTCATCACCTTATTGCTACCCCGTCCATGAAATTCCCTTTCCATCTTGTATCTAATGTTGCTAATCACGTTGAAAATATGGAAGGTGATTGTTGCATGTGATTCTTTGATAGAAAGAACCCTTTTATTTTTGTTAGCTAGTTTTGATATGTCTATAATTAATGGCTAGAGGTTGGTAAGTTAAAATTTATTTGGGTCATTTGTGTAAGTTTTCCTTTTAAGTTTTGGACTTGAGTTTGGACTTCAAATCCTTCTTCTGTATTTCTCGGGGATTATAAGTAGACCCAAATAATAATATACTAATACAATATTAAACAATTTATTATATATGTTATAACAAAAAAAATCTCAATTGCTAATTTATCTATTATATATAAAAGACTAGTAAGCGACTCTTATATTGCTTGTCGAAATAATTGTTGCAGCACTACTATAGTAAATATTTTACAAAAATATAAAATTGAAGAAATGTTTATCACTTGATTGAACGAAGGTAACTATAATGCTTTTTGCGAAACACGATATTATAATAATAATAATAATAATAATAATAATAATAATAATAATAATAATAATAATAATAATAGTAATAGTAATAGTAATATTTTGGTCTAGTTTGCGCCGAAACAATAGAATAACTAGTATTATATTAGTGATATTAGAAGCTCATAGAAATAGCTTAGAAGAAAGAAGGGATAAAATTAGATGTCAATAGCAGAGAGGCATCGAGATCAATCCTGACCAAATCAAGGCTATAGAGGGAATACCTAAAATTTTGACCAGTAAGAAACAGGTGCAGAAGTTGACCGACAGTATAGCCGCCCTGGCAAGGTCATCTCACGATCCTCTGACAGACGCCATAAATTCTTCAACGTACTCAAAAAGGACAACAGACTCTAGTGGAATTTCGAATCCATCAATTCCCTAAGAGAATTCAAGGCATACTTGTCCTCGCCCCCATTACTCATCAAGGAAGAACCTGGCGGACGTCTCCTAATTTACCTGGCCATATGTGACATCGCAGTAAGCGCAGTCGTGGTCCGTAAAAATAAAGGTACACAATCTCTAGTCTATTATATTAGTAAAACCTTGATCAATGCTGAAACGCGGTATCTCTATCTTGAAAAACTGCCTCTAGCATTAGTTGTAGCTTCAAGAAAGCTTAGACTTTATTTTCAATGTCATCCCATCTCGGTGGTCACGACCTTCCCCCGAAGAAACATCTTACATAAACTCGAGCTGTCGGGTAGATTGGCCAAGTGGGCCATCGAACTAAGCAAGCACAATATAACATATCAGCTGCGAATAGCGATAAAGTCGCAAGTACTCGCCGACTTTAGCACCAAAATAATTCCTGAGGTTAAGCATGAAGCCTCTCGTAGCTCCTAAGTTATCCGGCCTATGGGTCCTGTGCACCGATAGTGCCTCCAACACATCAGAATCTGGACTAGGACTCGTGCTCGAGGTCCCAAAGGGATAAGTCATCCGCCACTCCATACGGTGTCTTGACGTGACTAATAATTAGGCCGAGTATGAATACATAATTGCAGGACTGAAACTAGCTCTCAAATATGGAGCAAGGCGAATCATCATCCGATGTGACTCATAACTCGTCGTCAACCAAATCACATGGACTTTCCAAATCAAAGAATAGAGGCTATAAAAATATCAGGCAAAAATTCATAAGCTACTGCCCGAGATCAAGGAGTGCCAACTGGATCAGATACCTCAAGCACAAAACATCAAAGCAAACGGCCTCGCCAAATTAGCAGCAACCACAAGAATATAAGCATAAAAGAAAACGTGGTCACCCTCCTTCGTTCGTCAATAGAACAAACTGAGGTACGAAATATAAACTTGACCTGGGACTGGCGAAACCGTATTATATCATATTTTCAGGATGGAGTGCTCCCACCTAACAAAAAAGAAGCCAAGAAGCTTCGAATGCAGGAGGCCAGATACAGTATCATCAACCATCACTTGTACAAAAATTGGCGGTCCCCTGAAAAATTCCTAGGACCAAACCAAACTAGGCGTGCCCTCGAAGAAGTACACGAAGGCCACTATGGAGCCTATATTGGTAATCGATCCCTCGTTAGTTGCCTCATACGGGTAGGCTATTATTGGCTCACCATGAAAAGGAAGTGTTAACTTCGTTAGAAGTGCGAACAATGCCAAAAATACGCCCCAATGATCCGCTAGGCGGGCGAGCACCTCCACTCAGTGACATCGCTATGGCCATTCATCAAATGGGGGAAGGACATCGTCAGACCCCTTCTAGCGGGACGAGGTAATGGACGATTTCTTTTGGTTTTAATTGACTATTTCTCCAAGTAGGTAGAAGAAGGTACATTCGCCCAAATACACAAACAAGGAGTTATCACATTCATATGGAGAAACATCATAACCACTTCGGCATCCCCAACGAAATCAGTTGTGACAACATACCCTAATTCACTAAAAACGGACCATCGAATTCTTCGAGAAATGGCACATCAAGAGAATACTCTCCACACCATATCATCCTATAGGCAACGGTCAGGCGAAGATCTCCAACAAAACAATACTAAACATCATGAAGAAGAAGCTTGAGGATGCCAAGTGACCAGAACTGCTACTTGAAGAGCAATGGGCATAATGCACCACGCCAAAAACAAAGCACCAGAGAAATGCCATATTCACTAGTCTATGGGACTCACTCAGTGATACCAGTAGAAGTTGGGGAACCAAGTTTGAGATACTCCAACAAGAGTGGACCAAATAACGATGAAAGCAGAAAGCAATGCCTCGATGAAACAGATGAGCGAAGAGACATGGCTTACGTAAGAATGATAGCTCAAAAATAGCAAGCACAATAATACTACAACAAAAAAAGCCAAATCATACCACTCAAGGTAGGGACTATGTATTCAAAGCCAAAACACAAGCGAGCAAAGACCCACAGGAAGGCAAACTGGGAATCAATTGGGACGGACCATACAAAATCACGGCAACAGCAAACAAAGGGTCATTTCAACTAGAAATAATGAAGGAAAAACTACTATCAAACAATTGGAACGTCGCTCACCTCAACTACTTCAACTTCTGAATACTGACGTTCTCCAAGTCGTACTCTTTTTTCCTTACTCGAGTTTTGTCCCAATTGGATATTCTCGGGGACAGTTCGTGCACTGCTTACATTGCAAGCAGGTAGAACATGGCACATCATCTACAGGTTTGGGCATCTCCGACCTTTACTCCATTTTTAGTCCCCATAATGGGGATTTTCCCATTTTGGGGACAACTTACTCCAACCATTCCCTAATTTTTTCCCCAAAAGAGAATATTCTTTTTTATATTCTTTTCTCTCTTCTATATTATATTATGATCTTTCATTTCAATTTTATTTTTTAATTTCCATTAAACAATTCCATAAAATTTTAAATAATATAATTTATAAGCAATTATTATAGATTAACTAATAATTCAAATAAAAATGAAATTATTACGATATAAGATTAATTAAATACATATTACATAACGATAAAATTCATTCGCAATACAACATCAATATTCAACTTTAACGTCTATTCTCCCATAAATGATCTATTAATGCATTACGAAGTGTAAAATAAGCATCTTTGTCCTTAATTCTTCTATGTCGAGTTAAAAATTCTTGAAATGAAAGAAGAAAACAAAGTTTTAGCAAGTTTTAATTCTCAAAAATATTAAGATGTAAAATTAATATTAAAAAGATATTACATAAATATAATTAGATATATATAAAGAAACAGATTAAAAGAGTTAAATAATAAAATAATACGTAATAAACAAAGCATGAATAGTAATGGGGGAGATGAATAGTGTACCCCATATTTGAGGAAACACTATTCATACCCCATTTTGGGAGTAAAAATGGGAGAAAATTAGAGCTTCATTACCCTAAAAATTGTCCACATTATGGGAAAATAGGGTAAGGTTGGAAATTGCCTTACAGAGGATATTAGTCATACCGGTTATTTCTTTTGCTTCGGTTATCTTATTATCTTGCCATTATTATTGCTTTTTTTTTCATGGCTTCTTCATTATTGTATTTCGTTTCAATAATGTTATGACTAAGCTTTTCCTGAGTCGAACGAAAACAGCCTCTCTATTTTCACAAAGTAGAATAAGGTCCGCGTTTACACTATTCTCTCCAAATCCTACTTATAAGATTGGATTATACTAAATTTATTATTATACATGCAAGGACTAGGATATCTAATCAATTTGGCGATTTTCATTGACAGTATTGTTTCCGGAAATTTCGTTAAACAAATGATACTTTTTCTATCTGATAAACAACCATGAAGAACAAATACTGAAAAACACAAGCATCAACTCATGCCTAGACACTACTTTTTCTGTCGTCAGCCACAAAATACAAACCACGAATAGGAACATAAACCCGAACGCAATGTTGAAAAATCAACAATTTCATTCAAACTGAAGTTTAAAAGAAAAAAGATACAATCTGTTGTATGTTATAGAAGAAGTTACACTATTATATGTAAACAAGTAACTATTATTCGGGAAATGGATCGGATTTCCAATACAACTGCTGCTTGATCAACCAAACAGAAAAACCCAAAAGAAAGAGAAAAAAGGAAGGGAGACAAGAAACAGGATTTCTGAATTCCGATTACCCGCACGGTAAATTATCTTCTGCCAGCTATATTTTACCTAAAGAATGAATGAAGGCAAGAGACGGCATGATCTACAGATTCTAAACTAGAAAGGGAATTTACAAGTTGTAAAAGGAGGATGACTTTGTATCGAACTTTTTCAGAAAATGGTGTCAATTGTAAGCTTCCTTCTGCGAGGTGCTTTTTCGACTATTTGCTTCTGTAGGTCCATAAAGTTGGAGCCTTTATGTGCATATAGTCTCCTGAGATTGATCACAGAAAGCTCACTGAAGCTACCTACAGCAAGGTCAGCTTGCCCTAAATCATACCTGCAAGTTTCAAAGTCCTAAATAAAAATTTGCAAGCGGAAGCAGTAACTTACTGCATTTGAAGAAAACTAAAACGACACAAACATCCAGAAACGGATACTGTAGTAAGTGCATACTCCTAAACCCACCCCTCCTTTAAAGCAAAGAAGAGTCTGGAACTCCTTTTTGGCAGCAAAGAATATTTTGTGTCCAAACATGATACAATTAGATAGTTCAAAAGAAAGAGAAAAAAAAACAGAACCAAGAGCTTCAACAATAAGGAAAAAAAACAGAAAACAGTAATACATACGCTGGGTGGGCACCAATAAGTGCTACAGCCATCATTGTACAGTTATGAGCAGCAGTTATGCCCCTAGGATCGTCCTCAAACACCACACACTTTGACGGCTTTCTGTCCAGCTGTGGAAGATTTTTTTTCAATAGATAAGATCCAACAAAACCAAGAGAGTCGAAAAGAAGGTTATATTTCTGTCTGCGCTTAAAATGCATGGAGGAAAGAGTAGAGAGTATACAGTTGATCTATCATTTAAGTGGTGCAGCATGCCAATGTTTCTAGGATTTAGTAAACATTGAATGCAGCTGTAAGTTCGGGAAAAAAATTGTATCTGCCACACCAGATTAAAATAGAAAATAAAACAATTTTAGTTCACACACCACACTTCTATATAATCTTCTCTCTCATATGCTAGTAAGAGAAAAAATGTGCTAAAAGCATCCCCATCCCTAAAGAATCCAACTTAGACAGTAAGCTCAATATGGTTTTGGAATCCTTTGTGTGTTAGAAAAATGCACCAGTCCAACACTCAAAATACACTTCTGCCTAACCTTTACAGCTGCAGAAAGAAATCTATGTGCTATGGACTCCATACCGTCCTCCTCTGTCACAATTGCCTGCATCAACAGCATGACAGTAAACAACATGCACATGTTACGTGCCGACCACATTATATACATCATCCCTAAGAGAATGTATTTAGCTTTACCTGGAAGTACTTCATGAGCCCCATGCGCTCTAAGGCTTCAACCATATTTCTGCGATCAAGACTTGACACAACAGCGCAAGGGATACGGGCAGTTGATACAGCATCCAACCATTCTTTCAACCCTTCAATTGGTTCTGAAATCTAAAAAGAGAACTATAATTATGGTTTCGAGTTCATGAAAAATTACAGCATGATTATTCTGCAAAAAGGATTTACTTTGAGAAGATTGTCACAATAGAGTTGTGAAAGCCTCGTCTTCAATCGATCTCGATCAGCTTCCTTCTTCTCCCTCGGCAGCACCTGTCAATTGCATAGGATTTCTCAGAAATAGACAGCTTTAATAAAGCTTTGAATATATAAGAAAGAGTTTCTGCAAAACTAGAACACAATCTCCCAAAAGCAAGTGGGGCTCGTACCATTTAAACCTAAAAGTTTGTGCATATTTGAGCTTTACACCCCCCTCCCCCAAAAACCACCACCACCACCAGTTCAATTTTTTTTTTGTGTGTGTGTGTGTGAAGCAAACTCAAATCTGACAGTCCACTATTTCTCCAATCAAAAAACATGCACACCAACTCATGCATATTTAGGCAAATTTCCCAGAGTATTTAACAATTATTTATCTAACAAAAGAGTAAAAAATTTGATGGCCGCAGACTTGGGCAAAATTAAGAAAGGTCAATATCCAACTCATTGTTCAAATAAAAATAGGCACTCGTGACTTGTATGATCATCTACTCCATACCTTATCTAGAACATGATCAGCATCTGCATAAAGTAACAGCCGCTGCACGTTATAATCTGCAGGAATCTCTAATCCTGCACATAACCCAATGATAAATAGTTTATATTATTTGACAAAATAGAGTCAAAACTAAAAGCATCAGGTATGAGCATAAACAAACTGAGAAAGTACTGGTGCGATGTTCTCTGAAAATTCACAAGACCAATGTCGGAAAAACAGCAATCGTTGTCTTTTATAGGTCAGAAGATCATGCTTTAGCTATTTATTATCTCCCCATAAACTGCAAAGATTAGTTTCATATCATACCCTTCCCAAATGTTTAAAATTGCAAACTTACGGCCTATAAGATAATGCTTCTTGTATGATTGCGAACCATTATAAGGGCTCATTTTTCATGGGATGAACATCGAAATGGCTCATTGTTCGTTGCTCATAATATTTCTTGGGGATTTGGGGGGGGGGGGGGGGGGGATTAGTCAGCCCCTGCCCCCTCCCTTTCCCCCGATATCAAGGCTTCCATTCAGCCCGTGACGGGAGATAAACCATTTAGTAGGCCAATTTCACCCTGATCTCTGATATAGCTCAATTTGGATTTGCAGAGGCCAAAAAGAATCTGACTTATACATTTATGAATCTCATTACAACAACAACAAACCCAGTGTAATTTCACATGTGGGATCTGGAGATAGTGTGTATGCAGACCTTACCCCTACCTTGTGGAGGTAGAGAGGTGGTCTTTGATAGACCCTCGGCTCAAGGAACAATGAAAACAATGTAACAAACAGTAGCAACAACAATATAATAGGAACAAACGACACAACATGTAATATAAAGAACCAGGAATAAGAAGAAAAAAAATAGTACTACTACTACTGATAAGATTACTTCTGACAAGACTAAGGGACTACGACTACTGTCAACCTTCCACCCTAATTCTCGACGTCCACCCTATCCTATCGAGGGTTATGTCCTCGGTAAGCTGGAGCAATGACATATCCTACCTAATCACCTCACCCCAATACTTCTTAGGCCTATCCCAACCCTTCCTTAGACCCTCCATGGTCAACACCTCACACCTCCAGACCGGGGAATCTATGGCTCTCCTCTGCACGTGGCTGAACCATCTCAGCCTCGATTCCCGCAATTTGTCCTCCACCGAGGGCTTCTCCCTAATAACTTCGTTTCTAATCTTGTCTTTCCTAGTATGTCCACACACATTTATGAATATCATTAAAAATTGGAAAAACAGTTACCACTCTCACTTGTCTCGCATAGATATGGAGATACTAAAAGTGCCAATAAGATCCCTGATAATGCACGGATGACATGCCACTGGCACTCCAGATGGATATGCCAGTAAAGGCAGCAGACAACTAAATCCTATCACATTCCCCGTTTTCTCATTCTCTTTTAGGGGAACCAGAAAACTTTAGAAATTAAATAGAAACCCATTTCCCTTTTAGAGGAAACTTTTTTTTTTTCAAATGATGTAACTTGTAAGGGCAAATAATTCCACTGTACTATCAATATGAAACAAAAATATGATTCTGTAATTTTCAATGCCACTCAGATTGGCTAATGCTTTATTGCTGAAATATATTGACATTTGCATGCAAACCAGGTGAAGAACTTGAATTAAAACGGCAAGTCACTCACCTTCTTCAGAGGCAAGTTGATTCCACGCATCCAACTTCAGAGCTCCAGAATCTGCCTGAAAAATAAGATGTGGAACTACTTTGTCAACAAAGAGTTGAATGTTGCAACTTCCACTCAAGTAGAGGAAAACATCTCGGCAAACCAATTACTGTGAGCTTCATCATTGGAAGATTAATATCTTGCCAAATCTTTGGTCTACAATTATCTTACACCTTCTCTTCAGCAACATGTCCACGTGAAAATCAATCCAAATATCCCTCCCTCCCTCCCTCCGTCCATACTATAATAAGATATTTAGACATGTGATTAAGATATACTTTGTTCGTATGATATCTCTTTTTTCTCATTCTATCAAGTTCTTTAATAACATGAACCCAAGTTCTTGTGGCCTTTCGCCTGAGTTCCAGTCCATGCACCTAATACTTTGTCTGACAGAAAAGAAGCCATCTCTATTCTTTAGGAGTCATATCTCGAAGCATAAACTTGTTTAGGACGGAGGCGTATAAGTAGTAGGGGTTGTTGTTGTGTTATAGCATCAACTCCTAGAGTGAGTGACAAAAAAATCACAATTCGGGTATCTTGTACTTATTGCAGTTTAATCCTATCCATGTTTAATCTATCTTTAACACCTAATTCAAGATAAAGTCTCCCATATACAACAACAATAACAATGACATCCCAAAGGTGGGGTAGGGAGGGTAATGTGTAAAAAAGAAGTCTCCCATATAAGAACCAAAAAGAAATGCAGAAAAGAAGAAGAAGAAGAAAACAGAGGAAGGTCATGGTTTTTTATTTTTTTTTTTTTTTTTTTTGGGGGATAAGAAAGGTCATGAGTTTGTAAGGCAAGGTCATCAAATGTCGGATCTGAATTGTAACAAAACCAGAATGCTTCAAGAATCCTTATTAGCATGCAATTCTAGACGGGAACAAGAAGTGATGTGATACAAACATAGGGCAAATCAATAATCAACAACAGAAGATTATTTCCTTTTACATAGACATAATAATTTGTCAGCCAGGCTTCGGGGACCACGTTCATTTATACAGTTTATCACAGATCAGGTAACCTGTCTTAAATTAGACCAGAAGTAGAAGACTGAGGTCTTACCACCACATTATCCCAAGAGAAAATGAGGCCATAAGCTTCATCAGGCTTCATCGCATAACGGATTCTTTGGAGGAAACCTGCTTGCAGTCTATCATTTAAGAAATCCTAAATTCATAAAAAGGAACTCTTTGAGTACAGATCTGGGGCCTGGAGCACCACAAGGCGCAAAGACTCATAAAGCATGCTACAAAAACTGAACTTTTGGACTTACCACATCAACTTTGAGCATTCCATTGGGTCTAAACGTCTCAAAACCTTCTCCGTATTCGGCACCAATGGCCTGCAAAATCCAAGACACACAAATAAATACCCCTTAGTCCAATTTTAAACAACGATATCGCTATTGTGAAGTCAAATTGTTCTTCCAAACATTTTTCTAAATATTTTTAATTATAAATACTGTACTTAAAAGTTTTTTTAAATGATCATGGTGCTTACGCCACCTGTGCGCATCTCGAGTATTCACCCAGCAACGCGTTACATCCCATGAGCAGGGATGGAGTAATATAGAGCCAAGGGGTTAAACTGAATCCCCTTAGTCAGAAAATAATACTAGCAAAAATGAAATTTTTTTGGTTATATATAAACTGTTGAATCCCCTAAACATACGAGAAGATTCTTGTATAGTGCAAAAGGGGTTCAAAAATTGCTTTAGGTAATAGGTTCAATCTCAAGTGTGACATACTAGTATTTTTCTTAATCTCTTAGCATACATTATTGGCTCCGCCACTGCCCATGAGCGAAGCTACCAAGTAATCCTGAACAAGACTAAAGCAAATGGACAGCCACAAAGTGCTATAAATAGGACCCAAACTTGAGACCTACTAGTTGTCAATTGTATGCCTCAACCATTCAACAATCCTATCGGGAACATTTTGTGTAGCTTATTTTGACGAACACATTTTGTGTAGCTTCTAGATATGTATATTTTAGTTTAAACAATTATTTTACACGAAATATTATATGTTTTGACTCTTGAATTTTCAACCCGTCATTTCTTTTTGGAACAGAGAAATGGATGAAAAAAATCAAAGACAGGAATATAAATACTGAAGAAGATAAACCATAATATTATTCTTAAGCTATGAGCCTCAACCTAAGAGGAAGCAGGCGGAAAATATAGGTGCAAAGGGGCGGAATAGATTGCAGGTTTGGCTGAACCTGCTAACTTTTGTTCAAACTCCATATTTGTACTAATAAATCCAATGAATATGTACTAATTATTAATTTAGAACCTCAGTAGCTTAAAAGAATTATAATTCCGAACCCATAAGGTTTAAATACTAGCTCCGCCTCTACAATATAGATGAAATAAGTTAAAAAGGAAGCTAGTAAATGCAAAATACCTACCTCTTCCATAAAAATCTTGTTAGGTGTAACTGAAAAATCTTCAAAGTGCCCATTATCGCCCGTCCCCAACGCCTTCACAATCACCAAACGACGGCTCTGATAACACTGCGGCGAGCTCAAAGGCTTCGTTTTCTGTACTCTCTGCAGCGAAAATCTCAATCAATAAAATTCGAATAAATAAAGGAAAAAAATAATATAAGAGTAAAATAGCAACATCGAACCAAGAAATGGAACTTGTTGAGGAATAGAGGAGGGAAAGACGTTGGTTGTAATGGGAGCTGAGCCTGAGAGCAACTCCTAAAGCTAAGAGTACCTTCCATTTTTAGTACGGGTAATTAATTTGAGAGAGAAGCTATTGAGATTAAAACAAAGGAGGAGGAGATGGTCGTTTCTCCGCAGCTCAAGGTTGGGCCTACCTTCACTTATCTATTTAATTTGTTTTCAAAGGATATGGGCTGTTGATGGTTATGGCCTCCAATGCATGGGCTCTTACATGGTTTTGCCACAAACAAATTAGAAATTTTTATCCGTAGCAAAGGTTAACACCTTATTTATTTTAAATAAATATAATTTAAAATAATTATATTCTATAAATACCTTTTAAGGTTTATAGTAAAATATTTAATTTTAGTTACCTCCTAGTCCTAAGCAACTAAATAAGCTAACTAGTTACACTTTTTTCTTTCTCTTTATACTTTGATACCTCTCATTCTCTTCCCCTATCCCATTAAAATTTTTGATCTCCCCTCCTCCTTTTACTGGATTTGTGCAAAGCCCACTTCGGAACAGATTCACTTTCTCCATATTCATTGATCCACCTCACTCAATTTCTCAGTTAATATTTCATATCTTTATGTACTCTTTCCACAATAAGAAAATGCCTTGCCTTCTTCAATTCTTGATAATTGCATGAACTTCGTACCTTCTTGTTCTTCTTCTCCTTGTGTTCTACAACAAGGGGATGGTTTTGAATAGTTTCAGTTTTATTTTTTGGGTTGTGGGGTTCAATTATAGAATTGGCATTCGCACTCTTGGAAAGGCAACAAACTTCATCTAACCCAAAGCAATGCTCGTTCTCCGCGAGGAACGAGTCAGTAAAATCATCAAACCAATAACATTGTTCTGGAAATAAAGTTGGTGTGTTTGTGTTAGCAGCAAAATCACCATGACATATTGATTCTTTCAAAATCCTAATGGCCCTGTTTTGATTCTTTCAAAATCCTTAGCTCTTTTAATTTGGTTGGTTTCTCACTATCGACTTCCGGTGAACGGCGAATTCGCTGGAAATTATGGTTTGTTCTTGAACAAAGATGATAGAGTTTGGGGCTGAGCAACTTAATTTTCTATTAATATATTACAATGTATTTCCATGTATTTCATTGTATTTATTGTCTTTTTTCATTGTGATTCAATTTATCTTGTTGTATTCCATGTATTTAATTGTATTTACTGTCTTTTTTCTCATTGTATTTGAACGTATCCCACTGTATTCTATGTATTGCATTGTATTCGATGTCTCCCTATATATTATGAATGTATTCATAACTTTTTTAATTAATATAATTTATGTATTTAGATGTATTATAGAATTTTTCTTAAGAATGCTATATTTTTAGGGTATTTTTCGGTTGAGAATATTTTTTACAACTGAAAATACAAAAATTGTGTATTATAATTGAGTTTGTTGATTATATTAGGAGTCTGTTATGCTAATTGATTCACTTTCCGTTTTAAAAATAGTGTAATCCCTTATTTCACGTCGTGAATACAATCGAATACAATAATTTGTCCAGCTGTAATCCCATTTTTCAATCCATGAATACAGTCGAATATACTCGAATATAACAACTTATTAGCTAGACTTCCCTGATTCACGCCTATTTTTGCTACTGTATTCATGAAGACAATAGATTAAATACATCTTATAACCACATAAAAGGTATCTATAATCCGTAATATAGCAAATGGTATCTATAGATGACTAATTACTACTAAAAGATTGTGCTTTATGAAAATTTCTCTAAAATTTATAGATGGCCAGTTTTACAACTGGTCAATCAAATTTAGCCAAAAAAATCAAAGGTCAATGATATCTAGCCGCTAAATTAGAACGGTAATAATTTGTTGACTAAAATACCCCTACTCTGTTTCTAAAATTTATGCGACTTGACCTCATATTTTTCTTTAGCACAATCTTGATGTGTCAATCTGCAAATCGAAGTAAGCTCTTTGAATTACTTTTCTGATTATTTGAATTTCTCTTGTATGAATTTCTTCTACGATCACAAATTTAATTGTGATACTCTATGATTTTTCTCTTTGCAATTCAAACCAAAAAATTTAAAGTATCAGTAAAGTAATTGAGTAAAGTATGTTTTAAATTATTCTTCTGATTCTTCAGATTTTCTGGTTTGATTTTAATCCTTTAATATGTGTTAATGTCAAGTTTTCTCAATGCGTTAATCTGTGCTTAATTGTATTATGTATCTTCTTTTCTGTAATTTAGATCATAACTAATAAAATCTGCATTGTTCAAAACGACATAAACTAATATAAAATCGTGCAGAACATGATACCATTATAATTTGCTGGAACTTTCTAAATTAATAGCTAAAGATAAGATACTTCCAGCTTATTATCCTGGAAGCATCTCATAAAATGGTTTTACGGTCCTTGATTCCAAAAATGAATAAAATACAAGTATAATATGCTGGAGCTTTTTGTATTAATATCCAAAACTCATAAAATCTAAATGTATTATACTAGAAGTATCTTTCATTTGAACAACTATAAAAAAAATTACTAAGAAAATGGTATAGAAAAAAACATCAGTATAAAGTACTGCACTTTTCTTAATTTAATATGTAAAATTCAGAAATTTTTCAGTAGATTATATTGAAAATATGTGTAATTCAAACCAGTAGATTATATTGTGAACAAACTGCTAAGATTTTATATCGTGTAGAATATAAATCGTGCAGAAATCGTGCATAACATAACGCCAATATAATTTGTTGGATCTTTCTAAATTAATATATAAAGCTGTGAAACTTTCACCTTATTATATTGGAAGTATCTCATAAAATGGTTTTACGGTGGTTGATTTCAAAAATGAAGAACTCATAGAACTCCAATGTATTATACATGAAGTATCTTTGGTACAAAAGATAACACTAGTATAAAAAACTCAAATTCTTCGAGCTTATTATACCGGAAGTATCTGTGATTCAAATAAGAAGAACACGTCTAAATTTTTATGATTCCCATAATATTTTGAATAAAATGATAGACTTTTATGATTATATACGTGAAATCTATAAAGTCTACAGCATAACATGGTACAAAATATAACGCCGGTATAATATACTAGAGCTTTTGAATTAATATCAAAAACTCAGATTCTTCCAGCTTATTATACTAGAATTATCTGTGATTCAAATAAGAACACACATTTGCATAATTTCTTTAAAAAAAACACAAGTATAATATACTAAAGCTTTATGAATTAATATGAAAAAGTCATAAAACTCCAATGTATTATATTGGAAGTATCTTTCATCCAAACTACTATAAAAATTATAAATAAAATGGTATAAAACAAAATACCAATATAAAATACTAGATGTTGGTTAATTTAATATGTAAAACTTAGACAATTCCAGTATATTATATTGGAAGTATCAGTGACTCAAACCTAAAATGTTGAATGATATGCTATAATTTTATGATTACATTGTGAATGATGCAAACTCTACAACATATAATACTAGGAGGGATCTTTAATTAAACACCAGAAAAAATAATGAATAAAATGGTACAAAAGATAACCCCCAGTATAATAAGCTGGAATTTGCTTAATTAATATAAAAAACTCAGATAATTCTAGCTTATTATACTGGAGTTATACTTTTTAGCAGTATAACTTCTAAATATCTAATTATTTGGATTTATTAAATATAGGATGCATACAAATTTCTTGCTTATCACTTTCAATGGCAAATGGACAGCAGATTACAAGTACTTAGATCATAAAACGAAGCTTCCCTTATAAATGATAGTACTTCATTTGAAGAATTCATGAGTAAAATTTTTCAAGTTATGGAGTTCAACAACAACAAGTTTGAAGAAAAAGTATGACTTAACATCAATCTAGGTACTGCTAAGGGAATACAAGTGACAAAAAAAGAAGATCTTACCTCGTGTATCATGCTTTTAAAAACGAAGCATACTATAAATGTTCCAAATTTGTTGTTGAAATATCAAAATACTAGATCAACAACCAGAAGGTAATGCAATAATTAAGATTGACAATCAATAATTATTGCACAAAACCACATATGTTCCGGAAGAGCAACTGATGTTGATATTTCAAATAGCAGAAGAGCAGGAGATGCCAATTTATGACATTACAATGGAAAATGAAATTTTAGTTCCTGTGGAAGATCAACATATTGAATTGCTAGACACTATTGAAGGATGAAAAGGGAAAGCAAAAGGAAAGGCAAAAGAATCCCCATCAATAATACTAAAGGAAAATTCATCATTGAATTATGTAAAACTCGGGTCTATTTTTCAAGACAAAAATGATATGATTAGATTTTTTGCTTAGCAGTTATAAAGGAGCACTTTGAGTTCTATGTTTACATGTCAAGTAACACGAGATACTCTTTTAGTATGGCAACAGATCTACTAATATCCTTTAGTATTCAGTTTGTCATATGGTAAAACTGAATATTATTTACTTTTCAATGTAATAGGTTTGTTGAAATGTTGTTTATGTATGGGGCGTCAATTTTTAGGCGGAAGTATTGTAGACCACTTATTGCTGTAAATGGAATATTTCTAAAAAATAAATATAGAGGTGTTTTGTTAGTGGCTGTTACAAAAGATGCAAATAACTATATTTTCCCTATAGCATTTGGGGTAGCGGATTTAGACAATAACAAACCATATGAATAGTATTTCAGAGAACTAAGAAAAGCAATTGAGATTCGTAAAGATTTAATATTTCTGTCAGATCGACACAAGGGCATTGCAAATGGAATTGCAAAAGTTTTCCCTGAGTGCAACCATGGTATTTGCATATATCATTTAGAAAAGAATCTAAAGCAAAGAAGAGTGAGAAATACTGTAATAAACCTCTTTCAAAGTACGGCAAGAGTATACCTTCAATTCGAATTTGATAACTTTATGTCCCAAATAGCTATTGAAGATAAGAAAACATTCAACTATTTGATGGAGGAACCACCAGGAAGGTGGGCTCGTTCATATTGTCCAAGACGACGATATGATATGTTAACAATAAATATTGTTGAGTCAATGAATAATGTTTTGAGATGTGCAGGAGAATTGACACTTTTAACAATGATGGATTTCATACAAGAAAAATTGCAAAGCAAGTTCTATGAAAGAATGACAACTGCAGAAAGAATATTCTGTGAGTTATCAAATTGGGCAGAAGCAACATTGGAAGACAAAATAAAATCAGCTTTTACATTTAGAATATTGCCCATTGATCGATTCAAATTCAATGTCAAATAAGGGAGTATGGAATTATTGTTGATCTAGACAAAAGAACATGTGATTGTTCTGAATTTATCTAGATAAGATACCGTGAGAACATGCAATTACTGCAATTGACAGTATATATCAAAAGAAATAAGCTTTTTGCTTGGCCTATTAAACAAGGGACTTTTGGTTGAAAACATATGAAAGGAAAGTAAATTCTTGTAGGTGATTCAACAATATGGGTCATACAAGGCACTATTAAATCAGAAATCACTAAGCCTCCAGATGCAAAAGTAATGCTAGGAAGAAGACAGAAGAATCGACATGTTTCAGGTACAGAATTCAAGAAGGTACCAAGATGTGGTCGTTGCAAAAGATATGGGCATAAAAGAACAAATTGCACAAATTCAACTGTAGTTCATCCTTATGCAAGAAAATGCAGGAAAAAGAATGATTGATTATATACAATAAGGTTGCATTGGCTCATGTGAAAAACTTATCGTAATACCGAATAATTTGTTCGATTCTTGTTTTCAAAATATTGTTACTGTCTATTTTCTTTGTTTCTTGATTTGTTGAAGTTATATTAAAAAAATCTATATTGTACACATTCAGTTAAAAATACTGGAGATTATACCTTTAAGTGATATTGTAACGACCCGACCGATTGTTTTGAGTTTTAGCGCGTTGTTCAACAGTTTGAGGTCATGAGCAACTTCATTTCAAGTACAATAACTTGTGTGCACGGTCGGAATTGAATTCTGTGAATGTCACAATCCCCGTTTGCCCTTCGTTATATATCGTAATGGCACCTAGTCTCTACGACTAGGTAAGCCTAACAAATGCGGAAATATCAATTTGAGGAAGGAATGATTTGAAAACCAACGTAAATGAAGGAAACAATATTTAAGATATCGCTCGGCATATACAATACAACTCTCAATCTAATAACATCTTTTTCCCAAAATCTGAAATCTCATGAAACCATAAGCCTTTGGATGTCAATAAGTATCTAACTCTAGAATGTCTAACAAAAGAAAATACAGAAGGGCAAATGTTTAAAGAGAGAATAGAGAGGGACTGCTCGGTTTGCGAACACGGAAGATATACCTTGAAGTCTCTGGAACAGTCACCTCGCCTCAAAGGTGATAGGACTGAGTCGAAGTACCTGAATCTAAACATGAAAAACATGTGCAGAAAGAGCATGAGTACACCACATAGGTACTGAGTAAGTGCCAAGCCTAACCTCGGTCGGGTAGTAACGAGGAAGGTTAGGGCCCTATTGAGGTTAAATAAAAAATAAGGTATAACAGCGCAGAATAAGACAATATAATTGAGTGTAATAGTAAGAATAAACCAAAATAAAAGAACAACAACAATTAGAAGAGAGACAAGATAATCAAGAAAAGGAAATACAGCTCAACACAGAGATAACAACCGGGTTCTCCCAGGATACCTTCCTGTAGTCCCAATCACAACTATCCAGTAAATATCCTAGGATACCATCCTGTAGTCCATCATATATATTCCGAAGGATCTCCCAGGATCTTGTCCAGTAGTCCAACTGTCAATGTGCGGGGATCTACCAGAATTCCGATCCATAGTCCCAAATGTAAATACCCAGTACTGGGGGAATCTACCGGGTGCATTCTTATAGTTCCATATAACTGTGCAGGGGGGTCTACCGGAATCCCACATCCGTAGTCTCAAATAAACAAACAAGGGGGATCTGTCGGAATCCCACATCCGTAGTCCCAAATAAACAGACAAAGGGATCTACCGGAATCCCACATCTGCAGTACCAATATAAACATACAACAACACACGAAGAATAGTCATAAATTTTCAATTTCATATCAAGGCGAAATAGGTATTTCAAACCTAACAAGCTGTACATAATTCAAATAAGGCAGTCTGAGCAAATAAGCAATTAAGTCATTTAGACATGCTTTTCTAAGCTAACAACAAGCTTAAATTTCAAGTAGTAATGATAGGAAAAGGAAACACAGTTTTAGTTACTTAATGAAAATGTAATTTAAGCAATTAGCACAAGTACACGTTCGTCGCCTCACATGCGAGGCATTTTAAATATCACAACACCAAATCCTAGGGGGAAGTCCCCCACATAAGGTTAGGTAAGCCACTTTCCTCGAACCAGCTCAAAATCAACCCAAAACCACGCTCTTCCCACAAGTACTTGACTCCAAATGGTCCAAATCTATTGAATTCAATTGCATAATGTAAATAACACTTCAAATAACTGATTCTACAAACAAATTCTAAGCTAATACGAAAAATTAGGTAAAATGACCAAAACACCCGTTAGGACAATGTCTCGGAAATGAGTAAAGTATTTTTAAAATCCTCATACTCTCACGAGTTTATACTTAGCAAGAAAACTAAAATCGGAGTTCAATTGGCCCATCAAACGCCCATTTTAATGTCTATTAATCTCAAGCCCTAATGGATCACTTTTGGAAGAGGTTTTTCGCTTAGCACTTTGAGGTAAATAATTTCAACACAACATGAGTTAAATACATAGATTATGGGTAGATTAACATGTGAAAATTAAGGGTTTTAGATGAAAAACCTAGAGTTTGATAAAAACAAGATATAACAACGAAATTTATTGAGGAATGGTGTAAAAATCATATATTCTTGATCCTTAGGTTATGGGTAACCTAACATGGATCCTTAGCTTGATCTAGAATTTTAAAAATTTCCAGAATCTAGGCACGTGGGCCTGGGAGTGAATTTTAGGAACCTTTCATTTAGGGTTGGGAAATTGGTTTAATAATTAGAATATGAACTGTTGAGCATGTCTTGACTAGTTCTTAACCCATTTGAATAGTTTTGGATCGTTCGATTCCAATTTGGAGGTTTGAACGCATTCTTGAATCAGGATATAGGATTCAGAATGAGGTGAGTCTCCTTTCTAACTTTGTAAGAGGGAATTGTCCCTATATGCGAATTAATTGAATATGTTCTGCTAATTGTGGGGGCTACATATGCAGGAGGTGACGAGAGTCTGTGTATAGCTACTATTATGCCTATGTCTGGGTAGTCTAGGACCCAAAAACATGTTTACTTGTAATAAATGCAACCTTATTGATTGTTTAAATTGCTTAAATCATATCGAAGTGGCAAATGATTTTCTAGAAGAGTTAAACTTTATTTTCATGACTAGTAAAAAGGAAATTACACCTCCTTGAATAATTGTTTCCTTGATGAATGTCCTGATTGACTGTTTGAATGTCTTTCTATGTGTACCTATGTCATATGTATGATTCACGAGCAGGGTGACTGTTTATTTATATTTGACCACGTCACATGTATGATTTGCGAGCGGGGTAATAGATGCATCTATGGTTCGTGCCATTCAGCCCTCTTGCAGTGCACAATTTAAATACCTGTTGGATCAGGTCGTACGACCTCATCATGTTTTACACATGCTTGCAATGCTTGCTTGAAATTTATGAACAGATATTGTCTCCCTGGTCTGAGATAAATTGATAAATAATAGATTATGAAATTGGAGACTTCTTAATATAAAAAGGAAATGTTTACTTGTTTCGTGACTTACTTAAATTTACTGTAATTTTTAATAAATCCATGATTATTCGCATTATTAAAATATAACGATTGGACCACTAGCAAGTGTCAAAGTCCACCTCCCGTCTCTACTTCTTCGAGATTAAACGGGATACTCAATGGGTACACATTGTTTTCATAGTCATACTACACTTGCTGTGCATTTTTGTTTCACAGGCGCATGTAAGTCTAGTGGCCTAGTTTGTCGCAGCGGCATGGTTGATACTGGGACTCAGGCGAGCTATACCTCTCGAGATGATACCTAGCCAGCAGAGTTTCTTTCAGAGTATTGTACTGTATTTTCTTTTCTGTCCAATTATATTTCGGACAGTTACTGAATTTTTTTTTCATTCCCTATTAAATGTTCATGCACTTGTGACACCAGATTCTGGGATGACTAAGAGGTATTTGTATTAATTTCCTAAACATTTCTATTTAATTTGAAATAGTTATCTTTTACTAGTAAGATTGAAGGAAAAATCATAGTTTTCAAAATTATTATAACAAGGCCTAAATTAAGTATTTATGGTTGGCTTGCCTGAAAGCGATGTCTGGCACCATCACGACCCTTAGTGGATTTTGGGTCGTGACAATATGGTATCAGAGCACTAGGTTCCCTTAGGCCTCGCGAGTCATGAGCAAGTCTAGTAGAGTCCTGCGGATCGGTACAAAGACGTTTGCACTTATCTTCGAGAGGCAACAAGACTATTAGGAGCACTCCCATTCTTGATTTCTCATCGTGCGGTTTGATTACTTTGAGGCTAATGCATCTATTTCCTTCATACTCAATCTTATACAACACAAAGCGCTTACTATAAATCAGGAATTAAGGAATTGTAATATTACTATATATGTGGTGCGATATGTTTCTCTCTACGTAGTTGTTTGGGCTATTATCGTCACCTTGCAGAAGGTTGTTTTGTCATTTCAGCTCACTATCAGTATTACCTAAGGTTTTGAGATTTGACATTGATGTTTTGATGATTCATGCGTTGCTATTGCCTATTATTGATGTGATGGTAGGGTACTTACCAATATGTCGGGGCAGTGAATTACCTGAAAGGAGGCCTACTCAATGTATGATTTAGAGACTCGGTATTTCATTCCCTGCGGCGAAAAGGCAACCAGACTATAATTGTTCGGGATTGAGTTGATTTTTCTAATGTCAACGGCTCGAGAAAACATGATCTTCGGAAAAGTATAAATTTAGTAGCGGTCTATCGGTTCAAGTGCTACATATATATATATATATATATATATATATATATATATATATATATATATATATATATATATATATATATATACATATATATGGATGGTAGGGTACTTACCAATATGTCGGGGCAGTGAATTACCTGAAAGGAGGCCTACTCAATGTATGATTTAGAGACTCGGTATTTCATTCCCTGCGGCGAAAAGGCAACCAGACTATAATTGTTCGGGATTGAGTTGATTTTTCTAATGTCAACGGCTCGAGAAAACATGATCTTCGGAAAAGTATAAATTTAGTAGCGGTCTATCGGTTCAAGTGCTACATATATATATATATATATATATATATATATATATATATATATATATATATATATATATATATATATATAGGAAGGACATGTGAAAAGTGTCATGCGGTGGTTAAACTTCTAGAAGGCCAAGTGTAAGAAGCGGAAGTCGAGTAGTTTCTTCAAGAAGTGAGACTTCCCAAAGTGGGAGAGTGGCAGAATAGTGTATGGGTTCAGTGGTGGGATAACTACACACCTTTAGGAAAAGTTAGAGTGGTTTGGGAATTTTAGTGGACGGTGATTGGGTCTACGAGCGTAATTTGAAATACTGGCTAGCATATGGTGGGAGATTTGATATGATGGAAGGGAGATGCTTGATATGAAGAAGGATACAACATAACTTTGAAATGGGGAGATAGTGTCATGTATTTTAGTGGATTTTCACGAGGAATGTACGGATTCGTTCAGCTAGTGTATGAGTATGGGCTCAAGATGGGTTACTGATTTTGTAGTAATGGTGCATTGCAGCGTTGTTGGGAGATGACGTGTGATGACCCGGCCGGTCGTCTTAAGAATTAATGCCCAGATCCCCTATTACCTACTTTCCCCATGATTGGTTCTGCTATTGTGAGTTGCCGGGAGGAAATATTTAGAGTTTTGGAGTTCTTAGGCTTGAATCTACGGTTGATCCATCATTTTGATGTTGTTTTAAGTGTTCTAAGGATTGTATAAGTTTGACAGTGGTTCAAGACTTGTTTGTGTTCCGGGGACCTCGGGATGGTTTCAGAAGGTTGTCGGAAGAATTGGGAGTTGTTTGAGCAGCTTCAGCTTCTGATCTTTTGTCATAGTCGCACCTATGGTTGAGTCCTGCAGGTGTGTAACTACAGAAGCAGCGGCTTCATTGCAAAAGCGAAAAAAGAGGAGGAACACCAGTAACCGCAAATGCGGGAGCTCTACCGCAGAAGCGGTACCACATCTGCGAATAGGGAGTCACAGGTGCAAAAGGCCAAGTCTAGTGATTTGTTAGAGGTGCGACCTTTTTTTTGCAAAAGCAGGACCACATGTGCAGTCCCATGACCCCAAAAGTTGAAATAACTGGGCAAAACATATAAATAATAGCCTTCGCAAATTTGAGTTATTCTTTCACCATTTTTGAACGGGATTGAAGATTTTGAGGAAACCAAAGGAAAATCACTTGGAGGTAATATTCTTGACTTCATAACTCGTTTATATGTGATTAAAGGTCTAATTAATGGTGAAACATTAGGGAAAATCAGTGCAAAATGGGTATTTAGGGCTTGAGATTAAGATACCTTAAAGTGGGTATTATAGGGTTCAATTGAACTCCGATTTAAGTGTTCTAGTCATGTATAGACTCGTGAGAGTATGAGAATTCCAAAAATGTAAGTTCCCGGTTCTAAGATGTGGGACCGAGGGGCATTTTGGTTATTTTATCTAATTTCACGTATTAGCTTAGAATTTGTTTGTAGAATTAGTTACTTGAAGTGTTATTTACATTATGCAATTGAATTGAATAGATTTGGGCCATTTGGAGTCAAGTACTAGTGGAAAGAGCGTTGTTTCTTGTTGATTTTGAGTTGGTTCGAGGTAAGTTGCTTGCCTAACCTTGTGTAGGGACTTCCATTAGGATTTGGTACTATTAATGTTTGAAATGCCTTGTATGTGAGGTGATGAGTGCATACTTGTGATAATTTTTGAAAATTCATTTTTTTGCTAAGTAATTAAAGTTGTGTTTTCTTCTTCTGTTATTAGTACTTGCAATTTAAGCCTGTTGTTAGCTTAGAGAAATATGTTTAGATGATTTAATTGCTTTACTTGCTCAAACTATTTACCTGAATTCTGTTCAGCATGCTAGGCTAATAAACTTGTTTACCTTGGTATGAAGTTGACATTTATAGATATTCTTCATGTTGATGTTGTATATTTTACTTTGGGACTACGGATGCGGGATTCCGGTAGACCCCCCTTGTCTGTTTATTTGGGACTACGGATGTGGGATTGCGATAGATCCCCCTTGTCCGTTTATTTAGGATTGTGGATGTAAGATTCCGGTAGACCCCCCTTGTCATTTTATTTGGGACTACGAATGTAGGATTCCAGTAGATCCCCCTGTGCATTTATATGGAACTACGTGACTGCACCCGGTAGGTTCCCCTAGTACTGGTTATTTATATTTGGGACTACGGATCAGGATTCTGGTAGATCCCCATGCATTGACAGTTGGACTGTGGGATGTGATCTCGGGAGATTCTTCAGATATATATGATGGACTATGGGACGGTATCCCCGAAGATCCACTGGATAGTCGTAATTGGGACTACAAGACGGTATCTTGGGAGAGCCCCAGTTCTTATCTCTACGTTGAGCTGTATTTCCTTTTTGTTGTTCTTTATATTTTGGTTATTTCTTACTGTTACACTCAATTATACAGTCTTATTCTACATTATCATACCTTATATTTTATTTAACCTTAGTAGGGCCCTGACCTTCCTCGTCTCTACCCGACCGAGGTTAGGCTTGGCACTTACTAAGTACCACTGTGGTGTAGCCATGCCCTTGTTGTGCATGTTTTTCACTATGCAGATCCAGGTACTTCGACTCAGTCCTATCACCCTTGAGGTGAGGCGACTATTCTAGAGACTTCGAGGTAAATTTTCCACGTGCGCAGACTGAGGAGTCCCTCTCTATTCTCTCTTAACATTTTCCCTTCTATATTTCTTTTGTTAGACATTCTGGAGTTAGATACTTGTTGACATCCAAAGGCTTGTGGTTTCATGAGATTCTGGGTTTTGGAAAAAATGTTATTAGATCGAGATTTGTATTATATATGCCGAGCGGCTTCTTAAATACTGTTTCCTTTGTTTATGTTAGTTTTTAATCATTTCTTTCACAAATTGTTATTTCGACAATTTGTTAGACTTACCTTGTTGTAAAGACTAGGTGTCGGTACGATAGTTCACAGAGGGGGAACTGGGGTCATGACAAGTTGGTATTAGAGCTCTAGGTTCATAGGAGTCATGAATCATAAGCCTGTTTAATAGAGTCTCGCTTATCAGTACGGAGACATCTGTACTTATCTACGAGAGGCTATATAACTATTAGGAAAATTCTACTTCATTTGATTTCCTTGTCGTGAGAGATTTTGATATCACAATCCTAAACTTCTATCTTCTATTCTATAATAGATGGTGAGGACACATGATACTCGAGATGATTAGGCACCCGTGCCCCCTAATGCAGTCATCAGAGGTCGGGGTCTGGATAAAGGCCGATGACGCGTACACGATGGAGCTAGAGCACTTGTGCGAGCTGCCACCAAGGAGCCAACAGCAGTACCAATTGGGGCCTAGACACTTGATATGCCTACAACTACTACCACGCCAGCACTTTAGGAGACTCTGGCACAGTTCATGAGCATGTACACCACTTTGTCTCAGGCAGGGTTGCTTTCCCTTACTGCAGCTACATCCTAGGCTGGGAGAGGAGCACAGACTCCTGCGGCTCGCACTTCTGAATAGCGAGTGCATGTTGATCAGGTTTGAAAGATTATTCTGTTATAGCCCATATTTCCAGATCAACCCGAGTATAGGGCAACGACTTTCGAGGGTGAGTAGCGGAGGCTTATAAGCTTCCTATTTTCAGTGGTTTAGCATCAGATGATGCTCTTGGATTTCTAGATGAGTACTACTGTATTCTTTGTACCATAGGTATTTCAGGATCGCGTGAGGTTTTTCTTTACTACCTTCCAACTTCGAGGGGTCGCCTATGAGTGGTAGCGTACTTATGAGTTAGACAGTCCGGATGAGGCAGCTTCTCTGACTTGGACTCAGCTTTCAAATATTTTCTTGGCAGAGTATGTTCCTCAGATCCTCAAGAATGCATGGCGCCAAGATTTTGAGCATTTGCGCGAGGGTACTATGACTATCTTAGAGTATGCTGTCCATTTCACCAGCTTAGCTAGACATGCACCAACCTTGGTTTCTACTATTCACGAGAGGGTTCACCAATTTATTAAGGGGCTTATTCCCAGCATTAGGTCTAGCATGGCTCGCAAGTTGGATATGGATATTTATTATCAACAGGTGGTGAGCATTGCTAGGATAATTGAGGGTATGCATGCTAGGGATAGAGAGGAGAGGGAGGCCAAGAGGTCTCAAAAGTCGGACCACTATTCTGGTGCCCGTGCCCCAGCTGAACGGTGTTATGGTAGGGGTTATATGAGTCGCCCTGTTCATTCAGCTCTTCCAGCAGCCAGTGGTGTTCCAACTTCTCTTAGGCCTTAGGAGCCTTATTATGCACCTCCAGTATCTAGTGTGCCTCTGCGCGGGGTGCTTTCAGTGGTCAGTCTAGCCGACCTGGCCCGAGCCAGTCGTAGACACCATGTCCTCCTAGAGCTTGTTTTGAGTGTGGTAACACACGCCATATGATGAGGGATTTCCCTAATCTTAGGGGGGTTCACCTCTGTAGACTTCTCATCCATAGTGTGCCCCGCAAAGTTCTCAAGCTATGGTTAAAGATCCATGTTCTACCCCATCTGCTCAGCCAGCTAGAGGTGGAGGTCAAGAAGGTAGAGGCCACCCTAGAAAGGGAGGCCAGGTCCGATACTGTGAGGCTCCGAAAGATTTCGCTAAGTAATTTAGGATTTTGTGGAGCCAAGTAGGCTAATTATAATATTTTATGTGCTATTAACATGATAGGCATCGATAAGGATTTGGTAAATATGTGTATAAGTCTTATGGTAAGCAATATCGGGACCAAGGCAAGGCCTAAGTCTAAGGCAAATTGAACAATTTCACAATAGGCTAAAATTCCAAATGAGTTTGCACAAGTCCCCACTTTGGACGAGCATATATATATATATATATATATATATCCGTGTGTGTGTTATGAGAAACCTATCAAATCAAAGGTCTTCAAGTCTAGTTTCCAACGCTTCAAACCATTCGCCATTTGGACATTCCTACACAAAGTATGATCAAATTACAAAAGGTTGGAAAAATGTGATCCTGTGTCAGATAAGCGTCGCAAAAACCATGATGCGGTTTGCATAATCGATATGCGATAAAAAATCTAGTCGCAAATTGAACCAGTGTAGCCCAGTTTTGATCATCGAGTTTTGTGACGTGGCTGCGGCTAGCATACCCATTCTGCAGTCCATTATGCGACCACAAACCCAAATTCGGAGGGTTAGTCTTCCTATTTTCATGACCTAACCCCATTTTAATATATAGGCTATGGGGTTTTATTTGGGGAGATATTCTGATGATTGTAGAGAGAGTTAAGATAACATTAGAGAGAGAAGGATGGAGCCTAACATTTTAACCATTCAATCATCCATCAATCTTCAAGAATCAAGGAAACCAATCACAAAATATTCATCTAAGAGGTAAGATTCTATATATTACACTTTAATTTCGAGTTTTGGGCATAAAATGGGAATATTGAGGTATGATTAATAGGTGTAATAGTATTATGTATACATGCATTTACAAATTAGTTTGTGGAAAGATTATTGAACATAGATAAGTAAAGATTGGGTTGGAGAATGAAGGAAATCTTATAGAAGAGCTTTGAAATCAAAATGCTCAACTAGTATTTGACGAAATGCTCAAATGAGCTAAATCCATGAAGAACTGCATAATTTGTGTTCAATTTTGTTATGTCTCAAAGTAGACCGGGATTTCCAGAATTTCTAGGATGTCATAGTAACATAAGGAAAGATTAAACAAAGTATGTACGGCTAAAACACCCTCTTCTTAGAAATTGAGCTCCCATGGTGTCCCCGCATATGTTGTAAGTCTGAAATTTTATTTATGTAGTACTTGTTATTTCAAAGGATTTGGTTTTGCAAGAATATATGTGAAAGGTGTGTCTCAATGTGTTCAATGTGCTATTCTTGGTAAATGGGGGATATGTGAAGAATGTGAAGTATATGCTAAATTGCCTAGATTTCAAGTCAAGTTTAAATTGCGATTATTATGATGAATCATGAGAATTTCTCTCTATGCTTATAACTTGAATTGCTCTTGTGTATGCCCATTATCTTAAATTGAAAGTTTGATGTTGAAAGTGAAAGTGATGTGGAATGTGAGTTATGAAATGTGGCACATTGCCAAGCATGATGTGATAATTGTGGCCCCTAAGTGCCTATGAATTGATATATATGTAAGTAAAGATTGAAATGAAATTATGATTGAGGTAACGTCTTGGTAAGATGGCTTAGCCAATCAGAACGTGAGCGTACGCCATGACATATATACATGGTGGTAATGTATTGATGTTTGAAACTAGGAAGTGATAATAACGTCTCGCGGAGATGGCTTAGCCGATCGGGCCGTGATCGGACTGCGCTCAAGGAAGTGGTGGTAATGTAGATAATGATGCAACAATATGGGATGACCTACTCTAAAATCTCATAAAACCTGTGAAAACTATGTGAATCTCTTATATTGTTGATGTGGTGCTTATTTGAAAATTTATTGTCTATATGATTTCTTTGTTCTTGTATGATAGTTCTTTCTCTTGAAATGTTGTTTATGATTTCTTAGTTCTTTTATGATAGTTCTTTCAATTAAGGTGGTGTTTAGTTGTACATACTAGTGCTATTAGACGACACTAATGTCCCTTTTGTCATTGGTGCTACATCTTTAAATGGATGTAGGTGGTTTCTATAGCAGGCAGTGTTGGTCACAACTAGTGCTGGATCATCCTTTCAGCTGACTTGGTGAGCCCCACTTTGTTTCAGGGTCCTATTTCATTTGCTTATCATGTACTTTATATTTGAGGTATAGCCAGAGCCTTGTTACCAGCATTTCCATATTACATTACTCTTCAGTTTTGTTTAGAGGCTCCATAATCAGGTTGTGGGCAGTGTCGGGTATTGGAATTAACGTAGAAATATTGATGTTTGGTAATGATTTATAAATGTTGTAATATTTTGATACATATGTTTTAATCTGCTAATGGAAATGAAATAGAAGTTGTTAATGAAATACTTACAAAGTATGATTAATGGACTCCATCTCCTATTTATTCATGAATTAGCTTGGGTAGAATGAAACTTAATAGGTTTGCTCACTCGGGTTTACTCGATTGAGATCCGGTCGTGCTCCTCGATTTTTGGTCTGTGAGATGCTATGCCCTTACTGCCTGTACCGAGGTTGCTGCCTCCAATTCTTTCATCACAGGTATTGTCATGGTCTGTCACAAAGTTGCATCGATTCTATTTGATCCAGGCTCCACTTATTCTTATGTGTCTTCTTATTTTGCTTCGAATTTGGTGCATCTTGGGATTCTTTGAGTTCATATGTTTATGTTTCTACTCCTGTGGGAGATTCTCTTGTTGTGAGCCACGTTTATCAATCGTGTTTGGTTGTTCTTTGTGGTTTGAAACCAGAGCCGATTTATTGTTGCTCAGCATGGTTGATTTGATATTATCTTGGGCATGAACTGGTTGTTGCCCCATTATCCTATTCTTGATTGTCACGCCAAAACTGTGATTCTAGCCATGCCAGGTGTATCGCGTGTTGAGTGGAGGGGTTCCTTAGATCACACTCCTAATAGAGTTAATTCTTTCCTTAAGGCTCAGCAAATGGTTGACAACGAGTGTGACACATGTCTAGCCTATGTGAGAGATGTCAGTATTGATACCCCTTTAGTTGATTCAGTCCCAGTAGTAAATGATTCTTCTGATGTGTTTCCAGCTAACCTTTAGGGCATGCTTTCCGATAGAGATATTGATTTTGGCATTGATATGTTATTGGGAATGCATCCAATTTCTGTTCCTTCGTATCATATGGCTCCTCCCGAGTTGAAGGAGTTGAAAGATCAGTTACAAGAATTCCTTGATAAGGGTTTTATTAGGCCTAGTGTATCACCTTGGGGTGCTCCTATCTTGTTTGTGAAGAAGAAGGATGGTTCGATGCGTATATGCATTTATTATCGCAGTTGAACAAAGCTACAATGAAGAACCATTATCCTTTGCCTCATATTGATGATTTGTTAGACTAGCTACATGGTGCATGAGTTTTTTCTATGATTGACTTGCGTTCAGGGTACCATCAGTTGAAGATTTGGGAGCCAGATATCCCAAAGACTGCTTTCAAGACTCGGTATGGTCATTACGAGGTCCTTGTTATGTCATTGGGGCTGACCAATGGCCGGTAGCCTTTATGCATTTTATGCATAGTATGTTCAGGCCTTATCTTGACTCATTCATCATTGTCTTTATTGATGATATTCTGGTGTATTCCAGGAGTCGGAAGATCATGAGCATCACCTGAGGACTGTGCTTTAGACTCTAAGCGAGAAGAAGTTATATGCTATGTTTTTGAAGTATGAGTTTTGGTTGGATTCCGTGGTGTTCTTGGGTCACGTGGTTTCTACTGAAAGGATAAAGGTGGATTCGAAGAAAGTGGAAGCAGTTCCGAGTTGGCCCAAACCATCCTCAGCTACAGAGCTTCGGAGTTTTCTTAGCTTGGTTGCTTACTACCGACGATTTGTTGAGGGATTTTCATCAATTGCAGCACCTATGACCAGACTAACCCAGAAGGGTGCTCCGTTCCAGCGGATGGAAGAGTGTGAGGCGAGCTTTCAGAAGCTCAAGACAACTTTGACTTTGATATTGCCTACAGGTTCAGGGTCCTATACTATCTATTGTGATGCCTCGAGGATTGTCCTTGGAGCAATAGATGTAGGACAGTAGGATGATTGCCTACACGTCCAGACAGTTGAAGGCACATGAAAAGAATTATCCTATCCATGATCTTGAATTAGCTGCTATTTTTCACGCCTTGAAGATCTGGCATCATTATTTGTACGATGTGCCTTGTGAGATTTATACTGATCACCGGAGTTTGTAGCATTTGTTCAAGTAGAAGGATCTTAATTTGCGCCAGAGGAGATGGCTAGAGCTGCCAAAGGACTATGATATCACTATTTGGTATCACTTGGGCAAGGCCAATATGGTGGTCAATGCTTTGAGTAATCGGGCGGAGAGTTTTGGGAGTTTGGTTTATTTACCACCAGTAGAGAGGTCCATGGCGATGGATGTTCAGGCCTTAGCTAGTCAGATTGTATGATTGGATCTTTAGAGCCCAGTCAGGTTCTAGCTTGCGTGGTCTCTCCGTCTTCCTTGTTTGATCGTATCCGGGAGCGGAAATTTGCTGACCCTTATTTTCTTTTCCTCAAGGTCAAGGTTTTGCATGGCGATGCCATAGATTTAACTATTGGTGATGATGGTGTATTGAGGATGCATGTTCGGGTTTGTGTACCAATGTTGATGGACTTTGAGAGTTGATTCTAGAGGTGGCTCACAATTTGCGGTATTCCATCCATTTGGGTGCCGCGAAGACGTACACTACCTATTCTTCGGAGCGATTTGAGGAGATTTATATCCGGGAGATTGTATGTCTACATGGTATTCTAGTTTCCATCATTTCAGATAGAAGTACTCAGTTCACATCACGATTTTAAAGGGTCGTTCAGCATGAGTTGGGTACTCGGGTGGAGTTGAGTACATCATTTCACCCTTAAACAGACGAACAGTCCGAGCATTTTATTAGATTCTTGAGGATATGATCCATGTATGTTTGATCGAGTTAGGAGGTTCTTTGTCAGTTCTTGCCATTGGCGGAGCTTGCATACAACAACAGCTGCTAGTCCAGCATTCAGATGGCACCGTATGAGGCTTTGTATGGTAGGCAGTGTAGATCCCCGGTGGGTTGGTTTGAGCCAGGTGAGGCTAGATTATTGGGCACAGAATTGGTTCAGGATACTTTGGAGAAGGTTAAAGTAATTCAGGATAGACACCATGCAACCTAGTCCAGACAAAATAGTTACACGGAGCGAAAGGTTTGTGATGTTTCCTATATGGTTGGAGAGCGGGTTCTGATTTAGGTTTCGCCTATGAAGGGTGTTATGAGATTTGGGAAGAAAAGAAAGTTGAGTCCAAAGATTATTAGTCTTTTTGAGATATTGTGGCGTGTAGGGGAGGTTGCCTATGAGCTTGCCTTACCTCCCATCTTGGTAGAAGTTTATTTGGTATTTCATATTTCGATGCTCCGGAGATATCACGATGATCCGTTGCACGTGTTGGATTTCAGTTCAGTCCATTTGGACAAGGATCTATCCTATGTTGAGGAGCCAGTGACAATATTGGACATGCAGGTTAGAAAGCTAAGGTTAAAGTACATTGCATTAGTGAAGGTTCAGTGGCGGTCAGCCGGTCGAGGAGGCAACATGGGAGACCAAGCAGGATATGCGCAGCTGTATCCTCATTTTTCACTACTTTAGGTATGTCTCTATGCTCTTTCAAGGATAAATGAATGTTTAAGTGTAGGAGGATGTGACGACCCACCGATCGTCTTATGAATTAACGCCTTGATCTCCTATTAATTTCTTTCCCCGTGTTTGTTTATGCTATTGTGAGTTGCTGGGAGGAAATATTTAGCTTTTTTGAAGTTCTTAGGCTCGATCCGTGGTTGGTTCGTCATTTTGATACTGTTTTAAGGTTTGGAATAAGTTCGAATGGTGGTTCTAGACTTGTTTGTATTTTTAGTTGAGGTCCCAGGGACCTCGGGATGGTTTTAGAAGGTTGTCGAAAAAATTGGGAGTTGTTTGAGTAGCTTCAGCTGCTGATCTTCTATCATAACCACTCATGCGGTTGGGTCCCGTAGGTGCGTAGCCGCAGAAGCGGCAGCTTCATCGCAGAAGCGGAAAAGGGGAGGAAGAGCAGGAGCTGCAGAAGCGGTAACTCTACCGCAGAAGTGGTATCACATCTTCGAATGAGGAGTTGCAGGTGCGAAAAGTTGAGTCTAGTGATTTGTCACAGGTGCGACCTTTGTTCCGCAAAAGCGGGACCAAAATCAGATTAGCTGGGCAGAACATATAAAGAGTCACCTTCGCGAATTTGAGTTATTCTTTCACCATTTTTGAACGGGATTGAAGCTTTTGAGGAAGATCTTTTTGGAAATCAAATGGGAATCACTTGGAGGTAATATTCTTGACTTCATAACTCATTTATATGTGATTAAAGGTCAAATTAGTGGTGGAAATTAGGGAACATCAATGCAAAATGGGTAATTAGGGCTTGAGATTAAGAGACCCTAAAGTGGGTATTTGAGGGGTCAATTGAACTCCGAATTTAGTGTTCTGGAGGTGTTTAGACTCGTGAGAGTATGAGAATTCTAAAAAAATAAGTTTTACGCGAGTCCGAGACGTGGGCATGAGGAGAATTTTGGCCATTTTACCTAATTTTACGTATTAGCTTAGATTTTTTTTGTGAATCAGTTACTTGAAGTCTTTTTTTACATTATGCAATTGAATTGAATCGATTTAGGTCATTTGGAGTCGAGTACTCATGAAAAGAGCATGGTTTCGGGTTAATGTGAGCGTGTTCGATGTAAGTGGCTTTCCTAACCTTGTGTGGGGGACTTCCCCTTAGGATTTGCTATTATTGATATTTGAAATGCCTTGTACTTGAGGTGACAGGTGCGTACTTGTGCTAATTGTTGAAAATTCAATTTTTCGCTAAGAAATTAAAGTTGTGTTTTCTTCTCCTGTTATTTCTACTTGCAATTTAAACATGTTGTTAGCTTAGAGAAACATGTCTAAATGATTTAATTGTTTTACTTGCTCAAACTGTTTACCTGAATTCTGTACAACAGGCTAGGCTAGTAATACCTATTTTCCTTGGTATGAAGTTGACAATTTTTGGATGTGGGATTCCGGTAGATCTCCCTGCACAGTTATATGCAACTACGGGACTGCATCCTGTAGGTTCCCCTAGTATTGGGTATTTAAATTTTGGACTATGGATCAGGATTCCTTGCGCATTGACAATTGGACTACTGGACGTGATCCTAGGAGTCTTTCGGATATATATGATGGACTACAGGACGGTATCCTCGGAGATCTATCAGATGGTTGTAATTGGGACGACAAGACAGTATCCCGAGAGAGCCCTAGTTGTTATCTATGCGTTGAGCTGTATTTCCATTTCGTGATTATTTGTCTCTATTCTAGTTGTTTTTGTTCTTTCTATTTTGGTTATTTCATACTGTTTCACTCAATTATATAGCCTTATTCTACACTGCCATATCTTATATTTTATTTAACCTTAGTAGGCCCTGACCTTCCTCGTCACTACCCAATCGAGGTTTGGCTTGGCACTTACTGAGTACTGCTGTGGTATACTCATGCCCTTTCTGCGCATATTTTTCATATGCAAATCTAGGTACTTCGACTCAGTCCTATCACCCTTGAGGCGAGGCGACTATTTTAGAGACTTCGAGGTATATTTGCCGCGTTTGCAAACCGAGGAGTCCCTCCCTATTCTCTCTTCAAACAATTGCCCTTCTGTATTTTCTTTTGTTAGACATATTAGAGTTAGATACTTGTAGACATCCAAAGGCTTGTGAGATTTCAAGTTTTGGGAAATGTGTTATTAAATCGATAGTTATATTGAATATGTCGATCAATATCTTAAAT
Organism: Nicotiana benthamiana; assembly: GCA_034376525.1. Taxonomy (NCBI): domain Eukaryota; kingdom Viridiplantae; phylum Streptophyta; class Magnoliopsida; order Solanales; family Solanaceae; genus Nicotiana; species Nicotiana benthamiana. The sequence goes on along the minus strand of CM067325.1, from coordinate 55,876,375 downwards.
ATTGTTTCCTTTGTTTATGTTGGTTTTCAATCATTTCATCCACAAACTGTTATTTATACAATTGTTAGGCTTACCTAGTCATGGAGACTAGGTGCCATCACGGTAGTTCACGGAGGGTCAAATGGGGTCGTGACATGACGTAATTTAATTTCTACAAGGGGTTATTTCCTATGAGCATATCGGTGGTCTCGTGGTTGGTGAAGCTTCTGCAAAGAATCCTACTGGCTATCCAGTAAGAAGTCGAATATGTGAATGTTGCTAGAGATTCAGAGTGTTCATGAAATACTAAAGGAAGGAATTCGAGGAATTTGGCGGTGGGTTGCGCAAGGTTATGTCAATGAGAGATAAAGATCTTGGTGTGGCTTCAAGCTTAGTGGGAGAGTCCAACCACCTACCGTATGATTACATGGTCGTCTATTTGTAAGATTTCAGGTTGTTAGCATATGGATGGGTTATTTCAGCTAAGGGAAGGAATATAAGAAGTAATTTGAGCAAAGGAATTGTTAAAGGTGTGCTATGGTTGGCCTTATTGACTCATGTTCAGACTTGGGGAAGGATACAGGATTTATGCCTTGTGTAGATAGGGGTTTCTAGGAAAGTTATTCGACCGAGTGCTTCGTCGAGAGGGTGTTCATGTGCTAGAAGATTCATGGAGTTGATTATATTCGGAACCAAGTCAGGGTGGGTGGCTCTCAGCAACGGTCCTAGTGAATTCAAAGGATTTAAAAATGCGGTGCCTAAGGATTCAAGCCCACAGTATGGTTAAGAATCGAGCATTTATAGCAGATAAAGATAAGAGGATCGAAATGATCTACGATGTTTTAGACATGCAGTATAGCATTGGGAAGAAAAAGGGAAAAATACTTTGGATTCATAGAGGGATTAACAAAATGGGTACATCAGTTAAAGATGCGAATGTGCGTGCAAGGAGGTTATGAAGCGGTTCATGGGTTTGGAGACAATGTGGTCTCATGGAATAAGGTCACTCAAGATAAGTGCAGATTTAGGTTAGTGATGTGAGGAATAGATCTAATATTATCTCTAAGGCAAGTTAATGATGAGTTAAAGGAAGTTAGATTGGTCAGCCATGGTTGAATTGGCATAATGGTGGCGAGGAGCGCGAGGCTTGACGGCCGCCATAATTGATTATATTTGGAAGTATTCAAGTATTATGGCTTGTTATGTATAGGCAGATCTCGGAAGGATTATGGTGGTTTAGACCACTACTTGAGGATTTGAGTGTTCTACGGTTATGAGATATTACTCGCGTGTTGCTATGGTTCTCTTGGAATGAGTTAAGTAAAAGGTTTCTAGGTGAGGAAGTCTTTGCCATATACGTGGTTCAGGAATTATGATGAAGCTCTTGTGCTATCACATATTAGCATGTGGGGTGCGGTGAGTGGTATGGAATTTGAAAGTGAGGATCAGGTTGCGATTCGGTATTGATAAGGATGTCACGAGCTCGGATGAGCAGGAAAGGGATTTGAATGTTTAGAGTAAGCTGGCATTGTCTTCAACATCACTTGAGATCAGTGTTTTGTCAAAAAGGCTTTGCATCTTGGTTAAGAATTCTTAATCGCTTTTCAACATTAGTGCGATCAGTGGTATGGATGTACAAGTTGTATAAGTGTGGTATGTAGTCACTTGATTGATTGAAGAATTAAATTAAGTATGAACGATATCGTTAATTTGAGAATTGATGCTTGGAGGGCACTCGATTTATTGGGTTGTGGACTATGGAGGGTTACTCCAGTTATGATGGTTGTTCTTGTGTGTTATGGAAAAAAGGGGCTTATTATGGACCCACGAAAGATTATGGACCTAGTTCGGTACAATCAGAATCAACTTGAGGTCTGTGGATGGATTTAAATGTGAATATGGGCTCTATATCAGGACGAAGATTTTCATTTCACCACAGCTCTCCTTATGGGGGAATATTCAGACGTTGGATCTTATTTTGTCGTTGGCTATTTCATGTAATGCTATATTGCGCCATGTGAGTTGCAAAACAGCTTGGTAAATTTCATATGTATTGAGGTTCCGCGTAGCGATGATGTTATGCGAGTAGGATGACTCTTTAATTCCAGAACATATATCGCACCTTAGTTGCGCTTGATATGTTAGCTTATGGCGCTTCATGTTACCTCAAGGATGGTATTATTCACTTAGCATGCTTGTTACCGATATTCAATATTGTGTTGTAATGAGTGGTTTAGCTCAATGTGTATCACCTTATGTGAATTTTATGTCTGGATCGGGTTGCACGCCGCCATGGGTATGTTGCTTGGATCGGGTTGCATGCCGCAATAATATGATGATAATTACAGTCCCTTATATTCTATTATGTGTGTTCTGTTTTCCATTTTCGGAGAAAAGTTCATATAGGTTACGTGATTTCTGTAGTTCCTTCCAGAGTTCATTTTCCTTATGTATCCCGCTCGAGTAGGTAGTCCATTCGCACGTTGTGGCATCATATGAGACTTTAGGTCATGTCTGGGGTGGCTTGTTGTTGAGTAGTTTGTACTGGGTGAGACAAGGTTATTGGATCTCGGATAAGCGCAATCCGATTGTATGAAGTATATTAAAGAGCAAAGATCCTTATTCGGTTCAGAATGAGGTAATGTTCTTGTTAGGAGTGTAGGCTCAATGATTTGTTGACTTGGCAGTTGGTTATGAATTTCTACACCTCTTCTATTGTGGCGGTATTGCGAGAGTTGGAACAAGACTTATATATATTTTGAGGTGCGTTGTGAGCATTAGATTAGGGGAATATTTGTTTTTATGATCAGAGAATGTTATTATGGTCCTGTGAATAATGTGGTGCATGGTATGGATTCAGAAAAGGTATACAACCATTTTCTGGTACCTCTTATAGCGATTGATACGGTGTTCATATATTGGAAGCAAGCCTAGTTGAGAATTCCAAATATTGGGATTGGGCTCTAAGCTTATTTGCTTGAATAAAAGGGGATGTCTTTAGAATTGATCAAGCTAATGTGCTCAATTGGGTTGTAGTAGCACGAATAGGTGCACGAAGTGTTAAATAGTGATTTTCGACAACTCCAGCAAAGTTCTTGGCACGTTCGAGGACGAACATATGTTTAAGTGGGAGAGAATGTAATGACCTGACCGGTCGTTTTGAGCTCTAGCGCATCGTTCAGTAGTTTGAGGCCATGAGCAGCTTCATTTTAGGTATTATGACTTGTTCGCACAATCGAAATTGAATTTCGGGAAGTTCGGAGTAGATTTGGAACAATTGTCATTTTGGAAGCTTTAAGTTGAAAGAATAGACAAAGACTGGATTTTTGAGTAAACGACCTCAGAATCGGGATTCAAAGGTTCCAGCAGGTTCGTATGATGAATTTGGACTTGGGTGTATGCTTGGATCGAGTTTTGAGTGATCCGAGAGCGCTTTGGCACCTATTGTGGAAGTTAGCATTTTTGGAAGAATTTCATAAATTTGGGTTTAAGTGCATTTCAATGCTATTGATGTCCGTTTGGGATTCTCAGTCTGGGAATAGCTCCATATGGTGATTCTGGTGTTGGGAGAATGATTAGAAGTGAATCCGGAGGTCCGTGGGTCATTTGGCTAAAGATAGAAATTTGAAGGTTTTTGAGAAGTTTGACCAAAAGTTGAGTTTTTGATATCGGGGTCAGATTCGGATTCCAGAAGTTAGAGTGGTTCAATAATGTCGAATATAACTTGTATTCAAAATTTGAGGTCAATCAGACATGATTTGATAGGTTTAAATAATTAATGTAAAAGATTGAAATCTTAAAGTTCATTAAGCTTGAACTGGAGTGCAATTCATGATTTTAGCGTTGTTTGATGTGATTTGAGGGTTCGAGCAAGTCTGTGTTATGTTTTTAGACCTGTGTGGGTTTTTGGTTTGGAGCCCCGGTGTCACGACCCAAACTCCACTAAGGGTCATGGTGGCGCCGGACAACGCTGTCATGCAAGCCAACCAAATTACTTGTTGAAGTTCTCCTTTTATTAATCTTGAAAATTAAGCCTTTCCTTCAATTTTTATAAATAAAAAGAAAGATAACAACTTCAATTCGAATTAAATAACAGGCAATTAATACAAAATATTTCAAAATCATCCCTAAACCCAGTATCTCAATTGCATGAGCATTTACTAAGACAGAAATAAAATACAACATCCATCCGGAATACAGTGGACAACAAGTAAATATATTATGCTCGAAAGGGACTATACTAGCTGCGAGCCGCCTCGAACAATGAAACTCACCCAATTATGTAAGTTCTCAAATCCGCTCGAAATTTGACCAAAATGCCCTCGGGCCCACGTGCCAGATTCTGATATGTTTTCGAAAATAAAGTTTACCCATGAACTCACGAACTTAAATATATGATATACTCTTAATTCCATACCAAAAATCATGGTTAAAATCCAAGAATACTAATTTTCAAGGTTTTTCCTCAAATCTCAAGTTTTCTACCAATTTTCGTGTCTAATTCTATATATAAACCTTGTATTTAACTCAAAACCAATAGGAGTCACTTACCTCATGCTTGGTGATGAAAATGACACTCCACAGTTTCTCTAAAATCGGCTCCCCATGAAGAAATGAAGTGAAATTGAGCCAAAACCTGATTTTTAAAAGAACACTGCCCAGGTGACCCTTCTTCGCGAACGCGGAAATGCCCTCGCGTTTGCAAAGCACAACTTGCTTCAGCCCCAAATTTTCTCATCGAATTCGCGGATAGGTGCCCGCATTTGCAAAGGTCAGCTTCTCAGAATCTACGCGTTCGCGTACCCGGCCTCGCATTCGCGTAGGCCAACGACCTCAAGCCCGCTTTTCCTTTTACGCGTTCACGTAACAGCTCAATCCACCCCCTTCGTGTTCATGACTGCAACCTCGTGTTCGTGAAGGCCAAAACCAGCAGCCTCCCATTTTCCTCTTTGCGTTCGCAAGACTTGCTTCGCATTCGCGAAGAAGGACACCAGATACCAGATACCAGCAACCAGCAATAGCTTTTTATCCAAATTCGATCCAAAACCATCCTGAAACACACCCGAGATCTGGGACCCCAACCAAGCATACCTTCCAGCCCCAAAACACGTTACGGACTTGCTCGAGGCATCAAATCATATAAAACAATGCTAAAACAACGAATCAGCATCCAATCCAAGCTTTATGAACTTTAGAATTTCAAACTTCTATTTTTGATGTTTAAACCTATCAAATCACGTCCGATTGACCTCTAATTTTGCACACAAGTCATATTCAACAACACGGACCTACTCCAACTTCCGGAATCGAATTCCGACTTTGATATCAAAAAGTCCACTTCCGGTAAAACTTCTAAAAAACCTTCAAATTTCTATCTTTAACCAAATGACTCCAAAATGACCTACGGACCTCCAAATTCACTTCCGATCGCGCTCCCAACTCCAAAATCACCATATAGAGCTATTCACAGACTCAAAATCCCGAACGAGCATCGATAACACTGAAATGCACTACAAGCCAAACTTATGAAATTTCTTCCAAAATACTAACTTCCATAATATGTGCCAAAACGCTCCCTGTTATAAAAACCAAAACCGGGCATATGCCCAAGTACGAAATCATCATCCGAACCGGCTGGAACCTTCAGATCCCGATTCCGAGGTCGTTTACTTAAAATCCAATCTTAGTTAATTCGTTCAACCTAAAGCTTCCAAAATAAGAATTCTCTTTCCAAATCAACTCTGAACTTCCCGAAATTTAATTCTGACCATGCGTACAAGTCATAACACCTGAAATGAAGTTTTTCATGGCCTCATACTACTGAACGACACGCTAGGGCTCAAAACGACCGGTCGCGCCGTTAAAGTCTCTCCTACTTAAGCATACGTTTGTCCTCGAACGTGCTGAGAACTATACTGAAGTAGTCTAAAATTACTGTTTGACATCTCCTACACCTTCCTGTGCTGCCACAACCCAATTGAGCACATTTGTTCGATCAATGTGAAGATATCCTTTTTCACTTAAGCAAATAAGCCTTAGGGCCCAATTCCATCATCCGGAATTCTATGCTAGAACTGTTTCCAACATACGAACACCATATCAATCACTATATGCTGAACCCCAAACATGACTGCATACCTTTGCTAAATTCACCACTTTACTTATGGATCACAATAACATTCCCTGATTAAATTAGTCGAATTCCATGAATCCGATGCTCTCATTGCACTTCATGGCATACACAGGTCTCGCTCTAACCCTTACAACACCTCCACCACATACGAGATGTGTAGAGATTCATAACCAATAGTCGAGTCAACCAAATCATTCAGTCTATACTTTTGACAAGAACCACTACCTCATTCTGAACCAAATAATGGTCTTTGATCCCAAATATACTTTATGTAATCAGATTGCACTAATCCTAACTCCAAATGATCTCATCTCACCAGTACGAACGTCTCAGGAAATAAGCCACCCCGGACCTGATCAAAGGTCTCACATAATGCCACAATGTGCCGATAGGCTACCAATTCGAATGCATTACAAAAGGAATACAAACTCTGGAAAGGAACTACAATTACACTGCTCGCAAATCACACATGCGATGCGATCAATATAATTTAACAAACACTCTGCTCGCGAATCATACATGCGACGCGGGCGTACAACTAGTATGAGCTTTCCTTACAAAAATAGGAAATTGAATACATAAAATAGATATGGGGAACTATACTGAACATCACACAGTTGCGGCGTGCAATCTGATCCAACTAACATACCCATGTCGGCGTGCCACCCGATCCAAATGACATACCTATGGCGGCATACCACCCGATCCACACATAGAACTCACATAAGGAGATGCACACCGAGCTAGATTGCTTATTACAACAAAAATACTGAATATCGGTCAGGAGCACTCTAAGTGCATAATATCGTCCCTGGGGGAGCATATAGTGCCATAAGCTAAAACACTCAAGCACAACTGAGGTGCGGTAACTATCTGAATCCCAAGAGCCATTTTACTTATATAACATCATCTCTACGCGGAACCTCAACACATAAGCAATTGAATACGCCGCCTCACAACTTGCACATCGCAATACATCATTACATGAAATATTTGAAAATGAAATAACACTCTAACTACTCCTCCATAAGGAGTGCATTACTGAAATGAACACGTCTGGCCTAATATAAATGCCATATTCACATTTGAATCCATCCACTAACCTCATGCCGATTCTGATCGCACTGAACTAGGATAATTACTTTTCAAAGGTCCGTAATAACTCCTCTTCCGCTCATATCACATAAGAATATCCCTCATAGTCTGAGAAATCATCCTCAGTCCACAACTCAAGCGATTGAGTGCCCTCCAGGCATATATTCTCAAATCAATGATATTAACACAACCTTTATCCTTGGTTTAAGTCTTTAATGAATCAAGTGGCTACTTGCACACACTTATACAATCTTCCTGTAGGACACACTCCCACAACCTACCACAACAAATAACTGGTGTTGTACCTCCAAACCACTGGCCGTACTAATGGTGAAAAGCGATCAAGAATCATTATCCAGGTTGCAAAACCTTTTTCACAAAACACTGACCTCAAGTGATGCTGAAGACAATACCAACTTACCTTAGACATCGAAACTCCTTTCCTGCTCATCCGAGCTCATGACATCCTTGTCCAGACCGAGCTATTACGTTGATATTTACTTCAAATTCCATACGACTCACTGCACCTAACATGCCAACATGCGATAGAACACCTATTTCATCATAGCTTCGAACTACTATTAGGCTAACACTTCATCATATAAAAGCTTTTCACTTATCTCGCTTTAGGAGAACCATAACAACACACATGTGAATTCTCATACTCGTAGAATATTCAAATCTCTAAGTATTGGTCTAAGCCACCATTGCCTTTTCGAGACCTGCCTCCACATAGCAGGCCACAACAGTAGAGTACTTTTTGAATAACACTAACTAAGGTGGCCGACAAGCCTCGCACGCACCGTCACAATTCACTTGCATAACTTGATCACGTCAAAAGAACTGATCATTACAATAAACATGCCAATTATGGCTAACCAATCCCTTGTCTTCCAGTTTGTTCTTGATTGTCATAGAGACAATGATAACCCTATTCAACACTTAACACACTCCATCCGCACTCATCCCCAGTGACGCTGAATCACGAGGCGATGCTGTCTCAAATACCATAAACCTTTTCGTACCTCTCAATTGCTACATAGCAAACAAAAACATCATAGAACATTCTGTGGTTCTTCTCATAGGCTACTATCATGTTTGATTCTTAACCGTATCTATAGGCTTGAAATCATTAGGCATCACACTTTTACTTCTAAATTCACTAGGACCGTTGTTGAGAGTTGCCCGTTCTAACTTGGCATGGACATAATAAACTCCATGATTCTTCTAGCACAAACATACCCTCTCGACGGAACACCTGACATAATTACTCCCCAAGTCTGAACAAGAGCCAACAAGGTCAACCATAACACACCTTTAACAATCCCTTTGCTCAAATTACCACTTATGCTCTTTTGCCGTTGCTAAAATAACTTACCAATACGCTGATAATCCGAAACCTCACAAGGAAATAACCATACGACCCAATCGTGGGTGGTGGGACTCTGCCACTTAGCTCGAAGCCACTATTACACAACTCTGGAATTCGCCAGGATTCTTAATCTCTTATTGACACAACCATGCGCAATCAATCGCCAAATTCTTAAAATCTTTCTATAAAACCCCATTTTTATATTCTAAATCATCAAACACATTTCCACAACCGATCTCTTTGCTATGTAACCAATAGAAAACTCCACAGAATCTTTGCCAACCACGCGACAGCTAACTTGCTCAGAAGGAATAACCCACATGTGGAAATAACTTTTCGACATCTTCCGACGCTGCTGCATAGGGTACAATCACCATGACATTAATAACCCATCATGAGTCCGAGCTAACCCTCTAACTTCACATGTCCTTTCACCCCTCGTGGACATCAATTAAATATGCGACAACATCCTTTCCATTCAAGTTATGTCATATCCTTCTTCATTTCAAGCATCTTCTTTCTGTTATACCAAGTCTCATGCCGCATAATAACCCATGCTTTAGATTAAATCCGTAGACCCCAATCACCAATCACTAATATTCTCAAATCCCTTAGAACTCTCCTTAAGGTACGTGGTCATCCTACTACAAAGCCCATATGCAATTTCACCACTCTCCCACTTTGGGAAAACCCGCTTCCTTAATCAACTACTCGACCATCGATTCATATACCTAGCCTTTTAGAATTTTTGAACCCCAGCTGATGCTTTCCACATGTCCTTCCTCGTCCTTTGCTGTTTAGCTATTGCCTTAAATAAAATCTATCTTCGTGGCGCTTGAAACCACAATTGCTTCTATCTTTACACCTTTTGGAAGATTATGTTTCTCATACTGTCGACATTAGAGACACTAATTTATCCTTGAACTACTGCACCACACGATCTGTGACAATTGCTTCTTCAATACTATCTCACCATCACATCAACACTGCAGAACAATTGTTCATAAGCATCATGGCGTCTTGTGCCTAGCCTCAGAGCTCTTAGAGGTACCGGTACTGAGCTGAAACGACAGAATATCATTCTACAAAGCTACAATAATAGTCCAATCAACAATACCTAGAAAAATATCCCGCACCACATCTGTAGTATAATTATTCAATCCTTAATTTGTAACAAGCAATTTGTGTCACATAAGATTGAGTAGGAAATAAATAAAGGCATAAGCCTCGAGGAATCAAATCGCATAACAAGGAATCAAGAAGGGAAGTACTCCTAATAGTCTTGCAGCTTCCCGAGGATAAGCACAGACGTCTTCGTACCGATACGCGGGACTCTATTAGACTTGATCATGACTCGTGAGACCCTAAGAACCTAGTGCTCTGATACCATGTTGTCACGATCCAAACTCCACTAAGGGTCGTGGTGGCGACGGACACCGCTGTCAGGCAAGACAACCATTACTTGTTGAGTTCTCCTTTTAACGATCTTGAAAATTAAGATTTTCCTTCAACTTTTTATAAATAAAAAGAAAGATAACTACTTCAATTCGAATTAAATAATAGGCAATTAATGCGAAATATTTCAAAATCATCTCAGAACATGGTGTCACAAGTGTACTAAGACAAATAAAATACAACATCCGTCCGTAAGACAATGGACGAAATGTAAATATATTGTGGTGGAAAGGGACTATACTAGCTGCGGGCCGCCTCGAACAATGCAACTCACCTAGTCCCAGAATCATTCGCGCTGCTACGCCCAATAGGCCACTAATAACACATGAACCTGTGCAATAAAAATACACAGAAGTGTAGTATAAGTACGAAAACAACGTATACTGAATGAGTATCCCATCTAATCTCGAAGAAGTAGAGACGATGGTCAACTTCGACACTTACTAATGGTCCAATAATGATGTCAATAATACATTAAATCATGATTTCTATAAACATGATTTTAATCCAATAGAAGGAAATAAGTAAACAGTGTCACACCTCATTTTTTACATTACACCTTCGAAAATGGGTAAATAGGAGTTTTTCCAATTTAAGTGACAATCGAAATGAGATTATTATTTAAAAAATCAGAGCCGGCACTTGAGATAATTTACTGTGCCCCAAGTCACCAGTTTTAAATCACGAATCGAGGAAAAGACTGACTCTTTTTATGTCTGCGAACACAGAAATCCGGGTAAGGAATTCTGTTAATCCGGGAGAAGGTGTCTCGAGTTCCGTGGTTCTAGCACAATCGCTTAGTGATTATTACTTGGCTTAAATGTCTAATTACTTATTTTTAGGACCTATGTGCATTTATCTTTTACCTCTTTTAATTGCTTGATTATTCGTAATTGAAGAATTGAGTTGCGCATACGTATACTTTTTTCCTTTGATGCGTTAAATCATGTTATGCGAACGTATCCACTCAAATTTGATGTTAAGAATATCAACGTATAGTATATGTTACAGTGCAGTGCACATTCAGGTCCACCATCTTAGATTAATGAATGAATACTACATCCAGATCTGGTACAAATCAACAAAGAAAAATGTGAAAGGTTGGCAATCAAACTCACCAAATATCCCAGTCTCAACTTAGGAAAAGTTGCGCAAAAAGCAAATTCAACCATTTTACAGTGGAAGGGAGAGGAAACAGAAACAACACATACAATATGGCAGCAATGTTTCTCAGATACTTGGTCCAGTATGCACAAAACTAAACTACAAAGGATTGGAAATAAAACTTAAAAATTAATAAAGAATAAACGAAGCATAGAAAAATTATCTACAACCGTACTTAAAACTGACTTGGAAAGTTTGGAATTTCCTAATATCATAATAACGGCAAAATCACAATAGCATGTCCTTGATAGGTTTATATCAAGTGCAGAATGAACAAACAAGACTAAATATAAATAAACATTTCAACAAAGAAAAAGACATTGTTGAAATATATCCCTGTCCAATACCATTCAACAAAAGAGTGCAGGATGTAAGCTTGAAAACAAAGAAGGCAAAGACGAAAAAGCTTACCTATTGACAGCAAAGAAATAGTTCAAAGTACCAAATAAAAGCCAGACGTGAATCGAAATAGCCTTCACTCGACAGAAAACCGTGCCTGAACAAGACCTCGGACCGCGAGCTTCGACGACCTCGACGCTCGCCGGAATATTCGTACTAAACTAATGACCAACGAACATAGCATAGAGCTACTGTTGCATTTATGAAGAATGGAGATAAGGTGAAGAACGCAGTGGAAGTTGGTGTTTTGTTTTCTTCCATTCTAGCTGCTGTAGCTTGAAGAACGAAGAAAGTTTTTTTCTTTTTCAATTTTTGTTTAAAAAAAAGCAGTTCGTGTACAGGGGAGGGTCATTTCAGTTCAGCAGCTTATCCCTGTATATGTGTAAGTTTGTTTTTTTAGGTTAGTTCATGGAGGAAGAAAAGTTCTTTCCCACTGTTAGGGACAACAACGGATTTTTTTGAGTTTTTTTTTTTTTTTTGGAGTCTCCCCGTTTTGGCTGATTAGCCTTAGCTTTTGTAGGTGTATGGTTTAGGGTTATATTTTATATTTTTGCTCATTAATTCTTAGGTTTTTTTTGTGTATTAGGTCCTTAGTGTTTTTTTTATTTGTTTTTATTCCAAAGAAGAATTTAGAATGATCCTTATGCTTAATGGGGCTAATCCAAATTAGGCCAAGAACTACACTCTAAAACTCTTAAAATGGTGATCCAACATCTTAATTGACCCCTTCTAAAATAAGATAAAAATACTATACAATACCAAAGCTAATCCTAATTAATTAAACTAAACACGAAACTGTTTTTGTGTTTTTGAAATTATATATAGATAAAAATAAAGTACTACATTTGTAATTTTTTTAAATTATTAAAATTACATAAACTAAGATTTTTTTTGTAATTTTTCTTTTTATGACAAAAATAAATAAAAGAAGTCAAAAATAGTTAAAATAGCTAAATTATGCCCAAAATTAAATATTTACATTCTAAAATATAAAAAATATTGGGAAGGGTCAAAAATCACATGTCTTCAAACAGTTAATTCATTTATAGGAAATTTCCAAAAAAATTTCTTTTCATTATTTATCCAAATATTTTCAAGCCATGAAGAGGCAATAACAACTTTAATAAATTCAAGGAAACAATACCAGCATGCGCAAATAATCACTGTCGGACGTACGACCTGATCCAACATAAAAGTAATTGTGCACTGCCGAGGGTCGAACATCTCGAACCATAGATGCATCTATTACCCTGCTCCCAAACTATCCATACGACGTGGGCAATAGTAAAATAAATCCAAATAACGAGCAAACCAATAAAATTTACTCTAATACTTGTAACAATTCAAATTATGTAAGTTCTCAACTCCACTCAAAAATTTGACCAAAATGCCCTCGGGCCCACGTGCCCGGATTCCAAATTTTTTTTTTTTGAAAATAAAGTTTACCCATGAACTCACTAACTCAAATATATGATTTTTCTCTTAATTTCATACCAAAAATTATGGTTAAAATCCAAGAATATTAATTTTCTAGAATTTTCCTCAAACTCTAGGTTTTCTTCAAATTTTCTATATCTAATTCCATATATAGACCTTGTATTTAACTCAAACCCAGTAGGAGTCACTTACCTCATGCTTGGTAGGGAAAATGACACTTCAAAGTTGCTCCAAAATTGGCTCCCATGGAAGAAATGAAGTGAAAATGAGCCAAAACCCGATTTTTAAAAGAACACTGCCCAGGCGACCCTTCTTTGCGAACGCGAAAGTGCCCTCGCGTTCCGAAGCACAACCTGCTTTAGCCCCAAATTTCCTCATCGCATTCGTGACTGCCGCCGTTCGTGAAGGTCAGCTTCTCAGAACCTACGCGTTCGCGTACCCGGCCTCGCGTTCGCGTAAGCCAATGACATCATGCCTGCTTTTCCTTTTATGTGTTCGCGATCTCTCCCTCGCGTTCGTGTAGCAGCTCAATCCACACCTTCACGTTCACGAAGGCCAAAACCAGCAGTCTCCTATTTTCCTCTTCGCGTTCGCTAAGAAGGACACTAAATACCCGCAACCAACAAGAGCTTTTTATCCAAATTTGATCCGAAACCATCCCGAAACACACCCGAGGCCCCCGGGAGCCCAACCAATCATACCAACCAGTCCCAAAACACGTTATGGACTTGCTCGAGGCCTCAAATCATATCAAAACAATGCTAATACCACGAATTGACCTCCAATCCAATCTTTATGAACTTTAGAATTTCAAACTTCTATTTTCGATGATTAAACCTATCAAAGCACGTCCGATTGACCTCAAATTTTGTACACAAGTCATATTCGACATCACAAACCTACTCCAACTTTCGGAATCGAATTCTGACCCTGATATCGAAAAGTCCACTTCCGGTCAAACTTCTCAAAAACCTTCAAATTTCTATCTTTAGCCAAATAACTCCAAAATGACCTATGGACCTCCAAATTCACTTCCGATCGCGTTCCCAACTCCAAAAGCACCATACTGAGCTATTTACAGACTTGGAATCCCAAACGGGCATCGATAACACTGAAATACACTACAAGCCAAACTTATGAAATTTCTTCCAAAATGCTAACTTCCACAATATGCGCCAAAACACTCCCGGGTTATCCAAAACATGAACCGGGAATGCGCCCAAGTCCCAAATTATCATATAAGCCTGCTGGAACCTTCAGATCCCGATTCCAAGATCATTTACTTTAAAATCCAATCTTAAGTTAATTCTTTCAAGTTAAAGCTTTCGAAATGATAATTTTGTTCGCAAATTAGTCCTGAACTTCCCGAAATTCAATTATGACCACGCGTACAAGTCATACCAACTGAAATGAAGCTGCTCATGGCCTCATACTACTGAACGATGCACTAGGGCACAAAAAGACCGATCGGGTCGTTACACCCGGGGGCTCGGGTAGGATTCGAGATAGCTTCAGAGTGATTTTCCAAGAAATAGGATTGCTGGTACTGGTATGATCGCAATTGCAATGTATTGGTCGCAAATGTTGTCATCGCATTTGCGAGGTTCTTGGCGGCTGGGGGAATCGTTCGCATTTACGACAATTGGGTTGCTTTTGTGAGGCCTAAGGGGTTCGCATTTTGCGAAACCTTTATTGCATCTGCGAATTATGCCAGTCCGGTCGGGGGTCTCATTTGCGATGCAATCTTCGCATTTGTGATTTTCCTGTTGCAAATGCGACATAAGAGGGTCATGTCTAGCTATTAATTTCGAGACTTACTATACTAAGCTTAGACCATTTTAGCTCATTTCTTTCATCCCCTTAGGCGATTTTTGGAGTTTTAGAAGAGGGTTTTCACCTAAAAATTTGAGATAAGTAATTTCTACACAACATGAGTTAAATACAAAGATTATAGGTAGATTACCATGTGAAAATTAGGGAAAATCAAGAATTTTAGATGAAAAACCTAGAGTTTGATATAAATAATATTGAACCACGAAATTCGTTAGGGAATGGAGTAAAAATCATATATTCTTGATCCTTACGTAATGGGTAACAACTGTCTTCAAAAATATTCGGAATTCCGGAATGTGGGCCCTGGGGTGAATTTTAGGAACCTTACATTTAGGGTTGGTAAAATTGGTTTAATAATTATAAGATGAACGTTTGAGCATGTATTGACTAGTTCTTATCCCATTTGAATATTTTTGGATCGTTCGGCTCCAATTTGGAGGTTTGAGCGTGTTCTTGAATTAGGATGTAGGCTCCGGAGCGAGGTGAGTCTTATTTCTAACCTTGTAAAGGGAATTGTTCCCATAGGTGAATTAATTACATATGTGCTACTAATTGTGGGGGCTACGTACGTACGATGTGACGAGAGTCCGTGGGTAGCTACTATTATGCTTATGTTGAGGAGTCTAGGACCCAAAAGCATGTTTACTTATAATAAATGCAACTTTATTGATAATTTAAATTGCTTAAATCATATCGAAGTGGCAAATGATTTTTTAGAAGAGTTAAACTTTATTTTCATGACTTGTAAAAAGGAAAATTACACCTCCTTGAATAATTGTTTCCTTGATGAATGTCCTGATTGACTGTTTGAATATGTGTTTCTATCTGTACCTTCGCCGCATGTATGATTCGAGAGTAGGGTGATTTTTTATTTATACTTGACCGCGTCGCATGTATGATTCACGAGCGGGGTAATAAGTGCATCTGTTGTTCGCGCCATTCGATCCTCTGACAGTGCACAATTTGAATACTTGTTGAATCAGGTCGTACGACCTCGGCATATTTTGCGCATGCTTGTAATGCTTGCTTGAGATTTTTGAACTAATATTGTGTCTCTAGCCTGAGATAAATTGATAAATAATAGATTATGAAATTGGAGACTTCTTAATATAAAACGGAAATGTTTACATGTTTCGTGACTTACTTAAATTTACTACCGTTTTTAATAAATCCATAATTATTTACACTATTAATATATTACTATTGGACCACTAGTAAGTATCGAAGTCAACCCTCGTGTCTACTTCTTCGAGATTAAACGGGATACTCACTAGGTATACGTTGTTGTCGTACTCATACTACCTTTTTTATGCATTTTTGTTGCACAGGAGCATGTAAGTCTAGTGGCCTAGTTTGGCGCAACGACATGGTTGATACTGGGACTCAGGCGAGTTGTACCCCCCGAGACGATACACAGCCAGCAGAGTCTCTTTCAGAGTATTGTACTGTATTTTCTTTTCTGTCCAATTGTATTCTGGACAGTTATTGCATTTTTATTTTATTCCCTAATAAATGCCCATGCACCTGTAATACCGGATTTTGGGATGACCAAGGGTATTTGTATTAATTTCCTAAACATTTCTATTTAATTTGAAATGGTTATCTTTTACTAGTAAAACTGAAGGAAAAATAATAGTTTTCAAAATTATTAAAACAAGGCCTAAATTATGTATTTATGATTGGCTTGCCTGACAGCAGTGTCCGGCGCCATCACGATCCTGAGTGGATTTTGGATCGTGACAGATATATCTCCAACATAATATGCAGGAAACAAACTATTAAATTATTTAATTCGAGCAAATTATATTAGATACAAATTTTTCACTGTATTACACATCTCCATTATAATATACTGGTCTATATAGCTTAATAAGTAGTTTTTCCAGCATAATTTACAGGAAGCAACAAAAATAAGAACTCCAACAAGAATTACATCAGCAAAAATTATTTAATCTATCATATTATACTTAAAAACATACCATCGATATTATAATCTTCAATCGTTACAACTTTATTAGAATTAATAAATCGGTCAAACTTAGGGTAAAGAATTTGGATTGTGCACATCCAGTATAACATACTAGATATTATGGTTTTGCAATCTATACCTCCAATATAAAATGCAGGAAACAAACTTTTAAATTATTTAATTCGAGCAAATTATACTAGCTACAAATTTTCCACTGTTTTATGAATCTCCATTATAATATACTGGCCTATATAGCTTAATAAGTAGCTTTCCCAGCATAATTTACTGGAAGCAACCAAAATAAGAACTCCAACAAGAGTTGCATCATTCAAAAATATTAAATCTAACATATTATACTTAAAAACACACTATCGAAGTTATTGTCACACCTCCCTTTTTAACGCTACACCCACCCCGAAGGATAGCATATAAGAAAATTTTCTAATTTACGTAATATTATTCGAAATGGAATTATTTATTCAATTTTATTCAGAGTCGCTACTTGAGATGGTTTGTTTTCTGGTGTCCCAAGTCACCAGTTTATTTTAAATCCCAAATCGAGGAAGATTTCGACTTTCCTTTTGAAGTCTGCGAACTAGAAATTCTGAATAAGGAATTCTGTTAACCCGAGGAAAGGTGTTAGGCGCCCCCGGATTCCGTGGTTCTACCATGGTCGCTTAAACTATCATAATTGGACTATTATCTGATTTTAATACATGTTTTAGCATATGGTATAATTTTAAATCATTAACCGCTTTTAAATATTTCTATGAAGATTACAACGTTATCTAAAATGTATCTTTGAACCACGCCACATGAAATGCACCCGCGGCCCGAGACACATTTTATTTAACGTTGTGAGATTTAGATTTGGGTCACATGAAATGTCCTCCCGAGTTTAGGACGGTAAGTTATTAAAATAACGTGCCTAAAGCACCTACATGTTGTTAACTTTGCGAGGGCCATGAAATTTTTGCTAAATGACGCACCTCGAATTCTTAGAATTTAAAAAAGAAATAATTAAATGAGGGCCCCGTATTTGAGATTTTATTTGGCACGGCGCACCTTAATTATTCCAAAGGGCCTAGTTAATTGAAAGGCTAAGGGGGATTTTTAATTATTTTTTTCAACTAAAGGTTCGACTCTAATAGGCATCGTTTTAAAGGACCAATTAACTCAAAGAAAAATTGCTTTAGCAAACAACAAATGCACGAATTCATTGAAAATGCCTTCAGGGTTGGGCCTAGACGAGCCTAGTTCTTAGAGAGAAGTGGACATCTAATTAAACTGAACGTGCCCTCGAATCTGAGATTAAACGTCAATTATTTGTGTCAGCTTTAGGCCCAAACTTTCAACAACATCAATTAAATATCAATCAACCAAAAAGCTATATGGAATATGAAATTGAACTAACAGTTTTACTTCTGAACTTTTAAAGTATTGAAACACCAATCAAGTAGCTGACCATTTCTGCATTTTTTAATGCAAAAATACTTAAGCACGCTCCTAAGCAAAGAAGGAATGGATTAATGCATAGCTCGAATGTTTTCCAAAGAAAAACAAAACGTAAAGAGTCAAGCTAAATTCGAAAGTTTCATACCTGAAAGTCAAACTCAAATCCATTTGGAAGCCATTTGGCATTAAAAAAAAAAATAACAACAGTACTTAATGAATTCAGGGCCTAGTTCGATTTGCACAAAACAAAACAGCATGGACGATCTAATTTTACTGATCATTTAACCTGTTTACTTCAAAACCAAGCAAACTCAAAAATTTGAGTTAAGGGACCACAATCCTTATGTTATACATGTTATTCCTGAAAAACTAGGAATACTTTTAAACCAAACGACATTTAGGTAAAAATTCAAACTTAGCTGTTAACAGCTTAACTAATCGGATTGAAGAAAAGAAATGGAGAAGATGATGAACAGTAGAGAGGAAAGAGAAGAGAGAAAAAGTGAGAAATGAAAAGTTGTAATTGATTGATCTGATCTCATCTCGAAGCTTCCCCCGTGTATATACAAAATTGTAATAATAAAATGTAATGTGTGTGTGTAATTACATTTGTGTCCCTGTACTCTATACAAAATCATTTACACAGCTTAAATACATTTGCCCTTGGGCTGCTACTATCTTGGGCCATCACTGGCCATTCCTTGTAGTCTATTGTCTGTAGTGGGCTACTTAAATGATAAGGTTGAGAAGGATGAGAAAGAGATGATTGTACAAGCCTGTAAAGATCATCATCCAATTTACCAATTTCCAGTGGCCTCTTCAGAGAAGGGGCCTGTATTAGACAAGAAAACTTAGTAAATGAGACAATAGAATTCAGCTGTTGAACAAGCTTGAAAACAGAGATCAAATTGTATTGAAAACTGGGAATGTATAGCACATGATGCAAAGTGAAACAAAGGAATTTAAGAGATCCAGTACATGTTACTTTAACCTTATAACCAGTAGGAAGTGTAACTAAGTATGGGACAACTAGGGGTTTGATGTCAAAGAGAAGGGATTTATTTGAAGTCATATGGTCAGTGGCACCAGAATCAATGATCCAAATACATGCACTAACTCTAGTTAACATGCAAGCACCATAAGATACATCTTTTAAAGGTTGAATAGAGGAAGAAAGTGTACCAGCAAAGTTTGCAGACCCCATCACATTGGATTGATGCTGAGATTCAGACAGTTGAGTTTGTTGGAGAAGGAGCAAAAGCTGTGAATATTGCTCCTTGGTCACCCAGGAATACCAGAGTCTGAAGTGGTAGAATTTTGCACACCCTCACCCACATTTGATGTATCAGCATTTGCAACAGAAACCACACCTTTTTGTACATCAACACTAGCAGCAGCTCTCTTATCCCTGGTAAATTTGAAGTCTGGAGGGAACCCATGCAACTTGTAGCATTTTTCAATTAAATGACCTGGCTTCTTGCAATATCTACAAACTAGGTCTGATTTGTTTGTATCAAATCTGGCTTTTTGAGTAAATTGTCTGGGATTTGAGTGAGTTCCATAAGGCTTTTTCATAAACTGAGTGCTAAAAGCACTGGACTCAGTGTGGAATTGGGAAGGTGAATGAATGACTTGTCTTTGCCTTTCATCCTGAAGAAGTATGTTGTAAGCACTGTCCAAGGAAGGTGGTGGTTGCATCATAAGGATATTACTCCTAACTCCTATGTATATGTCATTCAACCCCATAAGGAACTGATGCAATTTATTTTCATCATCCTCTTTCTGAATTTCAATCCTAGCACTACATGTAGTACCACAACCAGATACAACACTCCTTGAGGTTCTCATAAATGTCAAATTCATCCCATAACTTCTTCAATTTATTGAAATAAGAGGCTATGTCTAAAGAGCCCTGAGTGGTGGAAGCAAGCTGTTGTTTCACTTCGAAAATTTTAGTACCATCAACTGACCCATATCTATTATTAAGTTGGACCCAGATACTATGAGCAGTGTCAGAGTATTGGACACTCTCTGCTATCTCAGGAGTGAGGGAATTTGTGAGCCATGAAATGACCATATTGTTACACCTATCCCACTGTCTAAACTGTGGGGAATCTTCAGAAGGTTTAGGCATTGCGCCATCTATAAAACCTATTTTGTTCCTAGCGGACAAAGATACTATCACATTTCTTCTCCAACCCCCAAAACCAACCCCTGAGAAAGGATTGGTAACCAAGGAAATACCAGGAACATCAGACGACATGAGAAATAGGGGATTCGAGGGACTAGGGACAAAGCTAGTAGGAACAGAAGGAGAATCATCTACTACATCCACCATTTTTAACTGCTTATGTCATTTAACCACAAACAAACAGTAGATCGTAACTATACCAGATGGCTAACACATGAATCGACCAGAAACCAACCAGAAACAAACAAAAATTACAGCCTCTGATGTTTACACAACATGCAACAATTTTAACAACAAAAAATACAAGCAATTTTGACGAAAAACTAACCGAATCGAAAACCCTAATTTTGTGAATCAACAGAAACTTGAATGAAAGCCGGTGAGGGTAACATCGGTCGAAAGCTCGTGATGAGTAGAACCGAAATATACCCGCTCTGATACCATGTTAACAGCTTAACTCATCGGATTGAAGAAAAGAAATGGAGAAGATGATCAACAGTAGAGAGGAAAGAGAAGAGAGAAAAAGTGAGAAATGAAAAGTTGTAATTGATTGATCTGATCTCATCTCGAAGCTTCCCCCGTGTATATACAAAATTGTAATAATAAAATGTAATGTGTGTGTGTGTAATTACATTTGTGTCCCTGTACTCTATACAAAATCATTTACACAGCTTAAATACATTTGCCCTTGGGCTGCTACTATCTTGGGCCATCACTGGCCATTCCTTGTAGTCTATTGTCTGTAGTAGGCTGCTTAAGCGGAAGCCCAACACTGAGCATTTAGAGTAAGAGGTAGTGCAGAGAATTCAAATACAGAATAAGTTAAAACTATGAGAATATGAAACTAATAATTATTATTTCTCCAACTTGGGTTACATATCTTCAGGCAAGAGCTCAACCGTGCTTCATTTCTCAGTCAAGGCTCAAGGAAAATACCTAAAAAATTACGAAGGAAGCAAGAAGAATGAGGAACTAACAACAGCAGAACAAGGAACCAGGCTCAAAACCAATAAAACAATACTAAAACCAAGGCAGCTCAAACCCAAAATCCAATAGAACAGTAACTCAATCAGAAAACTTAAACCAGTTCTTGTCAACACCCAAATTCACTTCATTTTCAACCCCAAGTGAATCAGAAATTCTTTCAGAAATTAAAAGCTTTAGAAATCACAGATGAAGACTAATGGAACAATAATTTTTCTGAAGTCTCCTAGCTATTTTTTTGAGAGTTTTTCTCTATTTGTTTCCTCTACAATCTATGTAGTCTTTTCTAAAAAATGTGAATTCTAAAAATCTCTTCTAAAAGTCTGAATTCAATTCCATTAGCAATGCCTTTATAGGCAAGCTATAAGGGTAGCATAAACATGTTAAGTTTTGCCCATTAGACCTTTCCCAATTTTTATTTTTGCTAGTTGGTCCCTAAAATTTTGACTTGCTTGCCAAGCAAGTCTATTTTTCAGATTCTAAGAAGCTTCCTAAGCAGTTATTGAATGATTCCTATAGTTAAACTTCCTAGACTACCTTTAAACCCTCTGAAATTTACTTCAGCAAATCACATAGATCAATTTGACCCAATGATATACACCAAATTAAAGGGGCTACAGTTTTGCAAAATGGGTCGACAACAACGTAAAGACCAAATCATAAATTAGACCCACCAAATTCTATAAGCCTCTAAAAAATGGAATAATCACAAATACTGAAATAATTTTTTCAAAAATAAAATTTAAACTAAGTTACTGCTTAATTATCACAAATAAAAGGAATTAACTAAGCTATTAATTCAAACAAAATAATTAACTAATTAAGGAAAAGTTTATGAATTATTCATGCAAGAACGAATGATTCCGGAATAAATAAAAAAGATTCAAGAAGAGGAGAAGAAACAGAAAAATAGAGAAAGAAAGAAAAATTGAAGAAAAGGTAATAAAAGAAAAAGAAAAATACCTAAAAAGGTGCTTCGAACAGTGAAAGGTGGTGATGGACCTTTGATATCTCAAATCCTCGGCTCATTCTGAGATTAATCATGTAATTTTTTTTATCATAAACACATGAATAAAACAAGAGGGAGCCTAAAATTTCCACAGAACCCTTGGATTAGAAAATTTTGGATTTTAGGGTTGAGTTCTAATTTAATATTCGAGGAGTTCATGGGTGATTTGCGGGAAAAGAGTGATATATTTAGGACGAGGGAGTCTTGGTGGTCCTATGGTGTTAGTTTGGAGGGGATTGGGACCGGCGCCGCCACCGGAGAACGTTAGGGCAGCGCTATGGTTTCTATGATTTGGGATGTTCTGGTGGGATTTGGAAGGAACAGAGTGGGGATTTAGGATGAGGAGGAGGAGGAGAAGCGGCAGTGTAATTTTTGGGGTATTTGGCCGCCGGCAGCCGCCGTGGGCGATTTCCGAGGGGCGTAAGGCGGCCATTTAAGGCAGAGTTTGGTTGGAGTCTCTAAAGGATTGTGAGAGATGATGGGGGAAGGGGTAGGGGACGTTTGGACATATATATTTTGTGATCCTCAGTTTCAGACCGTTGGATCTCAATGATCCAACAGTGGAGATCAAACATGCACAAAACGGGGTCGTTTGGATGGGAAAGGGGCTGGATCGGGTTTTTTTGATGGGTTTGGGCTGGGTATGCACAAACCACTGGAGATCAAACATGCACAAACCGGTGTTTCTTTTTATTTTAAAACTTTTATCTTTTTTTTTTCATTTTAAAATTCCCGTTCTTTAAAATTAATAATTAAAAGTAAAAACCTACATTATTCTAAAAAATTAAATTAACCTAAAAAATACTAATCAATAATTATCTCAAAAATCCAAATTAAAGGGACACTATCAAAATTTAAAAAAAAATAATTTAAAAGTGTCAGAAACAAACTATTTTTTGTGATTTTGTAACATTAATTAGCTAATTATCCTAAAAATATAAAATTGGATCCTAAATGCAAATGCAACATATTTTTGTATTTTTTTTATGAATTTGATAAAACTAAACATGCACACAAAAAATGCAAACAAACAAGAAAATTATGCAATAACTCCTAGAAATAACAAAAAATTAAAAGGAAAACCCCTTCTAGAATTACGTTTAACGTCCCTTTATGACTTTTTTTGGGAATTCTCTAGAAGTAATTCATGCGTGGCAAAAATCACGTGCTCACAACTGCCCCTCTTTGCTTGGAGATACGAAGAGTTTTCGGGCAAAGATAAAATAAGCAATGATGAGGGATTTTTGCCCGTTTGAAACTCTTTGAGAAGCATTTTTGAAAAGCGTCTGACCGAACCTTGCTTCAGAGGCTGCCTACATATCCTTGGCTATAAAGGAATTAGGTCAGTGTAATTTTAGAAGTTTTGGTAGCAGGGACTACTAGAAAACTGTTATTTCACTATTGCTACAGTTGCTACTGCTTGCCAACCTTCTTTTTACACCAAAAAGGAAAATCAAAAGCTAAGCTAGCTAGGCCTATCAACCACGAGTTACAAGATTCCTATCTATAAATCTCTTGAAGCTTGATTTTGAGTATTAGATGGTTTTTGTTGTGGACTCAAATTTGAATCTTGATGCTCGTTAGCTGCAGCTGCTGGTTCTTTCTTCAGCGTTGGATCAAGGCGGGACATACAGAGCTTGTGAGTTCAACCATATCATGAGCAATTCTCATCTCTGTCTGCTTCAAAATTTTGAATTCACTTATTTTGTTCTTATTCTTCTTTTCTTTATTATGGACTGAGGCTCATTCTTTCGACTATCTCGGATCCTGTGCCTCGAAGTCAAACCTACTCAGATGCCAACACAAACGAACGAACAAAGTTTCTGCCCCAGTTTTCACTAGGAAAATTTGTGAGTTATTTGTGACAAAAGTCTGAACTCTTTTTTATCTTTCTTGTCTTTTTTCCGAATAAAATAAGAATTGTGTCTATCTAGAAGGGAAAAGAATAGGAAATCGAGTCCTATATCTTAAATATCAACTTAGGAATTGGAGCCCCAATGTTGGTGGAAAAGGCGACTAGGGAACAGAGGCCCTATGTATAAAAACTCAACTCAAGGAATGGAGCCCCAATGTTGGTGAAAAGCGACTAGGGAATGGAGGACCTATGTATAAAAACTCAACTTAGGGATTGGAGCCCTAATGTTTGTAAAAAGGTGAATAGGGAATGAAGGCCCTATGACTAAAAGCTCAACGCAGGGATTGGAGTCCTAATGTTAGTAAAAGGCGACTAGGGAATACATGCCCTATGTCTAAGAACACAACTGAGAGATTGGAGCCCTAATATTGGTAAAAAGGCGACTAGGGAATGGAAGCCCTATGTCTAAAAATCTCAACTCAGGGGTCAGAGCTCAAATGTTGGTGAAACCGTGACTAGGGAATGGAGACCCTATGTCTAATAATTCAATTAAGGGATTAGAGCCCTAATGTTGGTAAAAAGGCGACTAGGGAATGGAGGCCCTATGTCTAAAAACTCAATTCATGGATTGGAGCCCTAATGTTGGTAAAAGGTGACTAGGGAATGGATGCCCTACGTCTAAAAATTCAACTCAGGGATTGGAGCCCTAATGTTTGTAAAAGGCGGCTAGGGAATGGAGGCCCTATGTCTGAAAACTCACCTCAGGGATTGGAGCCCTAATATTGGTAATAGGCGACTAGGAAAAAGAGGCCATATGTCTATAAAATCAACTCAGGGATTGAATCCCTAATGTTGGTAAAAAGAGACTGGGGAATGGAGGCATTATGTCTAAAAACTCGACTCAAGGATTGGAGCCTTAATGTTGGTAAAAAGGCGACTAAGGAATGGAGGGCCTATGTCTTAAAACTCAACTTAGGGATTGAAGCCCTAATGTTGGTAAAAGGCGACTATGGAATGGAGGTCATATGTTTAAAAACTCAACTCAGGGATTGGAGCCCTAATGTTGGTAAAAAGGCGACTAGGGAATGAAGGCCCTATGGCTAAAAACTCAACTTAAGGATTAGACAGCCCTAATGTTGGTAAAAAAGCGACTAGGGAATGGAGGCCCTATGTCTAAAAACTCAAATCAGGGATTGGAGCCCTAGTGTTGGTAAAAAGGCAACTAGGAAATGGAGGCCCTATTTCTAAAAACTCAACCCAAGGATTGGAGCCCTAGTGTTGGTAAAAAAGGCGACTAGGGAATGGAGGCCAAATATGTAAAAACTCAACTCAGGGATTGGATCCCTAATGTTGATAAAAGGCGACTAGGGAATAGAGGCCCTATGTCTAGAAACTGAACTCAGGGATTGGAGCCCTAATATTGGTTAAAGATGACTACGGAATGGAGGCCTTATGTCTAAAAACTCAACTCAAGAATCGGAGCCCTAATGTTGGTAAAAGGGAGAGTGGGGAATGGAGGCCCTATGTCTAAAAACTCAACTTAGGGATTGGAACCCTAATTTTAGTGAAAGGCGGCTAGGGAATACATGCCCTATGTCTAAGAACTCAACTCAGAGATTGGAGCCCTAATATTGGTAAAAAGGCGACTAGGGAATGGAGGCCCTATGTCTAAAAATCTCAACTCAAGGTTCAGAGCTCTAATGTTGGTAAAAGGCGACTAGGAAATGGAGGCCCTATGTCTAAAAACTCAACTTAGGGATTGGATCCCTAATGTTGATAAAAGGCGATTAGGGACTAAATGCCCTATGTCTAAAAAAACTGAACTCAGAGATTGGAGACCTAATGTTGGTAAAAGGCGACTAGCGAATGGAGGCCTTATGTCTAAAAATTCAACTCAGGAATCGGAGCCCTAATGTTGGTAAAAGGGAGACTTGGGAATGGAGGCCCTATGTCTAAAAACTCAACTCAGGGATTGGAACCCTAATGTTGGTAAAAGGCGACTAGAGAATGAAGGCCCTATGTATAAAAAACTCAACTCAGGGATCAGAGCCCTAATGTCGGTAAAAGGTGACTAGGGAATGGAGGCTCTTTATCTAAAAAGTAAACTCAGGGATTGGAGCCCTAATGTTGGTAAAAGGGCGACTAGGGAATGGAGGCCCTATGTCTTAAAACTCAACTCAAGGATTGAAGCCCTAATATTGGTTAAAATATAAAAGATTGAGGTTTGTAATCCTAAGCTACCATTTTTGTTTTGGATTTTTTTTTTCATTTTCATTTCATTTTATTTCAATAAAATGCAGGAAAGAATTTTGGAGGACAATTTCCCTTTTGGGTTGATTGTTGTTGTGAAGCTGTTTCTAGCTTTTGTGATTTTTTTCCTTTTGATTGCACCTGCTTTTGCACGGGTGCTTTGGTTGCACCTATTTCATTTTTTCAAAAAAAGAAAAATCGTTAGTTTGAAATGGTGGTTGGTTTTGTGCCCTTGATTGACTCGATCATTTGATCTCGGCCCAACCCTTTTGTAAGAATCTCTGCTGCTTGTTGGTTTTTCTGAAGATTGATCTCTCTTTCAATCCGAGGAACTCCATTTTTCAAGATTTCATGACGGCTTGACCGTGTGAGGCTCCGGCCTTTATCACTTCACTCTACCTCTAAGGGCTTTCGACTTCGGATTTCTTTTCATTTTCAATAACTTTGATTTCAGAGCATCAGCAATCATGGCCAGTAGGGATCGACCTGGAGCATCCACTGAGGCTGGGTAGTTTTCTTTGGCTTTTTTCAGGCAGAAATCTGTAAAACCAATCTTGCCACCTTTTCTTTGTATTAGTTTAGGGAACAAAGTTAGACTGAAAGGGATTCAAGGAAAAGTAAACACGAGGCAAAGAAATGAATTTAAAGAGAAGCGTCCCTTTCGGGGAGGAAGGAAGGACTTATCTTGAGTACATGCAGACTTCAATAGACATGACATGCTCCTTGGACTGGGTGCCCATTCTGCACAACTTTCCCAACTTCTCATAAACTCATAACCCACATTTCCAACTGAGAAACCTTGCCAGGACTCTGATGGTGGTGATGGGTTTCTTTTTTAATCGACGGCGCCCTTTGCAGATTTTCACCAATAGACCTCTCTTATTTCTCTTCTCACTGTTTCCTGATAGTGATCTTTACGTGCTTTCACTAAACAGGATCTCTCATTTTCAATTTCTCTGCTCACTGTCGCCTTATGATGCTCGTAGGTTTTTACCGATAAGACATTCTCCTTTTATTTCTCTCCTTTTAATTGTATCGGATCCAAGCAACTGTGTTCTCTAATTTCAAAAACCTTTGGCCGATTGATCAGAAGGACTTGAACAAGGTTTGGGTAAAAAGAATTGGATCGAATTATAATTTGGAACCTTTCAGGCGGGACCATCGCCGAACTATTATATCATCTACCCTAGTTTCACTTTTTGGGAAAAACTGGATTTTTATTTTGTCGTGTCTGAACCCTAGAGAGAGGCTGCCTACGTATCCTTTCAGAATCAAGTCAAACGTAGTTCAGGAAAATTTTTTGTTTTTGTTGTTTTATTGTTTTTTTCTTTCTTTTGTTTGATGCTTTTTTTCTTCTTTTTTTCATTCTTCATTTATTTTTCTTCTTTTTTTTCTTTTTTTTATTTTTCGATTTCAATTTTTTTCAATAACACTTTCAGGTTCCAAAGAGGGTGATTAAAGAAGAGCAACCAGCTCAAAGAGTTTGCAAAAGGTTAATAGTGTATTAGGTAGAGAGAATAAAAGCATTCATCGTCCTAATCAGAGAACGTTGCTGAAAAGATACTAAGCATAGTACATTTTTACTGCATCCGCATTCACATATACTTCAGGATCGTTTCCTTCGACATATCCCAAGTATAATGCCCCTCTTGGCAATATATTTTTGATGATTTACGGGACTTTACAGGAGCGAATTTTCCTTTTGCTTCTTGAAGATGGAGAAGAATGAACCTTAACACGAGTTGCCCCACTTCGAAATTCCT
The DNA here is from genome assembly GCA_034376525.1 of Nicotiana benthamiana. NCBI lineage: Eukaryota > Viridiplantae > Streptophyta > Magnoliopsida > Solanales > Solanaceae > Nicotiana > Nicotiana benthamiana. Next base: position 55,848,032 of record CM067325.1, on the reverse strand, counting down.
GGGCCATATTTTTTTGTTGTATGCAATGACCATTCTTTGTTGGTACAATTGCCCGTGGCAGACTACAGCCATTCGCTTTTCATCAATTAAAGTCAACTATTCTAGACGGGTCTTGACCCACTCATTATCTTCAATCTCAACTTCAACAATGATATGGAGAAAGAATATTTCAACTTCCGCAGGTATCACTACTTCATTACCATAGACCAAGAGGTATGGGGTTGCTCCAACCGATATGCGTACCATAGTGCGATATCCCAATAATGCAATAGGCAGATTTTCATGCCACTGCCTGGAGCTCTGAATCATCTTTCTCGAAATCTTCTTGATGTTATTGTTTGCTGCTACGACCGAACCATTGGCTTTAGGTTAATAAGGAGTGGAGTTTCAATGCGTTATTTAAATTGTTTGCATATATCTTCCATCAAACGACTATTCAAGTTTGGAGCATTACCTATGATGATAGTTGCAGGAATACCAAAACAGCGGATAAGATGGGAGTGCACGAAATCTACCACAACTTTCTTAGTGACAGATTTGAGAGTGATGACTTCAACCTATTTTGTGAAGTAGTTGACAACGACCAGTATAAATCGGTGCCCGTTTGAGGCTTTCACCTTGACTGGCCCAATGGTGTCCATGCCCCAAGCAACAAATGGCCAAGGCGCTAACATGGGATGCAATTCTGTGGGTGGTGCATGAATCAAATCACCGTGCACCTGAAACTGATGGCACTTCCGAACAAAGCTAAAATAGTCTCTTCCATGGTTATCCAGTAATAGCCCGCTCGAAGGATTTTCTTTGCCAAAATATACCCATTCATATAGGGTCCACATACTCCCGCGTGTACTTTATACATGATTCTTCCAGCCTCCTCTGCGTCAACATATCTTAACAGGTTGAGGTCCAGAGTTCTTTTGTACAAGACATCACCACTCAAAAATAAACCATTTGCGCGCCGTCTAATGGTTCTCTTTTGGTCCCCACTGGCTTGCTCGGGGTATTCTTTCATTTTCAGAAATCTTTTGATGTTATGGTACCATGGCTGAGTATTTGGTTCTGCTTCAACCGTATTACAATAACCATGCCTTTCCAGGATTTGGATTTCCAAGGGATCTATGTGAGTATTGCCTGGATACGACAACATTGAGGCCAAAGTAGCAAGAGCATCGGCCAGTTTATTGTGACAACGAGGGATGTACCTAAACGCTATTAACTTGAATCACCTGCTAAGTCTTCCAGATGCTGCTTGTAAGGGATGTTCTTGACATCTCGGGTTTCCTATTCTCCCTAAGCCTGTCGAATAATCAAATTTGAGTCTCCCATGATTTACAACTCTTCGACATCCTGGTCGATCGCCATGTTTATACCCATAATGCATGCTTCTTATTCAGCAGTGTTGTTTGTGCAGGAAAACCAAAGTCGAGCTATGGTTGGGTAATGCTGACCACTGGGTTAGATCAAAACTGCCCAATTCCTACACCTTTTGTGTTGACCGCTTCATCAAAAAACATTTTCCAAGCAGTAATATCCTCGGATATTGCCTCGACCGAGTTTACCTCTTCACCCGAGAAGTAAGTATTCAAAGGTTGGTATTCATCATTGATCGGGTTTTCAGCCAAATGATCCGTCAATGCTTGGGCTTTCATTATCGTGCGAGTGACATAGACTATGTCAAATTACGTGAGCAGGATCTGCCATTTTGCTAACCTTCCTGTGGGCTTTGGTTTATGGAATATGTATTTTAAAGGATCCATCCTGGTTATGAGGTAAGTGGTGTAGTGTTGTAGATAATGTCTCAACATCTGAGCAACCCAAGTTGAAGCACAACATGTTCTTTCCAACAAAGTGCACTTAGCCTCATAACTGGTGAACTTCTTGCTAAGATAGTAGATTGCTTGCTCTTTCATTCCGGTCATATCATGTTGCCCGAGGATGCAGCCAAAAGAGTTTTTCAAGACTGTCAGGTATAAGGACAGAGGCCTCCCTAGTTCAGGGGGGACCAGGACTGCTGGATTGGACAGATATTCTTCGATTTTATCAAAAGCTTCTTGACATTTATCTGTCCACTTGATTGCCGCATCTTTCTTCAGAAATTTGAATATGGGTTCACATGTGGATGTCAACTGAGCAATGAACCTGCTGATATAGTTCAATCTGCCTAACAAGCTCATCACATCTTTCTTGGTTCTCGGAGGAGGCAAATCCCGAATAGACTTTATCTTTGTTGGATCTAACTCAATACCCCTCCGGCTGACTATAAAGCCTAAGAGTTTTCTCGATGGGACTCCAAATGCACATTTGGCTGGGTTCAGCTTCAAATCATATTTGCGCAACCGCTCAAAGAATTTCCTCAAGTCTCGCATATTGTCATCCTGGGTTTTGGACTTGATGATTATGTCGTCCACATACACCTCTATCTTTTGGTGCATTAGATCATGAAAAATGGTCGTCATAGCCCTCATATAGGTTGCCCCGATATTGTTTAGTCCAAATGGCATAACTCTGTAATAGTATATACCCCAAGGTGTGGTAAAAGTTGTCTTTTCTGCATCTTCTTCATCTATCAACACCTGGTGATATCCTGCGTAGCAATCCACGAAGGACTGTATCTCATATTTGGCGCAGTTATCAACAAGGGTGTGGATGTTTGGCAAAGGAAAGTTATCTTTGGGACTTGCCTTGTTTAGTTCTCTCTAATTCACACACACCTAGGTTTTTCCGTCTTTCTTTGGCACTGGAACTACATTGGCTAGCCATGTGGTGTACCGGACTACTCAGATCACCCCTGCTTTCAACCGCTTCGTGACTTCTTCTTTGATTTTGTCACTAACATCAGTTTTAAACTTTCTTTGCTTTTGCTGGATAGGGGGTAATCAGGGTAAGTCGGAAATTTTTACACCACCAAATCAACACTTAGTCCTGGCATGTCATCATATGACCAAGCAAACATATCTTTGAACTCAAACAGGAGTTTGATTAATGCATCCCGGGTTTTTTCATATGTGTGAATGCTTATCTTGGTTTCCCTGACTTCTTCAGAACTACCCAAATTAACCAGCTCAGTGTCATCTAAGTTCGGCATAGGTTTATTCACAAATTGTTCCAGTTCCCGATATATTTCCCTATAAGCCTCTTCTTCATCATATTTTGGTTCTTGGTTTATTATTACACAGTTAGACAACGTGTTTGGATCTAGGCATGAAGTCCTCAAGAATGTCATGTTATTTAAAGCCACATTATTAGAACTAAAAGAAGAAATAAAAAATAACAAAAATTTGAAGGAACAGAGAAAGATGGACGATGAAATATTGATTTCATTTCCTTGAAGTTGGAAGATAACAAGGTTTACATTAGAAACTAAATGACATGAAACTGAAGAAACATCCTAGTTACTCCCTAGGAAAACTCGTGATAAAGAAAAGGTGGAATGACAGGTCTACTGGGACTTCCGCCTGATTGGGAATGGCATAGCCTTCCAATTTTGCCATTTGGCCTTAGGTCCCATGTACAGCACCTCAGTTGTGCTTGAGTCTTCCCTTGGATGGACCATGTGGGTTTCATATAGTATCTTCCTTATTTCCCCACTGATCTCTTCAATTTCTTTGGCCGTAAAGGCTCATCTTCTTCTTCTTCATTGTATTTAGGCTTGACAAATGTTTTATACAGATGCGGCACTGGTTGTGGCAAGACCCAACCATCATTCTTTCTACCATCTGTGCATTTTATATTAGCTGGTGTGGGTCTGAAGGCGATCCCAGAGAACTTTTCACTGCCAGGTACGGTGGGACAGGTTCAGCTATTCCTTGTAATGATTTCCCAAACCCTTTCCCATGATTAAAGCCATGCCTGATCATTTCCTTAGCTACCATGATTGATGCATTTGAAAGGAAGGGTTGGGGAAAGGTTTTTCTTCTTTGCACTAGTCTATAACCATGATCTCAAAGGCCTGATAGACTATGTGTTCACTCCTCTCTCTTGCTTCAAAACATGGGACTGATGGGTCCCAATAAATTGATTGCTCATCTTCCCCGTGGACTATAATCTCTTGATTCTCATGCTTAAATTTCACCATCTAGTGAAGAGTAGAAGGTACAGCTCCCGCTGCATGAATCCACGACCTCCCCAAAAGAAAGTTGTAAGAAGTGTCCATGTCCAAAATTTGGAAAGTTACTTCGAAGTCTACTAGGCCGATGGTTAGTATCATATCAATCTCTCATATCGTGTCCCTTTTTATGCCATCAATAGCACGAACACGTACATTGTTAGGTCGGATTCTCTCTGTACTGATTTCCATACGCTGCAGAGTTGAGAGTGGACAAATATCTACCCCAGAGCCACCGTCCAGCATAACCCTTTTCACGTAGTACCCTTCGCATTTGACTGTCACGTGAAGGCCTTTGTTTTGTGCGGCCCCTTCTAGGGGCAAATCATTTTTGCTGAAGGAGATCTGGTTGACTGTAAAATATCTTTCTGCCATTCTCTCCAACTGCTCTACAGTGGTCTCAACAGGCACATATGCTTTGTTAAGGGTCTTGATCAATACCTTTTGATGTTCGGTAGTGTTTCATGAACAGAGATAACATGGATACTTGTGCGGGAGACTTTTGATGTTGTTCGATCACCTCATAATATGCTATTTTCATCTTTTAAAATAAAGCCTATGCTTCTTTGGCACTCACATGCTTCTTAGATGGGAAGCACTTTTTAGTGGCATTGTTCACCTTTTCCAAATTGAAATACTTTTCAGTCGGGTTATTTTCTTGAACTTCTCTTGAGATTTCTTTGACTTTATAGGTCACTACTGACTTCTTATAATTCTAGGGCACAACGGCATAATCTGTCATGGGTTTTTGTGGTGCACGACCAATAACCATCGGCTCACTTAGCCTTGGTGGATTTATTGGCCCCCGTCACGTAAGCTCCCTTGGGCATATACATTTGGGTTGTCTGGCTCAGGTCAAATCAATTGGGAGGACTCAATGTCATCTGCTTTTCTTTGCGGCCTCGAGGGACATAGAGAACATCATCTTTAGGGGGCACCGCCCTAGTTTTAACTTCCATTTTCTTCTCCGACTTCGGAGGGATGGTTTTGTTCTTTTTCCCCCCTTTGTCTTGCTTCGGGGCAGCTTTTGGTTTCTTTTCTATGTCAGCGATGGCAGTGATGGCCTTCAATGTTGGGTCAAACTCCTTATCCGCACAAATCATTCCGATCACCGGCCCGTTGTTGTGGGTTGGCAGTGGGTTGTTGGTCACATTGGGAATATCTTTATCCCTTAGCACTATCTTCCTCTATTCTATCAAGTTCTCCATAGCTCTCTTCAGAGTCCAACAATCATCAGTGTAATACCCTTCTGCCCTTGAGTGATAGGCGCATCGGGCACCAGCTCTATAAGCGGGTGATGTCGGGTTCTGCCTTGTTTGGAGAACAGGCTGCAGCAGACCCATTTGAACAATTTGAGGTAACGGGCTGGAGTAGGATTCACCGATGGGAGTGAAATTTGGCCTCTTGGGTGGTTCATGGGCGTGGAAATTATTTTATGGAGGTCGGGGGTTGTAGTGAATTTGGTAAGGAGGTTGGTCTCTAGAAAATGGAGCTTGGTTTTGATTGGCTTGTTGTTGTGGCCGGACATACGGTTGAGCATTCATGATCTTGTACGGCTAAGGAGCATAGGTCACATCCTGGTGGGATTAATAGTGTTACGAGGTTCTCTCAGAGAAAAGATGTTTGGGAGTACGGTGTTTTCTTGCACCCGACGCTGCCATTGATGTTTCTTCCTTTTTCTTTCTATTTGCTACTCCTCCAGACCCACCCTGGATGGCTTGGGAGTTAGCTCTAATAGCAGGTTGACTCAAAATTCGACCCGTTTTCAACCCATTTTCAACCATTTCGCCAATCTTGATGGCTTCGGCGAATGGCTTACCCATTGGAGACATCATATTTGGGAAGAAATCAGCCTCTTGGGCTTGGAGGAAAATTATAACCATTTCAATTTTATCCATCAGGGGCTTTACCCTGGAGGCCTGCTCACGCTATTTAACCGCGTACTCTCGAAAGCTTTCCGAGGATTTCTTCTTCAAGTTTGTCAATGAGTTCCTGTCTGGAGCAATATCAATGTTGTACTAGAATTGCCTAACAAAATCTTGAGCAAGATCATTCAAGATGTGCCAGCGGGATATATTTGGTCCATTTACCATTCAGATGTGATGTCAACCAAACTTTCCCTGAAGTAGGCCATGAGGAGTTCTTTCTTTCCACCGGCTCGTCGCAGTTGGTTGCAATATCTCTTGAGATGAGCAATGGGATCACTGTGCCCATCATACTTCTCAGAATTTGGGGTTTCAAATCCCAATGGTAGATGCACATGAGGGAACATACATGAGTCGGCATATGATACACTTTTATGTCCACTCATGCCTTGTATGCTTTTAAGACTCTATTCTATACTCCTCATTTTTCTTGCAATCTCTTCTTGCTCAGGAGTTTTAGTGGTCTTTTCTTGCCCCGCCAGTGAACTCATACCGGGATGGTTGGGAGTAAGTATAAGTAGGAAATTGAGGAGGTTCCGTTGGGAAGAAGAGTGTTTGAAAAGTGAAAGATAATGGGTCAAAGATGGGCCTGGGTAGTGTAGGTTGTGCCATAGCCGAGCAAGGTAGAGTGGTGAAGATATTTGAAGTTGCACGGGACATTAACACCTGGGGGCAAACATCTGATGGTGTTCCCAGAAAATGAGTTGAGATAGTTGGGTGTCCTAGTGGTGTATTGGGGTGATTGATGGGGATAGTGGAGATACCGATTGCTCTAGGAAAGAGTCTAGGGAATCCCGGGATTGCACTTGGAGGCTATCTTCCATTTGAACAAGCATCCCATATTTCTATAACTCGGAGATGCAGGATTCTGTTTTCTTCGGCAGCTGTCGATTTTGAGGTCGTGATGCCTGAGATTGGATTATCATCCATAATGGGAATTGTTGGCAGAGTCATTGCTGAAGACAATTCGATGCTCCCTTTCGATCTCGTAAAGTATGGGTGCGAAGCCAGATTACCACAAAAATTAACCACCGTTTTATATAATCCTGGACTGATGTAACAGCGACAAGCGGTTAGTTTGAAACAAATAACACATAGGTAATCGCATGTTGGGCGTGTGATGAACCTATACAGTTAAATGTGTTTCTACATGTTTTGCAATGCTTGCATACTTCATCCCGACTTACTTATTCTTCCTAATTTTTCTTCTTTCCACTTTCCACTTTCAGTTTCCTTCTCTCATTTTATTTTATTGGGAATTATTTACAAAATTATGACCGGATCCAATAAGAATTGCCAACGTATCACGATGCCGCATGAAGCAGATCATTACATAGTTCAAGAAAAATAAATAAAGAAACAATTTTTGGAAATTTTCGATTTTCATTAATAAAACTCCTAAACTTCTATTACAAAGACATCAAACAACTCATTTTTGGAATATAAAACTACGAACAGACTCAAAATAAATAAAAATACAGACTCCATAAATGAAAAATCAGGAATACATTAAATCTTCACCTCTTGGGGCCCGTGGGACATCATTCGGTCTCTCCACGGGCCTATGTGCGAGATCCCCTTGTAGCCGCTCCAAATCACTCAAAATCTAGCGAACGAATGTCAACAGTGTAGCGAAGAAGTTGGTTCGGGTCATATCATCACATGCTTGGCATTTTGCGATGATGTAGTCAGCAATAGCTCTAATCCTCTCTCAGATCCTACCCTTTTTCCTGAAGTAGCCACCCGATTTGCTGATTTCTTGCTTCTAACACCTGAATGTCATGATGGTTTTTGCTTTTCAACGGTTGCATTTCCTCCTCCATCTGATCCATCAGAGCATAACAATTTTCCCTGTCAGCTTTAAAGTCTTTGGCCTGCTTGGCCGCCTCATTCTCAAGGGTGGTTAACTTTCTCCTCAGATTGGTGATTGTCCCTTTATATTTTCTATTCATTTGATAGACAAATTGTGTCCTCCCTTCTGCATTCTTATCCAATTGGGCCGGACTTTTGCTAGATTGGCTTCAGATTTTTCTAAATCATCTTGACTCTCAAGTGCTTTCTTTCTTAGACTGCTTATAAGTCTTTCATCTGCCCGGCTTCTTTTCGGGTTTCTTGTGGCTAGTCTCATTTTTTGGATTTGAGCTTTAAGAGCTTCGTTTTCCTGAGTTAGCCTTTTCTTTTTCCTTTCATCCGTGGCATCTTGGATATTCTTGGAAAATTTGAGATCCCTGATTTGTCCTTCCAACTTACCTATTTTGGCCCTGTAGCTTTCTTCTTTTGCCAACCAGTCTCACTGCTCTTGCGAGTCGTTAGTGAATTGTTGAACATGGGCTCTCTTAGTAGGTCTCTCGGGAATCTGAAAGCTTTTACCATACCAGAAAATCTACTTGGGATCTACCTCACCTCTAGCTATATCTCGCACCACAGTCTTAGGTTCAAGAAATCTATATTCATTCCATACCTGGAGAATTCTTCCTTTCGAAAATATGGCTTTCGAACCAATTTTGATGACATGTCTACTCAAATCTTCGTCATGGGGAACAGTTTGAAATCGACCTAGTTGGCGCAAAACCTTATGAGGAGCATATGGTTGGATATTCTGGATGCCCATTAGGAAGAGATAACATACTTCAGCTGACATGTACACTGCTTTGGGGTCAGGTAGCCATCCGAATGCCCACTCAATTTTATCGGCAGTCAAAGAGCCCAGGTATGCAAACCTAGACTCCGTACCCACGGGGAATGCAACACCCACTACTCGGCTTTTAAATTCTTCAATGCAACTCAAACCGGTCATACTGTAATTCATATACCCAACCCGGTGGTAGAGATGTTCATGTATCCACAACTGTAGAAACAGATTCCAGCCTTGGAAAATTTTCCCCCTTATCGATAGATAGTTAAGGCTCGGTAAATTTAAGTTAAGATTAGGGGAACCAAAGTGCCATTAGCATTCTTGATTGCGACATCAACCATTCCTATGAGACCCACTTCTATATTACAATCTTCTCGCGGACAAACTACAATACCCAAGAATGCTGCTGCAAAGGCCAAACCCCGCCTTGCCTCCTATTTATCTTTATTTCCGGCATGGGCCAAACCAGTATTTGGTCTTTCGAAACCTTGGGGGTTACCATAGCATTGATACATGAATTGGAAAGTGCAATACCCTTCAGATAAATTTCCATCTTGAATATCCCGACTAATACTCAGCAAATCCAAAAATTTGTGGGGAGATACCGGTCTTGGTGACACTGGGTACCGACTTCTAAGGTCTTTGTGAAGGCCCGCATAACCCACAATTTTCTCTAGCGTGGGTGTGATCTCGAAGTCAGAAAAACGAAACACATTGCGAGTCGGATCCCAAAAAGGTATTAAAGCTTCAATCACCTCCAACAATGGCTTGATGTTCAATAGTCCGATGAGACCACCCAAAACCTTTATCATAGTTTCTGTACTGCCTTTTCCTAGATCATTCCAGTATATGTAGAGCTGTAAGGGGATCTCTTTAAGAGCTGAGAAGGGTTCATTTTCATTTTTGCTCATCCTACACATTTATTAAGGTGATTTACTAATTCATTTTATTTCAAAATAAAAACCCAGTTTTGCGAATACATTAAGCACTCCAAGGGAGAAAATTTTAAGGTTGTGCCTGCTAACTGGCTAAAAATTTTAAAAATGACCAAAGGTGGTTGTTCTTGCAAAAATAACCTTCCGGCACCCTTTGAGGGACATTAAGCTTATTTTAAACAAGAATGACATCACCCTGCTTATTTGTGGTAAAAATAAAATGTTTGTTCTTTTTGGGCTATTTTTGCAAAAGGGAAGTTGGACCCGGTGGGGGTTGCCTACGTATTTCGCATCCGGTGAGAATCAAACTGGCGTAGTTCGGGCAAATTTATCAACTATTTCTTTTAAAACAATATTTTTCATTTTTTCAAAAAAAAAAATCCGGCAGAGTTTCGGCACCTTTTGGAAATTGGTTTTTTCAAAAATGGGTAATTATCTCTCTTAGTCCTCACACTGTTATTTTTTTCTCAATTTTCTTCTATTATTCACAAGCCGGTTAACATACAAACCCGAAGCAAATAAATGCACAAGTAGCAAGTAGGATGCATCAAGATGGTCTTTTCATTTCAAGTACACCTATCCTAGACAGACCCAACCCCTGCATTGAGCCTCCTAAGTCAAATGTACGTGATGCAAACAAACGTTCCTACTAGGGATCCGGCATGAGGTTTTGTTATACTAGGTTTAAAACCTAAGTTTATTATTCTAGACCTGGATTACCTGAGCGGACAGCTCGAGCCGAGGGCGGGGCAGCGTATCGGGAATACAGAAGCTTCACCGGCTTTACAACTTGTTCAAACCTCATTCTAAAATTTGGGATAAGACTCTAACATAAAAGAAGTTACACCACTTCCCAGATGATTTAGAAGACTCAAAGAAGAAGGGTTTTGTACCAGTTTATATACAGTACACAATATCAAAGCGGTAAAAGCATTCAGCACATTAGGCTCAAACATGTAGGAAAATCAGATAATAAATAAAGCCAATTATAAAAACTATTCTAAGCTCGAATTCTTAAACCCTGAATGGGATTTTTGGGTTTTGAGTCCCCAGCAGAGTCTCCAGAGCTGTCACACCACCCTTTTTTACTCTACACCATCCCCGAAGGACAGTGTATAAGGGAGTTTTTCTAACTTAAGTGACATTATTCGAAATGAGATTATTTATTCAATTTTATTCAGAGTCGCCACTTGGGATGATTTGTTTTCTGGTGTCCCAAGTCACCAGTTTGTTTTAAATCCCAAATCGAGGAAGATTTGGACTTTCCTTTTGAAGTCTGCGAATTAAAAATTCTTAATAAAGAATTCTGCTAACCCGAAGGAAGGTGTTTGCCACTCCCATATTTTGTGTTTCTAGCATGGTCTCTTCAACTATCATAATTAGTCTATTATCTGATTTTGATACATGTTTTAGCCTATGGTATAATTTTAAATTATTAGCCACTTTTAAATATTTTTAAAAAGATTTCAACATTAACCAAAATGTATCTTTGAACCACGCCACATAAAATGCACCCGCGGCTCGAGACACTTTTTATTTAACGTTGTGAGATTTGGATTTGGGTCACATGAAATGCGCACCCGAGTTTAGGACGGTAAGTCATTAAAATAACGCGCCTAAAGAAACTACGCGTTGTTAACTTTGCGAGGGCCATGAAAAATTTGCTAAATGCACCCCTCAAATTATAAGATTTTAAAAAAGAAATAATTAAATGAGGGCCTCGCATTTGAGATTTTATTTGGCGCGGCGCACCTCAATTATTCTAAAGGGCCTAGTTAATTGAAAGGCTAAGGGAGATTTTTAATTTTTTTTTTTCAACTAAAGGTTCGACTCTACTTATTAACTAATAGTCATCGTACTAAAGGACCAATTAACTCAAAGAAAAATTCCTTCAGCAAACAACAAATGCACGAAAATGCCTTCAGGCTTGAGCCTAGATGCGCCCAGTTCTTAGAGAGATCTGTATGTCCAAGGAAACCGAACATGCCCTCGAATCTGAGATTAAACATCAGTTATTTGGGCCAGCATTAGGCCAAAACTTTTAGAACTCACAATTGTACAACATCAATTAAATATCAATCAACCAAAAAGCTATATGAAACATGAAAGTGGACTAGAATTTTTACTTCTGAACTTTTAAACTATTGAAACACCAATCAACTAGCTGACCATTTCTGCATTTTTTTTAGAAAAACTTAATTTGAACTTAAGCATGCTCCTAAGCAAAGAAGGACTGGATTAATGAGTAGCTCGAATTTTTTCCAAAGAAAAACAAAACGTAAAGTGTCAAGCTAAATTTGAAAGTTTCAGACTTGAAAGTCAAACTCAAATCCATTTGGAAGCCATTTTGCATTAAAAAAAAATAACATCAGTACTTAATTCGGGGCCTAGGTCGATTTGCACAGAGCAAAACAGCATGGACGATCTAATTTTACTAATTATTTAACCTGTAGCTATGAGAAGTCCCTTCAAAATCAAGCAAACTCACAAATTTGAGTTAAGGGACCACGATCCTTATGTTATACATGTTGTTCCTAAAATACTAGGAACGCTTTTAAACCAAACGACATTTAGGTAAAAATTCAAACTTAGCATTTAGAGCAAGAGGTAGTGTAGAGAAATGAAATACAGAATAAGTTAAAACTATGAGAATATGAAACTAATAATTGTTATTTCTCCAACTTGGGTTACATATCTTCAAGCAAAAGCTCAAACGTGCTTCATTTCTCAATCAAGGCTCAAGGAACATACCTAAAAGATTACGATGGAAGCAAGGAGAATGAGGAACTAACAACAGCAGCAATAGAACCAGGCTCAGAACCAATAAAACAATACTAAAACCAAGGTAGCTCAAACCTAAAATCCAATGGAACAGTAACCCAATCAGCAAACTTAAACCAGTTCTTGTCAACACCCAAATTCAGTTCATTTTCAACCCCAAGTGAATCAAAAATTCTTTCAAAAATTAAAAGCTTTAGAAATCACAGATGAAGACCAATGGAACAGTATTATTTTTGAAGTCTCCTAGCTATTTGTTTGAGAGTGTTTCTCTATTTTTTCCCTCTATAGTCTTTTCTAGAAAATCTGAAATCTAAAAATCTCCTCTAAAAGTCTGAATTCAACTTCCATTAGCAATGTCTTTATAGACAAGCTATTAAGGCAGCAGTAATATGTTAAGTTTTTCCATTTACACCTTTTATAATTTTTATTTTTGCTAGTTGGTCCCTGAAATATTTACTTGTTTACAAGCAAGTCTATTTTTCAGCTTCTAAGAAGTTTCCTAAGCAGTTAGTGAAAGGTTCCTTTAGTTAAACTTCCTAGACTACCCTTAAAAACTCTGAAATTTACTTCACCAAATCACATGGGTCAAGTTGACCCAATGATATAGACCAAATTAAACGGGCTACATTTTTGTAAAATGGGTCGACAACAACTTAAAGCCCAAATCACAAATTAGACCCACCAAATTCTATAAGCCTCTAAAAATGAAATAATCACAAGTACTTGTTGATACCCAATTTTTCTCTGTCTGTTTTTCTATGCAAAGTACTTTCAAATACTATATATACATATATAAGTATGCCTAAGTGTTTTAGCATTTTTCCTAATCATTAAAAGATTTTTTAAATCAATTTATTCTCCATTTTAGTAGTATAAAAATTAATAATCAGTCCCAAGATTATCTTTTTGTGAATAATATATTTTGTTCCAATACTTATGCCAAAATATAGCTGAAGTAATTTTTACACATTTTTACAAATTTATTTGATATTTTAAAAGCTAAATTGCATATAAATGCAGTTTTAACCTATTTTGAGAATTAATAACATTTTATAATTAAGAAATCATGTCACGACCCGAGTTCACCCTCCATGAACATGTCATGATGGCACCTAGTTCCTACAACTGGGTAAGCTTAACAATGCGGTAACTAATATAACTGGTGGAATCATTTAATTAAATTAAGCAAAAATAGAAGAAAAGAAGTATATAAGTGCCACTTGGCATATACAACCCAAAAATAAATGCGGAAGTCCACAACTCAATCCCAAAGCCCCGAAACTCATGGGAAAACACGGGCTAAAGGAAAATACTGTAAATGCTCTAATCTCTAGAATGTCTACATCAAAAGTGTGATAGAATCTAAACACTACAGGTAGAAAGAGGAAGAAAACTCTTCGATCTGCGGACGCTGCAGGTATACCTCAAGTGTCCGCTAGATCTCTCTACCTTGATGGTAGTGCGCCTGAGATAAAATACCTAGATCTGCTCATGAAAACAACATGCACAGAGGAGGCATGATTACACCACAACGGTACTCAGTTAGTGCCAAGCCTAACCTTGGTTGGATAGTGACGAGGAAGGTCAAGGCCTTACTGAGATAAATATAATACGATAAGATATAGAAAATCAATATAGATAAAGTCTGCAGCGAGAATCTAAACAAGATAAATAAGGGAAGACAACAATAGGAAACAAAACAAAACAATATACAGAACACTACTCACAACAGGAAATAATAGCTGGGGATCTCTTGGTATCTTTATTATATTCACTAGGAATCTCTTGGTATCCCGAGGATCTCTTGGTATCCTCATTATATTCAGTAGGAATCTTTTGGTATTCCGAGGATCTCTTGGTATCCTCATTATATTTCACTACGGATCTCTTGGTATTCCATTATATTCACTAGGGATTTCTTGGTATCCTCAAATATTTCATGTGCTAGGGATCTGTTGGTATCCCGCACCCTCAGTCTAGAACATATCAAGTGCAGGGGGATCTCCCGGGAGGCCAACCCATAGTCCTAATTTAAAAACACACAATAGCAACCCAAACATTAGGACATACTAACTTAGAGCAAGAAATAGGAAATACCAGCCAAACATACCACGCGGAGCACAAATAAAACAGTTTAAACACCTAGGCAAGCAAGTCAAATGAACATGCTTCTCTAAACTAGCATAGAATAAATTCACAATGTAGAATGAACAGGTAAACAAGAAAACTTAATTTAAATACTTCAAGTATAAAATAGATTTTCCATCAATTTGCTCAAGTACTCGCTCGTCGCCTCAGGTACGAGGCATTCAATTAACAAACATCATACCCTAAGGGGAAGGTCCCCCACACAAAGTTAGACAAGCCACTTAACTCAATCGGCTCCAAAATCAACTTGAAATCACTCTTTTGCCACGAGTATCGTACTCCAAATGGCCCAAATCTATTCATTTCAATTACATCTCCTAAATAACATCTCAAGCAACTAATTCTACTATTAAATTTACAGCTAATATGCAATTTTTTGTAAAATGACCCAAACGCCCCTCAGGCCAACGTGGTCAAAACTCGAGGTTCAAACTAAAATCCGATTACCCATTCTCTTACGAATCCAATTATGTGATTAGTTTTGAAATCTGACCTCGAAGTGAGGTCCCACCCCCAATTTTAGCAAAACCCTAGGTCTTACCCAATATACTAGAATTTACCCATGAAAATCTTCGATTTGATGTTGAAATTATGTTAAAAGCTGTTAAGGAGTGAAGAGAATGAGTTAGAAACCACTTACCAATCGTTTTGGAGAAGAAGTATTGCTTAGAAAATCGCCTCTTAGGTTTTGGGTTTTTGAAAAGTGAGAAATAACTGAAAAATCCAGTGTATTTATACTCTCTGAACCTCCAGCGTGGACCGCGCGAGGACGAACTAGGCCGCGCGGCTCGCACCGCGGACCGTGCTAAGGCGGCCGCGCTACACTGGTGGAAGTGAAGGTTGCTAGTTCTCTAAAGTTTGCAGCGCGGAGCGCGCAATTACAACCGCGGCTACGTGGATCACATTGTAGACCGTGCGAGGAAGACCGCGGCCGCGCGGCTCACACCATGGACCGCGCGCTGCAACCTGCAGCTTGTCCCGAACATACAAATGTGGTGTTTTTGAGTTTAAGACCTCCCAGAACCTACTCGAAACATCACCCGAGCCCTCAGAGCTTCAAACCAAATATGCACACAGCCTCATAAACATCCTACGGACTTGTCCGTGCGATCAAATTGCCAAAATAACATCATATAGATCGGATCGAGCCTCAAAATTTATGATTTCTTCCAAATTTTTCATAAGACATAAATATCCCATTTCAGGTCCAAAACACGTCAAACGATGTCCGTTCTCAACCAGACTTTACAGAAAGTTTTTCAATCATATATAAGAGTTGTACCGGACACCGGAACCAAAATACGGGCCCGATATCCCAATCTTCTAATCAAATTTTGTTTCCATTTCTTTAACTATTACCAAAAAATAATTTCACATAAAAAATCATTTCTTAGATTTGGACCTCGGAATTCGATTTTATAGTATACGTTCAAGTCCCATATTTTCCTACAGACCCTCGGGGACCGTCAAATCACGGGTTCGGGTCCATTTACCCAAATATTGACCGAAGTCAAATTTGTTCAATTTTAATAGCAAAATTTAGCATTTTCTCATAGAATTCATATCTAAGCTTTCCGGCTATGCGCCAGGACTACACACGCAAATCGAGGCAACCTGAGAGGAGGTCTTAAGGCCTCAGATGTACATGACAGAAAAGTAAATAAGTGATGACCCCATTGGGTCGTCACATCCTCCACTATTAAAACAACCGTTCGTCCTCGAACGGACAAAAGAAGGAAGTGCCTGAGTCGGGAAAAATGTGGGGATAACGGCTCCGCATATCAAACTCAGACTCCCAGGTCGATGCCTCAGGTGGCTGACCTATCCATTGGAGACGAACAGAAGGAAATCTCTTGAACCTCAACTGACGAACCTGCCGGTCTAGAATGGCTACCGGCTCCTCCTCATAAGACAAGTCGTTATCCAACTGGATAGTGCTGAAATCTAACATGTGGGCTAAATCTCCATGATACCTATGAAATATGGATACATGGAAAACTAGATGCACGACTGATAAGCTACGCGGTGTTGCGAGTCTATAAGCCACCTTTC
This sequence comes from Nicotiana benthamiana, assembly GCA_034376525.1. Lineage (NCBI taxonomy): Eukaryota > Viridiplantae > Streptophyta > Magnoliopsida > Solanales > Solanaceae > Nicotiana > Nicotiana benthamiana. Next base: position 55,831,451 of record CM067325.1, on the reverse strand, counting down.
TCACTCTATCAATAATCTTAAACGGACCAATGTACCTAAGGCTAAGCTTGCCCTTCTTCCCAAATCTCATCACGCCCTTCATTGGCGATACTCGGAGCAACACCCGCTCCCCAACCATAAATGCTATGTCTCAAACCTTGTGATCTGCATAACTCTTCTGCCTAGAGTGAGCTGAACGAAGCCTGTCCTGAATGATCTTGACCTTGTCCAAGGCCCACTGAACCAAATCTGTACCTAGAAACCGAGCCTCCCCCGGCTCAAACCATACAACCGGTGATCGACACCATCTACCATATAAAACCTCATAAGGAGCCATCTGGATGCTCGACTGGTAGCTGTTTTTGTAGGCAAACTCCGCTAATGGAAAGAACTGATCCCAAGACCCTCCAAAATCAATCACACATGCACGGAGCATGTCCTGAAGTATTTGGATAGTGCGCTTGGACTGTCCGTCCGTATGGGGGTGAAATTTTGTACTCAACTCCACCCGAGTACCCAACTCTTGCTACACGACCTTCCAGAACCGATGTAAACTGAGTACCTCTATCTGAAATAATAGAAACTGGAATGCCATGAAGATGGACAACCTCCTGGATATAAATCTCCGCCAGCCGCTCTGATGTATAATTGGTACACACATGAATAAAGTGAGCGGACTTAGTCATCTGATCCACAATGACCCAAATGGTATCAAACTTCTTCAAGGTCCATGGGAGTCCAGATACAAAACCATGGTGATGGGCTCCCATTTCCACTCCAGAATCTCTATCTGCTGAAGCAACCCACCTGGTCTCTGGTGCTCACACTTCACCTGCTGACAGTTGAGGTATCTAGCTACATATCCAACTATATCCTTCTTCATCTGTCTCCACCAATAGTGCTGCCTAAAGTCCTGATATATCTTCGCGGCACCTATATGGATGGAATACCGCGAACTATGGGCCTCTGTTAGAATCAACTCTCGTAGCCCATCAATATTGGCCACACAAACATGGCCTTGCATCCTCAACACTCCGTCATCTCTAATGGTCACATCTCTGGCATCACCATGTTGAACCCTATCCATAAGAAAATGGGGGTAATCATACTGCCGTACCCTAATACTATCAAATAAGGAGGACCGAGAAACCACACAAGCTAGAAACCAGATTGGCTCCGAAAGATCCAATCTCACGGACTGACTGGGTAAGGCCTGAACATCCATCGCCATAGGCCTCTCTAAAGCTGGTAAATGTGCCAAACTCCGCAAACTCTCTGCCCGGCAACTCAAGGCATCCGCTACCACATTGGCCTTGCCCGAGTGATACAAAATGGTGATATCATAATCTTTCAGCAACTCTAACCACCTCCTCTGGTGAAAATTTAGATCCATTTGCTTGAACAAGTGCTGTAAACTCCGATGGTCAGTATAAATCTCACAATGCACACCGTATAAATAATGACGTGAGATCTTCAAGGCATGAGCAATAGCAGGTAACTCAAGGTCGTGGACAAGGTAGATCTTCTCATGTATCTTCAACTGTCTAGATGTGTAGGCAATCACCATGCTATCCTGCATCAACACCGTTCCAAGGCCAACTCTCGAGGCATCATTGAAGACAGTATAAGACCCCGAATCGGTAGGCAATACCAAAATGGGGGCTGTAGTCAAAGCCGTTTTGAGCTTCTGAAAGCTCGCCTAACACTCCTCTGTCCACTGAAATGGAGCACCCTTCTGGGTCAACCTAGTCATAGGGGTTGTAATCGATGAAATCCCCTCCACAAAGCGACAGTAATAACCCATGAAACCAAGGAAACTGCGAACCTCTGTAGCTGAGGAGGGCTTGAACCAACTCTGCACAGCCTCTATCTTCCTCGGATCTACCCGAATGCCCTCGCTCGAAATCACATGGCCTAAGAATGCCACTGAATACAACCAACACTCACATTTTGAGAACTTCGCATATAACGACTTCTCTCTCAGGATGTGCAGCACAGTCCTCGGGTGCTGCTCATGATCTTCCCGACTCCGAGAATACACTAGAATGTCATCAATATAAACATATAATGAACGAGCCGAGATATGGCCGGAATACACTGTGCATCAAATGCATAAAAACTTCTGGGGCATTGGTAAGCCCAAATGAAATAACAAAGGAACTCATACTGACCATACCGTGTATTGACCATACATGTGCTAGGGATCTCTTGGTATACAGCATCCTCAGTCCATAACATATGAAGTGCAGGGGGATCTCCCAGGAGTCAAACCCATAGTCCCAATTCAAAAGCACACAATAACAACCCAAACATTAGGAAATATACTAGCTTAGAGAAAGAAATAGGAGATACCAGCCAAACATACCACGCGGAGCACAAATAAGACAGTTTAAACACCTAGGCAAGCAAGTCAAATGAACATGCTTTTCTAAACTAGCATAGAATAAATTCACAATCTAGAATGAACAGGTAATCAAGAAAACTCAATTTAAATACTTCAAGTAAAAATAGAATTTCCATCAGTTTGCTCAAGTACGCGCTCGTCACCTCACGTACGAGGCATTCAATTAACAAACATCATATCCTAAGGACAAGGTCCCCTGCACAAGATTAGACAAGCCACTTACCTAAATCGGCTCCAAAATTAACTTGAAATAACTCTTTTGCCACAAATATCCAACTCCAAATAGCCAAAATCTATTCATTTCAACTACATCTCGTAAATAACATCTCAAGCAACTAATTCTACTATTAAATTTACAGCTAAGACGTAATTTTAGGTAAAATGACCAAAATGCCTCTTGGGCCAACGTGGTCAAAACTCGAGGTTCGAACAAAAATCCGGTTACCCATTATCCCACAAATCCAATTATGTGATTAGTTTTGAAATCGGACCTCGAAGTGAGATCCCACCCCCAATATTAGCAAAACCCTATGTTTTATGCAATATATCAGAATTTACCCATGAAAATCTTCGATTTGATGTTGAATTTATGTTAAAAGGTGTAAAGGAGTGAAGAGAATGAGTTTGAAACCACTTACCAAGCATTTTGGATAAGAAGTACTACTTAAAAGATCGCCTCTTAGGTTTTGGGTTTTTGAAAAGTGAGAAATAACTGAAAAATCCTGTGTATCTATACTCTCTTAACCTCCATCACGGAACGCGCGAGCACGACTGCGGCGCGCGGCTCACACCGCGGAATTCACTAAGGTGGCTATGACCGTGCTGGTGGAATTAAAGGCTGCTGGTTCTTTTACGTTTGCAGCGCAGACCGCACGAGGACGACCGCGGCCGTGTGGCTCACACCGTTGCCCGCGCGAGGACGACCACGGCCGCGTGCTGGAACCTGCAGCTTGTCCCTGACCTGCAATATCTAGGGTTATTAAGTCTAAGACGCCCGAGACCTACTCAAAATATCACCCGAGCCCACGGGGCTTCAAACCAAAATATGAAGTCAACCTCATAAACATCATACGGAATTTTCCATGAGATCAAATCACCAAAATAACATCATATACATCGGATCGAGCCTCAAAACTCATGATTTCTTCCAAATTTTTCATAGGACATAAAAATCTCATTTCGGGTCCGAAACACATCAAATGACGTCCGTTCTCAACCAGACTTTATATAAAGTGCTTCAATCATATGTAAGCCCAGTACGGGCATCATAACAAAATATGGGACCGATACCCCAATCTTCTAATCAAATTTAGTTTCCATTTCTTTAATTATTTTCAGAAAACAATTTCACATAAAAATTCATTTCTCGGACTTGGGACCTCGAAATTCAATTTCCTGGTATACGCTCAAGTCCCAATTTTTCTACGGACCCTCTGGGACCATCAAATCACGTGTCCGGGTCCGTTTAACCTAAACCATGAACGAAGTCAAATTTGTTCAATTTTAATCTCAAAATTTAGCATTTTTCTTACAGAATCCATATCTAAGCTTTACGGCTATGCGCCGTGACTGCACATACAAATCGAGGCAACCCGAGATGAGGTCTTAAGGCCTCGAAAGTACAGGACAGAAAAGTAAATAAGTGATGGCCCCATTGGGTTGTTACAAATTGGTTCCAATATATTAAAATTAATATTTATATGTTAATAAGTGACTTTAATTTGTTTTCAAAGTCATTTTTACTATTTTTATAAAATAAAAAGGGAAAAACTAGATATTTAAAATCTGACCCATTTTTATTTCAATTATAGCCAAAATTCATCCCCCAGTTGACCCAATTTCAAGATCAATTCTTGACCAGCGCAATTTCTATTCAAACTGACATGTGACCCATTTATCCGATCCTCCTGGTCCTTTCATTTAATCCAGGCCGTTGATCAAAATGATCAACGGCCACGATCACTCCTTACCTTTTTTAATTCACCAACCCTACCCTAATCCCCTTATTTCATTCTATCAGCTGCCTTTGAATACCCTCCCTCTCTCAAACTCTCTCGAAGGTTCCTAAAAACCTTAATCCTCTTCTACCACTTTCAACCACCATCTCACCGGAATCCATGGCTTCTCCGGCCATGGATGGCCTATACTCACCTCCCTCCACCTTTAAACACTTGGTGCTCACAGTTTCTAGGTTTGACCTCGATGGTGTCCGTTCAGATTTTCTCCGTTTCAAGGTTCTATGGCCTCTACGGCCTTACTCCGGCATATCCAAAGCGTTTCGAGCCTATTTCTGACTCATCTGACTCAAGATCAGACGTTTTTCCAAGCCTTTCACATTCTAGGGTTCCTCTAAAACCCTAGCTAGTCGAGGTTTTCTTTGATTATTTTCTTAAATCTATTCTATATCTGTTCTATACTGGAGTTTTAAAATGTTTTCCCTAATTTTTCTTTCAAAAATTACTTCTCTTATATTTAGGGTTTCTGAAAGTTTCAAGATGTTTCTCTGACTCTTCTTCTTCTTTTCTTTGTGGGTATTTGTCTATGCTATGTTCTTATGTTTTCTTTTCTACCTTGAATGATCTTCTACTATGTATTTATGTTTGCATGTTCTTATACTATGTTTGTATATAATGCTCTCACATGTTTATCTTGCTATGTTTCCTTATATGTTCTTTTTCTAGGCTTTTCCTACATCTAGTGTTCCTTTAGTTTTAAAATTCTTTGTTTGCCTTTCACTGGACCTTTTTTTGAGTTCTTTTTAAACATATTTCCTTTACTGTTTTCTCAAATGTTATACTGCCTCTTTTTCTCCTCTGAACTTGTTTAAGTTCCATGCTTTTCTAAAAACACGTTCCTTCTACTCTCACTATGCCTCAAATTAGTTTCTTCACTCTATTTGCTTCGAATTTCCTATTGTATCTATTTGTTTACTCATGAGTCTCTGAAAGAGATCTCTAATCCTGTTTCAATTACTTAGCTCCTCGTCTATGTATCTGATTCGACTTAGAAAGCCTAGAATATGGGGGTTTTGGTGAGGTTGATTTTGTGTTTGAACTAGGGTTCTACTTTGGAACCCTTGACTCTCTCAGACTCATTTTGAGCCTATAAACTGGAACCTCTTTGTTTATGACTTTTAACTCTTCTATGCTAGACTATTTTGATTGGCATGACAGTTCTTTCTTGTTTAAGCATGTCTATATGTTTTAATATGTGTGTTGAACCTTTTTTCAAAAGGCTTTCCAACTTATGATTGATTTTGTTTTTTTAGGTTTGATTGATTGTTAATGATTTTCCTTAAGAAAAACCTTTCCTCACTTTTCCTGACTTGGTTCATTCGTACAAAGCTTGCAATTTTGATTTCTTGGCTGATTTCCTTTCCTTACTTGCACAAATCGTGTGCTGTCAAACCTTGTCCTTAAATAGACCTTTATGTATTTACCCCTCTTGTACTGCTTTGGAAAAGTGTTTGATCGACCCCTTTCCTTAATTATCTTGCCCGTTTGAAATCAGAATCCCTTAATTAAAGGGATACCTTGTGTAATTGATTTCCAACTAATTTCTTACCTATTTCTGCTTGCTTTCTGCACTATAAAAGGGCACGGCTTTTCTTCACTTCAACTCACCTTCATTTCAATAATTTTACACTTTATAATTCACAATTCTCTTTTAAACTCATAGCATTCTAATTTCTCGTTTGCGTTCTGGCTTTACAAGACTATTGCTTTCTTCTTACTTGTTTCCTTGAAACTGGTATGTTCTAGTTTTAGCTCTCAGCGTCACCCCAATGTGTTTACTTACAACCTTTGCATTTATGCCTACTTTACTATTTATGTGAAGTTAAATATTAACTATGCATGTTTTTTTCTTGCATCTGTTTCTATTGTGAACCCATGTACCCATATCCACTTCTATATGTATAAGTTAAAGTTTAGAACATGGTAACATCCAAATTATTGCTTATGTCTGGACTTGACCGTTTTAGAGGTCCTAACTCCCAAAAAATGTGGCTAACAGGCTGGTTGGGGTGTGTCAGCATATCCAATTGATCCGTATGACTACCAGCCTGTCTTGGCTCTCCCCAGAATTCCCTCTATTGCACTTACACTCTCTCCTAGCTTCTAAGTTCTCCCATCCCCCCCTCCTATAAGCCTTGATTTGGGACCTTGAGTTCCCAATAAACTTGGACATTTGAGGGTTGGCCCTTCCACACTGCACTGTAATCTAATTCTGCAATGTATTTCGGGTGTAAGCACTGCTCGGAGTCCACTTGAGACTCTTAGGGAAATCGGACACATCCCAGAAAAGAGAAAGGCTTTGGAAGTCTATCTTTGGAGTTGGTTTAGTTCATGCTTTAGACAGAAGTCTGAATCAGGCTCTCATTGGTTGCAATTTTTTGTTTTTCTGATGTAATTTTACTTTCCTTTTCCTATTCATTCTGGGCTGTAAAAATTTGTAATAACTTATGGGGTTTTAGTGAAAAGGGGAGGGAAACATGCATGCAAAAGGGGTAGATATCACGTTCATAGGATTATTATACTTCTGCAATCATATCCTAATTTCACTTCTGCATTTTTCACATAGAAATCTTGTTTATAAGTTCTGCATTCTTTAAAAATCATGTCTATAGGTTCTGCATTTCATATGTATATATCATGTTCATTGGTATTTATTATACTTCTGCAATCATGTCCTGCTTTCACTTTTGCATTTTCACATAGAAATCTTGTCTATAAGTTCTGCATTCTTTAGAAATCATGTCTATAGGTTTTGCATTTCATATATAAAGATCATATCCATAGGCTTCTGCACTTCTGCATTCCATATATATAGAAACCATGTCTACAGCTTCTACATTTCATATAGAAACCATGTCTATTGTTTTCTGTATTTCTGCATATCACGTAAATAACATGTCTATAGGACTTCTCAAATGCTGCATATGCATCTATCACTAGGCAAATGTGTACATAGGTTTTAATAACTAACTACATAAAGATGACCTGCCTATAGGATTTCTGCATGTTAATAACAACGTTTTAAAATTAAGAAACGCCTAGAAAGAATACCTATAGAGTAATCAACCAAATATAAATCAGCAACTCGCTTATAAGTCCCAAAAAGCAGTAGTAATATTGCTTAAATATCTGCAGAACTCACGTTCCTGCAATTAATAAGTCTTCTTCTCTAAAATCAATATATTTCTCTCTTGTATTCTTAGAAGCATGCCTATAGGTTTCACCTAGGCAAGCCACAAGGTGAATTAATTAACTGAATAAGACTTCGTTAAATTCCAACTAGCAGGCAAGTCTGATTCAGATTTCTTATCTGAAACCTATAATAGATCAGTCTGCCTCACGCTTTTTCTGAGTTTAATTAGACTATAACTAGTACATGCTAGACATGCTATAAGATCTGTCTTTAAGTGAGGAGGCATGTTTGAGCCTTTTAACTGTGATGTTCTTTCCCATATATGCTTTATATATTTTTTTGTCGACTTAGACTTTTATCTTTTTAAACCATAAAAGCCCAAATCTCCTTTCCCTTTAGGACTAGTAGTCCCAAATGCCTCCGGGGATAATAGACTCGGGAGGGGTAGTAGCATGCAATAGGAAAACGAGACCATTCCATGATTAATAACTTAATGTGGTGGGAAAGGGTAGATATGGATATGATGACCACGCGATAACACCACGTGTATAAATGGTTATAGGGTGTTGTGTTGGGGTGATCCATATTATTTATAAATCTACGACCCCCCCCCCCTTGCCCTACTTTTTTTTATTTTCAGGATTTTAAAAATGCTCAACATTTAGTTCCTTTTAAATTATTTTACTTTAATTGCTTGCAACAATAACGTGAAAACCCCTTCCCTTTACTTGTTTATTTTCCGAACTTCAAAAATACTTTCTTCCAAGACTTCGTCTTCTTTAACCTCTTTGCTTGCAACCTTTATGTGAAAATACCCTGTATTTGTAACTCTTGCTTATTTACTTATCATTTGCACGTAAAGTCACAATTATAGCATGGCCAGGAACCACACTAGTGGATCTCGAGGGATGCCTAATACCTTCCCTTCGAGATAATTTCAAGCCCTGACTCATTCTCTGGTTTTCTAAATCAAAAATTCTTCTTAGTGTCCTAATGCACTTAATCATTAGGTGGTGACTCTTCAATTCCAACCCAATTCTCAAAGGAAAAGAGTTGTCCGCCCAAATGTCATAAACCTGATTTCGTGAGAAAAGGGGGCATCGACAGCATGGTGACTCTACTGGGGATTTTATTTAAGGCTTTTACTATTTCATGCTATTTGTGACTTTATAGTTCATAATATATCTTTGTTTGTTTAAATGCCTTTAAGTACTTTTCCTCTTCTATCTCAAAACTGACTTGGCTCCTTGTTTCTTTTCCTTATTTCTTTTAATGCGTTCCTTTATCGCTTTTCTTTAATAGTGTTGTAAATTAATGAGAAAGTGTTGTAATTATTACTTCATAAACATGCAAATACGTGACAACTTGTTAATTATTGTAACTACATATTCAACATCATATTCCACTCGTTCCGAACAAAATACCATAGAAACGCTTATAATGAGTGGTTGCGCCCTTCCAATAGTATCACCCTTAAATTTGGCAAAGGCATATTTGCGGTAATACCAGTCGACCATCGGTGTATTCGGTGATTCTGTGCCTTTTCCTCTTGAGTTGTCCGCTCAAGGGTGCTAGTCTAATACCCCATAGACACCCTACTCTGTTTAATTGTGCATGCACCACTGTCAAAACCTAGCCGGGTCAGTTTTGTTGTCCACATAATGACTTTTTAAGATAGTTGTCCAAAGTCCACTGGGTTTCCATGAAACCCAAATAAACACTACCACGCTCTGTGCATTTATTTGGAGAACTAAATGTTGTTATGCCGATTATTGGTATTTAATAGTCGAGTCCGGTAGGGGTAAGGGCCTAACACTTTTTTCTTGCAGAAAATAAGGCACGAAGTCCCCAAATTCGGCATGGTCACCAACATCAAAGTTGCTAAACTGATGGGAAGATCTTCATTTTAGTGATAAGACCCTTGTCCGAAGATACTAGGGAAATTTACCTTCTCTTCTAGAAATCCAACCCAACAACAAAATTATTGAAGTTGCTACCTTGTTCTGGGATTGAGATAGGCATGTGTTTTGCTTCAGGGAGATTGAGATGACACCTCTGCTAGAGGAAATAGGAGGACTGGCTTGTATACCGTGGGAAACTCCGGGTCTATTAATACCAAAAAATCACAAGGTACGGTCTAAAGAAGAATCCATACTTAACCTACTTTAAGGAATCATATATTCCCTTTGACTACTTGTATGAGAGGTATGGTCACAACAAATCTTATCGTACTTATCCTGACGAGTTCGCCCTTACATTATTGGGGCATATTCATCAAAGGGTATTTGTTTTCATATTCTGTTTCTTGGGGATGATAATATTTCCGATGAAGAAATCAAGGATCCATACCAGGATAGCCATGCTCACCAAAACCATAATAGAGGGAATTGGTGGGCAACCATTTAGCATAATGCCCATGATCATCGCAGAAATATGTTGAGCCTTGGAGAAATGTCAACAGGGAGCCAAACACTTCGAGGGTTGCAACTTGCTACTCCAACTTTGGCTCATGGAGACTCTTTAAAAGGGTGAATATAGACAGGAGATTCAACGTAGGGACTGGGATGATCACATAGCCTTCCACCATCCAAAGAAGGATGAACTACATGCCCAACATGTTTTCTCAGCCAAAAGATGCCAAAGGATGGGTAGAACTGTTTGAAAATCTGAAAGAGTACCAAGTACAATGGATGTTCGAATGGTTCCCTACTGAAGAGTTTATTGCCTGATCTCAGGATGCTCTGTTTCTAATATTTATTGGTTTCAAAGGAACTTATCCTTATATCCCTCTACGAGTTATGAGACAGGCTGGCAGAAAGCAGGTTGTACCAAGGGTTGACAAGATGAGTCACTTCCGGGCCGAGTTTCAAGATGATGATAGCCCTCACAAGTGCCAAGCTCAGTACATGTGGAACTGAAAAATCATCATAGGAAGGGACACTATTGAGCCAGACAGGTACCATGCTGGTTATACTCCATACTATCCCAGCTGGTTAGAAGACAATCATAATGATCTGGGTCAACCCAAGTTTGCTCGAGGTCACATGATCATCGATGAAAAGGCTGAACCACAGGTCAAATACAACCAATTACGCAGAAAAGGATCCGGGAATGTGAAAGTGAGCACCGTAAAATTCAAGAAGCAAACCAAAAGATGATTGAAGTGTGGAAACACATGGCTGTCAGTGCCAACAAGAGACTGGGGGTACTTGGAACGAAGATTGGTAGAGCTAGAAAGGAAGTTCGTCAAGAGGATTGAAGACTGCCAGAATGCTGAGGGAAATGAAGATGGGCACCTATCCAGAACCTACTTGCTGCTGGGACTTCGCGAGCTGGTACAGTTGTTTAATGGAGCCAAAGATGCCGAGTCTGGGGAAGGTCCTTCTGGGTCCAAATAGATAGGAATTTACCTTTTCATTTTTAATAAGGCCAATGGCCATTAAAGATATTTTATTTCCTGCTATTTAGTGTCGTTTTGGGGTTCACCTTATTTTCTATCAATAAAATGAGGCATTTAGCGTTATCAGTTCTCCAAATTAATTTGTCGCTAGGCCTACCTCGGGCACAACGAGGGCACTATGTTTTTAAATATCGCAACATATCCTCTTATAATCCTCACTAACTTGTTACCTTTTTGTTTTTACTTTTTGTTTTATTCCCCTTCCTCAAAGTTTAGTTCGTGCACTTTGGCATTGTCATCATATTCCACAAGATCCAAGGGCCCTCCACCCACTCTTTCTCCTAATCCTACCAGAAACAGGAACAAGGGAAAGATGGAAGAATTGAGAAAGGAAAGCTCAGTTGAACAAGCAGAGATCACTCAGGGTACTCAGGTTTCCAAAGAAAGCGCGTCCCAACTCGAACAAAAAGTGTCGAGCTTTCAGGAAGAACTGGATCAAGTCCGAAATTTGGCAAGTCTATCATTTTCCCTCGCCGCTCCAGAGGTTACTTTCCCAACTACTCATAACCCCATACCTCTACAAAACGTCCCAAAGCAACAGAACCATCTCGCTCCTCACCATCACTGTAATACATGCCACACTCCCAAAAATACTCCACTACTCATCCCGTAACCTTTGAACTCCACAAATGACCACAGCCCCACCCAACACAACACCCCCATCTATGTGGAGACCGTGCCACACTCCACCCAGCCCATCTGAAGCACACCCGAGTCCGATGATAAGGACTTGCTCATTATCAATCTGGCCAAAGAGCTTAAGAAGTTGACCACCAGAATTAAAGGCGTTAAAGAAAGTAAGGGAATTAAGGAGCTAAGCTGTGAAGATCTATGCATACAGCCCGATGTCGAACTGCCTGAGGGGTACAAACCTCCCAAGTTTGAAATGTTTGATGGTACAGGGGATCCCAGGGTTCACTTGAGGATATACTGCGACAAGCTGGTCGGAGTAGGAAAAGACGAGAAGATACACATGAAGCTTTTTATGAGGAGCCTGAAAGGAGATGCTCTATCCTGGTACATTAGCCAAGACCCAAAGAAGTGGTTGAACTGAGTAAGTATGGCATTCGACTTCATGGACAGATTCACGTTCAATATGGAAAATGCACTGAATGTGTTCTACATTCAAGAATTAAAAGAAGAAACCCAAAGAAACATCCCGCAAGTATGCCACTCGTTGGAGATCAGAGGCTGCTAAGGCCCGGCCTGCTTTACGGGAGGAACAAATGAATAAGTTCTTCGTCCGGGCTAAGGATCTGCAATACTATGAAAGAGTGATGTTGATCGAAAAACACAAATTCTCTGACATTATCAAGATAGGAGAAACTATTGAGGAAGGTATCAAGAGTGGTACGGTTAAGAACTTTGAAGCTTTGCAAGCCACCAACAAGGCTCTACATTCTCGTGGTACATCCAAGAAGAGGGACACATGTGACATAGTGGTTGCACAGAGAACCAAGTCACCTGTCAAATACCAAACTTACCCAATACTACACTTACATATCAGCCCACACCAAATTTCCAAACACCCGCACTCTACTGCCTACCTATCAATCGGCTCTACCTCCTACATACCAACCTGCTTCACCTAGATATTACCAGCCCGCACACGTCTACCAAGCCTACAACACTCAACAATCCACTATCAATCAACCCTCCTCATCAAATCTTTCCTAGAACCTAATCATATTTCGACTGCAGACCTCCTAAACAGTATACCGCTATTGCTAAACCAATCGACCAGTTGTATGAAAGACTCAAAGTTGCTGGTTATGTCACTCATATCCCTGATATAAACCCTGAAAACCTTTCCTTATGGGTAAACCCAAATAAAAATATGTGCATACTATTCTGGCATGAAAGGGCACACCATTGATGAATTTCGCTCCCTGAAGGATAAGATCTAGGATTTGATTGACAACAAGATCATCGTGGAAAAATAGCTAGCCCCAAATGTTTGCAATAACCCTCTACCAGACCACAAAGGGTAGAGGTGTTCATATGATTGAAATAGAGATGATTAGGATTCCAAAGAAATCAATCGGTTTGATCAAAGAAGGCGGCAATCCAAGGAAACCAATAATCACCCTTAATCCGATTGTAGTCCAGATTCATCCTTCTGAAGATGGTGAGGTGAACATGTCCATACCGCTTGAGTTTGAAACACCCGTCTCTGCAAAGACGCCAACACCAATTGAGGTCGAGTTTGGGTCCCCAAAGGCGCCTGAACCATCTAAAGTTGTTGTATTACCTTCCAAAGTAAGGGTGCCTATTTCGGTGTCAATGACAGTCGTAACACCATTCCATACAAAAGTCGTACCATGGGACTACACAGTCAAGGCAAGAAGGAAAGGGAAAGCCATGTTCAGGGAAGCAGTTGGAGCATAGGGTATGACAAGGACCGGCAGGGTTTACACTCCAGAACACTTGGGTGAGTCAAGTAAGCTGACCTTTGGTCGACAAGCCATCACCGAAACTAGGCCCAATGATCTCTGGATAAAGATACAAGCGATGGAATACTCAGTCATTGATCAGCTGAACAAAACAGATTTGTATCCATGCTTTACTACAGAGTTTTGATGCACACAAGAATGCCTTGTTAAGAGTGTTGAATGAGGCATATGTAGTCACAAAATCACTTTCCACGAAAATGAGCTACCACCGGAGGGATTGAGTCACAACAAGGTATTGCACATCACCGTGTAGTGTGAAGATTATTTTATCACCCGGATCAGGGTCGGTGGGGGGTCCAGTCTAAACATATGTCCAATAGTGACAGTCAGGACATTAGGGAAAGGGCTGCATGAAATCAGGGGCAGGGCCATCAATGTTAACGCTTTTGACGGGTCTCAAATGTCTACTATTGGGGAGATTAGGTTGTGTTTGCAAATGGGGCCTACTTGGTTTGATGTTGATTTTCAAGTGATAGACGTGCTGTCATCATACAATCTGTTGTTAGGACGACCATAGATTCACGCCGTCGGGGCTGTGGCATCCATAGTACATCAAGTAGTGAAGTTTGAATAGAATCACCAGAAGGTAATCATATATGGCAACGGTAGAAATCCCATATATGGTCGCCAGACCATCCTAGAGGTTGGAGAAAGAAGAAGGATAGGCGGGGAAACTTACCACCACATCGAACGAGTCAACGCCGTAGATAAGGATAAGTGGTCGGATAATAAAATTGAAAGCATACTGAACTGGATCGGGTATGAACCTAGCAAAGGACTTGGCAAGAATCTTCAAGAAATCGCTAAGCATGACACCACTTTCGGATTGGGATATGAGTATACCTGGAAAGAATTCAACGAATGGTCGCCACCCTGGAGCGGCCCTTACTATCCATTGGAGCAGCCAATACCCATTTTGGAGCAGACCTTCCTACCGAGGTCATCTATGGGTAAGAAGAAGAAGCCCTAGTAGCAATGAGGAATTTGTTCCTAGAAGACGATGATATGGATTGCTGTGTCATTTTTGCGAAGGAGGGGGACCGTCAGAAGAGCACTCCTCAACAACTGGACCATCAGAACCACTAAAGCCCAGCGTGCCTCGAGGTGGCAAGGCTAAACAAGAACCATGCACAATTTTATTTTACTAGTTTAATTTCTTTTCGCACTTTTGAGCTCCAATAATCAAAACATTAATGGAAGTTATCAAAAGCGCTTCAGTTTTCTTATAAATCTTACTCTTATTATTTTCTCTCATTACTTTACTTATATAGATTTATTATTACTTATCTTGTTGAACCGATGACTGTAACATGTAACGAGACAACGCAACAAACGGGCATAGAGGAAGATTATATACCTGAAGAGATTGTTAAGGAAGCCGAGAATTTTAAGAATAGGCCCATGTCCAAGTTGGATGAAACTGAGATTGTAAACTTGGGAGATGCAGAAAATGTCAAAGAAACACGAATCAACATTCATTTGTCACTGTTAGAAAAGAAAGAATATACAGAGTTTCTACGAGAGCATGAGGACATATTTTCCTGGTCATATGACAACATGACCAATTTGAGCACAACCCATATGGCTCACAAATTGCCGATTGATCTGGCCTATCCGCCAGTAAAATAGAAGCTTAGAAAATTCAAGCCAGATATGAGTTTGAAAATCAAGGAAGAGGTCACTAAGCAGGTCAAAGCTAAGGTTCTCAGGGTAGTAGAGCATCCGACATGGTTAGCCAACATTGTGCCAGTACCAAAGAAGGATGGGAAGGTTAGAGTCTATGTCGACTACTGAGATCTCAACCGGGCCAGTCCAAAAGATGACTTCCCCTTTCCGCATATACACATCTTGATTTATTGTTTTACTGGGTACCATCAGATATGGATGGATGAAGAAGACGCTGAGAAAAAAACTTTCACTATGCCGTGGGGGATGTATTGCTACAAGATTATGTGATTTAGGCTAAAGAATGCAGGGTCCACCTACATGAGGGCCATGACCGCCATTTTCCATGACATGATACACAAGGAGATCGAAGTGTATGTAGACGACGTCATCATCAAGTCCAAGAAATTCACTAATCACATGGAAGATTTGAGGAAGTTCTTCAATAGACTGGGAAGGTACAACCTGAAATTGAATCCTGCAAAATGTGCATTTTCCAGCTAGGAAATTGCCTGGGTTCATCGTGAGTCGCCGAAAGATAGAATTGGATCCATCAAAGGTCAAAGATCTTCAATAATTGTCACCGCCAAAGAACAAGAAAGAAGTAATGAGTTTCTTGGGGAGACTTAACTACATCAACCGGTCCATAGCACAATTTATTGTTATCTGTGAGCCAATACTTAAGATATTGAAGAAGGATGCCACCACCAAATGGACCAATGACTGACAAAAGGCCTTCGACAAAATCAAGGAGTACTTGTCAACACCTCCAGTTTTAGTCCCGCCCAATCCAGGTAGACCGCTAATACTCTACCTTATAGTATTGGATGGAGCATTCGGATGTGTTCTAGGGCAGCATGATGAAATGAGAAGAAAGGAGCAGGCCATCTATTATCTCAGTAAGAAGTTCACCCCATATGAGGCCCGGTATTCTCTGTTGGAATGCACCTATTATGCCATGACTTGAGTAGCTCAGAAGATGAGGCACTATTTCTATGCTTATACTATATATCTCATAACAAGGATGGATCCTTTAAAGTACATCTTTCAGAAGCCTATGCCCACTGGCAAGATAGCAAAGTGGCAAATCCTGTTGAGTGAATTTAACATTGTCTACATGACTCAGAAGGCAATCAAGGGACAAGCACTAGCAAATAACCTTGCATAAAATCCTATGGACGGAGGATACGAACCCATGAAGACGTATTTTCCTGATGAGGAGGTATCATTTGTGGGAGTAGACGTTGCAGAATCCTATGAGGGTTGGAGGGTATTTTTTGACGGAGCTTCGAATTTCAAAAGAGTTGGCATAGGAGAAGTCCTTATATCAGAAACTAGCCAGCATTATCCGGTGTCTGCCAAACTCAGGTTCCCGTGCACCAACAACATGCCCGAGTACGAAGCCAGCATCTTAGGGCTCAAGATGGCCATTAACATGAACATCCAAGAGTTGCTAGTAATTGGAGATTCAGATTTACTTACACATTAGGTCCGAGAAGAATGGGCAACCAAGAACTCCAAGATACTCTCATACCTATATCATGTACATGAGTGAGAAAGAGGTTCACAAAGACGGATTCCAACATGTTACCAGAGTCCATAATGAGTTCGCCGATGCATTGGCTACCTTGGATTCTATGATACAATATCCAGATAAGAATTTTATTGATCCTATTCCCGTGAAGATCTACAATCAGCCAGCTTGCTGTGCTCATGTCAAAGAAGAAGCAGACGGAAAGCCTTAGTTTCATGATATCAAGGAATATTTGGTAAGAGGAAAATACCCAGAGCTTGCAAATACTCCTCAGAAGCACACACTTCGAAGATTGTCCAATAATTTATTTCACAGTGGAGGAATCCTGTACAGGAGGACTCCAGATTTGGGATTACTAAGGTGTGTCAACGCAAGGGAAGCGTCCAAACTGCTAGAGGAAATTCATACCGGGACCTATGGTCTGCATATGAACGGTTTTGTCTTAGCCAAGAAGATAGTCTGTGCTGGTTACTTTTGGATGACTATGGAAATAGACTGCATCCAGTATGTCTGAAGATGCCACCGCTGTCAGGTACATACCGACATGATAAGGTGCCTCCAAATGAGCTTAATGCAACAAGCTCTCCATGGTCGTTTGCCGCATGGGGGATGGATGTTATCGGACCAATCGAACCTTCCGTATAAAATGGGCACAGATTTATCCTAGTACCAATTGACTATTTCACCAAATGAGTTGAAGCAGCATCTTACAGAGCAGTGACCAAGAAAGTCGTGAAACACTTTGTACGCGACCGTATTGTTTGTTGATTCGAAATTCTAGAGTCAATCATTACTGATAATGGCTCCAACCTCAACAATGATTTGATGAAAGCCATGTGTGAATCCTTCAAGATTAAACACAAGAATTCTATAGCCTACAGACCTCAGACGAATAGAGCTGTAGAAGCTGCCAGTAAGAATATCAAGAAGATACTGAGGAAAATGATAGAGAAGCATAAGCAGTGGTATGAGAAGTTGTCATTTTCTTTATTGGGATACCGCACCAGAGTTCGCACATCAACCGGGGCAACTCCCTACATGCTAGATTACGATTCATAAGTGGTCATTCCACCGAGGTAGAAATTCCCTCCCTAAGGATCATACAAGAAGCAGAACTCGAGGATGTAGAGTAGATGAAGAGTCGTTACGATCAGTTAGCTCTTATAGAGGGGAAGAGAATGAATGCAGTTTGTCATGATCAGCTTTATCAGAATAAAATGTCTAGAGCCTTCAACAAGAGAGTAAAACCAAGACGATTTGGGGCAGTTGGTGTTAAAGAAGATTTTTCCACATCAAGATGAAGCCAAAGGGAAGTTCTCTCCCAACTGGCAAGGCCCATATATAGTTCACCGGGTTCTAACAGGAGGATCCCTTATACTTGCAGAAATGGATGGAGAAGTTTGGCCAAAGCAATCCATTCAGATGCAGTCAAGCAATACTATGTGTAACCATTTATGATTTCCTTATATAATTTGAACTACGTCTGACCTGATTCATGTTTAAGAGGGGCTACGTAGGTAGCCTTATGGGTTCAGTCACAATTCAATAAAATTTTCATTTCTCCTGCAATTGGAAACTAGGGCAGAATTTTGAGGAGGACCCTCAAAATTTTGAAGTAATTTCAGCCGATCATCACAAGCAGCTGTCAGAAGTGTCCATCTGGCAAACTGGGGCAGAATTTTGAGGGGTACCCTCAAGATTCCAAAGCAAGAGAGGTTGCAGTGTCTTGGACCACATCTCAGTCGTTGGTTCATCTAAAGAAAACTGCTCTTAATTATGTATGTACGCTATATTTCTACTAAATTATGCATGTCTGTCACCAAAATTGTTCTGTTTAGCTACTTCTACCCCAGGGATACCCACAATATCATCAAATCAGAGCCAAGATGGTCAAGCGAAGTCAACAAGGACACGAAAATAACATTTTCCTTTTACCAAACACACGATTTTTCTTTGGATACAGGCACCCAAGTTGCAAATTTATATACTCATACTGTTCAGGAATACAACGCTCAGAATTATTGTGTCACAACTGCTATCCACATACAATATCCGCAGCAGCCGCAATATCATAATCAGCTACCAGTTGTCAGCTAAGAATTTTATCACTATTCGCCTTTTATCCCTTGCATAAGGTTACTATTTTGCCTTCTGAGGTTAAGCTCTGCCTCCATCTTCATTCATGCATTGCATAAGGCTACTATTCTACCTTCTGAGGTTAATCTCTACCTCCATCTGCATTTCTGCATTGCATAAGGCTACTATTCTGCCTTTCGAGACTAAACT
Organism: Nicotiana benthamiana; assembly: GCA_034376525.1. Taxonomy (NCBI): domain Eukaryota; kingdom Viridiplantae; phylum Streptophyta; class Magnoliopsida; order Solanales; family Solanaceae; genus Nicotiana; species Nicotiana benthamiana. Next base: position 55,812,522 of record CM067325.1, on the reverse strand, counting down.
CTGTCTCCATCTGCATTTCATGCATTGCATAAGGCTACTATTCTTCCTTTCGAGACTAAGCTCTGTCTCTATCTGCATTTCCTGCATCGCACAAGGCAACTATTTTACCTTCCGAGACTAAGCTCTATCTCCATCTGCATTTCCTGCATCGCATAAGGCTACTATTTTGTCTTCCGAGACTAAGCTTTGTCTCCATCTCCATCTGCTGAAAGATCATTATTTTACTTACATTTTTTGAATGGCTGAAATATTGCGACTTCATTTAAATCCTGCATTAGCTGAAAGATCATCGTTTTACTTACATTTTATTTTGCATGGCTGAAATATCGCCACTTCATTTAAATCATGCATTGGCTGAAATAGCGTCACCTTTATTTATGTCTTGCATCGGCTGAAATATTGCCACTTTATTTACGCTCCCATGGGATGAAAGAGCACCACCTAGTGCATTGCATGGTTTGAATGATCGCCAGATTGTCCAAGGGCGTCATTGTTTGGGAACACCATCTTCATAGCCCGAGATCGTCATGCCATGGCCCGAGGACCCCTTTAATCTTTTGCATATCATTAGTCAAAGGAATCATCGCTCAGAGGCATAATTCTCATAGCCCGAGAGCATCATTTCATAGCCTGCAAATCCCTTATTATATGCTTCATGACCCAGGACATCATGGTCTGAGGACGTCATCCTAACCGTCCAAAGACAGCATTCATGGTCCAACGAGAAATTGCATCACATTTAAATTTATGCACAATATATGCGCGTCTTGTTTGTTTGCAGGTAAACTAGCAAGCAATGGCTGTCTTAGCAGGAGAGATCTCTCTCCGATTCCCGCAGCCCTACTGGACTCTTAACCGCCCATCCCAACCTAAATTTCGCGTTTGTTCTTGAAAGATCTCCCTCGGCATACTCCGCCGACGGATCCTGAACTACATATGGCCTAATTCCTATAAGACCAGGGATGTGTAGGCAGCTTAGGAACCAGAGCATGGTCAATTACTTCAAACCATTCCGTTGGGTCAAAATTAGCCATCATATCTTTACCCGACAACTTTTCCAACTTTCTCGGGTAAAAAAGGGTAGTCGTTGATACCCAATTTCTCCCCGTCTATTTTTATATGCAAAATACTTTCAAATAATATATATATATATATATATATATATATATATATATATATATATATATATATATATATATATATATATATATATATATATATATATATATATAAGTATTCCTAAGTATTTTAGCATTTTTTCAATTTTTAAATCAATTTATTATCCATTTTAGTAGTATAAAAATCAATAATCAGTCCCAAAATTATCATTTTTTGTGAATAATTTGTTGTATTCCCATACTTATGTCAAAATATAACTAAAGTAATTTTTATATATTTTTACAAATTTATTTGATATTTTAAAAGCTAAATTGCATATAAAAGCAATTTTAACCTATTTGGAGAATTAATAACATTTTATAATTAGGAAATAAGTTCCAATATTTTAAAATTAATATTTATATGTTATTAAGTGACTCAATACCTTTAATTTGTTTTCAAATTCATTTTCACTATTTTTATATGATAAAAAGGAAAAACCTGGCTATTTAAAGTCTGACCCATTTTTATTTCAATTATAGCCAAATTTGATACCCCTAATTGATCCAATCTCAAGCCCAATTCCAGACCAGCCCAATTTTTATTCAACTTGACCTTGACCCATTTATCCGATCTGCCCGACCCTTTCATTTAATCCAGACCGTTGATTATTTTGATCAACGGCCAGGATCACTCCTTACCTTTTCTAAGTCACCAACCCTACTCTATGCCCCTTATTTAATTCTATTAGCCGCCTTTGAATATTCTCCCTTTTTCAAACTCTCTCGAAGGTTCCTCGAAACCCTAATCCTCTTCTCCCACTTTCAACCACCATCTCACCGGAATCCATGGCTTCTCGGGCCATAGATGGACTATACTCACCTCTCTCCACCTTTAAATGTTTGGTGCTCAAACTTTCGAGGTCTGAACTTGATGGTGTCCATCCATATTTTCTCTAATTCAAGGTTCTATGGCCACTCCGACCTTACTCTGGCATATCCAACGCATTTCTAGCCTGTTTCTAACTCATCCGACTCAAGATCGGACCTTTTTCTAAGCCTTTCTCATTATAGGGTTCCTTTGAAACCTTGCTAGTCGAGGTTTTCTCTGAGTGTTTTATTAAATGTGTTCTATCTGTGCTCTACTGGAGTTTTAAAATGCTTTCCCTAATTTTTCTTTCAAAAATTAGTTCTCTTCGATTTGAGGTTTCCGAAAGTTTCTCTGACTCTTCTTCTTCTTTTCTTTGTGGTTATATGTCTATACTATGTTCTTATGTTTCCTTTCTACCTTGCATGATCTTCTACAGTGTTCTTATGCTTGCTTGTTCTTCTACTGTGCTTCGTTCTTTCTTCTACTATGTTTCTAGAGATTCTCGGACGGGGAAGATCGGCACTATCATGCTCTCACATGTTTATCTTGCTATGTTTCTTATGTGTTCTTTTGGTAGGCTTTTCCTACATCTCTGTGTTCCTGTATGTATTTCCTACTGAGTTTTAGAATTATTTGTTTGCCTTTAACCGGACCTTAGTTTGAGTTCTTTTTAAACATATTTCCTCTACTATTTTCTCAAGTGTTATACTGCCTCTTTTTCTCTTTTGAACTTGTTTAAGTTCCAAGCTTTTCTTAAAACGTGTTCCTTCTACTCTCACTATACCTCAAATCAGTTTCTTCACTCTATTTGCTTCGAATTTGCTATTGTATCCGTTTGTTTTCTCATGAGTCTTTGAAAGAGATCTTTAAGCCTGTTTGAATTACTTGGCTCCTCGTTTCTGTATCTGATTCAACTTAGAAAACCTAAAATTTGGGGGGTTTTGGGGAGGTCGATTTTGTGCTTGAACGAGGGTTCTACTTTGGAACCCTTAACTCTCTCAGATTCATTTTGAGTCTATAAACTGGATTTGAACTTCTTTGTTTATGACTCTGAACTCTTCTATGCTAGACTCTTCTGATTGGCATGACAATTCTTTCTTGTTTAAGCATGTCTATATGCTTTTATATGTGTGTTGAACCTTTATTCAAAAGGCTTTCCAACTTATGATTGATTTAGAATATTTATTTAGGTTTGATTGATTGTTACTGATTTTCCTTGAGTAAAACCTTTCCTCACTTTTTTGACTTGGTTCATTCGTACAAATTCTTGGCCGATTTCCTTTCCTTACTTGCACAAAATGTGTGCTGTCAAACCTTGTCCTTAAATAGACCTTTATGTATTTATCCCTCTTGTACTGATTTGGAAAAGTGATTGATCGACCCATTTCCTTTATTATTTTGCCCGTTTGAAATCAGAATCCCTTAATTAAAGGGAGACCTTGTGTAATTGATTTCCAACTATTTGCTTACCTATTTCTACTTGCTTTCTGCACTATAAAAGGGCACGACCTTTTTGCACTTTGAGATACCTTCAATTCAATACTTTTACACTTACAATTCTATTCTAAACTCATAGCATTCTGATTTCTCGTTTGCACTTTGGCTTTACAATACTATTGCTTTCTTCTTACTTGTTTCCTTGAAACTAATGTGTTCTAGTTTTAACTCTCAGCATCACCCCAATGTATTTACTTACATCCTTTACATTTATGCATATTTTACTGTTTATGTGAAGTTAAATATTAACTATGCGTGTTCTTTTCTTGCATCTGTTTCTATTGTGAATCCCTGTATTCATATCCCCTTCTATGTGTTTGAGTAAAAGTTCATAGTATGGCAATATCAAAATTATTGTTCATATCTGGACTTGACCCTTTAAGAGGTCCTAACTCCCAAACAATGCATCTCACAGGCTGGTTGGGGTGGGTCAGCACCTCCAATTGCTGAGTATGACCACTAGCCTGTCTTGGCACTCCCCAGAATCCCCTCTATTGCACTTACACTCTCTCATAGCTTCTAAGTTCTGCCTCCCTCCTATGAGCCTTGCTTTGGGACCTTGAGTTCCCTCAAAACATGGAAATTTGAGAGTTGGCATTTCCACACTGCACTATAATCTAATTCTGCAATGTATTTGGGATGTAAGCATTGCCTGGAGTCCACCTGAGACTCTTAGGGAACTCTGACACATATCAGATAAGAGAAAGCCTTAGGAAGATTGATCTTTGGAGTTAGTTTACTTCATGCTTCAGACAGAAGTCTGAATCATGCTCTCCTTGGTTGAAATTTTTAGTTTTTTTCTGATGTAATTTTACTTTCTTTTTCCTATTCATTCTGGGTTGTAATAATTTGTAATACTTATGAGGTTTAGTGAAAAGGGGAGGGCAAATCATGCATGCAGAAGGATTAGATATCATGTTCATAGGACTATTATACTTCTGCAATCATATCCAGATTTCACTTCTGCATTTTTCACATAGAAATCCTATTTATAAGTTCTGTATTCTTTAGAAATCTTGTCTATATGTTCTGCATTTCATATGTAGATATCATGTTCATAGGTATTTATTATACTTTTGCAATCATGTCCTGCTTTCACTTCTACATTTTCACATAGAAATCATGTCTATAATTTCTTCATTCTTTAGAAATCCTATCTATAGATTCTGCATTTCATATATAGAAATCATGTCCATAGGCTTCTGCACTTCTGCATTTCATATATATAGAAACCATGTCTATAGCTTCTGCATTTCATATAGAAACCATGTCATATAAGTTTCTGTATTTCTACATATCACGTAGATAACATGTCTATAGGACTTCTCGAATTCTGCATATGCGTCTATCACTAGGAAAATGTGTACATAGGTTTTAATAACTACACATAGATGACCCGCCTATAGGATTTCTGCATGTTCATAACAATGTTTTAAGATTAACAAACGCCTAGAAAGCATGCATATAGGAGTAATCAACCAAATATAAATCAGCAACTTGCTTATAAGTCCAAAAAATTAGTAGTAATATTGCTTAAATATCTGCAAAACTCATGTTCCTGCAATTAATAAGTCTTCTTCTCTTAAATCAGTATATTTATCTCCTACATTATTAGAAGCATGCCTATAGATTTCACCTAGGCAAACCACAAGGTGAATTAGTTAATTGAATCAGACTTTATTAAATTCCAACTAGCAGGAAAGTCTGATTCAGATTTCTTATCTGAAACCTGTAATAAATAAGTCTGCCTCATGCTTTTGTCTAAGTTTAATCAGACTATAACCAGTACATGCGAGACATGCTAAACAATCTGTCTTTAAGAGAGGAAGCTTGTTTGAGCCTTTTAACTGTTATATGTTTTACCATATTTGCTTTATATGTTTTGTTTGTCGCATTAGACTTTTACCCTTTTAAACCATAAAAGCCTAAATCTCACTTCCCTTTAGGACAAGTAGTCCCAAATGCCTCCGGGGCTGATAGGATTCGGAACGGGTAGTAGTATGCAATAGGAAAACGAGACCATTCCGTGTTTAATACCTTAGTGGGGTGGGAAAGGGTAGATATGGATATGATGACAACGCGATAACACCACGTGCATAAACTGTTACTGGGTGTTGTGTGGGGTAATCCAACCTAGTACTCCCCCCCCCCCCATTACCCTACTTGTTTATTTTCGGGATTTTAAAACTGCTCAACTTTCTGCTGCTTTTAACTTTTTTTTACTTTAATTGCTTGCAACAATTACGTGAAAATCCCTTCCTTTTACTTGTTTATTTTCAGAACTTCAAAACTACTTTCTTCCCAAACATCAGCTTCTTTAACCTCTTTTCTTGCAGCCATTATATGAAACTAACCTGTATTTGTAATTCTTTCTTGTTTACTTGTCATTTGCACTTAAAATCACAATTATATAATGGACGGAAACCACACTAGTGGATCTCGGGGGGGGGGGGTACCTAACACCTTCCCCTCGAGATAATTTCAAGCCCTTACATATTCTCTGGTTTTCTAAATCATAAATTCTTCTTAGTGTCCTAATTAACTTAGTTATTAGGTGACGACTCTTCAATTCGAACCCAATTCCCAAAAGGAAAAGAGTTGTCCGCCAAATGTCATAAACCCGATTTCGCGAGAAAAAGGGGGCATCGACAGTATTGAAGCAATTCTTTCACAAATAAAATCTAAACTAAATTACTGCTTAATTATCACAAATAAAGGGAATTAACTAAGCTATTATATCAAACAAATTAATTGACTAATTAAGTAAAAGCTTCTAAATTACTCATGCAAGAACAAATGATTCTGGAACAAATAAAAAAGATTCAAGAAGAGGAGAAGAAACAGAAAAATAGAGAAAGAAAGAAAAATTGAAGAAAACGTAATAAAAAAAAAAGAAAAATACCTAAAAAAGTGCTTCAGACAGTGAAAGGTGGTGACAGACCTTTGATTTCTCAAATCCTCGACTCATTCTGAGATTAACCATGTAATTTTCCTCAAAAATACATGAATAAAACCAGAGGGAGCCTAAAATTTCCACAAAACCCTTGGATTAGAAATTTTTGGATTTTAGGGTTGAGTTTTGATTTAATATTTGAGGAGTTCATGAGTGATTTGAGGGAAAAGAGTGATAGATTTAGGACGAGGGAAGCTTGGTGGTTCTATGGTGTTAGTTTGGAGGGGATTGGGATCGGCGCCACCACCAGAGAACGTTAGGGCGGCAACAGTGTTTCTAAGCTTTGGGACATTCTGCTGGGATTTGAAAGGAATGGAGTGGGGATTTGGGATGGGGAGGTGAAGGAGAAGCGGTGGTGTAATTTTTGGGGCATTTGGCTGCCGACGCTGCCATGGGTGATTTCCGGCGGGCGGTAGGGAGCGGCTTAAGGCAGAGTTTGGTTGGAGTCTCTGAATGGTTGTGAGAGATGATGAGAACGGGTAAAGGACGTTTGGACATATATATATTCAGTGATCATCAGTTCCGAACTGTTGGATCTCAATGATCCAACGATGGAGATGAAGCATGCACAAAACGGGGTCATTTGGATGGGAAGGGGGTTGGACCGGTTTTTTTATAGGTTTGGGCTAGGTGTGGATCAGGTTCGGAAGGGTATTAATGGGTTGAAGGTAATTTGGCTCAAAATCAGGCTTTCTTTTTATTTTAAATCTTTTCTCTTCTTTTTAATTTCAATATTCTTTTTCTTTAAAATTTAAAATTAAAAGTAGAAACTTGGATTAGTTCTTAAAAATTAAATTAACCTAAACAATACTAATCAGTAATTATCACAAAATTCCAAATTAAAGGGAAACTATCAAAATTCAAAAAAAATAAAATTAAAAAGTTCAAAAAACAAACTTTTTTTTTGTGATTTTGTAACATTAATTAGCTAATTATCCTAAAAATATAAAATTGGATCCTAAATGCAAATGCAACATATTTTATATTTTTTTATAAATTGAATAATATTAAACATGTGCATAAAAATGCAAAAAAAACAAGAAAATTATGTAATAATTTCTGGAAATAAAAAATAATTAAAAGGAAAATTCTTATTTTTTGGAATTCTGTAGGAATAATTTATAATATCCAATCCTTACAACTTTATTTTAATTGATAAATCGGTCAAACATAGGGTAAAAAATCTGCAATGTGCACATCCAGTATAAAATAGTAGACATTATGGTTTCGCAATATATAGCTCTAACAAACTATACAGGATACAAAATTTTTAATTATTTAATTCTAGTAAATTGTTCTAGATACCAATTTTATACTATTTTACACTTCTCTCCATTATAATATACTGAGTTATATAATTTCCAATACTATATGCGAGATTTTTTGATTTTTTCACATTCTAACCGAAAACTTTTAGTCATTATTCAGTTATTTCATGAATTTCAAGAGGAATTATTGTCAAAAATTAAGGCAGAAAAAGATTTAAACAAATATATATTATATTAATAGAAAATAAAACTACATAGCCATCTTCCAGATACTTTTTACGAAACATAGCCTACTTTCAGATATATTCAGTTTAATCTACTGGAGTTTAAAGGTTTATATGCCAAAAGAGAACATAAAATAAAAAACTATTAATTCATATCGTTAGTGTCAAAGGAACTATATCTATCAGAACCACCAGAATCGTCATCTTGGACAATCCTCTCCAACCTATCTAACTTGTCCTTGATTCTTCTTAAATCCCTTTTCATACTTCTCTATGAACTCTTCAAACTTCATCTCAAATGCTTCTATAATATCTTGTTTTATTTCATCAATTATGGTTTTGGTAACTGCATTTATTATTCGTTATTTTTTCTATTTTGTGTATTGAAACTAGATGCATTTGAGTGAATAATCGATAAACCATAGCCTACTTTTATGGCAGAAAAAATTTCTACAGTGTACATAAAAGACAGAAAGCAAATTGAACGTCAGTGGTAAATATAAAGATTCATGAATCGCAATGTTATGAAAAGAGTGGTTGAAAATGCATCAAAGACCGTACCTAATAAAGTAATATAATGCAGATGAAATAATAAAATATTATAGAAAATTATATTAGAATCATTTGCATGATACGTCATAAAAATATTTATTAAATCATAAAATATCATATTTATTACGTAATACAAATCAATGTGTATCATATTCCAACAATTTATTTTGGGTAAAAATTTTCCGTGTTTACACATTTCTATTATATATATAGAACTTCAGTATAGTATACAAAAACAAATCAAAATTAGACTCAAGTATATTGGATAAGTATAAATTCTTTAATTATTGTAACACAACTCCCAATGTATAAAATAATTTGTGGTTAAAAATGCATAAATCACTGCACCCATTGGTTATGTAAAGTACTGGAATTCAGACGAAATGATAAAATATTATAAGCAACTATATTAGAGTCACTTGTATGTCACGTCATATAATAACTATTATGTCATAAAATACTAATTGCTTTCCTCTTGTCCAATATAATATACTGATTTATATCGCTTTATAATTAGAATTTCCAGCATAATATATAAGAACCAGCTTATGAAATCAAACTTATTATGCATAAATCAATATACATGCAGATGATATAGCTGCAACATAATATAATTTATTGTACACATTCAGGTTTAGGAATCAAAATTAGACAAACAAATGAAAATTAGACACCGGTATACTGAATCAGTATAATCTTGTAAAATTATGATTTCAACTTATTATCTATAAAATATAGACTCCTATGAAATAATTTTAAAAATGTAATTATTACTATAACACAGTTCCTAATATATAAGATAATTTGTGGCTAAAAATACATAAAAGACTGCACCCAATAGCCATGAAGTGTTGACGAAATGATTAAATATTATAGGTAGCTATATTAGAGTGACTTGTATATTACGCCATAAAAATAACTATTACCTTATAAAATATCATATTTATTACGTAGTACAAAGCTATTTGTATCGTATAATCTCCATTATTTATAATTATAATTCTAATCTCTAAAATTAAGAGGAAAAAAACTGGATTGTACACAACCAGTATAAAATAAAGGAGATTACACTTTAAACTTATATATCTCCAGTATAATATACAAGAAATAATATTTAAAATTATTTAATTCCAGTAAATTATTTTAAATATCAAGTTTTTACTATTTTTTACTTTCTCATTATAATATACTGACTTATATGCCTTCATAAGAAGCATTTTCAGTATAATTTATAGGGATTAACCAAAATAAGAACTCAGACTAATATGTTAGATTATATTAAATCTAATATTTTATACATAAAAACATACCATCAAAAATATAATCTCCCATCATTACAACTTTATTTCAATTAATAAATTGGTCAAATTTTGGGTAAAAAATTATGGATTGTTCATGTCCAGTATTAAATACTGGACATATGGTTTAAGAATATATACCTCCAGTATAATATATAAGAGATAAAATTTTAAATTATTTAATTTCAGTAAATTATTCTAGATACCAAGTTTTCACTATTTTCCACTTCTCAATTATAATATACAGACTTATATGCCTTCATAAGTAGCATTTTTCGCATAATTTATAGGGATTAACCAAAATAAGAACTCCAACTAATATGTTATGTTATATTAAATCTAACATTTTATACATAAACACACACCATCAAAAAATATAATCTCCAATCATTTCAACTTTATTTCTATTAATAAATTAGTCATATTTAGGGTAAAATTTTTTGGATTATTCACGTCCAATATAAACTACTAGACATTATGGTTTAACAATATGTACCTCCAGTATAATATACATGAAACAAAATTTTAAATTATGTATTCTAGTAAATTGTTTAAGATATCAAGTTTCTACTATTTTTCACTTCTCTATTATAATATACTGGCTTATATGCCTTCATAAGTAGCATTGTCAGCATAATTTATAAGTAGTAATCATAATAAGAACTCCAACTAATATGTTAGATTATATTAAATCTAACATTTTATACATAAAAACACACCATCAAAAATATAATCTCCAATCATTACAACTGTATTTCAATTAATAAATCAGTGAAATTTTGGGTAAAAAATTTGGACTGTGCACCTCCAGTATTAAATACTGGACATTATAGTTTAACAATATATAACTCCAGTATAATATACAGGAAGCAAAATTTTAAATTATTTAATTTCAGTAAATTGTTCAAGATACCAAGTTTTTACTTATTTACACTTCTCTCCATTATAATATACTGTCTTATGTTGCTTCATAAGTAGCATTACCAGCATAATTTATAAGGAGCAATACTGAATAATATGATTTTAAATGATAGATCTGCAACCAAATTGTCACGTCCCAGATTTCTCATCCTCAGGAGTCGTAATGGCGCATATACGTAGAAGCTAGGCAAGTCACGAAATAAAGAATCACTATTTATCTCATTTTAGCCCATTTTAACAATTTGAATTAACAGTAATCAACATTGAAATATTAGGATAAATGAGAATCAAGCGGAAGACTTAATGTAACGACCCGGCAGTTGTTCTGAGAGTTATAGCCCCATTTTTGTAATTTCTACTTTTTTAAGTGTTGTTTAGCTGTGTTGAGTTGTATCAAGTTGGTAGGTTTTGTTTCACAGTAGTTTTAGAGTGAAATGATCACTTAGTATCTTAGTTAGAAAGCTAAGTTAGAAAGGTCAACCAGAAGTTGACTTATGAGTAAACAAAATTGGATTTTGATTTTTATAATTTGATTAGATTCGTTGGGTGATTTTAGACTTAGGAGTGTGTCCGAATATAGTTTGGAGGTTCGTGGTAGAATTAGGCTTGAATTGGCGAGGGTTGGAAGTTTAGAAGTTCTTAGAGTTGAATTCGAGGTTGATTTGGTCTTATGGTGTTGTTTTGGGGGTTCTGGAGATTCGACTAAGTTCGGGTAGTGATATGTGACTTGTGAAAAATATTGGTTGAAGTCCCTAGAGCCGGGGGTGAGTTTCGGATAGGTTTGTGTTGATATCATATTGAACAAATAAGCTTCAATTTTGTTTTTTGGAGCAGTAGATCCATATTGTAATTACGGACCCGTAGCAAAAAGAATCATTGAATTTGGACATCGTATGAGGATTTTATTGTCATTTTACCAAGAATTAGGTTGCCAGATTTTTAAGTTTAATTATGAAATTGCAATTAGCAGCGTATTTTAAAATTTACATTATTTGCAAATATTAAAACATACATATCTCATTCATTATAAGGTTAAATTGAGTGATCAAAAGCCTAACTTGACTAGAATTTCACAAAGAATCCATTGGAGACATAAAATACAAGTTTCAGAATTGTTTGGCACGAGAAACGAGGCAGCATAGCTGGCAGAAAATATCTAAAACTAGGGTTTGTTCATTCGGTCATATTTGGAGTTGAGGAGCTCGAATTTGGGAGATTTTGAAGGCGATTTTTACTATATGGATTGGGATAAGTTTTCCCTTCTCGATTTTGATTATATTTCATGAATCCATCTTCGTTTTTGGGATTTAATTGATGATTTCAAAGTGAAAATTGAGGGAGTTAGGGTTTGAGTTTTGGAGAGTTTTGAGTGAGGATTTGAGGGTCAAACGGAGTTCGATTTTGATAAATTTTATATGGTTATACTCGGAAGAGGACGAGAATTTTTATTCTTCCATTTTTTGACTAATTTCGAGATGTGGGCCCGGGGGCCGTATTTTTGCCGATTTCGAATTTTTGGTATATTTTGTAGTTTTTATTGTGGAATTCGATTCTTTAGCATATGGTGATAGTATTAATATTATTGTGGTTAGATTCGGAGATTTTTGAGACCGAGTCCAGCGACGAGGGCATCTCGGAGTAGGATTTTACGCGGTTGAGGTAAATAACAGTTTTAACTCTGGCTTTGAGGGTATATACCTGGACAAATTGATATCATATGATTGTTTGGTGGTATCACATGCTAGGTGACAAGCGTGTAGGTGCGCACCGCGTAGGATTGAGACTTGGTCCGTCCCGTGAGGCTGTGAGGCCTAATGGCTATTATCTGTAGTTATGTGTTTACTTGTTGTTGAACTTGTTTGCCTTCATGTTAGAGATCATGCTTAGGCTTTGCTCATGCTCACACTATTTGTAGTCAGTCATAGAAATTATTGTACATGTTTACCTCAGTCTCTGTTAGTTGCTAATATAATGTGATACTTGATGTGGGTTGTGTCGCCTTATTTGTTGATGATAGTAAGACTAGTGAGGTATATGATTGAGTAAGAACGATGGCCTGGTTGTGAGGATATTAATACCATAGCACGTGAGTTGTCCGCGTAGCACGTGAGTTGACCGTGCAGGTCCAGGTATTGATACCATAGCACGTGAGTTATCTGCGTAGTACGTGAGTTGACCGTGCGGATCCAGGTGTTGATATGATGGCATATGAGTTGTCCGTGCATAGCGCTTGGGCTTTGGGAGCCTCTCCGGAGTCTGTACACTCCTCCAGTGAGTGCAGAGTTTTGAGTGTATTGAGTGTTGAGTGTTGAGTGTTGAGTATTGAGTGGGAGTGCTAAGTGATGGAGTGACATTGCTGTGAGGTTGCATTTACTTTTGTTGTTGTTGCATTTACCTGTTAACTTGTATGTGGTATTTGTTGCTTTTATGGAATTTACCTATTTATTATAAATTATGAAAATAAATAATTGGATTGTTTTCCTTAGCTCGTCACTACAACTCAGTTCCTTAGTTATTTCTGTTACTACTGAGGTGGTTGTACTCATACTACACTCTGCATTTTATCTGCAGATCCGGGTGAGTTAGAGCGCAACGATCAATAAGTTCATGCCGGCTATCTGTGGAGATTGCAAGGTAGCTGCTAATTTGGCAGGACCTTGTTATTACTTTTGTTATTTCTTCGTTTGGACAGTTAGACAGTTTATATATCTTAGTTTATAGTTTTAGACGCTCATGACTTTGTGACACACCAATGTTTGGGGCTAGCTTCCGTATTTTTATATTAATTATATTTAGAGCTGATTTAGTTATGAGAAGTTTGAATGTTGGTATTGTTTTATTATATTCTTAAAAATTAATTAGTAGTAATATTTTGAGAAATAGGCTTTCCTTGTAACACGATAGGCGCCATCACGACCATGGTTAGATTTTGGGACGTGATAAGTTGGTATCAGAGCCTAGGTTACATAGGTCTCACGAGTCATGAGCGGGTTTAGTACAATCTTGCGGATTGGTATGGAGACGTCTGTACTTATCTTCGAGAGGCTGCAGAATCTTTAAGAAAACTTCACATTCTTGAATTCTTATCGTGCGGTATTAATTCAGCTTGAAGTGTAACTCTTTGAATTCCTTCTATGCATTCGTATGTGCACATGAGCGCTCGATATCAGTTGTGCATTGACATATTGTGATTCCCTAGATGAGGTGCGAGATGTGATTTATGTGTGTTGATGTTGGGCCAGTCTGGAGGACTTGATGCTGGGTTTTGACTGTAGATTGAGCACTTCGGTGTTGATTGTGTGAGCGCATGATTGTGGACCTATATGTCCGGTAGTGTCCCTATTAGTGGAAATGGTGGCTGGATGGATACATGACAAGTATGATCTAAATGCGAGATGAGTTCATATGATTTGAATGTGACGAAAAGGTATTGTTTAAGGTTTCACCTATTTGAAACTCCAGCTATGACTTTAGACTCGTTCGTGAATGAACGTTTGTTTAAGAGGGGGAGGATGTAATGACCTGGTCAGTCGTTCTAAGAGTTATAGCCCCATTTTTGTAATTTCTGCTTCTTTAAGTGTTGTTCAGCAGTGTTGAGTTGTATCAAGTTGGCAGGTTTTGTTTCAGAGTAGTTTTGGAGTGAAATGATCACTTAGTCTCTTAATTAGAAAGCTAAGTTAGAAAAGTCAACCAGAAGTTGACTTATGAGTAAACAATTTTGGATTTGGATGTTTATGATTCGATTAGATTCGTTGGGATAATTTAGACTTAGGAGTATGTCTGAATATAATTTGGAGCTCCGTGGTAGAATTAGGATTGAATTGGCAAGGGTTGGAAGTTTAGAAGTTCTTAGGCTTAAATTCTAGGTTGATTTGGTCTTTTGATGTTGTTTTGGGGGTTCCGGAGGTTCAACTAAGTTCCGGTAGTAATGTGTGACTTGTGAAAAATATTGGTTGAAGTCCCTAAAGCCTCGGGTGAGTTTTTGATAGGTTTGTGTTGATATCATATTGACCAAATGAGCTCCGATTTTATTTTTAAGAGCATTAGATTTGTATCGTAATTACGGACCCGTAGCAAAAAGAATCATCGAATTTGGACATTGTATGAGGATTTTATGATCATTTTACAAAAAATTAGGTTGCCAGATTTTTTTTCAGTTTAATTACGAAATTGCCATTAGCTGCGTATTTTAAAATCTGCACTATTTGCAAATATTAAAACCTACATATCTCATTCATTATAAGGTCAAATTGAGCGATTCAAAAGCCCAACTTGACAAGAAGTCTATAAGGAATCCATTGAAGATATAAAATACGAGTTTCAGAATCGTTTGGCATGAGAAACACGGAAGAATAGCTGCTAGAGAAATATATAAAACTAGGATTTGTTCATTCGGTCATATTTTCAGTTGGAAAGCTCGGATTTGGGCGTTTTTGAAGGCGATTTTTACCATATGGATTGGGTAAGTTTTTTGACTCGGTTTTGATTATATTTCATAAATTCATCTTCGTTTTTAGGATTTGCTTGATGATTTCAAAGTGAAAATTGAGGGAGTTAGCGTTTGAGTTTTGGAGAGTTTTAAGTAAGTACTTGAGGGACCAAACAGAGTTCGATTTTGATAAATTTTATATGATTAGACTCGGAAGAGGACGAGAATTATTATTCTACCATTTTTGACTGATTCTGAGATGTGGGTCCGGAGATCGAATTTTGGCCGATTTCGGATTTTTGGTATATTTTGTAGTTTTTATTATGGAATTAGATTCTTTAGCACATGGTGATGGTATTAATCTGATTATGGCAAGATTCAGAAATTTTTGAGACCGAGTCCAGAGACGAGGGCATCTCAGAGTAGGATTTTACGCGGTTAAGGTAAGTAACAGTTTTAACTCTGGCTTTGAGGGTAAGAACCTAAAGAAATTGATATCATGTGATTTTTTGGTGGTGATACCCACACTAGGTGACGGGCGTATGGGTGTGCACCGCGAGGGATTAAGACTTGGTCCATCCCGTGACGCCTAATGGCTATTATCTATTGTTATGTGTTTACTTGTTGTTGAACTTGTTTGCCTTCATGTTAGAGGTCATGCTTAGGCTTTGCTCATGTTCACATTATTTGTAGTTAGTCATAGAAATTATTGTACATGTATACCTTAGTCTCTATTATTTGCTAATATATTATGATACTTGATGTGGGTTGTGTCCCCTTATTTGTTGATGATAGTAAGGCTAGTGAGGTATATGATTGAGTAAGACCGATGGCTTGGTTTTGAGGATATTAATACCATAGCGCGTGAGTTGTCTGTGTAGCATGTGAGTTGACCGTGCAGGTCAAGGTGTTGATACCATAGCGCGTGAGTTGCCCGCGTAGCACGTGAGTTGACCGTGCAGATTTCGTGCATATCGCTTAGGCTTTGGGAGCCCCTCCGAAGTCTGTATACACCCCCAGTGAGCGTAGAGTATTGAGTGTATTGAGTGTTGAGTATTGAGTGTTGAGTGCGAGTGATGAGTGATGGAGTGACATTGCTATGAGGTTGCATTTACTTTTCTTGTTGTTGCATTTACCTGTTATCTTGTTTGAGGTATTTCTTGCTTTTATAGAATTTACATGTTTATTCATGTTTATTATAAATTATGAAAATAAATAACTGAATTGTTTTCCTTAGCTCGTCACTACTGCTCAATTTCTTAGTTATTTTTGTTACTACTAAGATGGTTGTTCTCATACTACACCCTGCACTTTATGTACATATCCATGTGAGATAGAGTGCCGCGATCGTTAAGTTCATGCTGGCTATCTGTGGAGATTGCAGGGTAGCTGCTAATTCCGCAGGACCTTGTTTTTCCTTTATTCATTTCTTCTTTTAGATAGTTTATATATCTTAGTTTATAGTTTTAGACGCTCATGACATAGTGCCACCCTGATGTTTGGGGCTAACTTCTGTATTTTTATATTAATTATATTTAGAGTTGATTTAGTTATGAGAAGTTTGAGTGTTGGTATTGTTTTATTGAATTCTTAAAAATTAATTAGTAGTAATATTTTGGGAAATAGGCTTGCCTTATATCATGACCATGGTTAGACTTTGGGACGTGACACTTAATCTGATAAAATAACTAAAGCCAGTATGACAATACCAACATACGTGTTTAGCTGGAATCTGGTGTCACAATATGACGGACAGACTATGATTACTACAACAAACATATGAAAGAAACACATATTGTCTCGAAATCAAATGAAAACAGAGTATATAATAAGATAGAAGAGAACACCAGGCCTACGGACGTCTGCAGGACTACCTCGGGATCTCTAGTGACTGAAGGCAATGCTACTATCCAAAAGTTTCTCCGGGATCTGCACATAGCATAGAGTGTAGCATCAGCACAACCGACCGCATGTGCTGGTAAGTGTCTGGCCTAACTCCGGTGAAGTAGTGACGAGGCTAGGACCAGAATCCAGATAAACCTGTGCGGTTATGTAATATACAGTGGAAAATAAAATAGGAATGAACAATTAAAGATGGATAGGGTCCATGCTCCAGGGGGAATATCAAATCTACTAATAATTTAAGAGAAATAAAAGAGAACAATTCAAGATCTACAACAATATAATAATAACAATGTTGTGGCACGCAACCTGATCCCTATCATTTAACACTGTTGCGGCGTGCAATCCGATCCAACAGTATCATTGTTGCGGTGTGCAACCCGATATATTTATATCACTGTCGTTCAACCCGATCCAAATAAAATATTATTGCGGTGCGCAACCCGATCCAAATATAACATCGTTGCGGCACGCAACCTGATCCAAATATAACATTGTTGCAGCGAGCAACCTGATCCAATTATAACATTGTTGTGGCACGCAAAACGATCCAAATATACAATCAAAAACATCATAACAAGAGTCCCGATAAGTTATCAATTAAGAACTACACTATCCCAGCAAGAGAATCAACAATATAAGTAAATACGTCCGGGCAAAGGAGAAACAATAATAACCAATCTTGTTCTAACATCTAATTACCACTGCGAATACCAATTCTCAATCATAAGTAATTACCATAAGAACAATCTTAATCCTTGGTCAATACTGAGAATCATCAATTTAAGCATGTGTAGTATTATTTAAGAACACAATAAATTATAATTTAAGACTCAAGGTCATGCTCGACACCAACGTATAGATACTCGTCACCATGCCTATATGTCGTATTCGACAGAAGCAAATAGCAAATAGGACTCAAATCCTAATCCCTCAAGCCAAGGTTATACCAAACACTTACCTCGAACTTCCACGGCCAACTCAAGCCTCAAACTCCGCTTTTCCTTTTGAATTTGGCTGCAAATATATTGTATCTAGACATAATAAACTTAATAACATCAATAAACGCTAAACAATTCCAATACTTAGTTATAGATTTCCCATCATTCTTTCCAAAAAGTCAAAAATTGACCCGGAGGCAGCTTGGTCAAAACATGAGGTTCGGACCAAAACCCGATCACCCATTCATCCACAAGCCAAAATATATAATTAGTTCCAAAATTCGACAGCAAAATGAGGTCTAAATCTCAAATATATAAAAAGCCCTAACTCTACCCAAATCCCTAATTTTCTACCCTTAAGAACATGATTTAAGCCTAGAAATCTAATGGGCGTTAACGGATATTGACGAAAACGAGTTTAAGATTACATACCTATGAATTGGTGGTAAAATCCCCTTTCAAAAATCGCCCAATTTGGAGTTTGGAAGAAGAAGTTATGAAATTTTGGGTTAAGTCTCGTCTTGATTCTGTTTTAAAATCACTAGACAGGCCTTCATCATGTTCGCGATAGGTCTGACGCGTTCGCGATGAAGCTAGCTTATGTGACCTCGTGTTCGCGATACACGACTCGCATTCGCGGAGCTTCAGCTCCAAGAGCCTTTGCATTCTCGGCCAGATGGTCACGTTCGCGTAGGGTAAAATACCCCTCCCCTGCCCAAGCTCATAGGCCTTTGCGTTTGCGATACTAGGCCCGCGTTCGCGAAGGGAAGACCCCCAAAGCTGTGCATTCACGACCTGGGTCTCGCGTTCGCATAGAAGGAAATTTCCTTCAGCCTGACTAACTCATCGTGTTTGTGAGGCTCCTTTCGCGAATGCGAATAAGAAAATATCAGAACACCAGAAACTGAAAAACCTACAACTATTATGAGTTCAAAAACATTCCAAACATCATTCGAAACTCACCCGAGCCCTCGAGGCTCCAAAATAAACATGCGTACTAACTCAAAAACATTATATGAACTTATCCGTGCAATAAAATCGCCAAAATAACCTCTTAAAGAATGAATTAAACATAAAAATCAATGAAATTTCTCAAAACCTCTTTTAACATAAAATTTAGCATTTAAGGTCCGAATCACATCAAATGGATCTTGCTTCTTACCAAACTTTACCGACAACACAAATAAATCAGATTGAACCTGTACCAGGCTCCGGAACCATTATACGGACCCGATACCATAGGTTTCACATAACATTTCACTTTCAAAAACCTTACATTTATTAGAAAATAATTTCTTTTAAAAATTTATTTCTCGGACTTGGGACCTCAGAATTCTATTCCGGGCATACGCCCAAGTCCCATAGTTTTCCACAGATCCTCCGGGACCGTCAAATCACGGGTCCGGGTTCGTTTACCTAAAATATTGACCGAAGTCAAATTAAATGCATTTTAAGTGAAAATTTTAATATTTTCACAGATTTTTCACATAATAGCTTTCCGACTATGAGCCTGGACTGTGTGCGCAAATCGAGGTGAAGCTGAAAGAGGTTTTTAAGGCCTCGAAATTTGTGACCTTCCTTTCAAATCTGAAGCGTAACCTTACACATACAAATCTTAATCATACACAACATGCTGCATATACCATACCATCCTAGGATAAACATGAGAACCTCGTATCCCTTCCGGGCCACAAGTAGCGAAGTACTCAACCAGCCAAGAATTTTCCATTGATCCCATCTAGAAGAAAATCACTAACATCCCATGCTCCTCACATTCGTAGAAGATATGCATCTCTAACCGTGGTAGAAACCATCAAGAACTCTCTGAATTCCATTTGCACAAAACTAAATCGTCAGAACTGAATCCTTCTAACTCAACCAAGCTACACAAGTCACTAAAACCCAAGAGAATTTCCACGAAACACCTATAGAAACTCATTACCTCGTAAGTATCCAAAGAACTAATCATATCCTTACCATGCCAATCCGACCTACTACCAAGCTATCCCATCTATCCAATTTCTTCTGATCTACCTTCAACTTGATACTTCTTCTTGCTATAACACCACATTTCCTCAACCTAGACTCACCACATGAGACCCAAGCATAAAACCACGTCGTCTAAGGCTCATAAGTTGCTGAATACTCTATTATATATTCCCACAACCACCACATTTTGAAATACCTACCTTAGAGGATTTCCTGCAACCCCAAAGTCGTTTCTTTAACCTTCTTAATACTAACATATAGAATCCCATGACGATATAGAAATACTACGAGTTTTGACACCTTCCAATGAAAAACTCAGTTTTTAGCCAAATATACAACTTGAAAGCCTCCAATTACTACATGTAAAATCTTGAACTTATTAGAACCATTTCCGAGAGGCATCAGCTCTACTCAAACCTCAATTAGACTGATCAAATGAACCGAAAAACATGTGCCTCATTAGCACTCCGACACTGCAGACCCACAACCGAGAAACTTCATGTTTTATACAGTGCACATCCTTTACCAATAACCACTCAAGACATTCTGTGATTCTCATACACCTATGAAGCATAGTATAACCTTTGTTAAAATTTTCCTTTACTCGAGCCATCTTCGGTCTCAATCTCCTTAGGCCATAACTGATTCACCTTTACGCCTCAAATTGGAACCAACATAACACATAACTGTGCAGTCAACTAATCAATAGCAGCTCCCCCGATTAACTCGAAGACATAGATCAAAATACACACAATAACTTATAATCCATATACTCTATTAATTCCATAATACCATAGTGGTATTAAAACTCAATACTTCATAAGCTCGTGTAACACAGACCATCTAGTACTTCAAATCTTCTGCAAATCTCGCATTCACTTTCGTAACAGTTAAACCCATTCTCTTAAACGACCTAAATTTAAATTACAACACATATATTTCACTTTAAATGAGATCTTCCAATAGACAACATAAGGATTGCATGAAATTCAGAACACCCGCAGGAGATAACCCACCTGCTTCGTCTCAAACTAATATCTCTTTATACCCTTCCACCATCGTAATCATTACGTAGTCACTTAATCTTCCTGAGTCTGAACTCATGTCACGACATGAAATTTACTTCACTTCCCCAACTAGAAAACATATAAAAATTCTTCACACTCACATACCTCGGGGCTATACATCAATCAAGATGGAAATCAAGCACCAAATAGTCCTTTCTGACCTTAGGTAGACCCTTCTCGTCTCATTCAATTCATATGAACACATCTCGCTGTCATATCACACCCATCACGCAGCTATCCAGACATCACTCCCCTAATAGAGGCACTATCGAAAATGTAGATCCAATAGCACATGCTCACACGATAAATGCTTCAAAGTCAAGCTATAGGCAAAATCCGGCCTCAAGTCCTCCAAACTAGCTCAATATCAACACATAGGGATCACATGTCACCCCTCGATCAGGGAATCACCAGCTGCCAATGCTCAACTAATATCGATCGCTCATGTGTGCATACGAATGCATGGAAGGAATTCAAAGAGTTACATTTCAAGCTAAATCAAGGACGCAAAAAAAGAATTCAAGAATGTTAAGTTTTCCTAAAGGTTCTGCATCCTCCCGCGGATAAATACAGACGTCTTTGTACCGATCTACGAGACTCTACTAAACCTGCTCATGACTCGTAAGACCTATGCAACCTAGGCTGTGATACAAACTTGTCACGACCTAACCGACCCGGTCGTGATGGCTCATACCATGAAACTAGTCCAGCCGGCACAACTCTCAAATTAACCATTTATCAATAAGAATTATGATTAAGCCTTTAATTTAAAAAACTATTTCATAATATAAGTTAAATGAACAGTGTGGAAATAAAATACAAGCCCGACATCGTGGTGTCACAAGCACGAGCATCTACTAAGGTCTGAATACAACGGAAAATTCTGAAAGTGTACTGAATACAGTCTAACAACAACAAGAGGGAGAAAAGCAGTGATGCGAATGTCAGGCAGCTACCTTGCTAAACTCTGATGACTCTACCTCCAAGCGATCAACACCCTTTACGGGGTTCAGATACACTTGAATCTGCACACAAGGTGCATGGAGTAATGTGAGTACTATAACTCTGTGAGTAATAAAGGTAAATTAAAGCTTAGCAGTAAGAAAGCTCAGTTTCAGTGAAAACCTTTTAAAAATAATTTTTAATAGTTTCAAACGAGTGATAAAATAGTGAATAAACATGATAGAAACATAAACAGCCCTTCGGCAAAACATGTACCATAAATGGCCCCTCAGGCATAATACTAACAGAACCAACACCTTGGTCTACCTCACTATCACTGGTAATCAGCCCCTCGGGCATAACATAAATCAAGAACCACCACTCAGGAAATAACATGGAATAACATCATTCCCTCGAGTTATATCACATAACTCACTGGGTACCTACGCTCACTGGGGGTATACAGACTCCGGGAGAGGCCTCTTATGGCCCAAGCGCAATAATAAGCCATCTCGTGGCATAATCCATAGGCTCTCGGCCTCATATCAATCCACCTTGTGGCGTGCGACTCAGGCCCTCGGCCTCAATCATAACCAGTATGAAACTATTGTGGCGTACGACTCAGACCCTCGGCCTCAATCATAATCAGTATGAAACTATTGCGGCGTGCATCCCGATCTCATAATAATCCTCATAACATAGGCCCTCAGCCTTACTTAGTTGGAAATCTCTAAATTCCACTCGGGCACAGTAAAACATGATGCTCAACCCAAATATCATTTAAAATGTTAAGACAACGTAAACATGGCTGAGTTATAAAAAAGAATAGAATATAGCATGACTGAGCACAGATATAAAATCAAAACAGTGAGGAAATAGCAGTAAAAATCCCAAAGGGTCCAAACAGTTGGAACAAGGCCCAAATATGGCATTCAGCCCATAATATGATGATAACAAATAGTTTTCAATCAAACACGCAGTAAAACAATCATACGGGATGGACTAAGTCACAATCCCTAACGAAATACGGCCCCACGCTCGTCATTAGCGTGTGTGTCACCACAATATAGCACAATAATGTGAAATTCAGGGTTTTATACTCTCAGTACAACATTTATAATCATTACTCACCTCAATCCAATCCATACTCTAGCCTGCGATGAGTCGTGATGGCGCCTACTAGTGAAATCTGGGCAAACCATTTGAATTATCTATATTTTCCCCATTTTTAATCCTTTAACAATCAATAGCCAATATTATATAAACAACGAAAATTAAAAGCGGAAGACTGAAATGTATCATATTAATAAAGACGCCAATATCAATCCATACAAAAACAACCCAAGACTGGTGTCACAACTTCACATATTGTCTAGAATACTACAAATAAAGGACTGTAAGATTTATTACAACATCGTCTTTGAAATATATAGAAAACATAGAATAAAAGGATAGAAGAAGCCGCTAAGGCATGCGGACGCCTGCAGGATTACCTCAGAATCTCTTACTAGACTGAAGGTAGTAACCTAAAACTACAATTTGTATGCTCCAATACCGGGATCTGCACACAGTATGGAGTGTAGGACTAGCACAACTGACCCTGTGTGCTGGTAAGTTCCTAACTTTACCTCGGCGAAGTAGTGACGAGACTAAGACCAGATTACCAAATAACCTGTGCTGTTAAATCTTATACAATGGAACATAAAGGCAAAAATGTACAGTTAAGGATAGGAGGGAAAACATGCTGCAGGGAAACAACAAATGATAACAGAAGGACAACAGGTAAATATAAGGAACACAATAACTCAATTATCGACAAGAATCAAAAATCAAACAAGTGCACGGCATCACCCTTCATGCTTTTACTCTCGTCCTTACCATAAGAATCAATATAATCTGCACGGCATCACCCTTCGTGCTTTTTCTCTCGTCCTTACCATAAAATCAATATAATCGACATAGAATTGTACATCGTGCAGCATGGCATCACCCTTCGTGCTTTTACATTATTCCTCACAAAATCGTATATGGCATCACCCTTCGTGCTTTAACACTCCCTCACCAAAACAATGCACGGCATCACCCTTTGTGCTTTAACACTCTTCCTTACCCAAACAACAATCACAAGCAATAAGGGCAAGGAAATAAATAAGATCACAATAAAATTCCGGCAAGGGAACAATATCAAAAGCATCAACATCCCGAGAAGGGAGATAACATTAAAAGCAACAACATCCCAGCAAGGGAGACAATATAATAATCCTCTCCTCTGTTTCACATTTACTTCACAACTCACTTCAACACTTTAGCCAATGCTCTATAAGGTTCAATTGCTAATTATACTTCCACAATTCATTATACAACTTGAGCAAGCGCTCTTCAATATTCAAATACCACTATTTCTTCCACAAGCTTTTCTCAACAATATAAATCATCACATAAGGCATGAACAATACACACGAAGTCATAATAATCATAATATAAGACTCGCGGGCATGCTTGACACAAATGTATAGATACTCGTCACCATGCCTATACGTCGTACTTAACAAATAACACATGACAAATAGGACACAAATCCTAATCTCTCAAGCTAAGGTTAGACCAAACACTTACCTCAATGCAATGAACACAATTCAAGTCTCAACAATCCCTTTACCTCTTGACTCCACCACCAATTCGCTCGTAGCTAGCCACAAGTTACTTAACTATATCAATAAATACTAAATGAATCACTTCCAATGCATGAAAATAGGTTTTCTAAAGTTTTTCCAAAAAAGCCAAAAATCGCCCCCGGGGCCCACATGGTCAAATCCCAGGGTGCAAACAAAAACTCGATTACCCATTACCCCACGAACTGATATATATAATTTGTTTTGAAATTGGACCTCAAATCGAGGTCCAAGTCTCCAAAATTTGAAAAACCTATGTTCTACCCAAAACACCGAATTTCCCCCATGAAAACCTTTGATTTTGAGTTGAATTTTCTTTGATTTAGATGCTAAATTCATAGTTGTTGATGTTATTTTGGTTATTTGATTGAACGAGCAAGTTCGTATGAAGTTTTTAGGTTAGTGTGTGTCACGACCTGGATTAACCCACCATCGGGAGTCGTGATGGCGCCTATTGTCAAAGCTAGGCAAGCCAACCTTTATCATCATTTGCAGAAACTTAAATCTAAAACAAGTTAAAAGTTAACATAATTAATTAAAACATGTGGAAGACTTCTAAGAACAATGATGAAAATGATATGCGGAAAACTAACAACCAATCTCTACCCAGTATCTGGTGTCACTGCTCATGGACAACTAAAGAGTGCTAAAAATAATAGTCTGAAAGAAGTGCATAGCATGTCTGTATGATACAATTTAACAAACTGAAAGGGGAAGTTAGAGCAGATTCGGGGCCCACGAATGCTTGCGAACAACCACAGAGCCTCTGGACTGAAGGACCACTCCCAGTCTAACGCTGCGGTCCGTAGACTGGGTCCTGACCTGTGCACAAAAAGTCACAGAAGCGTAGTATCAGTACAACTGACCCCATGTGCTGGTAAGTGTCCGGCCTAACCTCGGCGAGATAGTGAGGAGGCTAACCGGACCTACCATAAACAGCATGTACGGATATATACGACAACAGAAAAAGAGCAAGAATTTAAACAATTAAAGGGAAGGGGACATGCTGGGGGAAATAGCATTTCAATTATAACTTCTACAATTAAGCGATGGAACTGAATAGATAGCAATTAAATAAAAGAAATCCAATGAACCAACAACTAATAAAGGAAATTCGTATATAAGGAAAGGCATCACGTTGCACGGCACCACCCATCGTGTTTTTACTCTCTTCCTCACCCAATCAATAGGACCACTCCATCTTGTGGAGGGAATCAATAAGTACCACTCCATCTTGTGGAGGAAATCGATAAGTACCAACCATCTTGTGGAGGAATCAATACATACAACTCCATCTTGTGGAGGAAATCAATAAATACCGCTCCATCTTGTGGAGGAAATCAATAAATACCACACCATCTTGTGGAGGAAACCAATAGGTACACGGCATCACCCATCGTGCTTTATTGCTCCTCCTCACCCAAACAATAGTATGGAGTAGCTCAGTGATTACACCCATCTACAGTGGACGGTGTGCCACACGCTCCTGTATTCTCTGTGCACAATCTCACCTGCATCTCATGCCAATAACAATAGGTGGATGGCGTGCCACACGATCCCATAATAAATGTCACTGGCATTTCAGGCCAATAACAATAGGTGGACGGCATGCCACACGATCCCATAATAAATATCTCGTGGTCGGCGTGCCACACGATCCCAATATGTAATGCAATTGAATAATTCGAACAATCTCTTCACAGAAGATCCCGATAGGGAAGCATATCAATATAACAGTCTAACCCAGCAACGGTACAAGTAACAGCCCAAAATATCCTGGCAAGGGGAGAACAACTCCATAGTAAGTCCTGGCAAGGGAAACGATTCAACAACAAATCCCGGCAAGGGAAAACACCATAATTCCTTCCATAACTCATTTGCTTCTCAACTATCATTTCACAGTTCGTTTAACAAGTAATTATCACAATTTTTCACATCTTTCGACAATTTAATAGCAATTATAACTCACGGTCATGCTAGACTCGGGAACATAGGTAACTGTCACCATACCTATACACCGACTGAATATAGCACATAACAAATATTATCCTAATCATATTACCTCAAGCCAAAGATAGATCGAAAACTTACCTCGAAAGCTTCCAACTCAACTCACGCTTCTAGAATAGCTTTACCCCTCGAATTCCCTTCAAAACGGTCGAAACTAACCACAATTTACTCAAATGTATAAACAAATGTTAGTTAAATAAATTTGAATGCATAAGAATGAAATTCCCAAGGTTTTACCCAAAAATTCCTAAAATTCCCCTGGGCCCACGTGGTCAAAACTCGAGGTTCGAACCAAAATGGGGCTACCCAGTCCCTTACGAGTTCATATATGCAGTTTGTTTTGAAATCAGACCCCAAATTGAGGTCCAAATCCCCAATTTATGAAGACCTAGTTCTACCCCAACCCCCCCCCCCCCTTTTAACCATGAAAGCTTTGATTTAAGGATGAAATCATGTTAGAATATGATAAAGATTAAAGAAAACTAGTGAAAATTGACATACATTTGGTTTAGGGACGAAAGGGTTCGAGAAGAATCGCCTATGGTGGTTTTGGGTTTTGAAAGATATGAAAAATGAGGTTTAAATTCGTTTAAGTAACAGTTGCAGGCGTACAGATGTCGCAAATGCGATATTAACTTCGCATTTGCGAACTGGGGAGAAAAAGAAAGGAACTCACGATTGTGAGGCAGGCTTCGCAATTGCGAAACCTGCAGCACCAAATGATAAAATGCAGCAAAAAGGAGCCTAACACCTATCTGAAACTCACCCGAGCCCTCGGGGCTCCAACCCAAACATGCACCAAACCTCAAAAACATCCTACGGACTTACTTGTGCGATCAAATCGCCAAAAGAACATCAAAATCAAAGAGTCAACCTCCAATACCCATGATTTTCATTTCAAGTTCAAAACTTTCAAACTTTTCCACTTTTAGTCCAAAACATGTCAAACGACGTCCGTTTTCAACCAAGCTTTACAGATAGCGCTCAGCATCCATTTAATACGTGTACCGGGCGTCGGAACCAAAATACAAGTCCGATAGCATCACTTTGGATCACATTTTCATTTCCAATTTTCCTTAAGCATTTTCAAAGGCAATTTCACAGAAAAGCTCCGTACTCGGGCCTGGGACCTCGGATTTCGATTCTGGGAATACGCCCAGGTCCCAAATTTCATTAAGGACCCTCTGGGATTGTCACATCACGGGTCCGGGTCCGTTTACCCAAAATGTTGACCAAAGTCAACCATAGTAATATTAGTATCAAAATTCATAGTTTTTAATATTGAGTTCAAATATTTTCACATTAAAATCTTCCGGCTTCACGCCCGGAGTACGCATACAAATCGAGGCAACCGAATATGAGGTCTTTAAGGCCTCGTAAGTGCAAGGAAAGGGAGAATTACGGTGATAACCCTTTGGATCGTCACATCATCCACCTCTAAAACAACCGTTTGTCCTCGAACGGATAAAAGAAATAAGTATGTGAGTCGGAGAATAGATGGGGATATCGGCTCCCCATATCGGACTCGAACTCCCACGTCGATGCCTCAGGAGGATAACCTCTCCACTGAACACGCACTGAAGGAAAACTCCGCGACCTCAACTGTCAAACCTGCCGGTCTAAAATAGCCACCGGCTCCTCCTCATACGAAAGATCCTTGTCCAATTGGATAGTATTGAAATCTAACATGTGGGTGGGATCACCGTGATATCTCCGAAGCATGGATACATGGAAAACCAGATGTACAGCTGACAAGCTAGGCGGCAAGGCAAGTCTGTAATCCACCTCTCCCACATGATCAAGAACCTCAAACGGGCCAATATACCTAGGGCTAAGCTTGCCCTTCTTCCTGAATCTCATCACGCCTTTCATAGGCGATACACGGAGCAATACACGCTCACCAACCATGAAGGCAACATCCCTGACCTTACGATCTGCATAACTCTTCTACCTAGACTGAGCTGACCGAAGTCTATCCTGAATAATCTTGACCTTATCTAAGGCCTCTTGTACCAAGTCTGTACCCATCAACCGAGCCTCTCCCGGCTCAAACCATCCAACTAGGGACCGACACCGCCTACCATACAACGCCTCATATGGAGCCATTAGAATACTGGACTGATAGAAGGCTTCGGAGCATATCCTCAAGGATCTGAATGGTTCTGTCAGACTGACCGTCCGTCTGGGGGTGAAATGTTGTACTCAACTGGACCTGGGTGCCCAACTCACAATGTACCGCTCTCCAGAAATTCGAGGTAAACTGCGGACCCCAGTCCAAAATAATAGATATGGGCACTCCATGAAGGCGAACGATCTCTCTGATGTAAATCTCGGCATATCTCTCGGCTGAATAAGTGGTGGCAACGGGTAAGAAATGCACTGACTTGGTCAGCCTATCAACAATAACCCATATAGCATCAAACTTCTTCCGAGTCATCGGAAGGCCAGTAACATAATCCATGGTGATTCTCTCCCACTTCCACTCGGAAAGCTCAATCCTCTGAAGCAACCCACCGGGCCTCTGATGCTCGCACGTAACCTGCTAACAATTCAGAGATCAAGCCACATATGCAACAATGTCTTTCTTCATCCTACGCCACCAATATTGTTGTCTCAAATCCCGATACATCTTCGCGGCGCCCAGGTGGATCGAATACTGAGAACTGTGGGCCTCCACTAAGATCGACTCTCGAATACCATCAACATTGGGCACACAAACTCTGCCCTGCAATCTCAATA
This sequence comes from Nicotiana benthamiana, assembly GCA_034376525.1. Taxonomy (NCBI): domain Eukaryota; kingdom Viridiplantae; phylum Streptophyta; class Magnoliopsida; order Solanales; family Solanaceae; genus Nicotiana; species Nicotiana benthamiana. The sequence continues at coordinate 55,783,150 of CM067325.1, read as the reverse complement.
CACCATTATCTCCCAAGATAATCTCCCTGGCACCTCCCCGTTGCACCGTGTCTCTCAGGACACACAAATGGGGATCATCAAACTGCCGCTCCCGGATACGCTCCATCAATGACGAATGAGCAACCGTGCAAGCTAACACCTTGCTGGGCTCAGAAATATCCAACCTCACAAATCTATTGGCCAAGGCCTGAACATCCAAGGCGAGCGGTCTCTGGCAGACCGAAATTAGGCAAGGCTACCCATGCTAGAGGACTTCCTACTCAATGCATCGGCCACCACATTGGCCTTTCCCGGGAGGTATAAAATAGAAACATCATAGTCCTTTAGCAACTCCAACCACCACTGCTGTCTCAAATTCAACTCTTTCTGCTTGAACAATTACTGAAGGCTCTTGTGATCCGTGTACACCTCACACGTCACACCATACAAATAATGCCTCCAGATCTTCAGAGCATGAACAATGGCTGCCAACTATAGGTCGTGGACTGGATAATTCTTCTCGTGGACCTTCAACTGCCTCAAAGCATATGCTATGACCCTGCTACTCTGCATCAACAATGCGCCAAGCCCAACCCGAAAAGCAACACAATAAACCATATAAGGTCCTGATACCGTGGGATAACAATCAATTTCGGTGCGCCCCAAGGCGAAACTCGGGGCCTAACTAAACCCTTATCAAGAAAATCCTGAAACTCTTCCTTGAACTCTCTCTCAAATATGGCGGGGCCATGCGATAAAAAGAAATAGAAATAGGTTGGGTGCCCAACGCCAGATCAATGTGAAGATCGATATCCCTGTTAGGAGGCATACCCGGTAGGTCTGATGAAAAAAAAACATCCGGGAAGCTCCCGAACAATAGGAACAGAACAAACAAAACAAACCTCTGCGCTGGAGTCGCGATCATATGCCATTTGAGCTAAGCACTCCTCTCATAACCATGCGTTGAGCCTTCGCATACAATATCGCACTGCGGGTCGGAGGATCTAAAATCCCTCTTCATTCTAAATAGGGCAATCTTGGTAAAACCAAGGTCAGGGGGACAACTAATCCATCCTTAATATAACGTCAAAGTCCACCATCGCTAAGAGCAATAAGTTGACACGGGTATCAAGACCCTCAAACACCAACACACAAGAACAATACACTCGGTCGACCACTATGGAAATCACCAACTGGCGCAGACACATATACAGGAACACCCAAAGCCTCTCTAGGCATGATCAAATGGGGTGCGAAATAGAACGACAGATAAGAATACATAGATCCACGGCTAAATAGTACTGAAACACCTCTAATACAAATCAGAATGGTACCTCTGATCACAGCATATGCTGACTCGACCTCCGGTCTGGCCGACAAAGCATAGCAATAGGGCTGACCCCCTACTCCCTAAACTATATCTATGGGATGATCTCCTGCGAGCTGACCTCCGCCTCTAGCGGTCTGATCTCCACCTATAGCTCCCTACCTCCACCTCTATGGCTTCTACCCGCGCCTCTAACTAGCTAGGCGGCTTGTGGATCGTCTGCTGCCTGAACCATGGGATGAGGACCCTGCTGCTGCGAACTGTTGGAAGCTCGAGGGCAATACTTGGCAATGTGCCTCAGGACTCCGCAAGTGAAGCAATCCCTCAGCTGCTGAAAATATCGAAGTGTCTGCTGGGCGGGATACTGCGACTGAAAACTGCGACTGCCTGGAGTACTATGAGAAGCCTGAAGGGCTGACTGGAAAGGCCTCGGGGGATGGCCTCTGTCATGTGAATCCATACCTCCCAATGAGGTACCACTGAATCTACCAGAATGTCGAGGCCTCTTATCAGACCCCTGACCACCTCCTTGAGAAAGTGCAATCTCTATACGGCGGGCGCCATCCGCCGCCTCCTAAAAGGTAATCTCACTCCCGACGCTCATGGCCATCTGAACACGGATCGGCTGAACCAACCCATTCACAAACCTCCGCACCCTCTCCCTCTCGGTGGGGAGTATCCCAATAGCATGATGTGCAAGATCAATAAACCGTGTCTCACACTGTGTAACTAACATAGATCCCTGCTGGAGGCGCTCAAACTGCCTTCGAAGTGCCTCCCGCTGGTGACGGGGAGAAACTTCTCCAAAAATAACCTCGTGAACTGATCCCATGTCAAAGTTGGAGACCCTGCTGGTCTAGATAGACAATAATCTCTCCACCAAGTCTTGGCGGAACCCACAAGTCTGAAAGTAAAAAATCGACCCCATTGGTCTCCACTAACCCCATAGTCCTGAGGATCTCATGACAACTGAACAGAAAATCTTGGGGATCCTCCGATGAAGCACCACTGAAAGTGGTAGTGAAAAGCCTAGAGAACTGATCAAGTCTCCACTAAGTATCCGAAGACATGACCGACCCATCTTCGGCCTAAGCTGTAATACCTGTCTGAGCCGCCACTACGGGCTGAACCAAGGGAACCTGAGTATGGGGAGCTACCTGCTCCGGAGTACGTGTAGCAGGAGTCTGAAGCCTTCCTCCAGCCTGAGAAGTGGCTGGTGCTATTGGCAGCAATCCCGCTCTGGCCATACTGTCTATAAAACCTGCTATGAGGACAAGGGCATCCTAAAGTTCCGAAGAAAACATTACTCCTCCTGGGACTTGAGCTGGGCCCACTCGAGCTGGTGGAGCTGAAACCTCCTCATCAAAGTCAATATGAGGCTCCACCTCTGGAACTGCTACCTGGGGCTGAGCTCTGTCCCTGCCACGGCCTCTGGCACAGCCTCGGCCCTTGCCCCTCGTGGGAGATGCTTTTGGGGGCTCGGCCTGCTGTGTGGAAGAAGAAGACGCACGTGGTCTCGCCATCTAAGAACAGAGCAGAACGACAATCAATACTTGAGAAACACAATCGCACGATAAAAATGAACAAAGTGAAACTTTCCTAACTCAGTAGCCTCTAGGGGATAAATATAGACGTCTCTGTACCGATCCCTCAAACTCTACCAGGCTTGTCCGTGAGTTGTGAGACTCAAGTAACCTAGTGCTCTGATACCAACTTTTCACGACCCGGATTAACCCACCGTCGGGAGTCGTGATGGCGCCTACTGTCGAAGCTAGGCAAGCCAACCTTTATAACCATTTTCGGAAACATAAATCTAAAACAAGTTAAAATTAAAATAATTAATTAAAACATGAGGACGGCTTCCAATAATAATAACGAAAATGATATGCGGAAAACTAACAACCAATCTCTACCCAGTATCTGGTGTCACTGCTCACGGACAACTAAAAAGTGCTAAAAATAATAGTCTGAAAGAAGTACATAGCATGTCTGTATGATACAATTTAACAAACTGAAAGTGGAAGTTAGAGGAGACTCGGGGCCCACGAACGCCTGCGAACTACCACAGAGCCTCTGTACCGAAGGACCACTCCCGGTCTAAAGCTGCGGTCCTGACCTGTGCACAAAAAGGCACAAAATCGTAGTATCAGCACAACCGACCCCATGTGCTGGTAAGTGTCCGGCCTAACCTCGGCGAGGTAGTGACGAAGCTAACCGGACCTACCATAAACAACCTATACGGATATATACAATAATAGAAAAAGAGCAAGAATTTAAACAATAAAAGGGAAGGGGACATGCTGGAGGAAATAACAGTTCAATTATAACTTCTACAATTAAGAGATGGAACTGAATAGATAGCAATTAAATAAAAGAAAGCCAATGAACCAACAACTAATAAAGGAAAACAGTATATAAAGAGCACCAATAAGATAAGGCCAATAAAACCACGTTGCACGGCACCACCCATCGTGCTTTTACTCTCTTCCTTACCCAATCAATAGCACCACTCCATCTTGTGGAGGGAATCAATAAGCATCACTCCATCTTGTGGAGGAAATCGATAAGTACCACTCCATCTTGTGGAGGAATCAATACATACCACTCCATCTTGTGGAAGAAATAAATAAATATCATTCTATCTTGTGGAGGAAATCAATAAATACAACTCCATCTTGTGGAGGAAACCAATAGGTCAACGTCATCACCCATCGTGCGGTATCGCTCCTCCTCAACCAAATAATAGTATGGAGTAGCTCGATTATTACAAGGATCTACAGTGGACGGCATGCCACACGCTCCTGTATTCTCTGTGCACAATCTCACCGGCATCTCAGGCCAATAATAATAGGTTGACGGCATGCCACACGATCCCATAATAAATGTCACCGGCATCTCAGGCCAATAAAAATAGGTGGAGGGTATGCCACACGATCCCAAAATAAATATCTCGTGGTCGGCATGCCACACGATCCCAATATGTAATGCAACTGAATAATTCGAACAATCTCTTCACAAAAGATCCCGATAGGGAAGCACATCAATATAACAGCCTAGCCCGGAAAGGGTACAGCTAACAGCCCAAAATATCCTGGCAAGGGGAGAACAACTTCACAGTATGTTCCGGCAAGGGAAAACGATTCAACAACAAATCCCGGCAAGAGAAAACACCATAATTCCTTCCTTAACTCATTTGCTTCTCAACTATTATTTCACAGTTTGTTTAACAAGTAATTATCACAGTTGTTCACTTCTTTCAACAATTTAATAGCAATTATGACTCACGGTCATGCTAGACTCGGGAACATAGGTTATCGTCACCATACCTATACACCGACTCCGCATAGCACATAGCAAATATTATCCTAATCATATTCAGATAGCGTTTAACGCCCATTTAAGACTTGTACCGAGCGTCAAAACCAAAATACGAGCCCGATACCATCACTGTGGATCACATTTTCTTTTCCAATTTTCCTTTAGCATTTTCAAAGGCAATTTCACAGAAAAGCTCCGTACTCGGGCCTGGGACCTCGGATTTCGATTCTGGGGATATGCCCGGGTCCCAAATTTCATTAAGGACCCTCTAGGAACGTCACATCACGGGTCCGATACCGTTTACCCAAAACGTTGACCAAAGTCAACCTAGTAATATTAGCATCAAAACTCATAGTTTTTAACACAGAGTTCAAATATTTTCACATAAAATCTTCTGGCTTCGTGCCCAGAGTACGCATGCAAATCGAGGCGACCAAATAAGAGGTTTTCAAGGCCTCGGAAGTGCAAGGAAAGGGAGAATTACGGTAATAATCCTTTGAGTCGTCACAGTGTGCATGTTTGGTTTGGAAACCTGAGGGCTCAGGTGAGTTTTGGATAGGCCTCGGAGTGAAATTTGGACTTAGGAGGTTGCAGGTTTTTAGCTGGTATGTTATAGGTCTGCAGGCTTCACAAATGCAAAGCTTGTCTCTAAAATGCAAGCCCGCAAATGCGAACGTTTATAGCAAATGCGAAGTAGACCTGGTCTGCCTTAGGGTCGCAAATGCGACGTAATCATTGCAAAACGATATTGCAAATACGAAGGGCCCATCGCATTTGCAAAGGGGCCTGGAATACCTTAGTGTTTCAAATGCGACAATTCTATCGCAAAAGCGAGTTAGCAATTGCATAATGTGATGATAGCAGCCTTCTGAAGGGTTCGCAATTGCGAACACTGGTCGTAATTGCGACATCTGCAACCTGCAAATTCATAACCGTAGCCGAAAATCTTCCATATTTCAAACCCTTTTCAAAACCTAAACACTCTTGGGCAATTTTTCAAAGACAATTTCTTGTCCAAATTGATTTTAAGTCATTTATAACTTGTTTTCATTAATCTTTAACATCTTTTCTCATTATTTCTACTCAAAATCAAAGGATTTCATGAGGAAAATTGGGTGTTTTGGGTAGAACCTAGGTTTTTCAAATTTTGGGGATTTGGACCTCGATTTGAGGTCCAATTTCAAAACGAATTATATATTTAGGTTCGTGGGGGAATGGATAATCGGGTTTTGGTTTGAACCTCAAGATTTGACCCTGTGGGCCTTGTGGGTGATTTTTGACTTTTTGGGAAAAACTTTAGAAAACCTATTTTTATACATTGGAGGTGATTCATTTAGCATTTATTGATATAGTTAAGTAACTTTTGGCTAGCTACGAGCAAATTGGTGGTGGAGTCAAGAGGTAAAGCAATAGTTGAGACTTGATTTGTGTTCGTGGCATCGAGGTAAGTGTTTCGTATAACCTTAGCTTGAGGGATTATGATTTGTGTCCTATTTGTCATGAGTTATTTGTTAAGTGCGACGTATAGGCATGGTGACGAGTATCTATACGTTGGTGTCACGCATACCCGTGAGTCTTATATTATGATTATTATGACTGTGTGTATCTTTCATGCCTTATGTGATGATTTATATAGTTGATCAAAGCTTGCGGAAGCAATAGTGGTATTTTAATATTGAAGAGTGCTGGCTCAAGTTGTATAATGAATTGTAGAAGTATAATTGGCAATTGAACCTTATGGAGCATTAACTCAAGTGTGAAGTGAGTTGTGAAGTAAATGTGAAAAGAGGAGAGGATTATAATATTGTCTCCCTTGTTGGTATGTTGTTGCTTTTAACGCTATCTCCCTTCCCGGGATATTGATGCTTTTGATATTGTTCCTTTGCCAGGATTTGAATGTTGAACTATTGTTCTCTTGCCAGGATTTTATTGTGATTTTATTTATTTTCTTGCCCTTATTGCTTGTGATTGTTGTTTGGGTAAGGAGGAGTGTTAAAGCACGAAGGATGATGCCGTGCATTGTTTTGGTGAGAGAGTGTCAAAGCACGAAGGGTGATGCCATTCACGATTTTGTGAGAAATAGTGTAAAAGCACGAAGGCTGATGCCGTGCTGCACGATGTACAATTATGTGCCTATTATATTGATTTTATTGTGAGGACGAGAGTAAAAGCATGAAGGGTGATGCCGTGTAGATTATATTTATTCTTATGGTGAGGACGAGAGTTAAAGCACGAAGGGTGGCACTTGTTTGATTTCTGATTCTTGTTGATAATTGAGTTATTGTGTTCCTTATATTTACCTGTTGTCCTTCTGTTATCATTTGTTGTTTCCCGGCAATATGTTTCCCCCTCCCATCCTTAGCTGTACATTCCTGCTTTTATTTTCTGTTGTATATGATTTAACAGCACGGGTTATTTGGTATTATGGTCCTAGTCTCGTCACTACTTCGCCGAGGAAAGGCTAGGAACTTACTAGCACATGAGGTCAGCTGTGCTAGTCCTACACTCTGTACTGTATGAAGATCCCGATATTGGAGCATACAGATTGTAGTTTTGGGTTGCTACCTTCAGTCAAGTAAGAGATTCTGAGGTAATCCTGCAGGCCCGTAGGCCTTGGCGTCTTATCCTATCCTTTTATTTTATTTCTTCTATATATTTCAAAGACAATGTTGTAATAAATCGTTCGGACCTTTATTTATAGTATCCTAGACAATATGTGAAGTTGCGACACCAGTCTTGGGTAGTTTATGTATGGATTGATATTGGCATCTTTATTAATATGATACATTTCAGTCTTCCGCTTTTAATTTCCGTTATTCATATAATATTGGCTCTTGATTCTTAAAGGATTAAAAATGGGGAAAAGGTAGATAATTCAAATGGTTGGCTTACATAGCTTTCACTAGTAGGCGCCATCACGACTCATTGTGGGTTAGAGTTTGGATCGGATTGAGGTGGGTAATGATTGTAAATACTGTCCTAAGAGTATAAAACCCTGGATTTCACATCATTGTGATATAGTATGGTGACACACACGGTAAATGACGAGCATGAGGCCGTGTACTGTTGGGAATTGTGACTTAGTCCATCCCGTATGACTGTTTTACTGCGTATTTAATTGAAAACTATTTGTTATCATCATGTTTTGGGCTGAATGCCATATTTGGGCCCTATGCCAACTGTTTGGACCCTTAGGGGATTTAACTTCTATTTCCTCACTGTTTTGATTTTATATATATGCTCAGTCATGCTATATTCTATTCTTTTTCATAACTCAGCCATGTTTACTTTGTTTTAACATTTTAAATGATATTTGGGTTGAGCATCATGTTTTACTGTGCTCCAGTGGCATTTAGAGATTTCCAACTGAGTAAGGCCGAGGCCTTATGTTTTGAGGATTATTATGAGATCGGGATGCACGCTGCAGCAGTTTTGTACTGATTATGATTATGAGGCCGAGGGCCCTGAGTTGTACGCCACAAGGTGGATTGATTTGAGGCCGAGAAACAATGGATTATGCCACGAGATGGCTTGTTATTGAGCTTGGGCCATAAGGGGTCTCTCCCGGAGTCTGTACACCTCTAGTGATATAGCTCGAGGGATTGATGTTGTTCCATGTTATTTCCCGAGTGGCAGTTCTTGATTTATGTTATGCCCGAGGGGCTGATTATGAGGTAATCCGAGATGCCGTTTTTGTTGGTATTATGCTCGAAGGGCGGTTTATGGTACATGTTTTGCTAAAGGGTTTTTTATGTTTCTATCATGTTTACTCATTGTTTTATCACTTATTTGAAACTATTAAAAATTGTTTTTAAAAGGTTTTCACTGAAACTGAGCATGATTTACGAGGAAATAATTTCTATAATGTGTTGGAAATATCATGTATTTGTGTTGTGACGTGATTTACGTAGTTTCTTTCTGCTCAGGTTTCATTTACCTTTATTACTCACTAAGTTAGAGTACTCACATTACTCCATGCACTTTGTGTGCACATTCAAGTTTATCTGAACCCCGTAGCAGGTGTTGATCGCTCGAAAGGCAGAGTCATCGGAGTTTAGCAAGGTAGCTGCTCGACATTTGCAGCACTGCTTTTCTCCCTCTTGTTTTTGTTAGACTATGTTCAGTACACTTTCAGACTTTTCCGTTGTATTCAGACCTTAATAGATGCTCGTGACTTGTGACACGACAATGTCGGGCTTGTATATTATTTCCACACTGTTCATTTAGACTTATATTATGAAATATTTTTTTTAAAATTAAAGGCTTAAACATAATTCTTATTGATAAATGGTTAATTTGAGAGTTGTACCGGCTGGCCTAGTTTCACGATAGGAGCCATTACGATCGGATCGGTTTTAGGATCGTGACAGAAAAACATGTGTTACATTAGAAGTGGACTTGGAAACATGAAAAAAATTATTTCTAAAGGAGATACCAATTCTCTACTCTTTTTCTAATAGACTTTTCGTATTAAGTGTTTGAATTAAAGACAGTTATTTGAGCATTTATTTGACATTTAAAATAACCATGATAATTCAAATTTTGAAGTTATTATAGTTTGAACAATAATATCGCGAGTTTTAATTTGGTCATGTGTCATTTTCTATATTTTTTTTGTTATGTATACCAGAAAAATATAAATATACTGTTAATATTTTAAATTAAGTCAGAGCAAAACTTTTTCTAAGCGAGAATAATTGAATTAAATAATTTTTATGCTTGCTTATAGTATTTAATATTATTTTTATATATCAGGCAATAGCCCAACTTGTAATTATGAAATACTTTTGTTTAAGTGTATTACTCCCATTATTTTATAAAGAGCATTTATGTTTATATAAGATGCAGATTTTAAGATTGAAATTTCATATATGTTAACAAGAATTAATTCAATTTGGACCTAACCATTTGATTTCAAATATCACTATATAGTATATTTAAATTGTTGGACCTGACATATTTGTTCTACATCAAACAAATTTTGTCTCATTTTAACAATTTTCGTTTATTTATATTATTACTTAAAGTTGGTTTAGCGGCAGTATCTTATATTTATATTTTATTTTAAACTCATTAACTCACTTTAACATTTTGTGTAACTGCAGTATGTTGCTTTTTTGTTCAAATTAGATTCATTAACTGATAGAATATATGGGTCCACTAACTTTTGCAGAGAACTGGGTTTTCTATCAGGTTCGATAGTTACACACAGAGAACAGAAGCTAAATGACAGAAGAAATTTTACGTGAAAAATTTCCAGCTCAACAAGATTAAAAATTACGACCTAACCTTGTAGGATTTCAACTTCACTACTGAGTAACTTCAGATTATAGCATATGCAATCTTGGAATTAAACTCTTAATCTCTCACTAACTTATAATACACATATTACAAGTCACTTTACAATAACTATATTGCAAAGACTTTAAAACTTGACTAACTCTAACCAAGACTTAAACACCCAGGTTTAAGGTTTATAAATATGTTCCTATAAAGTGCTTCTAAATAAGCTGGATAGGAATTACAATTTGAAGAACTATTATAAAGTTAAGGACATACAATAACTCGATGTGAGAGCTGGTCCATGGTTGCTTTGTTCTTTGTTCTTAAGACACTTGAAAATTGCTGGGTGAATAATCACGTGGGTGAGCTTGCGTGAGATCTCTCAAATGTTTTATTAGTATTTTGTTTTACTTCCCTTGAATGCATATATATTCATGTGTGATATTACTTCCAATGATGTAAGGAAGGTGGTAGAAAGTCTTTTTTGAAAAGTTGACTGCAACTGTCCAATAGTGTGTGCAGGCAGCAACTTTCCAGCTACAGTTAACTTCGTACAATTTCATCGGGAACTGGAAGAGACTTGGTCCCTTAGTTGTTCCTTACACCATGAGGAGTTGAATCATATTCCAAGCTGAGTCTCAACCTGGAATCTTTTGAAAGTTGAGGTCTTGTAAATATGTAACAGATTTATTATCTGATTCTGAATAATAAGTTTGTTAGATCATTAAAACATAAAATAAAGTACTTATAATCAAAGTATATGTAACCTATCATTACCTCACTTTAACATTTTCTATTGGTAAATTCTTATTTAAAGCTAATTAACAATAGTATATTATCTGTTTTCTTATTTTATTATAATCTCTACGATTTGATGTGTTAGCTGTAGTGTGCTATTACTTATTTTATTTACTTTTTGTATTATATAGAATTTCTAGAATTAAACTTGCACGCCCTATGATCCAAGTCAATCAAAACTATAATTCACATACATCTGTAAATTGCAATTAATGAAAAGTTTAGGTGGGATCCACGTTCTATTATACGCTTGAGAACTACATTATACATAAAGCCTGATGGACCATAATTGGATAAAATTGCGGCTGAATGATTGAAAAGGCAAACATAACCCTGTGAATGCCAAGCAAAAATATTGAGTTGAAAGAATATTTCAGAAATAATCTGGAACGAGTTTTGATTTTTTGTCAAATCACTTTGACCGAAAGCTACTCACGTTCCCCCTAATTAATGATAGTAAAGTAATAGACTAGCATAAATTTACTTATTTGCTATGAACAATAAAAGTAGATGAACTATATTGTAGAAAAAGAGAGGATATTTTTATTAAATTTTGGGATGATTTATAATGGGGTAAGACCCCTCTATTTATAGGGGAAAAATAACTTAGCTACAAAGTAAAACTCTCCACAAGATAGACATTCACTCTAAATAGAATTCTATTCATAACACTCCCCCTTAAATGTTTACTCAATAAGTAATGTGCTTCGTTAAAACCTTACCAAAATAAAACTTAATGGGAAAAAAATTTAGAAAAGGAAAAAGAGTACACATATCTAACGATAAGCCTTTTGGTTGTCTCGTTAAAAACCTTACAAGAAAAACTCAGTGGGACAAAATCTTGTAAGGAAAAAAGAGTGCAACGCGCATTAACTCCCCCTGATGAGAGCATCAATTCACATCTTTAAGCATTTGCATTCCAATCTTATACACCATCTTCAAAAGATCTCTTGAACGAATTTGTTTCACCTTGAAATCATCATTCCTAATTGATGTATTATCTTCATATGATCTTGTTGGAATCGTCAGTTCACTATCTTCACATAGAGGTGAAAACTCTTGCTATCATATTATCATGCTTATAATTATAGCAAGATATACTTTTTCACAAATTGCACTGAGGAAGCGGTACTTCAAGATCAAGAATTGTATATGCTTCAAGTAATTTAAATCATTTGGGGATTGTCAGACTTTAGATGCATATCAACTTTTCATATCATGCTAGACAAATAAGATATCGAAAATCAATTGCAAATTCCATTGACTTTATGTTTTCAAGTGTTTGAACTACATGTCCAAAACTACATGTCTTTCATATTAAACCAATTTTATTTGAATTGTGTAGCATTTATTTGGTCAATATTTTGTGTCTGTCTCGACTATCTTAAGATCGTCATCTATACTCAGCGCTATGATAGATGTCGTCGACGAACATTTTATATCAGTTCCAATAATTTTTCATAAAGACATAACATAAAGATCTCTTCATTCATATATTCAGGTACCTGAATCTCTCATGGGATTTTATGAAGTCTTATGTCAAGTCATGTGATCTTCTAGATTACTTGCCTCCTTAATTATGATTATTTTGATCATTTGCTCATCTTCTTTATCTAGAAGTTTATTTGAAACTGATTTGTCTATACGCTTTAAGCGTACCATAGATTTTGTCCTTCTAGGACTTAATAAGAGCATTTGCAATGAGAATATAGTTACTTTCTTTGGGTCATAAAATGCGTCTGGCATGCTTTGCAATATATTGCAAAGGGATTATCTTTTTATGAACTTCAAATTCATATTATCGTATTCGAGGATCTAGATATATAAGTGATAATTCATTCCACGTAACTTTTTCTCAACTGTTTATCATGTCTCCCCCTCATGTTAGAAAAACTAACTTGTTTCCTCAACTTTGAGAACCCATCTTTGTACGTCATGGTGTTAATCAAAATATACATCGCGCATCAATAATAATAAGATAGAATTATTTGATTCCTCACCCTGAACAACTTGTGAAGGAAGAAAATAATATACATTGATATATAACGTATATTAAATTGATATAGATAACTTTGTTCTCATAAGCAATTATTTAGCTATTAAGTGGAGGCATTCAATAAGTCATTTTGCTAAACCAACTGTGATGTAGACCAACTTATCAAAATGAACTTCTTGAATAGAAAATCTGGAATATGCTCTAAATTAAATTATTGAGCAAGTTACCTCGCAAATACCATGTTGCGAGTTAATAATAATTGCACATGTAATCATCTCATAGATGCATCTTATGCGGTATACATGGCATGTGAACGAGTCCATATTCACCTTTGATATTTCCAGCATTCATGGGATTCAATACCAATTTTAGTTGATCTATTAATTAATGAGAACAAGCAATATAAGAAAATTCGTAAAGAACTTTCTAGTTCTTTAATATTTACCCATGTGAATTCTCTTTTATTTTTGCACATCATGCTTAAATCGATATGGCTAAAACAATTATGTCAACTAAATAAATTATCCATATTGCTAAACTTCAGATTTACACCATGACGTGTGCAATTATCAATAAATTTCAAGTTTATTATGATATGGGTTTTTATATCAATAAACATCCACTATAGTATGGTATTCTTTTATTTGTATAGTATATACTAGAGAATAAAGCGGGTAACTTTTTACATACATATTATCTCGCTACAAGTTGTAGTAGTAGAAGATATTAAATCTTTCCTTTATTTATAATTTCAATATAATCAACCGCTTTTGCTTATACTTTGAAATCTAAATAAGTTTATTTGAGATTTACTACAACACAATACCTTATTGGTAATCAAACTTGTTTCTTCAAAATAGTATAATAGGCTCTTGCAAAGTTCTCAATTACTTTTGTAGTACCATATATTCATCAACACTCATATGTTGAATATCTCTTTTAAAGAGAAAGTCGTACCATTATAGTCATGGTCAAAATTATATGCAAGATTTGTTTCTTGCATTACTGTTATTCTTTAATAATCACATTGCCCAAATATTTGAGTGTACAATAGGTACGTGACCAATGACCATTCATGCCAAAATAATGACATTATTTTCTTATATCATCTCAAACCTCCTTCTAGAGGTGAGTGTGATATATTTACAACCACTAGCACGTTCATATCCTTCCAAGAATGAATATATATTCATAAATTACATGTTGTCACATTCATATCATGGATGGACCAAATCATCCGTATGTGCTTTATAAAATCTCATGTCAAATCAATGAAAAATATTACTTTCACATAGTGAAAGATTATTTTGAGAATCCTTATTATTCTCACTATCACAATAGTGACGATTATAATTTCGTCTATTGCCACGTCTACATCCATTGATACATTACGGTAATAATTTTTTCTTCTTTCAGACTTATTACATACTGCTATCACATTCTCTTAAAGGAATGAGAATGGAGCAAATTCAATGGGAAGGATTTTCAATAGTTTGCCTACAATCATACATGAATTTGATCATGGCGAGGCATATCAATTTTACCACTTCAAGTGGGTTTAATTTCTTACAAACTTCATTAGAGTTATAATCAAACTTTGTTGTCTTTGCTTGTTTATAAAATCAAATTATAGATTTTAAGAATTTAAAAGAGAAAAATAAAATAAAATACTTACCTTAAATCCAAAATTTAATCATGAAGGAAGTTCATAGAACAATTGACAATCATTGTGTTCAATCCCAAAGCTTCTACTTAATTGATTATAGTCCTGTGTTGATAACGTATTATGAACAATAAAAGTAGAAGAACTATATTGCAGAGGAAGAGAGAGGAAATTCTTATTAAATTTTGGGATAATTTACAATGGGGTAAGACTCCTCTATTTATAGGAGAAAAAAACTTATCCATAAAGTAAAATTTTCTAGAAGATAGATATTCACTCTAAATAGAATTATATTCATAACATTATTATCTTATTTTTATTTATTTAAGATATATTTTATTTTCTAACTTATTTTTACTGGTTTAAAATATCAAACGCGGCATTAGGGAGATCACATCCAGGCTGAGAGTTAAACGTAATATCATTCTAAACACAAAAGAGATTAATATTATGTAGCAAAATCTTAATCTAAGATCTTTTTGAAATTATCTCTTTATGGAGTATTACGTAAACTTATTATCATTTTGTTTTTGTATATTATTATGAATATATATTTAATAAAATTTTCCATCAAGAGTGTCGTATGGCCTAAGTGGCTCCGCCGCCGCGACTACAACTCATACTTTGTAAAGCTCTCCAATTTCAGAACTGAAGAATTTTATGACTACCATTTATTGTCGAAGCGAACTAATGGTTTATTAGCGGGCGTTTGGAGATAAGAATTGTAAAATTCTAAAAATAGGTGAAATAATATCTAGCGAAAATAGTATTTGAAAATTAAAATTGTGTTTGGACATGGATAAAGTTTTGGATTATTTTTGAAATTTAGCGAGAGATCTGAGTTAAAATTTCGAAAAATTTAAAAAATGTACGAAAATTGAAGCCGGGCTCTCAATGTTGTTCACGATTTCTATGCTGCAAAAGGAGGTGCGAAGTTGATGAAAACAGAAGACTGAGCTGTGGTGGAGGAGACTAGGCTTTGAAGGTGGAGGAACGAATGCTTTTTTTGAGAGGAAGAAGTTATTCTTTTTCTTTTTGGGCTGAAAAAGTTGTTTTCTTTCTTTTTGGAATTATTGAGATCAAAGCCCATGTGACTATATTTTATTTGGAATATCGCGGTGGAGAGCGCATAACTAATGCATAGACGTCCAGTAATCAACAGAAATGCACAAATGAAATTTTTTTTTTGACGAACTTAAGGGCTAACTGCTAAATAATGCTGAGTCAGATTCTGAAGTCGAGAATTACAAAGCTCCAATCACTTTCCTCACTTTCTGAAATTCTATGCTCTCCTTTTTCCTCTCTTTCCCGAGAAAATTCGAGCATGCACAGTGAGAAAAACAATTCTTACATTTTCTAGTTCTTTGTTTTAACTTTTATTTTCTGCTAGTTCATATGTAATAATTACAAAATTCTTGGTCTTTGTGATTAATTTTGTACAATTGAGCAAAATCGTGCTTTAACTAAATAATTACGGTTTCTGATATGAACTTGATGTGGGTGTTAATTAATTTATTTGATCATTGTTCGCGGAATCTTCAAGTTGATAGCGGAATCTACAAGTTGATAGATTTTAGGTTTTTTAGATAACGGCAATACCTGCTGTCTATTGCCGTGTGCTGAAATTCCTGATAATCTTCAAGTTGACAACTTGTCTAGTGGAACTCTCCAAGTTTCTGGGTAAAATTTGCTTTCTTTGATGCTAAAATTGACCTAATCTTGCAATATGATGAAGTTGTAAACTTTAGTTAATCTGTTGTATGTGCAAACTATGTTTTGAGACCGTATTGGAGAATGGATTTTGTTGACTTACAAGCTTACATGGCCTACTAAGCCATTTGAGTAGTTGTGTAATTGTATATTAATTCTGTATATTTGATGTATATAGAGTGTACATAGTGGGCAGTGATGATATATGTTCTGGGCTCATGTGTTGGGCCACTGACACTTATGAGCCTAATGGGTCATATCTGAGCCCGGGTCAGTTGACCCAATACCCGACCCGGTCCAATTGTTATTTGTATGTATATCAGTAAGTGTAGGGCAGAAGTTTCGAGAGATTGGATATTTTTCATTTCACTTTTCCCAACACCGACTCTTCGGTTCTCTCAAATCTCTCCTCCTTTCTACTTTCTCTCTCTAATTTCTTTGTGATTTTCTCGGTTAATCTGAATATTGACATGGTATCAGAGCCTTACAACGATCCGATCATGTTTATTTGCATATCGGTGTCACTTTTGAGCATTTGTTTGACGATTTTTGAGGATTTTTCTGAGATCGAATGGTCAATGATGATTCCGACTTTGATCGGACATGGTTCAAAGTGTTTTACACCATAATATCCGGGTGTATCTTCCTAACCTCAACGTTTTAACAATGTTTTGATCGGTTTGGGTGATTTTGGTGAGTTATCGGTATCTAGGGTTTTCGGTGATTTTGACTTGCTGTTTTACCGTCTTCCGGTGGTCCGATTCTCATCTCGTGGATGTTTGGGTAACTTTCCGACATCGTTTCTCATATTTCCGGTGACTGACTCGACGTTTGAACCTAGGGTTTCATACCTAGGGTTTTCACTATCATTTGAAGGCCGATCTTCTTCCGATAGCGAAGGGTAACTTTGTCTTAAAATTCAATATTACCTGGTTTGTGTGTATCGATTTTGGTTTTGTGTTTGAGTAGTTGGCTTTGTGTGTGGTTATTTGATTTGTTACACTCTGGTTGTTGAATCTGTTTCCTTTGTTGATATATCATGGCTCTTAACACCAATACTAGTACTTTGGACTCTACCAGTCCTCTATTCCTATACTCCTCCGATGTTCCCGGGGTATCTCTTGTGCCCACACCCTTCTCGGGTGATGGTTATGGGGGATGGAGAAGAAAAATGGTTGTTGCTTTGACTGCTAAAAATAAAATTGGTTTTATAGATGGAACCTGTCCTCGACCAGCCACTAATGTGGCTCAACAGAGATTGTGGGATATGTGTAATAGTATGGTAATTTCATGGCTAACTGCTTCTATTTCTCTTGCGATTGCTGAGTCCGTGCATTATTCTGATACTGCTGAAAGCATATGGTAACAACTTCAGGCACGTTATGGTACTGCCAATAGGACCAAAATTTATGAATTAAAAAGAGAGCTGTCCAACACCTCTCAAGGGTCCCTAGATATAGCATCCTATTTTAATAGACTCAAAGGTCTATGGGATGAAGTTGAATCTATGTGTGTGAACCATGGGCAAAGGTGTGTGTGTTTTGCTAAGGAAGGTATAATAAAGGAAATGATGACTCTAAAGTGTTTCAGTTTTTAATGGGCCTCAATGACACATACATGGGGGTGAGGAGCAATATTTTGATGATGCATCCCCCTCCAAACCTTGACAGTGTGTATAATATCCTCCTGAATGATGAGAAACAAAGGCATGTTCAGTCTCCCTCTCATTTTAATCCGGATTCTGTATCTTTCAATGCCTACTCTAACAGGAAGCCAGTTGACTCTAATAAAGCTGCAATGCATAATGCTTCCTCTTCTTTCAAACAAAGAGTTAACTTTGATCAAGGTAGAGGGTCTGATCAAGGTAGAGGGTCATTGTTCTGTAGATACTGTAAGAAGTCTGGACACTTAATTGATAAGTGTTTCAAACTTCATGGGTATCCACAAAATACAACTTTCAAAGGGAGGAAATCTGGTGCTGCTAATGTTGTTTCTTCAAATTCTGATGGTCATTTGTCTGTTCCTCAAGGGAATCCTGCTGCCAACCATGAATCTGTCTCAAAAACAGATGGTCAGTGTTCTGTGATACCTGGGTTGAGCAGTCAGCATTATGATCAGCTGATGAATCTATTACAACAAACCCAGCAAGGGGGTTCCAATGCTCAAATTCCCTCTCCCATGTGTGCTGTCAATTTTGCTGGTACTATGCTAACTGAGAGCCCAATTTCTGATTCCAAAGTTTGCATGCTTACTAGTATTAATTCTGTATCTTGGATAATAGATTCTGGTGCATCTAATCATATGACCCATGACAAACAACTACTTTTTAACCTTACACCTTTATCTGTTCCTTATCTTGTGACTCTTCCTAATGGATACAAAGTAAAAGAAACATGCACGTGTTGGAAACACGTTTCAAATGCAATATACTAAACGTGTGTTCTTTTGTAGGTTTTGATGAATGTCAAACAAAGCAAAAAGCGATATATAGCAGTGCTCAAGGACAAGCACAAAATGGATGCATTACAAGAAGCTCAAGACAAAGTTTAGAAATGTTATAATTGAGTCAATATTAATTGTGATCTTGATTCCTCAACTTGGCTCATAACATGGCTTCTCTACTAAAATTATTTTTCCAAAATCATGCATATTTAAATTAAGTGTCAAATGATTTTAAACTATGCATATTTACATTTGTTAAAATGTTTTCCAAGCATGCCTCAAAAATCTGGGCTAAGATAATCGATTATGTACTTATGATAATCGAGTATCTCTAAGCCAAGACTGCATGACAATCGATTGTGAACTAATGATAATCGATTGTGAGTAAGTCAGTTAAACATCAGGTTTATGCAAACTGCATAACAATCGATTGTGTACTTATGATAATCGATTGTTAACTGAGGCAAAGTTTTCAAAACTCATAAAAATCGATTATGAACTAATGGTAATCGATTAGAATGAGAAAAATGTCTCCCAGTGATTTTAAATAAAATGATAATCGATTGTGGCTTTTGATAATCGATTATATATGAGACAGAGAGTTTTGAAATTAATTAATAATCGATTATTCCATTTGATAATCGATTGTTGAAGCTGACCGTTGTCATATATTTTCAATTACCTTCAGGTAATCGATTGTTGATATTTAACAATCGATGTTTTGCGTAAAATCTGGAAAAGATTTTCTGAACGTTGTTAAAATAATCGATTGTTGATTTCCGGACAATCGATGTTTTATGCCAAAAATTGGAAAGGATTTCTTAACGTTATAAATAATCGATTAGTGATTTGAAGTAATCGATTGTTGACGTAAAATCTGGGATTGAATTTTTGATCTGATAGGCAAACAATCGATTGTTTAGTCTTGACAATCGATTGTCACTGAGTAATTTCAGCAATCCTTAATTGGCAATTAGACAACGGTAAGACTGAGTTTTTCACCTATAAATACAGCTTCAACTCAGTGTTTTCACAACAACAACATATACAATTTGAGTATTTCCATTGCTAAAAGCTTTCTTACATTGATCATCATTTTCCATTCATTCATAAAGCTTTTTGAAGAGCCATTCTATTGAGCTAAGTTGTTGTGATCTTGAGCGTACTATTTCTACTCATATCTACTCATTAAGGAGTACTTTGTAAAGTGAGTGTGTTTTGTGTTTGTAAGAGAATTGCGATTCTCGTTTGTTGAGGAACTTGTGATTCCTCGGTTGAAGTCTTTGGGATTGTTATCCCCGAGCAATTGAAGTCTTTGGGATTGTTATCCCCGAGCAATTGAAGTCTTTGGGATTGTTATCCCCGAGCAGTTGAAGTCTTTGGGATTGTTATCCCCGAGCAATTGAAGTCTTTGGGATTGGTATCCCCGAGCAATTGAAGTCTTTGGGATTGGTATCCCCGAGCAATTGAAGTCCTTGGGATTGTGATCCCCGAGCACCTAGGTGAGGCTTGTGTCCTCAACTGTAACGGTTTGTTAAGCACCCGTAAGCTTGACAAGTTTAGTGGAAATCTCGAGAGAGTCTCTCGGGGACTGGACTAACCACGTTTGTGGCCAACCAGGATACATCATTGTGTAAGTTCTTTTTACTGCACTTGTTTTAATTTCTGCAAAGTTTTTTAAATTCCGCACTAAAACGCTTAATATTGTTAAAACGCTATTCACCCCCCCTCTAGCGTAAAGCGTATTGTTCAACAATTGGTATCAGAGCCATACTCTCTGAAAAGCTTAACCGTTTGAGAGAACCATCCATGGCTTCTACTCTAAATTTCTTTGCAGGAATAGGTGAAGGAGAATGCAGCATGTCGCCTCCAATATTAGATGAAAACGACTACTCAGTCTGGAAATATCGGATGCAAGTTTTTACAATGGCAAACGATTTATATCTATGGCAAGCTATTAAACACAGTGATCAACTGACGACAAAAGTCGGGAAAGATAAGGTAAGTGAATACAACACTAAAGCTATGAATATATTACATAACGCCTTGAACCAGGAACTTTGGCGAAAAATCTCCCACTATAAAACTGCTAAGGAAATGTGGGACAAACTTGAGGAATTGCACGAAAACACGCCTCAAAAAGCGGTCAGCACAAACGATGAATCAACTGGTCAGTGCCTCATGGCAGACGAAAAAGACGAGGTAAGTACATCTAACGATATGCAAATTGCTTATAACAAACTGCATGATGAGTTGGTAAATGCTTCTAAGACTATTAAAGATTTACAAAGAACTCTTTCTTTACAAGAAGAGGATTTTCAAAAACAACTCTTTTTAAAAGACAAGAACTTTGAAGAATGTCTTTCTTTAGCTCAAAAAGGTGTTGAAAATCTGTCTCGTGATAACGAGAATCTTGCAAATGAAAATCAATTTTTGTTAAATGATAGTATAGAACTTAGACAAGTCATCAAGACTATGCATGAAGCCTCTTGTGTTGATAAATGCTCTACCTGCACAGCTTGTAAGTCCTTAAAACTAGAAAACACAGAACTTAGGAAAACATTAGAAACACGTAGTAAAGAAGTTCCTAAAGTTGTTGAAAAAGAAACGCCTAAGAAATATCAACGGCATAAAAACAAAAACTTCACTACTCCACCTAGAAATAACTCTAAGGTATTAAACAAGCCTAGAACAAATTCTTTTAGACCACCTAGACATTATGCTAGAATGTATGAAAATAAGGGTAGAACTAATGTCTTTAGACAACCTAGATCCGAATCTAGGATTCTTGAAAACAAGCCTACAAATAGTAATTTTCGGCAACCAAGAAATAACTCTAGGAACGAGCTTAGACCACCTAGACATGACACTAAGTCCTTCAACAAGTCTAGCACTAATGACTTTAGACCATCTAGATATTATACTAGAAATGGGAACAATATGTCTAGTGTTAATCTTTTTCATTCGCCTAGAACTTTGTTGGCTCAACCTAGGCATCAACACAACCCGAACGTAGTATGTCATTACTGCAATCGTATAGGCCATATTGCACCTATGTGTTTTACAAAGCATAGAGATTCCTCATATTATTATGGTCGTTATTTGCCTAACCCCCAAGGACCCAAAATGGTATGGGTACCTAAAAAATATTAATTTACTTTGTAGGTGTGCTTGAAGGGATCAAGTGTACTATGGTACCTTGACAGTGGATGCTCCAGACACATGACAGGAGACGAATCCAAATTCCTTCAACTAGAGCACAAAGAAGGAGGAAGCGTTGTATTCGGTGACGACAATAAAGGACAAATTATTGGCACCGGATCGGTCGGTAAGAATGAAAAATCCTCTATAAAGCATATATTACTTGTCAAAGGTTTAAAGCATAATCTCTTGAGCATAAGTCAATTATGTGACAAGGGAAATCTTGCGTTGTTTGATTCGGATGAGTGTTTAGTGTTTAGACGTAGTGACTTCAAGATTATCCTACGTGGTTTTAGAGTTGAAAATATTTACATGGTTGATCTTGAAAACTCCTCATCCGAGTATGTTGATTGTTTGTTGAGCAAAGATGATAATGTGTGGTTGTGGCATCGTAGAGTAGCTTATATGAACATGCATCTTTTAAATAAATTGATTTCTCAAAATTTAGTGTTTGGTCTTCCCAACTTAAAATTTGAAAGTGATACTATTTGTGATTCATGTCAAAAGGGGAAGCAAACAAGAGCATCTTTTAAATCCAAAAATGTTGTTTCAACCTCTAGACCTTTACAACTATTGCATATGGATTTATTCGGACCATCCCGTATCGAAAGTCTAGGAAGAAATAGATATGCTTTTGTAATTGTTGATGATTTCTCTAGATTTACATGGACATTATTTCTTGCACATAAAAGTGATGCATTTATTAGCTTCAAGCTTTTTCTTAAAAGAGTTCAAAATGAAAAGGAATCAACTGTCACTTCCATTAGAAGTGATCATGGGGGAGAGTTTGATCACAATCTCTTTGCGGATTTTTGTGATGAACTCGGAATCGAGCATACCTTTTCCGCTCCACGTACACCACAACAAAACGGGGTGGTGGAAAGGAAAAATAGGAGTCTCGAAGAGATGGCTAGAACCATGCTCGACGAAGCTAAGATTCCCAAACACTTTTGGGCAGACGCCGTGAGTACCGCATGCTATGTTTTGAATAGAGTAGCAATTCGGCCGATACTCTTAAAAACCCCATATGAACTCTACAAAGGTAGAAAACCTAACATTTCACACTTACGTGTTTTTGGTTGTAAATGTTTTGTGCACAACAATGGAAAGGACCAACTAGGAAAATTTGATGCAAAGTCGGATGAAGGTATCTTCATTGGCTATTCTTCTCGTAGTAAAGCTTATAGGGTTTTTAATAAAAGAACCCAAGTTGTAGAGGAATCTCCTCATATTGTATTTTCCGAAGATAATACTCGCTTGGCGAGAAAGGATTGTGGTCTTGATCTTTCAGGTATTCTGGAAAGCCTAAAGGACAAAATTCAAGAAGAACCACCAAGGAAAGAAATTGACAAAACAGTGGAACAACAAATTGAAGAAGCTCCTCAACCGGAAAATGAACCAAAAGAGCAAATAGAATGGAGGACAGTCAAAGACCATCCTCTCGATCAGGTAATAGGCGACGTTGGAGGGAAGGTAAGTACCCGGAGCTCCCTTAGAAATACCTTAGATCTTACTGCTTTTGTTTCTCAAATTGAACCCAAAACCATCTCTGAAGCAATTGGGGATGAATTTTGGACCTTGGCAATGCAAGAGGAGCTTAACCAATTCAAACGTAACAACGTTTGGGATTTGGTGCCAAGACCCGAAGGTCATACCATAATTGGTACGAAATGGGTTTTTCGAAATAAATTAGATGAAAATGGCATAATCACTAGAAACAAAGCTAGGCTTGTGGCTCAAGGCTATAATCAAGAAGAAGGGATTGATTATGATGAGACATATGCTCCGGTAGCTAGATTAGAGGCCATCCGTTTGTTGCTTGCGTTTGCATCTTCTATGAACTTCATTTTATATCAAATGGATGTGAAAAGTGCCTTTTTAAATGGTTTTATCCAAGAAGAAGTTTATGTAAAGCAACCCCCCGGTTTTGAAGACTTTAATTTTCCCAATCATGTTTTCAAACTCAAAAAGGCCCTTTATGGTTTAAAACAAGCTCCTCGAGCTTGGTATGAAAGGTTGAGTAAATTTCTTTTAGAAAATAATTTTATTCGTGGAAAAGTTGACACAACTTTATTTGTCAAGCATGAAAATAATGATATCTTGCTAGTTCAAATATATGTAGATGATATCATTTTTGGTGCTACTAACAATGCTCTATGCAAGGAATTTTCAAACTTAATGACTAGCGAATTTGAGATGTCCATGATGGGTGAGTTACAATTCTTTTTGGGATTACAAGTAAAACAGATGAAGGAAGGTACATTCATTTGTCAAAGCAAGTATTGCAAAGAACTGCTTAAACGCTTTGATATGAACAATGCAAAGGAAATGGCAGCTCCCATGAGCACATCCGATCATCTCGACAAAGATGAAAAAGGTAAGGAAGTCGACATCAAAAAGTACCGAGGTATGATTGGCTCTCTTCTTTATCTTACTGCTAGTCGTCCGGACATCATGTTTAGCGTGTGCGTCTGTGCCCGTTATCAATCATGTCCGAAAGAGTCTCACCTTACTGCGGTAAAGCGGATTCTAAGGTATCTTGTCGGTACTACCAATGTGGGTCTATGGTACCCCAAAGGTTCTTCATGCCAACTTATTGGCTATTCCGACTCCGATTTTGCTGGATGCAAATTGGACCGCAAGAGCACTAGCGGCACTTGCCACTTGCTCGGTAGCGTTTTAGTTTCTTGGTTTAGTAAGAAGCAAGTTAGTGTTGCGTTGTCCACAACCGAGGCTGAATATGTAGCCGCGGGAAGTTGTTGCGCTCAAATCCTATGGATGAAACAACAACTCTTGGACTATGGCCTACGTCTTGACCACATTCCTCTTAGATGTGACAACACTAGTGCCATATGCTTGTCGAAGAACCCCATTCTTCACTCGCGAACAAAACACATTGAAATTAGACATCATTTTATTAGAGATCACGTTCTAAAAGGCGATGTCGAAATTGAATTTGTTGAAACAAAAAGCCAATTGGCAGACATCTTTACAAAGCCCTTAGATAAAGAGTCCTTCTTCCGAATTCGTAGTGAACTCGGGATCCTTGACTCCAAGTTGATCTAAGTCATGCATTGCATCTTATTTCTTACATAATTTCTAACTTGAGCGTCGGAGGCGTCTAACATTTTTTTGCAGGTATATATTTCATAAAAGCATAAAAGCATGACGCAAAATACTCAAGTATTCTACAGGAAAATCGCCGTCAAACAATCGATTACTGTATCAATAATCGATTACTTTTGTTCTCTTTATTTTCCAATAAATAAACTTGTGTTTATTTCATATTTTTTTTTCCCTTGTATATATTTTTTTGCTAATGGCAAAAGGGGGAAGAAACGGGATATCAAGAAGTATGCTATGCTATATCACTCTCAACTTCATTCATGCTTAAAGTGAGGGGGAACATGAATTGAGGGGGAACATCAAATTGCATACTTTACACTTGCATACTTTACACTTGTCTTGGATTATCAAAATAATTATTGCATATATCCCGCTTATGTTTGCCATTATCAAAAAGGGGGAAATTGTTGGAAACACGTTTCAAATGCAATATACTAAACGTGTGTTCTTTTGTAGGTTTTGATGAATGTCAAACAAAGCAAAAAGCGATATATAGCAGTGCTCAAGGACAAGCACAAAATGGATGCATTACAAGAAGCTCAAGACAAAGTTTAGAAATGTTATAATTGAGTCAATATTAATTGTGATCTTGATTCCTCAACTTGGCTCATAACATGGCTTCTCTACTAAAATTATTTTTCCAAAATCATGCATATTTAAATTAAGTGTCAAATGATTTTAAACTATGCATATTTACATTTGTTAAAATGTTTTCCAAGCATGCCTCAAAAATCTGGGCTAAGATAATCGATTATGTACTTATGATAATCGAGTATCTCTAAGCCAAGACTGCATGACAATCGATTGTGAACTAATGATAATCGATTGTGAGTAAGTCAGTTAAACATCAGGTTTATGCAAACTGCATAACAATCGATTGTGTACTTATGATAATCGATTGTTAACTGAGGCAAAGTTTTCAAAACTCATAAAAATCGATTATGAACTAATGGTAATCGATTAGAATGAGAAAAATGTCTCCCAGTGATTTTAAATAAAATGATAATCGATTGTGGCTTTTGATAATCGATTATATATGAGACAGAGAGTTTTGAAATTAATTAATAATCGATTATTCCATTTGATAATCGATTGTTGAAGCTGACCGTTGTCATATATTTTCAATTACCTTCAGGTAATCGATTGTTGATATTTAACAATCGATGTTTTGCGTAAAATCTGGAAAAGATTTTCTGAACGTTGTTAAAATAATCGATTGTTGATTTCCGGACAATCGATGTTTTATGCCAAAAATTGGAAAGGATTTCTTAACGTTATAAATAATCGATTAGTGATTTGAAGTAATCGATTGTTGACGTAAAATCTGGGATTGAATTTTTGATCTGATAGGCAAACAATCGATTGTTTAGTCTTGACAATCGATTGTCACTGAGTAATTTCAGCAATCCTTAATTGGCAATTAGACAACGGTAAGACTGAGTTTTTCACCTATAAATACAGCTTCAACTCAGTGTTTTCACAACAACAACATATACAATTTGAGTATTTCCATTGCTAAAAGCTTTCTTACATTGATCATCATTTTCCATTCATTCATAAAGCTTTTTGAAGAGCCATTCTATTGAGCTAAGTTGTTGTGATCTTGAGCGTACTATTTCTACTCATATCTACTCATTAAGGAGTACTTTGTAAAGTGAGTGTGTTTTGTGTTTGTAAGAGAATTGCGATTCTCGTTTGTTGAGGAACTTGTGATTCCTCGGTTGAAGTCTTTGGGATTGTTATCCCCGAGCAATTGAAGTCTTTGGGATTGTTATCCCCGAGCAATTGAAGTCTTTGGGATTGTTATCCCCGAGCAGTTGAAGTCTTTGGGATTGTTATCCCCGAGCAATTGAAGTCTTTGGGATTGGTATCCCCGAGCAATTGAAGACTTTGGGATTGGTATCCCCGAGCAATTGAAGTCCTTGGGATTGTGATCCCCGAGCACCTAGGTGAGGCTTGTGTCCTCAACTGTAACGGTTTGTTAAGCACCCGTAAGCTTGACAAGTTTAGTGGAAATCTCGAGAGAGTCTCTCGGGGACTGGACTAACCACGTTTGTGGCCAACCAGGATACATCATTGTGTAAGTTCTTTTTACTGCACTTGTTTTAATTTCTGCAAAGTTTTTTAAATTCCGCACTAAAACGCTTAATATTGTTAAAACGCTATTCACCCCCCCTCTAGCGTAAAGCGTATTGTTCAACAGCACGGGCTCCTTCCAATTGACTTCTTCCATTATTCTTCACAATGTACTGTTAATTCCTTCTTTCACACACAACTTAATTTCTGTCCATAAGTTGGTAAAGGAATTACACTGTATAGTCATGTTCACTGAACATTCATGTTTCCTCCACATGCTGCAGGGCCCTTCTCTGAAGAAGCCACTGGATCTTGGTAAACAAACTGCTGGCTTGTATAAGCTGACATGGGTTCCTCCTTCATCTTCTCTCTCTTCAACAAGTTCTGTTTGTTCTGCTTCTGCTTCTTGTGATTCTAGCAAGCTTATTGTTTTGTCTTCCATGCCTATGTCTTGTAATGATACCATTCTGTCTGATAATAAAACTGTTTCATCATCTTTACATGTAAATAGATCCAATTGTAATAATGATTTGAATTCTGATATGAATTACCTTTGGCACCTACGACTTGGTCATATTCCTTTTGCACATATGAGATGTATTTCTCGTTTATCTTTCCCTTTTGCTTCTAAACAACCTTTCCCTTGTTCAGTCTGCCCTATGGCCAGACAAACTAGGCTTTCTTTTCCTGACAGTTCCATTAAAACCTCTAAGCCATTTCAGCTGATTCATGTTGACACCTGGGGACCTTATCACACTCCAACTTTTTCTGGCTGTAGATACTTCATCACAATAGTTGATGATTTTTCAGGAGCAACATGGACTCACTTGTTAGGATCTAAAGGCAATGCCTTTTCTATGCTTAAGTCCTTTATTTCTATGGTTAAGACCCAGTTTCATACTATGATCCAAACTGTTAGAAGTGATAATGCATTGGAGTTGGGTTCCAGCAATGAAGGCATTTCATTTTTTAGCAGCCAGGGCATCATCCACCAAACTTCTTGTTCTCACACTCCCCAACAAAATGGAGTTGTTGAAAGAAAACACAGAACCCTTCTTGAGACTTGTAGGGCTTTACTTTTTCAGTCTAGGTTGCCTACTTCTTTCTGGGGGGATTGTTTATTAACTGCTATATACTTGCTTAATAGAATACCCACCAGATTATTACATAATAAATCTCCTCATGAACTGTTGTATGGGAAACCTCCTACTTTTCATCATTTAAGGGCTTTTGGCTGCCTTGCTTATGCCACTGTTCCAATCCCTCAAAGGGACAAATTGAAGCCTATAGCTATTCCTTGTGTCTTCTTGGGCTATCCTTTTGGCAAAAAGGGTTACAAATTATATGATCTTCACTCCAAGAAATATTTGGTCTCCAGAGATGTCATATTTCGTGAATCATGTTTTCCTTAAGTCTGCACCTTCTGCTGTTTTTCCTTCTGCTTCCTCATTCCCTTATGTTCATTCTGGAGAAGATGATGATCTGACTGATTCTCCCATGCCTACTGCTTCTTCCTTACCTTATTTTCCTTCTGGAGAAAATGATGATCTGCCTGATTCTCCCTCATCTGTCCATCAAGCTTCTCCAGCTTCTGCTTCTTTTGATTCTGCTCTTCCTTCTCCTCACATTTTGTCCTCATCTCCTTCTGCTCCTGTTCTCAGAAAATCTACCAGACCACATAATCCTCCCTCCTATCTTAAGGACTATGTCTGTCAACTCCCTGCTTTCTCTGGCTCTTCTTCCTCCTGTTTGGAATCTGAACCACTGTATTACTCTCAGGCAGCTTCAGTTCCAGCTTGGCAGGATGCCATGAGAAAGGAGTTTGAAGCCTTGGACACCAACCAAACTTGGGATGTTGTTCATCTTCCTCCTGGTAAGAAACCAATTGGTTGCAAGTGGGTTTATAAAATTAAGTACAAGGCTGATGGGTCTATTGAAAGGTATAAGGCCAGACTTGTTATTAGGGGGGATACTCAAGTTGAAGGGGTTGATTTCACAGAAACTTTTTCTCTTGTGGTCAAAATGTGCACTGTTAAATGTTTGATTGCTGTTGCAGTGAAAAAGAATTGGAATCTGTTTCAACTTGATGTAAATAATGCTTTCTTGCATGGTGATTTGGATGAGGAGGTGTACATGAAATTGCCTCTTGGCTTGACTGTATCTGCTACTGTTTCTGATTCTGTTTCTCCTATTTCTTCTCCTCTGGTTTGCAAACTCAAAAAATCTCTTTATGGGCTGAGACAGGCTTCCAGACAATGGTATGCCAAGTTGTCTCATGCTCTTTCTCTCAGAGGATATAAACACTCTTTGAATGACTATTCTTTATTCATCAAAGGCACATTTGGGTCTTTAGTACTTCTAGCAGTGTATGTGGATGAAATTATTATCACTAGGGATGACAATGATGAAATCTCTGCCCTGAAACTGTTTCTTGATGATCAGTTTAAAATCAAGGACCTAGGATCCTTGCATTATTTCTTGGGGATTCAGATGTCTCATGTTCCTGGTGGAATGATCCTCAATCAGCAGAAATATATTTCTGACTTGTTGCATCAGTTTGACTGTTCTAATGTATCTTCTGTTGTCTGTCCTTTGGATGCAAATGTCAAACTTTCTGCTGATTGTGGTGACCTCTTACCCTCTCCTGATCAATTTAGGAGTTTAGTGGGTAAGCTCTTGTTTTTGACACATACTAGACCTGATATCTGTTTTGCTGTACAACATCTAAGTCAGTTTCTCAAGTGTCCTCGAGTACCTCATATGAATGCTGCTCTTCATGTGTTGCGATATCTTAAAGGCACTTCCTCTATGGGCCTCTTCTACTCTGCCAATGATGATTTTTCTTTGAGTGGTTATTCTGACAGTGATTGGGCTGCTTGCCCTGATACCAGAAGGTCTGTTACTGGGTTTTCTGTTCTTCTGGGTGGTTCTTTGGTCAGCTGGAAATCTAAGAAACAACCTGTTGTATCTTTATCATCTGCTGAGGCAGAATATCGGGCTTTAAGCAAACTTGTAGCTGAACTTTCCTGGTTATCTCGCTTATTATCTGATCTTGGTGTTCATGTTTCCCTTCCAATTTCTGTATATTGTGATAGCCAATCTGCCATACACATTGCTATTAATCCTGTTTTCCATGAACGCACAAAACACATTGAGGTGGACTGTCATTTTGTGCGCGATCAGGTCACTACTGGCTTCATTCAGTTGCTTCATGTATCTACTTCTCGGCAACTCGCTGACTTACTCACAAAGCCTCTTACTGGCACTGCCCTACATCCGCTGCTGTCCAAGTTGAATGTGGTGTCCCCCTCCAACTTGAGGGGGGGTGTTGACTTACAAGCTTACATGGCCTCTAAGCCATTTCAGTAGTTGCGTAATTGTATATTGATTCTGTATATTTGATGTATATAGAGTGTATATAGTGGGCAGTGATGATATATGTTCTGGGCTCATGTGTTGGGCCACTGACACTTATGAGCCTAATGGGTCATATCTGAGCCCGGGTCAGTTGACCCAATACCCGACCCGGTCCAATTGTTATTTGTATGTATATCAGTAAGTGTAAGGCAGAAGTTTCGAGAGATTGGATATTTTTCATTTCACTTTTCCCAACACCGACTCTTCGGTTCTCTCAAATCTCTCCTCCTTCTCTCTAATTTCTTTGTGATTTTCTCGGTTAATCTGAATATTGACAGATTTACCGTTTGTTGCGTGAATAGCAGGCATTCGAATCGTTTTGACTAATTGTTAGGGGTGTTCAATCAGGTGTACTATAGACAAATGGGTGTTGGAACGACTGATACTCTTTTTCTGAGAAACTACAGGCTCGGAAAAACTCTTGGCCATGGAGCCTTCGGTAAAGTCAAAATTGCTGAGCATTTGCTGACGGGGCACGAGGTGGCTATAAAAATCCTTAACTGTCGAAAAATGAGGAATCTCGGCATGGAGGAAAAACGGATGAAGCTCATGCCTGGGGTAGCAATATGCTATCAACAATTGGTTTCTTTTTTATTTGAATCGCGTCTTGGTTTTTCCTTTAAGGATTTAGATGGTCATCCATTTTTTTCTAAAATTTACTCTGTTTTTGTGCAGTGAGAAGAGAAATAAGAATATGTAGATTATTTGTGCATCCACATGTCATACAGCTCTATGAAGTGATAGAGACACCAACAGATATATACGTTGTGACGGAGTATGGTAAGTCTGGCGAGCTCTTTGACTATATTATCGAAAAGCTCAGATTACCGGAAGATGAAACTCGGCATATTTTTCAGCAGGTACAGTTGATTTTTTTCTCTTTGTCATGTGATAGTACAAATGGCAGTCTTAACTGTGGCTTTATATTTATGTTTAATTTTTCGCTGATCATTATTACTTGGGTGTTTCGCTGGGGACAGATTGTTGCTGGTGTAGAGTACTGCCATAGGAATAGGGTGGTTCATCGGGACCTTAAGCCTGAGAATGTGCTTTTGGATGCAAGAGGCAATGTAAAGATAGCAGATTTTGGCTTGAGCAACATTATGCGAGATGGCCATTTTCTGAAGACAAGTTGTGGAAGTCCTAATTATGCGGCTCCTGAGGTTGAAACTTGCACAGTTTTCAATCTTTAAGATAAACATTTGTCTTTTGAGCTGAAAGGCCGAAGTCATAACGATAACATTTAATTGCAGGTTGTCTCTGGGAAACTTTATGCTGGTCCGGAGGTAGATGTTTGGGGTTGTGGTGTTATCTTATATGCTCTTCTTTGTGGAAAACTTCCGTTTGAAGATGAGAATATACCTAACCTTTTCAAGAAAATAAAGGTACATTGATTGATCTACTTTTGCTGACTGATTTTCCAAGTTTTTACAGTTTGAGGTAGTGGTTCTTTACAAGACAAGAGGCTGCTATGATGGTAAGCAACCCCCACTTCCAACCGAGAGGTTGTGAGTTCGAATCTCCCCAAGAGCAAGGTGGGAAGTTCTTGGAGGGAAGGATGCCGGGGGTCTATTTGGAAACAGCCTCTCTACCCAAGGGTAGGGGTAAGGTCTGCGTACATATTACACTCCCGAAATCCCACTAAGTGGGATTATACTGGGTTGTTGAAAAGACAAGAGGGGTTGCTCTGATGGTAAGCAACCCCCACTTCTAACCGAGAGGTTCTGAGTTCGAGTCTCCCCAAGAGCAAGGTGGGAAGTTCTTGGAGGGAAGGATGTCGGGGGTCTATTTGGAAACAGCCTCTCTACCCCAGGGTAGAGGTAAGGTCTGCGTATATACTATCCTCCCCAGACCCCACTATGTGGAATTATACTGGGTTGTTGTTGTTGTTGTAGTGGTTCTTTACATGGTTAACAATGTGTCATTCAGCGTGGAATCTACACCCTTCCGAGTCATCTGTCACCTGGAGCTAGGGATTTGATACCAAGGATGCTAATTGTTGACCCTATGATGCGGACCACCATAGCTGATATTCGTCAGCACCCGTGGTTCAAAATTCATCTTCCTCGGTATTTGTCTGTTCCTCCACCTGATTCTATGCAAGTTCTGAAAAAGGTAACTATAACATTATTTTGCTAATAGCAAAAGATTATCTTGTATGGTACGAGTGGCAAAGGGGCGGGGCGGGGCAGATATGGTTCGGATCGAAAATGGATAATGAAAAAACGGATCAATTATCCGACCCGACCTATATTTAATACGGATAAAAAACGGGTTAACCGCTGTATAATATGGGCTACCCATATTATCCATGACTTCTTGTATATGATTACTTTTGAGAGAATTTTTAGTCTCCCTTACTTGAGGAACCCCCAATTTGAGGTTTTACATATGTAAAGGTTATACTCATTAGTTATCCATTGGTTACTCATTGGTTATCCATTTTCTAAATGGATAATATGGTTCTTTTCCATATTTGACCCGTTTTTAAAAAGTTCATTATCAAACTTATTTTTTAATGGATAATATGGATGGTTAATTGTTTTCTTTGAACCATTTTGCCACCCCTATGGTATGGTGCTAAAAGTATTTCAATTGATTTTACCCCTTTTTGTTGACTGCCATCTTCAAATCCAACTAGATATGCTGCTGTATATCTGGAGCTTATACCCGACACTGGACTTTGTGGTTTCTCCACTTGTTGTTCCTGCATTAATTCAAGTGGTGACGTAAAGTTCATCAAGTATACTTCCAAAGGACATCAAAACACTGTTATCAATCTCACTTCCCTTTACAAGATCAGGGAAAACTTATGTATCTTGCCGCTATTGTACAGGATATTGTTTGATTGGAAATATGTCAAGAGCTTATCACATCTATCCCATATTATTGTCTGTTTGTTAAATACTTGTACTGTGCAATTCTGTCTAGTTACCCATCCTTGCTGATACTATTTGCAGCTCGACGACAAAATTCTCCAGCAAGTAATAAGAATGGGTTTTGATAGAGACCAGTTGCTCGAATCTTTGCAAAAGAGAGTGCAAGATGATGTATGTTACTCTGTCTCTTGGCATAGTTACTTTTCTCTTCTTGTGGTTTTCCTCTATTGCATATGCCTTCTAAAAGGGTACTGGAAAAGGATAAATGAGCCAGCAATTGTAGATATGCGGTGTATATACTTTGTGATTCAACTAAAGGTTTGGGTCACCTTCAGTCAAACGGATTACAAAGTGTTGAAATGTAGTGAACATTTTAATTACTTCAGCTTGTTTTATACCTTCATATGTCTGTCTCAGGCTACTGTTGTATACTATCTGCTGTACGACAACCATTTGTTGGCTTCCAGTAGCTATCTAGGAGCTGAGTTTCAGGAATCTTTGGTATGCCCTTTCATATTTTTACGGTCTTTATTTCTCATAGCATAAACATTTTGGGCTGCCATTTGCTTCTGTCAGTAAGAAAATGTTAACTCTGTTAATGCTGTTGTGTGATTGTCATGAGCTATTCTACCTACTGAGTCACTTCAGATGGGATAAGTACAATTTGTGAAAATCCCATCACAGTGAAGGTACTGTATACTAACATGCTTAACATGCTGCTAACTTTTTGCACAAATGAGGAGCAAGAGATGCTACTATGTTCTGCGGTTCTCCAACTATGTCCTAATTCTGATTCCCCTACTGATTTCTGTTATACCTCTGAACTTGTTACTGATAATATCAGAGTCTAAAAGTAATCTTATAACTCAGAAGTGGCGCATTTTCCAACCTCTTTCATGTTTAGGGTTGGGGGAGAGGTAGCAGTTTCCCTGATATTTGCTTGATTGAATCTGTTGGCTTTATATAATATGAAGGTGCAAACTGCAAAACATGTGAAGAGTCAGTCTATTGTATATGATTAATTTCACGATACACTACTATGGTTCACATTGTCACGCTTACTACAAGTTTCAGAACACTGATAGTTCAGTTCTCGTTACACAATATTACTTGTTAACTTAGGTACCTATTCCCTAAGTTTAGAGCAATGGTTAATATCAGGTGACTATTTATTATAGTCTTGAGTCCACACTCATTAGGTACCTATTCCCAACTTTC
This sequence comes from Nicotiana benthamiana, assembly GCA_034376525.1. Taxonomy (NCBI): domain Eukaryota; kingdom Viridiplantae; phylum Streptophyta; class Magnoliopsida; order Solanales; family Solanaceae; genus Nicotiana; species Nicotiana benthamiana. The sequence continues at coordinate 55,748,717 of CM067325.1, read as the reverse complement.
CTGTGTTTCTTCAGGATGGTTATCCCCCAGGGTTGTTTCCAAATCGTGAAGGACAGCTGGCTGCTGGGAATGAAAGTTCTCATGAAGCGAGTTTGAGACACTCATTTTCCAAAGAGAAAAAATGGCTAGTTGGACTTCAGGTTTGCTTTCTTGTAATATATGTAATGGAAATAAGTGAGTAATCTCCTCTATTTCATTGTTGATTACTTTGTCAGTCTCCATCAAATCCACGGGAGATCATGAATCAGGTTCTTGGAACTCTGCATGAACTAAATGTTCGATGGAAAAAAGTTGGGTACTATAATATGAAGTGTTTATGGTGTCGGTGTCACGGTCTCGATCATCTTAAGAGCATGGCCAGCAATCATGTGAATAATTATCAGTTTATTAGCAATGCAACTGCCATAAGTTCACATTTACAGCCACAAACCGGTGTGAAGTTTGAAATGCAGGTATCATTATCTTTCTTTGTTTCATTATCATCTGCTCTCAACCTAGCGGTAATTCGATGAATTTGTGAACTGATGCATAAATTTGGATTTTGCTAATGATAGTCAAGTCTAATCTATCCTTTATAACCTAGCTTCGGGTAGTGAATTACAACCATCTTTGAACTTGTTTTCAAAAAAAAAAGGAAAAAGTAAAATTCATTTAAATACGATATACCATTGATTCTACTAGTAGGAGCTTTATTTTTTTATGTAGATCTCTGTAATGTGGATTTGCATGAATACTATCACAGCTCTACAAAACTCAGGACAATAGATACCTGCTTGATCTCCAAAGAATTAGCGGCCCGCAGTTCCTCTTCCTGGACTTTTGTGCTGTTTTCATTATGCAGCTGACGGCACCACAATAATTGGAAAGGAAAAACAATGTCTGGAGCAGTGGCGGATCCGTTGGGTAAAGTGAGGTGCACGTGAACCCATGCATGCTTAGCCAAAATTCTTAGAACATATACATATTATTTTGTGGAAAATGGTTATATATCTTTAGTGCACCCTATCCCCAACATATTGGATGGGGTACTGAAGGCTTTGGTTATGCAATCACTTAAATCGTGGGAAAAAAACTTAATCTATCTCAACTCACCTATCGGTTTAATTGTATATGAACCAAAGTAAACCTAAAATCGACCAAAGACTGAATGCATACTCATATTTGTGGTTAGTGATATATGAAACTTAAGGATGTTGGTGCATCCATGGTTTTCAGAGAAAATGTGTATTTTGTCCACAATAATGAAAAACTTTGTTGTATATCAATGTGGTGGTTTTCTGGTATTTCTTTCATATAATTACAATTTTGTGCTCGTGTTTTGATGGTTCGGTCTCTTGCCAGATGCATACACACGATTCTTTCTCAGTAAAAGTGTGGATTTCTCATCTCTGTTTCCAACTAAAGTAATCAACGAAGATAGCTTGTTTATTTGACTCTTCAAAAATGAAATTTGTTGCATCGAAACAGTAAAACAAAGTATTCAATAAACAGCTTGGTTCTTCGAGTTATGTGAACACAAGAATGATAAATACAGTAGTTGACCAATTATAGTTTAAAGTTTAAACTCAACAAAAGTTACCTCTAAACTTGGGAAAATTTTGAAGAAATATTTTTTACGGCATCTTATTCTCTCTTTTTTTTTCCTTACACATGAACACGAAGAAGTGGTGACAATCAACAGAAAACTTATAATAACGTCGCCTTAGGTGATGATGTTTGACCAAACAAGATTAGGATGTCAATTTGACACACACGCGCTCATACATATACACACTAGTTTCTGAAGCACATGTATCTCATGTTATTCAATAAAAAACAACGTGTATCTCATACTAATCCTTTTAAAATAATATTATAGAATATGTATGCGAAGAGTTACAAAAAATTTAAAGGGAAAAATACAAGATCGAAATGACTTCAAAATTAGAAATGTGGAAGACTATCTTCATTTTTTGGTGGTGCAGAACGTTGTCTGGGGAGAAATAAATATTTCTTTAATAGTATGTGTTTTATTTAATTGTTAATATTGTTTTGATTGTAAAATTCAATGCAATAAGTAATATGCAGTGTGCATATTCTTTAATTAATTAATTCCATGAGACAATCTGTATTACAATTAAAGTATGCGGCAAATATAAAAATATTTTGCCATAAAAGTCACTCAGATCCCATTAGGTTGGAACAGCCACCATTTTATTTTCAAATTTTAACAAGATCAAGTTTATTCAAAATACAAGCTGAAATTTTGTTTCTTTCGGCATGTGTTTCCCTGAGTATCATTGTATCACTTGATAGTTAATACCCTATATTTGTCTTCATATATTACAGAAGATGAATGTCACTTAGTCCATGAAAAGCAGTTAGTTGATATGCCAACACAAAGTCATTTAGAGAAAGCATATTTTGTTCCTCTCTGCATGTATTTTCCCTTTGTATCAATGTATCACTTGATAGTTAAATACCCTATATATGTATTCGTCTTCATATATTACAGATGAATATCACTTGGTCCATGAACTCAAATTCCATCGGATTTTAGTGAATCATATGGAATCTAATATTTCTTTTTCTCTGACTTGGTAAATATAACTGTTATAACAGTCATATTCAAAACTTTTAAGACATAAAAAGCACCCATTGTAGTTTCTTGTCAACAAAATTTCTATAAAATATTTAACTAATTAAAATGGATCCAATAACGAATAACGTTGACATTGCAATGGAAATTGGCCAAGTGCTCCCTCCGTCACATATTATTAGTAATAGTTATCTCAAATTATTTGTCACTTTAATTAGAAGTTTAAGACATAATTAATTTTCTTTTTTTCTTTTTTTACCCTTAGTAGTAATTATTTTTAAAGACTACAAATACTTAACTGTGTTTAAACACCAATAAAGAAAGATTAAATATTAAGACATGACTAAAGGTAAAGTAGTCACAATTCCATCCTAATTAGATTTTCTTAAGAGACGTGTACAAGAAAATTACAACAGACAATATGAGACGTGGGAGTACCTTTTATCAAGCAAAGGTAGGAGAAGGACAAATGAGCTCGTCAACTCCACCTCTGGCTATAACTCTAAGCTATAGAGTTAAGTTTTTGAAGTAAATTCAGTGGGAGACCAACAAAGGAAAAACCAAGGCGTTAAAAGACAAGTTGAGCTTTCGTGCTAATAAACTTTTTATTTTTCAGTTTCCTAGCAAAGTTGATTTTAGGCAATTGAATGATAAATATGGATATGTAGGAGATCATAACTTGCTTTGTAAATAAATTCTCAACATTAGGTTTCTAAATAGTAAATAGCATGGAAAAATAACCATTCAGATACAATTCTATCTTAATTTTTGTTCTGGTTCAGTTAAGAAGAAAGAATATAGTCGATATACAGATGAAGAGAATGAAGAAGATAATGAAGTAGAGAGTATTAGAGAGAAGACGGAGCTTTCTATGTTGCATTTAATAGAAAATGAAGAAAACCAACTATTGATTACATACACGTCAGATTAAATACGCTAACTAATTTAACACTAAATAGAAATTGACTAAACTACCCTTTTATACTTTAACACTCCTCCGCAAGTTAGGTGGTGTGAAGATGTATAAGACACCTAGCTTGGAGTTTAGGTATTCATGTTGAACTTTACTAAGCCCTTTTGTAAAGAGATCAGTCGGCCGATCCTTTGTTGCAATGTACTTGATGATTATCAAACCTTCTCGAACTCTTTCTCTTATAAAGTGACAATGTATTTCTATGTGTTTGGTCCTTTCATGATATAGAGGATTAACAGATATTTGAATAGCTGCTTTGCTGTCACAATATATTTCAACTAGTAGTTTAATGTCTGCATCCACCTCTTTCAGTAGTCCAATGAGGCAAATCAACTCTGCCACACTTGTTGCTAGGCTGCTATATTCAGCTTCTGCTGAACTCTTACAGACTGTAGTTTGTTTCTTATATTTACATGAAACACGAGAATCTCCGATTTTAATAAGAAATCATGTTATAAATCTTCTGGTAAGAGGACAAGAAGCCCAATCTGCATCACATTATGCAGTAATAATGTTGCTGGATTTGCTGGATAAAAGTATTCCTTGTCCTGGCTGATTTTTTATATATCTTACAATCCTCAATGTTGCATCCATGTGAGAACTCTTAGGTTGTTGAAGAAATTGACTTAGTGTTTGAACACCAAATGATATGTCAGGTCTTGTAACTGTTAGATGTATAGTTTTCCTATGAGTCTTTGGTAAGCTTACTGATCAGTGAAAAGGTCTTTTTCATATTTGATATTTTTGTCAATCTGATCATCATATATTTTTTATGTGAGTTTCATATTGCTGTCTATAGGAGTTATAGCAGGCTTGGCTGCTGGCAATCCAGCTTCGGATATGAGTTCTAATGCATACTTTCTTTGATGCATAATAATTTCATGCTTTGACCTTGCAAATTCAATTAATTCTCCTAAGTCTTTCATCTTGAAAGCTTTGTGAAGGGACTGTTTAGTTTCTTCAATTAGTTTCAAATTGTCTCTTATGATAAACATATCATCAACATAGACTAGTACCATTACACTTCCATCACTTGTCCTTTTTATAAATAGAGAACGATCAAATTGGCTTTGTCTGAACTGAAACTTTAAAAAAAATTCTGATAACTTTGCATTCCATTGCCTTGATGCTTGTTTGAGCCCATATAAGGATTTGATTAGTCTATATACTACTTTATTCTCCCCATGACATGAAAATCCTTGGGGAAAATCCATGTAGATTTCATTATGGAGATCTCCTTGAAGAAAAACATTATACACATCCATTTAGTGTATATGCCATTGTTTTTCTACTGCTAAAGCCAAAATTGTCCTAACAGTTACCATTTTTACTATAGGTGAAAATGTTTCTTGGTAATCAATCCTCTCTTTTTGACTGTACCTCTTTGCTAAGAACCTAGCCTTAAACCTTTCAATCTCACATGTAGCTTTGTATTTGATCTTGAAGATCCATTTACACCCTATAGGTTTCTTTCCTTCTGGTAGAGTTACAATTTTTCAGGTGTTATTATTTTCAAATGCCTTTATTTCTTCATTCATTGCTTCTATCCATCTAGGATCTTTTACTGCCTCAGAATAGTTTGCAGGCTCAATAACAGAAAAAAACACACTCATATAGGATTGATACTTGGGTGATAGTTGATCATATCCTATATATTTGTTTATTGCATAAGGTTCATCGCTGTGAATGTTCAGTGATACAAAATCTTTTATCCATATAGGTGGATTTTGTCTCTTCTTGATTTTCTGACACTTATTTGTTGGGGTTGAGTCTGTTGAGGTATTTGTTGGTCTGGTATGGTTTGTTCTAGGTACCGAGCATGTATCCGAACATCTGTGCTTGGTGAAGGTATATAGTTTGTATCTATTTCTGTTGTTTCAAAGTCTTGACTTTGTTGTTGAACCATAGTGTTTGAAAGGTTGTTTGTAAGGCTAATCTCAAGTATAGCATGTAGTATTATCCTGTATGTAGTGTAGGATCTACAAATAAGGGCTGAGCTGCAGATTTATTTCTATAACTAAAAGGAAATATGTCTTCCCTAAATGTCACATCTCCGCTAACAAAAAAAGACTAATTATCAATATCAAATAAAATGTATCCTTTTTGAACCTCTGAATAACCTATGTGCATAGCTTTATTGACTCTTGGCATAAGTTTATCATTTTCCTGTACAACCTTTGTAAAATAACACCCTAAGATGTTCTAGAGAAGGTTTCTTCAGATATAATTTTTCATAAGGTGTTGTGTGACTGAACTAGGGACCCTATTTATCAAATATACTGTTGCTAACTCACAGTGATCCTAGTATTTGATTGTAATTCGAGCTTGAAATCTAAGAGCCCTGGTTACTTTAAGTGTATGTCTATATTTCCTCTCAACTACTTCATTTTATTAAGGGGTATACAAACAAGTTCTGTGATGAATAATTCCTAAGTTCTTGAACAGATTATCACACATTAAGCTCATAAACTCTGTGCCATTTTCAGTTCTTATAATTTTTACTGTCTTATCAAATTGATTTTTAACATAAGTAAGGAAATGCTATAATGATATAAACACATCAGATTTCTATTTAAGTAGAAATATCCAAGTCATTCTTGAGTAGTCATTAACTATTGTAAAAAATATCTATTACCAGCAAATGTATTTACTTTGTAAGGTTCCCACAAGTCTTTATGTATCATGTAGAAGCAATAGGTACTTTTAATGCTACTAGAATAAAAAGGTAATCTAGTTTGTTTAGCACAAGGAGATATAATACATTTGATGATCTTTTTTCTAATGACTGGTAAGCTAGAATGTAAAATTTTTTGTAATCCTATAGTAGATATATGACCAAGTTTTTATGCCACAGATCCACATCCAGTTGCTTGTCTAGATTTTCAACTTCTGAGGCTGCTAATGCAATCCTTTTATTCTTCTCTGTTATTTGTCTTAGTAAGATGTAGAGTCCATCTTCTTTCTTACCAATCTCCCTCACCTTCCCAGTGAAGAGATCTTGTAAGAAGCAAAAATCAGGGAAACGAGTTGCTGAACATTTTAGCTCCTTAGTAGTCTTAGACATAGATAATAGATTGAATTTGAATTGTGGCACATATAATACATTAGAAATTGTATTCTTATCTAATAAGGAACTTGTACCTATGTGTGTGGCTTGTGTTATATCACCATTTGGAAAGAAGACTTTTTTTGGTTTTTCAATTTTAGTTATTGAGGATTTATCTAACATGTTAATATCGAAATCATGTGATTTGTAGCTCCAGTATCTATAATCCAATCATGAGGATCATCAGAAACTAGTAGAGCTTTAGGAGTACCTGTCACATATGCTGCAGAGATGTCTGATGAATGTATTGAAATCTTGTTTAGCATTTGGACAGTTTGATCATATTGATGCTTGGTGAAAGTGTAGCTTCCTAATTGATTTCTAGGAGAATTCTCACATGATAAACCATATGTGCTTGGCTTCTGATTGAGACCATTACTTGTATTTTGTTCTTCCACATTTGTGTTCATCCCATGGTTGAATGTCAAAGTATTATTCTAATCCATCCGAGAGTTGTCTGTGAGTATATTGACTGCATTTGCACTATGATTAGGATAATGAGCCCCAGAGTTTTTCTTCTTGGACTTGAAATATGTAAGATACCCTACAATCTTATAGCAGTTTACTTTACTGTGTCCTTTAAGCTTACAAAAGTCACATTGTATATAGTAATTTTGCTTGAATCTTTGGGGCTGATTATTACCATTGTGTTTAGCATATAGTCATATCATAACTACCAGGAAGTGGATTATTAGCTCCTAACATGCCAGATATTAGCTCCTAACATGCCAGACGTAGTTACAACTGATTATTGACGTTCATCACTAACTATCATTGCATACGCTTGATTTACAGTAGGTAATGGACTTCGCATTAGGATCTGACTTCTGGCCAATGAGTATGACTCATCTAGCTTCATCAAAAACTGATACAATTTTAATATTTGTAGTATAACACAAAATCTCTTGATTTTTCACGATCACACCCAGGAGCAGACACTAATGCCTCAAACTCTTCCCACAAAATCTTTCAATCTTAAAAAATGTACAGAGACTGAGGCAGTCCCTTGAGTTAAAATTGCAATTTCTTTGTGTAGGTTGAAGGTTCTTGACCAATCAATTTTATTAAACCTTTCTAATAGATCTTCCCAAACAGCTTGAGCACTCGAAGCAAACATAATTCCTCCTAACAGACCCTTAGCCATAAAATTCATTATCCAAGATAGAACAATTGCATTGACTCTTTTCCAATAATTTCCCATGATTATTGAAAAATTTCTTTCTTGCATATCCCATCGACCATGCCTAATTTGTTTTTACCTAACAATGGTACTCTCATAGACCTATTCCAGATTGAATAGTTTTTAATTCCATTCAACTGAAAAGAAATTATTTGAATTCTACTTACATCGGTTGGTGACAAGAAAAGTGGATGATTATAATCCAATCCTGCAATCGGGTTTCCAGAATTTTGAGTACTCTTCTCTCATGTGCCCTGATTTGCAGGAATTTGCCTTGATTGTTCATCAGTGATAGCAATGTATTCTTGACCTTCAGCAACCACAATTTCCTTTAGAGATGTAACCTAGTTTATTTGATCGATTTACAAGCTTCAATTTCACAACTTGTAATGCTCTGATACCATGTTCTTGTTCAGCTAAGAAGAAAAAATATAGTCGATATGTAGATGAAAAGAATGAAGAAGAAGATGAAGGAGAGAGTATTAGAGAGAAGAGGCGGAGCTTTCTATGTTGCACTTAACAGAAAATGAAAAAACTAACTACTGATTACATACACGTAAGTCTAAATACACTAACTAATTTAACAACTAAATAGGAATTGACTAAACTGCCCTTTTATACTTTAATAATTTTGCACACGAAGCTGGTCAATTTTGAACTTCTCGTATTCTTCGTTTTTTTAGATTAACGAAGAAACACTTGATTACTATACCGATTTGTGCCTTTAATAATGTAAGGGTATAAAGGTCCATAATGTTAAAAGAGATATTTTTGTCTTTTAATATTTTACCTTTGATCTACATGCTTTTATGATAACTAGTTTCTTAATAGATGAGTTGCACATGTATGTCGAGTCATGTAATATATACTTTGTGTAAAATAATATCAATATTATTAAAATAATATTTTTTATTTTATAATAAATACACATAAAAAATAAAATACAAGTTTTTCTAAATATTTCATATAAATATAGATTACCTAAAATCAAACTATTCATGTTTTTTTGTTGCCGAGCATCATGCATGAAACATTAATATGTTATGATTTTCTCAAAGTCGTGATAAAGGGTCACCAAACTTTAAATACTATCTAAATTTAAATACATTTATTCTCATGATCTCACATAAAAAATAATTCAAATGGAGTATTAATATAAGTTTAATTCATATCTAACAAACCTTAAAAATAATTTTTCATATAATTTCACGTATGCCATCAAATTGTACTGATCACGTTCAACTAAGGGTATACAAAAGAAACCGATAAACCGTACCAACCCGATAATCCGAGTTAAACCGAAAAAAAAAATCCGATCTTGGTTTGGTTTGATTTGGTGTTGTGTTGGAAAAAAAAATTCGACCATAATTGGTTTAGTTTGGTTTTAACTAAAGAAAGTCAAACTGAAACCAAACCAACCCGACATTACATATATAGAAATTTTAGATATATTTAATATATAAATATATTTAGTGTGATGTAATTTATAAATATTTGTAAAAAAATTCATAATTTTATCTTTTAAGGTATTACTTCAAGGTTGGACTTAGAACTTTTGAATGTTCCAATAAATTTTATAGCCATTAACATTAGTGAATTAAATCATGCTAACATATGTACAAACTAAAATCAAATCAATACCAATACTAACAAAAGACATTCAATTCAATACTACGAACGAGAATGTATTGAATATCTATTTTGTGTTTTGTAATAATTTAGATAAAATTGCATAACCTATTTTTTAGTTTTTCTTTAGCGTTAAGTCATGTAATTAATACTCTCTTATTAGTCTGCTTATTTTAGCATGACGTAGTACTTTTAGATTTATTTATTGTATTATGACTTCTATTAGTCTGCTTATTTTAGCATGACGTAGTACTTTTATAGTATGTTTATTCTGTTACGACTTTTTAATTAGTAGTATTTATATTACATAATTTTATTATCTTTATTGTTGTATATTTTAGGATAATGTCATGATACATCTCATATTTTGTATTATTTTCTTGAAAAATACTTTATATAGTTGACTCTTACTAGGATTAAAGAAATATCTTGAGCACAATTTATATATTTTGTTCTATGATTTTACTGGAAAAAAATCCGAATAACCCAAAAATTCGAGAAAAAACGAGAGCAAAAAACCCGAGTTTTATTGGTTTGGCTTGGTTTTTAGATTTAATAACCGGCACAACACAATTGGTTTGGTTTGGTAATTGTAAAATACGAACCAACCCGACCTATGCACACCCCTACGTCCAACTATTCCTTATAAAAAGGATTAAGCAGTAGTTGTAAATATAATCCAATTTATAAATCCGAAGTTGAATCTCACGGAGAACTAAAGCTTAGCCACAACTATTCAATATTGCTAAGAAATACAACTTTAAATAATTTCCTAATTATAGAGACTATAATATTTATTTCTAACTAATTAACTAAACTAGTATAAAGCAATAAAATTATCAACTAACACGGATGAAATTTGAGACAAGACTAAGGAGATCTAGAGTTATGATTTTTCTAATTGTTGGAATCCTTCCCACTATGCCTTCTATAATTTCGCCTAAATAGTACTTCGGGTGTCATAATTCCATTCTGGGCAACTACCACAATTTACTAGACATATTCTTCCGAACTACGCTAGCTGGCACTAGTTTATCGCTCACTAAGATCGTACCATTATTTCTAATCCCACTTTTAAACCCTTCGTATTGATTCTTCACATAAGTCAGGAGTGATGTTGTTCAACAACTGCCTAAATATGTACCTTTTTCCAAGCAATACATACTAAATACGCAGAGTTAATTGATGGTCATTCAATCAATAATAATAAACACGTAGTTAAACAAGTAGATAAATCCAAAGGCTCAATTATATAAAAACATAACAAGAATTTATCCTACAAAAGGTTCTATCAAAACTCTAGATAACAAATTAGATATTCATAATAGTGCATAACTACAATACTAGAATTCATAACTAATAATAGAAATAGGATGAAGGAACTGAAAAACTCATAGAAGAATTCTCTGCCTTACTCATAATGCGTTCTTGCCTCTTTAGGTCCAAAGTGTGTCAAAAGTCCTCAAAATAGTATTTTTACATGTATTTGTACCAAGGGGTCGGCCCTAGAAGAAACACCTTTTTCACGCGAAATATGACTCTAGCTCTGTAAAATTTGCATAGGTGCACTGCATGGGGCGACACGCCACGCGATATGCTTGTGCGGAACTTCAGAGAGCATGTAATTTGAGGGCAACAACAATTTACACAGTTGCGACGTGCTAAGCGGTGCCCCACGCGGCGCGGCTGTGGAAAATTAAAAAAATATAAAACATGAAAGTTGTAACCCTTTTAAATAGCTTCCAACGATATATTATGGAGCCCAAGCTGATTTCTGAGTGAAAAGTTATATGCATTTTACTGGACAATGTGCAGTATGCATGCTCGATTCTTCATTTCGTTCTTAACTTAATCCTTGGAGTTTTACTTAGACTTCAAAGCTCCATAATTACTTAAATTCATTACATAACATCTATATTGATCGGAATCACTCCTACATGGCATAAAACACACATTTAGTACAAAACACTTGCAATTAAAATTCATACTCAATTAAAGTGCAATAAATTAGAGTGTAATAAACTATTGAAATACGTAATTATAGTCTATCATTATGTATCAGATTAATCTAATTGTAATTTGATACAATGAATATAAAATTAATCTTATCAACATATGTTCTTTTGAGTCTTCTTTTGAGTCGCCACATGCATTCACATAAACTATATTTTGATATTATCACATAACAAATAGCTACCTTAGCACTTGTAGAAAATAAATTTCTATCGCAAAAGGTAAAATTAACATATAAATAAATTTATAGTAAAGTCAATCAAATTTCATTTTATGTACCAACTTATATTGAAAATTGATACTCCCTCCGTTTCATATTAAATTAGTTACTTTTTTTATAGTTTGTTCTAATATAAATAATATATTTTAAATTTGAAAATAATTCAACTTTAAACTTTTTATTTTGTCCTTTTTGCGCTTAATGAGAAGCTTTTATAGCTACACAAATGGTATTGTCCTACAAACTTTTACCCTTAAATTTTTAATACCACAAGTTTTAAAAGTTTTCTTCCTTTTTTTAAAATTCTGTGCCGAATTAAATTAGCTCAAACAATATAATACGTATGGAGTATAATATTTAATGTTAGCAATTGAAAATCCCAAGTGTCTTGAACTCTAGCGTCGGGTGATTCGTCCATGACTATGTCCTACGAACACTTTCTGAAGTTTTTAGAAAGTTGAGCAATGTTGGAAAGTAAATGCTCAAGTATTTGTCGAAATTCTCTCTCTAGAAAATTTCTATTGCTTCTCATTAAACAAGATCATCGGACTTGTTAGGACTTTTATCACTGCCTATGCATAACCTAAACCAATTGCATCAAATCCCTCTTAAACCACCAGATATTTCGTTAAAGGCCATCAATTCAGTTTCAAATAAGCCTGGTCCAAGCTTCAAAGTCAAATTAATTGCGAGTGAACATTATACATTAATTACTGTACACACCCAATCTTATGCTCACTACGCATCATCATCACAAGAAGAGGGTCCAGTTTCTTTAAACACGATCTCATCTGGAGGCCATCAAATCCACCTATCATTGGAGGACCATGGTTAAAGGATTCATCACCCTCTACTTAAAAAGAAAATACAAGAAGTATGGAAAATTTCGGAGAATTTTCCTTTAATTGACCTAGAGGCAGACTACTACACTACAAAATTCAATAGTGAAGAAAATATGTTTAAGGTTCTGCACTATGGTTCTTGATTTATTTTTGGATACTTCCTCTCAATCACGATGGGAACCAAACTTTGTAACCTAAGGTAAGGCTGTAAAGTGGCCCGGTTCTGGGCCTATTTGTGCCTGGCGGACCGGGTCTTACGGTCCCGGTTCTGGCGTGCCGGGCCTGGCGGATCTGGCGGGTCTGGCGGTCCCGGGTCTGGCGGTCCTCCAGGTTGGGACCGGCCCGTGACGGGTCTAAGCACCATGCGGTCCTGGGTCTGGCGGGCTAGGTCTGGCGGGCCTAATGGGCCTGACGGGGGGTTTTTTTTTAAGTCAATATCTTGTATAGTAGTCATTAGTATAGTATAGAATATATTTTATATGGTGTACTAAGTTATTAGTATAGTATATATTGTGTTGTAGTAATTAGTATATATTGTATATTATGTATATATTGTGTTGTAGTAATTAGTATATATTGTATGTTATGTATATATGGATTTATGTTATGTATATAATGTGTTGTAGTAAATTAGTAATTAGTATATATTGTATGTTATGTATAGTATTGTGTTATAGTAATTAGTATATATTGTATATTATGTATATAGTGTGTTGTAGTAAGTAGTATATATTGTATATAATGCATATAAAAGAATGTTGTAATTAGTATATTGTGTTGTATGTTATATATTTTATGTTATATAAATATTCAAGGATTGATATCGAAGTAAAGACAAAGAAATATTGAGGAAAAAAGATATTCAAGGATATGATAAAGAGCATATTTATTGACCAAAATGGCATATCTTTCTTAGTCTTCCTTCCCCCAATGGAATGAGCACAACAAGGTACTAATACCACCATTAAAAGGAAAAAAACTAAAAGAAGACATGCCAATGTACAAGTTACATCATAATTTATGTTGTATTTCTAACAAATCTCATAAATCCGTCAAGGTTGGGAGGAGGTTGTGTTGGCGGTGGTGGAAATGAAGCCTATTCATCACCACTTCCGGGTGAAGTCGCTTCCTCAGCAAGTTCTGCTATCATTTCTTCATATGCCTCATCTATTGCCGGTTGTGATTCTGCTATGCCAAAGTTCCTTCTTTCTGCGCGGATCCAATCTCTAAAAAGCACTGATTTTTCCAAGCTCTCCCGCATCGACGCTCTGTGATCACCGATTTGTAGTCTTGCTTAACTGAAAACGCTCTCCGGTGCAATAGTTGACGCTTGAATTGACGGAACATCCCAAGCCATCCTTGCAAGAACGGGAAAATGCTTTTCCCTTGACTTCCACCATTCCAAAAGGTCGAAAGAGCCGTCTGGATTCTACTTTTCTAGTACCTGTGACAAGTAAACTTGAAGCTCATTTAGATGGGAAATTTCATCAAAATTATCACCTTGAGAACCCCTAAACTCCGTCCACAATTTAAGAGCTGTTAAGCCAGCAGCTCTTATAGACGATTGTGAAGTAGACGAAGTAGAGGTTGGAATATTTAGCCTAGCATGCTCTAACGCCTGTTTGTGTTAGCATGCCTATTGCACTAGTGTTGCTAGAAGCATTATCCATAGAAATTGCCATTATTTTATCACTAAAGCAAAAATATCTACATATATCTGAAACAGTGTTAGCTATAAACCTACCCGTGTGCCGTGAATTAATTATTCTATATGCAATTATGCGTTTTTGCATTGTCCAGTCTTCATCTATCCAATGACTTGTTACAGTTAGATAATTACAGTCATTATTACTTCTACCAATATCAGTTGTAATAGAAACACGATTAGGTATATGAGTAAATAAATAGCGCAAATATTGTTCATATTCATGCTTGAATTTATAAATATCGGCCTTAACTATTGCGCGAGACCAACCTTTTTAAGTATGATTAAAGACTCTTCTAATATAATGAATCCAATTAGGATTAGAAGCAAAAGTATAAGGCAAGCACATAACAGTAATCATTTTCGCTAATTCTTCACGATCCTTATTTGGATCGTAATATAAAATACCTCCGGTGACAGTGTTTATTCCAGGTTGAACTAGATTTGAATCAGTACTTGGGTTAATTTGAGAATCTACACTTGTCCCCTCTTGTTGCGCTTTCATTTGCAAAAATCTAGCCTTATCTCTAGGGTGTAATTTTATATGCTTAGTCAAACTACTCGTGCCGCTACGGTCTCCAGTATACCTATGAACAAGTAATTTCCCAGAAGTTTTACACTTAGACTTATTTTGTTCTCTTACTTGAGTAAAAAAATGCCAAACTAATGATGTTTCTTGACGTTTAGGATGTTGTCTACTAAAAGTGGGAGTTTGTACAGGTGGGTGTGCCGGTTCATTACCTAATTTATGAGCAGGACTAGTAGGTGTATCATCTAAATCTGGTGCTTGGGTTTCATCATCATCATCATCATTTTCCTCTAAGATAGGTTCATTAGGATAAAGAGCATTCATAATATCATCATCTAACCTATCACCTACTGGAACATCATGTAGAAATTCACTATCGGTAAATTGAAAACAAGGGTGATCACTATCAAGGATTACGAGAGGTGGATTAGGACGTCTAGGTTGGCTACAAATTTCAACTTGCTTATCTTTTTTAGGTCGGGGAGCTGGGGGAAGGGTAGTAT
This sequence comes from Nicotiana benthamiana, assembly GCA_034376525.1. Taxonomy (NCBI): domain Eukaryota; kingdom Viridiplantae; phylum Streptophyta; class Magnoliopsida; order Solanales; family Solanaceae; genus Nicotiana; species Nicotiana benthamiana. The sequence continues at coordinate 55,733,439 of CM067325.1, read as the reverse complement.
TATGGCCACTACTTTCGCCGATTTTACCTTTTCCTTTACCGAACATTTTTTCAAAGAAAATGCCATACTAATTAGAATTATGCAAACTAAAAACACAAAAATATACTATTCGCACGTAAGAGTTGAAACGAGTTTATCGGATTGCTGAACAACTTCTTGAAAATTGAAAATCGTTTGAACTTGAACACTTGAAAACTTCAATTCAATAACTTCACAATTTTTTACGATTTTTCAACAATAAATTAAGCACTTGTACTAGAAAGATTGAAAGAGCGCTTGAGAGAGATTGAGAGATATTGATGAATTGGTGAATAAAAATGAACGAATGAGGGGGTATTTATAGTTGAGAAATGAAAAAAAGTATAATTATATAAAGTTTGGGGTTAAAATAACGTTTGGGGGCCAAATGGCTATTTTTCAAACTTTCAAACGGCTACTTTTTGCAAAGAGCCGTTACTGAATTTAAAAAAAAAGAATTTTTTTTAAAACATAGCCGTTGGACCCGCCAGAACCGGCTAAGGCCCGCCAGAACCGGTCCAGGCCTGCCAGCCGGTCCCGGGTCTGGCGGTCCGGGTCCTAATGGTTCAGGAGAAGGGACCGGCCCGTCACGGGTATTTAGGACCGGTGGAAGCGGAACCGCCGGGACCGGCCCAGCAGAACCGGTAGAACCGCCAGGCACGCGGTCCCGGTCCGGTCCCAGTTCGGAACCGGGACACCAAACAGCCTTAACCTAAGGGTTCCCTAATAGTTGTTTGGATTCGCCTATCACAATTACCAACCGAGTTCTATGATGGTATTATTCTTGAAAAAAAATTAAAAATACCATTAGTAGATTACTTAAAATTAATGCTTGCACATATTCTATTTTAAGAGGTCATTATGCAGGGACTATGTATAGAATTGTCACTAGATGAACTTATCACCCTCTTTATCCTCATTGGCCGTCAACACATGAGGGTGAAAACTTTTTATGTAAAACTTATGGGAGATTGGGCCATGTGGTTACTAAATGCCAATATAAAAGGGTTGAATCATCTGCTTCAACTGCATTGACAGGCACTTCAGCGCCTCGACCAAACGAGTGCAACGAAGTTTAGAACTTTAATAAAGAAGTGTGGCAGACGGTTAATTTCTCCAAGAAAAAGAGGCAATCCACAATTAGGTACAATCCCAAAATTAGCATATGGGCTGCCAGGTAAGTCTCCTATTTAATTTTTTAATTTTAATAGTAGCACCCCTATTAATCTGGGCAATATCAAAACAAAATTTCTTCGATTGAAGCAACCAAGACATGCAACTAGACTCAATCATTATCAACCTATCTAATACTACTACACAAAACTCTTCTTCTTACTCCAATATTGTTCTAGCTACTAATATGAATAAACACTTTGTCATTAACAATGTCAGGGATCCCCATATCACAAAGGAGTGATTTCGTCTAGTACAAATTTTAAGGCACAAAAGAGCACACACTATGACCAACCCTCCACCAAATTTGAACCCTCAGGGAGGAAATCAAGTGATCTTCATTCAACCTCCTCTATCTCAAGATCATCAACCATTATCTTGGATAGAGCAAGGCCTAATGGGCCATGCAATATCATTCAACATAATTCTACATGGTCAGGAGATAGTGATAATCCTCCAAAACTTACACTTCCTTGCCCAACTAGTATTCGAGGGGATGCATATGGCAATGAGCAATTACCTAAATCATGTATGGTTGAACAGTATCCTTCATCCACTAACTATGCTGATGAATGCAAATCTTGACATCCATGAGGAACCAATAGTCTGCCTCCACATTTCAACTCATTGCAACCATAGAAAATGGCCATGGACCTTCCTTTCTTCCCACTAGGGGAAATCGAACCTCAACCCAATCTTCATGCCTTGGGCTGCTGCACCAAACCATGCACATAACCGAGCTACTGCACCTCCACCAGCAAACCAGGCACCCCCAGAAGTTTCTCATCCCAATGTACCAGAACCAGAAGAACACGTGGAGAATGCAGAAGAGTACTTCTGGGGTCATAGGCAATAGTAGAACTTTCAAGCCTACACGAAGTAAAGGTTTATCTCTTCAGGGAAATGCAAGAGAAAAGGCACATTCTCAATTGTCCTCCAACTCTGTAAAATATTAATTAGATATCATGCCACCACTGGATAGGGAAACCATGCAATGATATTTGTTCCTTCACTAAGTAGGAATCTAATGTTCCAGTCAAGGATGGAGAATGGTTCGAACCACAACCAAACAGAGATGATTTATTGACCAACTAATTTTATTATTTGGAACATCTAGGGAGGTAATAATGATAAATTTCATATTAATTTTTATGACATGGTCGATACTCACAGACCATGCATGGTGGCTCTATTAGAAACTCGTATGGACAATCATATTTTCCTCCTAAATGGCTTTGCTTTCTCTGAGATGATTGAGGTCCCAACACAGGGACAAACTGGAGGCATGGTGATATTATGGGATTCTAGTATGTCAATATCCATAACTTCGTTAGGAGAAACCAAGTAATCTATGCTACCATAGAGGTAACTCCTACACATACTACTTGGTTATTTTTCTCTATCTATGCTTGTACAAAATTAATAAAAAGCATGAGTTATCGCGCAACAAAAAAAATATTCATGAGAATTATAAGGGTCGATGGCTTTAGGTGGTGATTTTAACGACATATTTAGTGCTAATGACAAATTTTAGGGAAACCCTATTAATCGTAGACGCAATAACTCCTTATGAAATATTATAAATAATTGCAACATCATGGATCTTCTTTATAACTTATAAGAGTTGTAATATACTTGGTCAAATCATAAGAAAAAATTTAAGGGCCTGATTATGGAGAGACTTGATAGGATTTTTGTTAACAATTATTGGATCAATTTATTTCCTAAGTCGATGGTTATTCATCTCCCTAAAACATATTCAAACCATAATCCCTTATTAATCCAACTCGCTCCTAGAAATATAAATTACTGTGACAAACCCTTTAGACTGGAAACTATTAGTACAGACACCCAGACTTTATCAACATCGTCTGTCAATGTTGGAATAATAATGATCTCATCATTACCCAAAGAGTCTTTAAGGAGAAAGTTAACATTTGAAAACAAGACTTTTGGGAATATTTTTAAAAATAAATAAAAGATTGTTAGCTCGTTTGAATGAGATTCAATCTTCACCCGCTAACCATAGAAGCGATTTCTTAAAAGATTTAGAGTCTAAACTTAAATTGGCGTATAGTAATATTTTCAAAATGGAATAGGATTTTTGCAATTCGTTCTAGAATTTCGTGGTTAAACGAAGGTGATGGAAACACCAAAACTTTACTATACAATGGCTTCTAATAGAAAACGTTAATGCTATTATGTATTTCAAAAATGCTAGTGCTGAATGGATTTCAGACCCTAAATCAATTCTTGATCATACCTATTATTTCTTTCAATAGCCTTCAACACATCCAAATCAGTTATCTACAAGAATGCTATCTTGAAAGACCGCACTTGCCATACCACTTTAGATTTATCTAGTCTAGATATATCGTTGTATAGCAATGAAATTATTAATGCTATTTTTTTAAAACCTTTTAAAGCCCCAGGGACAGATGGTATATATCTTTTTTTTTCTATCAAAAGTATTGGCATATTATTGGTGACTCTGTGCTAAACTGTTGTCATAAAGGATTTAAAACTCAAACCTTGTGAGATCGTACAAATGCTACATACTTATGCGCCATCCCTAAATTTGCTAACGCAAACAACCTCAAAAATTTTAGACCAATTGGCTTATGCAACACCTCTTATAAAATCACTACCAAGATTATTGCTAATAGACTTCAGTTTTTCCTTCTTCACCTCATTAGCCCTCTCCAATCCAGTTTTATTAAGAATAGAAGCGCTAGCGATGATGCTATTGTTATCCAAGAACTTATAAACAATCTCTGCAGTTCAAAAAGCTCTAGTTTTGACATGTTGCTAGAAATTGATCTTGAGAAGACTTTTGATAGACTAGAGTGGTTGTTTCTCTACAGAATTCTTAGATACTTCAAATTCCCTCCCAAGAATTCTAAACAAATTATGCAGTGTAATATATGTTCTAACGCTATTGGGGTCCTTGTAAATGGTACTAAAACAAATTTCTTTAGTTCCTGTAGAGGCATACGTCAAGGGGATCCTATGCTCCCATATATTTTCCTCCTTTGCCTAGATCTACTCTCACGACTCATTAACCACCATGTAGACATTATGCTTTGGGATCCTATCAAAGCAAAAGATAGTACTCTTATGGGTAAGGATAATCATAAAACTAGTCATTGCATGAAATCATGCATGGACCTATTTTGCCAAGAATATGGACTTACTATAAATTACTCAAAATCAAAAATGATATTTTCCAAAAACTGTCCTTTGTCCATTACCTCCTATTTTACGAATCTATTTGGTATGAAATTAAGTCATGATTTGGAAAATCTCTTGGCCTCTCAATTCTTAATCACCAGCCCAAATCGAGAGACTTTCAATTTGTTATCGACAGAATGCGCATTAGACTATTCTCATTGAAAATCTTCCTTCCTAAATATGAATGGAAGGACTACTTTGGCCATATCTAACTTAAGTGTCATTTCTATTCATTCCATGCAGTAGCCTTGCTGACAAGCCTCACTTGGAGGCTCCTGAAAAATCCTTCCTCCCCTTGGGCTAAACTTATAACATGGAAATTGCCCAGAAAACTTTGAGGATTAACACTTCTTTTATTTGGACAACTCCTCTCAAAAGTTGAAAATTCTACAATTAAGGTACAATGTGGCATCCTTGCACAACCTCAAATATATCTGGTCCTCTATGTGGATACATAACACTACAAATCTAAAAAACTCTATTTGTGGACCTCTTCAATTGAGTGACCAACATTTAACCATCAAAGAGCTTATTAAGAATGAGATTTCTTTTGGTTTGCCCCCCACTATTAGAAATAAGATTGCTTTGATCCCTATACCTAATAGTCTCGTAAAAACGGATATTATGCCCTAGGATCCTAGTACCATGTCATAATCATAAATCCGGACCGGATCGTAATGGCGTCTCTCGTGAAGATATCCTTAGAAATTATGTAATGACTGTGTAATCTTTTGTTTTAGCAATATAATTCCCGTTTTTACTTTTTTTAAAAATAGACCATGTCCTGCATCCATGACTATTGTCATTACACGCATTATACAAATAAGATTGAGTTGATGCACCTAACTCGCTCTTAAGAATATTTTGAAACTTTTACCACAGGTGGTTTCCTTCACAATATGTATAAGGATCAAAAGTAATATTATCAATACCTAAACTCCATAATTCTAAAATGTCATGTTTCTCAAAGTAAAAAAGTAAAATACAATAAAATTAAAAAAAAGAACACAACAAAAAAAAAGTTCAAACTTGAAACCTAACAATATATACAGCTATAACTACACCGTTAGTTCCCCGGCAATGGCGCTAAAATTAGATCATGCCCAACTCTTGTCCTAAAAAGGATAAGGGGTCGATGCAAATATAACTCGGACTAAGAGTCCGGAGTTGATTCCCACAAAGAACTAAGGTTTAGCTATAGCTATTTAATATCACTAAGAAAATAAGTTCAAATCATTTTCAAGTTATGAAGATTAATATTTTTGTTTTAAACTACATAACTAAATAAAATACTAAAGCACTAAGATTATCAACTAAAGAGTAATATGTGGATTGAAGAGAAAAAAGCCTAAGACTATGATTTCCTCAATTATCAGGATGAACACTTAACGTGTTCACTATATTGAACACTTTCGCGAGAAAAGGAGTCTTGGGTGAAGTTGTTGTTTGGAAAATTCTCAAGAATTGAGAACAAATACAAATGTCCAGCGTGATGAAAGCACCCCTTATTATGATTCTCATTGATTTGACCCATTAATTCACATAATTATGATTCGATTACTCTTGCCAAAACCTGCCAGGTGGAGTCAAGTAAGGGTAAAAATATGTACCTCAATCCACGTCTCAAATCTTTAGAATCTCCATCAATCTCTACCGATTCGGCCTTGACTGAAACTCTAGCCGCCCAATTTTTTTTTCTTTCTCAAATTCGTGACAAACCAGTCATCCCCAACACACAAATCTCACATAAACATGTAGATGTCCTTGAGATCTATACTTCTCTTTTAGTTTCACCTATAAATTTGATCTCTGCCACTGCCGACCAGCAATCGCCACCCTCCATGACCTTTAACCGTCAGAAACTCACTTGACCTTCTATTTTAAGTTGTGTACGATACCGGACACACTTTTTCCTTTGGTGTGGCGCACGAATTAACTTCTGATGTGCCAGAATATGTTGAACCAACACATGCCCTTAAGACAAAAGGTGTTTTGATGTCACCATCCAAAAATCGTTAAAGGTCATGATAGCACCAGATATCACTATTAGGCGAGCCAATGCTAAATAGTTAATTAAATTTTATTTTTATATTTTTGACATCATAAATTTCCTTCAACTTAACTAGTAAATGATGAACTCTACAGAATAATAATAATGTTTTTCAATTTCAGTATTGAATATATCATCATCATCCCAGAACTCGGTGTCAAAAGGGCATGAGTATTTACTAGGAATTAAAATAAAATCAATAACTATCTGAAATATAAATTTGGACAGAAATAAAAATACAAGCACTCTGAAGGATACTCTGCTGGCTGCAGATCATCTCATAAGATGCAGCTCACCTAAATCTTCATATTAACCACGCCACTGCGCCCACAAGGCCACTAGACGTACATGTGCATGTACAACAAAATGTACAGCATGTACAATATGAGTACGAAAATAACGCGTACCCAATGAGTATCCAATCTATTCTCGAAAAAGTAGTGACGAGAGGTCGACTCTGATACTTAGAATGACCAACAATATTATATCCATAATATGATAAATTATGAATTTCTTTAAGGCTACTGCAAACTTATAACATGAAGTAGGCAAACAATTCTTTTATTAATAGGATATTTTTAAATTTCTTTTTTATCTTTTAAAAATTTATATCTCCGTCCAATGAGGGCACATCAATTATCAAAAATTTCAAAACACTCAATTAATTCATGTGAAAATTATATCGAGGTCGTACGACTCAATTCAATATAATATCTAAATGGTGCACTGTCGATGATCGAACGATGCGAACCATAAATGCATATATTTATCCCGCTCGTAAATCATACATGCAATGCGGCCAAATATAAATTTAAGAAATTACCCCGCTCGCGTATCATACATGCGGCACGGTCAAATATAAATTTAAGGAGTTTCCTCCCCTCGCGGATCATACTTGTGACGCGGTCAAACATAAATTTATTATTAAATCATAACCATTTCTTGATTCTTTTCAAAATAAAAACAATTCAACTAGAAACTTTTAAATCCTTAAAAATTCTCCTAGTTCCATTTGGTACAATTAACAAATATAATCAAGTAACGGTTTCGCAAAGCATGGTGTAAACCTAAAACTACCTGGACATAAACAGGAATAGTAGCTACGTACTAACTCTTGTCACCTTGTGCGCACATAATCCCACAAATAGAAGTACACGTCGAGTCATGTTACCTATGGGGTAAATTCTCTCTTACAAGGTTAGAAAGGAGACTTATCTCGCTCCGAAGTTCTACGACCGGCTCCAACATCGCTCTAACACCTCAAACTGGTGTACATCGCTCCAAAACTAGTTAAGCAATGTGCAAACAATAAAAATATACTCTAATACTCATAATAAATCAATTTGTAACAACTCCTAACTCCGCTCGAAAAGTCAATAAAGTCAACCCTCGAGCCTACATGCCGGTATTCCAAAAATTATTCAAAATAAATATTAACCATAATTCATATAGTCTATATCCAGAAATTTATCCAATTTTCTCCATTAATCGACCCTTAGATCAAGGATTTACCAATTTTTGGGGCTCAAAATCTCAATTTATACAATTCAAATACGGATAAAAATAGAAATCAACATAAATAATCATGTAGAAACATCAAAATAAAGGTCAGATATTTACCCCCCCCCCCCCCCCCTTGTTGAGACAAGAACAACGCCACAAAAATCACCTTAAACGGAGCTCTAGAACTCAAGTTATGCCCAAAATACTAAAATTTTCAGTTTAAGACACTGTCCAGGCGATTTTTCTTCATCACCTTCACGGGAGACCTTCACGTTCGTGAAGAGCTTTTTTCGCATTGACCAATCAACCCATAAATCCTTCTTCGTGTTCGCGAAACCTCTCTCGCGTTCGTGAAGAACAAATTTTCGCACCAGAACCTAGCAATATTTGTCCGACGCGGAAATGGGCATAACTCTCCCATACAATATCAAAATTTGATAATTCTTATTGCTTTGGCTCCATAATTACGATGAGAACCTAATGGTTTAATCCAATCAGAAATAAAATGTAATTTTCTCAATATAGTTCCCTTTATGCCCAAAGAAACGATGCTGAAACATAAAAAAAGAGTGTGATACAACTCAAAAACCTCTGAAACACACCCGAGGCCTCTAGGACCTCGTCCAATCACATAAAATAGTCCCATATTATAACACCGACCTGATCGGGCCCTCAAATCATATCAAACAACATCAAAATCATGAATCGCACCCCAATTCAAGCTTAATGAACTTTAGAACTTCCAGCGTTCACATTCGATGCCGAAACCTATCAAATCACGTTCGATTGACCTCAAATTTTGCACACAAGTCACATTTGACATTACAGACCTACTTCAACTTCTAAAATCGAAATCCATCCCCCATATCAAAATAGTCCACTTCCGGTCAAACTCCTCAAAATCCTTCAAATTTCTAACTTTCGCCAAATGACCCCAAAATGAGCTATGGACCTCCGAATCCACTTCTGGACGTGCTCCTAACACCAGAATTATCATACGGAGCTATTCCCTGACTCAAAATCCCAAACGGACATCTATAACATTGAAATGCACTTCAGCCCAAATTTATGAAATTCTTCCAAAATGCAAACTCCTACAATAGGTGTTGAAACGCTCCCGGGTCATCCAAAAGTCGATCCGGACATATACCCAAGTCCAAAATCATCATACGGATCTGTTGGAATCTTTAAGTCATGATTCCGAGTTCGTTTATTCAAAATCCAGCCTTAGTCAGAATCTTGCAACTTAAAGGTTTGAAAATGAGAATTCTCTTTCCAAGTCGACTCCGAACTTCCCAAATTTCAATTCCGACCACACGAATAAGTCGTAATACCTGAAGTATAGCTACTCATAAACCCAAATCACCAAACGATGTGCTAGATCTCGAATGACCGGTCGGGTCATTACACTCGAAGGTCGATTGGCTGGCCATTTGGCACCCGGATTACGCCTAGGATTCGAGGTTAAAGTTCTGAGGCTCTTGAACGTAGGTGATACTGTAATTCCTTGTTCCCTGTTTTTGCTCATTACTAGCAGTAGATTTAGGCTTGATTTTATCAATAATCAATGTTCGTAGGTCAGTCAGTTTGTAACGGTCAGTTTAGATTTACGGGTTTAAGTTTGTTTCGGTTTTTGTATTGCTTCGTTCTGATCTTCATAGTTCATCAATCTTACTATTTCTCTATGTATTGCGAGGTTCGTGATTCTTCGTGTCTCAAAATCTATTGTTAATTCGATCCTCCTTGTTTATCATTTTGCTTTGTTTGTGTTTGATTGGAATTCTCTGTCTAGGTTTAATTTGATTGATTCATCTGTTTCATGTTTAATCTCTTTGATTCTGTTTCTGGATATTTGTTTGCTAAATTGTCTTCACTGGTTTCTGAGTTTCTTCTTGTTGGTTAATAGTTCAACTAGTAAGGTTACATGTTTGTTGTATTTTCATTTGGTTTGAAACAATTAGGTACGTACTGATTTGGTCTAAAGCTGGAGGGTAGATAGTTTAATCATGATTTAAGGTACATTAGTGGCTTGATTTTACTGCTGGGCTGGCTGAAAGCACCTTTCTTCCCATGCTTCTGCCGCATTAGGTTGAGAGCACTGTCTTTTTTCCATTTGGACAGTCTTGTTTTTGGCACAAAATCAAAATATGTCCAAAAAAAACTTTCTTCTCCTAGTTAAGTATACCATCTTCCAAACTTGAGGACATTCTTAGAGCAGTAAAAATCACAATCTTGAGAGAAAAAATATCAGCTGACAATCAAAAAGATGCTGAAAATTGAGAGCCTTGTATGTGAAGGATTGTGTATAGATGTTTGTAACATGCAGCGAAAGAAAAAACAATAATTCTAGGCAGATTTTTTCATATTTAAAATATTTACATGTCAAAGATCGGATCTAAGACGTACCTGATGAATAGAGTCTCGTTTCAAAATTTCTTCCATGGTGCGAAAACTCTATGCGTATCCACATCGAGATCGATCTTGCTATAAACTCTTTGATCAACAAAACATGCGAACAAATTGAACAAAAAAATTATTCTGAAATTTTTCGCAAAAATCTCAACTCAAATTAGAAGAACAAGAAAAAATTATCTTGTAATTGTATTTTCTCTCTTGGTTTTGTATTGCACTCTCACTTTCACAAAGTGAGTTTTCTTCTCAAGAAAAATTAATAATGTATATTTAGTTCCATCACTCTTTATATAGTATCCCCTATAAACTATTTTCTTATTTAATTGAGGTAATGATTTATTTAGGGAAAAAATTTATTTCAAAATAAACTTTAATCGAATTATATGGAAAATTTGAAATCACGTCTTTATTAATACGTGACTGCCGAACCATTCCTTACTCAAAGTTGGATTCTGGTCAATCCAACTTAATGTTGGATTCAATTTATACATCCTTTTATGGACTTTACCTTTTCAATTCCAAATTGGTAAATTAATTGATATTATATATATAACCTTTATATAAATTAATATTAATTTATATTGTATATATTTCATATATATTTCAACTAAGAAAAATAATTTATTTTTTGTTTTAAATAAAAACTTTGATTTGTTCACAATATTAATTATATCCTCCATACTAGCAAAGAATATAATAATATTTTATTTGGAGTAATAATTAAATTTATTTGGCTAATTAAATTCTTTAATTCAATTATCGAATAATAAGTTAATTAACCCTTAAGCAACGATCAGAACACTCGTTAGTGTGCGACCCTACAGTTTCAATACTAAATCGATAGTAAGTTGATCATATCAATATACTAATCAAGGGTGGTGTCTAGCAACACTCCTTAACGACCGGATAGCATGAAGTATACAATTTACTCTCAAGAACCAGTAGAAGAATAAAGTAATATTTCCTTACGTCCTTATAGCTTCGAGTCACCCTAGGATATAGTTCAACTAGCAAATCCTAATAGGCGACCAACTATGTGTTCATGCCAAATGTAATCGACCATCGAATGACCTAAGAAACTCATTTCTTCTTTCATTCAATGGCCCTAGCCAAGGTCTTAATTGGGCGATTATAATTCATGACAACTTGGAGCTTAAACTCATTACCAAGAGTTGACAGATTCCATCTTGATCAATCACTAATTCTACAAGTATTTAATCATGCCCAATATCCTTTCAAAACTATCGCCCTAGGGCCATAGGTGTCTCGTACCAAAGCACAATAAATAACTTGTCAATCACTATGACGATCTTAGGTCAAAGGAAATTCTTACATCACATTCTTCAAGAGAATATCCTATTGACAGTTTATGGTAATTCTAACAATTAGAAATTATCCAATGAATCGGTTCAATGATCATATCTCTATATGCATCATCTATCTATGTGATTCAGGTAATGAGATCAACTAATCTTTATCATATAAAAACAATCGCATAAATATTGATCTAACCGTATTACTAATGTCCAAATTAATAATCCTACAATCAAGAACAAATTAAGATTAAATTATAAGAAACTCTACTCTCAGTATCATGATCTCTATCAGAATGTCAAGTCTCAAAATTTAATCAAGAACCTTATTAAATTAATCAAACAATTAATAGTAACTATGATAAAAGAATATCAAATGCCATATATTTTATATCAAATAACGTTCATAAAAATATGTTCAAATCATCAAATATGATATTGAATCTAGGGCATATCTACTATATCCCTAACAATCTCCCACTTGCACTAGAGCCAATAGCTCTTTTACTTCATTCCCAATTTCCACTTGTTCTTGCCAAACTCATTTGCGCCAAGAGCTCCAGTGAATGAGTTTGCAATATTTTCCTTTCCATCAACCTTTTGAATATATACGTCTCTACGTCCAATGATTTCTCTTATCAAGTGATCCCTTGGCAGAACGTGTTTGAATTTTTGGTGTAATTTTGGTTCTTTTGCTTGAGCAATGGCTCCAGTGTTGTCACTTAAAAATGGAATTGTACCTTCTATTGAAGGAACCACACTAAGTTCAGTTAAGAACTGCTCTCTTAGCAGCTTCACTAGCTACTATATATTTTGCTTCAGTCATTGAATCAACTACTGTAGCTTATTTGAAACTTTTCCAACTCACTGCACCACCTTTTAAGGTGAAAACAAATAGATTTGTTATCATCTCTATCTAAAGATAAACTTGCATCAGTATGACCTTCAAGTTTCAATTCAGAATCTCCATAGATGAGGAATTGGTCTTTAGTCCTTCTTAAGTACTTAAGCATGGTCGTCACCACCTTCCAATGTTCCAATGTTCCTCACCAGGATTTGCCTGATATCGATTAGTCACTCAAGTGCATAAGCCACATCAAGACTTGTACATGTTGTGGTATACATGATAGTTTCTACTACACTAGCGGAATTATCCATGTTATACCTCTTTAGTATGGTATCAATATACAAAGACTGGAGAAGTCCAAGCAGCTTCTTAGATCTATATATATGGATCTTTATTCCAAAATATTAGTTGCTTCTCCCAAGTCTTTCATGGAGAACTATTCAGATATCCAAATCTTGATACTTTGCAATGACGGTATGTCATTCCCTATTAGCAATATATCATCAACATACAACACTAAAAATATAATTATGCTCCTACTAACCTTTTAGTACATACAAGGTTCTTCTTCGCATCTATCAAAATTGAATTTTTTCAATTGTCATGTTAAAGTGAATGTTCCAACTTTGAGAAGTTTCTTTAGTCCATAAATAGATTTTTGTAGCTTACAAATTTTATTATGACCAGACGAAGATGTGAAACTTTCAAGTTGTGTCATGTACACATCCTCTTCTAGCTCATCATTAAGGAAAGTTATTTTCACATCCATTTGCCATATTTCATAATCATAGTATGCTGCTATAGCAAGCAAAATCTGAATAGATTCGAGCATTTTCGCGGGAGAGAACGTCTCGTCGTAGTCTACTCCTTCTTTCTAACGATATCCCTTGGCAAAAATACGGGATTTGTATGTATCCATCTTTCCATATGCTCCAATCTTTTTCTTAAAAACCTATTTACAACCTATATGTTTTATATCCTTTGAATGTTTAAATAAAGTCCATACTTCATTTTTCTTCATGGATTCCATGGCCTTTTGCCATTTCTCATAATCAGAACTTTGTATAGCCTCTTCATAGGTCTTAGGATCATCCTTATTATGATCAACCTCATTTGATACATCATCGTGTACCATTAAATTTAATCTAGTTAGTACATGACGTTCTTGTATAGACCTTCGAAGAGGTACTTGTACAACCTGTTCACCTTGTGTTGGATTTGGTTGTTGTTCAATTTAGTTTGGAACTGGTTCATTAACCTATTCTTGAACTTCATTTAGTTGTTGAACTTCAACCGTCGAAGATGGCAACTTCCTTAGCAACTTCAAAACATCCAATAAATGTTCTTCAACTTGGGTGTCATGATCTTTATATTATGCTGACTCATTAGTTTCTTGAATTTCATCAAGTTCTATTTCTCCAATGTAATTTCCTTCTAAAAGAAATTATCTTTCCAAAAAGGTTGCTCCTCTATCCACAAACACTTTATGGTCATAAGAGTGATAGAAATAATATCCGATTGTTTCCTTGGGATACCCAATGAACCTACACTTATCAGATCTTGAGTCAAGTTTATCAGACTGTAGTTTCTTAATATAAGCTGGACAACCCCAAAATTTAATATATTTAAGGTTAGGCTTATATCACTTTCATATCTCATATAATGTTGTAGAGACTGACTTAGTGAGAATTTTATTAAGTAAGTATGTTGCTGCTTCCAAAGCATATTCCCATAAATTTATTTGAAGATCAGAGAACCCCATCATAGATTTCACCATATATAATACGGTTCTATTTCTCCTTTCAGACACACGATAGTGTTGTGGTGTTCCTGGAGGTATCCACTATAAGAGAATCTCATTCTTCTTGAGATATCTAGTAAAATCTTCTCTAAGATATTCTCCACCTATATCATACTTTAGTACTTTGATACTTTACCAGTCTGCTTCTCAACTTCTCTACGGAACCTTTTGAACATTTCAAAAGATTTAGACTTGTGTTTCATAAAATACACAAATCCATATCTTGACATATCAGTGAAGGTAATGAAGTAAGAATATCCACCTCTAGCTTGTATTTTCATGGGTCCACAAATATCTGTATGAATTAGTCCCAATAATTCAAAAGCTCTTTCTCCACTTCTAATAAATGGAGATTTGGTCATTTTTTCTTTGAGACATAATTCATAAGTTGGATATGATTCAAAATCATACTTGTCAAGGTACCCTTTCTTGTACAACTTGTTAATTCTTTTCTCTCCAATATGACCAAGCCTACAATACCAAAGGTATGCATAATTTACTTGATCATCTCTTTTCCTCTTAAGACTTGAAACATGCATAATCGAATTAGCATTCGCATTAGGTAAGACATAAACGTCATGTTGGAGATAACCATACACATATAAATTATCATTATAATAAGAGCAAATACCATTGCCTATATTAATGCGAAAACCACGTTTGTCTAACATAGGAGCTGAAATTATGTTCGAAATAAATTTAGAAACGTAATAACAATTATCTAACATAAGTACTTTGCCCGTAGGCATTATTAAAGAAATTGATCATGCATCTACGGTCGCAACTTTTGCACCATTTCTAACTTGTAGATTAACTTCTTTTTTCTTTAGCCTCCTACTTATCTTGAACCCTTGCAACATACTACAGATGTTATAACTACTGCCAGTATCTAATACCCACAGTGAAGAATTAGTAGTAACTAAAGAAACCTTGAAATCATTTTTCATTAATGTCTCACCTTGTTTCTTGTCCTTTAGAGTTGCAAGATACTCCTTACAGTTTCTCTTCCAATGCTGTTTCTTCTGATAGTGAAAACATTCAGCATCATATACTGACTGCAACATCAAATCTTCAGAAAGCTCTTTACCAAGCTTGTACCCCAACTTCTCATATTCTTTGGTAAGAACAATTATATGATTGACAAGGGGTCCAACTGGAGAGTTTTTCAATGTCTAACTGTGTATCAACCATCTTCTTAAGATATCCAATGATTGCAGTTAGATCCATTTTCTGATGTTTCCTCTAGAGTCAAAACTCATAGAAGCGAGAACGATGTGTTTAATAGCAAGGTATTCTTCCAAGTGTTTTTGATAAACCTTGGTGCCTTGAACATCATTCTTTGGTGGGATTATCTTTGCAGGCTTATCAATCACATCAATGAGATTTTCGTGCATGAGAATAATTCTCAAATTTTTATACAAGCCATCAAAGTTTGATCCTACCAACTTGTTGGTCTCAAGTATTTCACGCAGTGATATAACAGATATATTGGGAAATCTAAAATATAGAAAAGAAAAGGTAATGATATAAGAACATATTTGCATATATCATAAAGACATGGACTTTTATCTAAATGATATTTTCACTAATTATTTTAAATTATTTACCCTCACTATAGTTTACAGAATCTATATTTCTGTTAGTGGAATAAAAGAATACTTTAACAATATGTATGAGCCCCTTAGAAGTCAAGTCGTTTCTCACATATATTTTAAAGGTATGTACTTTTACCAATTGTATCCCCATACAGTTTCTTTAAATAGCTTTATGTTAAATAGTTCCCCAGTAGTCAAGTCGATCATATTGGCATAGTTGAGTTCAACCATCATGATAGCAAAGAACTTATTAAATTTTATATTCCCCGGGTGGTCCAAGCATCTAATGTAAAATTGAATAATTTTTTTAATCCATACATCCAATGCAATAAATAATTTTAACATATTCTCGAACTATAAGTCTCCTGGTAGTCAGGCCGCTCATTGAAAATCACGTCTTAATTAAAACGTGATTGCCAAACCATTCCTTAACTCAAAGTTGGATTCTGGTCAATCCAACTTAATGTTGGATTCAATTTATACGTCCTTTTATGGACTTTACCTTTTCAATTCCAAGTTGGTAAATTAATTGATATTATATATATAACCTTTACTTAAATCAATATTAATTTATATTATATATATCTCATATACAATTCAATCAAGAAAAATAATTTATTTTCTATTCCAAATAGAAACTTTGATTTGTTCAAAATGTTAATTATATTTTCTGTGCTAGTAAGGAATATAATAATATTTTATTTTGACTAATAATTAAATTTATTTGACTAATTAAATTCTTTAATTCAATTATCAAATAATAAGTTAATTAACCGTTTAACAAAGATGAGAACATTCATTAGTGTGCGACCCTATAGGTTCAATATTAAACCGGTAGTAAATTGATCATATCAATATACTAATCAAGGGTGACATCTAGCAACACTCCTTAACGACCGGATAAGATAAAGTATACAATTTACTCTCAAGAACAAGTAGAAGAATAAAGTAATATTTCCTTCCGCCCTTATAGCTCTGAGTCACCCTAGGATATAATTCAACTGTCAAATCCTAATAGGCGACCAACTATGTGTTCATGCCAAATATACACGACCATCGACTGACTTAAGAAACTCATTTCTTCTTTCATTCAATTGCCCTGGCCAAGGTCTTAATTGTGTCGTTTATAATTCGTGACAACATGGAGCTTAAAATCATTACTAAGAGTTGACAGATTCCATCTTGATCAATCAGTAATTCTACAAGTATTTAATCATGCGCAATATCCTTCCAACTATCGCCCTAGGGTCATAGGTGTCTGGTATCAAAGCACAACAAATAACTTGTCAATTACTATAACGATCTCAGGTAAAAGGAAATTCTTACATCACATTCCTTAAGGGAATATCCTATTGGCAGTTTATGGTAATTCTAACCATTACGAATTATCTAATGAGTCGGTTCAATGATCATATCTCTATATGCATCATCTATCTATGTGATACGGGTGATGATATTAACTAATCTTTATCCCATAAAGACAATCACATAAATATTGATCTAACCGGATTACTAATTTCCAAATTAATAATCCTACAATCAAGAATAAATTTAAATTAAATTATAAGAAACTTTACTCTCATTATCATGATTTTCATTATAATGTCAAGTCTCAAAATTTAATCAAGGACCTTATTAAATTAATCAAACAAGTATTAATAATTATGATAAAAGAATATCAAATGCCATATATTTTTTATATCAAATAATGTTCACAAAAATATATTCAAATCATCAAATATAATATTAAATATAAGGCATATCTACTATATCCGTAACAGTAGTTTAGTATTCTCAGTGTAAACTCTTTCAAAAAGTAGGAGTGTCTTTAGAGTTGGTTCTTTGTTTCACGTGGTTATCTACTGAAAGTTTCTTGTTGTTTGACATTGATTTGCTATTGTTTTGTTATTGCTTTTGCTGCCTGTTCTGAGCTTCATTTTATTCACTGCACATTTTTACTTTTTCAGCGAACCAAGTAACTCCCTAAATCTTTTGTATTGCAGATTTTTGACAAAGTTGGAATTCTCAGGCCATTGGCAATGAAAATCCCATAGCTGATGGAGGACAACATTAGACACTCAAGAATTCTAGGGATGCAAAAAAAAAGAGGGCTCCAAGAACGACCTAATAAATTAGTCTTGTAAAGTCAAATTTAAATAAGAGATTTAAAATTTTTAAATAGAGTTATATATGTTTAACACAATGCAAAAAATTAGTGTTGCCTTTTTTTCTTATATTCATTGTTTATAGTGTAATGTTATATTGGTAAGCGTTAACTCTAAGTTAATAAGATGTTAGCTATATATTTGTAATATATTATCTTGGATCTTATTATAAAGAAAATTATTTACAAATATAAAGAAGTTCAATTTAAAGTTCTAAAATATGCTGCTGTTAAAAAGTATCCATTCTTTATTTCCTTCTTGTTTAATAAAAATTTCATATACTTCTTTTCTAGCTAAATAATATAGTCTAAACAAAAATAAAGTTTAAAATGCACTAATAAAAATTATAAGCCTTAAAATTTTTGAGAGCCTAGAGTAAATGCTTCACTAATGCATATATCTTTTATTCAAATCTCGCCTTTCACTAAATCTTCGAAGAGAATGAAAAATTTGTTACACGAAACATATCATATTCTAGTATCAACTTTTGTCCCTGCATTAGAGGATTTTGTTAATTTTTTTAACTAGTTTTAGAGATGTGCGTCGCACATATATTATATGCCAACGGGCACAAACTTTTTAAAAATATTTTTATTACATTACAGTATATATGTGTGTGAGAAGTAACACAAAATTTGAATGCAAAATGATTAAACATCTTCAAAGCCTGTGAAGCTGAACAACTACCTTTAGTTAAAAGTATAACTTAACAATGTATAATGAAATTAATGTGGATATTATTAGGTTCAAATTAACATGTAATATGATCATATCTCACCTAATATTTTTTTATTTACGATGTTTTGATATATATCCCATTCTAACATTTTAGATGCTCTGTCATGAGTAAAACTCTTGGCATCCATGTAATTTTTGATTTACAGTTTGTGCATGCATGACACATGCTATTCGATGTGAATGATTAAAAGGCTTATGCATGTCACAACAACAAAATTTTAATAGAATCAAATAAAATTTGTGAGATACTAAAAAGCTTATGCATGTCACAACAACAAAATTATACTCCATAGAATCAATTAAAATTCGATACTATTCATTCAAATGTCACATTGGTGGTTAACAAATGTTTCATATTAAAATGCGTTTATTAAGGTATTAGAATCACTAACTAATAACACTATTTGTACCATTAGAGTTGTATGCATTAGTCTCAATGTCATTAAGAAGCTAACTATTTTCAGTCACTTAATAGTACTTTATTACGATTGTCAAATGATTGGTGTTGATTAACTAATTTAAATTTAAATAAAGATGAAATATAAAATTAAACTTAAAGTAAATTATTCAAATGTGTTGAACACATTAAGTATTTGCACAATTATTATTACCAAATCACTATTATAATTAATATTTTTCCTTTAACATAATACAATATATGTTCCAACATATATTTCAATATTACCTTCACATAAATTTTTAAATAATCATGTATTGTTGCTCTCTGTTATTTCAGAATGTATAAAGATGATGTAATAAATACAATACAATATAGCAGAAGTAGTCACCTCAAAATTAATTAATTTTAGAAAAAAAGTTCTTCAAGCTTTAAATAAAAATAAAGGAAAAAATACACAGGAAAATATGTGTTTTCAACAAGCAGACCTAAAAAAAGCAGCAAAGCATTCTTTCAAATTTCATGTACCAGACCTATACTGTCGAGGAAAAATAGTTAAAAACATCAGTGTGGAACATATTAAATAACAGTACAAGACCATTCTCTATAAGAATTACAAAACTTATAAAAGAAATAATTGCTTATTTAGATGGTTAAAAGAGTGGATGCATGAGCAATTTCGTTAAAATTCATGACACAGGCACGTAAACAAGCCAAGCACATCGAAGATGAATAATAAAGAAGAAGAATGAGTAGTAGATCTCCCAGAAGAGAACCAAAAAGAACGTTAATGGATCTACAATTGTTCAGTAGTTTCTCAATTTATTAAGTAGTTTTTAAAATTTCTCTTAGAAGTTGAAAATAACTCCAATACATTGAACTATGTAGCTAAAATTAATGCTATTCAGTACAATTCGCACGTTCTGTAGCCATCATTTTATCATTTAGTATGATCCAATAAAATAGCCAACTTCATTGTGCATTATCCCGTGAAACTAAATCATTAAGAAAACAAAGGGAGAAATTTTAAAAATAGCCAGATTTACAAGTGGTTCTTCAAAAATAGTTAGTTTTACAAGTAATTATTCAAAAATAGTCATAGTTTCAAAAGTAATCGAAATTTAACCATTTTTCATGTAAAGATAAATCTAAACGAAAACGCAATGCAAAATCCAAAAAATATAAGTATACTGAAACTCTAATATATTATAATAGAATTCCAGCATAGGTACATTGAACTTCCAGAATAATATACTGGAGTTCTAGTATAATATATTGGTCTAGTATAATATGTTAGAAGTTCATATACAGTTACACCGATCTTCAGTATATTATGCTGGACCGATTCTTATTACAGCAATAATGACTATCTTTGACTTTACAAATACTTGCTATTTTTAAATCGCAATTCAAACATTGACTACCGTGGTATTTTCACAAAACAGATCCATATTCCTTGACCCATGAAATATTTAGTACAAATTACAAAACAAATCAAGGGTAAAAAAAAATTAAAAAAAAAAGATTCTTTGACACATGGAACCATCAAGCATTTAGAAAAAGATCTTGTAGTAAATAAGAGGAAAAATAGAAAATACACAGGTCTTCGCTCTAAGAAAGGACACCTGTGTGCAGTATCAACGGCCACAGCAGCCCTCAAACTATTTCATGTGCGTGGGCAACAAGATTGATTCGAAAGAGGGGCAAAAAACCTTGTATACCCATATTTTTGTAGAGTTTTATTTACAAATTTGAGAAATGGGTCAGAGCTGGAATTGCTGTTGAAACCCTAGTGTGAGAAAAAAAAAATGTTATACATTTTGTACAGAGGAATAGTAGGGAGGGAAAGTTAATGGGAAGATATTGTAGACGGTAAACCTAGAGAGCAATTTGGTCGTGTAGTTTCTAAAGGGTATTTTAGTAAAATGAGTTCATACTATTAAAAGTCTTCACACTTAAAGTTATATCTGAAAGTTAGCTTGAGATAAATAAAAGAAAATAATACATGATCAAAGTTTAGATATTTTAGTAATTTAAATAATCAGAGTATTTGAAAATTATATAAAAATAAAATGGTTCAAACGTTTTGAAAGGACCCGAAATGAAAAATGTTACGCAAACCTGAAACAGGTTGTTATTAGTCGTTTAAATAAAACATAATGTTCCTGTTAAAGAATACTTAAGGTTTCAGTTTGGAACATCGTCATACAAAATGCTGAAGAAACTGCAGTAATCTCTAAGACCACTGCAAATATCAGTTCCTTCTTCTAAGTCCAGCTTCAGCAGCTAAAACAAGGTCCAAGACACAACCTCTATGGATTTGATTGATTGTCACAAAAAGAAAATTTCTGTTGATACGAGTACATAACATAACCTTAATTCAGAGAGCTGTTAAGCAGAAGAACATTCCATTCTACCAGCACAGCTTAAGATTTGGCACATCATCATTTTATACAGAGAGTGAAGAAAGTGATCCACTGTTTCACTTAACTAGTATAACACGGATTGTGACCCAATTTCCCCCTCCAGTAATGTTTTATGAGCTACCCTGCAATCTCTCCTTTCGAAGGCGCTCTAGTTCTTTGGCCATTTGCCAATGGTCAAGGGCTAAAGAGGTTTCACCAAAACTTAGTGATATAAGACGTCCCATTGTTAGCAACCTGCAGCACAACATCGGCTTTAACACAACCAATGGCGTGACATGAAAAGCAAACAAATACAACTACTACTCCAACTGACCTGCTGAAATCTTGGCTACTTAAGCTTCTATCTGCCTGCCTCGCAGCTACTAAGTCATCTTCTACCACCTGTAATGTGGCAATCAATAATTAGTCAGAACTACTTTTTAAAGATTTAAAGTCACAAACAATAAGCACCGAGTTTTAAGGGGATTTCTTCCAAGGAGAGAGGCTATCAATCATCAATTATCAAAATCAGGGTCACATAAAAAAGAGTTTAAATGGAAAACAAATGTTTATACCAAATGTAAAGTGTCCATATTATTGTAACCCTACGTTTGGGAGTTTGAGGTTGCATGGAGTACTAAGTGTTTCTACTCTTCTTCTGACTTTGCCTTAAACCAGGAGAGGTACATGCCTAGCATAGACTCTTACCTTCTGCATTTCTTGCTGAATAGAGTGTGACAATGATCTCATAGTAGCCAGGTACCATCTCCAAGATCGCAGCACTTCTGTCTCAACATCTTGAGCAGCATCTACTGACAATGGACGGAATGGTAAAACCAAATCTGCTGGGAGTATATTGGATTTCCCCTCAGAAAGAACTAGAACCTGAGTGTCCGCAGGCATGTCCATCTTATAATAAGTGAAGTCATATTCAACCTATAAAAAGAAGGGAAGAACAAGTGGATATAAGATAAACTTATACTTCCGAAAGCAAATACGCCTAAACAACCCAACCTGCATGAATACTTAACCTGGTATTATTATCATACCCAATTACTGTCTTCCAGTATGTGGACACAAGAAAACATATTTGCAAAGATAAGCACCATTCCATAATTACCTTTTGCAATTCCAACAAGCTTTTCAGGACCCTTGCATTATCAACCCCAGTAGAGTTGAGAGTCCCTGCTTGTAATTGTGTCTCATCGATGGTTAAATGAGAGCCTTCAGCAAGTTGCAGTATCCCTGATACCAGCCTGAAGCATCCACCACGAAGTTACACAAAAGGCCAATAATGACATGTCAACTGAGCATAAATATCACTAAATCTGGTTTATCATATTGAACTACCAAATACCTGTTGGTTTGATAATCTTTTCTTGGGGCAAGAGAAACTTTGTTGAGGTAATCCACTGTTAAAGGTACATAATGTGTAAATGGTAGAAGGTTCTTGAGTGCAAGATTAAGACGATGACCAAAAATAGACAGAGTTTCCTTGGTAAAACATGTTAGGTTCAAGGAAAGCTTTCCAACAGCAATTGAATCCACTCTAGCATGCACCTGAAAAGAATAAGGTACTTGATATCAGTATCTCACAAATAGAAAGTCTCTAATCTATCCAGCTACAGGTAAGACGAATGAGTCATTTTCATGCCTTAGACAACAGATGCAATAACATGAAATTAGCTGCAACACCATCATTTCCTAGGACAGCCGTGAGGTGCCCTACTAGAGCTTCCCTTATTCCCTTCACCAGTTGTGATTTAAGCTGCAATAATAATAGATGAGCGAGAAGGATCATTAGTCATAACAAGCAAAACAAAAACAGTAATTAGTCTATAATGCAAGAAAATTTTATGCTCAGAAGTAGCTCCACTGGCATTATTTCGCAGATACTGCCAGAAAAACATCCCCTCCTATCCCACCCCCTCCAAAAACATAGAAAACTAAAAGAAAAAAGATCAGAATAAATAGGTAAATACATAAGAGTTTGCAATTCAACTACCTCGAATGTGGGAGGACCTGAAATAAAGTCATGAGCGGTAAGTTTCCTGTGAACAAGGCAATGGAGTCGAGGTACCTGAAACAAAGAAGCCTCTTTAAGTGCATGCTCAAGAGACTTAAATGCTTCTAAATATATTTATACTGCTGGTCTCTCAACAGAATCATTCTGCATAGTTGATTTAGCTTCTACCAGATATCAATGTTGTCTTGGCTTTATCTTAAGCAACTATATTCCATCAAATGATTTAATAGATGTAGATACCAGGAGCAAATGCAGAGGCTTCTATCAAACAGAAATATATTGTAGAGACTTAAATGCTTCTAAATATATTTATACAGCTGGTCTCTCAACAGAATCATTCTGCATAGTTGATTTAGCTTCTACCAGATATCAATGTTGTCTTGGATTTATCGTAAGCAACTATATTCCATCAAATGATTTAATAGATGTAGATACCAGGAGCAAATGCAGAGGCTTCTATCAAACAGAAATATATTGTACCCTGATCTGTCATTGGATGTTCTATAGAATGTAGTAAGTCCTATAACTGTGATGTTCCTTTTCACTTTCCTCCAAAATACAGAATATCACACTACCATAGTAGAAATAACGATTTTAGTATTAGTTACCATCTCTTGATTGGCTGAGAGAAAGGAAAAGCATTAAGGTGGTTTGCTGGACAGAGAAGATATTCGAACCAAAAGACCGTAGCAGGATGATGTCCAAGGGACACAGTCATATGAAGGTAATTATTGATTGCAATGCTCAGAACCAAAGATTGCCTTTGACAACTATGTAATTCAGAGAAGTAAAACATGATGAAGGGAAGTTCATGTTTGTAGAAGTATTTTAAGTATCAAACCTGGTAGTGACCGACAATAATAATTAGTCACAATTCTGCCTGAATCACTTCAACACCCTAAAACTCACTCCATATGACTAAAGCAGGCCTCACCACATAAAAGCATTTGAAGAAGAATACCTTGCTAGGAGGCATCTGGACCAATGAATCATCACAGAAGCTGCTCTCCAAATCCTTGTTGTCATTTTTGTCTATTGGAAACTCCGGATCAAATGTGAAGACTCCAATAAACTCAAAAACATCATTGAGCTTCAACTGAGAATCAGGAGAGTCGTATATCTGTAAGGATTAAAAATGAAAATAGTTAGAATCCATAAAGAGTACTCAACAGGCTTTGAAGGAATTCCAGGAGGGCCTTACAATAATTCAGAAATCCGACTGACAGATTAGAAGATCCTGAATAGAACGATTTTGGATATCGGTTTATTAGTAAAAAACCTTCTCCAACTTTTGAATTCTTAAAGCAAGAACTTTATGTGAGAGTTAAAGCCCCAAAAGGAAAATAAGGAATTTTTATCATAGGAGATTGGAGCGTTTTTTCTTGGAGATAGAAAATTCGCCCACCAAATTTTATCAGTTGGCAAATTCTTCCTAAGTTAGTTAAAAGAATGAAATTGGATGATATAAGGATAAGGTGCATACGCGAAGTTCAGCTTAAATGAGCAACTCAAGATTTACCTTCACAAGACAAGGAAAAGAAGTGTCAAAATTTGGAAGCACACTCGTAGCAGAACCAACGCCCTCAGTTGGAGTGCTTCCTGAATTTGATGAACCTGAAGCAATTCCATCCTCTCTCTGGTTTATTAACAAAAAAAGGAAGCTTAATTAGATGTTGATGGACAAAGAGTTGATAAAAAGACAGATAATGCAAACATTTTATTAATAGCAACCAACATAAGCACAAGTTTACATCCACAATTTTCAAGTGAAGGACAGCTAGTAATTGAAGGTTGAACAAAGTAAGACAATGAAGTAATAACAAACTCAGTATGGCATACCATCTTTTTGTTGGATGTTGAATCATGAACCTCCTCATCTGCCACCTATCAATAAACACATTGTTAAAATGCCTTGTGTTAATATGCTTATTTGTCATCTGGTTAATTTATAGCAAAATAAAATTCCAGAATATCCAGACAAAGAGATGGATATCTACTTTCATATCAACGTCATTCATTGCTAGATCATTGTCCCTCTGGCGCTTCTCCCTCTGTGGAGATGAAGAAATTGAGCGTGGATTTTGCAAGGCTCCAGAAGAAGGTTCAATCCATGAATTCTGCCCTGGAACCTAAATCAAGACTAGAATACATAAAAAACTTTGTAAACATAAGCAAATATGAGTTTCAGTTTGTCTATTCCACCAATGCAAAAAAGAATTATACAAGAGTAGGTCTACTTGAAAGGACAAGAACGAAAATTCACTAAGAAAACAACGGAAGAAAAATAATCACTCCAAGCTAAGATTATAACTCCTACTACAAATCAAATTTAGGAAATTTATCCAACCTATGAAATATTTATATGACACTATTCCAAAAGAATGACACATTACTATATTTGGAAACAATTCAAATTTAAGCTTTTAGCGACCCAAATGTTACAGTATCTTCGCTTTCTGAAATTATATGCCTTGTCAAAGGAGGGAATACAAGATAGTCATTTTTATAAATACTAACCAATTAAATTTATTAAAGCCTATCATGAATTTTATTTAGAAACAGCAAGTCTATTTATTTGTGAAAAGTAATGGTCGTAGTCTCGTGGAGAGACAAGGACTCACAGGAACACAGTAAAGTAAACGGCGCTCCCACACACGCATGTCAGGTGAAGAACCCGTAGCCATAGGGATTTGAGAAAAGTCAGCAAACTTGTTTGTTCTCCAAGCTTCTCCATCCTTAAATCAGAACAAAAAAGTGTTAGAAAAAAATTGGTCAAAGAAGACATTATGTTCTCTGTCAGTAAGAGAAATCAAGGGACAAATGGTACCTTGTATGCGCCAACATAGAATTCATTACCCAACATGTCTTGTATCATTCCTCGAAATCGAACTAGAGTGTTCGGTTGCACCCATGTCATTGTTGAAGGATTCAGAAATGGAACCTTAGAAAGACCGCCATCATCAAAAAGGAACTGGCCGAAGAGATCAGTGGCGCCCCAGTCCTTGCCGTCGAATGTGGCTGGATCAGAGCCTGAAGCTACCGCCTTTTCAAATGTCAATCGGACGGCTCCCAGTGGATTTGCCAAGCAATCGTACGGTAGCCCCACCATTGTTGATTGTATTCTCTGATCAATATGGAAAATAATGATGAAACGAAAAGCAGAGAGGCTAGGGTTGAAGGAGAATGGCAGTTGCTGGCTTCCCTCTCCGCGTTCTAAGTAGGTGCACATTTCCCGCCAAGTTATGGAGGCTGCTGGAATTCCCGCCAAGTTTCAGGGCCCAGTTTTGGATTGGGCTCTAATCGGACGATTCTGCCATCCGGCCCAAGCTAAAAGAACATCCTTCATAATCTCAAAATAGAAAAAATTACCTAAAATTAATTTCGACGGAAGAAAAAAAAATCACTTTGTTTACTTCTATAATATTTATAGTTTAAAAAATAAGTGTGGTTTTGTACCACAAATCCAAAATGGCAAGATGTAATATGCAAATAAATAAATATTGGAAATTTTTCTGTACAGTATCCGTTGAAGCGTGAATGCACATTGTTGGAAGATACGGTAAATACTGAATAGGCATTGCAATGGATTTTTTGCCTGTTTATGGAATTATAAATTTATTTATTCCTCTTGAAGAAATTATCACGTAATTACGTTCTCATATATAATTACATTCTCTCCCCCTTTCCCTTTTTCTCAAGTAATTTTATACATAATAAGTATTAAATTAACTGGAATAAGAGAGTAATAAACTTTAACGAGTTAAAGAATATTTTGTTTTCCAACCTTTCCGCCTACTCACCTCATGGCCTATGGGTGACCTCTATGAAGATTTAGTAAGCCAAAATGAATTATGAAGGATTTAATAAGCCAACAATTTACGATAAGTTGTGAGGTAAGCTAATATCGTGATCTTCGGAACAACTTCCAAGGTCAACATCATTAAAAACTTGAACCTTTGAATTCGAAATACGATTTTATAACGTTATTACAATATGTTTGGATTGAGATTGTTGCAAAATGATCGAAAATATCAATTGAAGTTTATATCTGTTATGAAATAATATAAGAACAAGAACAATAGAGAGAAAAGTAGAGAGAGGAGTATTCTTATTGATACTTTGGGATGAGTTACAATGGGGTAAGACCCCTCTATTTATAAGCATAGAAAAGATTTAGTCTCAAAGTAAAACTCTAGAATCTCTCTAAATATAGACATTCACCTTAAATAGGATTCTATTTATAACACTCCCCCTTGAATGTCTATTCAATAATGTGCCTCGTTAAAACCTTAACTAAAACAAAACCCAATGGGAAAAAATTTAAAGAAAAGGAAAAAGAGTACACATGTTTGAATATGCGCCTATTGGTTGCCTCATTAAAAACCTTGCAAGGAAAACCCAGTGGGACAAAACCTTGTAAGGGAAAAAGAGTGCAACGCGCATTAACTCCCCCTGAAAAGAGCATCAATTCATATTCTTGAGTCTTCGCATTCCGATCTTGTGAACCAGCTTCTTGAAGGTTGACGTTGGTAGAGATTTTGTGAACAAATCAGCCATATTATCGCTTGAACGAATCTGTTGCACATTGATATCACCATTCTTTTGAAGATCATGTGTGAAAAATAACTTTGGTGAAATATGCTTTGTTCTATCTCCTTTAATGAATTCTCCCTTCAATTGAGCTATACATGTTGCATTGTCTTCATACAAAGTCGTGGGTAGTTTGTTACACTTCAAACTACATTTGTCTTGAATATGATGTATTATAGACCTCAACCACACACACTCCCGACTTGCTTCATGAATAGCGATTATCTCGGCATGATTAGATGAAGTAGCCACAATTGATTGTTTAGTCGATCGCCAAGATATGGCGGTGCCTCCACAGGTAAACACATAACCCGTTTGAGACCGAGCCTTGTGTGGGTCGGATAAATATCCAGCATCAGCATAACCAACAAGATCAGGACTGCAATTATTGCCATAAAATAAGCCCATATCGGTAGACCCTTTTAGGTACCTCAATATATGTTTGATCCCACTCCAATGTCTCCTTGTAGGAGCCGAGCTATACCTTGCTAAGACATTAACTGAAAAGGTTATGTCAGGCCTTGTAGTATTTGCAAGATACATTAGTGCGCCAATTGCACTAAGATATGGTACTTCAGGACCAAGTAGCTCTTCATTCCTTTCTTGCGGTCGGAATGGATCTTTATTCACATCAAGTGATCGAACAACCATCGGAGTACTTAAAGGATGTGCTCCATCCATGTAAAACCGTTTCAGTACCTTTTCTATATAGGTAGATTGATGAACAAAAATTCCGTTTGCCAAATATTCAATTTGCAAACCAAGACATAATTTTGTCTTTCCGAGATCTTTCATCTCGAATTCATTCTTTAGATAATCAATTGCCTTTTGGAGTTCTATGGGGGTTCCAATAAGGTTTATGTTATCGACATATACGGCAAGTACGACAAGGATCTTTGCAATTTGATTGAAAACATTTTCCGGGACTTTGAATTATGAGCGTTTGGCATTTTGAGTCTCTCGGGAATTTTCATGTATATCTCATTATCAAGTGAGCCATAAAGATAGGCAGTAACCACATCCATTAAATGCATGTCAAGCTTTTCAAGGACAGCAAAACTAATGAGATACCGAAAAGTTATGGCATCCATTACAGGCGAATATGTCTCTTCATAATCGACACCAGGCCTTTGGGAAAATTCTTGTGCAACAAGGCGTGCCTTATATCTTTGTACCTCGTTTTTCTCATTTCTCTTGCGTACAAAGACCCATTTACAGCCAACGGGCTTAACACCATTAGGTGTTTCAACTATAGGGCCAAAAACTTCACGTTTTGCCTGCGAATTCAATTCTGATTGAATTGCTTCTTGCCATTTTGGCCAATCATGTCTTTTTCGACATTCTCCAACAGATTGAGGTTCAAGATCCTCATTTTCTTGCATAATGCTAGATGCGACATTAAAAGCAAAGACATAATCCACCACTATATCCACTCGATTAAAATTTGCCTCAATATCGATTGGATTTATGGATAGTTCCTTATTTTCCTGAGTCTCGGGCTCAAAGGATTCTTCATGAATCTCAGAGTTTATTAAATCATGAATTTCCTCATGAGATTCTTTCGTAGTGTCATTTTGATCGTTTGCTTTCCTCTTTCTAGGATTTCGATCTTTGGAACCTAATGGCCTGCCACGCTTCAGGCGTGCATTCGACTCATTGGATATGACACTAGATGATTGTCCAACAGGGACATCAATACGGATTGTAACATTATCCGCGGGGATGTGGGATTTTGTTATCCTTTTCAAGTCCGTAAATGCGTCAGGCATTTGATTTGCTATTCTTTGCAAATGGATAATCTTTTGCACCTCTTTTTCACAAATAGAGGTACGTGGATCAAGATGAGATAGTGATGCATTTTTTCACAAAATTTCCCGTTTGGTTTCACCAACTTCTCCCCCTAATTTTGGGAAAAGTGTCTCATCAAATTGACAGTCTGCAAATCGTGCAGTGAACAAATCCCCTGTCAATGTTTCGAGGTAGCGAATAATGGAGGGCAATTCAAACCCAACATATATTCCTAACCTTCTTTGCGGACCCATTTTGGTGCGGTATGGCGGTGCTACCGGCACATATACTGCGCATCCAAAGATTCTTATATGGGATATATTGGGTTCATGACCCAAAACCAATTGCAGCGGGGAATATTTGTGATAATTCGTCGGTCTGAGACGAATTAGCATTGCTGCATGCAAAATGGCGTGACCCCATACCGAAGTGGGCAGCCTCATTTTCATGAGTAATGGTCTTGCAATCAACTGCAGTGGTTTAATTAAAGATTCTGCAAGACCGTTTTGAGTGTGAACATGAGCTACAGAATGTTCCACTTTTATCCCAATTGATAAGCAATAATCATTAAATGCTTGGGATGAAAACTCAGCAGCATTATCCAGTCTAATAGAGTTGATTGGATTATCAGGAAAATGTGCTCGTAGTCGAATTATTTGTGCCATTAGTTTTGCAAACGCAAGGTTGCGTGATGACAACAGGCACAAATGAGACCATCTACAGGATGCGTCTATTAGGACCATAAAATATCTAAAGCCCCACTAGGTGGGTGAATAGGTCCACAAATGTCCCCTTGTATACGTTCCAAAAACGTAGGTGACTCAGTCCCAACCTTTGTTGGTGATGGTCTTGTAATTAACTTGCCTTGATAACAAGAAGTGCAAGAAAATTCATTATTTAAAAGAATTTTGAAATTCTTTAATGGATGCCCATATGAGCTTTCTATAATCCGTCTTATCATGATTGATCCAGGGTGTCCCAATCGATCATGCCAAAGTACAAAAGTATTGGAATCAGTAACCTTTTGGTTTACTGTTGAACGTGCCTCAATTGCACTAATTTTTGTCCAATACATGCCACAAGATAAAGACGGGAATTTCTCAATAACCCTCTTTTGGCCAGAGACATTCTTTGTAATGATGAGATATTCAAGATTATTCTCATCTATTGTCTCAACATGATAGCCATTCCGGCGTATATCTTTAAAACTCAACAAGTTTCTCTTAGACTTGGAGGAGAACATTGCATTCTCTATGATAAACATTGTTCCTCTAGGCAGAGTTATAGTTGCTCTTCCGGAGCCTTCAATCAATTTACTACTACCAGAGATTGTAGTAACATCTGCCTTACACATACTTAGTTGAGAGAAATATTTCTTTTCTTTGAGTATCGTATGTGTAGTACATGAATCAACTAAACAAATATTTGATCCAAGATTGCTTTGTGAGATATCCATATTTGCTTTCCCATGGTTTGACATACAAAAGAAAATACATAAACATGAGAATAAACAGATTCAATCCATTTGTCTCAATGTAATCGATTGTTAAACATACATAATCGATTATTTGCTATTTTGAAAAACTTCAGATCACACTGTCTTAATATAATCGATTGTTAAACATACATAATCGATTATGTCTTAATATAATCGATTGTTAAACATACATAATCGATTATTTGCTATTTTGAAAAACTTCAAATCACACTGTCTTAATATAATCGATTGTTAAACATACATAATCGATTATGTGCTATTTTGAAAAACTTCAGATCATACTGTCTTAATATAATCGATTGTTAAACATACATAATCGATTATGTCTTAATATAATCGATTGTATTGCAGTTTTAATGCGAAATATTAGATAATCGACTAACTGTTAGGTTATTCGATTAACTTTACTGAAAAATAAAAATATCTTTGAAATTTAATCATATTGAAACATTCTAAAGAACTAATACTAACATTATATCATAAACTAACTAATACGAGCTGATACTAATGACTATTAGTTTATTCACTAACTAATACAAATAAGTAAAATAAAATCAAACAATTCCATCTTCCTTCATCACAGATCCATCACCGATTAAGTGGTCTATTTTCCCCTCGGGTTGCTCAAAGAAGTCTGCCACATCCAGGTGGATGATGTCAAAATTGCCGTCAGAGACAAAATTTGTTTCAGGGCCTTTATTCTTTAGAGTTGCTTGATAAAGGTCAACCAAATGTCTTGGTACACGGCAAGCTTTTGACCAGTGCCTTTTTCCACCGCAACGATAACATATAGTTTCTAAACTATGTGCCTTTGGATTCTCATAATCCCGTTTCTGCTTTTGGTGGTTATTTCTCTTCGGGGGGTGACGGACATCAGGGAAATTTCTTCCTTGTCTACGTCCACGGCTATGACCCCGATTACGACCACGACCATAACTAGATCCATGGCCTTTTTCATGCTTGGCATAATGAGAATACACCTTATCTGCTTCAGGCAATGGTGTAGACTCAGTGGGTCGATTTTCGTGATTTCTCATGAGCAGGTCATTGTTTCGCTCAGCCACAAGGAGAAGAGAAATCAGTTCAGAGTACTTTTTGAAACCTTTCTCTCTGTACTGTTGTTGCAGTACCATATTGGAGGCATGAAACGTTGTAAACATTTTCTCAAGCATATCATAATCAGAGATATTGTCTCCATAGAGTTTCAATTTAGAAGTAATTCTGAACATTGTAGAATTATATTCAGAAACAGACTTAAAGTCTTGGAGCCTCAGATGAGCCCAATCATATCGTGCTTGTGGCAGAGTGACCAACTTCAGGTTGTCATATCTCTCCTTTAAGCCGTTCCACAAGATGAGTGGATCTTTGACTGTGAGATATTCAATTTTCAAACCTTCATCAATGTGATGGCGCAAGAAAATCAAGGCCTTAGCACAGTCTTGGGTGGATGCTTTATCTCTGTCTTTAATGGCGTCTCCAAGACCCATAGCATCTAAGTGGATTTCAGCATCCAACACCCATGTCATATAGTTCTTGCCCGAAATTTCAAGGGCAACGAACTTTCTTTTCATAATATCAGACATAATTAAAACCAAATTCGGAAAGAGGGAAATACCTTAATTTTCTCAAGAGGATTCTTGAGACGGTAGAGTCTCGTGCTGATAACGTGTTATGAAATAATATAAGAACAAGAACAATAGAGAGAAAAGTAGAGAGAGGAGTATTCTTATTGATACTTTGGGATGATTTACAATGGGGTAAGACCCCTCTATTTATAGGCATAGAAAAGATTTAGCCTCAAAGTAAAACTCTAGAATCTCTCTAAATATTGACATTCACCTTAAATAGGATTCTATTTATAACAATATCTCAATTTTTAGGAAATTTTATGTTACGATCCGGATTTCCCAACCTTTGGGGATTGTGATGGCGCCTACTAAGGGGAGTTAAGCTAAGGCTGCAAATCTGGCGGTTCCGAACCGGAACCGGATCGGAACCGCGGCCCTGGCAGTTCCGGCGGTTCACGGGAACCGTGGCGGGGCGGTTCTACCCGTTGGAACCGCCAGAACCGAAACCGCCAGAACCGGAACCGGACCGGCTCTGGCGGTTCCTAATGGTTCCAAACAGTTCTGTAACGGTAATTTTTAAAAAGAAGAAAAAAAAATTTTAAAAATAATTTCCAAACGGTTATTTTTCAAAACTAGCCGTTTGAAAGTTTAAAAAATAACCATTTGGCCCCCAAACTTTAATTTAACCCCAAACTTTATATAAGCCAGGATTTAAAGTAGTGCCTTCAAAAACTAAGAAGTCCGTTCACCTTGATGGTGTGTTCAACATTGTATCGTACGACATAGTCCCTAAGCTTCAAGATCTACTTATGGCATCAACTTTTAAGGTAAGTCCAGTACATTATCTACAGGATCTGACATCTGCTGTAATTCAATTCTCTAATACCTGAACAATTTGAATCCTTAGTAACTTATCTTTTGATGGACCTTGACATTGTATTCGACATGGCTCAATATAAGTATTTGTCTATTATTGTGAGTGATATAACATAACTGGAAAGTTAAAAGACCTTTTTTGTTATCTGGATTTTATTGCATTATTATTGTAGGGGCTTTGTCTGAGAAATCAATGGAGGTACACAGGACAGGGAAGAAGCATATGGCTCGGCTCTAGGAACTCCAAAAGATGTCGAAAAAACTGAAGTGGCCGATGATATGGGTGCAACTGTCAATAGAATTAACCCCAAGGAACAAGAAGAAGCGTTCACCACTGGGGATAACTGAGTTAAGTCATGTTGAGGGAATAATGCATAAATTATGATGTAACTTGTACATTGGCATGTCTTCTTTTAGTTTTTTTTCCATTGGGGGAAGGAAGACTAAGAAAGATATGCCATTTTGGTCAATAAATATGCTCTTTATCATATCCTTGAATATCTTTTGTCTCAATATTTCTTTGTCTTTACTTCTATATCAATCCTTGAATATTTATATAACATAGAATATATAAAATACAACACAATATACTAATGACAATATTCTTTTATCAATATATATACTTATATACAATTTATACTAATTACTAACTACAACACAATATACACTACTTATATACAATATATATTATTTAAATACAATATATACTACTTATATACAAAATATACACTACTTATACACAATATATACTAATTACCAAACACAATATATACTATACTAATAACATAGTACACCATATAAAATATATTATACAATATACTAATGACTACTATACAAGATATTGATTTTTAAAAAAAAGAAATACAGAACCGCCGGAACCGGAACCGGAACCGGATGGTAGCGGTTCCGGCTCCGGAACCGCCAGAACCGGAACCGCAGACCCAAATAGACTCAGAACCGGAACCGGATACAGCCTTAAGCTAATTAAGTAAAATATCAGTCACGACTCTTTGACCACATAATCTTTCTTAATATTTATCAACAATAAGATAAAAGCAAACGATTTAACTGAACAAGCGGAAGACTTAACATTAATGGAAACGAATAATATTACGGAAGTTCATCATAGTCTCTACCCCAAAATCAGGTGTCACATAACTCACGAACTTTTAAGAGTTTACTAAATACAATGTTTAAAATGAAATGATAAGAGTTTGTCTCGAAATACAAGGGATAACCACTAAAAACGGGATAAAGGAGACGTCGGGCCCGCAGACGTCCACAAGGCTACCTCGGTATCTCACTCTGGACTGAAGGCCTGCTCCCAACCTAATGTCGCTGGCCAAAAGCTGCTCCAACTTTATGATATGTTCAAATAAGCACAGAAGTGTAGCATCATCACAGCGACTCCATGTGCTGGTAAGTGCCTGGCCCAACCCCGGCGAAGTAGTGACAAGGCTAAGACCGGACTACCAGTCAAACCTGTCCAATCCAATATATGTATGCCATAGAGTACAACATAAAAGAATTTAACCAGTCAAAAGAAAACAGGGAGGGGAGCATGTTGTGGGGGCTATAACAGTGCAAACACTACAATCAATAAATAAGGAATGAAATTGTACAACCTAAATATTAACTAGAATAAGAAAATCAACAATTTCACGGCACCCCCCTTCGTGCCTTTACTCTCGTTCTCACCAAATCAAGCATATAAAATGCACGGCATTACCCTTCGTGCTTTACCTAACATAATGATGGGACGAAATGATCCATCGTGCATTAACACTCATATCATGGCACGAAATGTTCCTTCGTGCATTAGTAATCAAATCATGGCACGGAATGTTCCTTCGTGTATTAGTATTCATATCATGGCACGAAATGTTCCTTTGTGCATTAGTAATTATATCATGGCACGGAACGTTCCTTCGTGCATTAGTAATCATATCATGGCACGGAATGTTCCTTCGTGTATTAGTATTCATATCACAATCGTGCACGACATCACCCTTCGTGTTTTATCACTTTTCCCCACCCAAAAAACAGTCACAACAAAGGGGCAGGGGATTAGACAAACAAAAATAGGAATCCCGGCAAGGGAACAATAACAACAATCAAAAAGCAAAACATCCCGGCAAGGGAATAACCATTAACTCATTAGCTTTCTTTTATTTCTTATTTCATATGTCACTTTATCACTTGAGCCAATGCTCCAATGAATTCATAATCCCATATACCTTCTCAATTCATATTACAACCGAGCCAATGCTCCACGAAATCAAATTATCATAATGTCTTACACATGTTCTTTACAATATATCGAAATCCTCCATTTAACATGGAATTCACCACTAATTCATGATAATCACATTTTAAAGACTTGCGATCATGCTAGACACCAATGTATAGATACTCGTCACCATGCCTACATAGGAAGAGTGTGCATATTTGAAATGGACCTTGAGTTTTGGTTTGCGAGTGCGTGGCTAGTATCATGGTGATTACTAGGTTTTGAGGACAAACGTATGTTTAAGTAGAGGAGGATGTAACGACCTGACTGGTCGTTTTGAGAAATTATGCCCATTTCAATAGTTTGAGGTCATGCGTTGTTTCATATTATGTGTATCGACTTGTGTGCATGAACGAATTTTGTTTCCGGATGAATCGGAGTAGAATATGAAGAAGGAATATAGTTTTGGAAGCTTAAGCGGTGAGAAATTGACCATAATGACTTTTGATTAAACGGCTCCGGAATGAGTTTTGGATGAACTCTGTAGCTTCGTATGGTAATTTTGAGCTTAGGCGTGCATTAGAATTTGGATTTGGAGGCCCGTAAGGTAATTAGAAGCATTTCGGCGAAAGTAGAAAAAGTTAAAATTTGGAATATTATGAGGGTTGACCCATAGTTGACTTTTGTATTATCGAGGTCGGAATGTTATTCCAAAAGTTGGACAGCTCCATTATGTCATTTGGGACTTGCCTTCAAAATTTGGTGTCGTTTGGAGTTGATTTGATATGGTTCGAATGCTTGGTTGCAATTCTAGAAGTTCTTGAAGTTCATAGTGATTTTCATGCATTTTTGCATCCGATTTGTGTCTATCGGTTATATTGGTGTTCTGATTGCGCAAGAGAGTTTTTGTGTTATGTATTCAGACTTGTGCAGGCGCTTGGTTTGGAGCCTCAAGGGCTCGGGTGAGTTTCGGAGGTGTTTCAAAATCGCTCTCATGAATTTTGAATTTTCTTGTCTTGTTTCTTCGCATTTGCGGTGTTCTGATCACAAATGCGGCCATCGCATTAGCGATACCTAGGCGGCTGGGCATTTTTTGAATTTGCGGTGAGGCTGCCGCATTTGCAAATGCTGACCTTCGCATTTGCAAAGGTTTTGTCGCGAATGCCGACTTTCGCATTTTCGATGTTTTTGTCGCAAATGTGAATACTACCTTAGTTGGGTAAGTCCAGGCTTCACATTTGCGAAGCTTTCTTCGTTTTTGCAATTTTGTATTTGCGAACCGTGTGTCGCAAATGCGACATCTGCAGCCTGTTAATTGTTGGGTATTCCAGGTTTTCGTTTCGTTTTTCATATTTTTGAACCCTAGAGTCGAAGTGAGGCGATTGTTTTAAGAGATTTTCATAACAAGTCATTTAGTAAGTATCTTTAATCAATTTCCAACTATATTTTGTGATTATATCTTAGATTAACATCAAATTCATGAGAATCTAAAGGAAAATTTGAAAAAAATTATGAAGTCTTTCGAAAATTATAAAATGATAATTTGAAGCACCAAATGGCATCCGAACTAGATAATTTTTTTATTGGTGAACTCGTAACGGAATGAGTATTCGATTTTTGTAAATTTTATTAGGTTCCGAGGTACGGTCCTGGGAAGTTGACTAATGTTGACTTTTTTGCAAATCGTATAAGAATCATAGCTTTGTTAATTTGAATTATTTTCTCTTTCATTGTTTGATGTATTCAAGTCGTTTTTGCTAGATTGAGCGGAGCGTTGATGAATTGGTAACGGAATAGCTAGATTGAGTATTGAATTAGCTGAATTGAGGTAAGTATCTTGCCTAACCTTGTGTGGGGAACTTTCCCTTTTAGGATTTGAGTCTTTTATGCTAATTGTAGGCCGTGCACGCAAGATGACGAGTGTATGCTCGGACTGTTTGTGGAAAATCTTACTATAGGATACTTAGGTCCTTATGTTCATTAAGTAGGAAGTTTTAATTTCTTAAATCCTATATTGAAGGTAATAATTCATTCGATGTTGTATTTTATTTGAAAAGGGTTGTTTTTTAAATTCAAATTATTTCTTAAAATTACTTCATCTTTTCTTGCTAAATTTTTAATTGGTTTAGAAGCTGTAATCTATTATATATTATATAAATGCGACTCTTTGAACATGTTAATTACATTGGTTATAGTCCCTATGTACTGAGTAGCATGAAGATGATGTTGTGCAAAGTGAGATACGAATATGTGGGCACAAGGTGCCGTATGTGCTAAACGTTCGAAAATTGAGGTTTTGATATGAGACATCAAGTTTTGAGATTGTTAGAATTGTGTATCAGAAATGATGTGATCGACTGAGTAAATATCGCCATCCTTATTTGAGTACATATTACTTGTATGTGTCCCAACTTTATTGATGTTAATTCACTTGGTTATCTTATGTTACCATTCGTGTTTCCCTTTTATTGTCTCTTCTGTTTGTATTTGATTCCTCTCTGTTATTGGTATTATACCGTTGCCTCTACCATTGTTAGTTTATTACTAAATCATGTTCACTTTATTAGACCAGTAGGTGTCTTGACTGTCCATCGTCACTAGTTTACTGAGGTTAGTCTTGATACTTACTAGGCACCATTGTGATGTGCTCATACTATATTTTAGTATATTTTTTTGCAGATCCGGGTATTTGATCGGTAGTATCTACGGGGATTGTCGTGATTGAGACTCAAGGTAAACCTGTTGCTGCGATCGCAGGCCTCAAAGTCACCTTAGTTTGTATTTATTTTCACTGGTTCCTTTTTGTTTTGGAATAGTATCGGATTTATTTTGTATAACTATTCTTAGAAAGGCGTATGAGTTGTACTAACGGTTTTAGGAATTGTAATTGTTCAGAGTTATCTAATATGAAGTTAATTAGTATAAATGTTATTTCTGTAAATGTTAGGCTTACCTAGTTTAGGCACTATGTGCCATCACGAATCCTTCGGAGGAATTTTTGGGTCCTGACAGTAAAAAGAGACGAACAATATTTTTCTAATGGTGTTTGTGCGTTTAATATAGTATAAATACAGTCGAGCATACATGGAATACATAATAGTAGCAACAAAATTATAGCTACGGCCAGTAAATATGAATATTGTACCTATGTATTAATAGCCACTTAATATAGTGGTTTCTGAAAACTCCTCTTCTTTTTTGGTGTGTTTGATATGAAGGATAATATATTTCGGAAAGTATATTTTGATTTTTCAATGTTTAGCTCGCTTAAATATTTTGAAAAATATTTTCCTCATGAACTCATTTTCCTCCAATTGGAGGAAAATATTTTCCATATCAAAATAAAGGAAAAGATTTTCCAAAGTTCCTTCTCAACCTTCCCCGCCCTATTCTCCATCCCCAAAAACCCCCACCAATGCACTCGTACACCCCTCACCCACCCACCCACCCCTCTCTCCCTGCCCCACCACACCTGTCCATCCAAGTATTACCTAAATACAAATATTATTAATAGTACTTTATTTTTATGTGATAAATAGATTTTATTTCCTGATATAAAAATTAATTTTTGTTCCTTTCAGCAAAATGAGTATTTTATTTCATGATGTAGAAAAAATAATTTTTTTTATTTCAAAAATTAAGGAGTTTATTTTCATGTTGTAAAAAGAGTGCTTTCTTTTTCAAACAAAAAAAGAGTATTTACTTTTAGTTATGGAGCACAAATTTCAATGTAATATTTGCGTAGAAAAGTAAAGCGGCCTACTAGTTCCTTTGATTTTGTGTGAAATTTTAGAAGAATAATTAAATTCTTGAAAAAAAATAGTTCTGAAAATGATGTGTATTTGGAGGGGTCAGGGAGGGAGCAAGGAAACATAATGACTTGCGGGAGGGGGAGGGGGTGAGGAGAGTAGTATAAAAATGTTATGAAATAATATAAAAGACAAGAACAATAATGCAAGAACAAGAGCAATAGAGAGAAGAGTAGAGAGAGTTCTTCTTATTGATACTTAGAGAATGTTAGGAGTGATTTACAATGGTAGAGGGCACCTCTATTTATAGGGAGGAGGATGATTTATCTACCAAGAATAGAACTCTAGAATCTCTCTAATTAAAGACATTCACCTTAAATAGAAGTGTATTCATAACACTCCCCCTTGAATGTCTATTCAATGATGTGCCTCGTTAAAACCTTAAAACAAAACCCAATGGGAAAAATTAAAGTAAGGAAAAAGAGTACACATGTTTGAATATGCGCCTATTGGTTGCCTCGTTAAAAACCTCGCAAGGAAAACCCGGTGGGACAAAACCTTGTAAGGGAAAAAGAGTGCAACGCGCCTTAACTCCCCCTGATAAGAACATCAATTTATGTCCTTAAGTCTTCGCATCCCGATCTTGTGAACTAGCTTCTTGAAGGTTGACTTTGGTAGAGATTTTGTGAACAAATCAGCCATATTTTCGCTTGAACGAATCTGTTGAACATTGATATCACCATTCTTTTGAAGATCATGTGTGAAGAATAACTTTGGTGAAATATGCTTCGTTCTATCTCCTTTTATGAATCCTCCCTTCAATTGAGCTATACATGCTGCATTGTCTTCATACAAAGTTGTGGGTAGTTTATCACACTTCAAACCACATTTGCCATGGATATGATGTATTATAGACCTCAACCACACACACTCTCGACTTGCTTCATGAATAGCAATTATCTCGGCATGATTAGATGAAGTAGCCACAATTGATTGCTTAGTCGATCGCCAAGATATGGCGGTTTCTCCACAGGTAAACACATAACCCGTTTGAGATCGAGCCTTGTGTGGGTCGGACAAATATCCAGCATCAGCATAACCAACAAGATCCGGGCTGCAATTCTTGCCATAAAATAAGCCCATATCGGTAGTTCCCTTTAGGTACCGCAATATGTGTTTGATCCCATTCCAGTGTCTCCTCGTAGGAGCCGAGCTAAATCTTGCTAAGACATTAACTGAAAAAGATATGTCAGGTCTTGTAGTATTTGCAAGATACATTAGTGCGCCAATTGCGCTAAGATATGGTACTTCAGGACCAAGTAGCTCTTCATTCCTTTCTTGTGGTCGGAATGGATCTTTGTTCACATCAAGTGATCGAACAACCATCGGTGTACTTAAAGGATGTGCTTCATCCATATAAAACCGTTTCAGTACCTTTTCTGTATAGGTAGATTGATGAACAAAAATTCTGTTTGCCAAATATTCAATTTGCAAACCAAGACATAGTTTAGTCTTTCCGAGATCTTTCATCTCGAATTCATCCTTTAGATAATCAATTGCCTTTTGGAGTTCTATAGGGGTTCCAATAAGGTTTATGTCATCGACATATACGGCAAGTACAACAAATTCCGATGTTGTTTTCTTTATAAAAACACACGGGCAAATGGCGTCATTTATATAGCCTTCTTTTAACAAGTACTCACTAAGACGATTATACCACATTCGTCCAGATTGCTTTAGACCATACAAGGATCTTTGCAATTTAATTGAGAACATTTCCCGAGATTTTGAATTATGCGCGTTTGGCATCTTGAGTCCATCGGGAATTTTCATGTATATCTCATTATCAAGTGAGCCATAAAGATAGGCAGTAACCACATCCATTAAGTGCATGTCAAGCTTTTCATGGACAGCAAAACTTATGAGATAACGAAAGGTTATCGCATCCATTACAGGCGAATATGTCTCTTCATAATCGACACCAGGCCTTTGAGAAAAACCTTGTGCAACAAGGCGTGCCTTATATCTTTGTACCTCGTTTTTCTCATTTCTTTTGCGTACAAAGACCCATTTATAGCCGACAGGCTTAACACCATTAGGTGTTTCAACTATAGGGCCAAAAACTTCACGTTTTGCCAGCGAATTCAATTCTGATTGAATTGCTTCTTGCCACTTTGGCCAATCATGTCTTTTTCGACATTCTTCAACAGATTGAGGTTCGAGATCCTCACATTCTTGCATAATGCTAGATGCTACATTATAAGCAAAGGCATTATCCACCACAATATCCACTCGATTAATATTTGCCTCAATATTAATTGGATTTAGGGATAGTTCCGTATTTTCCAGGGTCTCGGGCTCAATGGATTCTTCATGAGTCTCAGAATTTGTTAAATCATGAGATTCTTTCGTGGTGTCATTTTGATCGTTCTTTTTCCTCTTTCTAGGATTTCGATCTTTGGAACTGCCACGCTTCAGGTGTGCATTCGACTCATTGGATATGACACTAGATGATTGTCCAACAGGGACATCAATATGGATTGGAACATTTTCCACGGGAATGTGGGATTTCGTTATCCTTTTCAAGTCCGTAAATGCGTCAGGCATTTGATTTGCTATTCTTTGCAAATGGATAATCTTTTGTACCTCTCTTTCACAAATAGAGGTATG
The DNA here is from genome assembly GCA_034376525.1 of Nicotiana benthamiana. Lineage (NCBI taxonomy): Eukaryota > Viridiplantae > Streptophyta > Magnoliopsida > Solanales > Solanaceae > Nicotiana > Nicotiana benthamiana. The sequence continues at coordinate 55,690,796 of CM067325.1, read as the reverse complement.
TGGATCAAGATGAGATAATGATGCATTTTTCCACAAAATTTCCCGTTTGGTTTCACCAACTTCTCCCCCTAATTTTGGGAAAAGTGTCTCATCAAATCGATAGTCTGCAAATCGTGCAGTAAACAAGTCGCCTGTCAATGTTTCGAGGTAGCGAATGATGGAGGGCGATTCAAACCCAACATATATTCCTAACCTTCTTTGCGGACCCATTTTGGTGCGGGATGGCGGTGCTATAGGCACATATACTGCGCATCCAAAAATTCTTAAATGGGATATATTGGGTTCATGACCCAAAACCAATTGCAACGGGGAATACTTGTGGTAATTCGACGGTCTGAGACGAATTAGCATTGCTGCATGTAAGATGGTGTGACCCCATACCGAAGTGGGCAGCCTCGTTCTCATAAGTAATGGCCTTGCAATCAACTACAGGAATTTAATTAACGATTCTGCAAGACCGTTTTGAGTGTGAACATGAGCTACAGAATGTTCAACTTTTATCCCGATTGATAAGCAATAATCATTAAATGCTTGGGATGTAAACTCAGCAGCATTATCCAGTCTAATGGACTTGATTGGATTATCTGGAAATTGTGCTCGTAGTCGAATTATTTGTGCCATTAACTTCGCAAACGCAAGGTTGCGTGATGACAACAGGCACACATGAGACCATCTACAGGATGCGTCTATCAAGACCATGAAATACCTAAACGACCCACTAGGTGGGTGAATAGGTCCACAAATGTCCCCTTGTATACGTTCCAGAAACGTGGGTGACTCAGTCCCAACCTTTGTTGGTGATGGCCTGATAATCAACTTGCCTTGATAACATGAAGTGCAAGGATATTCATTATTCGAAAGAATTTTGAAATTCTTTAACGGATGCCCATATGAGCTTTCTATAATCCGTCTCATCATGATCGATCCTGGGTGTCCCAATCGATCATGCCAAAGTACAAAGGTATTGGAATCAGTAACCCTTTGGTTTACTGTTGAATGTGCCTCAATTGCACTAATTCTTGTCCAATACAGGCCACATGATAAAGACGGGAATTTCTCAATAACCCTCTTTTGGCCGGAGACATTCTTTGTGATGACGAGATATTCAAGATTATCTTCATCCATTGTCTCAATATGATAGCCATTCCGGCGTACATCTTTAAAACTCAACAAGTTTCTCATAGACTTGGAGGAGAACATTGCATTCTCTATGATTAACGTCGTGCCTTTGGGCAGAGTTACAATTGCTCTTCCGGAGCCTTCAATCAATTTACTACTTCCAGAGATTGTAGTAACGTTTGCCTTACACATATTCAGTTGAGAGAAATACTTCCTTTCTTTGAGTATTGTATGTGTAGTACATGAATCAACTAGGCAAATACTTTTACAGTTGGACGTTGATCCAAGTTCGCTTTGTGAGATATCCATATTTGCTATCCCATAGTTTGACATACAAAAGAGATACAGGAACATAAGAATAAACAAGTTCAATTCGTTTGTGTCACATAATATTTTCAAAATCTGCTGCTAACAGTTGACTAACAAAATCAGATATGTTTATCCATAATTGATTACTTTGCAGTTTGAAAATTTTAGTTTAAACATTTTCTTCAAACAATCGATTGTTAAACACAAACAAACGATTGTTGAACACTGACAATCGATTTTTAAACACACACAATCGATTATTTGCTATTTTGAAAAACTTCAGATCACACTGTCTTAAGACAATCGATTGTTATGCATAGACAATCGATTGTTGGCTATTTTGAAAAATTCCAGAGCACACTGTTTTAAGACAATCGATTGTTAAGTATAGACAATCGATTGTTGGCTATTTTGAAAAATTCCAGAACACACTGTTTTAAGACAATCGATTGTTATGCATAGACAATCGATTGTGAATGATTTTTGAAAAATTCCAGATTACACTGTCTTAACGACAATCGATTGTTAGACAAAGACAATCGATTGTGGATGATTTTTGAAAAATTCCAGATTACACTGTCTCAACGACAATCGATTGTTAGACAAAGACAATCGATTGTTGATCAATTATTTTTCAGCTTTAATGCGAAAATAGTAGATAATCGACTAGTTTTTCAGGCTAGTCGATTACCCCTTCTAGAAAATAAAAATATTATTGATATTTGAGCATATTGAAGATATTCTAAAGAACTACTGCTAACATTGCATCATGAACTAACTAATACGAGCTAATACTAATGACTATTAGTTTATTCACTAACTAATACAAATAAGTAGAATAAAATCAAATAACTCCATCTTCTTTCATCACGGACCCATCGCCGATTAGGTGGTCTATTTTCCCCTCGGGTTGCTCAAAGAAGTCTGCCACATCCAGGTGGGTGATGTCCTCATTGTCGTCATAGACAAAATTTGTTTCAGGGCCTTTTCTCTTTCGAGATGCTTGATAAAGGTCAACCAAGTGTCTTGGTATACGGCAAGTCTTTGACCAGTGCCCTTTCCCACCGCAACGATAACATATAGTTTCTGAACCATTTGCCTTAGGATCTTCATGACCCCGTTTCTGCTTTCGGCGGTTATCTCTCCTTGGGGGTTGACGGACTTCATTGGAATTTCTTCCTTGTCTACGTCCCTGGCTATGACCCCGTTTACGACCATGACCATGGCCCTTTTCATGTTTGGCATAGTGAGAGTGCACCTTATCTGCTTCAAGCAGTGGTGTAGACCCAGTGGGTCGATTTTCATGATTTCTCATGAGCAGGTCATTATTTCGCTCAGCCACTAGTAGAAGAGAAATCAGTTCAGAGTACTTTGTAAAGCCTTTCTCTCTGTACTGTTGTTGCAGTACTATATTGGAGGCATGAAACGTTGTAAACGTTTTCTCAAGCATATCATAATCGGAGATATTATCCCCGCATAGCTTCAATTTAGAAGTAATTCTGAACATTGCAGAATTATATTCAGAAACGGACTTAAAGTCCTGGAGCCTCAGATGAGCCCAATCATATCGTGCTTGTGGCAGAGTGACCAACTTCAGGTTGTCATATCTCTCCTTTAAGCCGTTCCACAAGATGAGTGGATCCTTGACGGTGAGATATTCAATCTTCAAACCTTCATCAAGGTGATGGCGCAAGAAAATCAAGGCCTTCGCACATTCTTGGGTGGATGCTTTTTCTCTATCTTTGATGGTGTCTCCGAGACCCATAGCATCTAAGTGGATTTCAGCATCCAACACCCATGTCATATAGTTCTTGCCCGATATTTCAAGGGCAACGAACTTTCTTTTCGTAATGTCAGACATAATCGAAAATTAAATTAGGAAGAGGGAAATACCTTAGATTTTTCGAGAATGGTTCTTGAGACGGTAGAGTCTCGTGCTGATAACGTGTTATGAAATAATATAAAAGACAAGAACAATAATGCAAGAACAAGAGCAATAGAGAGAAGAGTAGAGAGAGTTCTTCTTATTGATACTTAGAGAATGTTAGGAGTGATTTACAATGGTAGAGGGCACCTCTATTTATAGGGAGGAGGATGATTTATCTACCAAGAATAGAACTCTAGAATCTCTCTAATTAAAGACATTCACCTTAAATAGAAGTGTATTTATAACAAAAAATATATTTTTCAAAAATATATATATTTTACTCTCTAATCAAACAGTAGAAAATATTTTGCGGAAATATTTTTCACTCACCAACCAAATAAGGGAAAATAAGTGATAAAACCACTCATTTTTCATGAAAATATTTTATACGAAAATAGTTTTCTTCGTACCAAACACATCCTTTATCAGGCTTATTTTTTAGGGAATCTTACAGAATTATCCCGAAAAAGTCCCAACTTACCAACCTCTAGCCATTAATCTTGACTTATCAAAACTAACCAAAGACATATAAAAACTAAAAACACAAATAAATAAGGTTCTTTCCCTCCAACAATCACGCACAAAGATCTCCTTCCATATTTGAAAGCGTCATTAGCAACATTAGATGCAAGACGGAAAGAAAATTTCGTGGATGAGGTAGCAAATAAGGTGATGAAATATATATATACACACAACAACAACAACATCTAGTAAAATTTCACTAGTGGGTCTGGAGAAGATAGTGTGTACGCAAACCTTACTCCTACACCGCAGGGATAGATAGGCTGTTTCCGAAATACCCCTAGCTCAAAAAGACAAAAGAAGACAAAAAGAGAGGCAATCTATATATATATTGTAGGAACAGATGATTAAACACAGTGGACATCCGTTTAAGAATTTGGGCTTCTTTGATGTTAGAAGAGTAGTGCCTGAGATGGAACAGTTCTGTTGTACCTAGCAGACCATTTGAAGTTGTCCATATGCTAAGTAAAAGTGATAATAACTCTTATTTTTACTAGGTAATCAATATATTACTCAATGTGATACCACAAAACGTTGGACCCAACGTTCACTTTTATGATTTTCGAGCGGATTTGTAACGACTAGAAATCAGTTGTTTGTTCGAATTGTTCCAATTAGTATTAGAGTTTAATTTTGAAAATTCCCTAATGAGTTTGTCCTCACAATTGTTTCCCGATGTTTAGTTCAATTTACACGTTATCTCTACTTATTATTATTAGGAAATATTGTAAATATTTTTTGTGTATCTTTTTATTATTGGTAGAATATTCTCTCATTAATTGTACAATCCTATAGTTGGTAGGTTTTGATTATCCTTCATTATTGTACAATCCTATAGTTGGTAGGTTTTGATTTCTCTGTACTCGATATATACTTTGGTGAGCAATACAAGAAAATTACTTCTCCAAAAACTCTCTACATGGTATCATACGCCAGTGGCTTATCGCCAAACAAACCCTAAATACATACTACCTGCCGCCGCCGTAGCTCCTCTCATCGGAGCCCGTCGTCGCCGCCGCTGCACTAATCGGCATCCCTCTTTTTCTCGACGTCGTTCAGCGCCTTCTCTCCTTGCCTCGCGCTCATGGCCGGCACGACGTCAACCGCGCCTCTCCAGCCGATTGCCATAAATGCATCGGCTCAAATCCCACTCAAATTGGACTCCACTAATTACCTGGCGTGGAAATTTCAATTTCGAACCCTCCTTACGGGTTACGATCTCCTCGGCTTCTTGGACGGATCGAAGCCATGCCCACCGGCCACTATCGTCGACAACGACGTGACTTCCCCCAATCCAGCATATCCTTACTGGATTTGCCAGGACAACCTTATTCTCAGTGCCATCATCTCGTCGATCACACCGACGATCATCTCCTTCATTGCCGCTGCGGAAACCTCTAAAGAGGCCTGGGATATCCTCGCGCGCACATACGGCACCGCTTCTCGTGGTCGTATCATAGCTCTCAAACAGCAGCTCCACAATCCGGTAAAAGGTTCTAAATCTATTACTGACTTTATGCACGGTATTCGCGTGATTGTGGATGAATTATCTCTCCTGGGTGTTACCGTTAATTCTGAGGATCTTGTCATAAAGGTTCTAAATGGTCTTGATGACCCATATATGGAACTCTCTCATGCCATCCAAGCCCGTGAGTCTCCCATCTCTTTTGCTGAATTACATGACAAGCTGTAAAGCATGGAGGCTCAGATTATTGCTCGTGTGCCGGCCACCTCCGTCACATCCGACTCAGCTCCTTCGGCTGCCTTCGTCGCAAGACAGCAGCCAGTCCGTCACCGATTCGGTAGCCGTGGGCGCGCCCACATCAGCCGCGGGTCAGTCTCCGGTCGCGGTTGTTACTCCAGCAATGGTCAATCTCGCGGGTACAATGGGAAGTGCCAACTCTGTAGTGAATTTGGCTACTCCGCGCGCCGCTGCCCATCCTATCCCGTCTCCGGCGCCAACCAGCCCCCTTACGGTGGATCATTGCCGCGGCCAGCTTATGCTTCGCCGCCCTATCCAGCTGCTCACACAGCCCATCACTCTCCGACGATTCCCTCTGCATCCGATTGGATCCTGGACTCTGGTGCCTCTTATCACATAACCTCTGATCTTGCCAACATGTCTCTTCACAGTCCGTACACTGGCTTCGACAATGTGGTTATTGGTAACGGTGAAGGTTTGACAATTACTCATACTTGACAACTTAACAGTCATTCCTCTCTTTTATTACCTGGGGCTCTCTGTGTTCCACATATGCGTAAAAATTTGATCTCTGTTGCCCAATTATGTCGTCACAATAATGTTAACGTTGTTCTTTCTGATACTGATTTTCAGGTGAAGGATCGTCGCACGTGGGCAATGCTCGTTCGCGGCCCACTTAGGGGCAACACCTACTGTTGGCCGGCGGCTCCCAGTCTCCCATCTGCCCTCACGGCACAAAAGCTCTCTGCGTCATTGTGGCATTCTCGGTTTGGTCACCCGTCAGCTAAAACCCTGCGTCATTTAGTATCGTCTAGCAGTATAGCGTCCAGTAATGTGTCTGATCTTGCCTGTGTATCTTGCAAACTTCATAAGTGTCATAAGTTACCTTTTTCTGAGTCAAGTCTGTCTTCTACTGCTCCCCTAGAGCTTATTTTCTCCGATGTATGGACCTCTTCGATTATTTCTAATGAAGGGTTTAAATATTATGTCATCTTTGTTGATCATTTCTCTAAGTATGTTTGGTTTTTTCCTTTACGCCGTAAATCTGATGTCTCACAAACCTTCCCCATTTTTAAATCCATTGTAGAGAAATATTTCTCTGCTAAAATCATTACTCTGTATGCTGACAATGGGGTGAATTTCTCGCTTTACGCTCTTTTCTTGCCTCTCATGGCAGCTCTCATCTTACGTCACCTCCTCATACTCCTCAGAACAATGGCTATGCTGAACGCCGTCACCGTCATGTTGTCGATACTGGTCTCACTCTCCTTCATCATGCCTCGATACCTCTCATTTACTGGCCTTATGCCTTTGCTACAACAGTCTACCTCATTAATCGTCTTCCCAAGACAAATCTCTCGATGCGCTCCTCCTTTGAGTCTCTCTTCCAAAAACGCCCCAACCTTGCCAAATTACGTGTCTTCGGCTGTCAATGCTGGGCTTCGGCCCTACACCTCACACAAAATGGAACCCAGATCTCGTGCATGTGTCCTCTTCGGCTACTCTACTACTCAAAGCGCCTATCTCTGCTTTGATCCCTCAACGTCTAAAATCTTCGTCTCGCGTCATGTCACCTTCCATGAAGATGTCTTCCCGTACTCCACAATGTCTAACTCCGAGTCTCCCCCTGTACCCATTCCGGTCTCCCTAGAAGTCCTTCCGCTGCCGCCACCAGTACCTGCCGTTGCTCCCACCAGCGATCCTTCACCGGACGCACTCCCGGCGCCACCGCCTACGCCACCAGCGCCCCTTCCGGCACCGCCAGCGGCCCCTGCCGCTGCTACACCCATTATGCCGCCACCTGCATCCTCTCATGGTGGTCATCATATGCAGACACACAGCAAAAATAACATCTTTATGCCCAACAAGAAGTTTGGTATGTTTGCTGTCACCTCTCCTGCTGTTATTGAACCTCAGACCTTGTCCAGTGCTATGTCTGATGAGCGCTGGCGCGCTGCTATGTCATCAGAGTTTGATGCTCTACTACGGAATGGCACTTGGGATCTTGTCCAGCCTGATTCCTCGCAGAATGTTATGGGTTGCAAGTGGGTTTATCGCATCAAACGCAAGCCTGACGGCACTGTGGATAAGTTCAAAGCCCGACTTGTTGCAAAGGGCTTTCATCAACGTCCAGGTGTGGTTTTCCAGGAGACTTTCATTCTGGTTGTTAAGCCGGCAACTGTGCGTTTGGTTCTTAGTATAGCTGTATTCAAGGGCTGGCCTCTTCGTCAAATGGATGTGAACAATGCCTTTCTCCACGGGAGGCTTACAGAGGATGTTTATATGGCACAACCACCGGGCTTTGTTGACAAAGCCTATCCATCTTATGTCTGTAAGTTACAGAAAGCTATTTATGGTCTCAAACAGGCACCCCGGGCATGGTACAGTGCGCTCCGCCAAAGCCTTCTGACCATGGGTTTCGTCAACACTACCTCTGACACTTCGCTCTTCGTCTTTCAGCACTCTGGTATCACGGCCTATTTTTTGGTGTATGTTGATGATCTCATATTGACTGGTAATGATTCTGCTTTCTTGAACCGTGTGATTGACTCTCTTGGGTCTCAGTTTTCTCTTAAAGACATGGGTGATCTAAGCTACTTTCTTGGTGTTGAAGTTCTGTGCAGCTCCAAGGGGTGTTTTCTTTCCCACCGTAAATATGTTGTTGATCTTTTGACTCGTCATAATATGCTGGAGTCAAATCCTGTTCAGACGCCAACAGCGGTGTCAACTCGCCTTCATCTGGCCGACGGCTCGGCTCCTGCCGACGCATCCGCCTATCGACAGGCCCTTGGGGGCCTCCAGTATCTCTTCTTCACTCGTCCTGATATCTCCTTTGCTGTGAATAAACTCTCACAGTTCATACATACTCCTACTGTCACTCATTGGGGTGCAGTTAAGCGCCTATTCCGGTATCTGAATGGGACGCGTGACTTTGGCGTCTGGCTGCGTCCTTCATCTGCTATACCTCTGCATTGTTTCTCTGATGCTGATTGGGGTGGAAACTGTAATGACCGCTCCTCAACTGGTGCCTATGTTGTTTTCTAGGGCCAAATCCTATTTCATGGAGCTCCAAAAAGCAGCGTTCCGTTGCACGATCATCTACTGAGGCTGAGTATCGTGCCATTGCTTCTGCTGCCGCTGAAGTACGTTGGCTTCATTCCTTGCTGCGCGAGCTTCATGCCCCTCTTCCGGCTGCTCCTGTCATTTACAGTGACAACATTAGCGCCACTTATCTCTGTGCCAACCCTTTGTTTCATTCTCGCATGAAACACATCTCCATTGATTATCACTTTGTTCGTCAATTGGTCCAGAATGGGTCCCTTCGTGTTGCTCACGTATCCTTTGCTGATCAGCTTGCTGATGCTCTCACCAAGCACTTATCTCGTCCTCGGCTTCTTCTGCTGATATCTAGGATTGGCGTGCCCTCCGGCCCTCCATCTTGAGGGGGCGTATTAGGAAATATTGTAAATATCTTTTGTGTATCTTTTTATTATTGATAGAATATTCTCTCATTAATTGTACAATCATATAGTTGGTAGGTTTTGATTTTCCTTCATTATTGTACAATCCTATAGTTGTTAGGTTTTGATTTCTCTGTACTCTATATATACTTTGGTGAGCAATACAAGAAAATCACTTCTCCAAAAACTCTCCACAATTATATCATTTTATACTTCTCTCTCAACTGAAGCTGAATTCGTTTTGGCCCTTGAGCCATAGCTTGTTAAACTTGATATTTAAGCTCCAGACATTTCTTGCTAAATTAATTAAAGCCTACTTACTCTATTTTAGCTCTATTTTCTTGAGTCCAACGCTAACTTTTCTGTTTTGGCCAAGCTTCGAAAATAAACTTATTTTAAGAAGTATTTTTTTCATAATTATTTTTAGTAAGAAATAGTTTGTGTTTGGCTAATAAATATAAAAGTATTTTTGAGCAATAATTAGTGTATTTGATGAAACTTTTAAAAAATAATTCTAAGTGTATTTTTATCAAAAGTTCTTTTGGGAAGAAATTACTTTTTTTTGCTTTTCCAAAACTGCTGCTTCATCAAAAACACCTTTTTTTCTCTTTCAAAATCTTGGTCAAGCACCTCCTATTGCCAATACTAAGTAGCAGTCAAAAATTTGTACCCATTTTTCATGATATTATGCATGAATCAGGTATATCATGGCGAATTCTTCAGAAAAAATTGTGTCTTCCACAATGGAATCCGATAAGTGAGATCTCGAGTAAGTGTTTACATAATCTTCTTCTGTCCGAAGAAATGATTCATCGAAATAATGAGTCACCATTGATATCGACACATCTGAGATCGCCAAATGCTCCTCAATTTGGAAAAAAAATTAAGGTAAAAGAGTACTTTTAGGTTTGAAAAAGCTTGGCGAACAGGCAATAAGATGCATATATAGTCGGTTAAGCTAATTTGAAGCTGCTCAAAATTTGCGTTGTTGAGCGGGAAAAAAACAAAAAGAAAAAGGAAACTACAAGCGAAAGCCCTATTGAAATGACGTGTGGGGAGGTATTTAGAAGTGGATCTCGCGTCTATTTTACAGGAAACGAACTTGAATAACCAAAGAGATATGGTACAATCCTGAGATGTGCCGGCCAAGACAGAAAAATTAAAATGGCGGCTTTCACATACTCCTATTTGGAAGAGAGAAAAAAGAATTTAGGATACTGATTCATGTTCAGAAAAGGTTACATAGACCATGTGAGACAGTCCACGATTTGTCCTTCTCATGAGATCATCAATGTTGACTATATGTATATATGTAGTTGAATTGTTTTTTCACATTTATGGTCCATAGTATTTGGGGGTGCTCAAATTCAGCATCGTCGACTTTCTAAGATCTATCTTATAACTAGTTTATTGCGTTGGTTGTTATTATAATGTCTTTAGTCAATTTGAGTGTCTCCAACCATTTACACTTCTCCGTTTATCAAATCGTAAGTATATTCGTCAGCTCAACTACTACCTACACGTTTCAGTCTGAAAATTTGTGAGGCAACCCACTGCAGATTTTGTTGAGATATATATAGGCGATGATGATAAACCCACTTTAGACCGTTAAGGGTCAATAAGGGAGTCATAAGGGTCAATAAGGGAGTCATATCTGAGCCTAATAGGCTACTTATGTAATTAGACTATTCTTGTAATTAGCTTATTTTCTGTAGTTAGGCTATACGTGTAAATAGGCTATTTCTGTAATTGATTAGGCTACATTTGCAAAGGCTATATTTGATATATAGTCTTAGGGGTCATTTGGACAGACCTGAGGGGTCATTTTCTCTGATAAAAATATCTGAGTCTCTTCGAGACTCTTCCGATGCTCTCCCTTCTCTCTACTTTCTCTCTCTAAATTTCTTCGATATTGAGCATGTTTTCATGGTATCAGAGCCAGGCCCATCCCAATTATTGTTACCGATGTTGGACCCCCATTTATGTTGTCCACGCTCCAGAGATCTGGGCGTGATGGGGGGTGTTGAGTTTTCCGATGAGTTTTCAACCTCTAGGGTTTTCTGGTGGTCAAATCGGTTGTTTGATTGCCATCCGGTGGTTTGATACTCATTTTGCTGAGGTTTTGGTTATTGTCGGTACTGTTGCGACATCATTGACGGTACATGCGGTAAAGTTTTGACGGTTACTCCTAGGGTTCATACCTAGGGTTTATCTGTTGTTAAAGGCCGATCTTCTCCGGTTGCGAAGAAGGACGGTAACCTCGTTCCTATTCTTTGGTTGTGATTCTTTGACTGTGTGTGTGATTGTTTGATTCTAGCTGTGAATAACCTCTTTGAGTTGTGAGTACTGATTGTGTAGATTGTGAATATTGATTTTGGTGATATTTGCAAAAGGTTTAATTCATTTGATCATGGCTGCTAACATGAATGCTGGTGGTTCTGGTGGTAACTCTGGTTCTATCGATCCTTCCAGTCCTTTGTTTGTACATTCTTCTGATGTGCCTGGTGCATGCCTTGTTCTCACTCCTTTCTCAGGTAGTGGTTATGGAGGTTGGAAACGTAAGATGACTATGGCTTTATCTGCTAAAAATAAAATTTGTTTCATTGATGGTTCCTTTTCCCGACCTAGTAATAATGTGAGCCAACAGAGGTTGTGGGATAGATGTAACATGCTAGTTATGTCATGGTTAACTTCTTCTGTGTCATCTCAAATAGCTGATAGCGTTCAATATTCTGACACTGCTCAAAGCATGTGGTCTCAACTTGAGAAAAGATATGGTACCCCTAATAAAACCAAAATCTTTGAGCTTAAAAGGGAACTTTCTCAGACATCCCAAGGCTCCCTTGATATAGCCTCATACTTCAACAAACTCAAAAGTTTGTGGGATGAATTGGGGACAATGTGCCCAAACCATGGACAGAGGTGCACTTGTGCTGCCAAGAATGGTATTATTGAGGAAGATGATGAAAACAAGATTTATCAGTTCCTTATGGGATTGAATGAGACATATTTGGGAGTAAGGAGTAATTTGTTAATGATGCAGCAATTTCCTTCCCTTGACAGTGTTTATAATATTGTGCTCAATGATGAAAAACAGAGACAAGTCAAGTCTGTCTCTCATATCAGCCCAGACTCTATGTCTTTTAATGTTCACGCTGACAGGCCTCCTGCTGGGTCCAACCAGAGTAAATTGACTGGTTCTAATTTCAGACCTAGAGTCAACTTTGAGCAAAATAGAGGAAACTTATTTTGCAGATATTGCAAGAAGTCTGGACACTTAATTGATAAGTGTTTCAAGCTCCATGGTTTTCCTCAAAACAACTCTTACACCAAGGGAAGGAAATCTGCAGCTGCTCATCTTTCTACTAGTCCTGATTGTGTGTCTGATGATACAGGAAACTCAAGTCTGTATGTTCCTCTAGGGGATCCTATTGCCAGCCAACCTGTGATACCAGGGTTGAGCAGACAGCAATGTGATCAGATTGTGAATTTGATTCAACAGACTCTTTCAAAGGATTCTAGTGATCAAGCTTCTTCCCCCATGTGTTCTGCTAATTTTGCTGGTACTATGATGTCTGAGAGTCTCGTTTCTGATTCCAAATTGTGCATGCTTACAAACATAAATTCTACTACCTGGATCATTGATTCAGGGGCTTCTAATCATATGACTTATGATAAAAATCTACTTTTTGATATTATACCCTTAGCTATCCCTTACCTTGTTTCCCTTCCTAATGGTTATAAAGTAAAGGTAACTTGTACAGGATCATTTGCATTGACTTCTTCTCTTACTCTTCACAATGTGCTCTTGGTCCCTTCTTTCAAACATAATTTGATTTCTGTTCATAAGTTGATGAAACAATTGAATTGCTTGGTTCTGTTCACACCAACCTCATGTCTCCTTTACCTGTTACAGGACCTTTCTCTGAAGAGGCTTCTGGATCTTGGTAAAGAGGAGGCTGGTCTGTACAAGTACTCTTGGTCACCTCCTTCCTCTTCTGCCTCTTCCAAGCCCTCTTCTACTTTTGAGCATAGTGTTTCAAATGTTTGTAATGATGATGTTGTTTCTGATAGCAAACATTTTAGCTCAATTGTGCAATCTTCCAGTTGTAATAATGCTGCTAATGCTGATATGAACTATATTTGGCATTTGAGATTAGCTCACACTTCCTTTGCTAATATGAAACATGTTTATGGTTTACCTTTTTCTTTTGCTGCTAAACAACCTTTTCCTTGTTCTATTTGTCCTATGGCAAAACAAACCAGACTGCCTTTTCCCTGATAGTAGCATTAGCACTACTAAACCCTTCCAACTTATTCATGTAGATACTTGGGGACCTTATCATACTTCCACTTCCCTTGGCAGTAAGTACTTTCTCACCATAGTTGATGATTTTTCTAGGGCCACCTGGACACACCTGATGGCTTCTAAAAGAAATGCCTTCCCTCTGCTTAAATCTTTTATCTCCTATGTTCAGACTCAGTTCCATTCCATGGTCCAGGTTGTCAGGAGTGATAATGCCCTGGAACTGGGTTCCAGTGCAGAAGGGATTTCCTTTTTTAGTGAACTTGGGATTGTGCATCAAACAACCTGTCCACATTCCCCTCAACAGAATGGGGTTGTTGAAAGAAAGCACAGATCTTTACTTGAAACTTGTAAAGCTCTTCTTTTCCAGTCTGGTTTGCCTATATCATTTTGGGGAGATTGTTTGTTAACTGCCACTTACATCATTAATAGATTACCATCTAGAGTTCTTCACTATAAATCACCTCATGAATTGTTACATGGTTCTCCTCCTTCCTATTCTCACCTAAGGGTTTTTGGTTGTTTAGCTTATGCTGCTGTCCCTATCCCTCAAAGGGACAAACTGAAGTTTAGAGCTCACTCTTGTGTTTTTATTGGTTACCCTTTTGGTAAGAAAGGTTACAAACTGTATGATTTGAATTCTAAGAAATGCTTTGTCTCTAGAGATGTTGTCTTTCATGAAACACATTTTCCCTTTAAATCTGCACCTCCATCTTCCTCTCCTCCTCCACCTATTCCCCTTTCTGATGACATCCTTGAACAATCTTTTATATTACCATCTTCCAGTGATTCTACCCCTTCTTCTCCTTCTAGTTCTTCTCCTGCCTCTCCTGTATCCATTCCTTCCCCTTTTTTTACCCTAATGTTTCTCCTCCTGATTTACCTGTCTCTCAGCCTCTTCCCATGCCCAGAAAATCCACTAGACACCACAATCCCCCTTCTTACCTCAAAGATTATGTTTGCCAGCTTCCAGACTTCTCTGGCTCCTCTTCCTCTAATTTGGAATCTGAACCCATGTATTACTCTCAAGCTGCATCTGTACCAGCTTGGCAGGATGCCATGAGAAAGGAATTTGATGCATTGGATGCTAACCACACTTGGGACATTGTGCATCTTCCTCCAGGCAAGAAACCTATTGGTTGTAAGTGGGTTTACAAAATCAAATATAAATCTGATGGTACTATTGAGAGATATAAGGCAAGGTTGGTTATTAGAGGTGATACACAGGTTGAGGGTGTGGACTTTACAGACACATTTTCTCCTGTTGTCAAGATGACTTCAGTGAAATGCATTATTGCAGTGGCTGTTAAGAACCACTGGCCATTGTATCAGCTTGATGTTAACAATGCTTTCCTTCATGGTGATTTGGATGAGGAAGTGTTTATGAAACTTCCTCCAGGTTTGGTGGTATCTGATTCTGCTTCTCCCTCTTCTTCTTCTACTTCTTCTTCTTCTCTTCCTTTGGTTTGCAAACTAAAGAAATCTTTGTATGGGCTCAGGCAGGCCTCCAGGCAGTGGTATGTTAAACTGTCATCTGCTTTTCATTCCAGAGGTTACAGGCACTCTTTGAATGATTATTCTTTATTTTTAAAAGGTACTCCTGATTCCCTTGTTGTGGTTGCTGTGTATGTTGATGACATTATTGTAACTGGGCATGACTGTGATGAGATTGCTGCCTTAAAAGTCTTCTTGGATAATACTTTCAAAATCAAGAATTTGGGGTCATTGCATTATTTTTTGGGTCTTGAGGTTAAACATGTCCCTGGTGGGATACATCTGAATCAGCATAAGTATGTTACTGATTTGTTGCATGCTTTTGACTGTGTCTCTGTTTCTCCTGTTGTCTCCCCTCTGGACATTTCTATCAAACTACATGCTGATTCTGGTGATCTTTTGCCCGCTCCTGACCAGTTCAGGAGTCTTGTTGGCAAATTATTGTTCTTAACCCATACTCGACCTGATATATGCTTTACCGTGCAACATCTGAGTCAATATCTTAAATGCCCAAGGGTTCCCCATATGTCTGCTGCTATGCATGTTTTGAGGTATCTTAAAGGCACTCCATCTTTGGGTCTCTTTTACTCTGATGTTGCTGATTATTCTGTGACTGGGTACTCTGATAGTGACTGGGCAGCTTGTCCTGACACTAGAAGGTCTGTTACTGGTTTTTGTGTGTTGTTGGGTGGTAGTCTGATCAGTTGGAAATCAAAAAAACAACCAGTTGTCTCTCTTTCATCTGCTGAAGCTGAGTACAGGGCTTTAAGCAAGGTTACAGCTGAATTATCTTGGCTCTCTCGCTTACTTGCTGATCTTGGGGTATCTGTTCCTTCTCCTATTTCTGTTTCTTGTGATAGTCAGGCTGCTGTTCACATTGCTAATAACCCTGTTTTCCATGAGCGTACTAAGCATATTGAGGTGGATTGTCATTATGTTCGCACTCTGTTACACAATGGTTTCCTCAAGCTTTCCCATGTTTCTACTTCTCGGCAGCTGGCTGATCTATTGACCAAGGCTTTATCTGGGACTGCTCTCTCTCCTCTTTTGTCCAAGTTGATGGTGGTTTCCCCCCTTCAACTTGAGGGGGGAGGGGGTGTTGAGATATATATAGGCGATGATGATAAACCCACTTTAGACCGTGAAGGGTCAATAAGGGAGTCATAAGGGTCAATAAGGGAGTCATATCTGAGCCTAATAGGCTACTTATGTAATTAGGCTATTCTTGTAATTATCTTATTTTCTGTAGTTAGGCTATATGTGTAAATAGGCTATTTCTGTAATTGATTAGGCTACATTTGCAAAGGCTATATTTGATATATAGTCTTAGGGGTCATTTGGACAGACCTGAGGGGTCATTTTCTCTGATAAAAATATCTGAGTCTCTTCGAGACTCTTCCGATGCTCTCCCTTCTCTCTACTTTCTCTCTCTAAATTTCTTCGATATTGAGCATGTTTTCAGATTTATGGTTTGATTTTGACAAAAGATTTTACAATCATTAATTAACTCATTTTCTATTGTGGAGACATCACTGTGACACATTGCTTTCACTTCAGAAGTCACAATATATATTTACGCGTTGTTCTACTTTATTTGCAATACTAAGCAAGTAGCCGAGTGGTTTCTTCAATCATCACTAGCTATTTTTGGTTTTGTAGCAGTGTAAACGTAGGGCTTAACTGCTGGCGGTATATATTTAATCCTTTTTCTATTTTTGTTAGTAATAATGAGATACTTTCATTCTTCAGTCGAATTCTAGGTTAACACCAGTAGAGAGACATAGCTAAAGTGAATGTAGAAGCCAATATAAAATGAGACGATGTTTCTATTAAAATCCTTGGATTTCACGTCAATGTGGTACGTACTAATAGAGTACAGTTGTTCTAATCAATTTCCTGTGAGAAGAGAATTTGAAACTAAATACTACTACTACAGAATTCAGTAAATTTCTAGTTCTCCATCAAACTGGCAAGTCCCATCCCTCAACTATGAAATGAGAAACTAGTATTTGCTTGCACTTCAAGCAATCTCTCGTGTTTTGCACCTAACGAAAATTAGGGGTATTTGCACAAATGGCCATTGATGAGGCCACTAATCTGTACCTCACTACTTCTGCGGGCGAAATTTAATTCATTATGTTAGTTAATAAGGACAGAATTTAAATAGCGGCCTCAAAAAAGGCCATGCGGTGCAAATAATCCCAAAAATTAGGCACCGATGACTTATCAATCCCCTTTAGCACAAAATCATATAGGCTAAGAAAAGAATAGTTCTCGTGAAAGTTTCATTCAAAATACATCGTAAAGTTCACTAAAAGAAAGAAAAGTTAAAAAACTAGATAGCTTACGCTGAAGAAATTCAAAGCATATGCGGTACATTAATTAATCGACATATAGTCGTTGACTATTCCTAGCAAGCTACTTCCTACTCCCCATAATCTTACTAGTAATTAACATTTACAGCTTAAATCTACCGTCAAACTTTAGGTATCAATAAAATGAAAAATGGACAAAACATCAAAAGGACTTGAAATAAAATAGAGAAAAGAATCAATAAATGTATACAAGAGATGGAGATCATATACTATATGACATGCATTTCTGAATCTTTCGCTTCTCCCTAGTCGTTGAGTCCGTTGGTTCTTTTACTGGGTCCGGACACCGGTTTCTTCCCTTTAGGAAGCCTATGTAATAGCAAGTTCACACCTTCTCTTCTCAGCTTCATTGTAGCTTCAACTTCTTCGTTTTAGAAAATTTTCTCTGAACTTGAAATGGGAGAGTGATGTAGTAGGTTAACGTTGTCCCCAGTTAAAAGTACAATATTGTTCGATAATTCACCGTCATTAAGTGGTCTAGCGCATGAAGATTGGGATATCAAGAGGAAAAACACTAGGATTGCTGTGATTTGGCTGAGATTGTAGCAGAATTTGGCGTCCGCCATGATTCTTTTTTCTTACCTAGGTGGGTGTCAAACTGAGAGAGAGATAAATGAGAAATGAGACTTTAGAGAGTGATTTTGTCATAAAAAGTGCTGTGCTTTGAGGAGATTTATACGAACAAGGAAAGTGGGCAAAAAACACAGTTGTGCATGTTTGAAAAGTCAGAAGTCGTAGTGTTGGGAATAAGAATTTCTGGGGCATAGTCGACACGCTTTCACATTGCACACGCTATTAAGATGGCAGCAACACTAGTTAGTTAAGTTTGATTATTACTAGGGATATTAACTAAAAAGAGTTTGATTACTATTAAGGGTGGTTCTTTCACTACCAAATTAATTCCTCAAATTAGTTTGCTACACTATCAAACTATCGAAACAACTTATTTTGCGTCTCATTCAAATTACTCACCATTTTATATTATGATTTTGTGAACCCATAATTCTATAAATTCAAAAGTATAAGATTGGAATCCACAATTTTATTAGACAAAAATAAATTCAATACAATTAGTATCATTTGTACGAGACACAAAATAAAACTTGTCTAAATTATCAAACATTACTACGCCAGGGGGACCTACAGTACACCACCAGTGACATACTCATGTAATATTATTTTATGCTAGTAGTAATATATATAAATATTTTCTTAAACAAAAAAATAAAAAATAAAAAAATATTGTAATTTGACTTATGACTTGTAATTTGTAAAGTCCAAGTACATTTTCACTTTGAACTTAACTTTTATGTACTGAAGGATTAAATATATTTACGTATTCAATATAATTAGGTCGGCTCCAGTACGTTATGCTTCATTTTTCTTAGTTACAATAACTACTTCGTGTAATAATTTTTAAATATAGTATAGTCATGTATACTAAAATTAAAATGCGAGTTTTTATTACTTTCTTTGGGTGTGTTTATTGCGTCATTTTCCTAGAAAGAAGGGAGAAATCCCATCCATTAATCTTATCTAACACGTTATATTAGTGTGATAGGTTTGTATGCATACAATATTTTGGAACGAGAAAATATTCAACTCCATGTTGCTAATAAAATCACATTGGTTAAATAGCGAACAATCCACCAGTGTATGAAAGAGAACATGGATGTACAAAAGGAGAAAAATCAGGGAGGATTCAATATTTTTAATCATTCAGACTGTTTAAAACTTAGTCAATCAGGTAAATAGTATTTGCAGTTAAGTAAATCCATTAAAAAAGGTAAAACTGTTATAAACTAAAGCAAAATACAAGAACAATAGGGCAAGAATAATAGCAATAGAGAGAAGAGTAGAGAGAGTTCTTCTTATTGTGTTGAGAGGGGTGAATTACAATGGTAGAGAGCACCTCTATTTATAGGGAGGAGGAAGATCTTGCTACCAATAATAGGACTCTAAAATCTCTCTAATTAAGTACATTAAAGACATTCACCTTAAATAGAAGTGTAAGAATCTTCTATTTCATAACACTCCCCCTTGAATGTCTATTCAATGATGTGCCTCATAAAACCTTAAAACCAAAACCCAATGGGAAAAATTAAAGTAAGGAAAAAGAGTACACATGTTTGAATATGCGCCTATTGGTTGCCTCGTTAAAAACCTTGCAAGGAAAACCCAGTGGGACAAAACCTTGTAAGGGAAAAAGAGTGCAACGCGCATTAACTCCCCCTAATGAGTACATCAATTTATATCCTTGAGCATTTGCATTCCAATCTTGTGCATCATCTTGAAATCATCATTCTTGATAGATATGAACATCTTCATATAATATCGTGGAATAGCTCTTCAATATCTCCATAGATGCATTCTCAATGCCATCATGCTTATAGTTATGGCAAGATTCATATGTACACAAATTGTACTTAGGATGCGGTACTTCAGGACCAAGAATTGCATATGCTTCAAGCAACTTAAATCTTTCAAGTTAAGTCATGTAAGTCACATAATAGACTTTAGCTGCATATCAAAGTTTCATGTCATGCTAAACAAATAAGATATCGAAAAATTGACTATGCATACCTTTGCCTTTATACTTTCAAGCATATGAACTATAGGTTCAAAGCTACATGTCTTTCATATGGAATCAATTCTTCTTGAATTGTATCTCTTCCATTTAGTTGCTTTCTTTGAGTCAGCAAATGCGTATAGCATGCTTTGCAATATGTTGCAATTGCATTTCCCTTTTATGAACTACAGGTTCATATCATGATATTCGGGGATATACATATACAAATGAAAATTCATCCCATGTAACACTTTCTCAAATGTTTATCATGTCTCCCCCTCATGTTAGTAAAGCTAACATGTTTCCTCAACTTTGGGAAATCATCTTTGTGCATTATGTCAATATACACAGCACCTTAGTAATAAGATGAAATTATTTGGTTCCTGACCTTGAACCACTTGTGAGGGGAGAATATACTCTCGTATACAACTTATATCAAACTGATATATACAACTTCGTTCTCATAAGGAACAGTTTAGCTATTAAGTGGAAGCACTCAATAATTATCTTGCTAAACCAACTTTGATATAAACCAACTTATCAAGATGAACTGTCTTGAGTAGAGAATCTGGAAACTATGCTCGAAGTTAGATTACTGAGCGATTTACCTCGCAAGCACTGCCAGGCTGCGGGTTAATAACAATGGCGCATGTAACCATATCATAGATGCATCATATGTGGTATACATGGCAGGTGAATGGGCCCATATTCACCTTTGATATTTCCAGAATCAAGGGGCTTCAACCCGAACTCTTTAGTTGGTCAGTTCATTACTGAGAACAAGAACTTCTAGTTCTTTGATATTCACCTATGTGAATTTGCACATCATACTTCAAATGAGATGGCTAACACGAATGTCAACTGAATAAATTATCAATATTGGTAAATTTCAAATTTACACCATGACATGTGCACTTATCAATAAACTTCGGGTTTATTATGACATGGGTTTTATACCAATAGATATCCACTTTATTGTGGCATTCTTTCGTTTGTGTAGTACAAACTGGAGAACAAAGCGGGTAGCTTTTCATATACAAATTACCCCGCTACAAGTTGTAGTAATAGGAGAATCAAAGCCTTCCTTTATTTATAGTCTCAATATAATCAATCGCTTTCGCGTGTACTTTGGAAACTGAATAAGTTTCTTTGAGACTTACTACAGCACAATACTCAATCGTGTTTCTCCAACATAGTAATAATTGGCTCTTCGAGAGCTCTCAATTAATTTTGTACTACCACAGACTGAGGTTCAAGATCCTCACATTCTTGCATTCCGTATTTTCAAGAGTCTCAGGCTCAATAGATTCTTCGTGAATCTCGGAATTAATCAAATCATGAGCGTCCTCATGTGATTCTTTCATAGTGTCATTTAGATCGTTCTTTTTCCTCTTTCTAGGATTTCGATCTTTGGAACCTAATGGTCTGCCACGCTTCTGGCGTGCATTTGACTCATTGGATATGACACTAGATATTCGTCCAATAGGGACTTCAATACGGATCGGAAAATTTTCCGCGAGAATGTGGGATTTCGTTATCCTCTTCAAGTCCGTAAATGCGTCAGGCATTTGATTTGCTATTCTTTGCAAATGGATAATCTTTTGTACCTCCTTCTTTCAAATAGAGGTATGTGGATCAAGATGAGATAATGATACATTTTTCCACAAAATTTCCCATTTGGTTTCACCGACTTCTCCCCCTAATTTTGGGAAAAGTGTCTCATCAAATTGACAGTCTGCAAATAGTGCAGTGAACAAATCTCCTGTCAATGTTTCGAGGTAGCGAATAATGGAGGACGATTCATACTCAACATATATTCCTAACCTTCTTTGCAGACCCATTTTGGTGCGGGATGGCGGTGCTACAGGCACCTATACTGCGCATCCAAAGCTTCTTAAATGGGATATATTGGGTTCATGACCCAAAACCAATTGCAATAGGGAATATTTGTGATAATTCGTCAGTCAGAGACGAACTAGCATTGCTGCATGCGAAATGGCGTGACCCTAAGCCGAAGCGGGCAGCCGACAAAGTAGCATTGCTGCATGCAAAATGGCGTGAACCTAAACCGAAATGGGCAGCCTCGTTTTCATGAAGAATTCAAGATTATTCTCATCTATTATCCATTAACTTTGCAAACGCAAGGTTGCGTGATGGCAATAAGCACACATTAGACCATCTACAGGATGCGTCTATCAAGACCATGAAATACCTAAACTACCCACTAGGTGGGTGAATAGGTCCACAAATGTCCCCTTGTATACGTTCCAGAAACTGGGGTGACTCAGTCCCAACCTTTGTTGGGGATGGTCTGATAATCAGCTTGCCTTGATAACACGAAGTGCAAGGATATTCATTACCTGAGAGAATTTTGAAATTCTTTAACGGATGCCCATATGAGCTTTCTATAACCCGTCTCATCATGGTTGATCCTGGGTGACCCAGTCGATCATGTCAAAGTACAAATGTATTGGACTCAGTATTCTTTAGATTTACTGTTGAATGTGCCTCAATTGCACTAATTCTTGTCCAATACAGGCCACAAGATAAAGACGGGAATTTCTCAATAACCCTCTTTTGGCCGGAGACATTCTTTAAAGTGAGGACGAGATATTCAAGATTATCTTCATCCATTGTCTCAATATTGTAGCCATTCCGGCGTACATCTTTAAAACTCAACAAGTTTCTTCTTAGACTTGGAGGAGAATATTGCATTCTCTAAGATAAACGTCATGCCTTTGGGCAGAGTTACATTTGCTCTTCCGGAGCCTTTCAATCAATTTACTTCCCATGGTATGACATACAAAAGGAATACATAAACAAGTTCAATTCTTTTGTGTCACATAATATTTTCAAGATCTGCTACTAACAGTTGACTAACAAAATCAGATATGTTGTCCATAATCAATTACTTTGCAGTTTGAAAATCAGCGTTTTTCATAAGACAATCGATTATTAAACCCACACAATCGATTGTTGGAACATAGACAATCGATTGTTATACATAGACAATCGATTGTGGATGATTTTTGAAAAATTCCAGATTACACTGCCTAACGACAATCGATTGTTAGATATAGACAATCGATTGTGGGTGATTTTTGAAAAATTCCAGACCTCACTGTTTCAAGACAATCGATTGTTAGACAAAGACAATCGATTGTTGGCTATTTTTGAAAATTTCCAGACCTCTGTTTCAAGACAATCGATTGTTAGTCAACGACAATCGATTGTTGATCAATTATTTTTCAACTTTAATGCGAAAATAGTTGATAATCGACTAGTTTTTCAGGCTAGTCGATTACCCCCACTGGAAAATAAAAGTTTTATTGATATTTGAGCATATTGAAGATATTCTAAAGAACTACTGCTAACATTGCTTTATGAACTAACTAATACGAGCTAATGCTAATGACTATTAGTTTATTCACTAACTAATACAAATAAGTAGAACAAAATCAAATAACTCCATCTTCTTTCATCATGGTCCCATCGCCGATTAGGTGGTCTATTTTTCCATCGGGTTGCTCAAAGAAGTCTGCCACATCCAGGTGGGTGATATCCTCATTGTCGTCATAGACAAAATTTGTTTCAGGGCCTTTTCTCTTTCGAGATGCTTGATAAAGGTCAACCAAGTGTCTTGGCATACGGCAAATCCTAGACCAGTGCCCATTTCCACCGCAACGATAACATATAGTTTCTGAACTATTTGCCTTAGGATCTTCTGGACCCCGTTTCTGCTTTCGGTGGTTATCTCTCTTTAGGGGGTGACGGACTTCTTTGGAATTTCTTCCTTGTCCACGTCCTTGGCTTTGACCCCGTTTATGACCGTGATCATGGTCCCTTTTATGTTTGGCATAATGCGAGTGCACCATATCTGCTTCAGGCAGTGGTGTAGACCCAGTTGGTCTATTTTCGTGATTTCTCATGAGCAGATCATTATTTCGCTCAGCCACTAGTAAGAGAGAAATCAGTTCAGAGTACTTCGTAAAGCCTTTCTCTCGGTACTGTTGCTGCAGTACCATATTGGAGGCATGAAACGTTGTAAACGTTTTCTCAAGCATATCGTAATCGGAGATGTTATCTCCACATAGCTTCAGTTTAGAAGTAATTCTGAACATAGCAGAATTATATTCAGAAACGGACTTAAAGTCCTGTAGCCTCAGATGGGCCCAATCATATCGTGCTTGTGGCAGAGTGACCAACTTCAGGTTGTCATATCTCTCCTTTAAGCTGTTCCACAAAACGAGTGGATCCTTGACGGTGAGATATTCAATCTTCAAACCTTCGTCAAGGTGGTGGCGCAAGAAAATCAAGGCCTTCGCCCAATCTTGGGTGGATGCTTTTTCTTTATCTTTGAGGGTGTCTCCGAGACCCATAGCATCTAGGTGGATTTCAGCATCCAACACCCATGTCATATAGTTCTTGCCCGAAATTTCAAGGGCAACGAACTTTCTTTTCATAATGTCAGACATACTCGAAAATTAAATTAGGAAGAGGGAAAATACCTTGGATTTTCGAGAATGGTACTTGAGACGGTAGAGTCTCGTGCTGATAACGTGTTATAAACTAAAGCAAAATACAAGAACAATAGAGCAAGAATAATAGCAATAGAGAGAAGAGTAGAGAGAGTTCTTCTTATTGTGTTGAGAGGGGTGAATTACAATGGTAGAGAGCACCTCTATTTATAGGGAGGAGAAAGATCTTGCTACCAATAATAGAACTCTAAAATCTCTCTAATTAAGTACATTAAAGACATTTACCTTAAATAGAAGTGTAAGAATCTTCTATTTCATAACAAAAACACTCTTTATTAAGGAATTTTCTATTTCTAAAATTCAAACCCAAAAATCAAGGTGAGAATATCCAACGTGGAGGGTTGTAAGCAGGAACTTTCCAGCAAAGTCGGTGATTCTTTTTCTTGATAAGCTGAATCCAAATCCCAATTTATTGCAGCCTTTGAACCAAAGCTTGGGACGCACGTCATCCCCTACCTCACAGCTGTCTTTGCCAAGTGTATCTTCGTTGGACCGGCCACGTACAATGTTTAGTTTTGGATCATGGTCGATGTAAATTTACAGCTTGCTGTAGAAGCTGTGCAAAATATTTTAGATTTGAGGCACCAATTCTGAACTGCTTTTCCAGTATTTTATTGTACATGTGTTTCTTGTGCTCCATTTGCGTTGGTACACAATTTATCTAAACATATTTTCCTTAAAATGTACTTGTAAGATGGCATAAACAATTAGGGGTCGTTTGGAGGTACGATAAGGGATCATAATTTCGAAATTAGACTGAGGGATTATTTTATTTCTGTTATGAAATCTCCTATTTAAGGTGAATATCTATAATTAGAGAGATTCTAGAGTTCTATTCTTGGTAGATAAATCATCCCCCTCCCTATAAATAAAGGGGTCTTCTACCATTGTAACACACCCCTAACAATCTCTAAGTATCAATGAGAATACTCATCTCTCTCTATTCTCTCTATTGCTCTTGTTCTTGTATTATTGTTCTTGTCTTTATATTATTTAATAACACGTTATCAGCACGAGACTCTACCGTCTCAAGAAGCTCTTTAAGAAGATTAAGCCGCCGTCAATTTCTCCGCATCGGAGCCGCCGTCGTCTGCATCAGTGGAGAAAAGGAAGAAAACATTGAAAATATAATTGGTATACCTTAAAGGTAAGTAATTTACTTTTCCCTTTCAAATTCTTGAAATTCTACGATTTGATTGAATATACAAACAAAGTTTGATTATAACTCTAATGGAGTTTGTAAGAAATTATAACCACATGAAGTGGTTAAATCTCTATGTCCTGCCATGATTAAATTCATGTATGATTGTGGGCAAATAATTGAAAATCCGTCCCATTGAATTTGCTCCATTCCCTTTAGAGAATGTGGAAGCAGTATATGATAAGTCTGAAAGAAGACTAAAATATTACCATGAAGGTATCAATGAATGTGGACGTGGCAAAGAATTCCGTCCAATTGAATTTGCTCCATTCCCTTTAGAGAATGTGGTAGCAGTATGTGATAAGTCTGAAAGAAGACTAATTACCGTAAAGGTATCAATGGATGTGGACATGGCAATAGACGAAATTATAATCGTCATTATTGTTATAATGAGAATAATAAAGATTCTCAAAATAACCTTTCACTTTATGAAAGTAATATTTGACATGAGATTGTGTAAAGCACATGATTATGATCCATTCCCTGAAGTGAATGTGATAATTGTAATAGAGCCCGTAAGTATGAACACGCTCTTGATGTAAATTTGTTTCATGTCTGACATTATGAAAAGAAAGTTCGTTGCCCTTGAAATTTCGGGCAAGAACTATATGACATGGGTGTTGGATGCTGAAATACACTTAGATGCTATGGGTCTTGGAGACGCCATTAAAGACAGAAATAATGCATCCACCCAAAACTATGCTAAGGCCTTGATTTTCTTGCGCCATCACCTTGATGAAGGTTTTGAAACTGTGCTAAGGCCTTGATTTACTTGCGCCATCACCTTGATGAAGGTTTGAAAATTGAATATATCACAGTCAAAGATCCACCTATCTTGTGGAATGGCTTAAAGAAGAGATATGACAACCTGAAGTTGGTCACTCTGCCACAAGCACGATACGATAAGAACCCAAAAGCAAATAGTTTATAAACTATATATTATCGTTGCGGTGAAAACGGGCACTGGTCAAAGGCTTGCCGTATACCATGACTTTTGGTTGACCTTTATCAAGCATCTCGAAAGAGTAAACGCCCTGAAACGAATTTTGTCTCTGACAACAACTTTGACATCACCCACTTGGATGTGGCAGACTTCTTTGAGCAACCCGAGGGGAAGATAGACCACCTAATCGGTGATGGATCCGTGATGAAAGAAGATGGAGCTATTTGATTTTATTTTACTTGTTTGTATTAGTGAATGAATAAACTAATAGCCATTAGTATTAGCTCGTATTAGTTAGTTCATGATATAATGTTAGTATTAGTTCTTTAAAATGTATCAATATGCTCAAATATCAATAATATCTTTACTTTCCAGTAGAGGTAATCGACTAACCTGAAAAACTAGTCGGTTATCTCATATTTCGCATAAAAACTACAAAACAATCGATTGTCAATGATCAACAATCGATTGTCTTTAAAACAGTGTGTTCTGGAATTTTTCAAAAATCATCCACAATCGATTGTCTATGTCTAACAATCGATTGTCGTTAGACAGTGTAATCTGGAATTTTTCAAAAATCATCCACAATCGATTGTCTATGTTTAACAATCGATTGTCGTTAAACAATGTGATCTGGAATTTTTCAAAAATAACCAACAATCGATTGTCTATGTCTAACAATCGATTGTCTTTATACAGTGAGGTCTGGAATTTTTCAAAAATAACCAACAATCGATTGTCTATGTCTAACAATCGATTGTCTTAAGACTGTGATCTGAAGTTTTTCAAAAATAGCAAATAATCGATTGTGTGTGTTTAGCAATCGATTGTCAATGTTCAACAATCAATTGTGTGTGTTTAACAATCGATTGTTTTATGAAAATGCTTAAACTGAAATTTTCAAACTGCATAGTAATCGATTATGGAAAACATATAATCGACTATCTGATTTAGTTTGTCAACTGACCGCAGCAGATTTTGAAAATATTTTTTAAATGAGACACAAACGGATTGAAGTTGATTATTCTCATGTTCGTATATTTTCTTTTATATGTCAAACCATGGGAAGTAAATTGATTGAAGGCTCCGGAAGAGCAACTGTAACTCTGCCCAAAAGGCATGACGTTTATCTTAGAGAATGCAATATTCTCCTCCAAGTCTAAGAAGAACTTGTTGAGTTTTAAAGATATCATTCAAAATGGATATCATATTGAGACAATAGATGAGAATAATCTTGAATTCTTCATGAAAACGAGGCTGCCCATTTCGGTTTGGGTTCACGCCATTTTGCATGCAGCAATGCTAGTTTGTCGGCTGCCCACTTTGGTTTGGGTTCACGCCATTTTACATGCAGCAATACTAGTTCGTCGGCTGCCTACTTCGGTTTGGGGTCATGCCATTTTGCATAAAGCAATGCTAGTTCGTCTCTGACTGACGAATTGACACAAATATTCCCCGTTGCAATCGGTTTTGGGTCATGGACCCAATATATCCCATTTAAAAATTTTTTGGATGCGCAGTATATGTGCCTTTAGCACCGCCATCCCGCACCAAAATGGGTCTGCAAAGAATGTTAGGAATATATGTCGAGGTTGAATCGCCCTCCATTATTCGCTACCTCGAAACATTGACAGGTGATTTGTTCACTGCACGATTTGCAGACTGTCAATTTGATGAGACACTTTTCCCAAAATTAGGGGGAGAAGTTGGTGAAACCAAACGGGAAATTTTGTGGAAAAATGCATCATTATCTCATCTTGATGCACACACCTCTATTTGTGAGAAAGAGGCACAAAAGATTATCCATTTGCAAAGAATAGAAAATCAAATGCCTGACGCATTTATAGATTTGAAAAGGATAACAAAATCACATATCCTCGAAGTGAATGTGACAACATTTGATTCACGAATACATATTCATTATTGGAAGAATATGAACATGAAATTGGTATTAAATATACCACACTCACCCCTAGAAGGAGGTTTGAGATGATATATGGCATGAATGATCGTTGGTCACGTACCTATTGTACGCCAAAATATTTTGGAAATATGACTATTAAAGGACAACGATAATGCAAGAAACATATCTTGCATATAAGTTTGACATGACCATAATGGTATAACTTTCTCTTTAAGAAAGATATTCACCACATGGATGTTGATGAATCTGTGGTAGTACAAAATTAATTGAGAGCTCTAGAAGAGCCAATTATTACTATGTTGGAGAAACACAATTGAGTATTGTGCTGTAGTAAGTCTCAAAGAAACTTATTCAGTTTCCAAAGTACACGCGAAAGCGATTGATTATATTGAGACTATAAATAAAGGAAGGCTTTGATTCTCCTATTACTACAACTTGTAGCGGGGTAATTTGTATATGAAAAGCTACCCGCTTCGTTCTCCAATTTGTACTACACAAATGAAATAATGCCACAATAAAGTGGATATCTATTGGTATAAAACCCATGTCATAATAAACCTGAAGTTTATTTATAAGTGCACATGTCATGGTTACCAATATTGATAATTTATTCAGTTGGCATTCGTGTTAGCCATCTCATTTTAAGTATGATGTGCAAATTCACATAGGTGAATATTAAATAACTAGAAAGTTCTTTACGAATTCTCTTGTATCACTTGTTCTCATTAATGAACTGACCAACTAAAGAGTTCGGGTTGAAGCCCATAAATTCTGGAAATATCAAAGGTGAATATGGGCCCATTCACCTGCCATGTATACCACATATGATGCATCTATGATATGGTTACATGCGCAATTGTTATTAACCCGCAGCCTGGCCGGTGCTTGCGAGGTAAATTGCTCAGTAATCTAACTTCGAGCATAATTTCCAGATTTTCTACTCAAGATAGTTCATCTTGATAAGTTGGTTTATATCAAAGTTGGTTTAGCAAGATAATTATTGAGTGCTTCCACTTAATCGCTAAACTGTTTCTTATGAGAACAAAGTTATATATATCAATTTCCTTCTCTTTTATTAATGTGCCATGTATATTGACATGATAATGCACAAAGATGATTTCCCAAAGTTGAGGAAACAAGTTAGCTTTACTAACATGAGGGGGAGACATGGTAAACGCTTGAGAAAAGGTTACATGGGATGAATTATCATTTGTATATGTATATCCCCGAATATCATGATATGAACCTGAAGTTCATAAAAGGGATAATTCAATTGCAACATATTGCAAAGCATGCTATACGCATTTACTGACGCAAAGAAAGTAACTAAATGGAAGAGATACAATTCAAGAAGAATTGATTCCATATGAAAGACATGTAGTTTTGAACCTATAGTTCAAATGCTTGAAAGTATAAAGTCAAAGGTATGTATAGTCAGTTTTCGATATCTTATTTGTCTAGCATGACATGGAAAACTTGATATGCATCTAAAGTCTATTATATGGCTTATATGACTTAACTTGAAAGATTTAAGTTGCTTGAAGCATATGCAATTCTTGGTCTTGAAGTACCACATCCTTAGTACAATTTGTGTACATATGTATCTTGCTATAACTATAAGCATGATGGCATTGAGAATGCATCTATGGAGATATTGAAGAGTTATTCCACGACATTATATGAAGATATTCATATCTATCAAGAATGATGATTTCAAGGTGCGGAATATTTATTCAAGTCAATATGGTTGATTTATTTATCAAATCTCTATCAAAGATCGTTTTGAAGATGATGCACAAGATTGAAATGCAAATGCTCAAGGATATAAATTGATGTACTCATTAGGGGGAGTTAATGCGCGTTGCACTCTTTTTCCCTTACAAGGTTTTGTCCCACTGGATTTTCCTTGCAAGGTTTTTAACGAGGCAACCAATAGGCGCATATTCAAACATGTGTACTCTTTTTCCTTTCTTTAATTTTTCCCATTGGGTTTTGGTTTTAAGGTTTTAACGAGGCACATTGTTGAATAGACATTCAAGGGGGAGTGTTATGAAATCTCCTATTTAAGGTGAATGTCTATAATTAGAGAGATTCTAGAGTTCTATTCTTGGTAGATAAATCATCCCCCTCCCTATAAATAAAGGGGTCTTCTACCATTGTAACACACCCCTAACAATCTCTAAGTATCAATGAGAATACTCCTCTCTCTCTATTCTCTCTATTGCTCTTGTTCTTGTATTATTGTTCTTGTCTTTATATTATTTCATAACAATTTCATATTTGATTGAATTTTTAAATTCGAGATCACTAGTGATTTCGGGATTAATTTGTACCATATTGCGGTATAATCTTGGGATTAGTCAATTATGGGTTAAAATACTACATTAACAAAGATGCCCTTTTTTCAAGGCTCTTTCCTAAAGTCCTTTACAAAAGTTAATTTATTAAGATTGGAAATAAAAATTTATCCCAATTTACTTGTTATACATCAAACAAGTATTAATGTTATACCTCGTATATTACTTTTAGTCTAATCCGTCAAACATCTCTCTATAAAAATATATCTACTAAATAATCTCATCACTATTTAATCTCTGTATTATAATCTCGAAACAACTTATTCCCTTCCCAAACTGCCCCTTAGGGTTTAAGTAGTGGCGGATCTAGAAATTCAAGTTTGTGGATGCTGAATTTTTTTGTACATAAAATTAATAGGTGCTTTTGTAAATTTTTATACGTTTTCTCAAATTTTATATATAACTATACATACTTTGCATCGAGGTTAATGGGTGCTCGAGCACCCAAATTTAATATGTAGATCCGCCACTGGATTTAAGGTTTCTTTGTAGTATATGATGTTCCTATCTGGTGTTGTAATTATCCGAGAGCGTTGCAAGTCAGTTTAGACCCAAGAAATCATCTAGCAAATATGCTAAGAGATAAAGAGAAGCTAACTTCCTCGTTAAAACTAATATTTCAATTCTTAAAAATAAAATCTTTCCGGCAGATACTGAAAATAAAGTAAAAACTAACAGAAAGAAAATGAATGTCGAGTAAACGTGAGAGTAAAAATTCTCCTTAGGTTGCAAACGGTCATGAAAACAATAAATAGCCAAATAACATCACTAGTGCACATTAAATCAAGTTTCAAAGTGCTAAAGTTAAATTTCTTTGTCAACAATCAATACACTTATTAACTTTTCCTTTTTGTATTTGCAAAGTATTCCTAGAGAAAATTACGACCCAATAACGGTGAGAAAAGTAAGCAGTATGAGAATTTAGAAAGAAAAAAATTGACTCACCTACTCTCATTTAATATTCCAGTGCTTCAAGTCCATGGACTAGTTTACTCCGCTAGAATTTTTTACTCAATGACGTCACTGCTTCGCTCTTGCTTGCATGCAGAATTGCGATATATTTTCTTATTTCTTTCGACCTATTTTCCGTTTTATCTAGTAAAGGAATATGGTCACAGAATTTTGTTTGACCCAAAACGTATGAAATTTTTTTTGATTAAATCAATTAAAAAAATTTATAAAGTAAATTTTAGACAAGCATAGTAAATTTTAAATTTTTAAATAAATTAGAAAATGATATGTAAAATGAAATAGGAACAATAAATTTGTCGAATCCTTTCATTTCTTCTTTCACCAATTGGTGAAGATGTTTGTTGCACATAATGAATGGAAGATTTTTTTTTTCACTACAGAGGAGAGGGGGAGAAAAAGCTCCCCTTCATACCACATCTGTTTACGTTGTTCTATGAATACGTAGTTTGGAGTAAGTCACGGCATCTTTCCCTGTCCTACTATTTAGCTTCGCGTGGTTCCGATTGGGTCGACTACAACGATCAGATTTGACCAATATAGT
Source organism: Nicotiana benthamiana (assembly GCA_034376525.1). Classification (NCBI taxonomy): domain Eukaryota; kingdom Viridiplantae; phylum Streptophyta; class Magnoliopsida; order Solanales; family Solanaceae; genus Nicotiana; species Nicotiana benthamiana. The sequence continues at coordinate 55,658,536 of CM067325.1, read as the reverse complement.
TAGTCTCTCTATTTGCCGGGGTCGTCCCTCGTTGGGCTGGTAGATAGATGATGATTTTTACTTATCTAAGTGAAACCTGACTGTCTAACCCTTGGGTCTGATTTTCAAAATCAAGTACCATAATGACACTAGTTCGATATCTCTAAACCGTTCTGGCCGTTTCGGAATTGAAGCATCGTTTAACTTGAAACTTTGTTCGTGGTTGCTGCTATTATGACACACGTTCCTAGGGGATTGAACTGTTTCGTACCCCATCAACTTCGATTGGATACTCTTGGGCTTCGTGCTCGGGGAGTTTATGTCTCTTATAAATAGAATGAGTGCATCATTCGACTGACACACTTCATTGCCTTTATTTGAAAGAACTTTGCGAATCTTCCTTTCTCTTGATACTTCGGATTTTTTGTTTTCTCCGGTTAACCAAAAACTTTTATCTTTTCTTTTCTTTGCCTCTTTACTTTATCAAACTAATGCAAATGGCTGGTGATCCTTCCCACGCTGACCTCTTTGCCATAATTCTAACACCGGAAGATGATGTTCTAGCCATTGAAGGAGTAGAAGTGGCAGAAGACGAGGAGGTCCCGCGGTGGCTGAGATCTTTCTTCGCCTTGGGAAATCATTGACTGATTTCCATAGTCCCGCCGGGGAGGAACCAGGACCTACTTCCTTTGTCATAAATGAGGAGTAGATTGCAGACTTAAGGGCTAGGTGGAGAATTCCTTACTATGCCGAAATGCTGTCGGCGGTGGGGAACGACATAATCCATTTTGACCGCCCTGGTATTGTGCGTTCTACGCCTACCCTTTTATTATTTTGTGCACACTTACTCTCCCTCTCTTGGTGGTAGATTTTTTCCGCATTTACGATGTAATCCCGGCTCAACTTACGTCTTACTTGGATAAATTGTTCCTCATGCTGCATAAATTTGCAGAGTTTGCCGATCGTGAGATCACTTTAGTGCATATGCTCAATATCTTCTCCCCTCAACTCATTCTTGGTACAATGATTCACATTCACCACCGAGGGTCAAAGAGCTTGGTGGTAAAGATGGACGATAGAGCCAACTGTCGATTTTTGTTACGCCACAAACTAGGAGAGGCACGACTGGCGCTCGATACTTTATTTGATCGAGTTAGCCACTAAACATACAAGCTAACTAAACTAAACGCCCAACAGATCAGTTATCAAAACTTCTGAAATACTAAGCCTAGACCATTAAAGTCATGAACTGAATAACAATAAGCCATATAAACAAAGGCAGACGAGCAAAAAATAATAAAGTACAAGCTAGCCGGCAAGGCCGCGAATGGAGACATACATGCCTTGATAAGTCGGTATTTTAACGTGTTTTATGCCCCTACTTGCCTATGTTTTGATTATAAATTGATAAAAAATAGTTCCAAAATTCTCACAAGTTGTGCTTGATTGCAGGTTTGATCGACAAAGTGACAAAATGTCAAGATCGTCTCAAAAACGAGTGAAACTTGTTCAAGTATCAAAGACCAAGTTAATTGAAGGAAAGAAGGCCAAGTGTGGATCGCGCAAAAGCAATCCCGGCCGTACTAGGACGTTCAGAGAGTTGGTATAATCAGGCTAAAGGTTACGTGACCGCAGTACATTTCTCATGGTCCGCGGTCAGGCTCTGCGGTCGCACTACTCTTTTGTGCAGTCCACGGATGTGAGGTTCAGAGAGGGTGACAAATGGCCAATTCCAAGCAATACGGTTCGCGGTCATTCTCATGCGGACCGTGCCAACTCCTTCCACGGCTGCGGTACACATCCACTCGGTCCGCAGACCTCAAGTTAATAGAAGCAAAAAGTTGAAGTCCAAGGGCTAGTGCGGCCGCGGTCCATTTTGTGCGGCCTGCACTGACTCAACAAGGGTATTTTTGTCAAGTTTTTTCAGCCTAGTATAAATAGAATATTTTATAATTTTTAGATAATCTTTTGTACTGCATACTGAGTTGCGCTCGTGAGACTCGATATTGAAGCCATTTTGGCACTTTAGCTTTAATTTTAAGATAAAATCTTGTAATTTCATTTTAGCAATTAAAAAATATGCTTATTTCTTCATCTATTTCTTTAATTTTTGTATCTAGCATGAGTAGCTAAACCCGCTAGCTAGGGTTGTGGCTCAACCCTAATGTGGATAATTGATGGGTGTTTCCATCTAGGGTTAGATTGACTATGAGTAATTGCTATTTGGGTTGATTTTATATTTTAATTGAGAATTGGTGGTTCCAAACACCGATTCAAGATTTGTGGGTTTAGCTCCTCTTGAGAAAGAGAATCTATAACCCCAAATATGTAAATCGAATCCTAGTAACATCTGCCCATCAATTAGCCACCTAGATGATGTCATGACCCTAGTGCCCTTCTTCCCATTAGATACAACTTACCAATATTCTCGTAGCTTAATTTAGTGATAATCATTAGTTTTATAGAAGTAGTTATAATTCAAAAACCCAAAAATGTTTAAAGTGACATTAGGAGTACAAACACATCTCTAGACTTGACAGAAAATTTAACTCCACTACTAGCTCATTGAGGAAATCGATCCCGACCTCTATTCGGGTAAAAGCTATTGCAACCAGCTCTTCCTTCCATAGTGTAGCGTCGAGTTGGAAGCAATCAGTTTTTGGCGCCGTTGCCGGGTAGCTTATGGTTTTGGCTATCTGTTTAGTTAGTTTTGTGTTTTGCTTCTCTTTCTTTCTTGTTTACTAATTTTGTTTGTGTCGATCACTCAGGTACACATGACTTTTAATGCAAATGACCCTCTTGGCAATGTCATAGAGGGGGAGGAGGTAGATTATCTTGATCAAGAAAAGGTTCCTAATTTACCTCAAGCTCCACGTAGAGGCTGTCAAGCCAATGCAGATGACAACAATCCTATCCCAGACCCTCCTCCGCCACAGCCAAAGGTGGCCCCAAGAGTTCTCTTAAATCAAGAGAATGCGAGTGCCATTGCTCCTCCCCAAATCCGGGCGGGGAACTTTTTTCATGTTGACCTTTCTCGATCAAAGAGGGTACTTTATGGTCGCCTCCGATCAAAATGAGTGCAAGCTCTTGAAGGGGTTCATAGATACATGCTGGGGTAGCAAGAAGGCAAATGTGTCTGATGATGCTTTGAGATTGAGGCTTTTCCCGTTCTCTCTTTGGGATAAAGCATTGGATTGGTTTGAAAGGTTTCCCAGTCATTCCATCACAACTAGGGATGAGTTGGTGGATAAATTCATTGGCATGTTTTTCTCACCAAGTCATATGGCAGAACTTCGGGATGAAATCTTAGACTTCAAGCAAGAGCCAACGGAACCTTTGCATGAAGCTTGGGAGACATATAGAACGATGGTGAATGAATGCCCCAATAATGACATGACGGAGAATATGTTACAACAAAGTTTCTACCGGGCATCAATACTACAAATCAACGCATAGTAAATCAATTGGCTGGGGGTAATTTTATGAAGATGACTTACGATGAAGCTTGTTCCATTCTTGATGAGATGGCGGAAACATCCTCCACATGACAAAGTAGAGCTAACTATCCTCAAGGTGACCCTACGGTTATTCATTTACACAAGGAGTTTCATGACCATGTGCAAGCTATAGCGGAGTTGATATATGAACCATTTGGATAAGGCGTAATAACAAGTCCAAAATCCGTATGATACAAAGGAAGTAAAGAGGGCAACAACCTCAAGGAAATTGTGAACAATATGACAACAATTATGGTGGTGGTTTTTCGAATGAGTGCAATTATGATCAAAGTGAAGAGGTCCAATACGTTAACAACTACCAAGGGAATAGAGGAAACTCTTTGGATCAACAATAGCGTCCCCAAGGAAATTGGGACAATCAACAACAAGGTGGTTGAAATTGGAACAACAACAATCAAAGTAACAATTAGGAAAATCATCAAGGTGGTAATAATTGGAATAACAACAACCAAGGTGGTAATTGGGGTAATCACGGTAACAATTAAGGTAACTGGAATGGGAACTACAATAATTGGAGCAACAACAACAATCAAGGAGTGTGGAATAATAGTTGAAACCAAGGAAACACGGGGCAAGGCTTTCAATGGCCCCCTATGTACCAACAACCAAACAATCCACCCCCTTTTCCTTCTCAAGGTCTAAGTTCTTCCAGGAGTGATATGGGGAGAATTGAAAGTATGTTCGAGCAAATGATGAAAGGGAACCAAGATTCCATGTGCAATTAGCTTCGCATAATACATCTATCCGAAACTTGGAAGTGCAACTAGGTCAAATTTCTAAAGCTTTGAATAATCGCCCCAAGGGTGCTCTACAAGTGATATGGTAGTGAACCCAAAGGGTGGGAACAACAACCATGTAATGGAGGTTACAACTAGAAACAGAAAAAGAGGTGATGTGCATGCCTCGAGAGAAAAGCAAGTTGTAGAAGATGATGTTGAGTTGCGTGATGACGATGTACCTTTGATTGTTGAAGATTTGGTTGAGACCAATGAGACAATGAAGTGAGGATAGATATTGATGAGTCCGAGGTGGAAACACAAGATGCCATGAACCCGTCTAGGGAACACGTGATTGATATACCGAGTCAGTGGAGCCTAAGGCCAAGGAACTCTTGCCTAGGGCACCTCCACCGTATCCTCAAAGGCTCGCAAAGAAAAGAAATGACAATCAATTTAAGAAATTCATTAATATGGTGAAGAGTTTATCCATAAATGTGCCTTTGGTGGAGGCACTTTAACAAATTCCGACTATGAAAAATTCATGAAGGACTTGGTTACAAAGAAGTAGTCCATGGATTGTGAAACTATAAAGATGACTCAACAAGTGAGTGCTATAGTGCATTCAATAGCCTCGAAGTTAGAGGACCATGGTGCTTTTACTATCTCTTGTACTATTGGAAGTGCGGATTTTTCCAGAGCTTTTTGTGACTTGGGGGCTAGTATCAATTTGATGTCGTACTTGGTTTTCAAGACTTTGGGTATTGGGCAACCTAGTCCCACTTCAATGAGACTTCAAATGGCAGACCAATCACTGAAAAAACCTTTAGGCATAATTGATAATGTACTTGTCGGGGGGATAAGTTTATATTGTAGGCCGATTTTGTCATCGTAGTTTGTGAGGTAGATTATGAGGTGCCGATTTTATTGGGTAGACCTTTCAGTGCTAACGGGAAGGCATTGGTTGATGCTGAAGTGGGTGAGCTCACATTTCGAGTGGGTGATGAGAAGGTCGTCTTCCATGTTTGCAAATCCACGAAGTAACCCAATAGCATCGAGGTGTATTCATTTGTGGACATTGTCATAACTATGACAGTGGATGACAAAAGTTCCATGATCAATGTTAAAGATCCCCTTGAGGTCGTACTTCTCAATATGGATGTAAATTATGATGCTAGTAGAGTGGAGTGCGTGAATGTATTGAATGGTATGGGTTCATATTCATATGATCCTAGGAAGTTATCTTTTGATCTTGAAAATCGAAAAACTCCACCAACAAAGCCATTGATTGAGAAGCCACCGGTGTTGGAGTTGAAGCCACTTCATCCACACCTCAGGTATGAATTTTTGTGTTCAAATTCTACTTTAACAGTTATTCTTTCTTTTTTCCTTACTAACATGCAGGTTAAGGCCACAACGGTGGTTCTTCAAAAGCGAAAAATGGCAATTAAATGGACATAGCTGACATTCGGGGAATAAGACCTGCATTTTGCATGCACAAAATCATCTTCGAGGAGAATGCAAAGCCTTCTTGGAACATCAAAGAAGACTTAATAAGGCGATGCAAGAAGTGGTGAAGAAAGAAGTAATCAAATGGCTATATGCGGTTGTGGTTTATCCAATCTTCGATAGTTCATGCACTTCTCCGGTCCAATGTGCGCCGAAGAAAGAAAGGATGATGGTGGTGACAAATGAAAACAATGAACTTATTCCCACTCGAACCATTACCGGGTGGAGTGTTGTATGGACTATCGGAAACTCAACAAAGTGACCCGGAAGGATCATTTCATATTGTTGTTCCTTGACCCAATGCCTGATCGCCTTGCAGTACGAGCTTTCTATTGCTTTTTGGATGGGTATTCGGGCTAAAGTCAAATCTTAATTGCCCTAGAAGACAAGGAGAAGACCACTTTCACATGCCCATATGGTACATTTTCTTTCTCCCGGATGCCATCCAGGTTGTGCAATGCTCCGCCGACCTTCTAACGTTGTATGATGGCTATTGTCACCGACATGGTGGAAGATATATTGGAGGTCTTTATCGATGATTTTAGTGTGATTGGTGATTCCTTTAATGAGTACTTGGTAAACTTGGATTAAGTCTTTTCCCGATGTGAAGAAACTAATCTTTTTCTAAATTGGGATAAGTGCCATTTTACGGTGGAATAAGGTATAGCATTGTGTCACAAGATTTAGAAGTATGGGATTGAGGTAGACAAGGCTAAAACTGAAGTGATTTTGAGGGTTACTCCCCCCACTTGTGTAAAAGAGGTAAGGAGTTTCCTTGGACATGTCGGGTTCTACCTGCAGTTTATCAACTAATTCTCAAGGTTGTGAATGCCCTTTGCAAGATGCTAGAGAAAGATGCCACGTTTGTTTCTGATGAAAAATTCATGGAGGCCTTTGAAATTTTAAAAAAAAAGTTGAACACCACCCTAATCATTACCGCACCCAATTGGAGTTTCCCCTTTGAGCTCATGTGCAATGCTAGTGACATTGCGAATGGGGCTGTTTTGGGCCAAAGGATCAAAACAATGTTAATCAATAAATTCTTTTTTTTGTACTTGTTTGTGATTGCAGTTTTATTTTTCTCTGTATAAATTCGTTGCAAACAAATTGGCATGGCAAGTATGACCAGTTCTACCCTTCATTTCTTCCTCATGCAAATCCAAAACTACAAGTTTGAAGATTATCTGTTATGATGGTCGGGTACTTCAAGTCTCGTCTTCAAGTTTCAACAAGCCTAGACCTCACAAACCTTGAAGAGGGGGACATTTGTAAACACTGAAATTTTAACATATCAAGATAAATCCTAAATTCAAGAAAACTATTGAAATATAAGGAGTCTATTAGGATTACTTGATGGCTACTCCACCCAAACTCTAATTCATGCGTAGAGGCTACATATGTCCTTTAAAAAAGGATCCTAACTATTTCATAAACTCTCGGAATATGCACAAAGAAATCAAAATATGATATCTCCAAAATTCAATGGAACTCTTGGAATATTTATTAAGAGATCAAAGACATGTCAAATATGTCTTGTTTAAAGTTCTGCATTTGAGAAATACGCGGCTAAGGCCCTCGAATCACGTAGAGTAAATCGAAGAAAACAAATAAAGAGATAAATAGAGATGTAACCTACATTGTTTATCAATAAATCCTTTTTTTCTTTATAGTTGCAAACACCTCCTTATGCTTAATATGGAGGAAACCACCCATGGAAAAATTGTCAAAATGTTCCCGAGAGCGAGTTATGTGCACCAACTCAATCTTATGTGTGGATTGCGTGTGATATGTGTGGTGGTTCTCATCTTCCCCAAATACTTACTTTGATGGTTTTTCTTTTTATTGTGAAGTTAATAGGAACAAATAACCCGGGGATGATAACCTGAAAGAGATCAAGGCTATTCTAAGGTAACTTATGGAGCAAAATAATGATAAAAAACTGTACATACAAAGGAAAGATGCTACTATTCGCAACCTGGATGCACAAGTGACTCAGCTTGTTCAAACATTTAATGCTCAACAAACCAATATTGTAGATAGTAGTCAAGAAGGTCATGAATTAGATACCGTAATTGAGGTTCTAATAAAGGAGGTCAGTGTAGAACACCAATAATCTAACCAACCAAAATTTGAGGATACCGATGTTGAAGAAGTAATCCTAGAGTCAATCAAAGACGTTAAAGATACAAATTAGTTGACTCTAGTATGATTGGTGTTGAGTTTTGATGCCCCCTTTTTCTCACGAAATCGGATTTTTGAAATTTGGGCGGACAAATCATTTCCTTTTGGGAATTGGGTTTGAATTAAAGAGTCACCACCTAATGATCAAAATGCATTAGGACACTGGGAAGAATTTTTTTTAGAAAACTAGAGATTGGGTAAGGACTAGAAATTATCTCGAGGGGAAAGTGTTAGGCACCCCTCAAGATCCACTGGTGTGGTTCTCGGTCATGCTAAAATCATGACTTTAAGTGCAAATGACAAGTGAACAAACAAGAATTGCAAATATGAGATAGTTTTCACATAACAGTTGCAAGTAAAAGAAGTAAAGAAGCTGATGTTTGGGAAGAAAACAATTTCTAAAAGTTTTGAAAATAACCAAGTAAGATTGATGCAAGTAGTTGGAGTAAAAGAGGTTAAAAAAGAAAAGCTGAAAATTGAGCAATTTTTAAAAATTATGAAAATAAGCAAGCAGAGGGAAGAGGTACCAGGCTTATAAATAATATAGATCACCCAAACAACACCTGGTAATCGTTTATACATGTGGTGTTATTGCATGGTCATCATATCCATATTCTACCCTACCTGCCCTGCTAAGGTGTTTAAAATGCGTGTGTTTCGTTTACTTATTGCATGCTAGTACCTGCCCCAATCCAATCAGTCCCGAGGCATTTGGGACTACTAGTTCTACAAAGGAGGGGAAACGTGGATTTTGTGTGGTTTTAAAAAGAATAAAATTCTAGAGCAACAAACATAACACGTAAAGCAGTTATGGTAGACACAAAACAATTAACATGCTCAGACAGGCCTCTTCACTTAAAAGCAGATTGTTTAGCATGACTTACAAATGCTGGTAATGGTTAATTAAAATTAAATTGTTAAGGTAGGCTGATTTATCACATATTTCTCATATTAGAAGTCTGAATTAGACCTACCCCTGGTTGTAATTATTAAAGACTAATGTAGTTAATCAATTACCTAATAGGTAGCCTAGGTGACACCTATAGGCATGATACCAAACAATGCGGAAGTATACTGATTTTTAAAGAGGGCTTGCTGATTATAGAAAATGTAAGCTCTACAGGTATCAAGGCTTGATATTTACTGATTTTAGACTTTGGCAGAATAGGCGATTCAGATTCAGATTAGTTGGTTACTCCTATAGACATGCTTTCTGAATGTTGTTGGTTTTAAAACATTTATTAAAATGCAAGAGCCCTATGGGCATGGTATCTAGAATGTAATTTATTATTTACACCTATAAATCATTTGCCTAATGACAGACGTAAATGCAGAATCCTATAAACAGGTTATCTATATGTTGCACGAGTGCAGAAGACTATATGCATGACATCTATATGAGTGCAGAACCTAAAAGACATTGTTTCTATATATGCAGGAGAGCAGAAACTGTAGGCATGATTTCTATATATGCAAAAACCTTAAGGACACAATTTTTATATATGTAGAAGTGCAGGACTTGTAGGCATGATTCATAAATAATAACACATATGAGCATGTTGTCCACCCTTTGTATACATGAGTAACCTCCCCTTTTTACTAAAACCCGATACGTTATTACAAATTACTATAAACAAGAATGAACTGGAAAAGTAAAGTTACATCAGAAATTAAACTACAACCAAGGAGCCTAATTCAGACTCAAGGTCTAAAATATGAGATGAACCAATTGCAAAGATCAGGATTTCCAAAGTCTTTCTCTTACTTAGGATGTGCCAAAGTTCCCTAAGAGTCTCAGGTGTCGATGCCCCCTTTTTCTAAAGCGAAATCATTTTTATGGAATTTTTAGAGGAAAACTCGTTCCCTTTTGGGAATAGGATTTTTGGATTGAAGAGTCACCACCTGATGATTAAAGTTCATTAGGACACTAAATAAGGGTTTGAGTTGGAAAACTAGAGTTTGGTTAAGGGCTAGAAATTATCCCGAGGGGAAGGTGTTATGCATCCCTCAGGATTCACTACTTTGGTTTCCAAGCATGCTATAATTGTGACTTTAAGTGAGAATAACAAGTAAACAAGTAGGAGCTACAAATGCATGATGGATTCACATAATGGTTGCAAGCAAAGTAGTTAAAGAGACTGAAGCTTGGGAAGAAAGTAGCTTTGAAGTTCTGAAAAAATAAATAACTAATGGGAAGGGTTTCACATAATTGTTGCAAGTAATTAAAGCAAAAGAAGTTAGAGAAACTTAAAGTTGACCAATTTTCTTTATTCTGAAAGATAAACAAGTAAGGAAAGATGGGGGGATCCCAGGTTTGTGAATAATATGGATCACGTCAATGCAATACCCGGTAATCACTCCTTAGAAGAGGGGCGACACGTGGTATTAGCACACATGTCATCATATCCATATCTAACCTTCCCACCCCATTAAGGTATTAAATAGCATAGTTACTTATTGCATGCTATTACTCATCCCCATCCTATCAATCCCGGAGGCTTTTGAGACTACTAGTATTAGAGGGGAAGGAAATTGGGCTTTTTCAGAGTTTAAAAGGACAAAATTCTAATGCGACAAGCAAAACACATAAAGCAGTTAAGGGGAAAAACTTAGCAGTTTGAAGGCTCAAACATGCCTACTCACTTAAAGAAGCAAATTGTCTAGCATGACTTCAAATACTAGTTATAGTCTGATTTAAATTTAAAGCTTTAGGATAGTTTGATTTATCACATATTTCTCATATGAGAAGTCCGAATTAGGCCTATCTTTGGTTGTAATTAACAAAGACTAATGCAATTAATCAATTACCTACTGGTTTGCCTAGGTGAAATCTATAGGCATGATATCTAACGATGTGGAAGTATACTGATTTTAAAAGTGTTACTAATTTTAGAATAAAATAAATTCTGCAGATATTAACGACATTACAATTGATTTTAGACTTATAGATGAAAAAGACGAATACGATTCAATTGGTTACTCCTATAGGCATGATTTCTACACATTTTTATATTACAAATATTGTGATGATGTCAGAATCCCGTAGGCATGGTATCTAGGATGCAATTTGTTATTAATTTAACCAATAGACTATTTTCCTAATGACATATGTATATGCAGAAGTGCGGAAACCTACAATCATTATTTCTATATGCAGAAGTGCAGAAACATATAGATATGGTTTCTAATGTTTAAATGCAGAAACTTATAGACAGAATTTTTAATGCTGATGCATAAACTTATAGGCAGGATTTCTATATGCAGTAATGCAACAACTTATAGGCAGTATTTCTATATGCGGATGTATAAACTTATAGGCATGATTTTTAATACAGTAAAGAAATAACTTATCAGCAGGACTTCTATATGCAGTTGTAGAAGCGGAAAACAGGCTGTGATTGCAGAAATGAATACCTAAAGCATGATTCCTACCCACATGCATAACATGAGTGACCCTTCCCTTTTCACTATATACCCTATAAGTTATTACAAATTATTACAACCCGGATGAATCAAAAAAAGTAAAATTACATCTGAAATTAAACTACAACAAAGGAGCCTAATTTAGACTAAAGGTCTAACAATATGAGATAAACCAACTTCCAAGATCAAATTTCCAAAGCCTTTCTCTTTTTTGAGACGTGCCAAAGTTCCCAAGAACCTCAAGTGGACTCTGGGCAGTGCTTACACCCCAAATACATTGCAGAATTAGATTATAGTGCAGTGTGGAAGGGCCATCCCTCAAATGTCAAAGTTCGGAGGGAACTCAAGGTCCCAAAGTAAGGCTCACAGGAGGGAGGCAGAACATAGAGTCTAAAAGTAAGTGTAAACACATAGAGGGGAGTTATGGAAGGCTATGGCAGGATGGTGGTCATGCCCAACAATAAAGAGTGTTGGCACACCCCTGACCAGCCTGTTAGCCAATTCTTAGGAGTTAGGATCCATCGAGGATCAGGTTCAGACCTGGGCAATAATTTGAACACTGCCAGGCCATGAACCTTAAACACATAGAAGTGAGTAGGGGTAGGGATTCACAATAAAACAGATGAAAGAAAAGAGCATGCGTAGTTAATATTTCACATAAACAACAAAGTAGACTACAGTAAGGCAACTGTAAAGTAAACACTTAGGGATAAAGCTGAAATCAAAACTACTAAGACATACCAGTTTAAGGAAAACAAATAAGTAAAACAGTAGTCCTGAAAAGCCAAGTTGCTAGCAAACAATACATAGACCTTAGAAGAGAGTAGAGTACCGAAAGAGTATTGAGAGTGTGAGATATTGACCTTGAAGTGTTCAATAATCAATGTGTGTCAACGTATGGAAAGGTCGTGCCCCTTTTATAGTACAGCAAGCAAGTAAGAAAAGGTAAGGAAATAACATCGAAATCAATCTCCCTTTAATTAAGGGACTCTAATTTCAAACGGGCAAAGACAATTTAGGAAATCATTAATCAGAATATTTTCTCAAGCAATACAATAAGGGTAAATACATAGGAGTTATTTCAGGCAAAAGTCTAGTGGTACTTGGTTTGTGAATAATAATGAAAGTGAATAAGGAAAGGGAATCAATCAAACAACTAGTAAAATCAAAATTATACGCTTTACTCGAATAAACCAAGTAAGAAAATGGTAAAGAAGGTATAATTTAAAGGAAATAATTAACAATTAATCTAAACCCATTAAAGGAATTCAGAATCAATTAGTAGTTGGGAAAACCTTTTTGAAAGAAGAATTTCTCATATACAAAGCAGACAAATCAAACAAAAAGGGTCGTCATATTACTTAGAAAAGAGTCTAATATTGAAAGGTTCAGAACCATAAGCAAATGGATACAAGTTCTATTTGTTGACTCAAAGTAAGTCTGAGAGTCTAGTGTTACAGTGCAAAATCCTACTCCAAACATCATATCAAACTTGCCAAAGAAAAACCCCCCAAACCCTAGGGTTTCAAACCGAATCAGACTTAGAGATGAGAAGGCAAACCATTGAAACAAACTTCAAAGTTCTGCTTCAGAGCTTCATGAGAAACAAAAAGAATATAATAGCAGGTTTGAAACAACAAAGAAAGAAAGCTAATTTAAGCATAGAAGAGCATAATTTAGAAAAGTCGGATCTTAAGCAAGTGGAATAAATTTAAGCCACAGTAAATGGTACATGCTTAGCAAGAACACATACTCTAATGGAGCAAACAAAATCGTAGAACTCAACATAAAACATATAAAAAAATAATATTTGAAAGTATAGCGAAGAGCATGTAGGAAAACAAAGCAAAGATTAACATACAAATTTCGTCTTAGAGGCACAGTAGAAGACAAAGAAACATGAGTATCATGTATAGTAGAAAATGAAAAGAAGAAGAACAACACATGCGTAGTAAAATGGAAACACATGAGCATGATATAGAAAAACACACATGAAGAAAAGAAGATTTTTGTACTGCTACAAATGGACAATAAGTTGATTTTTAAAACCATTAAAAATTAGGCAAAACACCAAAACCCTTCGACATGCTAATATATGCATATACATGTTATTTTGAATGTATTTTGTATGTAATAAATCCATAGAGAAAAATTGGGTATGAACAGATGCCCTTCTTTACCCGAGAAGGATGAAAGAGTTGTCGGGTAAGGATGTGATGGCCAATTTTGACCGAACTGAATGGCTTGAAGCGATTTTCATGCTCTGGTTCCTAAGCTACCTACATATCCCTGGTCTTACAGGAATCAGGCCGTATGAAGTTTTTGATCCATTGGAGAAATATGCTGATGGCAATTTTCGAAAGACGGACGCGATATTCTGGTTGGGAAGGACAATCAAATTATAGTATGCTACGGGAACTAGAGCGGCGTCGATCTTGTCGAGACGGCCGTTGCTAGCCAGTTTACCAGCAAATGAGCAATGCGAAAATATATTGTACATAAATTTAAACGTGATGTATGTTCCTGTTGGACCATGAATATTGTGTGGACGGTTAGGATGAAGCCCTGAGACCATGATGTCCTGGGCCATGAAACGTATAATAAAGGGTTCACAGGACATGAAATGATGTTCTATGAGGATGTGCCTATGGACTATGATGCCTTTTAATAATGATATGTAACAGATAAAATGGGGTCCTCAGGCCATGGCATGGCGCTCTCAGGCTATGAAAATGGTGCCTCCGAACAATGATGCCTTCGAACAATTTGGCGACCTTTCAGCCGATGAAATGCAGAAGGTGGCGATCTTTTGCTGATTTAAGACATAAATAAAAGGTGGAGGCATTTCAGCTGATGCAGAATTTAAATGAAGTGGCGATATTTCAGCCATGCAAGAAATGTAAGTAAAATGGCGATCTTTTAGCCGATGAAATGTAGAAGGCGGTATTGTAAAGAGACGAGCAAAAATCTCGGTGCATGATAAAAAGATCGCCGTCATGCCCGATCGATGGCTCGTCACCTGCGGAATTTTGCTCCTACTACCACTCAAATTGTCACTCCTGCACATGGTATCACTAAGGAATTGGAACCTCTGACCTTTGGAAATTTCCTTCCACAGAAATTCCAATCGACAGAGAGTGTGCATGCAGATGAAATTGCGATTGTTAATCCGCCTCCGATGGACAAAGTTAAAGTGCCGGCTAGTCTCGCTGCTCGACGAGTTCAATTCTCTGAAACTAGTGGTTCTGCAAAATCACTTCCGACTGCTGCTGAAGTTGTTCGTGGGAATCAAAATGCTCAAATAGGTAAGCCACTCTCATCCGTACTTCCGATTGAAAGAGATGGTCAGAAACTTGTTAAAATTAGTGAAGAGGATTTACAATCTCAGGTGGATTACTGGAGTAATGCATTAATTGGATATGTAATTGGCGATAATCCTAATGAGAAAATGATGGAGAATTTTGTGATGCATGTATGGAATTTCATGTCCAAGCCTCAGATTCTGATGCATTGTGAAGGTTATTGCATCTTTCGTTTCAATAGTGAAGAGGACAAAGATCTAGTTAGTCAGTCTAGGCCTTACTCGTACAGAAACAAACCTATGGTGTTGAAACCATGGGAGATTGATTTTTCCTTTCAAAATGATGTACTCAGCACTGTACCTGTATGGATTCGATTTCCTGGTCTTCCGGTGGGTTACTGGTCTATTGAAGTACTGAGCAAACTGGCTAGTGCAGTGGGTAAGCCATTGTACACAGATAAATTCACAACTCACTATGAGAAGATCTCTTTTGCGCGAGTTCTAGTATAGATTGATGCTTCCCATCCCCTTCCTGATCAGATTGAAATTGAAACTCCTTTTGGCCCGAAAATCCAACAGATTGAATATGATTGGAAACCTAGTTTCTGTAACCATTGCCTGAAATTTGGCCATGATTCTGTTGACTGCTGGTATAATGCAGGCAATGATGTAGAATAGGATATTAGTGAGCAGGGAAAGAAAAGAAGACAGAGAACTAGAATGAAAAAACAGGTCAAAGTTACTAAGCAAGAATGGATTCCTAAGACTTGTGTAGATACAATGGCAAGCATGCCAGTTCAACCAGAGCATACCAGTGAGAATATGCATCTGGGGAATAGTTCTAATGGGAATACTATTCAACAACATGCACTGATTGGCTCTGACAGAAATATAACAGCTATAAGTGAACCTATTGGTAACAATGAGGTTATGATTGACAAATGTGATAAGGGGAAGACTGCTATTGATGTCCTGGATGCTGGCAGAAGGGGTCAACAGGGGGATCCGGGCCCTTCTTGGAGCACATTTCCTAATGCTTCATGATTATTGTTACTTGGAACATTAGAAGGCTTAATCAAGCCCATAAACAGAAAGAATTGAAAAGATTTCTGACTGTAAATAAAGTAGATGTCATGGGTGTTCTTGAAACTAGAGTGAAGGAGCATAAAGCTATGAAGATTTTAGATAAGGTTGCTAAGGGATGGAAGGTCCAATGCAACTATGCTAAATCTGTCAATGGAAGGATATGGCTTCTCTGGAAAACTCATATTCAGGTCCATATTTCTTGTGTGACTGACCAGTTTATTCATTGTCTCTTAGAAGACCCTCAAAGTAAGATCAGAACTCAATGAGTGTCAATTATGCTCATAATACTGCAAACATTAGGGAACATTTGTGGAGTGATTTAAGGGCAGTCAGTGTTCCCAGTCAGGATTCTTGGGTGCTGAGTGGGGATTTTAATACTGTATTATGTTCTGAAGATAGAATTGGTTCTCCTGTCACTGATGCTGAAGTCAGAGGGTTCAAAGAGGTTATTGCTGATCTTCAACTTACTCCCCCCTAGAGCCAAAGGGTGGCATTATACTTGGACAAATAAGCAGGGTAATACCACTAGAGTCTATAATAAGATTGATTGGGCCTTGGGTAATTTTCAGTGGATTCAACAGTATGGGCACCTTGAAGCTGATTTCATGAACCCTTCAGTTTCTGATCATTCCCCTATACTTATCAAATTTGGTAGTCAAAAACTTCTGCATCCCAAACCTTTCAGATTCGATATTGCAATTATGGAGGATCCTCAGTTTTCTTCCATTCTACAGCAAGTTTGGGCACAGAACTGTGAAGGATCACCTATGCAGCAGGTATGGACCAAATTGAAGAGCTTGAAACAGCACTTAAAGGGGATTAATATCCAGATGGCTTCATTCAAATAGAAGCTTATTTAAGCTAAGGAGACAATGGATATTGTACAAAGTCAGTTGCAGCATAATCCACTTTCACAGAATTTGTTTAATGAGGAGAAAGCAGCACAACGTGACATTGAGAAATGGAGCAAGGTGGAGGAACAGATTATGAGGCAGAAATCCAAGGCTTGCTGTATTGACTGTGGAGATGCTAATACAAAGTATTTTCATGCTCAGTGGAAGATCAGAAAATGCAAGAATAATATTACTTCTATATATACTGACTCAGGTATAAAACTAACAGATCCATTAGCTGTGGAGCAGGAATTTATTAAGGTGTTCAAATCATTGATGGGAGAATGTGCTGAAGAATTGCCTTGTGTCAGTACTGCTGTTATGAAAGAAGGACAATGTCTAACTTTATCACAGCAAAGAATGCTAATTCAAGAGGTAGCATTGGAAGAAATTACTGAAGCTTTAAAGGAGATGCCTAAGGACAAAGCACCAGGTGTGGATGGGTTTCCTGTGGAGTTCTTTATCAACAACTGGGAGATAGTAAAGGAAGATATACTTGCTGCTACAAAGGACTTCTTCTATACTTGCAATCTGCCTCACATGATTAATGCTACAGCTATTTCTCTTGTGCCTAAGGTTAGAACTCCTACAACTATTAAAGATTATAGACCTATTGCTTGCTGTACCACTGAATATAAAATCATTTCCAAAGTTCTTACAAGGAGTATGAAAGCTGTTATTGGTGATCTAGTTGGACAAGCTCATTCAGCATTTATTGAAGGAAGAAGCATTATAGATAATATTTTGCTTAGCCATGAAATTTTCAAGGGATATTCAAGAAAGGGAGTATCCCCCAGATGTGTCCTAAAGGTGGATTTGAGGAAGGCCTATGACACTCTTGAATGGCGCTTTCTTAAACAGATTCTTATTGATCTTGGATTCCCTGCTAAGTTTCTTAACTGGATAATGGCTTGTGTTACTTATGTTTCCTATTCCTTAGTGCTGAATGGGGGTCTAACTAAGCCTTTCATTGCAAAGAGAGGTATTAGACAGGGCGATCCTATGTCACCTTATTTGTTTGTTCTAGCCATGGAGTATCTGAACAGGATATTGGGCCAGTTACAAAGAAATAGGGATTTCAATTTTCATCCAAAATGCAGGAAACTAAATTGTGCCCATGTCTGTTTTGCTGATGATCTTCTTATGTTCTGTCGAGCTGATGTTATTTCTATCCAGATTCTACAAGAGGCTTTCCTTGAGTTTTCTGAAGCTTCTGGTTTGCAAGCTAACATTAGCAAGAGTGCTGTTTATTTGGCTGGTGTACAGCAGTCTGCCAGAGAAGAAATAATAGAAAAGCTGGGGTACATTGAGGTCCAGCTTCCTTTCAAGTATTTAGGGATACCTCTTAACTCTAAAAAACTTGTTATCCATCATTACTTGCCACTGATTGAGAAGATTACTGCTAAAATCACTTGTTGGTCAGCCAATATGCTTTCTTATGCAGGAAGATGTCAATTGATTAAAGCTGCTATCTTTGGTATTCAGACTTACTGGGCACAAGTATTCATATTGCCAAAGAAGGTATTGAAAACCATTGAAGCAATCTGTAGGTATTTCCTGTGGACTGGAAGTGCTACTATGTCTAAAAGGGCTTTGGTTGCATGGAAAAAGGTCTGTAAACCAATTCTTCTAGGGGACTCAACATTATTGATATGACTGTGTGGAATAAGACAGCTGTCACTAAAATCCTTTGGGACTTGTCCAGGAAAAAAGATTGCCTTTGGATCAAATGGCTTCACTGTTACTACATCAAACAGTGTGACATTGTCTATATGCCTCTCCCTAAGACTGCTTCTTGGGTTGTTTGAAAGATTCTGGACTGCAGGACTGTTGTTATAGAGAACCAGCAGCTACAAGGGGATCTCTTTAACAGGTTGAAAGCAATGTGCAGGCTGGACAAATTCCAAATCCAAAAACTCTACCTTGCAATGTTTCCCAGTTATAATAAGGTAGAGTGGAAGAATCTGATGCTGACTACTAATGTCCAACCTAGACACAAATTCACTGTATGGCTAGCTGCTCAACACAGACTGCCTACTATTGAAAGATTACAGAAGTATGGTATCCAAGTGCCTGCTAACTGTGTGTTCTGTAATCAGCATGTTGAAAACTTTGAGCATTTGTTCTTTGATTGCCCAATCACTAATCGACTATGGACCAGATTATGTTGTTGGCTGGGGTACAATAGAACAGTTGGCAATTGGGAAGCTGAACTTCAATGGATCTGCAGCAAAGCCAGGAGCAAAATGTGGCACAAAGCAATCACTGCTTCTGCCTTTGTGACTGCTGTTGCCCTTATTTGGAGAGAAAGAAATTGCATTCGTTTTGATGATAAGGCATTTGTAGAAGACCAGTTTTGTAGAGAAGTAGCATTGCTTGTTCATATACGAGGCAGAAACTGTAAAAGTTGGCAAGATGGTTTGCGGAGAGTAAACTGTTATCCTTAGCTATAGTCTAACAGTCCCATACTAAGATAGCTTTTGCTTTAATAGTTGTATTAGATTAGTGATATTTGTAAATGAGTAGTAGCTAGTCCATGCTACTACTATAGGTCATACACTGTAAATCCTTTGATATCAATGAAATTAACAGTTATAATGAAAAAAAATGTAGAAGGCGGTGATCTTTCAGCCGGTGAAAGAAGTAAATAAAAGGGTGGCGATCTTTCAGCACATGAAAATGAAAAAGGTGGCAATATTTCAGCCAATGCAATGAGATGGCGTTCTTTCATCTGATGCAGGATTTAAATGAAGTGGCAATATTTCAGCCGTGCAAGGAATGCCAATAAAATGGTGATCTTTTAGCCGATGCAGGACTTAAATGAAGTTGAGATATTCCAGCCTTGCAAGAAATGTAAATAAAATGGAGATATTTCAGTCAATGCAGGATTTAGATGAAGTGGCTATATTTCAGCTGTGCAGTAAATGTAACAAAAATGGCGATCTTTCAGCTAATAAAATGCAAAAGGTGGCAATCTTTCAGCTGATGTATGACGTAAATAAAAGGGCGGCGATCTTTCAGCCCATGAAAGTGTATAAAAAAGGAAGCTATATTTTAGCCGATGCAATGAGATGGTGATCTTTCAGCTGACGCATGATTTAAATTAAGTGGTAATATTTCAGCTATGCAGAATGGAGGTAGAGCTTAACCTCAGAAGGCAGAAAGGAATCTTTATGCAATGCAAAAAATTCAGATGGAGGTAGAGCTTAACCTCGGAAGGTAGAAAGGTAGGCTTACACAATGCAGAAAAATGCAAATGGAAGTAGAGCTTAACCTCGAAAGGCAGAAAGGTAGCCTTAAGCAATGTAAAAAATGTAGATGGTGGTAGAGCTGAATCTCGAAAGGTGGAAAGGTAGATTTATGCAATGCAGAAAAATAAAGATGGAGGTAGAGCTTAACCTCGGAAGGCAGAAAGGTAGCCTTATACAATGTAGAAAAGTAAAAAGCGAATAGTAGCAAAATTCTTAGTTGATGGCTAGGTAGCTAATAGCTGATTGTGATATTGTAACTGTTGGGTATTTCGTGCACGGATAACAAATGCGAATAGGTAATGGCTCTGAGGGTTGTATTCCCAAAGAGTATGAGTATGTAAATGCATTTGGTGATTTTCAACTTGGGTGCCTACATCCAAATAAAATATCATGATTTTTGTTGAGGGGAAAGGTTAGTTCGTATCCTCGTGAACTTTGCTTGTCTTACATGACTCCTTTTTCAGTGATGTTGTGTAGCACTTGGGTAGCGCTTCTAAACAGAGCAATTTGGTAATATACCTGCGTGATTTAGCAAAAAAAATAACATATATAATAAAAAAAATTATTTTCTTTAGATGAACCGACGATGATGACGCGGTTCAAGACATTGCAACCTCTCTTGCTCCAGAATTTTAAGGGTTCTCCTCCAAATTTTACACCAGTTTATTGGGTCGATATTTCTGACGGCTGCTTGCGATGATCGGCTGAAGGTACTTCGAAATTTGAGGGTCCTCCTCAAAATTCTGCCCCAGTTTTCAATTGTAGGGGGAATGAAATTTTTATTGAATTGTGATTGAATCCACAGGCTGCCTACGTATCCCCTCTTGAACGGGAATCAGGTCAGACATAGTTCAAATTACATCATATAGAAAAACAGAAGATTACACATACTTGTGTTTGATTGCATCTTAATTGATCGGTTTTGGCCAAATTTCCCCATCCATTTCTACAAGTATAGGAGCTCCTCCTGTCAGAACCCGATGAACCATGTATGGACCCTGCCAATTGGGAGAGAATTTCCCGTTAGCTTCATCTTCATGCGGGAAAATATTCTTTAAAATCAGCTGCCCTGGTGTGAACCGTCTCGGCTTGACTCTCTTATTGAAAACATTAAACATTCTATTCTAATAAAGTTGATTGTGGCAAATTGATTTCGATATCTTTCTATCTATAAGATCTAATTACTCGTACCGACTCTTCATATATTCTGCATCGTCAAGCTTAGCTTCTTATATGATCCTCAAGGAAGGAATTCAAACTTCATCAGGAATGACTGCTTATATACCGTAAACCAACATATACGGGGTTGCCCCGGTTGATGTGTAGAGCATTGTAGGATACCATAATAGAGTGAATATTAGCTTGTCGTGCCATTGTTTATGCTTTTCTATCATTTTCCTTAATATCTTCTTTATGTTCTATTTGGCGGCTTCTACGACTCCGTTCATCTAAGGTTTGTAGGCTATAGAATTCTTGTGTTTGATCTTGAAGATCTCACACATAGCTTTTATCAAATCACTGTTGAGGTTGGAACCATTGTCAGTAATGATTGATCCAGGAATCCCGAATCGACAAATGATACGATCACGGACAAAGTCTACCACGACTTTCTTAGTCACTGCTCCGTAAGATGCTGCTTCAACCCATTTGGTGAAATAATAAATTGCCACTAGAATGAACCTGTGCCCGTTTGATGCGGCTGGCTCGAAAGGTACGATAACATCCATTCCCCAAGCGGTGAATGGCCATGGCGAACTTGTTGCATTAAAATTTTTCGGAGTCACTTTTATCATGTCTATATGGATCTGACAACAGTGGCACTTTCGGACATATTGGATGCAGTCCGTCTCTATTGTAATCCAAATAACACATCCAGAGTATCTTCTTGCCTAAGACAAAACCATTCATGCGTCGGCCATAGGTCCTAGCATGAATTTCTTTTAGTAGTTAAGATGCTTCCTTTGCGTCGACACATCTTAACAATCCCAAATAAGGAGTCTTTCTATACAGGATTCTCCCACTATGAAAGAAGTTGTTGGATAACCTCCGAAGTGTATGCTTCTGAGTAGGATTTGTGTGCTCGGGATATTCTCCTTTTGCCAAATATTCCTTGATATCATGAAACTATGGCTTTCCGTCTGGTTCCTCTTCAACATGAGCACAGTAAGCTGGCTAATCATGAATCTTCACTGGAATAGGATATATGAAGTTCTTATCTGGATGCTGAATCATAGATGATATAGTTGCCAATGCATCAGCAAACTCGTTCTGGACCTAGGAACATGCCGGAACTCTATCTTTGTGAATCTCTTCCTCAACTCTTGTACATGTGCAGGTATAGGAGTATGTTGGAAGTCTTAGTTTCCCATTCTTCTCGGACCTGATGTACAACAAAGTCTGAAACCCCAATAACCAGCAACTCTTGGATGTTCATGTCAATGGCCATCTTAAGCCCTAAGATGTAGGCTTCTCACTCGTCCATATTGTAAGTGCAGTGGAACCTGAGTTTGGCGAATATTTTGGATAATGCTGGCCGATTTTTGATACTAGGACTGCTCCAATGCCAACCCATTTAAATTTTCTGCTCCGTCAAGAAACATCCTCCAACCATCACAGGATTCTGCAATGTCTTCTCTTACAAATGAACCTCTTCATCCAGAAAATACGTCTTTAAGGGCTCGTACTCTCTGTCCACAGGGTTTTCTACAAGGTGATCTGCTAGTGCTTGTCCCTTGACTATATTCTGGGTCACAGAGACAATGTTGAATTGACTTAGCAGGATTTACCATTTGGCTAGCTTGCTAGTGAGCATGGGCTTCTGAAAGATGCACTTCTATGGATCCATCCTTAATATAAGATATGTAGTAAAAGCACATAAATAATGCCTCAATTTATGAGCTACCCAAGTTAGGGCACAACAAGTGCATTCCAATAGAGAATACCGAGCCTTATACGGGGTGAACTTCTTGCTGAAATATTAGATGGCCTGCTCTTTTCTCCATGTTTCATTATTCTTCCCCAGAACATAACCAAACGCTCCATCTAGCACTGCAAGGTATATTAATATGGTCTACCAAGCTCGAGCGGAACCAATACCGGCAGTATTGACTAGTACTCCTTAATTCTATCAAAGGCCTTTTGGTAGTCATCTGTCCATTTGATAGCGGCGTCCTTCTTTAGCATCTTAAAAATTGGCTCACAGATGAGTGTAGACTGTGCTATGAACCATTTGATGTAGTTAAGTCTCACTAAGAAACTCATTACTTCTTTTTTTGTTCTTTGGCGGTGACAATTTTTGAATAGCTTTGACTTTTGATGGATCCAATTCTATCCTTCAACAACTCACAATGAACCCAAGCAATTTTCCAGCTGGAACCCCGAATGCACATTTTGCGGGATTCAATTTCAGGTTGTATCTTCTTAGTCAATTGAAAATTTTCCTTAATTTTTCCATGTGATCAGCAGCTTTCTTGGACTTTATGATGATGTCATCTACATACACTTCGATCTCCTTAATTATCATGTCATGGAAAATAGTAGTCATGGTCCTTATGTAGGTAGCCCCATCATTCTTTAACCCAAAAAGCATCATCTTGTAACAATATATCCCCATGGTGTAATGAAGGTCATTTTCTCAGCAGCTTCTTCATCCATCCATATCTGATGGTACCTAGCAAAACAATCGACGATTGAATGCAGCTCATGCTTGGCGTAGTTGTCAATCAGCATGTGTATATTTGGCAATGGGAAGTTTTCTTTGGTACTGGCTCGGTTGAGGTCTTGGTAGTCGACACAGACTGTAACATTCCCGTCTTTCTTCGATACCGGTATGATGTTGGCTAAACATATCGGATACTCTACTATCCTAAGAACCTTAGCTTTTACCTGCTTAGTGACTTCTTCCTTGATTTTAGAACTCATATCTGGCTTGAACTTTCTGAGCTTTTTTTTTATTGGCGGACATGCCAGATCAATCAGAAATTTGTGAGCCACAATAGATGTGCTTATATCAATCATGCCATCGTATGACCATGCAAATATGTGTTCATACTCTCTTAGGAACTCTTTATATTCTTTCTTTTTTGACGGTGACAAATAGACGTTGATTCATGTTTCTTTGATGTTTTCTGGATCTCCCAGGTTGACAATCTCAGTCTCGTCAAAGTTGGACTTAGGCCTATTTTCGAAATTCTCAACTTCCTAATCAATCTCTTCTGGTTATCGTCTACCTTTAAATCAATATCTATTTGTTTCATTGTCTCATTGCATGTCACAGTCATTGATTCATCAAGTAAAGTAATGGTAATGCTGTTTGAGTAAAGTAATGAAAATAATAAGCGTAAGATTTATAAGAAACTGAAGTACTTTAATAAATTCCATGAATGTTTTGAACGTCAGAGCTCTTTTTAGCGAAAAATAAAAAATGCGAAAGGAAAATAAACTAGTAAAACAAAATAGTGTATGGTCCTTTCTTCAGCCTTGCTACCCCAAGGCGTACTGCACTTTGGTGGTTTTAACGGTCCAGTTATCGAGGCGTGCTCCTTGGTTTATGACCTGTATGGAAGGGACTTCCTTCCCCTCCTCCTAAAAAATAATAGAGTACTCCAAATACTTTATTGCTACTAGTGCTTCCTCTTCTTCTGACCCATAGGTGATTTCGGCTGGTTGGAAAGTCTGCTCCAGATGGGGTATCGGCTGCTCCAATGGATAGTAAGGACCATGCTAGGGTGGCGACCTGTGGTTGAATTCATTCCAAGTGTAATCATACCCTAATCCAAAGATGGTGCCATGTTTCTTGAGCTTGATAGGCTTAACAATTCCCTAGAGACTCTTGCCGAGTCCTTTTCCAGGATCACACCCTCTCTAATTCAGTATGCTTTAAATTTTGTTGTCCCACCATTTATCCTTATCGACGGTGTTGACTCGCTCGATGTGTGTGTAGGTTTCTCTGCCTATCTTTCTTCTTCATCCGATTGCTGAGATGGTCTGATGACTATATATGAGACTGCTACTGTCGCCATGAAAAATAACCTCATCGCGATTCCATTCAAACTTCACTGCATTATGTAGGGTTGATGCTACAGCCCCAGTGGTATGAATCCATGGTCGTTCCAGAAGCAAGTTGTAAGATAAAGGTACGTCTATCACTTGAAAATCAACATCAAACAAAATAGGCCCTATTTGTACACATAAACTAATTTCACCACTAGTAGACCTCTGAGACTCGTCGAAATCCTTAAAGTTGATGGTTCCGTCCTTGATTTTATGTAGCCCTTTTCCTAATATCCTGAGTTTTAGCAACGGGAAGATGTTGAGGTTGGAACCCCCATCGACTAGGATCCTGGTAATAAAATAATCTTCGCACTGCACAGTGATATGCAATACCTTATTATGACTCAATCCTTCCTGTGGAACCTAATCTTCGTGGAAAGTGATTTTGTGACTTTCCAACACTTGACCGACCATGTTTTCCATTTCTTCTCTAGTTATTTGGCTTGGTACATATGCCTCACTCAACACCTTCAATAAGGCATTTTTGTGTGCATCAGAGCTATGTAGCAAAGCCAGGATAGATATCTGGGCCAGTGTTTTGTTCGGATGGTCAATGACAGAGTATTCCTCTTTTTGTATCTTTCTCCAAAGATCATTGGGCCCGATTTTAATAATGGCTTGTTGACTAGAGGTTTGTTTACTTTACTCAGCCAAGTATTCCTGGGTATTAACCCTGCCGATTCTTGTCATACCTTGAGCCGCGACTACTTTCCCTATCCTGGCTTTCCCCGTCATTCTCACCTCGGCTGTGTAATCCCATTGTATGGATTTTGTGTGGAATGGAGCTATCATCGTTGCTACTGGAGTCGGCACCCTTGCTTTGGTAGGTAATACAACAACTTCAAATGGCTCAAGCGCCTTTATGGACAAAACTCGACCTAAATTGGTATTGGCGTCTTTACAGAGGCTGACGTTTCAATTGGTACGAACATATTCACCCCAACATTTTTAGAAGGATAAATTTGACCACAATCGGATTAAGTGTGACGGTTGGTTTCTTATTGTCACCTTTCGTGATCAAACCGATTGATCCTTTGGGATCCCACTCGTCCTCTATTTCAATCATATGAATACCTCCACTCTTTTGGTCTAGTAGAGGGTTGTTGCGGACATTCAGAGCAGGCTCCTTTGCAATGATGATCCCGTTGTCAATCAAAGCCTGGATATTGTCCTTCAGAGAGCGGCATTCATCAAGGGTATGCCTCTTTATGCCAGAATGGTATGCGAAGGTTTAATTTGGGTTGACCCATTGGGAATGGTTTTTGGGGGTTATAGTAGGGATAAGGGTGACCTAACCAACAGCTCTGATTCTTTCATACAGCTGGTAGATTGGTTCAGCAATGGAGGTATATTATTTGGGAGGTCTACGGTCAAACTTTGGTCATGTTCTAGAAACGTTTTGGCGAGTAGGAGGGGATTGATAGTGGGATAGGTGAATACTGTAAGCTTGGTAGACGTGTGCGAGTTGGGAATATCTGGGTGAAACAGGTTGGTATGTGGCAGGTGGAGGCCATTTATATGTCGGTGGTGGAGCTTGGTAAGAAGGTGCGGGTGTTTGGAAATTTAGAGTGGGTTGATATGTAAGTGGAGATATCGGGTAGGTTTGGTATTTGACAGGTGATTTGGTTCTCTGTGCAACCATTACGGCACTTACGTCCCTATTTTTGGATGTACCACCGGACTGCAGAGCCTTCTTGGTGGCTTTCAAAGCTTCAAAGTTAGTAACCATACCACTCTTGATGCATTCTTCAATCCTTCTCCTAGCTTGATTATGTTAGAAATTTATGGTTATCGATCAACATCGGTCTTTTATTGTGTTGCGGATCCTGAGCCCGGATGAAAAATTTGTTCATTTGTTCTTCCCCTATAGCAGGTCAAACCTTAGAATCCTCGCAGAACATTTATATGAGTTTCTTCTTTAAGTTATGAATGTAAAACACATCTAGTACATTTTCCATGTTGAACCTGAAACTATCCATGAATTCCGACGTCATACTAACCCAGTTTGACTACTTCTTTGGGTCTTGGATAATGTACCAAGAGAGTGTATCTCCTTTCAGGCTCATTATGAAAAGTTTCACCCGAATCTTCTCATCATTTCCTACTCTGACAAGCTTGTCGCAGTATGTCCTCAAGTGAACCCTAGGATCCTCTATACCATCGAACATTTCGAACTTAGGAGGTTTGTACCCCCTCGAGCTTTTCGACATCGGGTTATATGCGTATATCTTCGTATTTTAGCCCCTCAATTCCTTTACTACCTTCAACGCCTTGGATCCTGGTAGTCAGCTTCTTAAGTTCTTTAGGCAAATTTTTGATGAGTGAGTCTTTGTTATCATACTCGGGTGTGCTTGAGATAGCTTGAGTAGGATGCAGCACAGTTTCTACATAGATGGGGTTGGTGGTTATTTGTGGCGGTGTGGGATTCTATGTAACTTCTGCGGCGGCAAAAGAAAATGACAGACTTGCCAAATTTTGGACTTGATCCAGTTCTTCCTAAAATTTCAATAGTTTCTACTCGAGTTGGGATGCACTTTCTTTGGAGCCCTAAGTACCCTGAGTTATCTCTACCCGTTCAACTAAGTTTTCCTTTCTGATGTTGCTCAAAGCTTCCATCTTTCCCTTGTTCTTGTTTCTAATAGAACTAGGAGGAGGAGCGGGTGGAGGGCCCTTGGATCTTGTGGGATATGATGGTGATGCCAGAGTTCATGAATTAACCTTTGGGGAGGGGACCTCGTTGTGCCTGAGGTAGGCCTAGCGACAAGTAAATTTGGAGAACATAGAATTCTAAATGCCTCATTTCATTGATAAGAAAATAAGACGAATTCCAAAACGACACTAAATAAAATGTCCCTAGTGGCCATTACATTTTCAAAGGAAAAGAAAAGTCCTATCAATTTTGTCACATAAAGACCTTCCCTAGATTTGGCAGTGTTGGTTCCCTCGTACAGCTCTCCCAGATCGTGCAGTCTTAGTAGCAAGTAGGCACTGCCTAGATATCCGCCTTCATTTCTTTCATAAACTCGGTAGTCATTGACCTTCTTCAAAAATTTCTTTTCCAGTTCTACTATGCCTTGCTCAAAGCGGATCAGTCATCTGTTGGCGCTAACAACCATATCCCTCCATTCTCCAATTAGTTTTTTATTGGCTTCTTGTATTTCACGGTGCTCATTTTCACATTTCCGCACCCTCTTGCATAGTTGGTTGTATTTTACCCGTGCTTCAGCCCTTTTATCAATGATCCTGTGACCTCAAACAAACCCGAGGCTGACCCAAATCATTGTGATTGTCTTCCAGCTAGCCTAAATAGTTTGGGAAATAACCAGCATGGTAGCAATCTAGCTCGATGATGTCTTTTCTTAAGTCAATTTTGCAATGCAACATATGCTAAGCCTGGAACATGTATGGACATCGTCATCCTGGAAGTTGGCTTGAAAGTGACTCATCTTGTCGACCCTTAGTAAAACCCGCTTTCTACCTACCTATCTCATAACCCAGATAGGGACATATGGATAGGTCCCTCTCAAACCAACCTGTATCAGAAATGGCGCATCCCTAGACCGAATGATGAATTCTTCAGTAGGGAACTACTTGAACATCCATTTCACCCGGTCCTCAGTACAATTGTCAGAGTTTGACCCGTTCTCTAGAATTTTCTGGTCGGACGAACATGTTTGGCATGTAATTCATTCATTTTGGGTGATCAAAGGCAATATGATCGTCATAGTCTCTATAATGGATTTCCTGGCAGTACTCACCCTTTTAGAGGTATTCCATGAGCCATAATTGGAGTAGCAAATTACAACCCTCGAAATGCTTGGCTCCCCATTGACACCTTTCTAGGGCTCGGTATATTTATACAACTATCATTAGCACAAGACTGAAAGGATTTCCTTTAATTCCTTTCAGCTTTGGTGACCCCGGCTAGCCTGGTATAGATTCTTTTTTTTTCTTTATTTGAAACACTATCATCCCCAAGAAACAGAATATGAAGACAAAGACTTTTCGATGGATGTGTCCCAATGAAGTTAGGGCGAACTCGTCAGGATAAGTAAGGTAAGATTTGTTGTGACTGTACATTGCATACAAATTGTCAAATGGAATGTATGACTCCTTCAGACATGTCAAGTCGGGATTCCTCTTTAGACCCATCATTTTGAGAAGACCCCTACCATTGTGATTTTCTAGCATTAACAACCTGGAGCTTCCCATGGTATCCCAGCCAGTCCTCCTATTTCCTCAAGCAAAGGTGTCATTTCAAGGTCCCCGAAGCGGAACACAGACCTATCGCCATTCCATAATAGAGTAGAAGCCTCTATGATTTTGTTGTTAGGTCAGATTTGTAGAAGAGAAGGAAAATTTCCCATATATTTGCGGACGAGAGTCTGATCACTGGAGTGAAGGTCTTCCCACCAACTTAGTAACCTTTGGTAGATGTTGGTTACCATGCCGAATCTGGGGACTTCTTGCCTCATTTTCTTCAAAAGATAGTGTTAGGCCCTTACCCCCGCCAGATTCGACTATTTAAATATCAATAATTAGCATATGAATTATTTTGTTCTCCAAATAAATGCACAGAATGTGGTAGCGTCCATTTCAGATTTCAGTGAAACCCCGTGGACTTTGGTTAAGGCTGTCTTAAGGAGTCATTATGTGGACAACATACCTGAATCAGCTAGGTTCGACAGTGATGCATGCACAATTAAAAACAATAAGGTTTCTATAGGGTGTTAGACAGGTACCCTTGAGCGGACAACTCAAGAGGGAAAGGCATGGAACTATCGACTACACCGTTGATTTACTAGTTTTACCGCAAAATGCCTTTTCCAAATTTAGGGGGTAATGACATCGGAAGGGCACAACCACTCATTATAAGCATTGTTATGGTATTTGTTTGGAACGAGAAGAATATAATGTTGAATATACAATTACAAGAATTAAACAAGTTGTCATGTATTTGCATGTTCATAAAGTAATGATTACAATAATTGCTCATGATTACAACAATATTAAAGGATAGTGGTAAAAGAAAGTATTAAAGAAAACTGACTCAAACGCATATAAGGGGATACGGGTATGTGGAAATTCACAACATCAACAGATGCAAAGAGAAGAGCATATTCAATACTGAACATAAACAGCAAAGTAGACAAGATTGTAGAAACTATGAAGTAAACATATAGGGATGCGGTTGAAAAAAAATTTAGAACATACCAGTTTCAGGGAAACAAGAAGAGAAAAGCAGTAGTACATCCCAATTGCAAGCAAATAGCCAAAAGAACTCAGAAGAGAGCATGGGAGTATTGAAATTGAGAGTGTAAGAGTAAGTAATTGAGGGCGTAGGTGTTGAACTCAAGTTGTCTTAAAGAGTGTTGAATTGGGAGTGTCAAAGTGCAGAAGGATCGTCCCATTTTATAGTGCAGCAAGCAAGTAAGAAAAGGTAAGAAAATTGTTTTGAAATCAATTACAGAAGATTTCCCTTTAATTAAAGCATTCTCATTCGAACAGATAAAAGACAATTAAGGAAATATTTTGATTAAAATATTTTCCAAAGTAGCACAAGGACGGTAAATACACAGAAGTTTATTTAAGGCAAAAGTCTGGTGGTACACGGTTTGTGAGAATAAGGAAAGGGAATCAATCAAACAGCCAGTAAAAATCAAAATTGCAGGCTTTGTTCGAATGAACCAAGTCAGGAAAAGTGAGGAAGGGGTTTTACTTAAGGAAAATAAATAATAGTCAATCAAACCAAAAGAGATTCTGAATTCAATCATGAGTTGGCAAAAACCTTTTGGAAGGAAGAACTCCTCACATATAAAGCATGCAGACATATCAATAAGGAAGAATTGTCATGCTAATTAAAAATGACTAGTATATAAAAGTCTAGAGTCATAACAAAGAGGTTCAAATTCAGTTTATAGGCTCTGATATAGACTGAGAGTCCAGGGTTCCAAAGTAGAACCCTAGTCGAAAATCAAACTCAAAAACCTCCAAATCCTAGGGTTTCAACTTGAATTTGATGCATAGATGAGAAGGCCAACAAATGCATCAGGCTCAGAGGTCTCTTTCCAAGACTCATGAGACACAAACAAATGCAATGACATGTTTTGCATCAAAGTGAAAAAGCTGATTTAAAGCACAAAGAACATGTTTTAAGAAAAGCTCGGAACTTAAGCAAGTTCAGAAGAGAAAGGGGTGGTATAAACTTAAGAAACAGTAGATGAAACATGTTTAAAAAGAACTTGAACAAAATCCAGTAAAGCAAACAAAATCTAAGAACTCAGTAGGAAACACATACAATAGAATAATACTAAAAGTATAGCAAAGAACAGATAGAAAAAAATAACAAAATTTGACATGCGAGCCTAGTCTAGAGGCACGGTAGAGTACAATGTACATAAGAGTCATGAATAGTAGAAAGAAAGCAGAAAAACAACACATGCGTGGTAAAATATAGAATAGGAAAACACACATAAAGAAGAGAAGAGAAAGAATCAGAAAGACATTTTGAAAGCCTTTGAGAAACCCTAAGTCGAACGGAAGCAACTTTTGAAAGAAAGGATTGAGGAAAACGTTTTAAAAATCCAATAGAACAAGGTATAGCATAAATCAAAGAAAACAAAAAGAAAAGAACCTTGAATAAGCTAGGGTTTCAGAGAAACCCTAGAATTGAGAAAGGGTTGGAAGAAGGTCCGATCTTGAGTTAGATAGGTCGGAAATAGGATCCGGATGCTCGGATACGCCGGAGCATATCCAGAGAGGCCTCAAAACGACGGATCTGAGAAGATCTAAACGGGCATCGTTGAGGTCAGACCCCGAAACTTCGAATGTCCAAGGCTAAAGGTGGGGGGGAGGGGTGAGTACAGACCATCCATGGCCTGAAGAGCCATGGATTCCGATGAAAGTGTGGTTGAAAGGGGTAGAAAATGGCTAGGGTTCCGAAGAACCTTTGATAGTGTTTTGAGGAAAGGTAGCATTCAGAGGCGGTAGACCAAATGAAATGAGGGGATTAAGTTAGGGTAGGCGGAATAAAAATTCAAGGAGCAATCCTGGCCATTGATCAAAATGATAAACGGCTTGGAATAAAAGAGAGGGCCAGGCGGGTTAACCGGTTGGGTCGGGGTTTGGTTAAAAAGGAATTGGGCCGGTCCAATTGGGGGTTACGGTTGGGTCAATTAGAGTGTCAATTTTAGCTATAATTAAAATGTGAATGGGGCTGCAATTGAAACGAATTTAGGTTAAATATTAAAAAACCAGTTTTCCCTTTTATTTTATAAAAATAGTAAAATTGATTGTGAAACTAAATTAAAAGTATTGAATGATCAAATAATATATAAATATTAATTTAAAAATACTGGAACAAATTTTATAATTATAAAATGCTATTAAATCTTAAAGTAAGCTAAAATTACAATTATATGCAATTTAGCTTTTAAAATACCAAATAAATTTGTCAATATATATATATATATATATATATATATATATAAATTACCTTAACTATATTTTGGTATAAATTTGGGATTAAAATAAATTATTCATCAAAATTTATAATTTTGGGAATAGTTATTAATTTTTGTATTGCTAAAATAGATGATAAATTGATTTTAAAAATCTCTAAAAATTAGAAAGAAAAAATGCAAAAATACTTTGGTATGCTCATATTTGATTATACATGTTATATTAAAAGAATTTTGGATATAAAAGTACATAGGAAAAAATTGGGTATCAACATTGAGAAGGTCAAATTTTTTAAAATACATGTATTTGATCACGTTCGACCCCATTCCAAACACTTCTCTAAATTATTTTTGGATGCTGAAATGGGAATGGATCCTTGCGAGAATAAAAAGGTGTCTGGGGAAGAGGTATATCAGTGTTACATTTAGAAATTTTCAAGATCGTCTAGGCAAGGTGACACTCCTCGATCGAGATCCAAAAATTGCATGATTTGATTAATTTTTGGCTCACGGGAATTTGTACTGCCAAAATAGCACAATCATAATCTTTAAGTAAAACTTAGAGTTAAATTCAGAAGCTCATGGTGGAGGCAAAAAATGATTCGCATAGTGCCACGATTTTAAATCAAGCGCTTGCTGGGAGGAAATCAAGCTTTATTGCTTTTTTTTATTTATTTATTTTTAGTTTATACTATTGTATTATTATTGTATTTTTTTTTTCATTTCTCTAGGAGCATTGGAAGCAAGACAATTGGAATAAAGCAAAACCAAGTGAGATGGTGAGAGCTAAGTGTGGGGTGCCCGCACAAAGAATCGAGTCTGGAAGAAGTCTGAGTACCCCATGAACTTTTAATGCTTCGGCCTATAGCATACCAGAGAGTTTCTCTTGCCTTCTTGTATTTATCTCCAATGCATAATTTTAAGTGTAGGGTGAAGAGACTGTTTGGGTGGATTCCTAGGCAAGTTTAGTTGTGTTACTTTATATGCATTTGAATTTTTTTTGTAAAATGGTTAGAAATAATCCCTCTTGGGTTTTGTTATGACCACAGTTATTTTTCAACGGACGACATTTTGAAATAGGTAGTAATTATTTTTAAAGAATTTTCAAAAAGTTTTGGACTTTCCCAACAATGGACTTCTTGGACAGTTTTCTTGAGGGTTTAAAGTCTAAAGAAAAATAAAAAAAGATTTTTTTATTTTTTTCCCACTGATAATAGAATGGAAGAACTTGAGTATTTATGCTTTTTGACATGTTTTATATTTGGTCTTAGAGCTGGAGCATTTGCTATCAGTACTTTCTTTTTTATTCTTTTTACTATATGCCTTTGAGAGTATATGTAATAATTTTGACGTTTTGGATCGTCTATTGACTTATATTGTTACTTCCTAGTGTTTGGATTATATGATGATTATGCTAGTTGCTTTAACTTGAGAGTGGGGTGTGATCCGTCCTGAGTAAGTCATATGAATTGTTGAGGTGAGATTTTGGTTGTACTCTGTGCCATCATTTGTTAGTCTAGAACTTGCTCCGTATGTGAGTCGAAGCAAAATGATAACACTAGTAAGTTTAGGAACTGATATAGACGTTTGTTTATCCTTCAGTCTATTTGATAAAGATTATATTTTATTAGCCCATTTGAGAATGTAAATCATTTTTTTGGTACCCACATTAAAAGACGAATCTCCTTTGTTCTTAATTAAATCTTTGTGAACTTTTACCTCCGAAAGAACTTAAGTCGCTATAAGAGGAGAAAAAGAGATTTGGTAGTCTTTGAGTGGAACCATAAAAAGGCTAAAGCTACATGTGTGTATTGAGAGAGCCACTAGCTAAAAATACCAATTTATGGAAGATGTTGAAAAGCTTTTAAGAAAAGAAAGAAAGAAAGAAAAAGAAAATAGGAAATAAAAAAATCCCTCTAATTCACTTTGATATGTTGTAGTGCTTATTTAGATATGCTTAAATTTAATGGGTTATGTTATTATTTCGTAGAGGTATGTTGAGTGATCATGAATAGGATATGCTTAAAAGTTAAAGTATATTATATTAAAACTGCTTAGGAGGGTTACTCACTATTATCCATATATATGATGCCCTTCTCTTAGCCTACATTACAGCCCACTAAGACCTAATAGATCCTAAACTTTGCGAGCTTAAATTAGTAGATACTCACATTACGGCCAAGCCTATGGTATGAGCTTTAAGGGAACATGAGTTTCTTTGTGAGAGTGAGCGAATTCTTTCATTGTACGAGTCCTTAAATTATACTTGAATTCATATTTGAGAATGCAGACTGATTACTCTCTTTGTTTTGTTGGTGAAGGCACATATTTTACAACGGATTAGTAAGAAACTCGTATCGTTAGTTTGCACAAGAAGCGAGTCACAAAGAGAAATGTAGTGGAGTCAATATTTTATGCTAGGATGTTAGAAGACTCACACAAAAATTTTAAATAATTTTGGCATGAGTTTATAACTTTAGGCAATGTATGAACAATGCATATATTGCATTTTAAGAGTTGATATAAATCATTGTCATTAGTCTGATGTTTGAGTATGTTTTGAAAGGTATTTCTTTCCTATGTGCTTAATTTTAAGTTGCTTGAGGACAAGCAAGAGTTTAAGTGTGGGGTGGTGATGAATGATGAAAAGTGAGTATATTTGCATATTAATTCTTGTGTGAGTCGCGGGAGATTTACATGGTTTGTGAAGTGAAATATACTCATTATGCGTTTCTTATACGTAGGAACGTGTTTGGATGATAAATGATCAAAAGATAACAACTCGACACAAAAACAAGAGGTGGAAAGAATTAGGAGCTTGTCCAATTTCGTTCGTGAAATGAAAACTGACTCGAAAAGGAGAAAAATGAAGGCATAAAACAGCAAAGTGAAGAAAAGGCACGGATCGCTTCGCGAATTGAAAAATAGCAAAAGCTAAGTACGCATATATGGGTGCGCCAAGCGTGAAGGCAGATGCGGATTCCAACTCTCCTATCCGATTTTGGATTGCCTTCGATATCCCTCCACCCTACGTAAGCCATATAAGTACATCCTAAAACATAACTTTGGGGGATGGGACACTACTTCAGGGTTACACAACACTTTTGGATGTACTTGTATTTCACATATTAATATGAGTAGCTAATTTTTTATTTACGGTTTTGATCAAACCTTTTGGAAGATGAATTATTGTTAAGTTTGAGTATAATTTAGCCTTTGAATTCTTTACTTGTTCAATTACGTGCTTATTTATGTGAATTGAACGGACATCAATTGACTGTACCTATTTATTATGTATTGCTTTGGAAATGGTACATATTTCGATAATTATTGAACAACGTTACTTCTAACGTATATAGGGAGTCACTACGACAGGTTTAAATGTGGGTCTAGGAATAACAAAACCTTGACGTGGTTATAGTGAGCGGTAAGATTGTGCCAGCTAGCGTAGTTAGAGCCGTCAATATGGGTTTGGCCCATTGGGCCGGCCCAGCCCAGCCCATGATTTAGTAGGGTGGGACTAGAATTTTTGGAGCCCATTCAAAAATGAGGCTTTTAAGCCCGGCCTGAGTAAGCCCTTGGCACGTGAGGCTTGACTGATGCTGGGCCGCGCCGACTCGTGGGCCTAATAAAAATATATATTTAAAATATATAAAATAAAAATTTACATGACAAAAAATAATAAGAAGAGTATCCCAAGCTTTAAGTTTTAAATTCATCATATTAAAAAATCAAAGTCTAGAAACGTTAATTAGTTTTAAAATTTTGATTATTCTTAATATTTAACTAATTAATATTGCAAATGAATTATAAATGTAAATTAAAGTGAAGATGTTAACACAAACTTCTAACAAGCGGATTCAAATGTGTTTGATGAAAATCATGTGTTGGATATCCCATAAGCGTCATAGACATTTTACTAGACATATTCTTAGGATGTATTTGCTGGGAAGAATATGTCTAGTAAATTATTGTAGTTGCTATGGTGAGAATTACGACACCTGAAGTACTCACGATCAGTAGAGAATAGTTAGGCTAAATAATAGGAGACGTAGTGAGAATGTTTCGGACAATTGGGTAAATTATAACTCTAGACCTTCTTAATCATGTTTCCATTTTAGTATCTTTAGTTATTAATTTTCTATTTTAATTTGCTAGTTAATTAATTAGGCATAAGAATCTTAATATGTATAACTTATGAATTGTTCAAGCTTGCCTTTTTTGTGATAGTGAACAGTTTAGCTGAACCTTAATTTTCTGTGGAATTCGACTCCTCACTTTTAGACCGAATTATATTTACAACGAACGCTTATCT
Organism: Nicotiana benthamiana; assembly: GCA_034376525.1. NCBI lineage: Eukaryota > Viridiplantae > Streptophyta > Magnoliopsida > Solanales > Solanaceae > Nicotiana > Nicotiana benthamiana. The sequence goes on along the minus strand of CM067325.1, from coordinate 55,621,852 downwards.
TTTTTAGAATCAGAGTCGGGCATGATCAATATACTAATAATCTTCTCTAGGATCCCTTTTCTTTCGTAATGATTTTCTCTTTATGTTGGATAAATCGTCACTAACAAGTTCGAAGTTGGCATTTCAGTAACTCCGTCTTAAAATTGGTCATTCGTGAATTGCGTCCTTCAGTTTTTTAGAGATTTTCAGTGGAGTTGTTAAATTTCTTAAAATAATTGTAGGGTCGTCTTAACAATAAATCATTTGTTATGAAATCTCCTATTTAAGGTGAATGTCTATAATTAGAGAGATTCTAGAGTTCTATTCTTGGTAGATAAATCATCCCCCTCCCTATAAATAAAGGGGTCTTCTACCATTGTAAACCACTCCTAACATTCTCTAAGTATCAATAAGAAGAACTCTCTCTACTCTTCTCTCTATTGCTCTTGTTCTTGCATTATTGTTCTTGTCTTTTATATTATTTCATAACACGTTATCAGCACGAGTCTCTAACCAATTGAAATTTTCGATTGTCTTAACTTTTGTTTGTGTAGGGTTTTGCTTCAAAGAAAGAATGAAGAAAGAAGGAAAAGAAAAAGAAAAAAAAAAAGAGGAACGAGAAACAGAAAACAAAAGAAAGAAAAAAAAAATATTCTGGAAAGCAAAGAAAGAAAAAACGTTGAAAAGAGAAAGAAAGAAAGGAAAGGAAGAAAGGAGAAAACATTGACAATAGAATTGGTATACCTTAAAGGTAAGTATTTTATTTTTCCCTTTCAAATTCTTGAAATTCTATAATTTGATTTTATATACAAACATAGACAACAAAGTTTGATTATAACTCTAAAGGAGTTTGTAAGAAATTATAACCACACGAAGTGGTAAAATCTCTATGTCCTGCCATGATTAAATTCATGTATGATTGTGGGCAAATAATTGAAAATCCGTCCCATTGAATTTGCTCCATTCCCTTTAGAGAATGTGGAAGCAGTATATGATAAGTCTGAAAGAAGACTAAAATATTACCATGAAGGTATCAATGAATATGGACGTGGCAAAGAATTCCGTCCAATTGAATTAGCTCCATTCCCTTTAGAGAATGTGGTAGCAGCATGTGGTAAGTCTGAAAGAAGACAAAATTATTACCATGGACGTGGCAATAGACGAAATTATAATCGTCATTATGGTGATGATGAGAATAATAAAGATTCTCAAAATAATCTTTCACTTTATGAAAGTAATATTTGACATGAGATTGTGTAAAGCACATGATTATGATCCATTCCCTGAAGTGAATGTGATAATTGTAATAGAGCCCGTAAGTATGAACACGCTCTTGATGTAAATTTGTTTTATGTCTGACATTATGAAAAGAAAGTTCGTTGCCCTTGAAATTTCGGGCAACAACTATATGACATGGGTGTTGGATGCTGAAATCCACTTAGATGCTATGGGTCTCGGAGACACCATCAAAGATAGAGAAAAAGCATCCACCCAAGAATGTGCGAAGGCCTTGATTTTCTTGCGCCATCACCTTGATGAAGGTTTGAATATTGAATATCTCACCGTCAAGGATCCACCTATCTTGTGGAATGGCTTAAAGAAGAGATATGACAACCTGAAGTTGGTCACCTGCCACAAGCACGATACGATAAGAACCCAAAAGCAAATAGTTTATAAACTATATATTATCGTTGCGGTGAAAACGGGCACTGGTCAAAGGCTTGCCGTATACCATGACTTTTGGTTGACCTTTATCAAGCATCTCGAAAGAGTAAACGCCCTGAAACGAATTTTGTCTCTGACGACAACTTTGACATCACCCACTTGGATGTGGCAGACTTCTTTGAGCAACCCGAGGGGAAGATAGACCACCTAATCGGTGATGGATCCGTGATGAAAGAAGATGGAGCTATTTGATTTTATTTTACTTGTTTGTATTAGTGAATGAATAAACTAATAGCCATTAGTATTAGCTCGTATTAGTTAGTTCATGATATAATGTTAGTATTAGTTCTTTAGAATGTATCAATATGCTCAAATATCAATAATATTTTTACTTTCCAGTAGAGGTAATCGACTAACCTGAAAAACTAGTCGGTTATCTCATATTTCGCATAAAAACTGCAAAACAATCGATTGTCAATGATCAACAATCGATTGTCTTTAAAACAGTGATCTGGAATTTTTCAAAAATCATCCACAATCGATTGTCTATGTCTAACAATCGATTGTCGTTAGACAGTGTAATCTGGAATTTTTCAAAAATCACCTACAATCGATTGTCTATGTCTAACAATCGATTGTCGTTAAACAGTGTGATCTGGAATTTTTCAAAAATAACCAACAATCGATTGTCTATGTCTAACAATCGATTGTCTTTATACAGTGAGGTCTGGAATTTCTCAAAAATAACCAACAATCGATTGTCTATGTCTAACAATCGATTGTCTTAAGCCAGTGTGATCTGAAGTTTTTCAAAAATAGCAAATAATCGATTGTGTGTGTTTAACAATCGATTGTCAATGTTCAACAATCGATTGTGTGTGTTTAACAATCGATTGTTTTATGAAAATGCTTAAACTGAAAATTTTCAAGCTGCATAGTAATCGATTATGGATAACATATCTGATTTTGTTAGTCAACTGTTAGCAGCAGATTTTGAAAATATTATGTGACACAAACGGATTGAAGTTGTTTATTCTCATGTTCGTATATTTTCTTTTATATGTCAAACCATGGGAAGTAAATTGATTGAAGGCTCCGGAAGAGCAACTGTAACTCTGCCCAAAGGCACGACGTTTATCTTAGAGAATGCAATATTCTCCTCCAAGTCTAAGAAGAACTTGTTGAGTTTTAAAGATATCATTCAAAATGGATATCATATTGAGACAATAGATGAGAATAATCTTGAATTCTTCATGAAAACGAGGCTGCCCATTTCGGTTTGGGTTCACGCAATTTTTGCATGCAGCAATGCTAGTTCGTCGGCTGCCCATTTTGGTTTGGGTTCACGCCATTTTGCATGCAGCAATACTAGTTTGTCGGCTGCCCACTTCGGTTTGGGGTCACGCCATTTTGCATACAGCAATGCTAGTTCGTCTCTGACTGACGAATTGACACAAATATTCCCCGTTGCAATTGGTTTTGGGTCATGGACCCAATATATCCCATTTAAGAATCTTTGGATGCGCAGTATATGTGCCTGTAGCACCGCCATCCCGCACCAAAATGGGTCTGCAAAGAAGGTTAGGAATATATGTCGAGGTTGAATCGCCCTCCATTATTCGCTACCTCGAAACATTGACAGGAGATTTGTTCACTGCACGATTTGCAGACTGTCAATTTGATGAGACACTTTTCCCAAAATTAGGGGGAGAAGTTGGTGAAACCAAACGGGAAATTTTGTGGAAAAATGCATCATTATCTCATCTTGATCCACACACCTCTATTTGTGAAAGAGGCACAAAAGATTATCCATTTGCAAAGAATAGCAAATCAAATGCCTGACGCATTTATAGATTTGAAAAGGATAACAAAATCACATATCCCCGAAATGAATGTGACAACATTTGATTCACGAATACATATTCATTATTGGAAGAATATGAACATGAAATTGGTATTGAATATACCACACTCACCCCTAGAAGGAGGTTTGAGATGTTACCACACTCACCCCTAGAAGGAGGTTTGAGATGATATATGGCATGAATGATCGTTGGTCACGTACCTATTGTACGACAAAGTATTTTGGAAATATGACTATTAAAGGACAACGATAATGCAAGAAACATATCTTGCATATAAGTTTGACATGACCATAATGGTATAACTTTCTCTTTAAGAAAGATATTCACCACATGGATGTTGATGAATCTGTGATAGTACAAAATTAATTGAGAGCTCTAGAAGAGCCAATTATTACTATGTTGGAGAAACACAATTGAGTATTGTGTTGTAGTAAGTCTCAAAGAAACTTATTCAGTTTCCAAAGTACACGCGAAAGCAATTGATTATATTGAGACTATAAATAAAGGAAGGCATTGATATCTCCTATTACTACAACTTGTAGCGAGGTAATTTGCATATGAAAAGCTACCCGCTTTGTTCTCCAGTTTGTACTACACAAAAGAAAGAATGCCACAATAAAGTGGATATCTATTGGTTTAAAAACCCATGTCATAATAAACCTGAAGTTTATTGATAAGTGCACATGTCATGGTGTAAATTTGAAGTTTACCAATATTGATAATTTGTTCAGTTAGCATTCGTGTTAGCCATCTCATTTTATGTATGATGTGCAAATTCACATAGGTGAATAATAAAGAACTAGAAAGTTCTTTACGAATTCTCTTGTATCACTTGTTCTTATTAATGAACTGACCAACTAAAGAGTTCGGGTTGAAGCCCATAAATTCTGGAAATATCAAAGGTGAATATGGGCCCATTCACCTGCCATGTATACCACATATGATGCATTTATGATATGGTTACATGCGCAATTGTTATTAACCCGCAGCCTGGCCGGTGCTTGCGAGGTAAATTGCTCAGTAATCTAACTTCGAGCATAATTTCCAGATTCTCTACTCAAGATAGTTCATCTTGATAAGTTGGTTTATATCAAAGTTGGTTTAGCAAGATAATTATTGAGTGCTTCCACTTAATAGCTAAACTGTTTCTTGTGAGAACAAAGTTATATATATCAGTTTGATATACGTTGTATACGAGAGTATATTATATTCTCCCTTCACAAGTGGTTCAGGGTTAGGAACCAAATAATTTCATCTTATTATTAATGTGCTGTGTATATTGACATAATAATGCACAAAGATGATTTCCCAAAGTTGAGGAAACAAGTTAGCTTTTCTAACATGAGGGGGAGACATGATAAACACTTGAGAAAAGGTTACATGGGATGAATTATCATTTGTATATGTATATCCCCGAATATCATGATATGAACCTGAAGTTCATAAAAGGGATAATTCAATTGCAACATATTGCAAAGCATGCTATACGCATTTGCTGACCCAAAGAAAGTAACTAAATGGAAGAGATACAATTCAAGAAGAATTGATTCCATATGAAAGACATGTAGTTTTGAACCTATAGTTCAAATGCTTGAAAGTATAAAGTCAAAGGTATGTATAGTCAGTTTTGGATATCTTATTTGTCTAGCATGACATGGAAAACTTGATATGCATCTAAAATCTATTATATGGCTTATATGACTTAACTTGAAAGATTTAAGTTGCTTGAAGCATATGCAATTCTTGGTCCCGAAGTACCACATCCTTAGTACAATTTGTGTACATATGTATCTTGCTATAACTATAAGCATGATGGCATTGAGAATGCATCTATGGAGATATAGAAGAGTTATTCCACGACATTATATGAAGATGTTCATATCTATCAAGAATGATGATTTCAAGGTGCGGAATATTTATTCAAGTCAATATGGTTGATTTATTTATCAAACATCTACAAAAGATCGTTTTGAAGATGATGCACAAGATTGAAATGCAAATGCTCAAGGATATAAATTGATGTACTCATTAGGGGGAGTTAATGCGCGTTGCACTCTTTTTCCCTTACAAGGTTTTGTCCCACTGGGTTTTCCTTGCGAGGTTTTTAACGAGGCAACCAATAGGCGCATATTCAAACATGTGTACTCTTTTTCCTTTCTTTAATTTTTCCCATTTGGTTTTGGTTTTAAGGTTTTAACGAGGCACATTGTTGAATAGACATTAAAGGGGGAGTGTTATGAAATCTCCTATTTAAGGTGAATGTCTATAATTAGAGAGATTCTAGAGTTCTATTCTTGGTAGATAAATCATCCCCCTCCCTATAAATAAAGGGGTCTTCTACCATTGTAAACCACTCCTAACATTCTCTAAGTATCAATAAGAAGAACTCTCTCTACTCTTCTCTCTATTGCTCTTGTTCTTGCATTATTGTTCTTGTCTTTTATATTATTTCATAACATCATTATCATTCTTATATCTTTGTTTCGAAAAATTTGTGGAAAAAAGGAATTAGTAAAACAAACATCCACGTGACGGATAAGTTGCATAACTAATCCAGTGCTACCTACTTACTGTTTTTGTGGAATATTTTTTAAATAATGTTTAATTGCAAAGTTTAGGATAGATCAAAAATCTGAAACTATTTCATTTGCATTTCAGAAAGAAACTGTAAAGTGTTGAGAGGGATATATATGGAGGAGATTCATTATAGCATTTCATAGTCGTTAAATTATAATGTAGTGATACACAAGTGTAGCTTGCTCACTACACCAGGGCCAATTATGTTAGAAATGCCGACATGAAGATAAAGAGAAATTAACAACAAAGGATGATTTTGTTTATCTACAGAAATTACTAGGAAGAAGCAAAATTATAATATCGTGCTAAACTAGATCATATACTATGAGATTGTCAATGACGTCAACGCCTTGTCACTAATATGCAATAATTATTTCAAAATTAAATTAAAAAAATAAAGCAGCTTTAAAATACAAGTAAAACTTTTTGGGAGTTGATATGCTAGAGATTTGGAGTGAAAAACCAAGATGGCCTCTCTCTATACCCCACTTTGGTGCCATCTAAAATCTAGTGATCTTATCCTCTCGATATTTGGGGTATATAGCCTAATTGGTGGGGTTTCTTGACTGCCAAGAATTACACAATTTCAATGTGTTGTTTGCAATAAACAATTAAATCAGTATACACAATTTCATATATACCATACCTTTAAGTATCTTAGGACAAGGTACATTTTTTATTCCAAAAGGTGGAGAGGGTGGGGGTCTCTCACAATTTTGTTTAGATGGACAAATGTGACACCTTTCTAAGTTCCATTCGCTAGCTACTAGATCAAAGCTACTTTATATTTTTGCTTTTGCAGTAGGTGAGATTTTGAAAGTTTGGAACTACAGAATTAGAAATGAACCATCAAAAAGAAAGAAATTATTCAATAAGACCCCTAACTGGAAAAAAAAAACTACTAATAATAAATGATATCAAGAATGGAGGACGTCGTGTCCAAAAAGATCATGCAAAATAATCTAGAATATCTAGTGATTAACTAATTAAATATATGAGTCACCTGAACAATTCAACATATGGTCCCTTCTACTTTAATCATGAATTTTGCATTTTCATTATCTCTTCACATCACTATGATTACGGCGTGTTAATGAATTACTACAACTATAAAATGGCATTCCCATTAAACACACCATACCCTTTACATTTGCCTATCTCTTTTCTCTTTACTTTAATTCTCTTCCTCATATCCTTTTCAATGAAAACCAAAGCAAATCTTATGTTATTTGTGGTCTTGTTCTTGTTCCTGTTACTACATGGGCAACTTTTGAGAGCTTTCGCTCGAGAATGTTGTGGTTCTGGTGGAGGACATTGGGCTAGTCCTATGACACGGGGAGGGACAAAGTTCAAATTTGAAGATCAAATTTCTGAGGAAATTAAGAAAACAGAGGATTATGCTGGAGACCATGATGGCTTTGATGATGTCTATAGACAACACGAAGATATTCCTAGTCCTGGTGTTGGAAACTGAACTGATAAAATCATATATCTTAGAGCCTTCAGACAAACTTTTGTCTCATGAGTACATAAAAGTTACTATTATATATATACTTTGATGTTTGTTTCGTTTTCTATTTCATTCCATATGGTTTGGGATTTACTTAATTAGCGCTTATTCTGGGGTAATGGATACTGGCCTTATCTATTATATTGTGGCCATGTATCACTTAATATTATTTGAATATTATTCAACTTATGTACATTTTTACAGGAATATATATATATATAAAAACATTTGTGATGTATTATATATTGTCGTGCCTCGGGCCTGATTCTTAAATGGAATAAACATTATTTATGTGTACTCATGCTGCTGATTCAATTTGCTCTTTGGAATTTCGTAACGATCCGGTCGGTCGTTTCAAGAGTTACCACTTAATTTTTCTCATTTCTGCTTCTCGTTGCCTTGCTTTAATGTATTACGTGTTATCGGGTTGGTTAGCTCAAATTTCGATAGGTTTTGGTAAGTTTGAGACACTTATTCTCTTTTATGCGAGCTTAAGTTGGAAAAGTCAACCGGAGATTGACTTATGTGAAAAAGGGCTCGGATGTGAATTCTGATGGTTTGGATAGCTTCTGGAGGTGATTTGGGACTTAGGAGCATGGTCGAAATGTGTTTTGAAGGTCTGGAGTAGATTTAGGCTTGAATTGGCGAAATACAAATTTTGATATTTTTCAATGAGAGGCGAAATTTTGATATAAGTGTGGAATGGAATTTTGTAAGTTGGAGTAGATCCGTAGTGTCATTTAGGATGTGTGTGCAATCTATCAGGTCATTTAGACGTGGTTTGATAGACATTTTGATCAAAAGCAGAATTCAAAAGATTTTTGGAAACTTAGGCTTGAATTGGTAGATTCGATATTGTTTGAGGTGTTTTGAAGATTCATATAAGTCTGGATATTGGTATATGACTTGTTATCGTGCTTTTGGTTGAGGTCCCGGGGGCTTCGGGGTGATTTCAGATGGTTGGCAGAAGATTTTTAGAGTTTAGTTTGGCAGCTGGAGTTAATTGTTGCTGTTATAACCGCACATGTAGTTGGGAGACCATAGGTGCGATGCTCGCAGAAGCGGAAGGCAAGCCGCAAATGCGGCCAAGAGGATGGTCAGCTGGAACCGCAAAAGTGACTATTGGAGTGCACCTGCAGTAGCATAGGTGCGGGCGTTTGGTTGCAGATGCGGGGTGGGCTTTTAAGTGAAAACTGTAGATGCAATTCTTTGGCCTCAGATGTGATACCGCAAGTGTAGGGACCACAAGTGAGAGAATCCTGGGTTAGAAAGTATATATTCCATCCCTTGCGATTTTCCGTGTTTCTTCACCATTTTCAAATCGATTTGGAGCTTTTGGGGGGATTTTGAAGAGGGAATCCAAGGGAACTTCATTGAGGTAAGATTTTTTAACATAAACTACTTCTTATGGTGTTATTTCATTTATTACGCTTGAAATTTATGAAAATTTGTGGTAGATATTGAAGAAACTAGGGCTTGAGATTGCACCTTTGATTAAGGATTTGAGGGGTCATTTTTTTCGAATTTTGGTACTTTTGATATGGATGAACTCGTGAGACGATAAGGAGTTTATTGATGTAATTTTTATCGGATTCCGAGATGTGGGCCTAGGGTCTGGTTTGGTTAATTTCGGAATTTTTGTTGTAATTAAATTATTTTCGCATGGGCTTCGTTCCCTTAGCATATTTTGATGTCATGGTTCTAGTTTTGGATAGATTCAACGCGAGCAGAGGCCGAGGCAAGAGGCAAAGGTATTGCGGGCTAGAGTTTGGACCTGATAGAGGTAAGTAATGATTGTAAATGCTGTCCTGAGTGTATAAAACCCACATTTCACTTTGTTATGCTACTTTGAGGCGGCGCACACACTAGATGACAAGTGTGGGGTCGTGCACCATTGGGGATTGTGACTTAGTCTGTCTCGTATGACTATTTAATCACGTATTTGATTGAAAACTATTTTCTATCATCATGTTTTGGTTGAATGCCCTATTTTGCCAACTGTTTTGGACCCTTAGGTGATTTTTACTACTATTCATCAAAGTTTTGACTTCGTATTTGTACTCGGTCATGCTATTTTACACTGTTTTCACAACTCAATCATTTTTTCTCATTTTTTATATTTTAAGTGATATTTTGGGCTGAGCATCATGTTTTACTATTTTCCGAGCGGCTTGTGAGATTCTTACTAAGTAAGGCCGATGGCATGTGTTGTGATGATATTAAGGGATCGGGCTGCGTGCTGTAGCAGTATTATACTGATTCATGATTATGGGACCGAGGGCCTGAGTTGTTATGCCACAATGTGGCTCCATATGAGACTTAGAGCCTGTTAGATTATGCCATGAGACGCCTTGTTATTGTGCTTGAGCAGTAAGGGGCCTCTCCTAGAGTCTATATAGCCTTAGTGAGCGCGGGTACCCAGCGTGAGATGTACTACAGCCCGAGGTGGTGATGTTGGTCCATGTTACTGCCCGAAGGGCTGATACGAATAATTGTGAGATAGCCCAAGAGGCTGATTCTGTCGGTATTTTGCCCGAGGGGCTGATATATGTATATATCTTTTCTCCCTAATTTCATTTACTCATTTAAACCGCTAAAAGATGTCTTAAAGAGGTTTATATTGAACTAAGATGTTTTTTACGAGCTTTTACTACTTTATTTCATTGTTGTGTTTTATACTACCTCCGTGTACCATTTTTTGCTGTGATTTACGTTTTTTCTTATCGGTCAGTTGCATTTAATTTTATTATTTACTGAGTTGGCATTCTCACATTACTCCATGCACCTTGTATGCAAATTCAGGAGCCTCGGGTCACGCTAGCGAGGGGTTGATTGATTTCCAGCAGGCTGTTCAAGGGTTACTAGATAGCTGCTCGACGTTCGCAGCCTAGTAATTCTCCTTTCTATCTTTACTTTTCTTTGTACTAGCTCTGTAATAGACTGTGTATTCCTTTTCATGCTCTTAGATGGATGTTTAGATACTCATGACCGGTGACACTCCAATGTCAGGCTCTGTTGTTTCCGCAAGTTTTCTATTTCACTCTTTATTTTGGGATTTATAGTTAATTTGTGACTTAATTTAATTATTATAGTTAATAATTAAATTATAGTTAATTTAATGCACAAGGGACGTCATCACGATCAGATCTGAAGGGACGTCATCACGATCAGATCTGATTTGGGTCGTGAAAAAACTCTTATTGTTAGTTTTGGTTATCTTGCTTTCATTATTAGAGAGTACACTGTTTTTACCGAAAATTAAACTTCCTTTTCCTTTCCTAACTTAATATTTCAAGTTCTTGTTCCAAAATTAATCAACAATGGAGAAACACTGTCCTTTCATTTTGAAATGGTAGGTAGAGAATTACGTTCATATCACCATTAATACTTAGTGGAGGCAGCCAGGCAGGGAAGGTAAAGAAATGGAGAGCATTTAATAGGATTGGAATGTTCACTTAAATACTTAGAGTGGGATATGAGCATTAACTACAACTTAATTAAAGCCATGTTTTGATAAGTTTGATTAAGTGTCCAGTTGAATAACATCCTGTTCACTAATTAGAATGATTGTTTTATCATATTCCTGAAAACAGTTACAAAATGATGACTATAAGAACCACAGTCAAAAAAGACCGTTACAGCAACTTGGGAATTTACATGCATCCACTTGTTGAAATTTTAGGCTTCCAAAATGGATTACATTTACTGAATTTTGCAACCGGCCCCGGGCATTAATGCCATTTTATCATGGAGTCCGAATTAACGTGTGGTTCTTTTGGATTTAACCACAAAAATAAGTGAAAAGAAATAACCGGTAACCATTTTATGTGTAGCGCATGGATGCTATATGCTATACCTCAGCAGCACGTTTATCCATTAAATTATAGCGCATGTTATTCATGCGCTATACTTCTTAATTGACTGAGCCGCAATAATTGATGGCTATAACACATTTAATTAATGCGTTACACCCTCCAATTATTGTAACCCCACATAATTTTTTTGCTTATTTAAGAAGTTCCATTCTTTCTTCAAAAATTCAGTCTTTTTCATTTTTTTATTTTCCTTTACTTAATCCAAAATATTTATTTACTTAACTTTTTCAGCATTTTGCGATAATGTCTGAAGAGAAAAAAATTAGAGGTGTGTTATATTGGTGGAGTGAGGTTATCGTGGAGAATAACTCAGTGAATGAGAAGAGAAATGAGAGAGGTCAATTTGCGAAAACCCGCAAAGGGAGATGTCGGCCGAAAAGAAGATATCTCACCATTAAAAGAGTCCTAGCAAGGTTCCCTAGTTTAGAAATGTTAAAATGTGGATCACAAGAAGCTTATAAATTTTGTGAGGGATAGGCATCCAGTCCGAGAATCATGTCATGTTCATTTGAAGTCAGCATGCACCCCCAGATAAGTCCTTCTCTTTTCCCCCGAAAGGGATGCTTCTCTTTAAACCCATATGATTGCTTTTGTATACTGCTTCCTTTAATCCTTTTCTGTTTAAATATGATTCCATTACTATTCCAAAAAAAAAAGATGGCAAGACTGGTTTCACAGGGCTCGCCTGGCAAGGACCAAAGAAAATACCTAGTCTCGGCGAGCGCTTCTAGCCGATCTCGGCTGGCCATGATGGCTGATGCTTCGGAAGCAGAAAAGGTTTGAAAGAAAGAAAATCGAAGTCAAAATTCCCACGAAGGAAAAATGAAGTTAGAAAGGTCGAGTTCCGGTTGGCTAATTGTCTCGACAAAGTTTCAAAAGCCAAGGTACCCAAAGATTCGGAAATGAAAGTTGGGGTAAATAAATCTCAACTGAGAGGCCTACGAAGGCGAAATAAATCTCAAAGATGAGTTCCCATGGCCAACCAACAAGGCAAAGTCCAAAAATGTTTAAAGATCCTTTCGATAGAAATGAGGCCGGGATCAAGCGATCAAGGCCACAAAACAAACCACCTTTTCAAACTAATAATCCTTCTTTCTTTGAAAATTCGAAACAAGCGTAATCCAAAGCAATTGGGCAAATAGCATATGCAACCAAAGGAAATATACAGGAGCTAGGAACAACTTTGCAATGATGATCCACCAAAAGGGAAGTTCTCTTTAAATCCTTTCCCATAGTTTTAATAAAAGAAAGAAGGAAAGGAGAATCACACAAATCTTGGTAGCATAGGAACCCCGATCCCTACCTCCATCCCTCCAAATCTAGGACCACATTCCCTAACTATCCCCAGCATAACCTGTGGACCTCTCCGGCATAACCCGAGGATCATTTCCCTTTCTCTTCACCATAACCGGAGGACCCTTTTCCTTCTTTCCTTGGCATAACCCGAGGATCCTTTTCCTTTCTCCTCAGCATAACCTTAGGACCATTTTCCTTCTTTTATTGAGATAATCCGAGGATATTTTTCCTTTCACCCTACTATAACCTGAGGACCATTTTCCTTCTCTCCGCGGCATAACCCGATGATCATTTTCCTTTTCTCCTCAGCATAACATGAGGACCTCTTTCTTTCATTCCTCGACATAAACCGATGGTCATTTTCCTTTTATCCCCGGCATAACCTATGGACCTCCCCGGCATAACCCAAGAGCCTTTTCCTTCATATCCCGGCATAACCAGTGAATCCCCCTGGCATAACCCAAGAGCCTTTTCCTTCCTATCCCGGCATAACCCAGGAGCCTTTTTCTTCCTATCCCGGCATAACCCTCGGATCTCCCTGGCATAACCCAGGAGTCTTTTCTTCGTATCCCGACAAAACCCGTGGATTCCCCTGGCATAACCCAAGAGCCTTTTCCTTCCTATCCAGGCATAACCCGTGGATTCCGTTGGCATAACCCAGGAGCCTTTTCCGTCCTATCCCTACATAACTCGCAGATGTCCCTGGCATAACCCAAGAGCATTTTCCTTCCTATCCCGGCATAACCCGTGGATCCCCTGGCATAACCTATGAGTCTTTTCTTCATATCCCGGCATAACCCGTGGATACCCCTTGCATAACCCATGAGCCTTTTCCTTCCTATCCCGGTATAACCCGTGGATTCCCCTCACATAACGTAGGAGCCTTTCCTTCCAATCCTGGCATAACCCACGGATTCTTTTGGCATAACCCAGGAGTCATTTCTTCCTATACCGGCATAACTCGGGGATTCCCATAGCATATCCTATGATCCTTTTCTTTTCTATCCCGGCATAACCTGTGGATTCCCCGGGCATAACCCATGAGTTTTTTTTTCCTATCCCGACATAACCCGTGGATAGCCCTGGCATAACCCAGGAGTCTTTTCTTTCTATCCCGGCATAACCCGTGGATTCCCCTGGCATAACCTAGGAGCCTTTTCCTTCCTACCCCGGCATAACCCGTGGATTCCCCTGGCATAACCCAGGAGCCTTTTCCTTCCTATCCCGGCATAACTCGTGTATTCCGCGAGCATAACCCAGGAGGCTTTTGCTTCCTATCCTGGCATAACCCGTGGATTCCTCTGGCATAACCCAGGAGCATTTTTCTTCCAATCCTTGCATAACCCGTGGATTCCTCTGGCATAACCTAGGATCGTTTTTTTTCTTATAACGGCATAACCCGTGGGCCCCCTGGCATAACCCAGGAGCCTTTTCCTCCATTCTCGGCATAATCTGTGGATTCCATGGCATAACCCAGGAATCGTTTTCATTTCATCCCGGCATAACCCGCGGATTTTCCATTCACCCCCAACAGGGATTCTTTTATTCCTATCACAACATAACCCATATATCTTCCTCTTATCCCTAGCAGGTTCACTTTTTTTCCCGGCATAACCCAGCCATTTGCCAGCATAACCTGGCAATCTTTCCAAACGATACACAATCCTGACTTTTGTAGTTTTCAGTAAAAATAACATAGATTTGTGTTGCAAATAACTCACGGAATATTCCCATTGAAAATTGGGGCAGAATATTTCGTTCATTTGTTCTTTTGGTGTCCGAACAGGTCTTACCTCAAGGTGCAGGATTCGAGATGACTGGAAGAGAGAATCTCAATCCCGAAAAAAGGAAAAGAAGAAAAGAATAAAAAGAAAAAAATCCAGAGTGATTGAAGAAAAAAAAGATGTGGACTGCTCAAATGTAATTCAAAATTACAAGTTTCGCATGGCCCGCTCCACTAAAATACTGAAGAAAGAACTAGAACCTACATCTTACGAGCATTAAGATTCAGGTCGGGGTCTACAGCAATATTAGCCAAGACTCAAGATGAAGCTTGAAGAAATTTATAGATAGGAATCTTGTAACTCATAGTTGATAGGCATAGCTAGCTTAGCTTTTTGTTTTCCATTTTAGTGTAATAAGGAGGTCAGCAAGTTGTAGCAGCAGCATCAATATTGAAGTCGTAGCTCCTGGTAGTCCCAGATACAAAAACTTCCAGAACTACACTGACCTGATTCCTTTATAGCCAAGGATATGTAGGCATCCTTTGAAGTAGGGTTCGGTCAGACGGTTTTCAAAAAACGCTTCTCTTGGAGTGTTGAGCGGGCAAAAGTCCCTCATGTCGCTCATTCTTTTACCGAAAACCCTACATATTTCCGGGAAAATAGGGGGTGCTGTGAGCACGTGATTTTTTCCGCGCTTAAATTACTCCTATAAAATTCATTAACATTAGAAATTTTTTTCTTTTATTATTTGAATTTTAAGGAATTAATTGCATGATTTTGTGTTTGTTTGTATTTTGTGCATTTTTAATTGATATAATTCGTATAAAATACAAAAATAACACATTGGCATTTAGGACCCTATTTTATTTTTTTTAGGTTTATTAGTTACTTGACATTGTAAAAATAACAAAAATTTGCTCTTTTGCATTTTTACTTTTCGTATTTTGTCATAGTTTTCTTTAAAAGTATGATTTAATAAATTTTGAGGAAATAAGTAGATAATTTTAGGTTTAAGTCAGATTTTAATTAAATTTGCATTTAAAATAATGAAAAGAAAAGAAAATAGTTCAAACTTAGTCTTCTTATTAAGAGACTGGAAATTGGGCCACTGTTTGTTCAAATATCTCAGCCCAACCTCAAAACCCCTTCCAATCCATCTCCCAGACTGGCACAGACCCTCAACTAACCCGGTCCAAACCCCCACCTCTCAAATGACGTTGTTTAGACGCTCATCAATCGCATCCATCCATTTACCTTGATCTAACGATGACATAGTTAGGACGTAACACATATATAAATGTTCCCACCACCCCCCACCAAAAAATCAAACCTCGTACCTTGTCCAAACGTCGAAACCCTAAAGCCACCATTCTCCGCCGTTTTCCACCAGCCGAAAATCGCCATCGCCTCCGCCGGCAAGTCTCCAACGGCGCCTAAAAATACACCCCTGAATCTCCTTCCTCTCCCCTTTCTTAATATATGACGGGTTCTCTTCGAACACTGGTTGATCTTTTCAAATCTTGATTGGAAGATTTTGGCCAAAACACTAAATCACCCAAACCTATCTAGATTAACACCCTAGTACTCTCTCCCTATCCTCTTTCCCTTTACGACTTCAGTTTCTCTCAAATCGCATCGGTGTTCCTTGAATCCACAAGACCCTAGCGCCACCACAAGTTTCTCCGATGGTGGTGCCACCTCTAATTACCTCAAAATAACATCCTATGAACGCCACAACCCCTCACCATGAATCCTCATCCCGTTTCTCCAAAGATTTCTGGAGCTTCTCTAAAGTCAAATCAAAGAGCTGAGCCTGCTTCAAATGGCATAATTCAATGGGTTTGGGAGGTTTTTGGACGGTCTTGAACCCTGCTCAGCCGTTTGCACAAGATTGAAGCCTAATCCGATCAACAATCAAAAGCCTTCTTCACTTCCAGTTGCCCGAACAGTTTAGGTATTTCTTCATTTTTTTTCTTTCGCTACTTTTTCTTTACTTCCTTTTTATTATTTGTTTCTTTGTGATTCTTCTTCTTTTTATAGACTTCTATTTTTATAGTATTCATATATTCTTATTTTTCTTATGGTTAGTTCTAAAGATATCTTAGGATAATTAGCTATCACCAATAATTTGTGTAGCCGTTTAGTGTTTAGCTTTGTTAATCAAATTGAATCGCGTCTGCTTTGTATTATTTTTTTCGAATATGGTTTGTTTTTGTGTTCCCCAGTCATTTAGAAATTGATTGTCTTGTCTTAATTTCTATTGAGCTTTTATTAGTTCAGTAGTTTAGTTAATTTCGATTTGTTATTTTGTTTATCATCTCATTGTTTTTTGGGTATTAGTGTCTCACTGAGTTTAAGGTGTAGTTTGGATAGTTTAATTGTTAGGATCTCTATTATTTTGTCTGGATATAGCTGATTTTCTAGTATTGGTGGTTAATTGACCATGGTCTTTTGACCAAGCTTAAGAGGATTTGGTTTAGTTAGTGTAAGGTAGTAAATTTAGTTTGCATATAAGGTTAATACGGGTATATTACTCAAGAAACATGTTAGTGATTGAGGCTACAACACCCTAGACTCTTCCAGAAGAGGGTTGAAGTTATAATCTTGAAACCTAGTACAGTAACTTGAGAAACAAGTCAGGAAATAAAGGATTAACTAAGCAAAACTGAAAATAAAAAAGAGAGACTAATATGTAAAAAAAATAGGACGGCTGCCCTATGCCTTGCCAATGAGATGTTTCATTGGAGTAAAAATCTCTCGAGCCAA
Organism: Nicotiana benthamiana; assembly: GCA_034376525.1. NCBI lineage: Eukaryota > Viridiplantae > Streptophyta > Magnoliopsida > Solanales > Solanaceae > Nicotiana > Nicotiana benthamiana. The sequence continues at coordinate 55,604,595 of CM067325.1, read as the reverse complement.
CAATAATTCGGATGAACAGTGATTTCGTTCTATTTCACTGTTCATCGTAATAGTATTTCCGACACTATTTTCACCGGTATCTGCATGGATTGTCGTAATTTTGGAGTCACATAATCCCCTTATTCTTGCGAACAATCATATATTGGTTTTTTCCTCATATCTATAACCAATTTTTTTAAATCTTGGATCTCATTTCCGAGTTACGGTAATTATTTTCCAGTTTCATTTCCTTCAGATTGCATGGAGGGAATTATGTTTGAATTCTGATCGATCTTATGGAAGCGTCGCTCTCTCCCCGGCCTTGAGCTGTGGGAGAGGCTTCTAAAATATACTCAGAAAACAATCAGGAAATCGATCCAAACATTCATATGCCTCTATGCTTACTGGACAACAACCTGTCGAGAACAAGTCACAATTGGAGCTGTGTCCAATTTCCTTCGATCAAGGTTTGCCAACTGTGGAGTTTACAGTGGATGAAGTTAATTCATTCACAAAGGAGGAATGTCTTCAACAAGCTGTGATAATAAAATTTTCATATGGAAGGCCACACCTTCAAGAGTTGAGACAGATTCTTCCGAATCAACTTGGTGTCAAAGGAAGTTGTAACATCAGACAGTTAGAACATCGTCACATTCTTGTAAGATTTGATTTATTTGAAGATTATGCTCAGGTGGTGTCAAGAACAAATGGCTATGTACGAGCTAAAGGAAGCGAGTTCTTCTTTAGGACGTTCCCATGGACAATGGAATTTAATTCGTGAGAGGAAACGCCAAAAGCTGTGGTATGGATTTCTTTACCAGATCTGCCTGCTTATCTGTTTGCCAAAAAATCACTTCTGTCCATCACATCATCAGTAGGAAATCCTATTGCAGTCGACAAAGCAACTAAAGATCGAATGCGACCAAGTACGGCAAGAGTTAAAGTATTGATCAATCTTCTTGACAATCATCCAAAGAAATTAAAAATCAAGATTGTTGACCCAAAAACTGGAAAGGCAGTAGATTTCGATCAGAAAATAGTGCTTGATAATGTTCCTGCATTCTGCACGCATTGTAATCACCAAGGACATAATGTTAAATCGTGTCGATGGATTTCAGCAAATGGAACAGTAGCTAATGCTACTGCTTCAATTGGTAGCAGCAGTCTGTCTAAATTAGAAGGCGATGCAAGAGACTATTTGAATGCAAATCATGCAGGTCATCGAACTGTTTTTCATGATGTACGACAGCTGAAGGTTTCGACCTCTGATTTCCAATCTGCTCAAGTTATTTCACCTCCAAATGATCAAGGATTGCAGGTTAATGAAAGGAAAAACACAGTAGCGTTACACACCCCTCTAAATGGTGTAACTCAAAACCAATCTGGAAATGGAATGTTACCTGTGAAACCTTATGTGTCTTTCTCAGTAGGTGACACTGATAATACTTCTAACCTGAATTTGGTAGAGATTTGCAAGAAAGGTAATAATAACGAGCAGCAGTTATTGCTTACCACTGATGATGATAAGGAAAATGGTAATGTCATAGCAGATTGTATGGTTTTGAATGGTAGTACTGATCCCTCTAACATTGGAGAGTCAGTCCTTTTGATTGTTACTTCTAATACAACTGCTGTTTTATCGGAGTCAGTCGAGAATTTAGCAACTCCAAGGATCTGTATTGATTCCCAATGTACTAAACCACAACAATGTAATCATTGGTCCAATCCAGCAACTATGATTACTGTCAAAACGGCCAGTGTAAGTGATTCCAATATGCCAAGTATTGGACATCTCGATACATTTTGTAGACCATAAGGCAGTAATGAAGGATGCTGCTGGCCATAATGATACTACAGAAAAACCTGGGGCAATGAAGTTAACATCAGACCAAAATACTAATTCTGCACAGGATGATCAATTGGTTGCCTTCGAAGGACAAGTTGCCAAATGCAAGAGGCAGATGGTAGGAGGCCAAACAAATGAGTCTACTAATGCTCAATCTCTTCCAAATCTAGAAAGGGTACTTGAACAGTGTAACAATGACAATGAAAATTCTAGTCAAATGGTTCCAGCAGCTGAAGCTAGTTCAACACTTAATGATAATTTTGCACAGGTGTGTAAAAACACTTCTACTGTTGCATCCAAACTGAATGTTTCCAGTGAACAAGTGGTGTCAAATAATGTCACTCAATCTGCTACAAATCATACTGATCTCCCAGTTCACAATCAGAATGCACAGGATGGGCATATGAATGGTTTTGAAGGAAAGCAACACAGGAGCAACATGCAGAACCAAGGATCAGTTGATGTAGAATCTGGAAAACTGAAATCAAATTGGAAATCTGCAGAACTGACTGAACAGCAGCTGTCTAAACAGTTGGTTGACAATGTTGTTATGCCTGCTAAAACAATTGGAAACTACAGGGATGCACTGGACAAAGATCACACTGAGGTATCTCTGCAACAAAAAGAAAAAACTCCAGTTTCTGGTATCAATGATGAATCAAATTAAAATGGACAGCAACAAGCTACTCTTGCTTTATCTGAGAACCAAAATATTGAGGCTGCATTTCAGCTAACAACAAAGTTTCCAAAGGATGCTATTGAGCAACACACAACTTTACAGAATATCTCATATCATCCAGTTTGTTTGAAACAAAGCAAGCAGATCGTAGAGGAAAATACAGCTCTAATATCAAGCTCCAATTCATCGGGAATGGTTGCTGGAGGGAAGATACAGGTTTTCAAAAGTTATCCTCCCATTCCCTATACATATATAGAGAACGAGGATCATGAATATTTTTCAATATTCAATGGAGAGAACAAACAACTAGTTTTAGCCAACATGAGGGAGTTGGTAATTAAATCGAAACTTTGGGACCAACGAAAATTTGATGATGAAGAGAGTTGGGAAGAAGGATCTACTGGTTTTTCATCAACAGAGGAAGATCAAGAAGATGATTACGATAACTCAAGAGAAGAATTGGATTCTCAAGGAAAAGCTGCAATTGTAATCTGGAATGCAAAAACTCCATCTGCGGCAAACTCAAACAGCTTGTTAATTCATAATACTCTAGCTTACATCCCAAAATTTAACACAACAACAGGTGATTCAAGGATAGCAACTACAAAGAATGACCAAAAAGAAACAGCACAAAAGGTGATCCAATTCTTGGGTGAATCTTCAACTGCTGGAAACAAAAGAGTACAGCAAAACAGTGGACAAAAGCATATTACACCTATAAACTCTGGACAGCGACAAGATCAGTATGAATCATCTACTATGCAAATCTCTTCAGACAAAAGACAGCTCCAGAATGATATGGAAGCAAGGCATACATATGAAGATGGGGAGGAAGAAGAGATGTTAATGCAATGTCGTAAAGATGCTGCAAGAAAAGGCGATTTATCACCAATGCACAGTAAAACAAATAAGAAGTGTCGTCAAAGAGATAGAAGCTGGGACGGCAGGGTGATAGAAGAAGCAAACATAAGACGACCCCCAATGAGAGTCGCAAAACAAAAACAGTTGACACAAAGAACAAATAACAAAGCATGAATTACGAAGACTTCCGTCGCTTCATCATAAGTTTATTCAACTGTCTTAATTTCCTCAAATGTAACATCATCACAGAGTAAGTTATAAACTCTGGGACGATCATATTTCATCTGGCACGATCATTTTTCATATAGTAATTTGAATTTTCTGTTATTAATAAAATCTTAACCCTAGGCTTCGCCTAGCGGTTGCCAAAAAACAAAGAGCCTTGCCAATGAAAAGGCATACCATTGCCTTATTGAACAAGTATTCTGATACTTGAAAATCTCCGAAAATTTGAATTTTAAATTCAAAAAGCCAATTTAGAGTTAGAAAGTTCTTTTATATCCTAAATCGTTAGAAAAATCCCAAAAACTATTGTTTTATTAGAGTTTTTCCCTCATATTAGTTCCAATTTTCACTTATCAATTTGAATTTCTAGCATAAATAAGATGAAAATGACCTGAAAGACATGTGTTTGAGGTGCTAAAACTTTAGAAGTTTATTGGATTCAATTTTGAGTGTGTTTGGAGTTCAATCGAGGCTGTTTTGGTTTGTTACTGGTGTTACTTGCCTGAAACCATGTCCTGGGTTATTTAATATCAGTCCCTGGGTTTTAAAAGTGATTTGTTGCTGGGTTTCAACGGCTAATTGTTTGTTTCTCATTGCTGACTCTTTTCTCTTCATTTTGCCGTAACTCAGGTACTTATCCCACTACTGCCCACCAGTATAACTCCATTTACAAGTGAAATATAGATTATGCATGACTTCTCATGTTCAACTCTGTTTAATTGGTTTACTGTATTCCTATTAGTCCTCCTCTAGCTGATTTTGAACTGAGATATGTAATTATTATACTAGGAACCCGTTTTTTAGCATTATAATTGTTTAATTGGACTATATGGACAATTATTTCAGTTCTATATGAACATTGTGGGTATGATGCTAGCTATAGACAATTTCAGTTTAAACTGTCAAAATAATTTGTAGTTTGGATCCAGGTTGATGGCTTGATTATATTAGCCTTATTATGTTTATCAAATGCTTAGGATTGTCTATCAAATGGTATAGTGTCCACACCGTATGTCTATTTGAAATTGATGCAGGAGCTAGTAACAATTTCAAGTATAAAATTCTATTTTGAGTCTATAATGCTACAATCCCATGAATTAAATCTGAATAACTATCAGGATTTCGATTAAGGGTTAATTCCTTATTTGAGTTGAATTGACATGTAAATAAAGATAACTAGGTTTAATGCTGAAATATGGATGAGTTGGTAAATCAGGAACTATTAAACTCCTAGGTATGCTGATATCAGCTTCAATTAGGTCCATGACATTTGGGCTATTAAATTAGACCCGACGACTGGTTTGATTACCTAGTAGACAGTTTTGGATCCTGTTAGTCCCAAGATTAGTATATGTACCACTGGGCTGATGCTGAAGCCAATTCCGTGAGTTGACTACATTTTAGGTTGATTTCGAAGCCCAAGCTACTGAACACCTAATACCACCAGTCAAGTTGATTAACTTAAAGTTTTAAAATATTTGTTAATTTTAGGTTTCTCGAGCTATCACATTTGAACTAAGAGGATTTTCTTCTTGTTTGGATGTGGACTTGAGTTTGAAGGATCGGGTTCCAACGCTAATTAACTAAGTCCTCTTAGAGACAAATCTGATAGAAAATCATAGTTTCCTCCCGATTGGCCTTTAAATAATGAAACAAGGTGCGCTGCGCCAAATATAATCCATAAATCACATGGACCTCTTTAAATGCTTTTATTAAAATGCTTAGAAATTCGGTACATGGCGTTTAGCGAGCTTCACGGTTTCCCCAAAAGGTAATAACACATTAGCCGCTTTAGGCACATCCTATAAATAATTTTACCTTTCTAAGTACAGGTGTGCATTTCATGTGACTCAAATTAAAATTCCAAAATATCAGATAAATTGTGTTTTGGATCCTGGTGCATTTCATGTGACGCGATCCAAAGACATGTTTAAAACGAGTTCACTTTACTAAAAATTCAATTAAAAGTGGTAAAAAATTTATAATTTCACTATAGGATAAACATGTATTTAAATCATATTTTTAGCCGATTATAATAGTTTAAGCGATCATGCTAGAACCACGGGATCTGAGGGTGCCTAACACCTTTCCTCGGGTCAATTGAATTCCTTACATAGAATTTCTGGTTCGCAGACTCCATTTGGGAAGTCGAATATTTTCTCGATTTGGGAATCAAAACAAATCGGTGACTTGGGACACCAAAAGCCAAGCCTATCCCAAGTGTCTAAATAATTGAATAATCCCATTTCGAATAATGTCACTTTAAATGAAAAAATTCCTTATACATTTATCCTTTGGGGTAGCTGTGTAAAAAGGAGGTGTGACAATGAACACTTGGTCAAAGAGTTCTACTGCAATGTAGCCCACATTTTCAAGGGCTCCAAAGTAACAAAGGTTCTAAAAAAAAGGTATTGTTCGATGGGAAGTCACCGAACGAGTATTTGGGCTTCAATAAAGAGCATGAGACTCTGTATCTTGTGAAGTTGGAGATGGGTGAGGAAGTCAATCCATGGTTAGCCCAGTACTTGGAAATACTAGGTACCATTTTGGATTGGTTGACAGCTGGGGCAAACATACTGCGAAGGACCTTGAACTTTGAGGCAAGGGGGTGGGTAACTTTCATTTGCAGCCGGTTGGAAACTACTACACATGACTAGATACTTCCTCTTTACCAGGCTGAATTGGTTGTATTAATTATAGTAGGATACCCCAAAAATTTGGGGAATGTGATGTCCCATATCATCTCATTAGTGGGCAAAGATACTTATAGGAACTACCCTTTCCCTAACACCCTCTCTATGTATTTTCGGGATTTGAGGGTGGAGAGACAGTCCTACGATGTCAAGAGTAAGGAGATAGCTCTATTCTCCTGGTACAGCTTGAAAGGTAATGATAACCCCAGGGACAAGACCTACAAGGCACCTGCCTCTACCCAACTGGCCAGTCTGAAGAGTCGCTTGTGGTGGAGGCCCCCACTAAGACTGCCTCCATTGCTGTTGACCTACCTCCCGGCACTTCAACATCTTCATACATTCCTCTTGTCCCTTCCACATCAGCAGGTTCGAAGATACTATCATCCCGGGGCTATTCCATCACTGCCCACCGATTGAACCAGACGCTAAAGAGCCTAAAGAACTAGATGTATATAGCCTTATACAAGTTTTCCACATTGACCTTCACCATTGCTGCTCAGTCGGCACCATAGCTAGTGCATGTCCCACTGTCTGTAGAGGATGCCTTGAACAACATACTCGAGAACAAGGAAAATATTCATAGGACCCAGGCTGATTTAGCAAAAGTAGTGGATTCACCTGGCAAGGCTCTGAAGGAGCTTTCCAAGAAGCACAAGAAATTGCGCAAGGCACGAACTTCCAAAGAGTACATGAAGAAGTTATGGTGGGATGTGGATATAATAAAGGCAAACCACCTTCTTTTAGACTTGTTGTAGAGGACCCAGCTCCAGCAGTAGTTCTAGTAGCAGCCACAGTTCCGGAGTAGATACAAAGGCCTCCTAAAGAGAGGAGGAAGATTCCTAGAGCAGATGATGCCAATATCCAATTGGCGGACCCACGGGAGGCTTCCTTCAGTAAGCCACGAGATGTACCAGATCCATTACAGGTCTAGTCCCATGTCTCAGCAGCCGAGCAGCAGGATACCGGGAAACAGTCTGAGGTTCCTAAGCACACAGAAGACCTAGGGACCACCCATGATCCTATGCAGACGGACATGGCATAGGGAGTCTTCACATCCTTTCTCTTTTTTTTTGGTACTTATTTGATTTATTTGCCATTGGGGACAGTGCCATCTTTTATTTGAGTTGTTGCGCCCTTTATCTTTGGATGACTGTACATATATACTAATTTAGTTTATGCTTTTTTGATTTTCAGTTGGTCTATATATTATCTTACATTTAGTTACTTTTATCAGACTTTTTATCTTTCATTTGGCATGTATATAAAGTTACATCAGTGTATATATTCATTTCCCGTTATATATTCAAATCCTCTATTGTATATATTCTTTCTATTTTCACCAATTTTTTTCTTTTTTAGCTTCTTATTTATGTTCGTAGTTTTTTTTTGTTTTGTTTTGGCATTTTTAATAAACGTTTGATTTTCTTAATGCCACGGTTCATTTCAAAGGTGGATTATTGTGTGAACCGAGTGGCTCTTCCCAATGATGGATGGGTGACAACCCTTTTAACGGTTTGAGCCGATTTTTTTTTTTGGAAGTTTTTAGGTAAGCTTACCTCAAACAAAGCTTCACTTGGGCCTAGAAAATTTTCTTTTGATCCTATGGTCAAAGACAAATTTTTGTGTTTAGGATGGTGAATGTCGTGGCCTTGAGACTCTTGTTTTGGCCGAGAAACATCAAGTGATTTTTCGGGACCATTGTGTGCTCAAATCGTATCTAAGGTTGTTTTGGGCCCCCGACTCTATGTCTTTAATAATCCTTTAGCTTGTGTTTTGATAAATCCAATTGTGAGTCCACGTCCTGAGCCATGGTCTAGAACTTGCCCATAATGTTTGTTGACGCAAAATCTTAAGTGAAGTTTGACTTGAGATGTGATTATAGGCTCTCCTTGATCCAAATGATAGTTGACAATTCCATAGCCTACCAATGATATAATACTTAGTTAAGCTTTTTGAGCCTTAAACCTTTTTCTTGCAATAACCATGTTACATGCCTATACATGTTTTAAAAGATACCCTCTCTTGGCCCCCGGTCTTTCCTTGAGCACATGGAAAAAGTATAAGTTTGGGGGAGAGACGAGGATGACAACAAAGTGGTATAAGGTACAAAGATAAAGAAAAGGAAAGGCAATAAAAAAGAAAGAAAATCAAAGACAAAAAGAATGGTCAATATGAGAAAGAATAAAAAGGGATTCAAGAAAAGTAAAAGAAAGAAAGGTGTGGAACGTTGAAAAAGGAGAAAAGAATTGAAATGCATAAAAAAGAGTGACAATTTGTCTCTCCAATGCCTTAGAAAGAGGAGAAATGACTCAAAGAGTCAAGAGAATTGTTCTAAATGAATCAAAAGAAATGCTTAAGGGAAGATGGAACCCACTTAGACCAAAGCATTTCTTACCCTGAACCAAAAGCCTTCGCAATAACTCCACAAAAGCCCCATATGATCTTGAGTTGAATGAAGCTTACATTAGTGGATACTTATATAAGGGGAAAGCATATGGTACTTAGAGCCGGACTTGTGACCTTTTTCTTGAGAGAGATGAGTAAAATCCCATAAACCTCGATTTTTGTGCCAATACTCTAAACGGTGAGGTTTTGCTTAGAGAGAGTTGATGATGTGTGAGTTTGGGTTCCACAATAACCGAAGTAATTGAGAGATTTCTTAATGCTATGAGTCAACTCTTAATGCTCTTGTGTCACACTCGATCCATGGTTTTTCAAAGGTCAAATGTTGTTAATGATTCATTTGTATTGAGGGAAATTGTTAGTCCCAATTGATGCTTGTTGAGGTTTCTTTATGATAGCTGAAAAATACTTGAATCTTTCCTTAAGGGATATGTCTTATTTTATTTGCTTGAGGACAAACAACAGCTTAAGTTTGGGGAAATTGATAACTAGGCATTTTGACTTGTTTCATGCTCTTTCTTGCTTATGCTTTGATTTTTCATTCTTACAAAGTAGTCCCAAAAGGCTCATAAGTTGTGCTTGATTGCAGGTTTGACAAGAAAAGTGACGAAATATCAAAAGGTCGACTCAAGAGGAGTGAAACCTGCTCAAGTACCTAAGACAAGACAAAACTCAGGAGAACAGGCCTAGTGCGGCTGCATTACTCTTTGTGTGGTCTACATAAGAGAGATTCAGAGAGTAGGAAATTAAGGCTTCAATCAACATGGCCACACTCTAGTATATGTGGTCCAACGTGAAGGCTTTGCGGCTACACTACTATATGTGCACTCTTACGATGAGAAGTTCATAGAGGTCAAATATGCCAGGTTCAAGTCATCGCGGTCCGCGGTCATTATTTTGAGGGCCGCACTGGAAACCTCCGTGGCTACAGTACATTTTGTGTTGTTCGTGGAGCCTGAAGAGAGCCAAGATTGCAAATCCAAGAGCCTAGTATGGCCGCAATCCATTTTGTGCGTCCCGCATTGACCCCGCAGGGGCATTTTTGTCCAATTTTTCCAGCTTAGTATAAATTGAACATCTTGCCATTTTTAGGGTATTAGATATCACAGAACAGTAGTTGCGCTCGTGAGAAGTTATTTTGTGGCCATTTTGGGCATCTTAGCGTAACTCTAACGATATATTATTTGTATTTTCTTTAGTATTTAATTAATATGTACTTTTCTTCATCTATTTCTCCATTTTCTTATTCAAGTATAAGTCGCTAAAGCCATTAGCTATGGTTTTGGCTCAACCCTAGTATGGGTAATTGATGTCTGATGAAATTTAAGGCTAGATTGACATTGGGTGTTTGTTATTTGGGTCAATCTTATTGTTTAATTTATGAGTTAGTGGTTGTAAACACTGGTTTGTGCTAAGTTTACTTGGCACTTCTTGAGAAAGAGAGCCAAAGTATCAAATATTGGCGCAACAAGGAATTCGGATGGACTCAAGAGAATTGATAGTTCCAATTAAAGGGTTAAACCTCGAGACTAGTTACCCAACTTGAACCTTAGATGCTTGGGGAAATTTGCCTACCCATTCGGTCTTGAGAAAATCAATTGGGAAAAATCACTCTTTCTATCGAGAGGTTTGAGAGTGGGTAAAATCGTGCAACAGTTATAACATATTTCCCTGGTCATGTCAATTGTGCCTTAGAAGACATTACCCGTTAGTTAGCCACCTAGGTGAAAGTCACTACCTTAGTGCCTTTTAAACTATTAGATATAATTATTAAAAATTTTCATTTAATATAATTAGTTATAATTAGTAGTTGATAATATTAGATTGTTATAGAAAACCCAAAAAATTGATGTGAAAATTAATTAAGAACACACTCACAATTCTACGCTAGATAGATACTTAACTCCAATTCTAGCTTTCTCTGGATTATATCCCCACCCAAAATCGGGTAAAAGCTATTGCGATCCTCTGTTGCAACACTTTAGTAGCGCGGAGTTGGCTGCGATCAGTACTGCTCCCAGACGGTAAATACAGAAGCCAACCAGACACTACAATGCAGCAACTTTTACAGCTGTAGAGTTGACCGTACGACGACCAGGGAAAATAATCCATATATGTTCCCTCTATTGATCTCTTGTATGATTTCATTGCGAATTGAACCAGGCATCTTACTAGTTACTCTTAATGCAAGAGAACCAATTGTATCAGGTTCCTTATCTGGTTCTCTCATGAGGTTTATCAAATCCTCGGAACAAAATATGCATAACTTATTTATTCATTCCTCACTACCATAAATTAGAGGCTACCAAATCTATTATGCCATTATTATCAATTATCAACCCCTATTCTTAGCCATTCCTCACTACCATGCAACGAAGGCTACCAAATATATTAAGCCATTATAGGAAAATATTGCCAATTTAGTGGTACCCAAATTCATAAGGAAATACGGAGAGAGTTTTGGAAATTCATCTATGTGGAGAAAGATGGAGGAGATTAGGTTGATATTGGAATACATGGTTCCTTAAGGTTGGCTTAAAAGGCTAACTTTGACTTCGTTCAATATTTTGAGTAAACTTCTTCATAGTCGGGATTTGATGGTCACAACAGGTTTGTATGATGATTTTGTACTTGGCATATGTTCAAATTGGATATTGGATGACCAGTGAGTGTTTCAGCGCCTAATAGTGAAAGTTTGTTCTATGAAGGGTTTTGAAGTTCTTTAAAATTGGTTTGGAGTAGTTTTTGGTGATATGATGTCCAAATCAACATTTATGACCAAAATAGTTACATAATAATATTTAAGACTTGCACGCAAAATTTGGTGTCAATCCGAGTAGTCTAAGTATGATTCGACGCGCTCGGAGTTATTTAGTAACTTGAAGTTCTAATAGGTTCGTATTATAATTATAGAATGTGGATATAGTTGGTTGGGGTCCTGAGGGGCCCGGGAGTGTTTCAGACTGCTCGATACTAAATATGAGAAACTAAAAATTCAATTTATGGTTTCCTTTTCCGCGAACGCGAGAGGGCCACCGCGTTTTTAAAGAAGGATTTAGGGTAGTTGTAAAATTGCCTTTCACGGTCGGATCATGCGTTCACGAAGCTATGAGATCCTAGGTTGTCACGTTCGCGTATGAGAAATGGGGTCGGGGAGTGCCAATGGACTTTTCTCTTTACATTCGTGAAAGAGCTGTCGCGTTCATAATGCTCAATCAGCGTAGGCCTTCGCGAATGTGAGGCTTTTTCCACATTTGCGAAGAAGGTCGTCATAGCTGCGCAGAATCTTGTTTTAAGTACGGGATTTAGGCAGTCTTCCCCACTTTTTCACAGACTTCGACAATTTTAGAGCTTCGAAAAGGGAGATTACAACCTAGCTATTAAGGTTAAGTAGTTACTACCTAATATGAGATTAATACACTGATTATGGATATATTTTAACATATAAATTTGTGAAATTCATGGGTTAGATGAAAAACCTAGGTTTTTCATAACAACGAGATTTAACCACAAAAGTTGTTGTAAAATTTTTGTAAAAATTATATATTTATATCCCTAAGGATATGGATAACAAATATTTTTGAAAATTTTCGGACTCTGAGTATGTGGGTCTGGGGGCAAATTTAGGATTCACTCTAATAGTGGGGACATGATCTTTTGAGCACGGATTGATTAGTTTATATAATGTTTGACTAATTTCGTGTCATTTGGCGTCAAATTTGGAGGTTTGAGCGCATTCTTGAATTGGGAACCTGGCTTTGAGACGAGATAAGTCACCTTTCTAACCTTGTAAGATGGAATTAACCCCATAGGTGAATTAAACAAATGTGTGTACCTAATTATTGGGGCTATGTACGTACAAGGTGATGAGAGTCTGTATATTGCTACTATTATGCTATTGTTCTGGTAGTTTAAGACCAATATATATTTTATTTGAAATGTTTATGCTCTTACTTACTACTTTAATTACTTGACTCATGTTAGAATTTGATAATAGAATTCGTAAAAAGGTTAAGTTCACTTATTTGATGAATTTAGTGGAATATTTAATTGTAAATGAGAAATTTCTGTTTCCTTATGAATAATTGTTATTTTTGGATCGGGGCGAGCGCTTCGATAGTAAATAGATGCATTAATAGTTCGTGTCGTTTGACCATCAGATAGTGCACAATTTAATTATCATGTTGGATCGGGACGTACGACCTAGGTATAATTGCACATGATAATTCTTTGGAACCATCCATGATTAATATTGCTTAAATGCCTTGAAATGTTAACTGTTAAATGAGAATACTGAATTAGGAATTTATATTTGTGAAAGCAGCACTTATTATTTCATGTTCTTTAGCTTTCAGTATTATTCATTCAATCTATGCTTAGCGTATCATCTAAATAAAATATTATTAGTCCTAGTAAGTGTCATGTCGATCTCTTGTCATTACTTCTTTGAGGTTAGACTGAATGCCTACTGGACATATATTATTTATGTACTCATACTGCACTTTTGTACTTAATTATACAGGATCTAAGGCTGGTGCATCTAGTTAACTTTTTGGCGCACATACTTAATATCGTATCGAGATTTCATGGTGAGCTACCCCCTTTTGAGCCGTTCAACAGCATGCTGGAGTCTCTCTTTTGTTTATCAGTGTCTCTTCTATTTCAGGCAGTAGGATAATCATCTTTTGTATATCCTAGTAGTTGCCCACATACTTGTGACACTAGATCTTGGCGCATATTAGTAGACTTACGATATTTTTGGTTGTACATCTCTAGTTATAGTTTCATTTAGTTGTTACCCTTATTGGAAGCTTTAAAAATCCGTTACTTATTAGATGTTTCAAATTGAAGGAAATTAGTTGTTGAAATCACTTAATAAAAATGGGATTCACTAAGTAGCTCATGGTTGGCTTGTATAGCAACGGTGCTGGACGCCATCACGGTCTGACATGGAGTTGGGTCATGACATGAACATCAATAACTACTTACCTATAATTAGTTAAGTGTTCAATACTCATGATATGTATTTTGGATTATCTATTTTTGTTGTGCAAGTATTTACCACATCAATGTGTAGAACTTAAATTATTACATGTAAAACGGAAAAAAAGGATCTAACTTGTGTATACAAACTATATAAACAAATTTTACACGGTTGTAATTTAACCTTTTATAAGGCAACGTACCTTATTTTACAGATTACTAATCTCATTTTTTATGAACGATTACTAATAATATTTTTCGATGACCCGACCGGAAAAACAATTTGGTAAAAATCTTATATGAACGGTTATTGTGAGCATGTGCTTTTTGCCCTATAAAAGTTACTCCGTAGATTCAAAATAAAATAATTTCTCTTGTTTGTTTACAATTTTTATTCTCATAACATTTTCTGTCAATGGTTTGTTTAGGATTCAATCTTGCACTTTGAGTATTAACTAGTAATTGGTTCATTTATGAGAAAGAAAATTCAAAAATAGTTAATTTGCACTTTGAATGTTAGCTTTGATTTACGAATAAGTTTTCTATTAATTTGCTTTTAATCATTTGTTTAAATTACAATTTTAGGTTTAATTAAGTTTTTTAATAGTTAATTTAGCTTTAGGAGTTAATGTTGATTTTAATCTTGAAAAAAAAAAAGAGAAAGAGAAAAAGAAAAGGGAATTTTAAATTGTTTGTTTTGAAATAAAATGAAGAGAGAGGAAAATTAGGCCATTTTAATTTAATTTCCAGCCCAAACAATTTCCCACCAGAACCCATTCGTCCCAGCACAACCCATTCCCTGACTAAACCCGTTCGCAAAATACACGCACAAATACAACCAAGCGATCTCCCAGATCCATAGACCTCAACCGATGTTCATCATCGTTCTCACCCGAACCCAAGCCCCAAAATTCCGTCCAAATCTATGGCGAGTGACCATCAACCCGTAACCCACGCGTCCCACCATCTCCCCCCTTACTATTCCTAAAGGTCTCTGCAAGAAGATTCTTTCTACTCGCTCGAATTGAGCCTTATCTTTGATTGGAGGCTTCTGGAAAGGATTTGCTGGATAAGTGTAAGGCGTTGGATTGATTTCACTCAATCCAAGCCCCACATTCATCAGGAATTCGTTTTCAAAAGAAGCTCTATCCAAATTTGAAGGGGCGTGGCTAAAAATTCAGAGAAAAGGTTGAAAGCTTTTCAGTGAGAAAATGGCTTTTCCAAGTTGATTTTCTTTGACAAGGTCATTAAATTTTAAGAAAAAGATAGATACAATTTTTCTTCTTATTTTTGAATCCGGATTTGATTTACTGGAAGATACAAATTGAAGTTCGAGCTATGTTTCTACTGTTGTTCTACTGAGTCACTACTGAACATCGATAGGATTCAGAATAAAAAGGTGTATTGTCGAGAATATTGTTTTTAAACGGATTTTGAAATTTCAAGTTCAATTTCTTTCTCTTTTGCATCTCTATTATAAAGTATTTTGAGCAGTGATATTTTGTCCAGAATGATGTTTGGTTCTGTGCATGATTCTTTTTGCTATTGAACTGCTTCTCAGTGGTGTGGTGTATTTTAATATTTTAAGTTAGTAGAAGTTGATTTTGAGTGGTCGTTTTCTATTGTTTAACTGTTATTGTGATGTTGAGTTTCATTTGAATCAAGGTTTCCTCACTTTCAAATGAATGCTTTAGTTTCAATATGTTCGACATGAATCATTGAATGGTTTCGTTTTCCCTGACCCCTCGACCATATTTTCACGTTCTGCTAGTTGAAAGTATGAGCTTACCTTTGCACCATTTTGGGACTATCATCGAGTATAGGCTAATTGATATCAGTTATTAGGGACTCGAATCAATGTAATCATTCTGATCCTTGATGAATTGAGTCAGCCAACCTGTTTGCTCTGTCCAGGCAGCCTACTTGCACGGCACTGAATGTATGTACTGTTTTGTCTTGACAAGTTCGACATGATTCACTGAAGAGTTTCCTTTATCCCTGCTTCATGATCATCTTGCATGTTTTGTTGGTTTGAAGCTGATGAAGTTTAAATTTGAATTAGAGGGCTATTGATAACTGTAAATTTCTCACAGACTTTAGCCTTCGGTTCTGTGAATGGTATGTCAGTTTTTCTTTTTTAACTAATGTTTCCTTAGTTTTAAGTTGTTTCTCAATCAAGTGTTCTGCTAATAAAATTTGGAACAACCTCTCCATTGCTTTTATTACTTTCTTCTCCAACTGTCATATAAATCTGCACTTGGAGTGCTCTTTTGAAATGAGCATTTATCCTTTTGGACATGGTAATGTTTGTATTGAGGATTCAGGTGCTGCAAGAGGTTGCTTGTCAATTGAAGATGAAGTTATTTCAAATTTTGTGAGGTCCTGGTTAGGTTCTTAGTAACTCGATCACTGGCCAGTCTTTCCTGTTCTTCTGCATCTTCGATCTGTCAATATCATTAGCTATATAAGATCAGAGTGTCAAGTAGAATATTAATAGAGAATCCGAGGGTGTTTGTCTTGTTAATATTCAGCGTATCTAAGAAGAATTTGGGTCATGAAGCAGCTTATTATGCCATTCTAACAAGTTTTCTTGAAGTGCTTGTTTTGACGGCTAGCTATTTCTCAATTTTAAATTCTGCCGGTTTTGTTCGAGGTCCAAACTCATTTACTTGTTAGTTCTATAGCGATTAGCTGGTCTACAACAGAGATGAGCCTTGTTTATTTGTATGCAATTAAATTTTTTCCATGCTTGATATATTTCCATGTAGTAATTTGAGATTTCAAGATCAATGCTTATAGTCCATCCAGTAGCTTAAAAATGAATTCACCACTGAAAGAAGGAAACAGAACTAAGCATCAGTTCTCTTACTTAATATGTATGATACAAGACTTTACTTCCTTCATTCAACACTGGTGTTATCCTCATGCTCAACTTTAGTTTATTCTATATTCTTTTTTTAGCACAAAGGAGGCATTCGGTGATGCATTTTCCTGGTTCTTGCAGCGAAGGTATAATCATTTTTTTTTGTTATTGACAAGGAGGAAGCCGGGAAATTGATTTGAGGTTGGTTTTTTATATATATAGAATTGAGGTGCGCTATTCCAAAAAAATGGCAATTGCATGGCCCTCGCTTTATTTAATCTTGAATTGATCCTTATATTCTGAGGCAATCTATTTAGCAAATTCCATGGCTCTCGCAAAGTGCAAACGCGTATTCATTATTAGGCGCTCTAGTTAAATAATTCACTTTCCTAAATATGGGTTCACATTTATGTGACCCAAATCCAAATCCCAAAGATATTAAAATATATCAAAAACTGTGGGTGCATTTATATGACGTGGTTTAAAACGTGTTTTGACAACGTTGGAATGTTCTTAAAATAAAATTAAAGCGGTATAAAAATATAAATTAGCACATAGGTTAAAATGGACTAAAATCAGATAATTAAGCCAAATATGACAGTGGAGTGACCGTGCTAGGACCACGAAAGTTGGGAGTGCCTAACACCTTCTCCCAGGTTAACAGAATTTCTTACTCGGATTTCTGGTTCGCAGAGTGTTAAACAGAGTCAACTTCTCCTCGATTCGGGATTCGACCGGTGACTTGGGACACCATAAATCTCCCTAGTGGCGACTCTGAAATATATTAAATAAATAAATCTCATTTCAATTGTCCTTTAATTGGAAAAAATCCCTTATCTATGCCCTTCGCCAGGGTTGTAGTGTTAAAAAGGAGGTGTGACAGCTCTAGCGACTCTGCTGGGGAAATATTCTTTTGCCCAGAATCTCTGGTTTTGCAGGGTTCAAGAATTTGAGATTAGAATAATTGTTGTATTTGGCTTTGTTTATTAATTGTTTTTTCGTTTTTACATGTTGACTTAATATTCAAAATGATGCTTTTATCACTTTGATATTATTTGAACTGTACATATAAACTGTTATGAAACCCTTCTCTTCTTATCTTCGAGGATGTGCTCGCTGGTCGACACTTCCTATTTTGTTAGTGTGTACCTTGAAATAAGAAAGTGGATCGGAGAAGTTACTAAGACGAATGATCTTTTGGGTCCCCAGTACGTAGCCCCCTTCTCGACTCGAGTTGTCCGCTCGGGTACACAATCTGGAACAAATACCCAGATTCTGAACCTAGTATAACAAAGCGTCATGCCAGATCCCTAGTACGAACGTCTGTTTGCATCACGTGCATTTGACTTAGGGGACTCAAAACAAGGGTTGGGTCCTTCTAGGACGGGTGTAACCGAAAAAATGGACCATCCTGATGCATTCTACTTGTGCATTTATTTGTTTTGGATTTGCATGTTGATCGGCTTTTTTTAAGGGTAAGGAGAGTTAATTACCTGTTTTGGAAAAACCAATATCCAAATACTGCCGAAGCTCTACCGAATATTTTAAAGAGAACAAAAAAAATGAAAAGAAAAAAAAGAGTATGTTTCATTTGCCCAAGAAAAAAGAGAAAAGCCTTGTGCTCAAAAATAGTTTTGTTTTTTATGAAACGAAAAAAAGGAGAGAAAAAGAGTCTACTTTCAAAATATTTGGTTTTGCTCTATCTGCCCAAACTACGCCTATTTGATTATCACAGGGTGTGAGATACGTAGGCAACCCCCATCGGGTCTAACTTTCCATTTTGCAAAAAAAATATAATAAGGAAAATAGCCCGAAAATGAAATTTTTGTTTTTATTGTAAATGGGTAAGGTGATGTCGTTGTTGTCAAGAATAGCCAAATGTTCCCAAGATGCCGGAAGGCTGATTTTTCACAAACGGCCACCTTTGTTTTAATTATTTTATTTTGGCCAGTTAGCAGGCATAGACTTAAAATCTTCCTCTGTAAGTACTGAAAGGCCGTATTTGCAAAGTTGGGTTTTTGGTTTTAAAATTTAAAATATATACATAAAAAGAAGGGGTCAATTTTGATTTTGGAGTCAAGCAGAATAAATTCGTAAGTTACTAAATCACCTTAATAAATGTGCAGAATGAGCACAATCCAAAACGAACCTTTCTCATTCATAAGCAAAATCCCTTCAGAGTTACAGCTATGGTGGAATGATTTAGGTGGAGAAGGGCAAGACGAGGTCAAGAAATATTTGGGGGGCCTTCCCAGACTATTAGAGATTATACCCCGGGGAGACATCATAAGGTCATTGATCACATGTTGGGACCTGTAGCACAATGTGTTTCGCTTTTCAGATTTTGAACTCGCCTCGACCTTAGAAGAAATAGCCGGGCACATTGGGAATGCTGAGCTTCCTTTGAGACACAAGTATTTGGTTGCCCCAAGAACAGTAGTTGTGTACAGATTCTTAGACTCACTTAAAAAATAAGTAGAGTTGTATACAACCCGGATTTGGCAGCTGGTTTTCATACCTTTCCATTACTATATAGCATATATGGTCATATAAACCGCATTAAATGGGAAGAATATAGACGCTTTGCTTTTATGGTGGCTTTGTTGGGGCTGTTGGTGTTTCCAAGGAAAAATGGGATATCGACATAAAAATAGCAAAGGTTGTCTGCACTTTACTCACCCAAACCAAGAGAACACTCGCGCCAATGATAATAGCTGAGATCTTTCGTGCTCTCACACCTTGCAGGTCCGGGAAAGATTTCTTTGAGGGGTGCAATCTGTTGTTGCAAATGTGGATGACCGAACATCTATGCCACCGTCCCCAGTTTATGAGCTACGGGTCAATGGAGAAAACTTGTATCAAGGAATTTTACACAAGGATTTATGGGCTCAGCTTGCCTGAAGGAGTAACACGATGGATATCTTACTTTCGGTCCTTCACTGCCCAGTCAAATAGAGTGGACGCTAGAATGGTTGTCTGTGGACGAGGTCATATACATGCAAGCAACGGGGCCTCACCTCCTTTTGATGGGTCTTAGTAGCATCACGCCTTATGCCTCGTATCGGGTCTTGAGACAGCTCGGGAGGTGCTAGATAGTGCCAAAAGACGAAGATCTCAGTATCCGGGTAGTCGAGATTGGACTTGATGATCAGTTCCCTTAAACAACAATCCGCAAAATTTGGAATGAATGCCAATACCTAACATCAAACACTTGCGTATAGGATCGGTCAAGAGACAAAGTATCACCAGGATACCTCTCTTGGTACAGGATAGAAATTGAGTTCGAGAGGCCAGCCAAGAGGCTTCATCTTCAGTATAGGCCTACAGTAGGCAAACATGAGAAGCATGTCATGAATTTGCAATTTGAGAAAGATTTTCAGGCTGCCGCAGGTGAGGGCGAGACGAAGAAACTGGCCAAAGAAAATGAGGCCCTTCGGGCCAAAATTCAGAAAATGAAATTAGCAGCGGAAAACCCCGTTCAAAGTGCCAAAGATTCAAAACTTATGGATAATTTGAGGCAGAAGGTGAATGACCACACTTTTGATTTGAACAAAGTAGAAAGAAACTAGACAGGGCTTGAAAACAACTGGCTGATAATGCGGGAGAACGAGCACGTCTGGTTAAGCAATCAAAAGAAGAGTTGGACGATGAGGTTGCAGGATTAAAGAAAAGGGTCATCGTTGCAGAAAGCAAAATGATCAAACAGGAAAAAGAGTTCAAAGTTGAATGGGGGCATTGTTACACAGCATTGGCGCAATTAGAAATGGATTTGCAACAACTTCAAGAGTAGAATCAGGTAGCCCGAAAAACTTTGGGAGCCTGAACTGAGCAGATTGGGCGGTTATTGCAAGAGAAAGGTTTCATAAGATAGAGAATCAGAAGGATCGCCCATTACATCGCAATGAAGTGTAGTAGCTGTGAGGATATTCCTAGATCTATGTTCTTCGCCACTGTGATGCTTTTTGTTCGCCGAGTAATGGAGGACCACCACCACATTCAAAGGGATTTAGCACATAGGCCTGCGACGAGACCGAATGATGTCCCACAGGCCCCGGGAGTATTAGAGGCTTTAATGTATTCGTGATTTTTCCAATTTGAGAGTCTTTAGTTTTCTTTATTCTATAATTTTCTTTATTTGAATTAAGTTGTCAGGTCAGCTATTTACATTTTGAGTCAAAGTCGGTTGTTTCGAGTTGAGTTACAGTCTGTTAATTTCCTTTCAATAGTTGTAATCCAAAAATATTTCTCAAAAGTTATAGTCAGATGTTTTGCTTTATGAAAATGGAAAATTTCCAAAAGAAAAAAAACAGTTATTTCACGCATTCATTTCCCAGAACTACGCTCGGTCTGATTCATGCGGGGTCATGATACATAGGCAATATACATAGGATTTGACCGTAACAAAATAGAAGAAAAAGAAAGGAGAAAAGAAACAAAGAGGGGGAGATTAGGAGAGAAAACCAAAGGAAAAGATGGGAAAGCAAGAAACAAACAACGGAAAAACAAGAGGGAGGAGTGAGAGGATAAATCAAAGAAGAGGCATTGCAAAGAAAGAAAAAAGAAAGCCGGGATGCATGAAACCAAGAAAAGGCATATTAGAAATAATTAACTACTTAGGTGCATTGATTCCCAAAATATGCGGTTACCTATCTATTAATGCTCTAATCGCTAAAAAAAGTTGTGGTTGATAATGAGTTCAGACAGGTGGTTAGTTCTTACGGCGTTCTGACAACCCACTCCTACAACACTCGGTCTAAGAGCAAGCAAATCATGGCCAATCAGGAAGCCGATGCCAGCATCATTGACCCCTCGAAAGAGGTAGAGGAAATGGACGTTAATGCAATGAAAGAGGAAATGTACCATATTGAAACATGAAATGGCTGAAATGTAGCAGGCTTGGATGACCGGGAAATCACCACCCCTGCCACCACCTAGCTTCTTAGATGCTACCCTTCTCCAAACTCTGATCATAGTTCCAAATGATCCTCCATACTCTACAATAAACCTGCTAATACAGATTTCCCAACCACCCCATTAGCTCCGTCACTCATCCTCCAACTATCTTTTCCCAAAATTTCCCTCCTGTCACATCCGCGATCCCCAACAATGGATACCTACTCAAGGCTTATGATATTCAATATTGTCCCTCAGAGGTTGCCCACAAGGTTTCCAACTCACACAAGTAAGGCCCGCAGGACGAGCCTCATGAAAGGTTCACAAGAAGAGAAAGGCGAGAAGGAATAACCTGGAGGCTAGAAGGCATAAGATAGTCCTTGAAGAAAAAGCAAGGAATGGGAGACCAAGGTAATATGGCTTGCAAAGAACTGTTTGTATCCCCTAACGTTCCCCTACCCATAGGGTTTAAAGTGCCAAAACTTAACTGGTATGATGGGTGTGTAGATATGGTAGTCCACCTGAGGGTCTATTGCAGTGAAATGAGAGGAGTTCGAGAGAAAGATGACCTGTTGATAGCATATTTCAGCAAGAGCCTAACTGGGGCAGCTTTGGACTGGTATATTCGTCAAGATGTCAATAAATGGCCTACATTGGATGACATGGATCAAGATTTTGTTCGATACTTTCAATGCAAATCCAGTGTTACCTAGATAGCGCTTCACTAATCAAAATGGAAAGGAAGCCAAAGGAGATCTTTAGGGATTTTGGGCTCAGATGGAGAGCACAAGCTGCTCGAGTCAGTATCCCGATTTGTGAAAAAGAAAAGGTTGAGCTTTTCCTACAAGCCTAGGAGCCCACCTACTTAAGTCATTTGATCTCGGCTTTGGGAAAACCTTTCAATGATGTGTTAAAATTAGGGGAGTTAGTAGAAGAGGGAATTAAGTCAGGCAAAATCATGAGACTTTTGAAAGACATTCAGAACATCCAAGTAAGCTTCGGTGGAAGAAAGAGAAATATAAAAAAGGATCTAATGGGCTTTCCCGATCAACATTTCTAGCCTCGACATTTTCATCGTGGATATCCTTATGTACCAGATGACCCTCCCCAACGCTGCTTCTCTCTACAGAACTCAGAAAATCATACATCACATTCCTCGTACCCAGCTCCACATAATGCCCATCCACCCCAATGAGCATACCGAAAACCTCTTGGATCAGGTTTTTGGCCCAGCAAAACATGTAAGAACGAGAGGTTGCTGAAAAAAGAAAAGGCTTTCACCCCTATCAGAGCATCATATGCCAGTTGTTCCAAAAGTTGAAGCAATTGGACATGTCGAAGCCGATTGAGATAAAAATATCAAACCCTCTGTCAAAGAAGTTCATGTTTTTCAAAGATGCGCATATTGCTCAGATGGCCCGGGGCATGGCACAGAGAAGTGTTGGAGTCTAAAGAAAGAAATTCAGAAGCTTATTGATACAGGTGACATTATCGTAGAAAATCTGGATGCAGCAAACACTAGCCAAAGTCCATCGCCGGTGTATAATGAGACGCACATGTTGGAATGTGAGAATTCTTCTGGGAGCCTCGGAGACACACATCCTGCTGAGCTTTCAGTGCTGTCAGAGGTTGATCTTAAGAACAAGCCGGTGAAAGGGACCCAAAGGCAATTTGCTAAGAACAATGTGATGAAGACTTGTGAAGTTCTTAGTATTATTGATGCGGAACCCAACGGCTAATATGTTGTGCTTCGTAATTGGAAAGACGCTCCATTTCTTGGCCACCCAGAGAGAAGTTTTGGTGGGTTATTTTTTTGTTATTTCTATTTTTCGGGTTATTTTCAGGGTTGTAATCCGAATATTGTCTCGTGTTCAAACCCTTCTATCCTTTTATTTTACCTAGTTTTCTTTTTCGCAGCAACTCATTTAGTGTCGTCTAGGTTCGTTCCAGGGTCGCAACCCCAGTTTATTCCACTTGTTTTGTTGTTCAAACTCTTTCACCATCTGTCAAGGCAATTTTCTATTTTCCGTTATTTCTAGTCATTTAGTTTAGTTTTCTTTTATTTTTACAATTCTTTTTCATGTTGACTTTAGTGACGTGTCATGCATACGTAATTCTCAGCTTGGTCTTAAGAAGTTAGTTCAGTCATGAAGCAATGAAAGTTAGTTCAGCCATGAAGCAATGAAACAATTCTGAAGATGACAGAGACACTTGAGGGAAATTAGAATAGATTTGGACCCTTTGAGATCTTTTGAAACCTGAACCATATGCAACAGGGGCAGATAGAACATAAAGAAATCCTAAAAGAAAGTTTACCAAACTAGAAAGGACCATTTGTTGTAACTAGAGTATTGTCCAATGGGGCATTATAATTGACAGATGTGGAAGGAAGATGTGTAAAAATGGATATCAATTCTGACGCAGTCAAGAGATACTATGTATGATTCCTCTGTCTGATTGTACTTGCTTGTCTTGGCATATTTTGAAGATTGGAATGACAAAGCCATTTTGTTATGCTATCTAAACACTTTATCCTTTGGTAACCCTTTTGAGCTTTAATTATTTTCTTTAAAACCCCTCTTTCTGAATCAGTAATAAAAGTCAGAAATGCAAGTGTGAGAAGGCAATAAAAGGAAATGAAAAAAAGGAAAAGAAAAGAGAAAAGGGAAAAGGGAAAAAAAGAAAACAAAACAAAAACAAAGAAAAAAAAAGAAAATCAGGAAAACAGAAAGAAAAATAAACAGTCAAACAACAACAAAAACAAGGAATCGGCATGAACTACGTTAGACCTGATTCTTACGTAGTCAGCCTCACAGTTCGGTCTCATCAAAATAAAAATCCAAAAGTCCCCAAGAAGGAAACTGGGGCAGAAGTTGTGGTTGTTGTAAAAGATTTGATTCCGAAAGTTGTCGTTTTAAATTAATTTTAAATGTTTTGAGCCTTTCATACCCTTTCTTACTAACCCCGTCCAAAGCCCACATTACGGTCCAAAGAAAGACCTTCTAATCAGTCTTCAAGACATGCCAAGTTGAACAAGTAGAGGTGATTCATGTCAGGGGCAACACACCAGTCCAAGCAGGAAAGATAAAGAAAATGAGAGAGTCTTATTGGTGAGAACCCTCAGGGGCACTGTAAGGTGACGGGAGTTGAGAGAAATAAAAAATTAGAGAATAATATTTGTACAAACCCTCACAGGCGCCTTGAGGCGACTGTAAGTTGAGAGAAAGAACAAAATCAGAGAGGCTTGATGGTGAAAACCCTTTGGGCGCTACATCGAAAAAGGATTATGAATTAGATTGGATAATCGGAGCATTGAAGCCCAGCTTCACGGTCTGGGGGGGGGGGGTATAACAAGAATAGAACATCAGATTTGCTTAACAGAATAAGCCGCAGGTGCATGTCATGTTCATTAGAGTTGGTACCCGCAATTTATAGGTTTTTACCTTTTAGTTTTTTTGTTAGGAATCATCTCCTTTCATTGTCCTCTACTCTGTTTTTTTTTGTCTTGTTTATTCCCTTTTCTTGAGTTTTTGGGTCAAAACAAGTGAGAAATAACTTCAAATCTGCCACCAGCTTTCCAATTGCACAAAACAGGATCTGTTTGTCTAATCAAAGCAGCATAAGTCATGAAGGAACGCTAGGCACATTGAGCTGGTAACAATTAACATGCTTTAGGATTCGTTTGAAATATAAAGGTTCGGTTATAAAAAATCGTGGACAATGCAGAAGAATGAGGGATAGGGTGAATGGATCAAAGGTGTTTTCTGTGACACGAAGGGTGGTAAACTAGTGACAAACAAGATTTACCAAGAAGAAATCGAAGTTATTATGGCTAGCGATGGAGCATTAGACCTCAAGGCCAGAACCAGTGGTTTGGGTCAAGAAAAAACATCATACACACTATGGTTGGTAACAATTAATATTTTTTGGGGATCATGTGAAATACAACAGTTTGGAATATGTCTGTTCAGGAGCAAAGCAATAGACGGAAGGTATTGGGTTCGAATGATAAGAGGTATTTTCTGGGTTAAGTTTTACAAAGGAAGTGGTTAGTCAAGGAACAAGCAGGGCTTCTAATGGAAATCAATTATTATGACAAGTGGAGGAGCAACAGACCTCAAAGTCAAGCCCAATGGTTTAATTCAATAAAGAAAAACATACACATGGAGTGGGGTCAATGGACGTGCTTTGGGGGTCATGTGAGACACAAAGGTTATGTAGATGTCAGTTCATAAACAATGCAACACATAGAGGATATAAGGTCTAAACGGAGAAGAGATAAGGGTGACAGAGAAATTAGGTATCGATGCTGGTATTGATATGATATTACTGTTGGATTCAGAGGTCAGCCAAGCATCATAAACTGACTTATTAATCTCAGAAAAGATGTAAGAGTTCTGGAAAAAGGATCAGAAGAGCAACACAAAGATGGGGGAGCAGAGTAAAGCCATAAGGGTTCAAGGGTCAGCCAAGCACAGCATACTGACCGGTTAATATTAGAAAGGATTCAAGGGTCTAACGAAAAAGCCAGAAGCGAAACACAAAAATAGAAAAGGCTACAAGGATTAAACAAGCATAATTCATTAACTCAACAACCATTAGAGAAGGACGTAAAGAATTCTAGTAAGAGGGTCAGAAGTGCAACGCAAAGATGGGGGAGCAGACTAAAGCCACAAGGGTCAGGGGGTCAGCCGAGCATAGTACATTGACTTGGTAATCTCAGGAAAGATATAAGAATTATAGCAAAAGGGCTAGCAGTGTAACACAACAACGGGGAAGCAAAGTAAAGCTAAAATGGTTCCGGGGTCAGCCAACCAACTCAGGCAACTAATCATAAACATGGAAGATTGAACACAACGTAACACGACAGTTGGGAGGCCGCTTTCAACAAGAATGTCGCAAGCTAACCACCACTTTTCAAACTAACAAGGTTTATTTGATTGACACAGGGGCAGAAAAATTTTGAAGGATCCTAAGGGAAGCCATCCACAGGGGGTAGGCAGGCACATGGTAAGTATGATCAAAATCTTAGGGCCCATCTAGAAAGTGGGACCCAGTTAAAACTCAAAAATGAACATAATCCGTCATAAATATTCTCCCCATCAATAGCACAATGGGACGAAACTTTAGTTAGCAACCCTCATCAGAAACAACCGAGAGATAAAAGGGGTATGCAATTTGAAATTTTCAAGACCCTACTGGAAATGGGACTTAGTTTAGAACTCAAATAGGCACAGGCAAGATGGGCATGCACAAACAACTTCCCCAGTAGGAGTCGTCAGAACTCGCCTGAAAAATGATTCCCTGCAGAAACAACAGGAAATTAGAATTGGCATTTAATCTGGAACCCTCAAAACCCTCCTGGAAAATGGGATTTAGCCTAAAAACACAAACAAGCACGGGTAACATGGGCGGCCACAAATATTTCCCCAACAAGAGTCATCAGAACCCGCTTGAATAGTGGGATATAGCTTTAAATACTAATCCCCAGCAGACACACCTGGCCATCTAATTAAGAGTTGTTATGACCTTTCAAGATAATGAGAAGTAGCTTCAATAACCGATCCCTAGTAGATCCCAGTAGATATAAATTAGATAAACAAACATAGTGAAAATAATACCTTATGAGAACACAGCCTAATCTTAAATTTTTCATTGGATTTGATTAACACTCACAGATGCATCCAGCACCAAACTGGGGAAGAAACAATTTCTCTTGTTTTGTTTGTTTTGTTGTGACCAGGTACACAAGCAGCAGTCTCAAGGAATATTTTTCAAAATATGAGTTTTGGTAATCAGTCATCCACCTATAGAACAATGGAATATTTTTCGAGATGCAAGTTTTGGTAATCAGGCACCCACCTGTAGAACAAGGGAATATTTGTCAAGTTACAAGTTTTGGTAATTAGGCGTCCACCTATAGAACAAAGGGAATATTTTTCAAGATGCAAGTTTTGGTAATCAGGCACCCACCTGCAGAACAATGGATTATTTTTCAAAATTCAAATCTTGGTAATCAGTCGCCCACTTGTAGAACAAGGGAATATTTTTCAAGTTGCAAGTTTTGGTAATCAGGCGTCCACCTATAGAACAAGGGAATAATTTTCAAGTTGCAAGTTTTGGTAATCAGACGCCCACTTGTAGAACAAGAAAATACTTTTCAATATACAAGTTTTGGTAATCAGGCGCCTACCTGTAGAACAAGGGAATATTTTTCAAAATTCAAGTCTTGGTAATCAGGATCCCACATGTAGAACAAGGGAATACCTTTTCAAGATACAAGTTTAGGTAATCAGACGCCCATAGAACAATGGAATATTTTTCAAATTTAACATTTGGTAATCAGGCGCCCACATGTAGAACAAGGGATCATTTTTAAAGTTGCAAGTTTTGATAATCATGCGTCCACCTGGAGAGCAAGGAAATATTTTTCAAAGTTGTAAGTTTTGGTATTCAGGAGCCCACCTGTAGAACAACGGAATATTTTTCAAGGTTGGAAGTCTGGTAATCAGACGCCCACCTGTACAACAAGGGAATATTTTTCAAATTGCAAGTTTTTGTAATCCGGCGCCCACCTATAGAAAAAGGGTATATTTTTCAAGTTGCAAGTTTTGGTAATCAGGTGCCCACATGTGGAACAAGGGAATATTTTTCAAGATACAAGTTTTGGTAATCAGGCGCCCACCTGTAAAACGAGGGAATACATTTCGAGTCTAGTAATTTGTCATCAAACATAGAAGAATAGAAAGCAGAAGTCAAAATGTGAACAATGAGTTTACAGGAAGAGATACCAGTCAACAAGGCAACAAGATGTTTTACTGGAAGAAATACAAGTCAACAAGGCGACAAGAAGTTTATAGGAAGAAATACAAGGAAAAAAAGCAACAAGGATCAAGAGCAGGTCTGAAGATATAGATAGGTTCTTTTGTAACCAATAGTTGATAGGCATAGCTAGCTTAGCATTTGATTTTTCTTTCGGTGTAATAAAGAGGTATAGCAAGCAGTAGCAGAAACAGTGAAATCACAGCTTCGGTAGTCCCAGCTACCAAACACTCCTGAACTACACTGACCTAATTCCTCTTTAGCCAAGGATATGTAGGCAACATCTAAAGTGAGGTGCTGTCAAGCATTTCAAAATGCTTCTCACGGGGTATTTAAACGGCCAAAAATCATTCATGTCCACTCAGTAATCTTTTCACAAAAACTCTTTGTGTTTTTCGCGCAAAGAGAGGCAACTGTGAGCATGTGATTTTTGCCCTATATCAATTACTCCCATAGACTCATAACAAAATAATTTCTTTTGTTTGTTTACAATTTTTATTCTCGTAGCATTTTCTGTCAATGGTTTGTTTAGGATTCAATATTGCACTTTGAGTATTAATTAGTAACTGGTTCATTCTATGAGAAAGGAAATTCAAAAATAGTGAATTGCACTTTTAATGTTAGCTTTTATTTACGAATAAGTTTTCTATTACTTTTCTTCTAATAATTTGTGTCAATTACCATTTTAGGTTTAATTAAGTTTTTAGTAGTTAATTTAGCTCTAGGAATTAATTTTAATTTTAATATTTAAAAAAAAAGAGAAAAAGAAAAGGGAATTTTGAATTGTTTGTTTTGAATAAAATGAAGAGAAGACGAAAATTGGGACATTTTAATTTAATTCCCAGCCCAAACAATTTCCCACCATAACCCATTCATCCTAGCACAACCCATTCCCTGACGCGACCCGTTCAAAAGATACATGCGCAAATACAACCAAACGATCTCCCAAAGCCCTAAACCTCAAGCGCGGTTCATCATCGTTCTCACCCGAACCAAGCCCCTAAATTCCATCCAAATCTATGGCGAGTGTGCATCAACCCCTAACCCCACGCGTCCCTCTATCTCTCCTCTTACCATTTCTAAAGGTATCTGAAAGGATATTCTTCCTACTCGCTCGAATTGAGCCTTATCTTTGATTGGAGGCTTCTAGAAATGCTTTTCCTGATGATTGTGCGGCAGTGGGTTGATTTCACTCAATCCAAGTCCCACATTCATCAGGAATTCGTTTTCAAAACAAGCTCTATCAAATTTTGAAGGAGGCGCGGCTAAAAATTCAGAGAAAAGGTTGAATGGTTTTCTGTGAACAAATGGCTTTTCCGAGTTGATTTTCTTTGACAAGGTCATTAATATTTAAGAAAAACATAGATACAATTTTTCTTCTTATTTTTGAATCTGGATTTGAGTTCCTGGAAGATACAAATTGAAGTTCGAGTTATGTTTCTACTGTTGTTCTGCTGAGTTACTACTGAACCTCGATAGGATTCGGAATCAAAAGGTGTATTGTCGAGAATATAGTTATTAAAAGGATTTTGAAATTTCAGGTTCGATTTATTTCTCTTTCGCATCTCTATTATAAAGTATTCTGAGCAGTGAGATTTTGTCCAAAATGATGTTTGGTTGTGTGCGTGATTCTTTTTTTTGTTGAATTGTTTCTCAGTGGTGTGATATATTTGAATATTTTCAGTTACTACAAGTTGATTTTGAGTGGTCGTTTTCTATGGTCTGTTACTGTGATGTTGAGTTTCATTTTAGTCAATTTTTCGTCGCTTTCAAATGAATGCTTTAGTTTCAATATGTTCGATATGCATCATTAAATGGTTTCGTTTTCCCTGATCCCTCGACCATATCTTCACATCCTGATGGTTTAAAGTAGCTTACCTTTGCACCAAAATATTGGGAATGTCATAGAGTATAGGCTAATTGATAGCAGTTATTAGGGACTCGAATCTAAGTAATCATTCTGAACCTTGATGAATTGAGTCAGCCGCCATGTTTGCACTAACGATGCAGCCTACTTGCACGACACTTAATGTATCTACTGTTTTGTCTTGACAAGTTCGACATGATTCACCGAAGAGTTTCCTTTTTCCCTACGTCATGATCATTTTGCATATTTTGTTGGTTTGAAGCTGATGAAGTTTAAATATTTATTAGAGGGCTCCTGATAACTGTCAATTTCTTACAGACCTTAGCCTCGGTTCTGAGTTAGGTATGTCAGTTTTTTTTTCTTAACCAATTGCCATAGTTTTAGTTTGTTTCTCAATCAAGTGTTCTGCTGATTATATTGGGAACAACCTCTCCATTGCTTGCATTACTTTCTTCTCCAATTGTCATATAAATCTGCACTTAAGTGTTCTTTTGAAATGAGCATTTATCCTTTTGAACATGGTAATGTTTGTATTGAGGATTCTCGTGCTGCAAGAGGTTTCTTGTCAATTGAATATGAAGTTATTTCAAATGTTGTGAAGGCATGCTTAGTTGCTTAGTAAATTGATTATTGGCCATTCTTTCCTCTTCCTTTGCACCTTTGATATGTCAATATCATTGGCTCTATAAGATCAGAGTGTCAAGTAGATTATTAACAGAGAATCCAAGGGTGTTTGTCTGGTAAATATTCAGCGCAATTTGGGTCATGGTAAGCAGCTGATTAGGCCATTCTCACCAATTTTCTTGACATGCTTGTTTTGACGACTAGCTGTTTCTCAATTTTAACTTATGTCGGTCTTGTTCGAGGTCCATACTCATTTACTTGTTAGTTCTATAGCGATTAGCTGCTCTACAACAGAGGAGAGCCTTGTTTGATTGTATGCTATCAAATTTTTTCCATGCTTGATATATTTCCATGTAGTAATTTGAGATTTCAAATCTGTGCTTATAGTCCATGCAGTAGCATAAAAAAGAATTCACCACTGGAAGAAGGAAATAAAACTAAGCATAAGTTCTCTTACTTAATATGTATGATACAAGACTTTATTTCCTTCATTCGACACTGATGCTATCCTCATGCTCAACTTTAGTTTATTCTATATTCACCTTTTTAGGCACAAAGGAGGCATTCGGTGATTCACCTTCCTGGTTCGTGTAGCTAAGGTATAATCATTTTGTTTTGTTTTTTACAAGGAGGAAGCCGGGAAATTGATTTGGGGTTGGTTTTTTTATATATACAGAATTGAGGTGCACCATGCCAAGCAAAAATGACAATTGCATGGCCGTTGCTTTATTTAATCTTGAATTAATCCTTAGATTCCGAGGGGTGCCATTTAGCAAATTCCATGGCCCTCGCAAAGTGCAAATGCGTATTCATTATTAGGCGCACTAGTTGAATAATTTACTTTCCTAAATACGCGTGCACATTTATGTGACCCAAATCTAATCCCAACGATTTTGAAATATGTCAAAAAACTGCAGGTGTATTTATGTGACGTGATTTAAGACACATTTTAAAAACGTTGCAATATTCTTAAAATAAAATAAAATAGATTTAAAAATGCAAATTAGCACATAGGTATGAATGGAGTAAAATACGATATTAAGCCAAATATGACAGTTAGGAGACGTGCTAGAATCACGGAACTCGGGGTTGCCTAACACCTTCTCCCGGGTTAACCCTTATCCGGATTTCTGATTCACAAAATGTTAAACAGAGTCAACTTCTCCTCGATTCGGGATTCGACTGGTGACTTGGACACCATAAATCTCCCAAGTGGCAACTCTGAAATCTTTTAAATAAATAAATTTCGTTTCGATTATTTTTTAATTAAAAAAATTCTCTTATCTATATCCTTCACCAGGATTATAATATTAAAAAGAAAGTGTGACAGTTATTACGTTAACTTCCATGTTCCTAAGAGGGCGAGAAGGCAAGAACGGATTTTAAAGAGATTCAACGTGTTGTTAATTCACTAAACGAAGTCGAGTCTTGTATGATCATATAAAGTACAAATGCATGAAAAACGATGGAAAATTATATACAATCCATAATTTGACACCAAGGTGTCTATCGTCACTTTGTGTATTCAAATATTAACTCATTGTTATTTTTGTTAGGCACTACTATTTTGGGGCGGCTAAGCATATGTGTAGTTTAAAACAAAAATTTAATGGGAAACCTAAATATTTAGAAGAATTATGTTATAGTATATATTTTAATGATAATAGGGGTTGCTTTAATGGTAAGCAACTTCCACTTTTAACCAATAGGTTGTGAGTTTCAGCCTCCTCAAGAGCGAGGTGAGAAGTTCTTGGAGGGAAGGATGCCGATGGTCTATTTGGAAACAACCTCTCTACTCAATGGTAGAGGTAAAGTCTGCGTACACACTACCATCCACACTAAGTGAGATTATACTGAATAGTTATTGTTGTTGTATGTTATAGTATATATTTTTATTTCATGTATATTTTTCTAGCTTTTGGTGATGTAAAATTATTAATAATTGGTTTTCGCAAATAATTCCTTTTCAATTGATAGTATAGCCAACATATTTAATCCTATTTTAAACATTATTGATGTAAATTCAATAATATTTTTAGTGTTGGATCTTTTAGTCTGGCTTCTTTTATTTTGAATGGTTTCATAATGATGTAAGTACAATAATTACAAAAGTAGTATTCCGGGAGTTAATCAAGCTAAACCGATAAGCTAGGGAAATACATAATTAGTATATATGTATTACTTTTCTAAAGATAGTATATTAGCGTTAGTGATAGGTCGATAGGTGAATACATTAGGAACCTATATATCCCAATACAGTTAGATCTTTGTATAACAATATTCTTATACAACAATAGTTCGCTCATTTTCTTATCTTGTTCAAGATCTCGTACTTATCTCCATCTTTTACTACATTGCCACTTTTTCCGACCTCTTTCCTTTCCCTTATAATTATATTGCATGGATTTCTTACTGGATCGTCCAAGGTTTAGCTTTTTCTGCAATATGGGTCACTGCCCATGAATGTGGCCACAATGCCTTTAGTGATCACCAATGGGTAAATGACACTATTGGTTTTATCCTCCATTCTGCACTTTTAGTCCCATATTTCTCATGGAGAAATGGACATCACCGTCATCACTCTAGCACTGGTTCCCTTGAACGTGACACTTTTTTCGTGCCAAAGCTTACATCCGAACTAAGGTGGTACTATAAATACTTGTACAATCCATTAGGACAAGTAGTCACACTTGCCTTCATAATCATTCTTGGCGAGCCTTTGCACATGGCATTCAATGTCTACGGCAAACCCAGTGATCTCTTTGCATGTCATTTTGATCCATATGCTCCTATGTATAATGACCGTGAGAGAAAACAAATTTACATTTCTAATGCAGGTCTGATTGCAGCTACTTATGTGTTGTATCGTCTTGCTATGGCACAAGGTCTATCTTGGCTCATATGCTTCTATGGGGTACCCCTCCTAATCGCGAAAAGCCTTTATGTATTAGTCGCGTTTTTGCAGCACACTCATCTTTCATTGCCACATTATGATTCATCCGACTGGGATTGGTTAAGAGGAGCTCTAGCTACTGTAGACAGAGATCATGGTGTTCTAGTAAATTATGTCGGCCACCATATAGCAGATACTCATGTCGTGCATCATCTATTCTCAACCATTCCACACTATCATGCAGTGGAGGCGACCAGAGCTATTAAGCCATTACTAGGAGAATATTACCAATTTGATGGTACCCCAATTCATAAGGCATTATGGAGGGATTTTAAGAAGTGCATCTATGTGGAGAAAGATGAAAGATCTCAAGACAAGGGTGTTTTTTGGTATAAAAACAAGTTCTAAAAGTTGAAAACCGATAACTGTTTACCTAAATTAGTTTAATGTTTAATAATACTCGTGGTAATAATTATTTTGTGCTGTATATCGTTTATGTTATTACTTTAAATAAAATATTTGTTTCCCTCGCTTTATATTTAAGTATGATAATATCAATTTTACATAACCACCAATTTGGCTTGACAGAATTATTATGTTATTTTTCTTTTCATTCCATCATGTCATATGTGAACTGAATAATATAACTTGGTGATACCATCACCTAACAAACTC
This sequence comes from Nicotiana benthamiana, assembly GCA_034376525.1. Taxonomy (NCBI): domain Eukaryota; kingdom Viridiplantae; phylum Streptophyta; class Magnoliopsida; order Solanales; family Solanaceae; genus Nicotiana; species Nicotiana benthamiana. The sequence continues at coordinate 55,570,289 of CM067325.1, read as the reverse complement.
AAAAAAGGATGTTAATTAGCGATTAATAAGGAAAGACTGTCACATAAATTTGACCAGAGGAAGTAGCCATTTGACGACCATTTCTTCATATTTTTGCAAACAACATATCAGCTTCATAAATATTGTACTTCCTTCTGCCAAATCGAATTGGGGAGATTTATATGATATGGACAAAAAACTTGATTCAGTTTACAATTTTTGAATAGTATGAAGATAGTTTATGATAAAAGGCAATCATGAATCCTTAAGATCCTGATATAAAATAAAAACCGTTATATAGTACTCATAGCGGGTTTCCACGAATTATGCATGTCAATAAAACCCCAAACCTAGACCAGCAACCACCCACTGTCTCCTCTCCAACCCCATCGAGTTATAGTTCTCACTATAGCCAAACAAATCAAAAACCCAAAAGGTTTGTTGCCTCAACATACCCCTCTTCTTTGCCAGGAAAAATGGTAGAAGATGAAATAATAGTCGGATAAGAGGGACCAAAGGTTTTGAATCAGCAAGTTAAGGAGGACACTATAACCCTCGAGGATGTTGCAGGTAGTGGTGAAACATTAAAGGTGCCTATCACTCTTCCTGCTCCAACACATGATCTGAATATTGTCTTTCCGTCAAGTAACGCCTCTCTTGTATCTGCTAATTCCACACTATTGGGTGTGAGTAAAAGAGAAGCTTTAATGAGTATGCTACTTATTGCTACCAAAGGAGGGTTGGATGGGGAGTATTAGCGTGGTGATGTGACTGCTAGGTCTCAGAGAGAAAGAAAAGGAAATGGAGCTTGAAGTGGGGAACTAGTGCTTTTTGGTAACTTGGTGCCAGTTAGTACTACTGGGGAGACAACGGAGGGACATTCTCTCTCTGCCTAATAAGAGGGCTCTTCTCCTGTCACGCCCCATTTTTCCTCTCTTTTCGTATTAGTTAGGGTTTTTCACATTATTGGGACAACTTGTTTCCTTTAGGAAAAAAGGAATTAAGGAATTGAAGAGTCGCCATCTTACGAATTAAGGTTGCGTTAGAGCACCTATTACAAATTATTTGCAACAGTAATTATACAACCAAAGATTGGGCAATGGCTTGAAGTTACTTCAAGGGGAAGGTTGTTGATAGCCAATTTTTCTCTATGCATTTTTTATGCTCAAAATAATTTCAAATAACGTCTGTATGCATATATAAACATACCCAAGAGTTTTGGTATTTTTTCCTAATTTCTAAGGATTTTAAAATCAATTTATTTTCTATTTTTTAGCAGTGCCAAATCAATTAATTATTCAAAAAATCATCATTTTGAAGAACAATTTATTTCATTCTCACGTTTACACCAAAATATAGTTAAGGTGATTTTTGCATATTTTATAAATTTTATATGGTATGTTAAAACAAAATTTAATATAATTGTAATTATAGCATATTTTACAATTAATAAACATTTTTACCATTATAAAATCATTTCCAGTATTTTTTTATTATTATATTTATATTAATAAATAATTTAGTTCTTTTAATTAGTTTTAAAAATCATTTTTCACTAATTATATAAAATTTAAAGGGGAAAATTGGCAATTTAAAATTTAGCATACTTCTATTGCAATTCCAGCCCATTTGGTATTTCAATTATAGCCTAAGATGGATCAATTTCAAACCGAATTTCAGACCAACCCAATACCCAAACCAACCCGACCCAGCTTAGAGCTGATTTGAGTCGTTGATCAAATAAGATCAACAGCCCTGATTTGTTTACCTTAATTAAATCCCCAACTACCCCTCTCGACCCCTCATTATCACGAGACTGTCTCCCTCTCTATCTCGTCTTTTCCTCTCACTTATCTCTAAAAATTTCTGGTTCTCTCGTCTCCAATGATCTGCATCATCTCCGACCACAACCTCACTGGAATCTATGGCATCCCAAGCGATAGATGACATACACTCACCTCCTATTACTCATGTGTGCTGATGCTTGAAGGTTCGAGGCCAAACCTTCGCCGACTCAAGGTTTCCGACCATCTCCGGCATATCCTAGCATCCTAAGCCTGATTCCGACCATATCCGACTTAGATTATACCTTTTCCAAAGACTTTCTCACTCTAGGGTTCCTTTGAAACCCTAGCTATTTGAGGTTTTTCTTTGATTCTTTTTAGATCTGTTGTTTATCTATGCTATGCCTGAGTTTTCGAAACCTTTCTTTGCCGATTTAGGGTTTTCTAGAAAATGTCTAGGATTTTTATGATTTTTGTTCTTTGTGTTGTCCTCTGCTATGTTCTCGTATCATCTTTGTGTTCTTTGTTAGAAAATACGCTTAACGCTAGAGGGGGGGGGGGGGTGAATAGCGTTATAATAAAATTTAGCGTAAACTTGCAGAAATTAAAATTTGCAGGAAATAAATAAGTGCGTTAATTAAACAAAAAGGAAAGAACGCACCGATATATTCTGGTTCACCACAACACGTGGCTAGTCCAGTCCCCGAGAGACTCTCTCGAGATTTTCCACTAACTTGTTAAGCTTACGGGTGCTCAACAAACCTTTACAACTTAAGGACACAAGCCTTAACACCTTTGCTCGGAGATACAACACTCCAAGACTTCAACCAAGGAAACACAAGTTCCTTACAACAAGAGAATTACAATTCTCTTACAAGTGTATAAAACACTAAAACACTCAAACAATATACTCCTTTATGAGTAGGTATGAGTAAAAGAAATAAGCTCTAGATCACAACAACTTTGGACAAGAATATGGCTCTCAAAAGCTTAATGAAATTGAATATAAAATGATAAACAAAAGTATGCAAGCTTATAGCAATGTAATGATCAGTTGTAGTATGTTGTTGTGTTTAAAACACTGAAATGAAGCTGTATTTATAGTTGAAAAACTTGGCATTACCGTTGCCTAATTGTCAATTAAGAGTTGCTGATTTTACTCACTGACAATCGATTGTCAAACCCCAACAATCGATTGTCTGCCAGTCAGATCAAAATTCAATCCCAGATTTTACGCTTGATAATCGATTACTTTCAATCCATAATTGATTACTAGCAACGTTCAAAAAATCCTTTCCAGATTTTATCACAAACAATCGATTGTCCAGAATCAACAATCGATTACTCAGCAACATTCAAAAAATCTTTTCCGGATTTTAATCAAAACAATCGATTATACAAAATCAATAATCGATTACCCAATAACGTTCAAAAAATCTTTTCCGGATTTTAATCAAAACAATCGATTATACAGAATCAATAATCGATTACCTGACGGTATTTGAAAACTTTACGACAACGGTCAGCTTCACAATCGATTGCACAAAGTCAACAATCGATTACTTATCATTTTTTGAAAAACATTTTAGACACTGTCTCTTTGACAATCGATTGTCCAATGTAACAATCGATTATTTAATAAATTTGAAAATCACTGGAAGACACTGTCTCAACATAATCGATTATGATTAGTTCATAATCGATTATTCTGAGTTTTGAAAAACTTTGATGGACACTGCCTCAGTCACAATCGATTGTCATTAGTTCACAATCGATTGTCATGCAGGTTTGAAAAACCTGATGCTCACTGTCTTACTCACAATCGATTGTCATGCGGTCTTGGCTTAAAACAATCGATTATCATAAGTACATAATCGATTATCTTAGTCCAGATTTTTAAGGCATGTCTAAAAATTATTTTGACTACTGTAAATATGCATGATTTAAAATCATTTGACATTAAATTAAATATGCATGATTTTGGAAAATAGTTTTATGAGAGAAGCCATGTTACGAGTCAAGTTGTAGGATCAAGATCATAATTAAGAATGACTCAATTAAACAATAAAACTTTGTCTTGAGCTTGAATCTCGTTGTATATCAATTGTGCGCTTGTTTCTTGAACTTCGTCATATATCAGTTTTTGCTTCGTTTGTCATTCATAAAAACCTATACAAAAGAACACACGTTTTAGTATATTGCATTGAGAACGTGTTTCCAACAATTTTCCCCTTTTTGATAATGGCAAACATTAAGCGGGATATGCAAGACAAGCAATTTATATAATGACGATTCAAGACAAGTATATACATGCAACAAGTATGCAACTTGTTCCCCCTCAATTTGAGAATTCCCCCTCAATTTAAGCTTATAACTTGAGAGTGCATCATACCCGTTATCTTCCCCCTTTTGCCATTAGCAAAAATAATAATAAGATGCCAAAGATGAAATAAACCTTGTTTATTTATTGGAAAGAAGGTGTGATTATTTAAAGAGAGTATAATATCTCAAATGATAGCATTACAATCGATTATTGATACGAGATAATTGATTATTAGATGAGGGAAACAGATTTTTCTGAAGAAGACTCGATTCTTGCGCATCATGCTTTATAATTCCCCCTACTTTTAGGGCGATACCTGCAAAAAAGAATTAGACGTCTCCGACGCTCAAGTTAGAAATCATGTAAAAAAAATGCAATGCATGACTTAGATCAACGTGGAGTCAAGGATCCCGAGTTCACTGCGAATTCGGAAGAAGGACTCTTTCTCTAAAGGCTTTATAAAGATGTCTGCCAATTGGTTTTTGGTTTCAACAAATTCAATTTCGACATCGCCTTTGAGAACGTGATCTCTAATAAAATAATGTCTAATTTCAATGTGTTTCGTTCGCGAATGAAGAACGGGGTTCTTCGTCAAGCATATGGCACTAGTATTATCACATCTAAGAGGGATATGATTAAGACTTAGGCCATAGTCCAAGAGTTGTTGTTTCATCCATAGGATTTGAGCGCAACAACTCCCCGCGGCTACATATTCAGCCTCGGTTGTGGACAACGCAACACTTACTTGTTTCTTGCTAAACCAAGAAACGAGAGAGCTACCGAGCAAATGGCAAGTGCCACTAGTGCTCTTGCGGTCCAATTTGCATCCAGCAAAATCGGAATCGGAGTAACCAACAAGTTGGCATGAAGAGCCTTTGGGGTACCATAGACCCACATTTGTAGTACCAACAAGATACCTTAAAATCCGTTTTACCGCAGTAAGGTGAGACTCCTTCGGACACGATTAATAACGAGCGCACAAGCACACGCTAAACATGATGTCCGGACGACTAGCAGTAAGATAAAGAAGAGAGCCAATCATACCTCGATACTTTTTGGTGTCGACTTCCTTACCTTTCTCATCTTTGTCTAGATGATCGGATGTGCTCATGGGAGTAGCCATTTCTTTTGCATTGTTCATCTCAAATCGTTTCAGCAATTCTTTGCAATATTTGGGTTGACAAATGAATGTACCTTCTTTCATTTGCTTTACTTGTAATCCCAAAAAGAATGTTAACTCACCCATCATACACATCTCAAATTCGCTTGTCATTAAATCGGAAAATTCCTTGCATAAAACATTGTTAGTAGCACCAAATATAATATCATCTACATATATTTGAACTAACAAAATATCATTATTTTTATGCTTAACAAAGAGAGTTGTGTCAACTTTCCCCCTAATGAAATCATTTTCCAAAAGAGACTTACTTAATCTTTCATACCAAGCTCGGGAAGCTTGTTTTAAACCATAAAGAGCCTTTTTGAGCTTGAAAACATGATCGGGAGATTTAAAGTTTTCAAAACCGGGGGGTTGTTCAACATAAACTTCTTCTTGAATAAAACCGTTTAGAAAAGCACTTTTCACATCCATTTGATATAAATTGAAATTCATAGAAGAGGCAAATGCAAGCAATAAGCGAATAGCTTCTAATCTAGCTACAGGAGCATATGTTTCCTCATAGTCAATACCTTCTTCTTGATTATAGCCTTTTGCTATAAGCCTAGCTTTGTTTCTAGTGATTATACCATTTTCATCTAGTTTATTGCGAAAAACCCACTTCGTACCAATTATGGTATGACCTTCGGGTCTTGGCACCAAATCCCAAACGTCATTGCGTTCAAATTGGTTAAGCTCCTCTTGCATTGCCAAGGTCCAAAATTCATCCCCAATTGCTTCTGAGATGGTTTTGGGTTCAATTTGAGAAACAAAAGCAGTATGTTCTAAGGTATTTTTGAGAGAGTTTCGGGTACTTACCTTGTCTCCAACGTTGCCAATTACCTGTTCGAGAGGGTGATCTTTGATTGTCCTCCACTCGTTAGGCATATTCATTTCTTTTTCCAATTGTGGCGCTTCTTCCGTTGGTTGTTCCTCAGTTTCATCTTTATTTTCCTTGGGTGGTTCCTCTGGTATTTTGTCTTTCAAGCTATCTAAGATACCTGCAAGATCAAAACCGGAATCCTTTCTCGCCAAGCGAGCATTATTTTTGGAAAATACAACATGAGGGGATTCCTCCATGATTTGGGTTCTTTTATTAAAGACCCTATATGCTTTACTACGTGAGGAATATCCAATGAAAATACCTTCATCCGACTTTAGCATCAAATTTACCCAATTGGTCTTTGCCATTGTTATGAACAAAACATTTGCAACCAAAAACTCTAAAATGGGAAATATTTGGTTTTCTACCCTTATAAAGTTCATAGGGGGTTTTCATGAGTATCGGCCGAATTACTATTCTATTTAGAACATAGCAAGCGGTACTCACGCCGTCCGCCAAAAATGTTTGGGTATCTTAGCTTCGTCGAGCATGGTTCTAGCCATCTCTTCGAGACACCTATTTTTCCTTTCCACCACCCCATTTTGTTGTGGTGTACGTGGAGCAGAAAAGGTATGCTCGATTCCGAGTTCGTCACAAAAGTCCGCAAAGAGATTGTGATCAAACTCTCCCCCATGATCACTTCTAATTGAAGTGACGGTTGTTTCTTTCTCATTTTGAACACGCTTAAGAAAATATTTAAAATTTTGAAAAGCATCACTTTTATTGGCAACAAATAAAGTCCAAGTAAATCTCGAGTAATCATCAACAATCACAAAAGCATATTTATTTCTTCCTAGACTTTCAATGCGAGAGAGCACAAATAAATCCATATGAAGCAAATGCAATGGTCTAGAAGTTGAAACAATGTTTTTAGATTTGAAAGATGCTTTTGTTTGCTTCCCCTTTTGACACGAGTCACAAACAGAGTCATTTTCAAATTTTAAATTGGGAAGACCAACAACTAAGTTTTGAGAAATCAATTTGTTCAAAAGATGCATATTGATATGTGCTACTCTACGATGCCATAGCCAAGTATCATCCTCTTTACTCATTAGACAATCAACATAATCGGGTGAGGAATTAGCAAGATCAACCATATAAATATTATCCACTCTAAAACCACGGAGGATAATTTTGAAATCACTACGTCTGAACACTAAGCATTCATCCGAATCAAATAAAGCAAGATTTCCCTTGTCACACAATTGGCTTATGCTCAAGAGATTATGCTTTAATCCTTTAACAAGTAATATATGCTTAATAGAGGAATTTTCATCCTTACCGACCGAGCCGATGCCGATGATCTTTCCTTTATTGTTATCACCGAAGATAACACTTCCTCCATCTTTGTGCTCTAATTGAAGGAATTTGGATTCATCTCCCGTCATATGCTTGGAGCATCCACTATCAAGGTACCATCGTACACTTGATCCCTTCAAGCACACCTACAAAACAAATTAATGTTCTTTAGGTACCCATGCCATCTTGGGTCCTTGGGGGTTAGGCATATTATAATGATGCGATTGAGTAATATGTCTATGACGTGTAAAGCATGCAGGAGCAATATGACCAATACGTCTACAATAATGACAAGTCATATTTGGGTTATGCATCCTTCTAGGTTCATAGTAACTAGACGGATGAAAATTTCTTACACTATGACTATTTCGCATTTCATGAGAATTATTTCTCCTACTATGAGCTCTAGGATGGGCAGCATTTCTAGAGTGATTGTTTCTCGGTTGAAGGCTGTTTCTAGGTCTTCTCAAAGGTTCAACATTTGGCCTAAAATATGCATCATTTCTAGGGTAACTATTTCTAGGTGGTAAGTCATTTCTAGGTCTCCTAAAATGTTCAACATTTTGTCTAGCATGCATATTGGTTCTAGGATTGCTATTTCTAGGATAAGCATTTGTTTTATTAGTCCTAGGTTGAGCCTTAGGTGGTCGGGGTTTGGCTTCAACCTTTTCTTTAACCTCATTCTTAAATCCTATGCCATGCTTGGTTGATTTCAAATTTACAAGGACCTCATTCAAATTCTTGTGGGAAGAATTAAACTTATCTAAGGTACCTTTGAGTCTATCTACCTCATTTTTGAGATGCAAGCAAGAAGAACAATTTTTTGTAGAACTTTCGGGCTTATCGGCGCTTCTTTTTCCAAAAAATTTGTTTTCCTCTTTCAGCTTTTCATTTTCTAAAACCAGTTTTTCTAAATCCTTTTCTTTCAAAGAATGCTGTTTTTGAAAATCCTTTTCTTTTAATGAAGCATTTTCTTTTATGCCCTTAACAGTTTTTGAAGCCTTAATAAACTCAGCATATAATTCATCAAAAGCAGTTCGCATTTCTTCAAGAGTAAAGAAGTTTTTAGACGAAATTTGACATACCTCATCTTTGTTGTCTTCATGTGCCATAAGGAAAAGATTTGCTGCTTCGTCTTCTTCTCCTTCGCTTGACTCATCTCCGGAGTCGCCTCCCCAAGAAATGTATGCACGTTGCTTTTTAAAAGGTTTCTTCTCCTTTTTGATGTTTGGGCAATTTGATTTGATGTGCCCGGTTTCACCACATTCATAGCACTTGATTTGTTCGCCTTGCTTTTTGCCCATGCGTTCATACTCCTTGCGCATGAACTTTTGAAATCTTTTGATAACGAGTCCAAACTCGTTGTCTCCTTCCTCATCAATTTGCGGTTGGCTTGTGCTCGCCTTTAGAGCTATTCTTTGCCTCCTTTGATCGTCAACAAAAGGGTTAAGAATAGTAGATTCATAGGTCTTAGGGTTACCTCTTAGTGCGTCGATGGTGACGTTTGAAACGCCAATGGATTCTTGAATTGCATCGGCCTTTGATCTCCATGCCGGTGTGAGACTTCTAAGAATTTTTCGCACGAGCTCTCTATACGTGAATGTTTTCTTGAGAGCATGTAGGTCATTTACGATTATTGAAAATCGCTCAAACATTTCGTCCACCTTTTCACCTTCCTTCATGTGAAATAATTCATAAGAATGGGTTAGGAAATCAATTTTTGCTTCCCTTACCTGGTCCGTACCTTCGTGCGTAACTTCTAGCTTGTCCCACATCTCCTTTGCCGTTGTGCAACACGATATTTTCCTGTAATCGTCAGCATTAACAGCACAATATAATAAATTAATTGCTTTAGCATTATTTTGAACCTTTCCGATGTCATCCGCGTCATACTCATCCTCGGACTTGGGAACCCATTCGTTTTCCACCTTCTTTGTTGGAATTTGGTTTCCCTTCATTATCACCTTCCAAAGGTGAAAGCTGTTGGACTGAATGAAGATCTTCATCCTCTCCTTCCAGTACGTGTAATTTGTACCGTTGAATAGAGGTGGTCGTGTGGAGCACTGTCCTTCATCAATTCCTGCAAAAGAATCACGAGTAGAAGCCATGGATGGTTCTCTCAAACTGTTAAGTTTTCAGAGAGTTGGGCTCTGATACCAATTGTTAGAAAATACGCTTAACGCTAGAGGGGGGTGAATAGCGTTATAATAAAATTTAGCGTAAACTTGCGGAAATTAAAATTTGCAGGAAATAAATAAGTGCGTTAAATAAACAAAAAGGAAAGAACGCACCGATATATTCTGGTTAACCACAACACGGGGCTAGTCCAGTCCCCGAGAGACTCTCTCGAGATTTTCCACTAACTTGTTAAGCTTACGGGTGCTCAACAAACCTTTAAAACTTAAGGACACAAGCCTTAACACCTTTGCTCGGAGATACAACACTCCAAGATTTCAACCAAGGAAACACAAGTTCCTTACAACAAGAGAATTACAATTCTCTTACAAGTGTATAAAACATTAAAACACTCAAACAATATACTCCTTTATGAGTAGGTATGAGTAAAAGAAATAAGCTCTAGATCACAACAACTTTGGACAAGAATATGGCTCTCAAAAGCTTTATGAAATTGAATATAAAATGATAAACAAAAGTATGCAAGCTTATAGCAATGTAATGATCAGTTGTAGTATGTTGTTGTGTTTAAAACACTGAAATGAAGCTGTATTTATAGTTGAAAAACTTGGCATTACCGTTGCCTAATTGCCAATTAAGAGTTGCTGATTTTACTCACTGACAATCGATTGTCAAACCCCAACAATCGATTGTCTGCCAGTCAGATCAAAATTCAATCCCAGATTTTACGCTTGATAATCGATTACTTTCAATCCATAATCGATTACTGGCAACGTTCAAAAAATCCTTTCCAGATTTTATCACAAACAATCGATTGTCCAGAATCAACAATCGATTATTCAGCGACGTTCAAAAAATCTTTTCCGGATTTTATTCAAAACAATCGATTATACAAAATCAATAATCGATTACCCAATAACGTTCAAAAAATCTTTTCCGGATTTTAATCAAAACAATCGATTATACAGAATCAATAATCGATTACCTGACGGTATTTGAAAACTTTACGACAACGGTCAGCTTCACAATCGATTGCACAAAGTCAACAATCGATTACTTATCAGTTTTTGAAAAACATTATAGACACTGTCTCTTTGACAATCGATTGTCAAACGTAACAATCGATTATTTAATAAATTTGAAAATAACTGGAAGACACTGTCTCAACATAATCGATTACCATTAGTTCATAATCGATTATTCTGAGTTTTGAAAAACTTTGATGGACACTGCCTCAGTCACAATCGATTGTCATTTGTTCACAATCAATTGTCATGCAGGTTTGAAAAATCTGATGCTCACTGTCTTACTCACAATCGATTGTCATTGGTTCACAATCGATTGTCATGCAGTCTTGGCTTAAAACAATCGATTATCATAAGTACATAATCGATTATGTTAGTCCAGATTTTTAAGGCATGTCTAAAAATTATTTTGACTACTGTAAATATGCATGATTTAAAATCATTTGACATTAAATTAAATATGCATGATTTTGGAAAATAGTTTTATGAGAGAAGCCATGTTACGAGTCAAGTTGTAGGATCAAGATCATAATTAAGAATGACTCAATTAAACTATAAAACTTTGTCTTGAGCTTGAATCTCGTTGTATATCAATTGTGCGCTTGTTTCTTGAACTTCGTCATATATCAGTTTTCGCTTCATTTGTCATTCATCAAAACCTATACAAAAGAACACACGTTTTAGTATATTGCATTGAGAACGTGTTTCCAACATTCTTCCTTTACTATGTTTTCTATAATATGGTCTTGTAGATTTTTCTTTGTATTTTTATCATGTTCTTATATGTTTATCATACTGTCTCTTCCTATATGCTTTCCTGCTATACCTTTCCCGGCGATTTTTGTGTTTTCTACAATATTCTCCTTGCTAAGCTCTTATGGTTCTTTGCCTGCCTTCTATAAAGCCTTGTTTAGGGTTCTGCTATGTATGTTACTCCTGTTAATCTTTGCTATGTACTCTCTACTCTTTTGCTATCTGTTCATGTTCTTACATGCTTCATCTACTTGTGTTCACGTTTGTATTATCTCTTTTTTCTGAACTTGTTTAGGTTCCGAGTTTTCTCAAAATATGTTCCTTATGATTCTTCTCCCTTTGTCATTCAACATGCTATCATATCTATTTTGTTGAGACTCTGAAGCAAATGTCTTGCTTTCTCACTTCGATGTCTGATTCAATTTTTGAGAAACCTGGGATGTGTGGATTCCTTTGATGATTTTGACTCTTTGTGTTCGCGTTAAGGCTCCGCTTTGGGACCATGGACTCTTAGACTCACTATGAGTCTGAAAATTGAACTTGTATCTCTTTGCTTATGATTTTGAGTTTTTATGAGTCTAAACTCCTCTCTCTTTTACATAACTCGGCAGTCTCTTCTTGATTCACATGCTTGTGTACTTTATATGTGAGAACTCTTCTTTCAAAAGGTTTTGGCAACTACTAATCGATTCTGAATCCCTTTGATGGTGTGTACTTGATTGTTACTGATTGTCCCTAGGTGAACCTTTCATTACCCTTCTTATCGACCTGATTCATTCGAGTAATCATGCAATTTTTGTTTTACTTATTGATTCCCTTTCCTTTTGGTTTGCTTCCTTAAATAGATTCCATGCACTTGCCTCAAATTTGCTACCTTGCACAAAAGATTTGTCTAATTTCTTTCCTTAATTAGATTGTACCATTTGAATGTGAATCCCTAAATTAAGGGTATTCTTATGTAATTGATTGACAACCAGGCTTCTATTATTTTCTTACCTTGTTTTGATCATGTCTTTCACACTAAAAATATATGACTCTTTAACACAATACGCACACCTCGAATTGCATACTCTTACACACACACTCTCTCGATTACAATACTCTTTCAATTCCCTACTCTCTTCTGAGATCTTTTTTGTGTTATTGGCTTGCAATTTTGTCTTACAAGACTACTGCTTACATTAATTTATTTCCCTGAAACTGGTATGTCCTAATTTTGATTCCTGCATCACTCCAATATGTTTCTTTACAAGCTTTTACATCCATGTCTACTTTTCTGTTCTGTAAAGTTCAACATTTAAAGTAATATGCTTATGTCTTGCTATCTGTTTCTCCAATGAATCCTTACTTCCTAGACCTTTATGTGTTTGAGCTATGGTTTAAGACATGGAAATATACAAGTTATTGTCCATGGATTAAAACCAGATCTTCTGGATCCTAGCCTCTAAATAGTGTAACAAGCTTGTGGGCATGTTAGTACTCCTTATTGTTTGGTATGCCCACAGCCTGCTCTTGAATATTTTAGTTCCCCCATACCCCATTCACCTATGTGTGCTGAGTAAAGGTATAGCCTAGCAGTATCCAAATCCTGACCTTGAACAGGTCTTAGCTCCTCAATTTGGACTGGCAAGCTCGTCAGGGGTGTGCCACCATCCCAAATTGCTAGGCATGACCACCAGCTTGCCTTTTCCCTTCTATTACAGTTGCACTTTCTCTTAGACCCTAAGTTCCGTACCCCTCCTATGAGCCCTGCCTTGGGAACCTTGAGTCTACCTCTGAACTTGGACATTTGAGGGCTCGCCCTTCTACACTACACCATAATCTAATTCTACAATATATTTGGCTGTAAGAACTGCCCGAAATCCATTTGAGATTCTTAGGGACTTCTGACACATCCAAATAAGAGAAAGGCTTTGGAAATCAGATCTTGGGAGTTGGTTTACTTCATGCTTCAGACAGAAGACTGAGTCAGGCTCTCTTTGGCTTGGACCATTTAGCTTTCTGATGTATTTTACTTTTCTTTATTCATTCGGGCTGTAATAATCTGTAATAACTATGGGGTTCTAGTAAAGAAGGGGAGGTTTATTCATGTGTGTATATGGGTAGACATCCTGCTTTAGGTATTTACTTTTGCAATCACAGCCTGCTCGTTCGCTTATGCATTACATGTGGAAATTTTGCCTATAAGTTATGCATTTTTTTCCTATAAGCTTGCATGTGTAAATCCTACCTATAAGTTGTTTCATTTTCGCAACATAAACCATGTCTTTAAGGTTCTGCATTTCACAATACATATACCATGTTCATAGGGAATCACTACTTCTGAAATATTGCATCTTATATAAATACCATGTCTATAGATTTTTAGGCACTTCATACAGATATCATGTCTATAAGTCATCTCTGAGATTCTTCATATATATGATATGCCTGTAGGACTTTCGCATTTTCGCATATGCTTCTGTCACTAGGCAAACCTGTTGTAGGATTTGAACAAGCAATTGCATATAGATGATATGCGTAGAGGACTTCCGCATTTTTACATATGCATCTGTCACTAGGAAAATCTGTAATAGGGTTTTAATAACCAATTGTATATTGATGACCCGCCTATAAGACTTATGCATGTTAATAGCGCTTAAAAATCAGTGACCCCAAGAAATTATGCCTATAGGAGCTATCTATCAAACCTGAGCTGCAAGTCCAAAAAATCAGTAGCAATAACGTTCCTACAATCGACAATTCTTTTCTACAACTAGTGTACTTCTTTCTGAATGGATAGACATCATCCCTATTGGTTGCATTTAACACTTAGGCAAGCTTTAGGGTAAAAACTATAACTGCATCAGTCTACTAATTCTAGCCAGCAGGCATGTCTGATTCCTATTTCTTATCTGACACATGTAATAAGCTAGTCTCCCTCCTTAACGTTTAAGTTTTAATTCAGACCATAACTAGTATTTGTAAGACATGCTAGACCCTGTCCTTTCCTTTGATTCAAGGAAGTTTATTTGAGCCGTATCTGCTTAATTGCTTTCCCAATAGTTGTTGTATGTAATTTGATTGACGCCTTAGCATTTTATCCTTTGCAAACTCTCAAAAGCCTCCACTCCCTCCCTTTTAGGATTAGTAATCCCATACGCCTCCTAGATTGATAGGATTGGGACGTGTAACAGGATGCGATAGGCAACGATACCATTCTGAACTTTAATGCCTTAACGGGGTAGGAAGGATAGATGCGGAGATCACGATCGATGCATTAATATCTTATGTAGCCCCTCTTCTGAGGAGTGATTACTGGATATTGCATTGACGTGATCCATATTAGTCATAAGCCTAGGACTTCCCTCCGTTATACTTAGCTTTTTTTATCCGCTTTCTTTAAGATTTTAAATCTTTCATGAATTTTGTACCTTCTTTACTTTCCCTCAAAAGTTTCAACTTATTCATAATGTTACGTGCAAGTCCCCCTATTTGAGCCCTTAATTTCTTACTTGATTAAGTGAAGTCACAATATAACATGGCCAAGAACCACACTAGTGGATCTTGAGGGGTGCCTAACACCTTCCCCTCGAGATAATATCTAGCCCTTACAGGAACTCTGGTTTCTTCAACTCGAAAACCCTTCTTAGTGTCCTAATGCACTTTAATCATTAGGTGACGACTCATTAAAATTCCCAACCCCAAATTCCCAAAAGGAATAGGTCCTCCCAAATGTCGCAAACCTGATTTCACGAGAGAAAAAGGGGGCGCGTCGATAGCATGGCTACTCTGCTGTGTTTATTTCTTTAGGCTTTTACCATTACATGTTATTTGTATCTTTATTGCTTCTTTATTACTTTCCTTAAATGTCTTTATCTCTCCTCTACTTCGAAGCTGGCTTGGCTTTTGGTTTCATTTCTTATTTTTACCGCTTTCCTTATACCGATGTAAATACGAGCAATTATTGTAATTATTGCTTTATGAATGTGCAAATACGTGGAAATTTGTTTCATTCTTTTATTCGCATCTTCAATATCATATTCCACTTATGCCAAACAAAATACCATAGCAACGCTTATAATGAGTGGTTGAGTTCTTCCGATATTATCACCCCTTAAATTTGGTAATGGCGTATTTGCGGTAAAACCAGTCATTCAGCTGTGCAGTCGACCGTTCTATGCCTTTCACTCTTGAGTTGTCCGCTCAAGGGTACCAGTCTAATACCCCATAGACACCTTATTCTATTTAATTATGCATGTATCACTGTCAAACCTAGCCGAGTCAGTTATGCTATCCATATAATGCCTCTATAAAATAGCCATATCCAAAGTCCACCGGGTTTTCTTGGAACCCAAAATGGACATTACCACGTTCTGTGCATTTATTTAGAGAACTAAATGTTGTTATGCTAATTATTAGTCTAGATAGTCGAGTCTGGCGGGGGGTGCGGTCTTAACCCTTTTATTTTGCAGAAAATGAATGACAAAGTTCCCGACTTCAGTATGGTAAACATACCCTCACTCTTGCTGACCTGGTGAAGGGACCTCCCATCAAGTAACAAAATATATGAATGGAAAGAGAGAGCCACCAGTGCTAGTGAGAAGTTGGAATAACTGGAATACAATCTTCTGGAATTGGAAGGAAAAGCGAGAAAGGCAGTCACCGAATGTCAAAATGTTGAGGGAAGCGAAGGAGAACGCCTGGCAAAGGCATTTTTGGTAGAAAATATGCCCGAGCTGGATGATCTGATCAACGAGAACATTAAACCTGAGGAAGGTCTTTCTGCGACCTAGTAGTTAGGATTGTTTTCGTCCACTTAAAATGTAATAAGGCCAATGGCCATTAGTGATATTTTATTTTCGCAATTTTAGTGTCGTTTTGGGAATCGTCTTATTTTTATCAATTAAATGAGGAATTTAGCATTATAAGTTCTCTTAATCAACTTGTTGCTAGGCCTACCTCGGGCACAACAAGGTACCCAAATTAGGACACAATTTACATCCTTCCACTATGTGTTTAAATAATGCAACGTTTTCTCCTCATAATCCATATGAACTTGTTGCCTTTTTGTTTTGACTTCCTGTTTCATTCCCCTTCTCCAAAGGTTAGTCCGTTGCACTCTGGCATCATCATACTCTTCGAGATCCAAGGGTACTCCACCTCCTCCTCCTCCAAGTCCAATCATAAATAGAAACAAAGGGAAAATGGAAGATTTGGTAACATCAGGAAGGAGAATTTGGTTGAAAGGGTAGAGACCTCCCATGGTATGCAGGTCTCCAAGGAAAGTGCCTCCCAGCTTGAACAAAAGTTGTTGAAATTTTAGGAAGAACTAGACCAAGTTCAGAATTTGGAAAGCTTGTCATTTTCCCTCACTACCCCAGGTGTCAACTTCTCCAACCCTCAAAACCTCGGACCTACACAAAATATCCCGAGACCACAAAATCAATCCGCTCCACATCACACTGCAACGCATGCCACATTTCAAGTAACACCCTGTTACTTGTCCTTGAACCACTAACATCCACAAATTCCTAACATCACAACAACCCTATTTATGTGAAAACCGTGCCATATCCCATTCGACCCATTTCAAATACACCTGAGCCTAATGGCAAAGACACTCTCATCAAGAACTCAAGACACTTACCGGCTGAGTCCAGGCTGTTGAAGGAAACATAGGTATAGATGGGCTAAATTATGAGGACATTTGCATCCAACCAGATGTTGAACTCCCGAAGGGGTACAAACCTTCAAGTTCGAAATGTTTGGTGGCACGGGAGATTCCAGAGTCTATTTGAGGGCATACTGTGATAAGTTAGTCGGAGTCGGGAAAGATTAAAAGATCTGTATGAAGCTCTTTATGAGAAGACAAAAAGGGGATTTTCTATCTTGGTACATCATCCAAGACCCCAAGAAGTGGACAGATTGGGTCGGTATGGCATATGATTTCCTGGACAGGTTCAAATTCAATACCGAGAATGCACCACATGTATTTTTCATCCATAATTTGAAGAGGAAACCAACAGAAACTTTCCGCGAGTATGCTACTCGTTGGAGATCAGAGGCTGCTATGGTCAGGCAGGCCTTAGAAGAAGAATAGATGAACAGGTCTTTTGTTCAGGCTCAAGACCCTCAATATTATGAGAGGCTGATGTTGATCGAGGGCCAGAAATTTACTGACATCATCAAGTTAGGGGAGAGAATCGAAAAAGGTATAAAAGTTGTATGGTCACTAACTTTGAAGCATTGTGCCTGTTTAAAACGTACTAAATAAGAGATTCATCTATCCTGACTTTCAAGTCGTGCTTGATTGAGTGTTAACAATTGGTTACAGCCAACATTCGTTAATGCAAGCCACCAACAAGGCCTTACAGTCTGGCGGCACATCCAAGAAAAGGGATGTGAGTGTCGTAATGGTTGCGTAGTGGAAAAGATCTCCAGTCAGATACCAAACCTACCCATTGCCTCCACTCACACATAACCCTATCCTAATTTACCAAGCACCTTCCTACAAAGCACCACCACCTACTTAACAATCATCTCCACCTCCCACATGTGAGCACACGATTTATTCCTTGCTTGAACTATTCCTACAGACTCATTAGATTTAGGATTTTCCTTTTATTATTTGATTAAGCATCAACCCCTAACCCACGCGTCCCTATATATCTCTCTTCTTACCATTTCTAAAGGTCTCTGAAAGGGGATTCTTCCTACTCGCTCGAATTGAGACTTATCTTTGATTTGAGGCTTCTAGAAAGGATTTGCTTGATGAGTGTGCAGCGTTGGATTGATTTCACTCAATCCAAGTCCCACATTCATAAGGAATTCGTTTTCAAAACAAGCTCTATCAAATTTTGAAGGAGGCGCCGCTAAAAATTCAGAGAAAAGGTTGAAAGGTTTTCTATGAACAAATGGCTTTTCCGAGTTGATTTTCTTTGACAAGGTCATTAATATTTGAGAAAAACATAGATACAATTTTTTCTTCTTATTTTTGAATCCATATTTGAGTTCCTGGAAGATACAATTTGAAGTTCGAGCTATGTTTCTACTGTTGTTCTGCTGAGTCACTACTGAACCTCGATAGGATTCGGAATCAAAAGGTGTATTCTCGATAATATAGTTATTAAAAGGATTTTTGAAATTTCAGGTTTGATATATTTCTCTTTCGCATCTATGTTATAATGTATTTTGAGCAGTGAGATTTTGTCCACAATGATGTTTGGTTCTGTGCGTGATTCTTTTTGCTGTTGAATTGCTTCTCAGTGGTGTGATGTATTTGAATATTTTCAGTTAGTAGAAGTTGATTTTGAGTGGTCGTTTTCTATGGTCTGTTATTGTGATGTTGAGTTTCATTTTAGTCAAGGTTTCGTCGCTTTCAAATGAATGCTTTTGTTTCAATATGTTCGACATGAATCATTGAATGGTTTCGTTTTCCCTGATCCCTCGACCATATTTGCACGTTCTGCTGGTTGAAAGTATGAGCTTACCTTTGCAATAAATTTTGGGTATGTCATAGAGTATAGGCTAATTGATAACAGTTATTAGGGACTCAAATCTCATTAATCATTCTGAACCTTGATGAATTGAGTCTGCCGCCCTGTTTGCACTGTCCAGGCAGCCTACTTGCACGACACTGAATGTATCTACTATTTTGTCTCGACAAGTTCGACATGATTCACTGAAGAATTTCCTTTTTCCCTACGTCATGATCATTTTGCATATTTTGTTGGTTTGAAGCTGATGAAGTTTAAATATTTATTAGAGGGCTCCTGATAACTGTCAATGTCTTATAGACCTTAGCCTCGGTTCTGTGATAGGCATGTGAGTTTTTCTTTCTTAACTAATGTTGCCTTAGTTTTAGTTCGTTTCTCATTCAAGTGTTCTGCTTATTAAATTGGGAACAACCTCTCCATTGCTTGCATTACTTTCTTCTCCAATATTGAAATGAGCATTTATCCTTTTGAACAAGGTAATGTTTGTATTGAGGATTCTGGTGCTGCGAGAAGTTTCTTGTCCATTAAAGATAAAGTTATTTCAGATTTTATGAAGGCATGCTTAGTTGCTTAGTAAATCAATCATTCACCAGTCTTTCCTCTTCTTCTGCACCTTTGATATGTCAATATTATTAGCTTTATAAGAAAAGAGTGTCAAGTAGATTATTAACAGAGAATCCAAGGGTGTTTGTCTGGTTAATATTCAGTGCATCTTAGAAGAATTTGGGCCATGGTAAGCAGCTGATTAGGCCATTCTCATCACTTTTCTTGAAGTGCTTGTTTTGACGACTAGCTGTTTCTAAATTTTAACTTATGTAGGTATTGTTCGAGGTCGAGACTCATTTACTTGTTAGTTCTATAGCGATTAGCTGGTCTACAACAGAGGTGAGCCTTGTTTAATTGTATGCTATCAAATTTTTCCATGCTTGATATATTTCCATGTAGTAATTTGAGATTTCAAATCTGTGCTTATAGTCCATACAGTAGCTTAAAAAAGAATTCACACTAGAAGAAGTAAACAAAACTAAGCATCAGTTCTCTTACTTAATATGTATGATACAAGACTTTATTTCCTTCATTCAACACTGGTGCTATCCTCATGCTCAACATTAGTTTATTCTATATTCACTTCTTTTGGCACAAAGGAGGCATTCAGTGATTCACCTTCCTGGTTCGTGTAGCTAAGGTATAATCATTTTGTTTTGTTTTTGACAAGGAGGAAGCCAGGAAATTGATTTGAGGTTGGTTTTTTTTACATATATAGAATTGAGGTGCACCATGCCAAATAAAAATGACAATTGCATGGCCCTTGCTTTATTTAATCTTGAATTAATCCTTAGATTCCGAGGCGTGCCATTTAGCAAATTTCATGGCCCTCGCAAAGTGCAAATGCGTATTCATTATTAGGCGCACTAGTTAAATAATTCACTTTCCTAAATACGGGTGCACATTTATGTGACCCAAATCTAAATCACAACGATTTTGAAATATGTCATAAACTGCAGGTGTATTTATGTGACGTGATTTAGACACATTTTAACAACGTTGCAATATTCTTAAAATAAAATAAAATAGATTTAAAAATGCAAATTAGCACATAGGTATGAATGGACTAAAATCAGATATTAAGCCAAATATGACAGTTAAGAGACCGTGCTAGAATCACGGAACTCGGGATTGCCTAACACCTTCTCCCGGGTTAACATCATTACTTATCCAGATTTCTGGTTCGCAAAGTGTTAAACAGAGTCAACTTCTCCTCGATTTGGAATTCGACTGGTGATTTGGACACCATAAATCTCCCAAGTGGCAACTCTGAAATCTTTTAAATAAATAAATCTCGTTTCGATTATTTTTTAATTGAAAAAATTCTCTTATCTATACCTTTGCCAGGATTATAATATTAAAAAGGAAGTGTGACAGTTATTACGTTAACTTCCATGTTCCAAGAGGGCGAGAAGGAAAGAACGGATTTTAAGAGAGATTCAACGTGTTGTTAATTCACTAAACGAAGTCGAGTCTTGTATTATCATATAAAATACAAATGCATGAAAAACGATTGAAAATTATATACAATCCATAATTTCACACTAAGGAGTCTATCCTCACTTTGTGTATTCAAATATTAACTCATTGTTTTTTTAGTTAGGCACTACTATTTAGGGCGGCTGAAGCACATGTGTAGTTTAAAACAAAAATTTAATGGGAAACCCAAATATTTAGAAGAATTATGTTATAATATATATTTTAAAGATAATAGAGGTTGCTCTAATAGTAAGCAACTTCCACATTTAACTAATATGTTGTGAGTTTCAGCCTCTTTAAGAGCAAGGTGAGAAGTTCTTGGAGGGAAGGATGTCGATGGTCTATTTGGAAACAACCTCTGTACTCTATGGTAGAGGTAAAGTCTGCGTACACACTACCCTCGCCACTAAGTGAGATTATACTGAATTGTTATTGTTGTTGTATGTTATAGTTTATATTTTTATTTCAAGTATATTTTCTAGATTTTGGTGATGTAAAATTATTAATAATTGATTTCGCAAATAATTCCTTTTCAATTGATAGTATAGCCAACATATTTAATCCTATTTTAAACATTATAGATTTTATGTGTGATTTTATCAATTTTAATTTTGAAAAATCTTATTTTTGGAGGCAATTATTTGTAAAAAAATTCTACTTTTGTACAAAAAATATTAAATATTATTAATTTTAAAATTCTTATAAACTTATTATTTCCCAAAAGAAAAGAAAACAGGATCCTCCAAATTTAGTTATGTGATCTATTATAATAAAGTCCAGGTGTAAGATTTCAAAAGAGTTTAATTTTTATGCTATTCGGTTACATTTGCATGTTGTAGCAAGTATTAATTTTCATTATTTTTAAAATTACAAATCTCACGGCGTATATAATTTATATTTCCTGTAATAATAGTGTGAAATTTATGTATCCTCTTATTCTCGGCGTATATAAACGAAACTCAAGTTGGATAAAAACGTTAGTATACAAGTTCTGTTATAAAATATTCTATTTAAGGTGAATGTCATATTTAGAGAGATCCTAGGGTTTACTACTTGGTGGCTAAGTCACCACCTCCCTATAAATAAAGCGGTTTTCTCCCATTGTAAATCATCCCAAAGTATCAATAAGAATACTCCTCTCTCTACTTTTCTCTCTATTGTTCTTGTTCTTGTATTATTGTTCTTGTTCTTATATTATTTCATAACACGTTATCAGCACGAGTCTCTAACCAATTGAATTTGATTTCTTCCTTCTTCCAGAATTTCTATACGGAAAAATAGAAGAGATGGTATCATCATAAAGTAATGCAACGGGATGGAAACTCAAGAGGTATATTTGATATCACAACATTTATTGGTATACCTTAAAGGTAAGTAATTTACTTTTCCCTTTCAAATTTTTGAAATTCTACGATTTGATTTCATATACAAACATAGACAACAAAGTTTGATTATAACTCTAATGGAGTTTGTAAGGAATTATAACCACGTGAAGTGGTAAAAGTTCTATGTCTTGCCATGATTAAATTCATGCATGATTGTGGGCAAAGAATTGAAAATCCGTCCCATTGAATTTGCTTCATTCTCATTCCCTTTAGAGAATGTGATAGCAGTATGTGATAAGTCTGAAAGAAGACAAAATTATTACCGTGAAGGTATCAATGGATGTCGACGTGGCAATAGACAGAATTATAATCGTCATCATTGTGATAATGAGAATAATAAAGATTCTCAAAATAATCTTTCACTTTATGAAAGTAATATTTGACATGAGATTGTATATAGCACATACAGATGATTATGATCCATTCCCTGAAGTGAATGTGATAATTGTAATAAAGCCCGTAAGTATGGACACGCTCTTGATGTAATTTTGTTTTATATCTGACATTATGAAAAGAAAGTTCGTTGCCCTTGAAATTTCGGGCAAGAACAATATGACATGGGTGTTGGATGCTGAAATCCATTTGGATGCAATGGGTCTTGGAGACGCCATTAAAGACAGAAATAATGCATCCACCCAAGACTATGCTAAGGCCTTGATTTTCTTGCGCCATCACCTTGATGAAGGTTTGAAACTGTGCTAAGGCCTTGATTTTCTTGCGCCATCATCTTGATGAAGGTTTGAAAATTGAATATATCACAGTCAAAGATCCACCTATCTTGTGGAATGTCTTAAAGGAGAGCTATGACAACCTGAAGTTGGTCACTCTGCCACAAGCACGATGCGATGCGAATCCAAAAGCAAATAGTTCATAAACTATATATTATCGTTGCGGTGGAAAAGGGCACTGGGCGAAAATTTGCCGTGTACCAAGACATTTGGTTGAGCATCTCTAAAAGGTAAATGCCCTGAAACCAATTCTGTCTCTGACGATAATTTTGACATCACCCACTTGGATGTGACAGACTTCTTTGAGCGCCCTGAGGGGAAAGTAGACCACTTAATTGGTGATGGATCTGTGATGAAGGAAGATGGAATTGTTTGATTTTATTTTACTTATTTGTATTAGTTAGTGAATAAACTAATAGTCATTAGTATCAGCTCGTATTAGTTAGCTTATGATATAATGTTAGTATTAGTTCTTTAGAATGCTTCAATATGCTTAAATTTCAAAGATATTTTTATTTTCCAGTAGAGTTAATCGACTAACCTAACAGTTAGTCGATTATCTAATATTTCGCATTAAAACTGGATTTTTCCGCAAGCTAAGTTAGTCGACTATCTGATTTAGATAGTCGACTAACCGGATGACTGTTTACTAAGTTAGTCGACTATCAACTTAGTTAGTCGACTAACTAATATTTCGCATTAAAACTGGACTTTTCCGCAAGGCAAGATAGTCGTCTATCTGATTTAGTTAGTCGACTAACCTAATGACTGCTTCCCAAGATAGTCGACTATCAACTAAGTTAGTCGAATAACCTCAGCAGATTTTGAAAATATTGTTTAAATATGAAACAAACGGATTGAATTTGTTTATTCTCATGTTCGTGTATTTCTTTTGTATGTCAAAACCATGGGAAAACAAATATGGATATCTCACAAAGCAAGCTTGGATCAACGTCCAACTGTAAAAATATTTGTTTAGTTGATTCATGTACTACACATACGATACTCAAAGAGAAGAAATATTACTCTCATTTAAGTATGTGTAAGGCAGATGTTACTACAATTTCTGGTAGTAGTAAATTGATTAAAGGCTCCGGAAGAGCAACTATAACTATGCCTAAAGGAACAACATTTTAGGGAATGCAATGTTCTCCTCCAAGTCTAAAAGGAACTTGTTGAGTTTTAAAGATATCATTCAAAATGGATATTATATTGAGACAATAGATGAGAATAATCTTGAATTCCTCATTTACTCATGAAAACGAGGCTGCCCACTTCGGTTTTGGGTCACGCCATTTTGCATGCAGCAATGCTAGTTCGTCTCAGAACGACGAATTATCATAAATATTCCCCGTTGCAATGAGTTTTGGGTCATGAACCTAATATATCCCACTTAAGAATTTTTGGATGTGCAGGATATGTGCCTGTAGCACCGCCATATTGCACCAAAATGGGTCTGCAAAGAAGGTTAGGAATATATGTTGAGTTTGAATCGCCCTCCATTATTTGCTACCTCGAAACATTGACAGAGGATTTGTTCACTGCACGATTTGCAGACTGTCAATTCGATGAGACACTTTTCCCAAAATTAGGGGGAGAAGTTGGTGAAACCAAACGGGAAATTTTGTGAAAAAATGCATCATTATCTCATCTTGATCCACATACCTCTATTTGTGAAAAAGAGGTGCAAAATATTATCCATTTTCCAAAGAATAGCAAAATCGAATGCCAGACGCATTTACAGATTTGAAAAGGATAACAAAATCACATATCCCCGTAGTGAATGTGACAACATCTGATTCACGAATACATATTCATTATTGGAAGAATATGAACATGAAATTGGTATTGAATATACCACACTCACCCCTGGAAGGAGGTTTGAGATGATATATAATGTCATTGTTATGGCATGAATAGTCATTGGTCACGTGCCTATTGTACGCCAAAATAATTTGTCAATGTGATTATCAAAGGACAATAATAATACAAGAAACATATCTTGCATATAATTTTGACATGACCATAATGGTATAACTTTCTCTTTAAAAGAGATATTCACCACATGGATGTTGATGAATTTGTGGTAGTACAAAATTAATTGAGAGCTCTAGAAGAGCCAATTATTTCTATGTTGGAGAAACACAATTGATTACCAATAAGGTATTGTGTTGTAGTAAGTCTCAAAGAAACTTATTCAGTTTCCAAAGTATATGCGAACGCGATTGATTATATTGAGACTATAAATAAAGGAAAGATTTGATATCTTCTATTACTACAACTTGTAGCGGGATAATCTGTATGTGAAAAACTACCCGCTTTATTCTCCAGTTTGTACTACACAAGAATACCACAATAAAGTGGACGTTTATTGATATAAAACCCCATATCATAATAAACTTGAAGTTTATTGATAATTGCACATGTCATGGTGTAAATTTAAAGTTTATCAATATTGATAATTTATTCAGTTGGCATTCGGGTTAGCCATATCATTTTATGTATGATGTGCAGTAATAGAGAATTCACGTGGGTAAATATTAAAGAACTAGAAAGTTCTTTACGAATTCTCTTGTATTACTTGTTCTCATTAATTAATTGACCAACTAAAGAGTTCGGGTTGAATCCCATAAATTCTGTAAATATCAAAAGTGAATATGGGCCCATTCACCTGCCATGTATACCACATATGATGCATCTATGATATGGTGACATGTGCGATTGTTATTAACCCGCAGCCTGGCCGGTGCTTGCGAGGTAAATTGCTCAGTAATATAACTTCGAGCATAATTTCCAGATTTTCTATTCAAGATAGTTCATCTTGATAAGTTGGTTTATATCATAGTTGGTTTAGCAAGATAATTATTGAGTGCCTCCACTTAATAGCTAAACTGTTTCTTATGAGAACAAAGTTATATATATCAGTTTGATATACGTTGTATACGAGAGTATATTATATTCTCCCCTCACAAGTGGTTCAGGGTCAGGAACCAAATAATTTCATCTTATTATTATTGATGTGCGGTGTATATTTTTATTAACACCATAATGCACAAAGATGGACTCTCAAAGTTGAGGAAACAAGTTAGCTTTTCTAACATGAGGGGGAGACATGATAAACACTTGAGAAAAGGTTACATGGGATGAATTATCATTTGTATATATAGATCCTCGAATATCATAATATGAACCTGAATTTCATAAAAGGATAATTCAATTGCAACATATTGCAAAGCATGCTATACGCATTTGCTGACCCAAAGAAAGTAACTATATTCTCACTGCAAATGCTCATATTAAGTCCCAGAAGGACAAAGTCTTTGATACGCTTAAAGCGTATAGACAAATCGGTTTCAAAATAACTTCTTAATAAAGAAGATGAGCAAATGATCAGTGATCATAATGGGGAGGCAAGTGGTATAGAAGATCACATGACATAACACTTCATAAAATCTCATGAGAGATTCAGGTACCTGAATATATGAATAAAGAGATCTCCATGTTATGTCTTTATGAAAATTTACTGGAACCGATATAAAATGTTCGTCGACGACATCTATGATAGCGCTAAATATCGATGAGGATCTTATGTTTGTCGAATACAAACAAAAATATTGGCTAAATGGAAGAGATACAATTCAAGCAGAATTGATTCCATATGAAAGACATGTAGTTTTGGACATGTAGTTTAAATACTTGAAAGTATAAAGTCAATGGTATGTGTAATTAGTTTTTGATATCTTATTTGCTTAGCATGACATGAAAACTTGATATGCATCTAAAGTCTATTATATGGCTTATATGACTTAACTTATATGTCAATCCATGAAAGATTGAAGTTGCTTGAAGCATATACAATTCTTGGTCCTGAAGTACCACATCCTAAGTGCAACTTGTGTACATATGTATCTTGCTATAACTATAAGCATGATGGCATCGAGAATACCTCTATGGAGATATTGAAGAGTCATTCCACGACATTATATGAAGATGTTCATATCTATCAAGAATGATAATTTCAAGGTGTGGAATATTTATTCAAATCAATATGGCTGATTTATTTATCAAATCTCTACAAAAGATCGTTTTGAAGATGGTGCACAAGATTGGAATGCAAATGCTCAAGGATGTGAATTGATGCTCTTTCAGGGGGAGTTAATGCGCGTTGCACTCTTTTTCCCTTACAAGGTTTTGTCCCAATGGGTTTTCCTTGCAAGGTTTTTAACGAGGCAACCAATAGGCGCATATTCAAACATGTGTACTCTTTTTCCTTTTCTATAATTTTTTCCCATTGGGTTTTGTTTAGTTACGGTTTTTAACGAGGCACATTATTGAATAGACATTCAAGGGGGAGTGTTATAAAATATTCTATTTAAGGTGAATGTCCATATTTAGAGAGATCCTAGGGTTTACTACTTGGTGGCTAAGTCACCACCTCCCTATAAATAAAGGGGTTTTCTCCCATTGTAAATCATCCCAAAGTATCAATAAGAATACTCCTCTCTCGACTTTTCTCTCTATTGTTCTTGTTCTTATATTATTTCATAACAAGTTCAAATATATAAGGAACATAAAATGAACAAGGCGTGTTCTTGAGGTAGGTTTATTTATACTTTATTCATAACTAGTTATTATTGAATATTTCTTTACGCCGTAATCTGGAAAAGGAGGCTCAAATGAATAATATCTCCATCTTTTACTACATTGCCACTTTTTTCGACCTCTTTCCTTTCTATAATTATATTGCATAGATTTCTTACTAGATCGTCCAAGGTTTAGCTTTTTCTGCAATATGGGTCATTGCCCATGAATGTGGCCACACTGCCTTTAGTGATTACCAATGGGTAACTGACACTATTGGTTTTATCCTCCATTCTGCACTTTTAGTCCCATATTTCTCATGGAGAAATGGACATCACCGTCATCACTCTAACACTGGTTCCCTTGAACGTGACACTTTTTTCGTGCCAAAGCTTACATCCGAACTAAGGTGGTACTATAAATACTTGTACAATCCATTAGGACAAGTAGTCACACTTGCCTTCATAATCATTCTTGGCGAGCCTTTGCACATGGCATTCAATGTCTACGGCAAACCTAGTGATCTCTTTGCATGTCAATTTGATCCATATGCTCCTATATATAATGACCGTGAGAGAAAACAAATTTACATTTCTAATGCAGGTCTGATTGCAGCTACTTATGTGTTGTATCGTCTTGCTATGGCACAAGGTCTATCTTGGCTCATATGCTTCTATGTGGTACCCCTCCTAATCGCGAAAGCCTTTATGTATTAGTCGCGTTTTTGCAGCATACTCATCTTTCATTGCCACATTATGATTCATCCGACTGGGATTGGTTAAGAGGAGCTCTAGCTACTGTAGACAGAGATCATGGTGTTCTAGTAAATTATGTCGGCCACCATATAGCAGATACTCATGTCCTGCATCATCTATTCTCAACCATTCCATACTACCATGCAGTGGAGGCGACCAGAGCTATTAAGCCATTACTAGGAGAATATTACCAATTTGATGGTACCCCAATTCATAAGGCATTATGGAGGGATTTTAAGAAGTGCATCTATGTGGAGAAAGATGAAGGATCTCAAGACAAGGGTGTTTTTTGGTATAAAAACAAGTTCTGAAAGTTGAAAACGGATAACTATTTACCTAAATTAGTTTAATGTTCAATAATACTCGTGGTAATAATTATTTTGTGTTGTATATCGTTTATGTTATTACTTTAAATAAAATATTTGTTTCCGTCGCTTTATATGTAAGTATGATAATATCCATTTTACATAACCACCAATTTGGCTTGACAGAATTATTATGTTATTTTTCTTTTCATTCCATAATGTCATATGTGAACTGAATAATATAACTTGGTGATACCATCACCTAACAAACTCAAAAAAGGATGTTAATTACTGACTGAAAAGGAAAGAGTGTCACATAAATTTGACCAGAGGAAGAATCCATTTGACGGCCATTTCTTCATATTTTTGCAAACAACATATCAGCTTCATAATATTGTACTTTCTCCTGCCAAATCGAATTGGGGAGATTTATATGATATGGACAAAAAACTTGATTCAGTTTTACAATTTTTGAATAGTATGAAGATTGTTTATGATAAAAGGCAATCATGAATCCTTAAGATCCTGATATAAAATAAAAAACGTTATATAGTACTCATAGAGGGTTTCCACGAATTATGCATGTCAATAACAAATGGATTTGCCAGCAATTTTCATTTATCATGATGGACACCATCACCCCCACAATATCTATAAACTAAATATAAACACTGTACCCCAGTATTTTTTAGTAATTGTTTGTTCAATTCTATAGGGTTACAGGTAAGAACACATGGTAATTACACAGAACCAAGCAGTTATTGATATTGCATTTTTGTAGAAGAATGAGGCTTATATTTTAAGAAATTAATTAGGGAACCTGGTTCCCTTGACTCATGTTTGTAGTTTCCTTTACACTCGTACACATTTTAAATGGCTATAAAAGTACCATATCATTAAAATATGTCCCCCATTTCTCTCATCCTCTTAAGCCCAAGCATCACACACGATAAAAACCGACCCGAATACCCAGTCTGTTGCACCCATTTGCAATTTGCCCCTCACCCCTTCTAAATAATCCCAACAGACAGACTAACTCCTTTTCTCTCTCAGAAAACCCTCTCTCTCGTATCTTTACTCTCCAATATCACCACGTCTTTCAAGAATCCAAAGTCCCCAAAGGTTGTCATTGTAAATCCTCATGCATCTTTGTCTCACCAAACACTGAAACACGCGCCTAAGTGTCTACTTTCACCAAGTTAAAACCCCAACTTAGACCAGCAACCACCCATTGTCTCCTCTCCAACCCCATCGAGTTATAGTTCTCACTATAGCCAAAAAAATCAAAAACCCAAAAGGTTTTTTGCCTCAACATGCCCCTCTTCTTTGCCAGGAAAAATGGCAGAAGATGAAATAATAGTCGGATAAGAGGGACCAAAGGTTTTGAATCAGCAAGTTGAGGAGGACACTATAGCCCACGAGGATGTTGCAGGTAGTGGTAAAACATTAAAAGTTCCTATCACTCTTCCTGCTCCAACACATGATCTGAATATTGTCTTTCCGTCAAGTAACGCCTATCTTGTATCTGCTAATTCCACACTATTGGGTGTGAGTAAGAGAGAAGCTTTAGAGAGTATGCTACTTATTGCTACCGAAGGAGGGTTGGATGGGGAGTATTAGTGTGGTCATGTGACTGCTATGTCTTAGAAAGAAAGAAAAGGAAATGGAGTTTGAAGTGCGGAACTAGTGCTTTTTGGTAACTTGGTACCATTTAGTACTATTAGGGAGACAACGGAGGGACATTCTCCCTCTGCCTAATAAGAGGACTATGCTCCTGTCACGCCCCATTTTTCCTCTTCTTTCGTATTAGTTAGGGTTTTTAACATTATTGGGAAAACTTGTTTCCTTTAGGGAAAAAGGATATAAGGAATTGAAGAGTCTCCACCTTACGAATTAAGGTTGCGTTAGAGCACCTATTACGAATTATTTGCAACATTAATTATACAACCAAAGATTGGGCAATGGCTTAAAGTTACTTCAAGGGAAGGTTGTTGATAGCCAATTTTTCTCTATGAAATTTTTATGCTCAAAGTAATTTCAAATAACGTCTGTATGCATATATAAGCATACCCAAGAGTTTTGGTAATTTTTCCTAATTTTTAAGGATTTTAAAATCAATTTATTGTCTATTTTTTAGCAATGCCAAATCCAATAATTATTCAAAAAATCATCATTTTGAAGAACAATTTATTTTCATTCTCACATTTACACTAAAATATATTTAAGGTGATTTTTGCATATTTTATAAATTTTATATGGTATGTTAAAACTAAATTTCATATAATTGTAATTATAGCATATTTTTCAATTAATAAATATTTTTACAAAAATAAAATCATTTCCATTATTTTTTTATTAATATATTTATATTATTAATTAATTTAGTTCTTTTAATTAGTTTTAAAAATCATTTTTCACTAATTATATAAATTTTAAAGTGGAAAATTGGCTATTTAAAATTTAGCCTACTTCTATTCCAATTCCAGCCCATTTGGTATTTCATTTATAGCCTAAGTTGGACCAATTTCGAACCCAATTTCAGACCAACCCAATACCCAAACCAACCCGACCCAGCTAAGAGCTGATTTGAGTCGTTGATAAAAAAAGATCAACAACCCTGATTTGTTTGCCTTAATTAAATCCCTAACTACCCCTCTCGACCCCTAATTATACGAGACTGTCTCCTCTTTATCTCGTCTCTTCCTCTTACTTATCTCTAGAAACTTCTGGTTCTCTTCTCCATTGATCTGCACCATCTCCGACCACAACCTCACTGGAATCTATGGAATCTCAGGCGATAGATGACATACACTCACCTTCTATTAGTCACGTGTACCTGATGATTGAAGGTTCGAGGCCAGACCTTCGCCAACTCAAGGTTTCCGCCCATCTCCAGCATATCCTAGCATCCTAAGCCTGATTCCCACCTTATCCGACTTAGATCGTACCTTTTCCAAAGACTTTCTCACTCTAGGGTTCCTTTGAAACCCTAGCTATTTGAGGGTTTTCTTTGATTCTTTTTAGACCTGTTGTGTATCTATGCTATGCCTGAGTTTTCAAAACCTTTCTTTGCCGATTTAGGGTTTTCTGGAGAATGTCTAGGATTTTTTATGATGTTTCTTCTTTGTGTTGTCCTCTACTATGTTCTCGTATCATCTTTTTGTGCTTCCTTTACTATGTTATCTATAATATGGTCTTGTAGATTTTTCTTTGTATTTTTATCATGTTCTTATATGTTTATCGTACTGTCTCTTCCTATATGCTTTCCTGCTATACCTTTCCCGGCGATTCTTGTGTTTTCTACTATATTCTCCTTGCTAAGATCTTATGGTTCTTTGCCTGCCTTCTGTTAAGCCTTGATTAGGTTTCTGCTATGCATGTTGCTCCTGTTAATCTTTGCTATGTACTCTCTACTCTTTTACTATCTGTTCATGTTCTTACATGCTTCATCTACTTGTGTTCACATTTGTATTATCTCTTTTTTCTGAACTTGTTTAGGTTCCGTGTTTTCTCAAAATATGTTCCTTATGATTCTTCTCCCTTTGTCCTTCAACACGCTATCATATATGTTTTGTTGAGACTCTGAAGCAAATGTCTTGCTTTCTCACTTCCATTTCAGATTCAATTTTTGGAGAACCCGGGATTTGTGGATTCCTTTGATGATTTTGATTCTTTGTGTTCGCGTTAAGGCTCCGCTTTGGGACCATGGACTCTTAGACTCACTATGAGTCTGAAAATTGAACTTGTATCTCTTTGCTTATGATTTTGAGTGTTTATGAGTCTAAACTCCTCTCTCTTTGTCATAACTCGGCAGTCTCTTCTTGATTCACATGCTTGTGTACTTTATATGTGAAAAATCTTCTTTCAAAAGGTTTTGGCAACTACTAATCGATTTTGAATCCCTTTGATGGTGTGTACTTGATTGAGTAAGCATGCAATTTTTGTTTTACTAATTGATTCCCTTTCCTTTTGGTTTGCTTCCTTAAATAGTTTCCATGCACTTGCCTCTAATTTGCTACCTTGCACAAAAGATTTGTCTAATTTCTTTCCTTAATTAGATTGTACCATTTGAATCTGAATCCCTTAATTGAGGGTATTCTTATGTAACTGATTGACAACCAGACTTCTATTATTTTCATACCTTATTTTTCTCATGGAATTCACACTGTAATTATATGACTCTTTAATAGAATACGCACACCTCGAATTGCATACTCTTACACACACACTCTCGATTACAATACTCTTTCAATACCCTACTCTCTTCTGAGATCTTTTTTGTGTTATTGGCTTGCAATTTTTGCTTACAAGACTCCTTTTTTCATTAATTTATTTTCCTGAAACTGGTACGTCCTAATTTTGATTCCAGCATCACTCCAATGCGTTTGGTTACAAGCTTTTACATCCATGTCTACTTTTCTGTTCTCCAAAGTTCAACATTTAAAGTAATATGCTTATGTCTTGCTATCTGTTACTCCAATGAATCCTTACTTCCGAGCACTTTATGTGTTTGAGCTATGGTTTAAGACATGGCAATATACAAGTTATTGTCCATGGATTAAAACCAGATCTTCTGGATCCTATCCTTTAAATAGTGTAACAAACTTGTGGGCATGTTAGTACTCCTTATTGTTAGGTATGCCCACAGCCTGCTCTTGTCTCTTTTAGTTCCCCCATACCCCATTCACTTATATGTGTTGAGTTAAGGTATAGCCTAGCAGCATCCAAATCCTGACCTTCAACAGGTCTTAACTCCTGAAATTGGACTGACAAGCTCGTCAGGGGTGGGCCACCATCCCAAATTGCTAGGCATGCCCACAAGCTTGCCTTTTCTTCTTCTATTATAGTTGCACTTACTCTTAGACCCTAAGTTCCGTACCCCTCCTATGAGCCCTGCCTTGGGAACCTTGAGTCTACCTCTGAACTTGGACATTTGAGGGCTCGCTCTTCTACACTGCACCATAATATAATTCTACAAAATATTTGGCTATAAGAACTGCCCGAAATCTGTGTGAGATTCTTAGGATTCTGACACATCCAAATAAGAGAGAGGCTTTGGAAATCAGATCTTGGGAGTTGGTTTACTTCATGCTTCAGACAGAAGACTGAGTCAGCCTCTCTTTGGCTTGGACCATTTAGCTTTCTGATGTATTTTACTTTTCTTTATTCATTCGGGCTGTAATAATCTGTAATAACTATGGGGTTCTAGTAAAAAGGGGAGGGTTATTCATGAATGTATATGGGTAGACATACTGCTTTAGGTATTTACTTTTGCAATCACAACCTGCTCGTTCGCTTATGCATTACATGTGGAAATTCTGCCGATAAGTTATGCATTTTTTTCCTATAAGCTTGCATGTGTAAATCCTACCTATAAGTTGTTTCATTTTCGCAATATAAACCATGTCGTTAAGGTTCTGCATTTCACAATACATATACCATGTTCATAGGGAATCACTACTTCTGAAATATTGCATCTTATATAAATACCATGTCTATAGATTTTTAGGCACTTCATATAGATATCATGTCTATAAGTCATCTCTGAGATTCTTCATATATATGATATGCCTGTAGGACTTTCGCATTTTCGCATATGCTTCTGTCACTAGGAAAACCTGTTGTAGGATTTGAACAACCAATTGCATATAGATGATATGCTTATAGGACTTCCACAATTTTACATATGCATCTGTCACTAGGAAAACCTGTAATAGGGTTTGAATAACCAATTGTGTATAGATGACCTGCCTATAAAACTTATGCATGTTAATAACGCTTAAAAATTAGTGACACCTAGAAAGCATGCCTATAGGAGCTATCTATCAAACCAGAGTTGCAAGTCCAAAAAATCAGTGGCAATAACGTTCCTACAATCGACAATTATTTTATACAATTAGTGTACTTCTTTCTGAATTGATAGACATCATCCCTATAGGTTCCATTTAACACTTACGCAAGCTTTAGGGTAAAAACTATAAATGCATCAGTCTACTAATTATAGCCAGCAGGCAGGTCTGATTCCTGTTTCTTATCTGACTCATGTAATAAGCTAGTCTCCCTCCTTAACGTTTAAGTTTTAATTCAGACCATAACCAGTATGTGTAAGAAATGCTAGACTCTGTGCTTTCCTTTGATTCAAGGAGGTTTATTTGAGCCGTATCTGCTTAATTGCTTTCGCAATAGTTGTTGTATGTAATTTGATTGTCGCCTTAGCATTTTATCCTTTGAAAACTCTCAAAAGCCTCCACTACCTCCCTTTTAGGATTAGTAATCCCATATGCCTCCGAGATTTATGGTATTGGGACGGGTAATAGCATGCGATAGGCAACGATACCATTCTGCACTTTAATGCCTTAACGGGGTGGGAAGGATAGATGCGGAGATCATGATCGATGCGTTAACATCTTATGTAGCCCCTCTTCTAAGGAGCGATTACTGGATATTGCATTAACGTGATCCATATTAGTCATAATCCTAGGACTTCCCTCCGTTTTACTTGCTTTTTTTATCCGCTTTCTTTAAGATTTTAAATCTTTCATGAATTTTGTACCTTCTTTACTTTCCCTCAAAAGTTTCAACTTATCCATAACGTTACGTGCAAGCCCCCCTATTTGAGCCTTTAATTGCTTATTGATTATGTGAAGTCACAATATAACATGGCCAAGAACCACACTAGTGGATCTTGAGGGGTGCCTAACACCTTCCCCTCGAGATAATATCTAGCCCTTACCCGAACTCTGGTTTCTTCAACTCGAAAACCCTTCTTAGTGTCCTAATGCACTTTAATCATTAGGTGACGACTCTTCAAAATTCCCAACCCCAAATTCCCAAAAGGAATAGAGTTGTCCTCCCAAATGTCGCAAACTTGATTTCACGAGAGAAAAAGGGGGCGTCGACAGCATGGCTACTCTGCTGTGGATATTTCTTTTGGATTTTACCATTACATGTTATTTGTAACTTTATTGCTTCCTTATTACTTTCCTTTAATGTCTTTATCTCTCTTCTACTTCGAAACTGACTTGGATTTTGTTTTCTTTTCTGCTTTTTACCGCTTTCCTTATACTGATGTAAATACGAGCAATTATTGTAATTATTACTTTATGAACGTGCAAATACGTGGAAATTTGTTTAATTATTTTAATCACATCTTCAATATCATATTACACTTATGCCAAACAAAATTCCATTGCAACGCTTATAATGAGTGGTTGAGTTCTTCCGATATTATCACCCCTTAAATTTGGTAAAGGCGTATTTGCGGTAAAACCAGTCGATCAGCTGTGCAGTCGACCGTTCTATGCCTTTCCCTCTTGAGTTGTCCGCTCAAGGGTACCAGTCTAATACCCCATAGACACCTTATTCTATTTAATTATGCATGTATCACTGTCAAACCTAGCCGAGTCAGTTATGTTGTCCACATAATGCCTCTTTAAGATAGCCATATCCAAAGTCCACCGAGTTTTCTTGGAACCCAAAATGGACATTACCACGTTTTGTGCATTTATTTAGAGAACTAAATGTTGTTATGCTAATTATTAGTTTAGATAGTCAAGTCTGGCGCGGGGGGGGGGGGGGAAGGGGGTGAGGTCTTAACCCTTTTTATTTTGAAGAAAATGAATGACAAAGTTCCTGACTTCAGTATGGTAAACATACCTTCACACTTGCTGACCTGGTGAAGGGACCTCCCATCAAGTAACAAAATATATGAATGGAAAGAGAGAGCCACCAGTGCTAGTGAGAAGCTGGAATATCTGGAATACAGTCTGCTAGAATTGGAAGGGAAAGCGAGAAAAGCAGTCACCGAATGTCAAAATGTTGAGGGAAGCGAAGGAGAACGCCTGGAAAAGGCATTTTTGCTAGAAAATATGCCCGAGCTGGATGATCTGATCAACGAGAACATTAAACCTGATGAAGGTCCTTCTGCGACCTAGTAGTTAGGATTCTTTTCTTCCACTTAAAATGTAATAAGGCCAATGGTCATTAGTGACATTTTATTTTCGCAATTTTAGTGTCGTTTTGGGAATCGTCTTATTTTTATCAATAAAATAAGGCATTTAGCATTATAAGTTCTCCAAATCAACTTGTCATTAGGCCTACCTCGGGCACAACAAGGTATCCAAATTAGGACACGACTTACATCCTTCCACTATGTGTTTAAATACTGCAACGTTTTCTCCTCATAATCCTTACGAACTTGTTACCTTTTTGTTTTTACATCCTTTTTTATTCCCCTTCCCCAAAGGTTAGTCCGTTGCACTCTGGCATCATCATACTCTTCGAGATCCAAGGGCCCTCGACCTCCTCCTCCTCCAAGTCCAATCATAAATAGAAACAAAGGGAAAATGGAATATTTGGGTAACATCAGGAAAGAGAATTTGGTTGAAAGGGTAGAGACTTCGCAGGGTATGCAGGTCTCCAAGGAAAGTGCCTCCCAGCTTGAAGAAAAGTTGTTGAAATTTTAGGAATAACTAGACCAAGTCCAGAATTTGGACAGCTTGTCATTTTCCCTCACTACCCAGGTGTCAACTTCTCTAATTCTCAAAACCTCGTACCTACACAAAATATCCCGAGACCACAAAATCAATCCGCTCCACATCACCACTGCAACGCATGCCGCACTTCAAGTAACACCCTGTTACTTGTCCTTGAACCACTAACATCCACAAATTCCTATCATCACAACAACCCTATTTATGTGAAAACCGTGCCATATCCCATTCAACCCATTTCAAATACACCTGAACCTGATGGTAAAGACACTCTCATCAAGAACTCAAGAAACTTACCGGCTGAGTCAAGGATGTTGAAGGAAACAAAGGTATAGAGGGGCTAAATTATGAGGACCTTTGCATCCAACCAGATGTTGAACTCCCGAAGAGGTACAAACCTTCCAAGTTCGAAATATTTGGTGGCACGGGAGATTCCAGAGTCTATTTGAGGGCATACTGTGATACGTTCGTCGGAGTCGGGAAAGATGAAAAGATCTATATGAAGCTCTTTATGAGAAGCCTAAAAGGGGATTCTCTATCTTGGTACATCATCTATGACCCCAAGAAGTGGACAGATTGGGTCGGTATGGCATATGATTTCATGGACAGGTTCAGATTCAATACCGAGAATGCACCACATGTATTTTTCATCTAGAATTTGAAGAAGAAACCTACAGAAACTTTCCGTGAGTATGCTACTCGTTGGAGATCAGAGGCTGCTATGGTCAGGCTGGCCTATGAAAAAGAATAGATGAACAGGTTTTTTGTTCAAGCTCAAGACCCTCAATATTAAGAGAGGCTGATGCTGATCGAGGGCTAGAAATTTACTGACATCATCAAGTTAGGGGAGAGAATCGAAAAAGGTTTAAAAGTGGTATGGTCACTAACTTTGAAGCATTGTGCTTGTTTAAAACGTATTAAATAAGAGATTCATCTATCCTGACTTTCAAGTCGTGCTTGATTGAGTGTTAACAATTGGTTACAGCCAACATTTGTTAATGCAAGCCACCAACAAGGCCCTACAGTTTGGCGGCACATCCAAGAAAAGGGATGTGAGTGTCGTAATTGTTGCGCAGAGGAAAAAATCTCCAGTCAGATACCAAACCTACCCATTGCCTCCACTTACACGTAACCCTATCCTA
Organism: Nicotiana benthamiana; assembly: GCA_034376525.1. Classification (NCBI taxonomy): domain Eukaryota; kingdom Viridiplantae; phylum Streptophyta; class Magnoliopsida; order Solanales; family Solanaceae; genus Nicotiana; species Nicotiana benthamiana. The sequence goes on along the minus strand of CM067325.1, from coordinate 55,532,057 downwards.
AGATACCAAGCACCTTCCTACAAAGCACCACCACCTACTTACCAATCATCTCCACCTCCCACATGTGAGCACATGGTTTTTCCTCTCTTGAACTACTCCTAAAGACTCTTTATAATTAGGATTTTCCATTTATATTTGATTGAGCATCAACCCCTAACCCACGCGTCCCTCTATCTCTCTTCTTACCATTTCTAAAGGTCTCTGAAAGGAGATTCTTCTTACTCGCTCGAATTGAGACTTATCTTTGATTGGAGGATTCTAGAAAGGATTTGCTTGATGAGTGTGCGGCGTTGGATTGATTTCACTCAATCCAAGTCCCACATTCATAAGGAATTCATTTTCAAAACAAGCTCTATCAAATTTTGAAGGAGGCGCGACAAACAATTCAGAGAAAAGGTTGCCTTTGCACCAAAATTTTGGAAATGTCATAGAGTATAGGCTAATTGATAACAGTTATTAGGGACTCGAATCTCAGTAATCATTTTGAACCTTGATGATTTGGGTCAACCGCCCCGTTTGTACAGTCCAGGCAGCCTACTTGCACGACACTGAATGTATCTACTGTTTTGTCTCGACAAGTTCGACATGATTCACTGAAGAGTTTCCGTTTTCCCTACTTTATGATCATTTTGCATATTTTGTTGGTTTGAAGCTGATGAAGTTTAAATTTTAATTAGAGGGCTCCTGATAACTGTCAATGTCTTACAGACCTTGGCCTGGGTTCTGTGATAGCTATGCGAGTTTTTCTTTCTTAACTAATGTTGCCTTAGTTTTAGTTCGTTTCTCAATTAAGTGTTCTGCTGATTAAATTGGGAACAACCTCTCCATTGCTTGCATTACTTTCTTCTCCAATTGTCATATAAATCTGCACTTAAGTGTTCTTTTGAAATGAGCATTTATCCTTTTGAACATGGTAATGTTTGTATTGAGGATTCAGGTGCTGCAAGAGGTTTCTTGTCCATTGAAGATGAAGTTATTTCAAATTTTTTGAAGGCATGCTTAGTTGCTTAGTAAATCGATCATTGGTCAGTCTTTCCTCTTCTTCTGCACCTTTGATATGTCAATATCATTAGCTATATAAGATCAGAGTATCAAGTAGATTATTAACAGAGAATCCAAGGGTGTTTGTCTGGTTAATATTCAGTGCATCTTAGAAGAATTTGGGCCATGGTAAGCAGCTGATTAGGCCATTCTCACCACTTTTCTTGAAGTGCTTGTTTTGACGACTAGCTGTTTCTCAATTTTAACTTATGTAGGTATTGTCCAAGGTCGAGACTCATTTACTTGTTAGTTCTATAGCGATTAGCTGGTCTACAACAGAGGTGAGACATGTTTAATTGTATGCTATCAAATTTTTTCCATGCTTGATATATTTCCATGTAGTAATTTGAGATTTCAAATCTGTGCTTATAGTCTACGCAGTAGCTTAAAAAAGAATTCACACTAGAAGAAGGAAACAAAACTAAGCATCAGTTCTCTTACTTAATATGTATGATACAAGACTTGATTTCCTTCATTCAACACTGGTGCTATCCTCATGCTCAACTTTAGTTTAGTCTATATTCACTTCTTTTGGCACAAAGGAGGCATTCAGTGATTCACCTTCCTGGTTCGTGTAGCTAAGGTATAATCATTTTGTTTTATTTTTGACAAGGAGGAAGCCGGGAAATTGATTTGAGGTTGGTTTTTTTTATATATATAGAATTGAGGTGCACCATGCCAAACAAAAATGACAATTGCATGGCCCTTGCTTTATTTAATCTTGAATTAATCCTTAGATTCTGAGGCGTGCCATTTAGCAAATTCTATGGCCCTCGCAAAGTGCGAATGCGTATTGATTATTAGGTGCACTAGTTAAAAAATTCACTTTCCTAAATACGGGTGCACATTTATGTGACCCAAATCTAAATCCTAATGATTTTTAAATATGTTAAAAACTGCAGGTGTATTTATGTGACGTGATTTAAGACACACTTTAACAACGTTGCAATATTCTTAAAATAAAATAAAATAGATTTAAAAATGCAAATTAGCACATAGGTATGAATGGACTAAAATCAGATATTAAGCCAAATATGACAGTTAAGAGACCGTGCTAGAATCACGGAACTCGGGATTGCCTAACACCTTCTCCCGGGTTAACATCATTCCTTATTCAGATTTCTGGTTCGCAAAGTGTTAAACAGAGTCAATTTCTCCTCGATTTGGAATTCGACCGGTGACTTGGACACCATAAATCTCCCAAGTGGCAACTCTAAATCTTTTAAATAAATAAATCTCGTTTCGATTATTTTTTAATTGAAAAAATTCTCTTATCTATACCCTTCGCCAGGATTATAATATTAAAAAGGAAATGTGACAGTTATTACGTTAACTTCCATGTTCCAAGAGGGCGAGAAGGCAAGAACGGATTTTAAGAGAGATTCAACGTGTTGTTAATTCACTAAACGAAGTCGAGTCTTGTATGATCATATAAATACAAATGCATGAAAAACGATTGAAAATTATATACAATCCATAATTTGACACCAAGAAGTCTATCGTCACTTTGTGTATTCAAATATTAACTCATTGTTTTTAGTTAGGCACTACTATATAGGGGCGGCTGAAGTACATGTGTAGTTTAAAACAAAAATTTAATGGGAAATCTAAATATTTAGAAGAATTATGTTATAGTATATATTTTAAAGGTAACAGGGGTTGCTCTAATAGTAAGCAACTTCCACCTTTAACCAATATGTTGTGAGTTTCAGTCTCCTCAAGAGCAAGGTGAGAAATTTTTGGAGGGAATGATGCCGATGGTCTATTTGGAAACAACCTCTCTACTCTATGGTAGAGGTAAAATCTACGTACACACTACCCTCCCCACTAAGTGAGATTATACTGAATTGTTATTGTTGTTGTATGTTATAGTATATATTTTTATTTCAAGTATATTTTCTAGCTTTTGGTGATGTAAAATTATTAATAATTGGTTTTTGCAAATAATTTCTTTTCAATTGATAGTATAGCCAACATATTTAATCCTATTTAAACATTATTGATTTTATGTGTGATTTTATCAATTTTAATTTTGAAAATCTTATTTTTTAGGCAATTATTAGTAAAAAAATTCTACTTTTGTACAAAAAATATTAAATATTATATTTTTTAAAATTCTTATAAACTTATTATTTCCCAAAAAAAAAAACAGGATCCTCCAAATTTAGTTCTGTGATCTATTATATATGTGTGTGTGCGCGCGTGTGTGCGTGTGTGTGTTTTATACATTTATTCAACTATTATTTTACAGCAGCTATACTTTGTCATTTTTTAAAGCAATTTCGTTTTAACGGGCCATATGCAGCTCAATTTATATTGGGAAAATAACATTGTATAGACGCTCTCAAATCAATAGCTGAAAAATATATTTTTGGTATATATATACATTATCTATATTATATACAAATATTATATAAATTTTATATACTTTTTCAGCTGCCGAATAAATAATTTTTTACGCGAAATAAAAGTGATAATACCCTATTTATATTATTTAGGTCAGTAGACTGCAAATATCATATGGTTAAACTCTTTTTGAGAGAAAGATAAATTTGCTTTTGGGAGATAGGTAATTGAATAATTTAAAAAGTGAGTGCTCCTTCTTCTTGGATTAATTAGCTTAAACCGAATGCTTACTTTGAAAGACAGAAAAATGTTACATATCACAATATATTTTGGACGTATGAGTTATTGACAAAATATCATATGGCAAAACAACAACAAAAATGCATTTAAACTACGATAAAAAATGCAATACATCCATAAACTAATACTAATTCATATATTATAATATGTCCATGAAATAATTCTTGTATTAATTGTCCTGCCTAACTTGTTTATACACAACTGCAAGGACTATTGGGTCCCAAAATATAAAGCATTATATATATACAAACTATCTTCAAAACGTGAAATATCTTTTTTCTATTTTCTGATCATTTTAATTTTGACGTGGTGGCAATATGTTAGAACATAAGGAAAATCCTATCCAGAGAGCGCCAACTTCAAAACCCACTTTTACACTTGGTGATATAAAAAAGGCCATACCTTCTCACTGCTTTCGTCGATCTCTTATTCGCTCATTTTCTTATCTTGTTCAAGATCTCGTACTTATCTCCATCTTTTACTACATTGCCACTTTTTTCGACCTCTCTCCTTTCCCTTATAATTATATTGCATGGATTTCTTATTGGATCGTCCAAGGTTTAGCTTTTTCTGCAATATGGGTCATTGCCCATGAATGTGGCCACAATGCGTTTAGTGATTACCAATGGGTAAATGACACTATTGGTTTAATCCTCCATTCTGCACTTTTAGTCCCATATTTCTCATGGAGAAATGGACATCACCGTCATCACTCTAACACTGGTTCCCTTGAACGTGACACTTTTTTCGTGCCAAAGCTTACATCCGAACTAAGGTGGTACTATAAATACTTGTACAATCCATTAGGACAAGTAGTCACACTTGCCTTCATAATCATTCTTGGCGAGCCTTTGCACATGGCATTCAATGTCTACGGCAAACCCAGTGATCTCTTTGCATGTCATTTTGATCCATATGCTCCTATGTATAATGACCGTGAGAGAAAACAAATTTACATTTCTAATGCAGGTCTGATTGCAGCTACTTATGTGTTGTATCGTCTTGCTATGGCACAAGGTCTATCTTGGCTCATATGCTTCTATGGGGTACCCCTCCTAATCGCGAAAAGCCTTTATGTATTAGTCGCGTTTTTGCAGCACACTCATCTTTCATTGCCACATTATGATTCATCCGACTGGGATTGGTTAAGAGGAGCTCTAGCTACTGTAGACAGAGATCATGGTGTTCTACTAAATTATGTCGGCCACCATATAGCAGATACTCATGTCGTGCATCATCTATTCTCAACCATTCCACACTACCATGCAGTGGAGGCGACCAGAGCAATTAAGCCATTACTAGGAGAATATTACCAATTTGATGGTACCCCAATTCATAAGGCATTATGGAGGGATTTTAAGAAGTGCATCTATGTGGAGAAAGATGAAAGATCTCAAGACAAGGGTGTTTTTTGGTATAAAAACAAGTTCTGAAAGTTGAAAATCGATTACTATTTACCTAAATTAGTTTAATGTTCAATAATACTCGTGGTAATAATTATTTTGTGTTGTATTTTGTTTATGTTATTACTTTAAATAAAATATTTGTTTCCGTTGCTTTATATGTAAGTATGATAATATCCATTTTACATGACCACCAATTTGGCTTGACAGAATTATTATGTTATTTTTCTTTTCATTCCATCATGTCATATGTGAACTGAATAATATAACTTGGTGATACCATCACCTAACAAACTCAAAAAAGAATATTAATTACTGACTAAAAAGGAAAGACTGTCACATAAATTTGACCAGAGGAAGTATCCATTTGACGACCATTTCTTCATATTTTTGCAAACAACATATCAGCTTCATAAATATTGTACTTCCTCCTGCCAAATCGAATTGGGGAGATTTATATGATATGGACAAAAAACTTGATTCAGTTTTACAATTTTTGAATAGTATGAAGATAGTTTATGATAAAAAGCAATCATGAATCTTTAAGATCCTGATATAAAATAAATAACGTTATATAGTACTCATAGCGGGTTTCCACGAATTATGCATGTCAACAACAAATGAATTTTCTTGCAATTTTCATTTATCATGATGAACACCATCACCCCCACAATATCTATAAACTAAATGTAGACACTGTACCCCAGTATTTTTTAGTAATTTTTTGTTTAATTCTATACGGTTACAGGTAAGAACACATGGTAATTACACAAAACCAAGTAGTTATTGATATTGCATTTTTGTAGAAGGATGAGGCTTATATTTTAAAACATTCAATTAGGGAACCTGGTTCCCTTGACTCATGTTAGTAGTTTCCTTTACACTCGTACACATTTTAAATGGCTATAAAAGTACCATATCATTAAAATATGTCCCCCCTTTTCTCTCATCCTCGTAAGCCCAAGCATCACACACGTTAAAAACAGACACGACTTCTGTTGCACCCATTTGCAACTGGCCCCTCACCCCTTCTAAATAATCCCAACTGACACATCTTTCTCACAACTATCTACATCAAAGACAATCTAACTCCTCTTCTCTCTCAGAAAACCCTCTCTCTCGTATCTTTACTCTGAAAAATCACCATGTCTTTCAAGAATTCAAAGTCCACAAAGGTTACCGTTGTAACTCCCTATGCATCTTTGTCTCACCAAGCACTGAAGCACGCGCCTAAGTCTCTACTTTCACCTAGTGAAAACCCCAACTTAGACCAGCATCCACCCACTGTCTCCTCTCCAACCCCATCGAGTTATAGTTCTCACTATAGCCTACAAAAACCCAAACGGTTTGTTGCCTCAACATGTCCCTCTTCTTTTCCAGGAAAATGGTAGAAGATAAAATAATAGTCGGATAAGGGGGACCAAAGGTTTTGAATCACTAAGTTGAGGAGGACACTATAGCCCATGAGGATGTTGCAGGTAGTGGTGAAACATTAAAAGTTCCGATCACTCTTCATGCTTCAACATATGATCTGAATATTGTCTTTCCGTCATGTAACGCCTTTCTTGTATCTGCTAATTCCACACTATCGGGTGTGAGTAAGAGAGAAGGTTTAGAGAGTATGCTACTTATTGCTACCGAAGGAGGGTTGGATGGGGAGTATTAGTATGGTGATGTGACTGCTGGGTCTCTGAGAGAATGAAAAGGAAATGGAGTTTGAAGTGGGGAACTAGTGCTTTTCGGTAACTTGGTGCCAGTTAGTTCTAATGGGGAGACAACGGAGGGATATTCTCCCTCTGCCTATAAGAGGACTCTGCTCCTGTCACGCCCCATTTTTCCTCTCCTTTCGGATTAGTTAGGGTTTTTCACATTATTGGAAAAACTTATTTCCTTTAGGGAAAAAGGATATAAGGAATTGAAGAGTCGCCACCTTGCGAATTAAGGTGGCGTTAGATCACCTATTACGAATTATTTGCAACATTAATTATACAACCAAAGTTTGGGAAAGGGTTTGAAGTTACTTCAAGGCGAAGGTTGTTGATAGCCAATTTTTCTCTATTCATTTTTTATGCTCAAATTAATTTCAAATAACGTGTGTATGCATATATAAGCATACCCAAGAGTTTTGGTACTTTTTCCTAATTTTAAAGATTTTAAAATCAATTTATTGTCTATTTTTTAGTAGTGCCAAATCCAATAATTATTCAACAAAATCATCATATCGAAGAACAATTTATTCGCATTGTCACATTTACACCAAAATATAGTAAAGGTGATTTCTGCATATTTCATAAATTTTATAAAACTAAATTTCATATAATTGCAATTATAGCAAATATTACAATAAATAAACATTTTTACAATTATAAAATCATTTCCAGTATTTCTTTTATAATATATTTATATTATTAATTAATTTAGTTCTTTTAATTAGTTTTAAAAATCATTTTTCACTATTTTTATAAAATTAAAAGGGGAAAATTGGTTATTTAAAATTTAGCCAACTTCTAATACAATTCCAGCCCATTTGGTATTTCAATTATAGCCTAAGTTGGCCCAATTTCGAACCCAATTTCAGACCAACCCAATACCCAAACCAACCTGACCCAGCTCAGAGCTGATTTGAGTCATTGATCAAATAAGATCAACATCCCTGATTTGTTTACCAAAATTAAATCCCTAACTACCCCTCTCGACCCCTCATTATCACGAGACTGTCTCCATCTATATCTCGTCTCTTCCTCTCACTTATCTCTAGAACCTTCTGGTATTCTCCAATGATCTGCACCATCTCCGACCACAACCTCACTGGAATCTATGGCATCTCAGGCGATAGATGACATACACTCACCTCCTATTACTCATGTGTGCCTGATGCTTGAAGGTTCGAGGCCAGACCTTCACCGACTCAAGGTTTCAGGCCATCTCCGGCGTATCCTAGCATCATAAGCTTGATTCCGACCTTATCCAACTTAGATCATACCTTTTCCAAAGACTTTCTCACTTTAGGGTTCCTTTGAAACCCTAGCTATTTGAGGTTTTTCTTTGGTTCTTTTTAGATCTGTTTTGTATCTATGCTATGCCTGAGTTTTCAAAACCTTTCTTTGCCGATTTAGGGTTTTCTGGAAAATGTCAAGGATTTTTATGATTTTTCTTCTTTGTCTTATCCTCTGCTATGTTCTCTTATCATCTTTGTGTGCTTCCTTTACTATGTTTACTATAATATGGTCTTGTTGATTTTTCTTTGTATTTTTATCATGTTCTTATATGTTTATCGTACTGTCTCTTCCTATATGCTTTCCTGCTATACCTTTCCCGGCGATTCTTGTGTTTTCTACTATATTTTCCTTGCTAAGCTCTTATGGTTCTTTTCCTTCCTTCTATTAAGCCTTGTTTAGGGTTCTGCTATGCATGTTACTCCTGTTAATCTTTGTTATGTACTCTCTACTCTTTTACTATATTTTCATGTTCTTACATGCTTCATCTACTTGTGTTCACGTTTGTATTATCTCCTTTTTCTGAACTTTTTTAGGTTCTGAGTTTTCTCAAAATATGTTCCTTATGATTCTTCTCCCTTTGTCATTCAACATACTATCATATCTGTTTTGTTGAGACTCTGAAGCAAATGTCTTCCTTTCTCACTTCCATGTCTGATTCAATTTTTGAGACCCCGCGATTTGTGAATTCCTTTGATGATTTTGATTCTTTGTGTTCGCGTTAAGGCTCCGCTTTGGGAGTATGGACTCTCAGACTTACTATGAGTCTGAAAATTGAACTTGTATCTCTTTGCTTATGATATTGAGTTTTTATGAGTCGAAACTCCTCTCTCTTTTACACAAATCGCTAGTCTCTTCTTGATTCATATTCTTGTGTACTTTATATGTGAGAACTCTTCTTTCAAAAGGTTTTGCAAACTACTAATCGATTCTGAATCCCTTTGATGGTGTGTACTTGATTGTTACTGATTTTCCCTAAGTGAATCTTTCTTTACCCTTCTTCTCGACTTGATTCATTCGAGTAAGCATGCAATTTTTGTATTACTTATTGATTCACTTTCCTTTTGGTTTACTTCCTTAAATAGTTCCCATGCACTTGCCTCTAATTTGCTACCTTGGACAAAATATTTGTCTAATTTATTTCATTAATTAGATTGTACCATTTGAATCTGAATCCCTTAATTAAAGGGATTCTTATGTAATTGATTGACAACCAGACTTCTATTATTTTCTTACCTTATTTTTCTCAGGGTTTTCACACTATAAATATATGACTCTTTAACACAAGACGCTTACCTCGAATTGCATACTTTTACACACACACACAGAGTCTCGATTACAATACTATTTCATTTCCCTACTATCTTCTGAGATCTTTTTTGTGTTATTGGCTTGCAAATTTGGCTTACAAGACTCCTGCTTTCATTAATTTATTTCCCTGATACTGACATGTCCAAATTTGATTCTAGCATCACTCCAATGTGTTTGTTTACAAGCTTTTACATCCATGTCTACTTTTCTGTTCTGTAAAGTTAAACATTTAAATTAATATGCTTATGTCTTGCTATCAGTTTCTCCAATGAATCCTTTCTTCCTAGCACTTTATGTGTTTGAGCTATGGTTTAAGACATGGCAATATACAAGTTATTGTCCATGGATTAAAACCATATCTTCTGGATCCTAGCCTATAAATACTGTAACAAGCTTGTGGGCATGCTAGTACTCCTTATTTTTAGGTATGCCCACGACTTTTAAACTCTTTTAGTTATTTCCTTTATGCTTAGTTCAATATTCATAATTAGTTGAAAGATTACGAGTCGTTTAAGTCAATCATGAGTGTGATGTTGGATCTGATTCAATTTACATGTTAAGACATAAATTCAGTAGTAGTAGTTCAACTTGAATTCTGGAATCATAAGATCTGACCCTGATTTAATAAATCGTTAAGCTTAATGACAGTGTGCCTGTGAAAACTGTTGTTCAGGAAGTTTGCATGAGTAAAAACGTTTTAACGGTGCTTATGTGTGAGAGTATGCTCATTGATAGATATATATTCCCAAGCGCATGGAGTATAATTTTTTACTTTTGTTGAAATGCACGAATTATATAGTCTTGTGATGATTGGATTCAAGGTCAACTGATAAGAATTAATATATGAAACCAAGATAAGTATTCCATTCAATTAACTTGGACTAAAAGCAATAGTTAGAAATCCCATTAGAAGTTAATGGTTGATTGTTTGGGTTCCTACAAGTCAAAACCTGGTAGTTCAGTATATAAACAATTTGGGCTGGAAATTGTGCATGTTAAAGGCCCAATGCAGGCATTTGTCCATAAGCAGTCGGAATTTGATATACGATTATGGGTTTATTAATGTAACATCATTTAAATTTGGGATTTTGAGATAGGTAGCAGGTTCAAATTAAGAGGTTCTTCCCTTTTGTTTGAACCTGGACTTGAACTTGAGGCCGCAGTTTTAGAATGTTAATTAATTAGGTCTTATAGAGACAAATCAGGTAGAAAAACAATAGTTTTCTCCATGTTGACCTTCTAAAACATAAAATGAGGTGCGACGCACCAAATAAAATCCATAAATTGCGTGGCCCTCTTTAAATACTCCTATTAAAATACTTTGAAATTCGAGACATGTCGTTTAGCGAACTTCACGGCTTCCTCCAAAAATATTAATACGTTAGTCGCATTAGGCGCATCTTTTAATAATTTTACCTTCCTAAGTACATGTATGCAAAATATGTGACCCAAATCAAAATCCCAAAATGTTGGATGAAATGTGTTTCGGATTGAGGGTGCATTTCATATGACGTGATCCAAAGACACGTTTTAAATAACGTTCAATCTTCCTTAAAACGTGTCTTTGGATCACGTCACATGAAATGGACCCGCAATCCGAAACACATTTTATCCAACGTTTTGGGATTTTGATTTTGGTCACATGAACTGCACACCCGGGTTTAAGAAGGTAACATTATTAAAAGACGCGCCTAAAGCAACTAACGCGCTGTTACTTTGTGTAAGGCCATGAAAATTTACTAAATAGCTCGTCTCGAGTTCTAAGTATTTCAATAGAAGTAAATAAAGAGCGCCATGCAATTTGTGATTTTTTTTGGCACGATGCACCTTAATCCCATGTTTAAAAGGATATTAGACTAAGCTTGAAAAGTCATAATCTATTTGTTGTCTACTTAAGGCTCAAATAAAAATATTTAAGGAAGTCTAATCTATTAATTACCCCACGCAGATGTATGATCTTTAAATACAAAGGAGAACCGTCTCATTTTGAAAGAAAAGCTCTACACTACGTTGGGTCCAGCCAATCACAGGCGAGAGGTATATCATAGATCCAACTTTGGGATTAATGTGATTGGGTCGTAGGCCCCAATAATGATGGATGAGACCGCAATACGGCTGAAGCTTATGCAGCCCAGCCCCATGATATGTTCATAAAATGGTAACAAATTAAACTGGGCCCTAGTTGGGCCTAATTCTTGCGATCTGATTTATTCATACTCAAAACACAATAATATAGTCATAATCAACAAAACATAAGGTCTACTTGTCAGATTTAAGTTACAAATTAAATCCTTTGATAATAATTAATTGAATAACACAAATTCCATATTTTAGCATGCGTCTTTGATCTAGATCTGTAATGGCTAAACAACATGCAAAATGCACTAATTATTTGATAAAACAAACTGTCAGAGATTATTAATGAAAGAAAACATGAATCTCCATAACATTAGCCATTTTTTCTTCATTTTTCGAATGACCAAAATGTCATATAACACTTGAGTCTCAACGTGAACTTCTCCAATGACAACAAAATGCACAAAACTGCCATTTGGGGTTTTATTGAACCATGAATTCATCGATTGAATCATAGCTTTTCACGAATACCCACAGACACTTTGATTTGGAGTGTAAAGATGAGTAAATGAAGCAAACATAACTTCCAAACTACCTATTAATCCCAGGAACTTTAAACTGCACTACAACTGGAATAATTGAGCAGAATCTAAGAAATTCATGGCTTTAAAAGTCCAAAGTGGTTATGATAATAAAATCTAAAAGCTACATCAAATACAAAATGATAATACTCCTTATAATAAGTCTACAATGATTCAATTATGCCGAAACTAAAGCCATTTACACAAAATGAATTCAGGTAATTCAATTCAAGGAGGTTGAGGTTATCAAATTCCGCATTTTATTTCCACTTCAAGACTAAATCGTGACAAAAATTCAGGAGCAAGTACTTGATTACAGCAAATTCACAGCAAAAATGAGTTGAAATTCAGAGCAAAATAGCAGAAGCACACTGTGAACTAGCGGCAAGGAAATAGAGCGGGGATCGTTTTTGAAAACAAGTAACATGATGTTCAAATCTCAATGTGAAACCCAGTCGAGGATCCGCAGTAGTATTGACCTAAAAAATGACTTCAAACACAAATTCACTCATTTGTAATCCTTACACCTAGAGAATGACTTCAGAACTTCACCAGATCTTCCAAAAACTTTTTAAAACTCTCTAATCTGAAAATTTTCCTCTCTAAGATTTGAAATCTTTTTTTCAGCTTTCCCCTCTTATCCCTTTTTCAAGGAAAGGGTGTACTGCCTTTTATAGGCAAACGATTAGGGCCCTTTTTAGATTAAGTTTGTACCTCCCCTTCCCCCTTAATTTTTAGTTTTGTCCTAAAGGTCCTTAAAATTCTGACTTGCTACCCAGGTTACACAACTTATGTTCTAATGTTCAACTTGGTACCCCAATCTAGAAGGTTCTGTAATTCAAAATACCTAGTATGCCCCTGATTAGCCCTGAAATTACTAACCTAGGTTAACATATACCCACATCAAACTATGCCAACCTCTTTAACTTGGCCAATTCTGACCGTGGTTAATTTCAAGGAGTGCGAACTATTCAGCAATAACCAAACATTCAATTATAACAAAGCCCCAAAATTGGAATGCAAATCCAAACAACTCTAAATTGAAGCTTGTAATTAATATTAGTTAACTAAAATTGAAAGCTACTACTATGAATTTTCAATTAAAAAATTAATCAACCAAATATTAAATGTTATCAGAAGGAACAATCGGTAATTTCAAACCTAAAAATCTAAGAAAATAGGCAGGCAGAACATTATGGTGCAACTGATTAAACATGGAGGAAGCAGGGGCAAGGGAACAATTATTTTAAAGAGGAAAAGAAATAATGGATTTAACTGGTTTTAATAAAGCAAAAAAAAATTAGGAAAATACACCAATTTACACTTGAACATGGCTAGCCTTCGTTTTATGTCTCGAAATGATGTTAATCGTTTGTTCTTTGCAAAGAACAAACGATTAACATCATTTCGTGATTAAATCGAGCCCTAGACTCGTGAAAACTAGAGGAAAGGTCTCGCAAATTCAAGCTCTAGAGAAAACTCTTAGAGCTTGTTTTTGCATTTACAATTCCAGATGTTACATGGATGTTTGAAGAAGTATGAGTGGAGATTTGGAATCAGGGTGAGACATGCATTCAAGGATGTTATTTTAGTGATGTTTGGAGTGGTGGCGCCGCCGTACATGGTGGAGGAACCCGTGGCGGCGCTAGGGTTAGGGTATTTGGGGAAATTTTAGTGGGAATTGAAGGAAACTAGAAGTGGATTTGTGATGAGGAAGGTGAGAAGGGACTCTGGTTTGAATTTAGGGGCGATTGGTCGTCGACCGCCGCTGTACGAAATTTTCGGCGAGCGGCAGGCGCCGATGAGTGGCAGAATTAGGATCGGTCTTTAGTGTTTGTGAGATGGTAGGGGGTAGGGGTGTGTTCAGACATATATATATTAAAACAAGGCAACTTCTTAATCGTTAGATCACCTAACCTAGACGGCTAGGACTAATCTAATGAAACGATGCCATTTTGTGGGGGGGGGGGGAGGCGTGGAGAGGGGTGTTGGACCAGATCTGGGCTGGTCATGGGGCGATTTGGACGAGTTTAAGGGGTTTAAATGATTGAGCCAGTGAACTGTATTTAATATTGGCCCAATAAATGCATACCCAACATGCCAAATTTCTTTTTTTTCTTCAAGTCCTTTTCTTTTAATTCTTTTTCTTTAACTTTTTTATTAATTATTTTTTCATATTAACACTAGAATTAAACCTAGCCAAAACTATTAGTAATTTACCAATTTAAAGGAAACTAATAAAATTCAAACCTAACATTTTAAACCAAGAAACAATCAATTTTTGATTATTTAGTTTTTTTAAAAACTATAGTTACTGATTTATCTAAAAGATATAAAATCAAATTCTAAATGAAAATACAATATTTTTTTATTTTTATGAATTATCTAAACCTAAACTTGCACGCACAAATATAAATATACACAAAAATTACGTAATTAAATCCTAAAAATAAAATAATAAAAGGAAAATCCTAAATCTAAGGAGTCTATACGAGTAGTTCAAGCGAGAAAAAAATCATATACTCACATGTGCGAGGTGGAGAGGATTGGTAAGTAGGTGGTGGTGCTTGGTAGGAAGGTGCTTGGTTACTTGGGATAGGGTTATGTGTGAGTGGAGGCAATGGGTAGGTTTGGTATCTGACTGGAGATTTTTTCCTCTACACAACCATTACGACACGCACATCCCTTTTCTTGGATGTGCCTCCAGACTGTAGGAAATTGTTGGTGGCTTGAATTAATGAATGTTGGTTGTAACCGTTTGTTAACACTCAATCAAGCACGACTTGAAAGCCAGGATAGATGAATCTCTCATTTAGTATGTTTTAAACAAGCACAATGCTTCAAAGTTAATGACCATACCACTTTTATACCTTTTTCGATTCTCTCCCCAAACTTGATGATGTCAAAAAATTTCTGGCCCCCGATCAGCATCAGCTTCTCATAATATTGAGGGTCTTGAGCCTGAACAAAAAACATGTTCATCTATTCTTCTTCTAAGGTCAGCCTGACCTTAGCAGCCTCTTATCTCCAATGAGTAGCATACTCGCGAAAAGTTTCTGTAGGTTTCTTCTTCAAATTCTAGATGAAAAATACATGTGGTGCATTCTCGCTATTGAACCTGAACCTGTCCATGAAATCGGATGCCGTAATGACCCAATCTGTCCACTTCTTGGGGTCTTGGCTGATGTACCAAGATAGAGAATCCCCTTTTAGGCTTCTCATAAAGAGCTTCATGAGAGTGTCTTTGCCATCAGGCTCAGGTGTATTTGAAATGTGTCGAATGGGATATGGCATGGTTTTCACATAAATAGGGTTGTTGTGATGGTAGGAATTTGTGGATGCTGGTGGTTTAATGACAAGTAAGGGGGTGTTACTTGAAGTGTGGCATGTGTTGCCGTGGTGATGGGGAGCGGATTGATTTTGTGGTCTCGGGATATTTTGTGTAGGTACGGGGTTTTGAGGGTTGGAGAAGTTGACACCTGGGGTAGTGAGAGAAAATGACAAGCTGTCCAAATTCTGGACTTGGTCTAGTTCTTCCTAAAATTTCAACAACTTTTATTCAAGCTGGGAGGTACTTTCCTTGGAGACCTGCATAACCTGGGAGGTCTCTACCTTTTCAACCAAATTCTCCATCCTGATGTTACCCAAATCTTCCAGTTTCCCTTTGTTTCCGTTTATGATTGGACTTGGAGGAGGAGGAGGTGGAGGGCCCTTGGATCTCGAAGAGTATGATGATGCTAGAGTGCAACGGGCAAACCTTTGGGGAAGAGGAATAAAATAGGAAGTAAAAACAAAAAGGTAACAAGTTCGGAAAGATTATGAGGAGAAAACATTGCAGTATTTAAACACATAGCGCAAGGATGTAAATCGTGTCCTAATTTGGGTACCTCGTTGTGCCCGAGGTAGGCCTAGCGATAAGTTTATGTGGAGATCTTATAATGCTAAATGCCTTATTTTATTGATAAAATAAGACGATTCCCAAAACGACACTACATTTTAAGTGAAAGAAAAGAATCCTAACTACTAGGTCCCAGAAGGACCTTTCTCAGGTTTAATGTTCTCGTTGATCAGATCATCCAGCTCGGGCATCTTTTCCAGCAAAAATGCCTTTGCGCATTCTCATTCGCTTCCCCCAACATTTTGACATTCGATGACTGTCTTTCTCGCTTTCCCTTCCAATTCTAGCAAAATGTATTCCAGATATTCCAGCTTATCACTAGCACCGGTGACCCTCTCTTTCCATTCATTGATTTGGTTACTTGATGGGAGGTCCCTCCACCAGGTCAGCAAGAGTAAGGGTATGTTTACCATACTGAACTCAGTAACTTTGTCATTCATTTTCTGCAAAATAAAAGGGTTAAGTCCTCACCCCCCCCCCCGTCGGACTCGACTATTTAATCTAATATTTAGCATATTCACATTTAATTCTCTAAATAAATTCACAGAATGTGGTAATGTCCATTTTCAAGAAAACCCGGTGGACTTTGGATATGGATATCTTAAAGAGTCAGAATGTGGACAACATAACTGACTCGGCTAGGTTTGATAGTGATACATGCATAATTAAATAGAATAAGGTGTCTATGGTGTATTAGACTGGTACCATTGAGCGGACAACTCAAGAGGAAAAGGCACAGAACGGTCGACTACACCGCTGATTGACTAGTTTTACCGCAAATACGCCATTACCAAATTTAAGGGGTGATAATATCGGAAGAGCGCAACCACTCATTATAAACGTTGCTATGGTATTTTGTTTGGCATAAGTGGAATATGATATTGAAAATGCGATTAAAAGAATGAAACAAATTTCCACGTATTTGCACGTTCATAAAGCAATAGTTACAATAATTGCTCGTATTTACATCAGTATTGAAGGAAAGCGGTAAAAATAAGAAAAGAAAACAAAAGCCAAGTTAGTTTCGAAGTATAAGAGAGATAAAGACATTAAAGGAAAGTAATAAATAAGAAATAAAGTTACAAATAACATGTAATGGTAAAAGCCTAAAGAAATATCCCCAGCAGAGTAGCCATGATGTTGACGCACCCTTTTTCTCTCGTGAAATCAGGTTTGAGACATTTGGGAGGACAACTCTATTCCTTTTGGGAATTTGGGTTTGGGAATTTTGAAGAGTCGTCACCTAATGATTAAAGTGCATTAGGACACTAAGAAGGGTCTTTGAGTTGAAGAAACCAGAGTTCGAGTAAGGGCTAGATATTATCTCGAGGGGAAGGTGTTAGCCACCCCTCAAGATCAACTAGTGTAGTTCTTGGCCATGTTATATTGTGACTTCACATAATCAAGTAAGCAATTAAGGGCTCTAATAGGGGAACTTGCATGTAACATTACGGCTAAGTTTAAACTTTTGAGGGAAAGTAAAGAAGGTACAAAATTCATGAAAGATTTAAAACCTTAAAGAAAGCGGATAAAAAAGCAAGTAAAACGGAGGGGAGTCCTAGGATTATGACTAATATGGATCACGTCAATGCAATATCCAGTAATCACTCCATGAAAGAGGGCTACATAAGATATTAGCGCATCGATCATGATCTCCGCATCTATCCTTCCCACCCCGTTAAGGCATTAAAGTGCGGAATGGTATCATTACCTATCGCATGATATTGCCCATCCCAATCCTATCAATCTCGGAGGCATATGAGATTACTAATCCTAAAAGGGAGGGAGCGGAGGTTTTTGAGAGCTTTCAAAGGATAAAATGCTAAGGCGAAAATCAAAAATGCATACAACAACTATTGGGAAAGCAATTAAGTAGATACAGCTCAAATAACCTCCTTGAATCAAAGGAAAACACACAGTCTAGCATGTCTTACACATACTGGTTATGGTCTAAATTAAAACTTAAACGTTAAGGAGGGAGACTAGCTTATTACATGTTTCAGATAAGAAACGGGAATCAGAACTGCCTGCTGGCTAGAATTACTAGACTGATGCAGTTATAGATTTTACCGTAAAGCTTGCCTAAGTGTTAAACGGAACCTATAGGGATGTTGTCTATTAATTCAGAAAGAAGTACACTAATTGTAGAAAAGAATTTTCGATTGTTGGAACGTTATTTCTACTGATTTTTTAGACTTGCAGACTCAGGTTTGATAGATAGCTCCAATAGACATGCTTTCTAGGCGTCACTGATTTTTTAGCGCTATTAACATGCATAAGTCTTATAGGTAGGTCATCTATATCCAACTGCTTATTCAAATCCTATTATAGGTTTTCCTAGTGACAGATGCATATGTAAAAATGTGGAAGTCCTATAGGCATATCATTTATATGCAGAATTTCAGAGATGACTTATAGAAGTAGTGATTCCCTAAGAACATGGTATCTAATGGTGAAATGCATAAACTTAAAGACATGGTTTCTAATGCAAAAATGAAACAACTTATCGGTAGGATTTACACATGCAAGCTTATAGGCAGAAAATGTATAACTTATCGGCAGAATTTCCACATGTAATGCATAAGCGAACGAGCAGGCTGTGATTGCAAAAGTAAATACCTAAAGCAGGATATCTACCCATATACAAACATGAATAACCCTCCCCTTTTTACTAGAACCCCATAGTTATTACAGATTATTACAGACCCGAATGAATAAAGAAAAGTAAAATACATCATAAAGCTAAATGGTCCCAGCCAAAGAGAGCCCGACTCAGGCTTCTGTCTGAACCATGAAGTAAACCAACTACCAAGATCTGATTTCCAAATCCTTTCTCTTATTTGGATGTGGCAGAGTTCCCTCAGAATCTCAAATGGATTTTGGGCAGTGCTTACACCTAAATATATTGTAGAATTGGATTATGGTGCAGTGTAGAAGGGCGAGCCCTCAAATGGCCAAGTTCAGAGGTAGACTCAAGGTTCCCAAGGCAGAGCTCATAGGAGGGGTAAGGGTATAAGAGTAAGTGCAATTGTAATAGAAGGGGAAAAGGCAAGCTGGTGGTCATGCCTAGCAATTTGGGATGGTGGCACACCCCTGTCGAGCTTGTCAGTACAAATTGAGGTTTTAAGACATGTTGATGGTCAGGATTTGGATGATGCTAGGCTATACCTTAACTCAACACAGATAGGGGAATGGGGTATGGGGGAACTAAAAGAGAAAAAAGTAGGCCAATTGGTTACAACTTATAAAGTCCAATCACAGTCCATATTAATTACAATAAACTACTATAAAAATAGCAAAACTAGAGCAAAATAGAGCATCGCGTTTATTCATATTCCAATGGTGATGTACAACAAAGGAACTCAGGATAGGTACCCGGAATTACAGCAAAGCAAATACCAATGAGTAATGTAGGCAGGAAGCAATGGTAGCAACAAATTCAGCTAGACAAATGTAGCAAGAAACCAAACTCGAAACCCGAAAACAAACAAGGAGTTTTTTTTATCATGTAAACCAACATTCACATAGGCTTAAAAATGGATTCAAATGATTCCAACTTAAATCATTTTTGCACTTTTAAAAACTAGGACTAAACTGGACAATTTTCAAAGAGTAGTTGATGCTAATAGAATAGTATTTCTGCCTGTTTTTGTGTTTTCAAATGTTCAGAAGTTTTTCCTAGAATCAGATCTGTTATTTTTTATTTTTTGCTCTTGTATTTGTGACTAATTTAGATAGGATTTTTCTGGAAGATCTTCTCGTGTCTTTTTAGCCAAGAAACCTATGTCTTTGTAGGCAAGTAAACTAGGGCAAAGCTTTAATTCTTATTTTACATTTAGTCCTTTCAATTTTTCCATTTTAGCCAATCAGTCCCTTAATTCTTAACTTGTTACCCAAGGAATGGTACCAAGAATTACAATTACTATTCAAACCTTGACCTAGAAGCTTCTAAATTAGTTGCACTACTGATTCTTTAAGCTACAGTTCCTATACTACCCTAAAGACTTCCAAACTACTGAAATTCACCGATGGCCCAAACGGTATTACCTTGGGCTGCATTAATTCAAAAAGAGTTGTAGCTACTATTATGGATCATCACTCAAGCAAAGAATAAAATAAAACAAATAAGCAAAATAGAACAAGCTACAATTAGTAGTTTCAAACCTAAACCCATAAAGAAATAAACAAGCAATAAATCCAAGTTCAATTAATTGACCACGAAGGAACACTGATTCGAACTAGTTGCAATTCAAGTATAAGGTGGGATTCAAATCAACAACAAGATAAACTCATGAAACGACTAAGAAAACTGATAAATTATTCAACTTATTCAACAAAAAGTGTCCAGATTTTTAGGGAGCGATACTGGTTGCACGATGCCTTATACAGAAGCACCCAATCCTTTGTTGGGCACGAAACCATTCTTCAACATTTTTGAAGCCACTATGACTGAAGCGGCCGCTATCTTTGGAGTTGTGACAACATCACCTTCTGGGATCTTCTCAACTGCCACTGTGTCAAATACCTGGTAGACCTATGGACCTTTGATGTCATCAAATTCAATAAAAGGTACGATAGCATCACCTGAAACACAGTGATTAACTTTACCGTGTACCGCAATATCTTGCCTATCCCATTCAAATTTGACCAGCTAGTGCAAAGTAGATGGCACTGCCTTGGCTGTGTGAATCTACGGCCTGCCCAACAACAGGTGATAAGAAACTACCACGTCTAGTACTTGAAAATCCATGGTGAACTAAACGAGCCCTATTGTCAGCTCCAACACTATATCCCCTACTGAGCCATAGCCTCTGCCATCGAACCCCCAAATACAAATGTTATTCTTATGGACCCTTCATTTCAACCTTCAGCTTGATCAATGTGGAGAGCGGGCAAATATTTGTACTGGACCCAAGGTCAACTAGAACCCAGGTGACCACAACATCTTCACACTTAACTGTCAAGTAAAGGGCCCGATTATGCTCAGTGCCCTCCATGGGCAGCTCATCGTTAGAGAAAGTGACCCTATTTACCTCGAATATCTTGTTTGCAATTTTCTCCAAATAATTCGCTGTTATTTTATAGGGACGTGGTCTTCGTTCAAAATCTTCATCAGCCCTGGCGATGTTCTTCTGAATGGATTAAGAGGGACAATAAGGAAATCTGAGCTGGTATTTTCCTCAATTGCTCTATGATGGAGTAGTCCTGCATTTTAATTTACCTCAAGAATTCTTCTGCCTCTTCTTCTGATACAGCTTTCTTCACCGATTCTGGGTTATCCTTGGAGATCCTGCTTTTCATCAACTCCTTAGGGGCGAAGTATCTCCCTGACCGAGTAAAACCCCAAGCTTTACAAACCTCCTCCCTAACTTCCTTCCCTTTGTACATCACTATTGCTTGTTCATATCTCCGGGGAACGGCTTTTCTATTGACGACTGGCGGCAGGATTACTGGTTTTTCGATGACAGGCTCTATACGAGCACCTTTCACAATTATGACGGGTTCCCTAGCTGCCATGTGTACTATCACTTTTGCCTTTTCCTGTATTGGTGCAACCATGCATGATGACCTCCCTCGAACCACAACAGGTTTGCTGTCTATTCCTTTCACCTCGATCATTGACTTCTCATTGCTCGTGCTGTCTGTTGGCTTAACTTCACTGAATTTGATCATCATTACCATTTGTGGGGGCTTTGTAGGCTCCCTCTTTCTCTATGATCTCAATCATGCTGCTCTCATGATGGTACGAAAATGGGTTTTGGTTGATGTTGGGTGCCTTTGGAGCCTGCACTTCGATCCGGTGGTAGTCAATAAGTTCCTGGATAGAATTCTTCAAATGCTAACACTTTTCGGTATCATGCCCCGGGGCACCAGAACAGTATTCGCATCTAACATAATAATCCAGATTTTTCGTGGGAGGATTTGAAAAATTTGCTTCAATTGGCCTCAACATGTCCAGGTTCCTCAATCTGTTGAACAAGCTGGTATATGACTCTCCCAATGGCGCGAAAGGTTTATTCCATTGCACTTTTTCAATTTTTAGAACTTGGTTGGCCCGAAAAACTGGCCAGGGAGGTTGTTGGTAGGCTCTTTGAGGATAATTGTTTGGTGGAGCTGGATAATTTTTTTGTGGAGCTCGTGCACGCCATATAGGTGGGCAGGATCTTGGGTATATTCTTGAGCGTGATGGACTAAGAATCGAGGTTCTAAAGTTGGGTAGTAATGTTGTGGTGGTTCATATGGAGCGAGTGGGTATGTTTGGTGTTTGAGACAGGGTTGACTGTAATGGGATGGAGCCCGAGGTTTGAACTAAGTTCCTGACTCCACTATTGCTGCTTCCTCCATCTTCCTCTTTACAAATGTTCCCCCAGCCCCACCCTGGATGGCCTCAGTGGTCGCTTTGATAGCGGAGTAGCTCATGGTCTTGTGGGATTTGAGGACTTCCTCGACCGTACTCCCCATTTTTACTACCTCGTCTAACGATTTTCCTACTGTCGACACCAGATGCCCCAAATAGGTAAGCTCCAAAGCTTGCAGGAAATAATCCACTATCTCACTCTCTTTCATTAGGGGATCAACCCTTGCTGCCTGTTCTCTCCAACAGAAACCCTATTCTCTAAAGCTCTCGTGGTGTTTCTTCTCCAGTTATGTCAAAGATAGACGGTCCGAGACAAATTTTGAGATTACATTGAAAGTGACAAGTGAATGCTTGCCAGAACATCCCAAGTATACTACTGTTTGTGATCCAGTGTACCATTCCAATGCCCATTCTAATGCCGAACCACTTTGGCTCAAGTACACCATTAGCAACTCATCTTTTCCCCTTGCTCGTCTCATTTTTCTATAGAACCCCCTTAGATGCGCAACTGGATCGCCATGTCCATCATATAAGTCAAATTTAGGCATCTTAAAATCTGGAGGGGACTTCACGTCTGGAAATAAACAAAGGTCCTTGAACGCCACACTCACCTGGCCACCTAACCCTCGTATGTCCATAAACGATTATTCTAAACTTCTGACGTTTTGGAGCACCTCCTCTTGCTCAGAATTTTTGACTGGCTTCTCAACTCCCGTTGGGATTTCAAAATGAGGAGCATTGGTGTAAGGTTCATGGGTTTTGTAAGCAGGGTCTGGTGGGTAATACTAGTTGTCGTTAGCTTGAACAAAGGGCTCACTTGATCATCTATGGAGTGCGGGAGGAGGAGATGCAACATAAATGGGAACAATTCATGGAGGGGGATGAGGAGCAGCTTTGGGTAGTGGAGCTAGGGGTTGTTGAGAGGTCGTACCCTGGTGCTGCAAGTAGACAGGAAAGCTTGAGGATGGATCAGTGGTGGAATGGTCATGAGCTTGGGCTAGTGGCGAGATGAAGGTTGGATTAGCAGGATAGGTTGGTGGTGGTTGTCTTCTCGCCCATGCCTGATACATCTCAGCCATTTGGTGTTTCTTTGTACATTTTCTCCTTCATGGCATTGACGTCCAATTCCTCTACCTCTTTCGAGGGATCAATAATGCTGATATCATCTTCCTGATTGGCCATGACTTGATTTCTCTTAGACCGCGTATTGTAGGAGTGGGTTTCCAAAATGCCGCAAGTACTAACCTCATGTCTAGTCTCGGTATAGAAACACCAAAACTTGTTAATGGTTAGGTTTCGACATGTTAGCGGCCATATATTTGGGTATGAATGCACCTAAACAATTATTGGATACTACATACATCGGTTGCTTGCGTCATCCCGGCTTTCCCGTCTCTTTATTTGAAATGCCTCTTTTTTTAGCTTTATCCTCTTACTCTCTCTCCTATTTTTTCTTGTTTGTTTCTTGACTTTCTCTCCTACTCTCTCCTGATTTATTTCCTTTCTCTTTTTGTTTTTTTTATTTGGTTACGGTCAAATCCTATGTAGATTGCCTACGTATCATGATCCCGAATGAATCTGACCGAGCGTAGTTTTGGCAAAATGAGGAAACAATTTTTGGGAAGTTCAAATTTTTCATTAATAAAACTATGATTACA
This sequence comes from Nicotiana benthamiana, assembly GCA_034376525.1. NCBI lineage: Eukaryota > Viridiplantae > Streptophyta > Magnoliopsida > Solanales > Solanaceae > Nicotiana > Nicotiana benthamiana. The sequence goes on along the minus strand of CM067325.1, from coordinate 55,508,089 downwards.
AAGATGCTAGACTATTTGTTTTTCTTAAAAGGAAAATTATAAAACAAACTCGAAATGACAAAATACAAACTCGATAACAAAAACTAGATCAAGAGTACATTAAAGCTTCAAATTCTCGGGCCCGCGGAGCGTCATTCGGCATCGCCGCGGGCCTACGTGCAAGACCCCTTTTTAACTTCTCCATATCATTCATAGCCGGACGAACAAATACCATCACTATAGCAAAGAAAGTGGTACAACCCATTCGTTCACCATCCCGACATTTCATAGCAATATAATTTGCAGTGGCTCTGATTCTTTACTTGATCGGCCCTTTTCTTAGAGTAGTTGGCTTATCTGTTGGTTATGAGCCTCTAATGCTTGGGAGTAATGGAAGTGATGGTCTTGCAACAGTTTTATTTCCTTCTCTATTTCGGTGATTAGCACATAGCATTGTTCCCTCTCAGGTTGAAATTCTTTGTCCTACTAGGCTGCCTTATCTTCACAGGCGCTCATTCTTCTCTTCATGTTAGCAATGGTTCCCTCATAATTTCTTATCATTTGTTCTACAAAATGGGTTATTTCCTCTATCTTATTTGCACATTGTGCCCGAAGTTTTGCCATGTTTCCTTCAGATTTCTCCAATTCTTCCTGACATTCTGTGACTTGCTTCTTCAGCCTTTTTATCAACCTCTCATCTGACGACTTCTTTCTTGATTTCTAGCGGCTATTTTCATTTGTTGAATTCGAGCCTTGAGAGCTTCATTCTCTTGGGAAATTTTATTTTTATCACTTTTATCAACTGCGACTTGCACATCCTTTTCAAATCGAAGATCTCGAATCTGTTACTCCAACTTCCCTATTCTCGTCCGGTATTCCCTTTTTTGGCTAGCCATTCCCACTGTACCTAGGTTCCGTCTGTGAATTGTTGTACATGTGTGGCCTTTTGGCGGGTCACTCAGGGGTTTAAAATCTTTGTCCAAACCAGGTCAAGTATTTGGGATCCACTTCGTCTCTAGCCAAATCTTGTACCATAGTCTTAGGCTCAAGGTATCTCCACTCATTCCATATTTTCCGGATTAATGCAGCTTTTGGACCTAACTCAATGATTTGTCCGCTCATGTCTTCATCACCGTGGATGGTTTTGAATCTGCCAAGTTGACTTAAGACTCGGTAGGGAGCGTAAGGTTGGATACTTCGAACACCCATCAAGAGAATATAAGATACCTTTGCCGATGTGTACACAACCTTAGTAGCGGGAATCCGTTCAAAAGCCCATTTGACTTTATCGCAGTAAGAGATCTCAAGTGCGACAACCAAGCCTCAATGCCTTCGGGGAACTCAGTACATGTTACCTTTCGAACTCCGCAGTACAAATTAGATCCGTTAGACCATAATTCATATACCCCGTTAGATGACAAAGGTGCTCCTGTATCCATAACTGTAGTAATTTTTTTTTGGTCCACTAGGCAAGATCCTAGGGTTAGATTTCATAAATAATAGGATAAAGAAAATTACAAAAAATAGGAGAAATAAAATAACGGGAATTACACCGGTATTGTTACCCATATAACAAAGCCGGTATAGACCTTACCTTAGCTATCCTATTGAGGCAAATAGAAGCCTCCAGAACTAGCAAGCATGTAAAAAAGAAAGAACTCGCAAGAACTAAGAATTGAAATGTCATCACAGAGTTTATAAAATGCTCTGTGATGATATAACAAAGATAATACTAATGTGATGGTAAAATAAAAAGATGAAGAAGCCATAAAAGTGCCCTCTTTTTTTCTTTTTTTTTTTTGTGAATACTTCAATTTGTAGAAAGATGTCTTCTTTCGCATAATTAATCCAAAAGTCTTCAAAATTCATGTTTTATTCTTCACGCGATTGGACTTTGAAGGAATTGTTTGAGCGACCTGTTTTTGTTTTGCATTTCTCATTGGGGGACTCTTTATGTTTGTGTCTTCAAACACCCTGTCGTCCCAACTTCTTTCCCTTTGACGAGACTTCTTACTTCTTGCACTATGCATTAGTGACAAATCTCCTTTTGTTGAAGCTTTTGCTCGGCATTGGTTTAAGATATCCTCTTCTTCCCCTTCTTTATATATATGTCTTCCTGTCAAAAAAGGATTTGGCAATTCTTGAAAATCGCTTTGCATTGTTATTTGTGCATTAGCCATTACTGCATTTTATTATTGTTGTTTTTGCGATGTGTTCCTGCTTATGACACAACGACCAAAAGAAAGATTAGTATCTATATTTACCATCGCGTCCAAGAGTTGTCTTTCCTTGGAAGAAATTACTGTAGCAGTTGTGACGAGCTGCCCCGTCTGTGAAATTGCTACTGTATTGCTATCAGCAGAAGGAAAGTTAGAAGGTGTATTTGCATTCCTTTGCTGCTTCTGGTTTGAAAGAAGAGTTTGCATCATTGCATCCGAAAATTTCCTGTCCTCCAAATAAGAGAATGGTTCTGTTGTTGTAACCTGATTCTGTCAAGTTTATGGTAGCGCAGTTGCGATTTGATCACCAACTGATGTTACAACTGAGCTTAGTTGAAGATTATGTGTTGTTTCTTACTAGTCGAACTTTGATGTCGATGTATTTGAAATAACTTCTTTTGCATTATTTGTTGGAACAAAAACTGGAGCATTATGATTCAAATTGCTCTTTGGAGTAGTTGTTTTTTGCTGAGTTGCACGACAGTTCTTAGCTACATGCTTCCCTTGACATTTTTGTTTGACTAGATAGTCAATATCCTCTCCAGTACTATCCTGATCACTGTCTTGGTCTTCTTCTTCCGATGAAAAACCAGCGAGTCCGCCACCCCATCCCTCCTAATGATCATAATCTCGTTGGTCTTTCCACAGTTTCGATTTAATGACAAAGTCCCTCCTCTTTGGTTGAATACCTTATTTGTTTCTTGCAGTTGAAGGTTCCCCATAATCTTTGATAATGTTGTTCGCCTGAGGAGTGGAGATTGTTGAAGAACTTTGAAGTTTGGACTGTATTTGCATATTTGGAGCATTAACAAGAGCTGTAATAATTGCATCTGGAATCAGTGAGCTATTTTGACAGTCAACCATTTGCATTTTTTCTCCCAAAAAATTTCCCTCATCTTCATTGACATTGGCAAGTATGGAAAATGAGTTTTAGAATGAAGGTAAAGCTGGACTGTTTTCTGCGATCTGGATTTTATTTATGAATTTTGGGGTTACTTTTTTGATGGACATCGATGACCATTGTCCAGCTTCCCTTGAGTGTTGTCGATCTGAAGTAGGCTCTAAATCAAAATTTGCTTGAGTTGAGGCAGCATTAGATACAACATCAGCCTTTGTACCTGAAGAAATGGTCAGACAGCCCTGTTGGACCCTGCCCTGCTGGTTAGAGGTATGTTGTCTGAACGAATTCTTAACAATATCAACATCTGAATGTGTTGCTGTTATGTGAAGAATTTCATTCACTGCATCATTGTTGTCAATCTCTGATGTAGCTCGATTACCAAAACATTGCATAGATAGTGAAGATGCTTCATTTTGTACTATCCAGTTGGCAGTGTTGCAATCCTTCGTACCAGATGCTGCAAACTCTAATTCCATAACATTACATTGGACATCTACCACTTCATTTTTCCCAGACCATTTATTGCCATGCCCTGCTATATATGGCTTAAGAATTGGATCTAAACTAGTTGTGACATTGACCTTCCCTGTTACTAATTGCTGCACAGTTGAATTGAAATGTTGCCCTTTGCATAACTCATTTGAATTGGTATGCTTAACTAGAGCTGACGCGTTTTTAAAAACATTACATCCTGCAGTGCTGTTAGAAGCATCAAGAGATTTTGAAGTGACGCTTTTCCCCTAGTTAAAATGGCATAACAGTATGATCTTTAACAGGTTTGACAGGATCCGCAGCCTCCAAATTTGTAACATTTACTTGACAAAACACTGAAGGTTTCTTATTGTTATTATTCTACAACAAATGCTGCTGCTCAATCAATAATTGTTCAGACATGTTTGTATTGTAAGGTGCTGCCACAGCAGATGCAAGAGCCACAGTTGACATCATCTGTTCACTGATACCATTCAAATTCGATGGAATAGCAGCCAAAGATGACACCACCTGTTCACTGAGACCATTCAAGTTTGATGGAATAGTAGAGAGGTTTTACACAACTGTGCAGAATCAGCATTTGGCATTGAATGAGCTTCTGCAGCTGGAAAAATTGAGACAGAATCAATATATTGTCCTGCATCATCAATCACATTAAGAAGAACCCCTTCACTGCTTCGAGCTACAAGATTAGCCTTCAAGTATTCCCTGGCATCACCTCCTAATTTAGTCAAGCAGCCCCGACCTTCATATTCTCGATCATGAAATGCTTGTTCATTAAATTCCTCTGTACTCCAACGGCACGATTTTACATCGTGACCTTGATGATTACAATATGTGCAGTATTTTGGTAAGTTATCAAAGACGATCCGCTGGTCGTATTCCACTATTTTTCCAGATTTGATATCAACTATATTGATTTTGATTTTCTTAGGGTGTTTGCCTAGTAAATAAATCAAGACTTTAACTCCCGCCGTACTAGGCCTCGTTCGATCTTTAGTAGCCTTATCTACTGCTAGAGGCTTTTCCACTGCAACTGCGATTGACATTAAGGACGTTTTATGAAGAAATTTGCTGGCAGTTCAGGAATGAGATCCAAGTCACAACTTTTAACGTTTCTTCAGGTGGATTAAATCCCATTGTCCATGGGAATGTCCTAAAAAAGAACTCAACTCCTTTTGCCTTAACATAACCAGTTGTTCTAGACACGACATTAGCAAAATATTCAAATAGATCAAATCTTACCAGAATATGCCGATATTCTACCTGTCCTATATTGCAATTACCTTTAACATCGAGTTGCTTCGGTAAAATCTGTCTCAGTCTTGAAGCTCGGTTTTCCCATATGAGAATTTAATCACAACTGCTTGTTGAAGACCTTCCTCCCTGGTGAATGAACTCAATTCATCTACTATAAATTCAACAGTAGGAAATCCATGCTCAATTGAAATAGGCCAGAGTTCAAGTTTTGAGTTAGTAGCGACAATTTGTTGTCGAATAAAATGCGATGTGTATGTTTGTTTTGTATCGTGAGAAGTTTGTTTTTCTGTATGGTTGAATATCCTCTCCCGCAGCATAAGGCTAGGGAGAGGGTGAAGTTTCTATAGTTGCCTGAAATGTCAAGCAGGATCCATCACAATCACTCTATCAGAAAGTTGTAGCGTTGAAATTTCAGTAAGTGAGAATGCTACAGTAAAACGATGAAACAAGATTTAAGATGCAGAAAATTTGGCTATAAATTTGAGGAAATAATCTATTGGTGATTGATCGCAAAGAGAAGTGGATGTCGTGACACAAAAATTGTGACAAACCACCACCGGATTCCGGCGATATGCCCGATGAATAATGACAGAAACACTATTCACAGCAAAAAACTATTCTCAGAGAGAAGGATTTTCCCGCTAACGTAATGAAAAATATAACTGTAGTAACAAATTGAAACCTTGGAAGAATTTTATACCCTCTCGGCACATGGTTAAGGCTCGATACATTTCTACCACAATAAAAGGAACCACTGTGCTAGTAGGCATTTTTATGGCAACATCCACTATTCCTACAAAGCAATTGTCTACGTGATCGTCTTTTCTTGGACAGGCCACGATTCCCAGAAAATCTATTGCGAATGCCAATCCCCGCAGGGCCTCTCATTTATCTTTGTTCCCGGCATGTGTCAAGCCGGTATTGGGCTCCTCAAAACCTTTTGGATTGCCATATTGGCGGTATAAGAAATGAAGTGTGCAACACCCTTCTAATAGATGCCTATCTTGAACATCCCAAAAAATGCTCAACAAGTCCAAAAATCTGTGGATGGTTACCGATCTCGGTGCTAGAGGATATCTACTCCTGATGTTCCTGTTGAGACCCACATATCCCGCAATCTTCTCTAGTGTGGGTATAAGCTCAAAGTCCGAGAACCGGAATACATTACGAGTTGGTTCCCAGAACGGCACCAATGATCCAATAATATCTGTTGTTGGTTTGATGTTTAACAATGCGAAGAGACCACCCAAAATCCTGACCACAGTTTCTCTACTACCTTTTCCCAAGTAATTCCACCACATGTAGAGCTTAAAAGGGATCCTACTCATGACTGAGAAGGGTTTGATGTCAGTTGTATTCATCCTGCATATTTATTTAAAGGGGATTTAATGGTTTATTTTGAGCTAAAAGACAAAAATGGTTTTTTTTGCAACAATTTCTTCATTTAGGAAAACAAGGACTTGGTTTTGACACCATTAATTATTCCAAGTGGCGACTCTGAAAATTTTTAAATAAAATAAATCTAGTTTCGATTGTCCATTAATTGGAAAAAACTCCCTTGTCTACACCCTTCACGGGGTTGTAGTAGTCAAAAGGAGGTTTGACAGCTCTGGCAACTTTGCTGGGAATCGAACCCAGAATCTATGGTTCAGGGTTCAAGAATTCGAGCTTAGGGTAACTGTTATCTTTGGCTTTTCTGATTTTTCTACATGTTCCATGCTATATGTGCTAAATGCTTTAAAGTTTTGATATTTGTTGAACTGTATATAAAATATGTGAAACCCCTCCTCTCTTTGAGTCTTTTTAATCATGGAGAAAGGTGCACTTCCTGTAGCTTCTCTTCTATTTAGAGTCTTTTCTGATTTAGAATGAGGTTCCTATAAGTTGCTAAGCTGGCGGAGCTTCTGTATCCCCGCCACGCAATTCTCCAGCTATAAATTCTGCAAAAATATTAGGAATTTTACCTTCCTAAATACGGGTGTGCATTTCATGTGACCCAAACCCAAATCCAAAGATATTGGATAAAATGAGTTTTGGATCCGGGTGCATTTCATGTGACGTGATCCAAAGATACATTTTAGACGACGTTCACATTCCTAAAACGTTTCAATTAAAAGCGTTAAATAACTTAAAAGTTCACTATAGGAAGAACATGTAATAAAATCAGATTTTTAGCCGATTATAATAGTTTAAGCGACTGTGCTAGAACCACGGGATTTGAGGGTGCCTAACACCTTCCCTCGGGTCAACAGAATTCCTTACTTATAATTTCTGGTTTGCAGACTCCATTTGGAAGTCGAAATTTTCCTCGATTAGGGATATAAATCGGTGACTAAGAAGGGATACGTAGGCAAACCTATGGGTCTGGTCATAATTAAATAAAAATCTATTTTTTACCCATAATCAGAAACTGGGGAAGAATTTTGAGGAGAACCCTTAAAATTCCATAGCATGGGAGGTTGCAAATATCTTGGATCATGTCGCGGCCGTTGGTTCATCTAAATTTCTTAAAATATATTTTACTATTTCTTTGAAAAAACATGCATGTTTGCTCGTAAAGTAACTCTTTTTAGCAAACACTACCACGGAAGATTTGAATAGGATCTTCAGGACAAGTAAGTCAAGACAAGCAAAGCAACCGAGGACACGAATCAACCTCCCCCATATATAGAACTCACAATTTTTTTTGGATGAATGAATGAGAATATATATGCCGCAAAGTCACATTCTTCATAATATTTGCGCTACTGAAATCTGCTAACAGCTAAGAAATTATGCTACTATCTACTATTTATTCTATTTTGCATAAGGCTATATGCTTCCTTTCCTTACATGAGGCTAAGCGATGCCTCCATATTTTTGCATAAGGCTAATCTTTACCTTTCCTTGCATAAGGCTAATCTCTGCCTTCATTTGCACAGGACTAAGCCATGTCCCGCAAGCTGCATAAGCTTAAGCTCTATCTTCATATTTTCATAAGGCTAATCTTTGCCTTCCTTTGCATAAGTATAATCTCAGCTTTCATTTTCATGGGACTAAGCCGTGTCCCACATTTTGTATGAAGTTAAGCTCTACCTGCATATTTGCATAAGGCTAATCTTTCCCTTCTTGCATAACGCTAATACCCGGCTTTATCTTGCATAAGGTTAAGTTATACCTTTAAATTTGCATAAGGAAAATCTCTGCCATCATATGCATGGGACTGAGCCCTATCTCACATACCTGCATAAAGCTAAGCTCTTCCTCTTATATACATTCTTTTCCCCGAGGATAAGTATAACCTCTCCAATATTATCCACTTCGCTTTTATTTTGGGCTCTGCCATCCACTTAACAAGACTAAGCCTTGTCTTGTTGACATCATATTGTTTCATCTCATGGACTGAAGTATTGCTAACATATCCAAATGCGTCATAGTCTAAAGGCATCATTCTCATAGCTAGAAGAAACCATGTCATGGCCTAAGGATCTCCCTCAATTTGCATATCATTATTCAAAGGCGTCATGGTTCAGAGGCATCATCTGCATGGCCCAAGAACATTATTTTATGCCCTGCGAATCTCTCACTTAACAACCATGGTCCAGGACGTCATGGTTTAAGAATGTCATCCTCAAGCATCCGAAGACAACTTTCATAGTCCAAAGGAAACCTGCATCATGCTTAAATTTTTGCACAATATATGCTTGTAGTATCTTTATTTGCAGGTGACCTGGCAAGTAATTGCTATCCCATCCGGAGAGATCTTGCTCCAGTTTCTTCGACTATCTCAAACTTTACAAGATCTGAGATGGATTGAACTATTTTTATGTGATTTTTTGTTAAAATCTTCTGATTTCCAAGTGTCTATTCACTATCCTAAACTAGGGTTTCCTGAAAATCTTTTTCCTCAAATTGTTTTCTGGTTTTAAATATTTCCTCAAAATGTTACATATTTGATCGATTATGTTGAGTTTCCCTCAACCCTAACTAGTTTATGTTAAAACCCTATTTTTTTTTATTTTGTTTGGATTCTGAATTTGTCCGTGTTACTTGCCACATGATTTTGTTCTGTGTGTTGATTCATATGGATTCTCCTTCATTTTAATGTGATTTGACTAGTTTTGTGTTTATACTTGACTTATCTGTTTATTCATGAAAACTTGTTAATTATCCTTAAATCAGTATTTTTTTGAGTCTTTAATTCACTTATTTGCTATATTGATATTTAAGTGCTGATTTCTTGATCTTTTTAAACACCTTTTAATTATTTTCTTAACATATTTTTATTAGCTTTGACACTTACAGATTCTTCTAATTGGTTACTTAAATAAAATCTTGTTTATTTACTTCGAATTGCCTACTCCATCCCTAAGTATCTTTTTTATTCCCATTCTTATATATTTGTCCTGCTCTTTATCGTTGATTGATTACCCTTGATTAGGGGGAACATTACTGTTTTTACATATGACTGATTCTATAAATTCTCCAAATTGCTACATAATTGATTCTATACCTTATTCTATTTAACTCTTGACTATTACATATACTCTCCTCTATTCTCACTTCTACACACAAACACTAGTTCAAAAAACTCTCTTACACTTAAAAGTTCTATCTTTTTTTTCTTCTTTGTTACATGCAATTTTCACTGGCTTAGCCGGTTGTAAGCCAAGGCTAGGTATTGCACCATATCTGCTCTATACTCTGTGTTTTTCTCTCCCTAACTGGTATGTTCTGCTTCAGTTTCAATATCCAAAACTTTATGTGTTTCATTGTTGTTCTGGTTCATTAGTTATGACTCCTAATCTGGTTTTTTGTTTACCATCATGTTGTTAAGTATGCAACTAGCATGTCTACATTACATTACTTGACTACTGTTTCACCTAACACATCTGAATTTTCTTTCTCTTAACACCTGTATTAGTATGTCTAATTCTACCTACTGCTTTATCCAGCATGTTTGAGTATGCTTGTTAAGGGTGCCAGCATGTTTAAAGTAGGAATACTCATGATGTTTGCCTAAGATGTTCACTTAGGTTATTGCTTAATCTACTTTTCTATGTTTTCTAGTATCTCAAAGTAACTTTGACTGTGTGCCAACTTGTCCAATGTTAAATTGGTTTTCTCTATATGACTTTTTATGATCTTTGCTCTACGTCTCTTCCACACATTCTTATGACTAACTTCTTAATCCTAATAAATTCTTGAAAACTTCTGTGCATCCTATTGTTTATGTGCTGATACCATACACTACGGGTATTCCATATATCCCCAATCCCCCATTATCCCTCTCTGGAATTAGTGTTGAATGGTGCTAAACTTGTTTGTCCTATAACCAATCAGGCTGCTTGCTGGTTTTTCAAAAGTGTTTATCTGGTTCTCACTATTTTACTACTAAATCAGTTCTTATTTTTTAGAAAAAAACTCTATACTTATATAGTCACTTTGGTATATTTTTTCTTGTCAAAATATTTCAAAACTATTTCAAGCACTCTAACTTTACTCTTAAGTCCCTATGTTCCCCCTCTCCCGGTGTGTGTAGTGCCTTGGGATCCTCTTGATATCTCTTTGAATTCTAGCACACTGAGGTTTGCTATTCCACAACGTACTTACTCTGTCCTTATTGTGAAAAGTCTTGGTGTGAGCACTGCCACGTATCCTTTAGTTCCTTAGGAAACTTTGAGACACATGAACATGAACTTTTCTATGAAATCCTTAGAATTTGAGACTAGTGAAGGTCTGGCATTACCGGGATTTGCTTCGGGCCTACTTCAAACTCCCTATAGTTTAATTTCGATTTTATTTATGTAATTTATTCGATCATTGGTCTACAATAATTAATTGTAAATAGATATTGGGTGGCTAGTAAAAATGGAGGATTATTATATGATATTATTGGTAATCATGGGTTGATAACATGCTATTGCTTTTATATTATGGGAATCTGCATTATAAGCCATTTCTTAGGATTGATATGCTCATTTACATTCAAACAATGTGAACCCTGCATTAGGCATCCTGTTTTAGGGCTTTACTCTTATTACTTCAGCATGTTTTACATCACTATTCCATGATTCAATTTCGCGTAAATAATTCAACTTAGAAATCCTGCTACTAGGTCAATAATCTCGCCTTAATAAATGGTCATCCTTTTATACTTTATACACCATATTTTTAGGAACTTTGTTTGAATTTGTTTGAACCTGCTTATTTCGATTAAAACAAGTCAATGTCCATGAAAAGGTATAAAACAACTTCACGTATAGATATCATGTCTTTAAGCGCGAATTAGTATCTTTCCTTCTTGTGTCGAGGGTCTACCGGAAACAGTCTCCCTACTCGTCTGGAGTAGGGGTAAGGTCTGCGTACACACTACCATCCCTAGACCCCACAAGTAGGATCTCACTAGGTTGTTGTTGTTGTTGTTGTTGTTGTTATCTTTAAGAAGGAATCAGTATAAATCACCTGTAATAATCTAGGTCACTTAGAACAACATGTTTGTAGGTTGAACAATTTCTAAAACTATTAATCATCTCTTGTAATTGTGATTGCATACAATCAAATGCCTTGGCAAGCCTTAGGTAACCAATCTCTAAATGAAATTGGAAATTACGTTTTGATTGTATTAAACTCCTTTAGTTTTGCAGGACCTAAAATCAGTAGGCAAATCGATTAGGACTCTGCCATTGAATGTTTTGCATATTCTGTGTATTAATGTTCACCTGGACATCCTATCGTAGGATTCTTTCTAAAAACAACTACCTATATCTATATGTGAGACATGCTATTTATATGTTATATCTGTGCGGAGGTAAACATGAGCATTTTAACTGCTTCTTGTCTCTACTCCTACATGTTATTTGATTTTCGCCTAGATTTTACCCTTTTAAATACCGTAGGATTATGTAGAACTGCCCAAATTTAGTCATACCAAACTCCTTCAAGACCACAAGAAAGGGACAGGTAACCGCACACTTAGAGTTTGTTAAGTTAAACTCGCTTAATAACCACTAAGGGATGGGATAATAGGTAGATAGGATATGTAAATTGTGCGATGATTCAACATATAGCCCCTAATTGCGGAGTGATTACCGGAAATTACATCGATGTTATCCTATAGGATAAACAACTTAGGACCCCCTTATCCTTTTACATATGTGTGCTTAGATTGCTTAACCATTAAAATCAATGTTCCTTGCATATATATGTGCTTCGACTGCTTAATTATTAAAACCAATGTTCCTTTACATATGTGTGCTTAGACAGTTTATTTATATCGGATTAATTCACAAAATAAGTTTGGCCGGGACCCATCATTGTGGACTTTGAGGGGTGCCTAACACCTTTGTTGATGCACCCTTTTTCTTTCGTGAAATCAGGTTTGCGACATTTGGGAGGATAACTCTATTCCTTTTGGGAATTTGGGTTTTGGAATTTTGAAGAGTCGACATCTAATGATTAAAGTGTATTAGCATATCAAGAAGGGTTTTGAGTTGAAGAAACTAGAGTCCAGTTAAGGGCTAAATATTATCTCGAGGGGAGGGTGTTAGGCACCCCTCAAGATCCACTAGTGTGGTTTTTGGCCATGTTATATTGTGACTTCACATAATCAAGTAAGCAATTAAGGGCTCAAATAGAGGGACTTGCATGTAACATTACAGATAAGTTGAAACTTTTGAGGGAAAGTAAAGAAGGTAAAAAATTCATGAAAAATTTAAAACCTTAAAGAAAGCCGTTAAAAAAAGCAAGTAAAAGGGAGGGGAGTCCTAGGCTTATGACTAATATGGACCACGTCAATGGAATATTCAGTAATCACTCCTCGGAATTGGGGCTACATGAGATATTAGCACATCAGTCATCATCTCTGCATCTACCCTTCCCACCACGTTAATGTATTAAAGCGCGAAATGTATTGTTAACTATCGCATGCTATTACCCATCACAATCCTATAAATCCCGAAGGTCTATGGGATAACTAATCCCAAAAGGGAGGGAGTGGATGCTTTTGAGAGTTTCCAAAGGATAAAATGCTAAGGCGACAATCGAAACACATACCGAAAGTATTGGGAAAGCAATTAAGCAGATACGGCTCAAATAAACCTCCTTGAATCAAAGCAAAGCACATAATCTAGCATGTCTTACACATACTAGTTATGGTCTGAATTAAAACTTAAACGTTAAGGAGGAATATTAGCTTATTACATGTTTTGAATAAGAAACCAGAATCAGACCGGCCTGATGGCTAGAACTAGTAGACTGATGCAATTATAGTTTTTACCCTAAGGCTTGCCTAGATGTTAAACGGAACCTATTGGTATGATGTCTATTTAGAAACAAGTAACTGATTGTAGAAAAGAATTTTAATTTGCAGGAATGTTATTCCTACTGATTTTTTAGACTTTCCAACTCAGGTTTTCTAGATAGCTCCTATAGGCATGCATTCTAGGCGTCACCGAATTTTAAGCGCTATTAACATGCAGAAGTTCTACATGAAGGTCATCTATATGCAATTGGTTATTCAAATCCTATTATAGGTTTTCTTCGTGACAGATGCATATGCAAAAATGCGGAAGTCCTATAGGCATATCATCTATATGCAATTGGTTATTCAAATCCTATAACAGGTTTGCCTAGTGACAGATGCATATGCAAAAATGTAGAAGTCCTATAGGCATGTCATCTATATACAGAATTTTAAAGATGACTTATAGACATGATATCTATATGAGGTGCCGAAAAACCTATAGCCATGGTATCTATATAAGATGCAGTATTTCAGAAGTAGTGATTCCCAATGAACATGATATCTATATAGTGAAATGCAGAAACGTAAAGACATGGTTTCTAATGCAGAAATGAAATAACTTATTGGAAGGATTTATACATGCAAACTTATAGGCAGAATTACTACATGCAATGCATAACTTATAGGCAGAATTTCTACATGTAATGTATAAGCGAAGGAGCAAGCTGTGATTGCAAAAGTAAATACCTAAAGCAGGATGTCTACCCATATGCATACATGAATAACCCTCCCCTTTTTACTAGAATCACATAGTTACTACAAATTATTATAGACACGAAAGAATAAAGAAAAGTAAAATACATCAAAAGGCTAAGGGTCTCACCTAAGGAGAGCCTGACTCAAGCTTCTGCCTGAAGCATGAAGTAAACCAACTCCCAAGATTGTATTTCCAAAGCCTTTCTCTTATTCCGGATGTGTTAGAGTTCCTTAAGAATCTCAAATGGATTCTGGGCAGTGCTTACACCCAAATATATTGCAGAATTGGATTATCGTGCAATGTGGAAGGCTCGGCCCTCAAATGTCCAAGTTCAGAGGAAGACTCAAGGTTCCCGAGGCAGGGCTCATAGGAGGGGAGCAAAACTTAGGGCTTAAGAGTAAGTGCAAGTGTAATATAAGGGGAAAAGACAAGGCGGTGGTGATGCCTAGAAATTTGGGGTGCTGGCACAACCCTGACCAGCTTGTCGGTCCAAATTGAGAAGTTAAGACCTGTTGAAGGTCAGGTTCAGCCTTGGACAGCAATTTTGATACTGCTAAGCAATACCTTAACCCACCACATGTGGGGGAGCTGAAAGAGACAAGAGCAGGCTATGGGCATGCCTAGCAATAGGGAGTGCTAACATGCCCATAAGCCTGTTGCACTCTTTAGAGGCTAGGATCTAGAAGATCTGGCTCTAATCCGTTGACAATAACTTGTATAATTTTATGTCTTAGACCATAGCTCAAACACATAAAGAGGAAGGGAGTATGGATTCATTGCAAAAACAAATAGCAAGACATAAGCATACTAGTATAAATGTTGAACTTTACAGAACAGAAAAGTAGACATGGATGTAAAAGCTTGTAAAAAACACGTTTGAGTGATGCTGGAATAAAAATTAGGACATACAAGTTTTAGTGAAATAAATAAATGTAAGCAAGAGTCTTGTAAGCCAAATTTTCAAGCCAGTAATAAAAAAAAGATCTGATAAGAGACTAGGGAATTGATAGAGTATTGTAATCGAGAATGTGTGTGTAAGAGTATGGAATTATAGGTGTGTGTCTTGTGCTAAAGAGTCATATATTTATAGTGTAAAACCATGAGAAAAATAAGGTAAGAAAATAGTAGAAGCATGATTGTCAATCCATTACATAAGAATCCGCTTAATTAAGGGGTTCAGATTCAATTGGTATCAACTAATTAAGGAAAGAAATTAGACAAACCTTTTGTGCAAGGTAGCAAATAAGAGGCAAGTGCATGGAAACTATTTAAGGAAGCAAACCAAATGGAAAGGGAATCAACAAATAAAAACCAAAATTGCATGCTTACTCGAATTAATCAGGTCGAGAAGAAGGGTAAAGAAAGGTTCACCTAGGGAAATCAGGAACAATCAAGTAAACACCGTCAAAGGGATTCAGAATCAATTAGTAATTCGAAAATATTTTGAATGAATTCTCATATAAAAAGTACACAAACATGTAAATCAAGAAGAGACTGTCAAGTTATGTAAAAGAAAGAGGAGTTCAGAATCATAAAAACTCAAAATCATAATCAAAGAGATACAAGTTCATTTTGCAGACTCATAGTGAGTCTGACAGTCCATGGTCCCAAAGTGGAGCCTTAACTCGAACAAAAAGAATGAAAATCATTTAAGGAAACCTCCAAATCCTGCGGTCTCAAAAATTGAATTAGACATGGAAGTGAAAAACCAAGCCATTTTTTTCACAGTCTCAACAAAAACATATATGATAGCATGTTGAATGACAAAAGGAGAAGAATCATGAAGAACATATTTTGAGAAAACTCGGAACCTAAACAAGTTCAGAAAAAGGAGATAATACAAACATGAACACAAATAGATGACGCATGTAAGAACATGAACAGATAGTAACAGAGTAGAGAGAGATGTAAGAACCTGGGGAGGATAAAACAGTTGTCGGGTAAAGATATGATGGTCAATTTTGACTGAAAGAGAAGCTTTGAAAAGGTTTTGATCAAGCACTTGCTCCTGAGCTGCCTACATATCCCTGGTCTTACAAGAATCAGGCCATATGTAGTTCGGAAAACCGGAAATCAGAATATGCCGACAGAGACTTCGAATTGCAGAAACAATATTCGATTTGGGAGTGACGGTCAGGGACCGATGGGCTGCAGGAACCGAAGCGAGATCGCTCCTACTGTGATGGCCGTTACTACCCGCTGTACATGTAAACAAGCAATACAAACATATATTGTGCAGAAATTAAATGTGATGCAATTTTCCGTTGGACCATGAATGTTGTCTTTGGATTGTTAGGATGACATTCTCAGACTATGACGTCCTGGGCCATGAATTGTATAATAAAGGATTTGCAGACTATGAAATGGTGTTCACGGGCTATGAGGATGAAGCCTCCGAACCATGATGCCTTTGAATAATGATATGCAAAAGAACAAAATGGGGTCCTTAAGCCATGGCATGGCGTTCTCGGGCTATGAAGATTGTGCCTTCGAACAATGACGCCTTCGGACAATTTGTCAATTTTTGAGTCCATGCAATGTAGAAGGTGGCGATCTTTCAGCCGATTCAAGATGTAAATAAAAAGTGGAGATATTTTAGCCATGCGATTATGGAGACAGAGCTTAGTCTCAGAATGCAGAAAAGTAGTCTTATGCAATGCAAGAAAAATGCAGATGGTGGAAGAGCTCAACCTCGGAAGGCAGAAAAGTAGCCTTATGCAATGTAGAAAACTGCAGATGGAGACAATGTTTAGTCTCGGAAGGCAAAAAGGTAGTCTTATGCAATGCAAAGAAAATGCCGATTGAGGTAGAGCTTAACCTCGGAAGGCAGAAAAGTAGCCTTATGCAATGCAAGCAAAAATGCAAATGGAGGCAAAAGTTAACCTTGGAAGGCACAAAGGTAGCCTAATGCAATGCAAGAAAAAATGTAGATGGAGACAATGCTTAGTATCGGAAGGCAGAAAGGTAGCCTTATGCAATGCAAGAAAAAATAAAATGGAGGTAGAGCTTAACCTCAAAAGGCATAAAGGTAGCCTTATGCAAATGCAGAGATGCAGAAGGAGATAATGATTAGTATCGGAAGGCATAAAGGTAGCCTTATGCAATGTAAGAAAAATGCAAATGGAGTTAGAGCTTAACCTCGTAAGGCAGAAATGTAGCCTTATTCAAATTCAGAGATGCAGATGGAGACAGTGATTAGTCTCAGAAGGCAGAAAGCTAGCTTTATGCAATGCAAGGAAAATGCATATAGAAGTAGAGCTTAGCCTCGGAAGGCAGAAAAGTAGTCTTATACAATGCAAGGAAAATACAAATAGAG
Source organism: Nicotiana benthamiana (assembly GCA_034376525.1). NCBI lineage: Eukaryota > Viridiplantae > Streptophyta > Magnoliopsida > Solanales > Solanaceae > Nicotiana > Nicotiana benthamiana. The sequence continues at coordinate 55,490,941 of CM067325.1, read as the reverse complement.
GCAGAGCATAACCTCAGAAGACAGAAAGGTAGCCTTATGCAATGCAGAGAAATCCAGATAGAGACATTGCTTAATCTCGGAAGGCAGAAAGGTAGCCATTTGTGCAATGTAAAGAAAATGCAGATGGAGGTAGAGCTTAACCTCAGAAGGAGGAAAGGTAGCCTTATGCAATGCAAGAAAAATGAAAGTGGAGGTAGAGCTTAACCTCGGAAGGCATAAGGTAGCCTTATGCAATGCAAGAAAAATGCAGATGGAGACAATACTTAGTCTCAAAAGGCAGAAAAGTAGACTTATGCAATGCAAGAAAATTGCAAATGGAGTCAATATTTAGCCATAGAAGGAATAATAATATCTTATGCAGTGTAGAGAAATGCCGATGGTGGTAGAGCTTAACCTCGAAAGGCAGAAACTTTCCCTTATGCAATGCAAGAATGCAGATGGAGATAAAGCTTAACCTCGGAAGGTAGAATAATATGCAAATGCAGGTAAGAGACAAGTGGAGATAGAACTTAACCTCGGAAGGCAAAAAAGTATCCTTATGCAATGCAAGAAAAATGCAAACAGAGGTGAGCTTATCCTCGGAAGGCAGAAAAGTAGCCTTATGCAATGCAAAAAAAATATAGATGTAAGTAGAGCTTAACCTCAAAAGACAGAAAAGTAGCCTTATACAATGCAGAGAAATGCAGATAGAGACGGTGCTTAGTCTCGGAAGGCAGAAAGTAGCCTTATGCAATACAAAAATGCAGATGGAGGTAGAGCTTAACCTTGGAAGGCAAAAACATATTTTTATGCAATGCATAGAAATATGCAACTAAAATGCACAACTGAATAAAGTAAATCCTAAAAACCATTAAAATTATTTGTTTGACTACTTTTAGGAGTAATTTCCATGTGAGAAAAAAATTATCTCCACACAGACGCTATCACTGTTCTAATGGTTGGATTTTCGGGTCATGACAAAGGGATAGCTTAGCTTGTATGTATTTATAGGGTGCCCCTCCTAATTGTGAATAGATTGTTAGTGTTAGTCACTTTTTTGCACCACACGCACCCTTCATTCCATAATATGATTCATATGAATGGGATTGGCTACGAGGAGCGTTACCTACTGTAGATAGAGACTATGGAGCGCTAAACAAAGTCTTTCACAATATTACTAATACTCATATTTTTGTGATGACACAAAAGGTCATCTCTTGTTTTAGAAGTCAAAACTATCTTTCGATGCCTTGATAATCTATTTTAGACTCACCTCCATTTGCATATGTAGTTCGGACATGTCACGATGCAAATTTTCCACCGTCGGGAGTCATCGTGATGCCTACTAATGGAAGATAGGCAAGCCAACGGTGTGAATAAATTACCTTTTCCCAATTTTAAATCATATAACAGCTAGGAACATCAGATTAGAAACAACGAAATTTTTGAACAAACGGAAGAAACATTAAAAAATTTGAATAAATATCCAATACCTCATCTAAACTGAATTCTATCCAGAACTGGTGTCACATTTCACAGACAATCTAAATTTACTACAAATAATGTCTGAAAGAAAGATACAATCTGTCTCTAAAGTAAATGAATACAGAATATAATGATAGAAGTGAATGACGGGACCTCCGGAAACCTGCTGGACTACCTCGGAATCTCTGATTAGACTGAAGGCAGCCCCCCAAAGCTACGATCCAAAAGCTGCAGAGTGTAGTACCAGCACAAGCGATCCTATTTTTTGGTACGTGCCTGGACTAACCCGGGCGAAGTAGTGACGACGATAGGATCGGACTACCAAATAAACCTATGCAGTTATATCATATGCAGCTGAAAGTAAACAGAAATAAACAATTAAAGATAGGAGGGGGACCTGCTACGGGGGGAATATAATTTACCAACACTATTCTACGAGGAAAACATGAAGAACAATTTAAAACTTGTAGCTGAAAGAATATGGAAAATCGTAGAAAGTCAACAATCACTTCTATCATTACTTTTTCGCCGGCAACCCATTCTAAATCATAAGACACTTTTGATGCGTGCAACCCGATCCATATCATTTATCAATATTGCGGCGTGCAACCCGATCCAAATATAGTGTTGTTGTAGCATGCAACCCTATCCACATATAAAATTTGTTGCGGCATTCAACCCGATCCATATCAATATCTAGAATTCAACACTAATCGCGAAAAGAGTCCCGGCAATAGAACAATAAGAAAACCTCACTATCCCGGTAAGGGAATCTACTATACAATAAGTACATCCCGACAAGGGAGTCGGCAATAACCAAACTTGTTCCAACATTTAACTTCACAAAGAAACCTCATCTAGCACCAGTTCTCAACCATATGCAATTTCCACGAGAGTAAGCATAATTATTTCCCAACATAGGAAATCAAAATCTTCGACATTCGTAGTAGTTATTATGAACACAACGATTTCAATTTAAACCTCACGATCATGCTTTACACCAATGTATAGATACTTTTAGCCATGTCTTTATGTCGTAATAAACAAGTAACACATAGCATATAGGACTCAACTCATAATCACTCAAGATAAGGTTAGACCAAACACTTACCTCGATGCCACAAAAATAATTCAAGTCCCGATTATCGCTTTAGCTCTTTATTCCATCACCAATTCGCTCTTATCTAGCCACAAGTTAGTTAATTACATTAATAAATGCTAATTGAATCAATTCTAATGCATGGAAATAAGATTTCTAAACTTTTTCCCAAAAGTCAAAATCGCCCCTAGGACCATATGGTCGAAACTTGAGGTTCGAACCAAAACCCGATTACCCATTCTCCTAAGAACCCAAATATATAAAAAAAATTAAAATCTAGACTCGAATCGAGGTCCAAATCCCCAAAAATTAAAAAATGTAGGTTCTATCTAAAACACCCAATTTCCCCCATGAAAATCATTTTCTCTGAAAAAGAGCCCAAGAGTGTTTTGGTTTTGAACGAGTGCTAAAAATGGTTAAAAAAAGTTATGAACTTACAGGTTGCAGGAATAGCAATTGCGACAAAGGCTCGCAATTGCAAACCCAGAATTCTGCTAGGATTGCATTTACAAAGTGGCTTTTGCAATTACGAAGTCTCTTTTGTGATATTTCTATCACATTTGCGACGACTGCCCTCAATTGGGGACATTGCATTTGCGATGAATACCTTGAATTTGTGAGGAAATGATGGCCTGGGCTCTTTCGCATTTGCAACTTAGCTCTCGCATTTGCGAGCCAGGCTTCGCAAATGAGTAGCCTGCAGGCCTGCAACACAATCTAAAATCTGCAACATCCTAATCGAAATTCCATCGCGTGGCCTATCCAAAAGACACCTGAATCCTCAAGGCTCCAAACCAAACATGCACACTAGTTTAAAAACATCAAATGGACTTGCTCGTGCATTCAAATTACCATAATAATACCAACAACCATGAATTTAGCACTAAAATCACAAAATCACTCAAGAACATCAATTTTCTAATTTTCTCAAATACGGTTCGATTAACATCATTTCAAGTCTGTTTTTTACCAAATTTCACATACTCAACTCAAATAATATATAAGTCGTGTACCAATCTTCGGAAATAAATACCAGCCGATACCAATGGTTTCAAACATAATTTCTTTTTTTTTGGTTCATAATAAAATAATTTCTTTCAAAAACTTATTTCTTAGGCTTGAGACATCGAAATTAAATTTCGGACATACGCCCAAGTCCTAGATTTTCCTACGAATCCTCAGGGATGGCCAAATCACGGGTCCAAGTCCGTTTACCCAAAAATTTTACCAAAGTCAACTAAAATTCATGTTAAAGTTAAAATTAATTATTTTTCATATATTTTCACATAATGGCTTTCTGGCTATATGCTCGGACTGCGCATACAAATCGAGGTGATACTGAAAGAGATTTTTAAAGCCTCAGAACATAGAATTCATTTCTAACACAAGTGATTACCTTTTGGGTCGTCACATTCTCTACCTCTAAAACAACCATTCATCCTCGAATGGACATAAGGAGGAAGTACTTGAGTCAAGGAAAAGATGGGAATAACGACTATGCATATCGGACTCGGACTCCTAAGTCGATGCCTCAGCAGGTTGGCCTCTCCACTGAACACAAAGAGAAGGAACACTCTTCGATCTCGACTAACAGGCCTGCCAGTCTAGAATAGCTACCGACTTCTCCTCATAAGACAAGTCCTTGTTCAACTGGACAATGCTGAAATCTAACACGTGGGAAGGATCACCTTGATGCTTCCGAAGCATGGACATATGAAACACAAGATGCACGATTGATAAACTCGATGGTAACACAAGTCTGTAAGCCACCTCTTCCACTCGATCAAGAATCTCAAATGGGCCAATAAACCTAGGGCTAAGCTTGCCCTTCTTTCCAAATCTCATCATGACCTTCATAGGCGATACCCAAAGCAATATCGGCTCACCATGCATGAATGAAAAATCATGAACCTTATGGTCGGCATAACTCTTTTGCCTTAACTAAGATGTATGAAGCCTATCATGTCCTTGTCTCAAACATCAAACACGCGATCGACACCGCGTACCATACAAAGCCTCATAAGGAGCCATCTGGATACTTGACTAGTAGCTGTTGTTGTAGGCAAACTCTGCTAAAGGAAAAAAAACTAATTCCATAAGCATCCAAAGTCAATTACACAAGGTCGAAGCATGACTTCCAAAATTTGAATGGTTCGCTCGGACTGCCCGTCCATTTGAGGATGTACCGATGTGCTCAACTCCACCCATGAGCCCAACTCTCGGTAAACTACTCTGCAAAAATATGAGGTAAACTATGTACCTCGGTCAGAGATGATAGACACGGGCACACCATGATGATGAACAATCTCCCTGATATAGATCTCCGCTAACATATCGAAAGAATTGGAGACTGCCGCAGAAATGATATGCCCTGAGCCTGTGGGAGTCCAAAAATGAAATCCATAGGGATCCACTCCCACTCACTCAGGAATCTCAATCATCTGGAACAAACCACCAGGTCTTTAATTCTCATACTTACCCTACTAACAGTTCAAACATCGATCCATATATGAAAAAATGTCCTTCTTCATTCTCCTCCACCAATAATGTTGATACAAGACCAAATACATCTTTGCAGCGCTCGGATGAATAGAGTACCGAGAACTATGGGCCTCCTCGAAATTAAACTCTCAGAGCCAATTCACTCTGGCACACAAATTCGACCTCACAACCTCAAAACTCTATGAACTCCTAAGATACCCTGCTTGGCAGCTCCACACTACATCGTGTCCCTAAGGACACAAAAATGAGAACCATGAAACTGTCAATCTCGGATATGCTCCAAAATTAATAAAGAGCGACTATACAAGCTAATAGACGGCTTGGCTCAGAAACATTCAACCTCACGAACTGATTGGCCAAGGCCTGAACATCTGATGCAAGCAGTTTCTCACCGACCAGAATCTAAGCAAGACTACCTATACTGGCTGACTTCCTACTCAAAGCATCGGCCACCATATTGGTCTTTCCCGGATGATATAAGATGGTGATATTATAGTCCTTTAATAGCTCCAACCACCTTCTCTACCTTAAATTTAGCTTTCTCAACTTGAACAAATATTGCAGACTCTTGTTATTCGTGAACACCTCTCATGCCATGCCATACTAATAATGCCTCCAAATTTTCAATGCATGAACAATGGCTACTAACTCTAAATCATGAACATGATTGTTCTTCTAATGAATCTAGATCTGCTGCGAAGCATAGGCAATGACCTTGCTATCCTACAGCAATACTACACCAAGCCCAGTACGAGATGCATCATCATAAACCGTATAAAGCCCTGAACATGTGGTAAAAACCAACACCAGTGATGTAGTCAAGGATGTCTTGAGCTTCTGAAAGCTCGCCTCACACTCGTACGACCACCTGAACTAGGAACCCATCTAGGTCAACCTGATCATCCGTGCTGCAATAGATTGAAAACCTCTCTACAAACCGATGATAATAGCCTCCCAAACACAAGAACTCTGGATTTCTGTAGCTAATGCACCTGCATGTTCTTGACTGCATCTATCTTCTTTGGATCAACCTGATTACCCTCTACTAATACAACATAACCCAGGAATGCAACTGAACCCAGCAAGAACGCGCACTTCGAAAACATAGCATGCAAGAAAACCACCCCAAGATGTCGCTCTTGTTCCTCCTGGCTACGGGAATAGATCAAATGTCATCAATGAAGACTGTCACGAACGAATACATAAGGCTTGAACATTCGATTCATCAAATCCATAAATGTTATTGGGACATTTGTCAACCCGAATGATATCACCAAGAACTCATAGTGCTCGTATTAAGTGCAGAAAGGTGTCTTAGGGACATCGGATGCCCTAATCCTAAACTAATGGTAGCTAGATCTCAAGTGAATCTTCGCAAATATCTTGGCACCATGAAGTTGATCAAACAAATCTTCAATTCTCAACAATGGATAGTTATTCTTTAGTATAACCTTGTTCAACTGCCGTAATCTATACACAATCGCATCGATCTATCCTTTTTCTTAACAAACAACACCGGCGCACCACAAGGAGAAACACTAGGTCTAATAAAACCTTTTTTAAGCAAGTCTTGCAACTATTCCTTTAACTCATTAAACTCAGGCGGGGCTATTCAATACGGCAGAATATAAATTGGCTGAGTTCCCGAAGCCAAGTCAATGTAGATATCAATATCCCTGTCAGGTGGCATACCCGGCAGGTCTGAAGGAAATACCTCATGGAACTCACAAACAACATGCACAGAATCAACAGAAAGAACCTCAACACTATAATCGAGAACATATGCCAAATAGGCCAAACACCCCTTTTCAAACATACGTTGAGCCTTCACATAAGAGATAGCACTGGGTAGAATAACCAGGAGTCGCTCTCCAATCTAAGCGAGGTAAAATTAGCAAGGCTAAGGTCACGGTATTGTCATGACAGTCTAAGATAACATGGTAAGTTAATAACCACTCCATCCCCAATATGACATCAAAGTCAAGCATGTGTTGAAGTAGAAAATCTACATGAGTATGAAGACCCATATCATAACTATACACGAACGATTGACTAGATCTACTATAATAGAATCATCCCCCCTCCCATGTAGACACATATATAGGAGCACCCAAAGAATCACTAGGCATGACTAGATAAAATGCAAAATAAAATGACATATAGGAGTATGTAGAGCGTGGATCAAATAGGACTGGCACATCTCTACTATTAACCAGAACAGTACATGTGATACCTACATCAGAAGCCTCAGCCTCAGCCTCAGACCTGGCTGGAAGAGCATAACATTAGGGCTGAGCCCCTCTACCATGAACTAAATCTCTAAGACGACCTGCTGCTAGCTGGCCTCCAACTCTAGCTGTCTGACCTCGACCTCTAGAAACTCTACCTCCATCTCTAAAACCTCTACCTCCACCTCTAGATGGTAGAGCGGGGGTAGAACACCAGGCGCTTGAACCATAGAACGAGAACCTAGCTGGTGCGATTGAATACCCACTAATCTCAGACAAGCCCTCCGGGAATAACCATACTCATTGCACTCAAAGCACCCACCTAAGAGCTATAGTTGAGGAAACTGAGTCTGACCTTGGTAACCTGAATGACCACCCCAAAAACTCTGGAGCGGTTGTGCACTATAGGGGTGCTGATAAGAATACATCATATGAGAACCACGGCCACCTGAAGCCTTGTGAGTATCATGAAGTGTTGACTAAAAAGACTTAGGAGGATTGACTCTACCATACAAATCCCTGCCTCCATAGAGGCACTACTGAATCTGTCGGAATGACGAGACCTCTTGTCACACCCCTGACCACCTCCTTCCGATAGAACCATCTAAACTCTCTTGGCCACATTGGCCACCTCATAAAACAAAATCTCACTCCCCATGTCATTATCCATCTGAAGTTGAATAGGGATAATGAGTTTCTCAATGAATCTCATTACCCTCTGTCTCTCTCGGTGGGAAAGCTGATAAGAGCATGACGGGCCAATTCGATGAATCTAGTCTCGTACATAGTAATATTCATGGAAACCTGCTAGTGATGCTCAAAGTGCCTCCAATAGATCTCTCTCTGAGTGATAGTGAGTACTTCTCTTGAAATAGTTGAGTAAACTGCTCCGAAGTCAAAACTGTTGATGGACTGGCCTAGCCAAACAATAATCTCTCTACCAATTATTTGCAAATCCTAACAAGCGGAAAGTAGCAAAGTCGACCCCATTGGTTTCCACTATCCCCATATTCTTGAGAACCTCATGACAGTTGTCCAAATAATCCCAAGGATTCTTAGAAGATGCACAGCTAAAAGTAGTAGTGAAGAGCTTGGTAAACTTGTCCAATCTCCATAAAGCATCGGCAGACATAGCTGCTCTACCACCAGTCTAAGCTACCATACCCTGCTGAACTGCTCCAACTAGTTGAGCTACTGGAGTCTGAAATTGGGGAACCATCAGCTCCAGAGTGCGAGTAGCAGGAGTCTGGGCTCCTCCCCCAGCCTGAGAGATGGGTGGTGCTACTGGAAGCAAACCTGATCGGGTGACACTCTCCATAAGGCCTACTAGGTGGACTAGAGCATCCTGAAGTACTGGGGTAGCAATAAACCCCTTCGGAACCTGAGCTAGGCCCAGCGGAATAGTATGGACTGGAACCTCATCATTAAAGCCAACCTAAGGCTCTGACACTGCTGCTGCTACTCTTGGCATATCTTTGCCCATACCTCGGCGTCTAACAAGGCCTCGACCTCGCCCTATGCACCTCGTGAGAGCTATTGTTAGGGGCTCGGTCTGCTGGTCAGCGGATGAGGAAGTGCGTGTTCGCAGCATCTACGAAGGAATATAGTATAAATTAAATCAACATTGAGAAATCAAACCATGCGACAAGAAAAAATATATGTGAAAGTTTCCTATCTCGACAGTTGATAACTAGGTACTTTGATACATTTCATAGTTCTTCTTGCTTAAGTTTGAATACAAAGTTGTACAAAATAGTCCCAAAATGCTCACAAGTTGTGCTTGATTGCAGGTTTGATACACGAAGTGCCAAGATGTCAAAGATAAACTCAAAAAGGAGTGAAACTTGCACAAGTACCAACACAAGACAAAGCTCAAGTAAAATAGGGCCAATAAGGCCGCATATCATTCTGTACAGTCCGAACAAGTGAGGTTTAGAGAATTTAATTTCCAAACAAACGGACAACGCGGTCGCATAGTATTTAATGCAGTCCGCGTTTGAGTTACTGCAGCCACACTCGATTTAGTGAGTTCTGCACTACCAAGCATCATAGAGTTTCTACTTTTGCATATTGAAGCCAATGCGGTTCGCGCTCTATTTCATGCGGACCACATTAGAAGCCACCGCGGCCAACACTCGATTTTGTGTGGTCCGCATTGCCCTAGTTTAGAGAGTAAGATTCTAAAGTTCAGATCCCTAGTCCAGTCACAGGTGATTTTGTACGGTCCACACTAAACCCGCAGTGGTATTTTTGTCCATATTTTTTAGCTTAGTATAAATAGCTTTTTTTCCCATTTTAACTAATCAGATAGATTTTTTACTGAGTTGTGCTCGTGACTTCGATAGTTTTAGCCATTTTGAGATATTTTATCTTTATTTCAACATTTAGTCTTCAATTTTATCTTAGAAATTTATTAATATGAGTTTTTCTTCATATATTCTTTGTGTTCTTCTCTAGTTATAAGAAGCTAGACTCATAATCTAGGGTTGTGGCTTAACACTGGAGTGGGTAATTGATGGGTCTTGTGTTTTAGGGCTTGATTGACTATGGGTGTTTGATATTTTGACTAATTTCATATTTAATTGCTTAATTAGTGATTGCAAACACTAGTTTGTGTTTAGTTGATTTTGGCTCTTCTTGAGAAAGAGAGCCCAAGTCTCTGAAATTGGTCCAACAAGGAATGGGGAAAACTCAAGGATTGATGCCACAATTAAAGGATTAAACCTATAGATTGTAATATTGGACTTGAACCCTAATTGCTTGTGCAAATTTGCATACCCAATTGGTCTTGAGAAAGTTTATTCGGGAAAAATCACTCGAACTACCGAGAGGTATAGAGATAGTAGAATCGAGCAACGGTTATATCATACTCCCCAAACGTGACAATCTATCTTAGACTTAAGATTCTATCAATTGACCATCTAGGGAGAAGTCACTACCTTATTGCCTTTTAATCGTTTGAAAAACTCGCAGTAGTTTAACCTTAGCTTATTTTTAGTTTAATTGAGCATTGCAAATCTATAAAATTAGAATCATTATCAAAACCAAAAATGTGTAAGAGTGTTATAATGAGCCAATACACAACTCCTCTTTAGATAGACACCCGATTCTAATATATATTTCCATATGAAAATCAATCTCGATCTTAATCGCGTAAAAACTTTTTCGACCACTCTCGCTACTCAATAGTCGTGTTGGTTTGGCCTCGATTAGTAGCCTCTGGAGGAAAAATATAGATGGCGATGTACCGATACAACAGACTCTACTAAGATTGTCTGTAAATTGTGAGAACTATGTAACCTAGAGCTCTGATACCAACTTGTCACGACCCGAATTTTCCACCCTCGAGAGTAGTGATTGCGCATACTAATGAAAGCTAGGCAAGACAACGGTATAAATAGATTATCTTTTCTAATTTTAAATCCTTTAACAGTTAGGAACAATTGCTTAGAAACAGTAAAAATTTTAAACAAGTAGAAGAACCATTAAAAACGTTTGAGTAAATATCCAATACATCATCTAAAACATAATCTACCCAGAACTAGTGTCACATTTCACTAATAGACTAGAATTACTACAAAACAAGGTCTGAAAGAAAGATACAATCTATCTCTGAAGTAAATAAAAACAGAATATAAAGATACAAGAGAGCACACGGGGCATGTGGATATCCGCAAGACTACGTCGGAATCTTTGACTGGACTGAAGGCAGCAACCCGAAGCTACGGTTTAAAAGCTGCCGCTCCGAGATCTGCACACAGTGTAGAGTGTAGTATCAATACAATCAACATCATGTGTGGGTAAGTGCCTAGCCTTACACCGGCGAAATAACTACGAATCTAGAACTAGACTACAAAATAAACTTGTGCAGTTATATCATTTACAGCGGAAAAGTAAACAGAACTAAACAATTAAAGATGGGAGGGGTACATGCTATGGAAAAATATCGTTTACCAACAGTAGTCCATGAGGAAAACATAAAGAATAATTTAACACTTGCAGCAGAAAGAATAAGCAAAATCGTATCCAGTCAACAACATTTTCTATCATTATTATTGCGGCGCGAAAGCTGTACAAATCATAAAACACTATTGCTGCGTGTTACCATCCATATCATTTATCAGTGTTGAGACGTGCAACCTAATCCAAATATAATATTGTTGCGGCATGCAACCCAATCCAAATATAATATTGTTGCGGATGCAACCTGATCCAAATATAATATTATTGTGATGTGCAACCCGATCCAAATATAAAATTTGTTGCGGCGTGTAACCCAATCCATGTTCTTATCTACAATTCAACACCAATCGCTAAAAGAGTCCCAACAAGGGAACAATAAGTAACCACACTATCCCTGCAAAGAAATTGACTATAGAGGTAAATACCTCCCGGCAAGGGAGTCAGCTATAACAAAACTTGTTCCAACATTTAACTTCACAAAGACACCTCATCTAGCTCAAATTCTCAACCATAAGCAACTTCCACGAGAATAATCATAATTCTTGCCCAACACAGAAAATTGACAACTTAGGCATTCGTAGTACTTATTATGAAACACAACGATTTAAATTTAATACTCATGGTCATTCTTGACACCAGCATATAGATACTCATCACCATGCCTATACATGGTACTCAACAAGGAACACCTAACACATAGGACTCAACTCTTAATCTCTCAAGCTAAGGTTAGACCAAACACTTATCTCGATGCCACAAACACAATTCAAGTTCCAATTATCGCTTTTCCTCTTGATTCCATCACCAATTCGCTCGTATCTAGCCACAAGTTATTTAATTACATCAATAAATCTAATTGAATCAATTCTAATGTATGGAAATAAGTTTTCTAAAGTTTTCTCCACAAAGTCAAAAATAACCTCCGGGCCCACATGGTCGAAACTAGAGGTTGGAACCAAAAAATCATTACCCATTCCTCCACGAACCCAAATATATAATTTATTTTTAAATCGGACCTAAAATAGAGGTCCAGATCCCCAAAACTTAAAAAACCTAGGTTCTATTGGTCTGGATCCGTTTATCCAAAATATTAAAAAAATCGACTTAAATTCATTTTAAAGTACAAATTCATCATTTTTAAAGATTTTTACACAATGCTTTCCCACTACATGCCCAGACTGCACAAACAAATCAAGGTGATACTGATAGAGTTTTTGAAAGCCTTAGAACATAGAATTCATTTCTAAAATAATTGATGACCTTTCGGGTTGTTACATAGCATTTTCGAAAAGCTTTTATGTGAACTTTATGAAAAATAATGAATTTGGCCTTTAAAATTGATTAAAGTTGACTTTGGTCAACATTCTTGGTAAACGGATCATGACCCGTATTTGATAGTCCCATAGGGTCCACAATAAAATATGGGACTTGGGTATATTCCCTAAATTGAATTCCAAAGTCCCTAACCCGAGAAAAAAATTGTTAAGGAAAATTGTTTGCTAGAAAATATAGAGGTTTTTTGAAATAAAATGCTGAATTTTCATGATGGTATCGGGCCCGTATATTGGTTTTGGAGCCCGATACAGGTTGAAAAAAATAATTAAGTCGAATCTGTAAAATTTGGTAAGAAACGGAGTTGAATTGGTATAAATCGGTCATTTAATTGAGAAAATAGAAATTTCAATGCTCTTAAGAAATTTCACGAATTTGAGGTTAAATTTCGAGTTGTTGATGTTGTGTTGATAATTTTATTGCACGAGCAACTCCATATGATGCTTTTAGACTTGCGTGCATGATTGGTTTGGAGACATGAAGGCTCGGGTAAGTTTTGGATATGCCATAGACTGAATTTGGACTTAGGAAGATTGTTGATATGTTGCAGTTGTGTTGTAGGCCCTTGATCTTGCAATTGCAAAGTCAGACATCGTAATTGTGATGTACTCAAGGATCGCAAATGGCAGCTCTTCCATCGGAAATGCAAAGACCTCAAGGCCAGCCTTCCTCGCAAGTGCAATATTTTCTTCCCAAATGCTAAGGTTGTTAGATAAGCCAGAGGATGCAAATGTGACTATTTCTTCTCAGTTGCGAAGATAGCAGAAACTCCCCAGGGTTCGCAATTGTGACATCTGCACCTGACAGGTGTGATTTCTTACGGGATTCTTCTTTATTTTTATAACTTTCCAAATCCTAAACTTCCATAGACAATTTGTTTGAAGAGAGTTCTTCCCCAAATCATAGTTAAACAATTTCTAACTTATTTTCTTCAATCTATAATATCCTTGTACATAAATTCACTTCAAAACCCTGGGTTTTTCAAAGGAACTCGAGTTTTTTTGGGTAGAAGTTAGAATTTTCAAATTTTGGGGATTTAGACCGTAATTTGTGGTCCGATTTCAAAACTAATTACATATTTGAATTCGTGAGTGAATGGGTGATCTAGTTTTGCCTCAAACTTCGAGTTTTGACCAAGCGGACTCGGGTTCGATTTTTGACTTTATGGAAAAATAATGAGAAACATATTTTCATGCATTAGAATTGGTTTATTTAGTATTTATTTATATCATTAAGTAAATTGTGACTAGATACAATCAATTTGGAAGTTGATCGGAGAGGTAAAATAGTAGTTGAGGCTTAATCTTGTACATGGAATCGAGGTAAATGTTTGGCCTAACCTCAACTTGAGGGAATTGGAGATATGGTGTATTTGTTATGTCTTAATATCGAGTACGACATATAGGTGTGATGACGAGTATCTATTCATTTGTGTCAAGCATGCCTGTGAGTCATATATCATGATTTTTTTTAATCTATTATGTATCGATCATGAGCAAATTGATGATTATTAATTTTGAACAAAGCTTATGAAAGATTCTTGGTAATTAATTATTGTTCAGAATTAGCACAAATTGAGTTTCATTTTTGTAACATAATTGTTGAAAACGAGATTGGTTTTAGCTGAATCCCTTAACGAGATGTTAATATTGATATAGTTGATTCCCATGCTGGGATGTTATTATTGATATTATTGATTCCCTTGCCAAAACGTATTTTTTTGTTGTTTGGGTGAGGAAAAGTGTAAAGCACGAAGTGTGATGTTATGCATGACATTGTTAGTGAGTGTAATGCACGAAGGGTAATGTCGTTCCATGATTTGAGAGTTAATGCACGAAGAGTTATGATACATCGATATTGTAAGGAATAATGCATGAAGGGTGATGTCACGCGATGATTATGTAAGGTTATGCACGAAGGGTGATGACGTGTCATTTCTATTGTTTCATATGGTGAGAACGAGAGTAAAAGCACGAAGGGTGATTCCGTACCGTTTCTATTGTTTCATCTATTAAGGATGATGGTAAAAGCACGAAGGTTGATGCCGTGCACGTGTTACCATTTCATTATTCTTGTTGATAGATATGTTGTTCATTATGTTTCTTTATTGACGCTTCTTTATTGGGTTACTGTTAAAATCTGACATTCCCCGAAGCATGTCCCTGTCCCCCCTTATTATATTGATTCATGTTAATATGATTCTACTCATATATGATTTAATTGCACATGTTTATTCGACTTTTATGTCCTAGTCTCGTCATTAATTCTCTGAGGTTTGGCTCGACACCTACTCAGTACAAGGGGTCGTTGTACCGATACTAGACTCTACACTCTTTTATGCAGATTTCGGTAGCAGACTCGGTGAGTAGCTGAGGTAGCTGCCTTCTCTCTAGGGAGACCAAGATAGTTCTGCTAGCGTCGACAGAGTACTAAAGTCCCCATTTCCTATTTTAGCTTTATGCTATCTTTTTTTTTCCCGAAGAACAATTATACTTTCTTTTCATACCAGTATTTGTAGTAACTCGTACATGTTCGTGAAGTTGTGACCGCAGATCCGAGGGTATACTTGTATTGGAATACTTGATCATGTTATAACTCTTCGGCATTTATCATCTGTTTAACTTTTGTTTCTACTTATAACTGTTTGGGATTGATTGTTACTGTGTACTATCCTAATAATTGGTTTGTCAAGATTTTATGAGCAGGCGCTATCACGAAAGTCCATGTTGTGACTGTTTTGCATCATCTAGTCATAGTCGTACCATATTATCATGCAATGGAGGCAACTAATGCTATCAATCCATTGTTTGGAGAATACTACCAATTTGATGGTACTCCCATTATAAGGCTTTATGGAGGGATGCAAAGGAGTGCAAATATGTGAAGAAAGATGAAGGATCTCAAGATAAAGGTATTTTTTGGTTTAGAAACAAGCTGTGAATAATGAATCAAAAAGTATTTGAATTTGTTAATTATTCAACCTAGTCATTGTAAGAATTTTGAATAAAGGCTTTTTTTACAGGTTGTTCGGATTGTTCTTTCCAATTATTCCATTTTATGGAATATTGTATTGTTCTACATTGTGTGGTTGAAGCAATGCTATAATACTAAGCAAACAGTGACTCTTTCTCTTTTTATATTTACGATATATAAGCATTACAATGATTTAGCCTGTTTGATTACGGTAATTGACCATGTCTAACTCTACATATAAGTCGCTGCCATAAATATAAGTTGACTTATGAGTTCAGGGGCGAATTCTAAATAATTAAGCTTTTAGAACTAATAGGAAAAAAAAAGATCAATTTACTTCTTTTTAAAACTATGATCTTATACAAAAATTTATTTTTCAAATTGATAAGACTCGTATGATACATAAATTTATTTAATTAAGAAAAATATTGAAGTAAAGAGAAATTACAAATAAAGCAAAATCGATTATATCAAATTAGTTAAGTGCAAATTTGAATCGATAAGGAAGAAACGGAAGAAGATAAAATATGTTATTAATGAGTTGTAATTTTTGTTCATTCATTCTAAAAATGGCAAATCTCGATATTTTTTAAACTTTCTTTACTGTAAAATATTAACTCAATAATAACAGATGCAATAACAGAAAACAATGATAATAATGCATTAGAGGACTTCTGCGATGCATTTACCTTTTTTTTTTAAATTTTGTTATATAACTGAAACACATTATGTAATATATATAAGAGAGATAGAGGGAGATTTTTTCAAAATTATATATTCATAAATGTAGGGTATAAGCAAAAAGTGCATACCCAAATATTAATTTGTAAATCATACAAGAATTAAAAATATATCATATTCCTTGATACTCCAAAAATAGAGAAAGAAAGAAAAGAAAAAGAAACTTTTCATAGAAGAAATGTTTTTATCAGAGAAAATAGAACTGTTTGTTCAACTGCTCTTTAAAAGTCCTTTTTGATTTTTACTATACCATGCATGCATAATTCGATGTCCTGAATACAATATGGATTAGAAAAATTTATTATTTTTTGGGATTATAAAAAGCTAATAAAAAGAAGTAGACTTGTGCACATGTGAAATTAGTGTTGAAGGCAAAATAAGTTGATTTGTCTACCCTGCGCATGAAATATATATGACGCCTAATCAAAATCTAGAGTCCCTTTATATATTCTCTCAAAAAGTTATTCTTTTCTATTCTGGTTCTAGATATTGTACTGATAAACATACGACAACTAGTGCGAGTGTTTGAAGTATTGTGAAACCTTGGAGAATCGGCCCGAAATAGATTTTTAAGAAAAAATTCTAACATTTATATATTTGTTATCACTTTTTTTTTTACCACCACAGAGGGGATATAAAGATTTTTTTCAATTAAAGTGATATAAATCGAAATAGAATTATTTTATTTATTTTTTAGAGTCGCCATTTTAGATAATTTATTATAGTATCTTAAGTCACTTTTTATTAAATTTTGACCTTATTTAAAAGTATGCGAAACCAAAAATTCTAAGTAAAAGGATTATGCTAACCCGAGAGAAGGTGTTAGACTTTTAAATTTTCGTAATTTTAGCACGGTTTCTTAACTATTAATAATTGGCGTAATTATCTGATTGATTACCTATTTTAAAATTATTGTGTATTTTTAACTTTACTGCTACTTTTAAATATTTTTAAAACCATTTTTTTAGAATTTATGGAACTATTTCTTGAACGCGTTACAGTTGTGGTACACTTGTCATTTTAGGACATATTACAAACCATGCTACATGAAATGCACCTGCAACTTGCGATATGTTTATTTTATTATTAATATTCGAAGTTGTTACGATCGTGTCACATGAACTACACACATGAATTTGGGAATTATGTATCATAACTATGTCACGGGAGTCGTACCCGTAGGTATGATAATATTATTATAAACGCACCTAAAGCAAACTACAAATTGTTCAAAGTGTTTTTTACACTAATCATGAATGTTCCAAGTATTGTTTACACTAGTTTCAGTATTAATGTGAGAGCCATAAATTATGTGATTCATTTACAAATGACACATCTCAATTTATTTTAAAAAATTACACTCAATTTAAAGTAAACTATAAAATTTTACAAATTTTCCTTGTTAAGTTTGAGATTAATCGTAAATGTCACAAATTTATAGATAAAATGTAATTGTACAAGATAATAAAAGGAAGCCCACCGAATAAAACTTTGCATTGACATGAAGTGACAACAGTGCTTTCACTCCTCCTATGAGTCTTTTAGCTCCTGAAAGACAAAAAGGTAAAATTTTCTATTTCCAACTTGCAAAAGATCCAAACAGAATATCTCATACTTCCAAACGACAAACTGTTGAGTTGTCCCACATCGGAAGGATTTGAGGTCCTTGGTCTCCTTATATGGCTTGGGCAATCCTCACCTTATAAGCTAGCTTTTGAGGTTGAGTTAGGCCCAAGGTCCATTCTTTTCATGGTATCAGAGCCAGGCCCATCCCAATTATTGTTACCGATGTTGGGCCCCATTTATGTTGTCCACGCTCCAGAGATCTGGGCGTGATGGGGGTGTTGAGTTGTCCCACATCGGAGGGATTTGAGGTCCTTGGTCTCCTTATATGGCTTGGGCAATCCTCACCTCATAAGCTAGCTTTTGAGGTTGAGTTAGGCCCAAGGTCCATTCTTTTCACAGACCATCATTTAAAGGCAGAATTTTTAAGATGGATAATATCACTATGTTTTATTCAACAGGATGAAAGTAAAGAGTTTCACATTGTAAACACTTTTATAAGTACTGTCAAATAAGTTCCAAATATAAAAAGAAAGAGTTTGATTTGTCATAAGCAAAGAATAATACCTTGTAATATCTTTCTTAATTGTACAAATAATCCTTTTAGCTAGTGGCGGTGAGCTCGTAGTTTTTTTGGAATTTTGGGAGTTAGGTTCTCTAGTTAAACTCCATTAAAATGGATTTTCATATGCCGCAGGATTTCATTTCCCTAGAAGATTCTAAATTTACAAGGAAGCAACAATCATTAATCAAAAAACATGAAAAACAGTTGGAATTAGTTTAATCCTTAAGCTCGCTTTAAACTTGAATCACTACTTTTAGGAAGTGAATTCTGTCAACAAGCTGTATCACCTTAATCAGCAATTACCTAATAGCTTGGTCACTTATTTAAAAAATGTCATATAGCATCAGATATTAATCACAAAAGGAGAATTCAAGCAGATCTGAAAGTTAAACATACTAAATCTAGGAGATCCATCACAATCTTAATATGAACAACACAGATTTCTTTAAGAAACATCATAGTACACGACAACAGGTAAATTTTCACATACCTACATGGAATAACCCGATAGGTCATTTCATGAGTTGCCGCTCCATTTTCCTCATTTATGCTTCTTATTGTCCTGTTCAGCTGTATTATATGTTATTGGGTTGGTTGGTTTGGGTTCGGACAGGCTTTGGTAAGATTTGAGACACTTAGTCTCTTTTGAGTAAGATTAAGTTAGAAAAGTCAACCAGATGTTGACTTATGTGAATAAGGGCCTGGATGTGAATTCTGATGGTCTGGATAGTTTCAGGATGTGATTCGGGACTTTGGAGCGTGATCTGAATGTGTTTCGAAAGTCCTGAGTAGATTTAGGCTTGAATTGGCGAAATTGAAATTTTGGCATTTTTCTGATTGATAGGTAAGATTTTGATATAAGGTTCGGAATGGAATTCTGGAAGTTGGAGTAGGTCTGTTGTGTCATATGTGACGTGTATGCAATATTTTAGGTCATTCGGATGAGGGTTTGATGGAATTTTTAATCGAGGCATTTTGGTAATTCGATGTTGTTTGGAGTGTTCCAAAGGTTGGTATAAGTTTACATGTTGTTATATGACTTGTTCCTACTCTTGATTGAGGTCACGAGGGACTCGGGATGCATTTGGAAGATTTTCGTAAAGTTTGGATTTGGAAATGAGCAGCTGAAGTTGCTGCCTATGTCATAACCGCACCTATAGATTAGGAGCCGCAGGTGCGATATCGCAGAAGCGTTGGGTAATCTACAGAAGCGACCAGGGATTAGAGGACAAGAAGTTGCAGCTACGGAATCTTAAGTGCACCTGAGTGACTACAGATGTAGATGAATGGGTTGCAGGTGTGGTTCCAAGGATTTAATTGGAAATCGTAGAGGTGGTTGATTGGCCACAAAAGCGGTTGCGCAAAAGTGAAAAAAGGGACTGCAAGTCCAAAATAACTGGGTCAAAAATCCTGGTTTCATTTTTTTGTATGTTTCATAATACTTTGCCCGTTATTTGGATACCCCTCGTGAGTCTCTTGCTTCTTCTATTTATGTATCTATGGTGGACGATACTATTGTTGTGGACTGTGTGCACCAGTAGTGTGTGGATACTATTGGGGGTCTGGAGACCCGAGTGGATCTATTGTTGCTGTGTATGGTTGACTTTTATGTTATATTGGGCATCGATTGGCTATCTCCGTATCATGCTATACTGACTTGTCACACTAAGATAGTGACATTGGCTATGCCAGGTAAGCCACGATTTGAGTGGTGAAGTTTTGCTGATTTTGTCCCTAGTACGGTGATTTCTTATTTGAAGGCCCAGCGGATGGATGGGAAAGGTTGTCTTTCATACGTAGCCTTTGTGAGGGATGTCGGTGTAGAGAGTCCTAGCATTGATTCTATTTCATTTTTAAGGAATTTCCCGATGTGTTTCTAATAGACCAGATGGGCATGCCACCAGACAGGGATATATATTTTGGTATTGATCTCGTGTCAAGCACTCATTCCATTTTTATTCCGTTGTATCATATGGCACCATAAGAGTTGTACGAGTTAAAGGAGCAGCTTCAGGAACACCTTCATTAGGGTTTTATTTGGCCTAGTGTGTCACCTTGGGCACACCTGTTCTATTTGTGAAGAAGAAGGAAAGCACGATGAGGAAGTGCATTGATTACATGTAGTTGAACAAAGTAAGAACCAAGAACAAGTATTATTTACCTTGTATCGATGATTTGTTTGACCAGCTTTAGGGAGTGAGAGTGTTCTCCAAGATTGATCTCCGTTTAGGTTATCACCAGTTGAATATCACGGACTCGAATATACTTAAGACAACTTTCAGGACCCGATATTGTCATTCTGAGTTCCTGGTGATGTCTTTTGGGCTGACCAATGCCAGAACAACATTCATGCATTTGATGAACAGTGTGTTTCAGCCTTATCTCAACTGGTTTGCTATCGTTTTCATAGATGATATTTTAGTGTACTCGCATAGTCAGGAGGAGCAGCGAAGTGTTTGAGAGTGGTATTGCAGAGATTGAGGGAGGAGAAGCTTTATGCAAGTTCTCCAAGTGTGAGTTTTCGCTCAATTCAGTGGCTTTCTTAGGGCACGTGGTGTCCAACGAGGGTACTTAGGTTGATCCAAAGAAGATAGAGGCAAATCAGAATTATTTCTTATGCTTCTCGCAGTTAAGCCGCATATGAAGAACTACCATGTTCATGACTTAGAGTTGGCTACCATTGTTCAGCTTTGAATATTTGGAGGCATTATTTGTATGGTGTGTCTTGTGAGGTGTTTATCGATCATCGTAGCCTCTAGCACTTGCTCAAACAGAAGGATCTCAATTTGAGGCAACGTAGATGGTTTGGCTACTAAAGGACTATGATACCACTATCTTGTACCATCCTGGGAAGGCCAATGTGGTGGCCGATGCCTTGAGTAGGAAAGCGGTGAGTATGGGGAGTGTGGCGTATATTCCAATAGGGGAAAGAACTCTTGCAGTTGATGTTCATGCCTTGGCCAATCGATTTGTGAGATTGGATATTTCAGAGCCTAGTCGGGTATTGGCTTGTATGATTTCTCGGTCTTCTTTATTTGATCGCATCAGAGAGCGCTAGTATGATGATCCTCATTTCCTTGTCCTAAAGGACAGAGTTCATCACAATGATGCAAGAGATGTGAGTATTGCTAACGACGGAGTATTGAGAATGCATGACCGGATATGTGTGCCCAATGTGGATGGGCTTCGGGAGTTGATTCTAGAGGAGGTACATGGCTCACGATAATCCATTCATCCCGGTTCCACGAAAATATATAAGGATAGAGACAACATTATTGGCGGAGAAGGCTACCTAAGAGACGAGCGGGAGATGCAGCGCAGATACTTTTAACTATTTGAGGCTTCAGGTATGTTTCTCTACTCATTCGAGGATGATAGTTTGTTTAAGAGTGGGGAGATGTAACGACCCGGCCTGTCGTTTCATTAGTTACCGCTCTAGTTTCTCTATTTGTTCTTCTTATTTTCTTGTTCAGTTGTTTTATGTGTTATCGGCTTGATTGGTTCGGATTCGGAGAGGCTTCGGTAAAGTTTGAGAAACTTAGTCTTTTTTGAGTAAGCTTAAGTTGTAAAAGTCAACCGGATATTGACTTACGTGAATAAGGGCTCGGATGTGAATCTCGGTGGTCAGGATAGCTTGGGGAGGTTTTTTAAGACTTCATAGTGTGATGAGAATGTGTTTTGGAAGTTCGGAATAGTTGGCCTAGTCATAACCATACTTGCGGATTAGGGACCGCAGGTGCGAGAAAGTTCCAGGGTCTAAAGAACAAGAAGTCATAGGTATGTAATCATGCGCGCACTTGCGTGACCACATATGCGGAAGAATGGGTTGTAGGTGCAATTACAAGGATTTAAGTGGAAATCCCAGAAGCGGTAGATTGACCGCAAAAGCGGTAACGGAGAAGCGGAAAAAGGGATCGCATGTTTGAAATATGTGTGTCAGAAAGTATATAAGGTTTCCTTCACAAAATTTCACTAAGTCCTCCATTTATTAAGACGGGAAGTAAGCTAGGGCAGTGATTTTCAAGGGGAAATCAGATACTATCAGTTGGTTAAGCTACCTAAGCTTCATTTCTTGAGTTTATGACCACTAGAAGAAAATTTTGGGGTTAGGTCTTGATATTGGAGAGCTTTGAGTGGGGATTTGAGGGGCTATTTGAGGTCCGATTTCAATGCGTTTGGTATGAATAGACTCGTGAGAGTATAAGGATTCTATTTATGTGATTTTTATAGAATTTCGAGATATGGGCTCGGGGCTGGGTTTGGATCAATTTTGGAATTTTTTGAATAATTTAATTATTTTCGCATAGCCTTCATTCCCTTAGCATATTGTAATGTTATGATTCTGATTTTCAGTGCGAGCTGAGGCCGAGGATAGAGGCAAACACATCGCAGAGTAGTATTTCATCTTGTTTGAGATAAGTAACCATTGTAAATCTGGAACGGAGGGTATAAAACCTTATTTCATATTGTTTTGATAAATGAGGTGGCGCACATGCTAGGTGTTGAGCGTGTGGACGTGCACCGGTAGGGATTGTGACTTGGTCCGTCTTGTAGAGACTATTAAGCCCTGTATTTGATTTGAAATCTTATGATATCATGTATTTCAGAGATTGGTACAATATTTTACATTGTATGCCATGTTTGGGGCCTTGTGCCGACCTGTTGAGACCCTTAGGCGCATTTTTACTATTTTTCTCACACTATTTCTTTGAAAGCATACCCTTATTCGTGTTTTACCTATTAATTGTTTAAACTTGATTTTTATCACTCCACATCTTAAAATGTGAAAACTGTTTGGGCTGATTTTTCCTAATTTCCATTTTTATACCCGTGTAGTTCTGAGGTTAATGACTGAGAGAGTTTGAGGATCTGATTGTGAGGATTATATATATATATATATATATATATATATATATATATATATATATATATATATATATATATATATATATTATATCAGACCCGTGCCACAATAATATTATATGTATAGTGCACGCCGCAGCGAAACTAACATGCCTCAACAATATATATATATTGGATCGGGCTGCACACCGCAACGATATGACGTTTGGGCTGTAGGAGCCCCTATGGAGAATGTACATCCCTAGTGAGCGTAGTCGACTATAAACTATGGATCGTGCTGCACGCCGTAGTAATCATTATAGTTATTACTATGATGAGATATTATTGATCCGGAGTGTTAAGTTTGAGCATTGCGTGACGAGAGCTATGTCACGAGTGACTGAGAGGCTTGCCCGAAAGGCTATATTTATGAGTTATACCTTGACTGAGGGGCCTATTTTGTGACATTTTTACTGATTTCACTTTTCTTTTATAAGGTGCTTCTGTTGAAACTTCCAAGTAAACAATTTAAAAGTATTTCGATTGAAACTGATGTTTTTACGAAGTAACTGGCTTTTAAACTTTTGAGATTGACTTAATATTCTGTCGTATACTCATATATATGATTTTTAACTACTCGTCACCGCACTCAAACCATATTTACTTTAGTTACTTACTGAGTTGACGTACTTACGTTACTCCATGCACCTTGTGTGCAGATCCAGGTGCCTAAGCGGCAGAGTCAGAGTCCCCAACATTATCAAGATTATCAGAGACTGCAAAGTAGCTGCACAGCGTGTGCATCCCTGCTTTCCTTCTTCCGATCTTTGTTTTATACAATTTTGGGCTTATTATATATTAGTCAGTTGAACTGGTAATATTTGGAGGTTCTAAACTTATGGTACCAGATTGTTGGGCTGTGTTGGTGTATTATTTTGTACTCTTTTTCCTCACATTTGAGTGATTTATATGTTTTCTATGAAAATTCGAGATTTAATCAGTTTTAGAAAATGGTTTTATAAAAAGAACTCACTATGGTTACTTGTTGGGTTGGCTTGCCTAGTATTGTGATAGGCGCCATTACGATAAGGTGTTTGGGATCATGACATTATAGCAGAGAACATCAGAATAGTGACCAAATAATGATCAAAATAATAAAATATGGAGCTCACCCAGGCTTCAACAATAGAGCATAAGCAGCAATAATAGAACCCTTCGTTTCCTCTTATTTTCAGTCCAATTTTTCTCCAGAAACCCCTTGTATTTTGGAGTCCCAAACATGGTAGTCCCCTCTCTCTCTATCCTAAGTCGTGCTTGTGTCTCCCTTCCAAAATGAAAAGAGCCATGAAAATTTTAATCGCTGCTATGATTTTTTATTCGAAGAAGAAGAAAGGGGATCTCTTTATTTCTAGGTTTAGAGAAAAATCAAAAAAGAAGTTGAAGGGAAGGGTGTAGATACGCCATTTCTCATTTTTCAAGAGGTGAGATTATCTGAACTCCCCTTAGGAAATTAGGGATTATATTTATTAATGAATTGGGCTAGGCGGGTATTAGCATTGGAATTGCGCTGAGGTTTAAAATTAATTTGGACCACTTTAGGAATTTGCCCAATTTTAAAAGAAACAAGATCAAAAATATATTCTTCCTATTTTCCTTTTCTTTATTTTTCCTTTTTCTTTTCTTTGATCAATTAAAATTCTAAATCAATCTATTTTTCTAGAAATTAAAATTCTTTATCTATTTGTAACATTAAAACAACTAATCAACTTAAAACTAAAGAAAAATATTAATTTTAAAGGCTAAAATCTAAATATGTAAAAATATCATTTTTGTGATTTGTTGCTTAATAAAATTAATTCCTACATGCAAATTGAACGTAAGAAGGAATAAAAAAATTAAAACTTGACAAATTTTATGAATTTTCTATTATTTTAAAAGAAAACCATTTTAAAAACACTAAACATGCATAAAATTCAACTAAATAAAGAAAAACTCCTAAAGTTCATTAAAATTATTCTTGATTTATTTTAGGAGTTATTTTCATGTAAGGCAAATATTAGGTGCTCACAGCTACCCCTTTTTGCTCGGAAGCATGAAGGGTTTTTGCGCAAAGATAAAATGAGCAATAACGAGCAATTTTTGCATGTTTGAAACTCCATAGGAAGCATTTTATGAAAAGTCTGGCCGAATCTTTTTTCAGAGGCTACCTACATATCCTTGGCTATAAAGGAATCAAGTATGTGTAGTTTTGGAAGTTTTGGTGGATGGAACTATCGAGAAACTGCACTTTCACTGATGTTGTTATTGTTTCTGCTTGCTGAGATCCTTATTACACAAAAATAAAAGATGAAAAGCTAAACTACCTAAATCTATCAATTATGAGTTACAAGATTTTTATCTATAAACCTTCTAGAGCTTGATCTTGTGTCTTTGTTGGTTATTCATGTAGACTCTGATCTGAATATTGATGCTCGTTAGCTACAACCACTAGTTCATTCTTCTTTAGCTTTTCAAATCAAGGAAAGACATGCAAAGCTTATGATTTCAATCATATCTTGAGCAGTCCGCATCTTTTCTTTGTTTCTACACTTAGAGTTCAACTTATTTTTTTGTTTTTGTTTTCTTTTATTTGGATCGAGACTTCTTCTTTTGGTCATCTCAAACCTCATGCCCATATGGTTAAAATCTGTTTAGGTATCAAAACAAACAAACTCACGAAATTTTTCTGCCGTGCTTTTCACTAGAAAAATTTCATGAGTTATTCCTTCTTAATTCTTTAGTTTTAATTTTTTAAAATATATTAAAATCAAGATTGTGTAACTTCGATAAAATAGATTAGGGAGTGGAGGTCTATATCTAAAATGTAATCAAATGGGGATTGGAGGTCCTAAGTTTGAAAGACTACAAGGTTATGCTGGCATCAACTAAGGAATGGGCCCCTATGTTGGAAAAAATTAACAGGTTATGCTAGAAAAATCATCAGGTTATATAGGAAAAGTCCTCGGGTTATGCTGGAAAAGTCATCAAGTTATGCTGGCAAGGTCCTCGGGCTATACCGAATAAGTTATCGGGTTATGCCGGAAAGGTCCCCGGGTTAAGCCGGGGAAGTCATTGGGTTATACCGGAAAGGTCCTCAAGTTATGTTGGAAAAGTCATCGGGTTATATCGAAAAGGTCCTTAAATTATGTTAGGGAAGTCATCGGATTATGCCGAAAAGGTCCTCGGGTTATGTTGGGTAATCATCGAATTATGCCGGGAAGGTCCTCGAGTTATGCCGGGGAAGTTATTGTATTATGCCGAAAAGATCCTCGGGTTATGCCGGAAAAGTCATTAGGTTATGCTGGAAAGGTTCTCGGGTTATGCTAGGGAAGTCATTCGTCTATGCCGGAAAGGTCCCCAGGTTATGCTGGGGAAGTCACCAGTTATGCCAGAAACATCCCCGCGTTATGCCGGGGAAGTCATCAGGTTATGTCAGAAAGGCCCTCGAGTTATGCCAGGAAAATCAACGAGTTATGACGGAAAGGTCCTCCAGTTAAGCTAGGGATGTCATCGGGTTAATCCCAGAAAGGTTCTCGGATTATACCGGGGTCAACTAGGGGTGGGACCCTATGTTTGTAAAGAACTAGCTAGAGACTGAAAACCTTATGCGACCATGATTTTGATTTTTTCGTATTTTCTTTCTTTTCATTCATTTCAACATCATTTTTTTCTTATTTGTTAGATTGAGTTAATGCGGGAAAGAATTTTGGAGGATACTTTCCTTCCAGGGTTGTTGCTGCAAAGCTGTTTCTAGCCTTTGTGTAGTTTATTTTTTTGGTTGAACCCACTTCATGCTTTTCAAACAAAGAATAATTTGTCAGTTTGCAATGGTGGTTGGTTTTATGGCCTTGAGTGTTTCAGTCACTTGATGTTCGCCATTTCAATGGCAACTGGTTGTCTCCTAAATAGGGATAGCATTTCTGACCTCGTAGGACCTCTAGCTTTTCCAAACTTTACCATGACAATTTGTCACGTGGGACTCAACCTTTTCGATTTTATTTTGCATTTATATGCCTTTTCCTTCTCACTTGTTGTTTTTCTTCTTTTTTCTATTTTTACTTCAGAGCATTGAGGATCTTTTTGGCTTCTAAAACTTACTGCAACGGGTAGTCGCGTGAGACAAAAAAATTTCCAACTTTATTTCGCCTTTGAAGGCCTTTTATTCTAGCTTATTTCAATTTCAGAGCATTTGTGGTACCTTGGATTTTTCAAACCTTTGTGGAGATGGTTAGCCACGTGGTACTCAACCTTTTCCGCTTTGTTTGCCTTTATAGGCACTTCAATTTGTTTTTCTTCTTCCAAGCATTTTGATTTTGAAGCATCGACCGACATGGGCAGTCGAGGTCGACTTGATGCCCTTTACAATGTTGTGTGCCTTTTTGTATATTAGCTCGTGAGAAAAACCATGTTAATCAGTCTTGCTATCTCTTCTTTGCATCAGTTTTGGTACAACATTAGACAAAAAGAGACTCAAAGAAAACAAACAATAGAATATAGAATGAGTGTAAAGAAAGTGTCTCTTTCGAGGAAAGGAAAGAAGGACTTATCTAGAGTGCATGCGGACTTCAACGAACATGACATGCCTTTTGGATTGGATGCCTGATCTGGGTAAACCGTCCAACTATCAGTAATTCATCACAACTTTTGCCTCAAATCAAGACCTTGCCAGAACTCTGTCGATGTCAATGGCTGCGAGGATCCTCTTTTCGATCAAGGGAACCCTTTGCGAGTTTTCACTAGCTAAACACTCTCATTTCTCTTCTCACCATCACATTATATTGCTCTTTGCGATTTTTCACGACAAGACTCTCTCATTTTTAGTTTTTCTGCTTACTATCGCCTCACGGTGCCCGTATGGGTTTTTACCAATAAGACTCTCTCATTTTATTTCTCTCACTTTGATTGCATCAAATCCAAGTAGTTGTATCCTCCAATTTTAAATATGTTTTTCGATTAATTGAAAGGACTTGAACAGTGCCTGGGATAAAAAGAGTTTGGATTGAATTACAACTTTGGAACCTTTCATGTGAACGATCACTAGAACCATTATATCTTCTTCGCCAGTTTCAACTTTTGGGGAAATGTGGATTTTAGTTTTGCTATTACTGAACCATGGAGAGAGGCTGCATACGTATCCTTCAGGAATCAAGTCAAACATAGTTCAGGTAAACTTTTTTTTTAATTTTCTTTTGTTTTTCTATTTTTTTTTGTTTTCTCTTTCTTTTCCATTTCCTTTTCCTCTCTTTTTTCCATTTTTTATTTCTTTTTCTTTTCTTCCCTCTTTTTTTATCCTTCCTTTTCTTCTCTTTTTCATTTTATTTTTCATTTTTTATACGGCCCAATCCAATATAAAATATTTAAATTGTTCAGTGTTGAGGGTTAAATCACATGAAGTATAGATGCATCTATCTGCTACCGAGGTATTGGGCTCGTTCCGCAAAAGAGAAAAATACTTTATAACGGCCGATTTAAGATTTATTAAAAGGCTAATATTTAAAGAAAGCACCAAGTCTCAATAACAATCGAGTGACCCATCCAAGTATTCAAGTAAATGAAATTTATCAACATTAAGCAATTAAGTTAACTAGTATGGTGCAAACATCGTAAGTATAGCATTGTGTGAGTTCTAGACTAGGAGAATAGCATAATTAATAGCTATGTACGGATTCTCGTAACCTCATACGTACATAGCCCCTACAAATAGGAGCACATATTAATCAATTCACCTATGGGGTTAATTCCCTCTCACAAGGTTTAAAAAGAGACTTACTTCGTCTCAAAGCCTACTTTCCGGTGCAAGATTGTTCTCAAACCTTCAATTCAATACCGAACAATTCAAAACTAATCAAATGGTATATAAATTAATCAATACATGTTCAAAAGTTCATATTCCAACTATTAAAGTGAATTCCCAATCCCAAATATAGGATTCCTAAAATTCACCACGAGCCCTGTGCTCGGATTCCAAATATTTTGAAGAAAGTTGTTACCCTTAACCTCATGAACTCAAATATATGATTTTCCTTAAGTTCCATAACTAATTTCGTGGTTAAATCCCATTTTTATCAAAAGCATAGGTTTTTCATCTAATCCTTAAATTTTACAAATTTACATGTTAAAATCTGCCCATAATTTATGTATTAAACTCAAATTATATAGAAATTACTTACCCTCAATAGCTAGGTTAAAATATCCCTTTTCGAAGCTCCAAAATCGTCCAAGTTGTGAAAAGTGTGAGGAAAAGCCTAAGCCCCGTATTTAAAAATGAGGTTCTACCCAGCTAAACTCCTCTCCTTCGCGAACACGGAATAAGTGTCACGTTCGCGAAGGACTAAGCTACCTGGGCATCACGAATGTGACAGCACCTACGCGAATCCGAAGGGCAAAGTGTACTAACCCCTCCCCGGCCCCTTTCTTCTACGCAAACGCGAGAGAGTTTTCGCCAACGCATAGGCCAAGGATCACAAGGCTTCGCAATCGCGAGAGGCTGACCGCGAAACAAAGAGAAATTGTTCGCTGCCCCCAAATCCTACTTCGCGAGCGCAATGTCCCTCCCATGTTTGCAAAGAAGGAAACCAGAACTAGGAAAGTCTGGTTTTCTCAACTTAGCTATGGGCGGTCCGAAATACATCCGAGCCCCTCGGGATTCCGTCCAACTAAACCAACAAGTCTATTAATATAATGTGGACCTGCTCGAGCTCTCGAAATACATACAAACAACAACAAAACCAAAAATCACACCCCAAAACCAAAAATATAATCTTCAAGTTTCCAAATAGCTCCGGACGTGTCGAA
The DNA here is from genome assembly GCA_034376525.1 of Nicotiana benthamiana. Taxonomy (NCBI): domain Eukaryota; kingdom Viridiplantae; phylum Streptophyta; class Magnoliopsida; order Solanales; family Solanaceae; genus Nicotiana; species Nicotiana benthamiana. The sequence continues at coordinate 55,460,835 of CM067325.1, read as the reverse complement.
TCTTACTCAAACTAATCGGAATGATACCAATTTTTGTGTACATGTCTTAAATATCATTACAGAACTATTTTCAGTCTCGAAATCTGATTTAGACCTCGGTATCACTAAAACCTATTCCAAACCAAATTTAAAGAACTTCAAAAACCTTTAAAGAGCCAACTTTTACTATTAGGCGCCAAAACGCTCCTGGATCATCCAAAATTCGATACGAACATACGCCCAAGTTCGAAATCATCATATGGACCTATTGGAACCATCAAATCTTGATCTCACGATCGTTTGCTCAAAATGTTGACCGAAGTCAAACTCAGCCTTTTTTGCTAACCTTAAGGAATCAATTGTTCCGATTTCAGCCCGAACGCATCCAAATCTCGAACTAATCATCCCCGCAAGCTATTAAATAGTAAAATCACGCACGAAGAGTCTTATTTAAGGGAACAATATTCTAGAAAGTAAAATAACCGATCGGGTCATTACATTTTAATTTGTGAGCTATTGAGTAGGGTCAGGGGCAGTTAAAGCACATATGGTGCCTAAAGCCAAAATTTAATATGATGTCTAACTTTCTAAAAGAAAGTTATAAGATATATTTTTATTTTAAATATATTATTCTAGCTTTTTGAGATATAAAATTCTTAATAAACTGTTTTATAATCGATTTTTTAATAATTATTTTTCAATTGGTATTATAGCCAACTCGTTTAGTCTTTCATGAGATATTATTGATTTTAGATAAGATAATATAGAGAAATAGAAGCATAGAACTATTGGAAGCTTAAAAGTATTGTGGAACACTTAAACTAATAGCGTCTTGGAGAAAAAATGTGAGTAAGAATATTAAAGAGAAATAAAAAAATATGTAAGATTTTTTGAAATATGAAAAGATTGTGAAAAAGAATGATTGAATTGAACAAAATAAGAAAGCAAGAGTAAATTTTTTTGCGCTATCTAATGAAGGAGTAAAAAGTAAAAAAATTGGAGTGTTGGAAAACCTATTCATTTACCCATTTTTAAATAAGTCAAATTATTACTTTACATACACGCGCACATACACACACACATACACACACACGTATGTATGTATGTGTGTATATATATATATATATATATATATATTCAAGCTTTCTTTCCTTTTATATTAAAAAAACTTTTTTGTATTAAAAATACAAAATATTACTTCTTATATACATATAAACCTATTATTTTTAAAAAAATAGGGCCCCCAAATTTGGGGGCCTAAGGAATAAGCCTTACCTCTTGTGGAATATCCCGGGATATCTAAAGTGGTGTGATATTTCATGGAATTACTTTTCCCACTTTTTATATGAAATAACTAATCTTATTATTTTAATGTAAATATTATTTCAAAATTAACTAATACCCCATATTAAATAAGGATAAAATTAATCTCAAATTCTTTTTCGGTTATTCTTGTATGTACTAAATCACCTGTAAGGTTATCATTCGAGAGTAATAGTTGTGTAAAAAATGACTTCACAACGTTTGTCGGAATGTAACGAGGGACCGTGAATGTCTGGTACATGTCCCTTGGTCACGTGATTGAGAATTTTAGAAAAGGACCAAACGTTAGTATTTCATAGTAATAGAACAACACCTAAGCGGAAAAAGGGTTTTGTCCTGTATGATTTTTTTTTGACAAAATACATGTGTTTCGATCAATCACGAGTTTCATTACAAAAATAGGCGTCCTCGAAGAAAAGCCTGTTACTAATAACAACCATTTCTTTCCTAAAGATTCAGGAATATTACTTTCAATTAAATGTTACTATTTTATAGGAATGTAAAGAAAACTCTACAGTTAGGATAGTTAAAGAGTCTTCGAATATTTATAGAGAATATCTTAACGAATATGTCATTATACTTGCACATAGGAATGCAATAAAATTACATCTTATAAATTTACATAAACCGCACTTCAACATTGTCTATCATCCCATCTCAATTTGAGCAGGAGAAAGTAAAAAATTAAAATTGGAAAGTCACAAATGAAATGGAGAAGTAAACAAGGAAGCCTTAGTAAAGTGGCGTCCTTGCCTATCAGTTGATACATGAAAGTGTAGCTAATTTTATCACAGTGAAAAAACTATTGGACAGAGAGTGATGTAACCGAAACAAAAGCGTGACATTTAGCTTCTAAGCAGAATGTAAAATTAGTGGTTGTTTTTAACCGAAGAATTAACCCCACCTTGAAATAATGATAAAATTATTTTTGTGACATGTATGTCATGAATTCAAACAATAAAAGAAAATATTAATATTTGTATTTCACCAGAAAATAACAATGTGTAGTTAAGTCAAAATTTTATTTTAATGTAAATATATAGTATACGTTGAATACCCTTAACTACTTTGAACGTTATATATTAATATTCTTAGTATTTTTTCTGGCTTCATGACTGGAGTGCGACCCTTTCTTGAACCATGTGCGAAAGTGAGATGCCTTATACTTCGGGCTGCCCTTTTAGTCACCTACCTAACTAATTAAACAAAAAATAAACAGTGGATGTACAATATAAGCATAATTCGTGATATATATATGTGTGTGTTTGTATGCACGCGCGCTTTCGCGCGGTGTGTGTATACAACAGTGTAAATCAATTTATAAGATTATATATACCGACTAAAAAAATAATAATAAACACAACCAACTATTTATATAAAGATCCTTTAAAATTTGGCTACCCAACAACAACAATAACAAACCTAGTAGTTTCCCACAAGTGGGATCTGGGGAGGGTGAGATGTACGCAACAGCCTTAGCCCTACTCCTGGAAGAGCAGAGAGGTTGTTTCCGATAGACCCTCGGCTAGAGAACAATTAAAAAAAACGAAGGTAATTTCAACAAGTAGGAATAACAGCAAGATGGAATAAGATTGAATCCAAGAATATAGCCAAACTCTAGGCAGTGATATATAGCCATCTATGGATAAAAAATATCATTCTTATACTAATGCTAACGAATTGAGTAAGACAAAGAGAAACGCTCGACTGCCTATGGACTTTCTATCCTAATCTTTGCCTCCACACCCTCCTGCCTAGGGCCATATTCGCAATCAGCTCCAGCTGTGCCATGTCCCGTCTAATAATCTCTTCCCAAAATTTCTTAGGCCTACCTCTACCCCTCCTGCTATCCACCGAGGCTAACCGCCCACACCTTCTAATTGGGCCTTCTACACTTCTCCTCTTAACATGCCTGAACCATTTCAATCTCGCCTCCCGCATCTTATCTTCCACAGGGACCACTCCCGCCTTTCCGATATAATTTCATTCCTAATTTTATCCAACCTGGTATGCCCACACATCCACCTCAATATCCTCATCTCAGCTACTTTTAGCTTTTGAGTATGACAGTTCTTGAATGACCAACAGGTTGCTCCATACAACGGTCTAACTACAATCTTATAAAACTTACTTTAAGTCTCAGCGGCACATTCTTATCATATAAGATACCAAAAGAGACCCTCCACTTCATCCATCCTGCTCCAATACGATGTGTGACATCTTCATCAATCTCTCCATTACATTATATTATAGATCCAAGATACTTGAAACTACCTTTCTTGGGTATGACTTGCGAATCAAGCATCACCTCCATATTCCTTCTCTGAGCAACATTAATGAATTTGCACTCTAAATATTTTATTTTGGTCTTGCTCAACTCCTTAGACTTTAGAATCTGCCTACAAACCTCCGGCTTCCCGTTTAAAACTATGTCATCTGCATGTACCATGGCCCAAGAAAGAAAATTAGAGCCACGAAAACAACAATAATATGTCATAGAGGGATGAGTTTCCGACAATCACCGTAGAATCAGCCGCTATTCATCTTGATAATTTCTCATTAGATTAGACTTTGTATTGGACAATAACAATATGAACTCTCTTTTTTATGGAATCACTAAGCTTAAAATTAGACTGTCAAGCAGAATAAGGTGGGAGGCCTCTATGGGAAAGGGTGATACTGAATCTTACCCTTTTATTTTAGAATAAGAAAACCACTTTGCTTTGAAGTTTCAAAATTCAGCAAAAGGACAACTAATAAACCAGCTATGGTTTCGGTGATTTGCTGATTTGGGAATCATATGTGTCTCACATTGTTTCTTGCCTAATGCGTACGTGCAGAAGATTAAAAAAAGAAAACCATATTCCTTTTCCTTTTTTCCCCCTTATTGTCCTCAGGCGGGGTCAATGGACTAGTCCAAGACCACCTTAATAAAATACTCCGTGCTGAGTAAAGTAATGATGCTTAATTCTTGGAACATGGGTCCTAAAATCTTTGTATCGACTTCAACAAAATTTCTTCATTTCCCAGTTCCTCCTCCTTTGTGTAAGTGCCAAAGATTCTGAATTCTCTCTTAGATTTGTCAGCTCTGCACATTCAAAAACACCCTGAATATATGTCGGTTTCTCTCTTAACTTATCACCACTAACTATATTCTATACTGAAATTACCCTCACTACCCCTCCTCTCTTTACTCTACCCAGACACAGAACAGAAGCAGCTTTGATTTGTGGGATATAATATTTGTTCTTGAATGTATGTCCATCTAGTCCTAGATCTGTAATGGGATAATATAGTGGGTACATCTTTTCAGGGAGAAATCCAAGAAGATAAAAGGGTCAGAATATGGACAGTTGCTTTTTTATTAGTAGCATTTCTTTAAGCTTTTATATGGATCTGGTAAGTTAGGTTTGCCTATGCAGCTGAGCGTAACTGATGCATTTATGAATAGTGCTATTCTTAAAGTTTGTGAGCTGTTAAACCAGCTTACATTTGATTAAGGAAGTATAATTTCCAAATTAGTAGGTTTTAGTTACAGGGTCATTTTCACAAGGTGAAAAAGCGCAAGAATATGAAAAAGGGAATTTTAAGCAGTAAGATAAGGCGTTGGAATCATGAGCAAATAGCAGAACAGAAGAGAAGGGGGAAAAGGGGGTCCATGTTCTGATCACGTGCTGCTGCCTCATCTTTATGAAGATAGAAATAGTACAAAACAATTAAGCGTTACTTTTCGAGCCTCTTCTTTTCAGCTTCACTATCTATCTAGCTCTTTCCAAGATTCGTCCCCATTTTTGTTCTTGTTGTGCTTTAGAGGCAAACATCAATTCTGGTAAGGTCTTCATCCTTTTAGTTTAAGTGAAAGCTATATGCAATATTTCATGAGCAGCCCTTTTCATATTTTCACGTTTTGCTTCTTTTTGCCATGTCAAGATGTGCTTTTTGTTTGTTAATTGCATCAACGTCATGAACTCAAGAGTGTGACTTTTATTGGTCGATGAAGTATATTGAGAGGCATAAGAAGTCTGGTTCAAATACAAAAATGCTGAGTGATTTCTTTTACCGATAATTATGTTGGTGGAAGGTAACATGTAGCCTGAAATTAGTCGGACATTATGGTTATAGGAGAATTTGCATAAACGTTATGATTGTGGAGCAAAAAAGACTAACTTTTTTTTTTGTTTCAATTTGAACATTTTTTTAATCATTTCTTGCCTAATATAGATGTGTCACTCAAGAGTCGTGTAGGTTTGGGAGTTTGGCAAACTAGGCAATCCACTTACTACACTATATTACTGTAGTATTTTGTAGTATATTATTATCTTGTTGCCCTGTTATTTTTGTACATATAAATGTAGACTAGGTGTGGGGAGTGGGGACCGAGGTGGGAGGAACTTATTATGGTCCTTACAATTAGCCTTCATTTACGTGGGGCTCAAGTTTGGTGTGATTGATTTGATAATGCAACTGCCGTCGAATCATGTTCTTTTGGTTTTCGTTAATCTCTCTCTCACACACACACTTGTACGTTTTCTTGTTTTCTTCTTGCTACTCTTTACACTGTGCTAATCAAAAAATAGAACTGTTAAATATATAGTCTTAGCTGCAGCTTTTGGTTGAATCAGAGGCAACAAAGAGTAAGTTCTCACTTGTTGTTGTTTGTTAACTAGAATAAGAAAGGAACGCAGATGCCTATGAGTTTTTACTTTTCTTGTCCCTGCATTGTGCACAAATGCATTCTGCTGCAAGCTGAAGCCATTAAGTGGCCAAGTGGGGATAATAGAAAAGGGTTTTCATGCCTTTTAACTTCTTTATTTGGGGATGGAAAGTGGAAATATGGCTCAGTGCCTAGGTGTTATATATTGAAATGTTGCTTCAAACATCTTTGTGAATATTTTATTTCTTTCAGGATTTATCACATGATAAAGAATTTATACTTCAAGTGACCCAACTTAGTGCAAGAAGCTGCTGAGAAGAATGGATATCGACTATGGGAAGTGTTGGGGCACTTCAAAGGTGTGTGTATATTTCATTGTTCTTCAATCTGCTTAAGTTTTTAGACTTATTGAGACTTGTATCATATTGATGAATTACAGTCATAATTGTTCTCCTTTTGCTTTGATAATTTTGCATTATAGAAATCTTGGAAGAGTACAGTGATTCTGGCATACCAAAGTCTTGGGGTAGTGTATGGGGATCTCAGTATTTCCCCTCTCTATGTCTACAAGAGCACATTTGCAGAAGACATCCATCATTCCGAGACCAACGAAGAGATTTTCGGCGTTCTTTCTTTCGTTTTTTGGACTTTAACCTTAGTTCCCTTGTTCAAATATGTCTTTATCGTACTTCGAGCTGATGATAATGGAGAGGGTGCGTACCATAAATCACAACGATGTTTTTGGTATTTGGTCTAATTAACGAGTATTTGGTCATTAAACTGACCTTTATAGACTTTCTGCTGTAGGTGGTACTTTTGCTCTCTATTCCTTAATATGCAGGCATGCAAAAGTAAGCCTTCTTCCGAACAGACAAGTTGCCGATGAAGCTCTTTCTACCTACAAACTTGAGCATCCTCCCGAGACTAAGAACAGCTCAAGGGTGAAGTTGCTTCTTGAGAAACACAAATTCTTGCATACTGCTTTGCTTATCTTGGTGCTTCTTGGCACTTGTATGGTCATTGGAGATGGACTGCTTACCCCAGCCATATCTGGTAGGCTGTTTTCCATTAAATTTATGTTCTCTAGAATTATCGTAGATGCTGATACGGAACCTTCTTTTGTGAGCAGTTTTCTCTGCAGTTTCTGGCCTTGAGTTATCGATGTCTCGGGATCACCATCAATGTAAGCTACTTCATCACTGAACATCAATGAAAACTGGGTTATTTCTTTTCTTTTAGACATATTTTACTGTTTAAGTTGGTGATAAATTGTTACTTCCACTTTTATTTACTTACATTCATGTTTTTCTTATGCAGATGCAGTGATTCCAATAACTTGCTTCATATTAGTCTGTCTGTTTGCATTACAACATTATGGCACACATCGAATTGGTTTTTGTTTTGCACCAATTGTGTTGATCTGGTTACTCTGCATTAGTGCTCTTGGATTGTACAACATTATCCACTGGAATCCACTTGTTTATAAAGCTCTTTCCCCCTATTACATGGTAAAGTTCCTGAAGAAAACAAGAAAAGGAGGATGGATGTCTTTGGGTGGAATTCTCCTCTGCATAACTGGTAATATATCTTCTTATACTTGGTTTTTTGTATTACTTCGGTCATAAATTCTTTTTTTTTAATATATACACTGAAGTCAAGTATGCAGCTATTATATAAATCAGGTGCTGCCAGCTAGCACATTACAAAAGTCATGCTTTGTGTGGGTTTACCTGTTCATATGTCTGGTGCATGTTCTGTGTTATTTAAAAGCAAGTCAATTGGCAAAATGTAGGGTCAAATTCGCGGTAGCACGTGAGCTATGGTTCCAGGATTAGTTGATGTCTATTCTAGTAAACATTAACATGAAATAAGTTTAGCATGCATCATCAACCTGGACTTGATTGAAATTTGTAACATGAGATTACTTGCTTGGAAAATGCATATATGTGAATCGGGACTAAACAGATGAAGCATCTGTTCAGTCCAGGTTCATATAATACAATCAGCCAATTGCTTAAATATACTCTCCGTGTCACAAAATGGTTGTCTGTCTTCCCTTTCCAAGAGCTAAGCGAAGTTATCTTTGAGAATTTTTTATGTATTCTTTCATCACTTGGACATGGAAAAAGTTGCAAGTTTTATTTCTCTTATGTAGTTTCAGAATGTCTGAGTTTTAAATTGAAATAAATGAATTAATTCTATATCCAATATAGCTCGAAAGATTGGTCAAATAGATCATAAGAGAACAGAAACAACAAAAATGTGAAGCGGAGAGAATTGTATATGGATGTAATGTTTGGCCTGATACTTATAATAATTTGATATTCATTGTTGTCCACCTTTGTCGTGCTTTGATAGTATTTGAAGATAAAATGTGAAGGATATATGTCTAGACTTAGTTAGGGTACAATCACGATATCAACAGTGTTCTACTATATAGCACAGTGATTCACTGCAACGATTACCCAGTGTTTCATTAATGAATATTGAAATGTTTTATTATCGTACAACAGGGTCTGAAGCAATGTTTGCTGACCTTGGGCACTTCTCTTACTCTGCAATTCAAGTAAACTCCATGAACCAATGTTTTGTCCTTCTGAATGCCTACAGCAGTAGATTGTATTTCTAATTTGTTATCCTGCCACAGATTGCATTCACCTTTCTGGTATATCCAGCATTAATTTTGGCATATATGGGTCAAGCAGCTTTCTTATCAAAGCATCACCACACCATTCACAAGATTGGTTTCTATGTATCAGTTCCAGGTAACATTTTTCATTCAATCAGTTGGTAGAGGAAATAATATTAATCAAGTTCATGTGGTTCAAGGGCATGCATAGTTATGTTTGATGTGGGCTGACTAATCTACTCGTTTTAACTTGATTGCTTGGTACTGTAGTTTTCTGGATGGAGTTTGAGCTTTCAGTTTAAACACTTACAGTAGATAAATTTGTTTACATCTCTTTTCAAGAAACACAAGTAGTTCTTTCAACCCATTTTATATTTTGTATTTAACTAGATACTGAGTTTAAGATAGTAATTTGACATGTATAATATAGCTCGTCCTAAAAAAAAGAGGACGTGTATAATATAATAGTTAGTGGAAGAAAAATACTGAATCTTTTGTTGGAAAGTGAGGGAAAACATCTTTAAGATTTGAAGGTTAAATGAAGTTGAAGTTGATATGTTGGAAGTTCTGAAAGATATATAGATAATAGAATAATATCACCAGTGAAATGGTCAAACGTTTGTGATATCTTAAAATGGAAAGATTGTTGGGATCGAGGGAGTAAAAGTTTTACATTCAAAGAAGAAGATATCAGTTTCTAGGGATGTCTACTACCATCCATACAATTCTAAATGACATTCCCAATGCATGGATCATCATTAGTACAGAAGATTAGCAACCCGGAACACAAAGTCAACCACTGCTCTAGTATGTGAGAATTTCATTGTCAGAAGAAATTGCCAACATTGTAGTTGATATTCTTGGAAATGTTTTATTTAACTTATTCAAGTCCTTCATGATGTAACTGTTTATGCACTAAGTTGAAACCTGAAAGACCTGACATCTAAATATGATACTCCCCCTATCCCAATTTATGTAGCACTTTTCATTTGGCTAAACTCAAGTAGTGAGAACTTTGACCAACATTTTAAAATGTATATTTTCATTATATTGACATGAGAAGAATTGCAAGTTATAGTACTTTTCATGTAGCTTTTTAATAACTAAATTTTTTCAAAATATTGAGTTGATCTAATTCAATTTAGCTTCAAAGATTGCCAAATTGACTCTCGAGAAGCGAAAAGTGCTGCATAAATTAGGATGGAGGGAATAATTGTTTTGGACTCTTATCCAGTTCTTGCATTAAGACATGTGAAGGGCACAGACTCTGGAAATGATTTTTCTAAATAATGAGCCAAGTCTGGTCTATCCTCAATCAAGTCGTGGGTATTTCCATAGTATTTACTGCATTAAGGCGTTGAATGGATGGGATTTGGCCTAGTTAACTACTAGTAGTAGTTAATTTTTTTTTATCATGAAAACAGGCTGGTTTTGTAGATCAAGCTTCCTGATCATGTTTATCCATTTTCATTTGAATTTCAAACATATTTTATCATTGAGTTATTCCTTCTTCTTATTTCATCTAATTGCAATCGTAGATTGTGTGAGATGGCCAGTGCTAGTGATAGCAATTCTGGCTTCTGTTGTGGGAAGTCAGGCAATCATCAGCGGAACATTCTCAATTATCAACCAGAGTCAATCTCTTGGCTGCTTCCCAAGAGTCAAGGTTGTTCACACCTCTGCCAAAATACATGGCCAGATATATATTCCCGAGATCAATTGGATACTCATGATTCTTTGTGTTGCTGTGACTATTGGATTCAGAGATACAAAGCACATGGGAAATGCGTCAGGTACTAGAACCAACTATGCTTTCTCCAAAAACCACTTTATAAAGGCATCAAATACTGTCGACCGTCGGTCATTTTTCCGTCTCAGCCTAAATAGCTCCTTTTTGTTTTCTTTTTCTATTTGTCTCTCTTCCCCCTGCCCTTTATGATTATGAAGCTGTATGGAAGTTCAGCAAGCACTTAACTTGCTATTTCAGTGTATAATTTTAAGGTCTCGCAGTTTCTTCCTTCATCAATTGCAGGACTAGCAGTGATGGCGGTGATGCTGGTGACCACTTGCCTTACTTCATTAGTTATCATCCTCTGCTGGAATAAGCCTCCAATACTGGCCCTTGGATTTCTCCTTCTGTTTGGATCTATTGAGTTACTCTACTTCTCAGCCTCCGTCATTAAGTTTCTTGAGGGCGCTTGGCTTCCAGTCCTCCTTGCACTCTTTTTGGTTACTGTCATGTTTGTTTGGCATTATGCCACAGTTAAGAAGTATGAATATGATCTCCATAATAAGGTTTCATTAGAATGGCTGCTGGCACTAGGTCCAAGCTTGGGTATTACTCGAGTCCCTGGCATCGGCCTCGTATTCACTGATTTGACTTCGGGGATTCCTGCCAACTTCTCACGCTTTGTTACTAACCTCCCTGCCTACCACCGCATACTTGTTTTTGTGTGTGTGAAATCCGTGCCTGTCCCTTTTGTGCCCCCAGTTGAGAGATACCTTGTAGGTCGCGTTGGTCCCGCAGCTCATCGTTCCTATAGATGCATCATCCGTTATGGTTACCGTGACGTTCACCAGGATGTCGACTCCTTTGAATCTGAACTTATCAGTAGGCTGGCTGATTTCATCCGGTATGATTGGTACAAGACACATGGAATCATTGACAATGAGGATGACGGCTCACGTTCTGGTGCATCGTCAGGAGAATGCAGACTGACCGTTATAGGAACTCTGGCTTTCTCAGGTACACCAGCTTTCGAGCTCGAGGACAATGTGCAACCGGCAAGTGTGTCTGTCGGGTTCCCTACAGCTGAAAGTGTGACGGATGTCATCGAAATGCAACCAGTGGAAAGAAGAGTGAGATTTGCCATAGATAATGAGTCGGAAGTCGATTCACGGGAAGAAATGGATGCTCAGCTGCAGGAGGAGCTAGAAGATTTGTATGCAGCACAACAGGCTGGGACAGCATTTATACTAGGACATTCACATGTGAAAGCAAAACAAGGATCATCTATGTTGAAGAGGTTGGCTATTAATTATGGTTATAATTTCCTTAGGAGGAATTGTAGGGGTGCAGATGTATCCCTCAGGGTGCCTCCAGCTTCCCTTCTTGAAGTTGGGATGGTCTACATTGTTTAAGTTGTAATTGACAAACCACGCATCTCACTTTCCTCTTATAGCTTTGTATCTTATTAGGACGTTTTTAATTAGAGGGGTAAATGTAATTATGCTGATTACTGAAGTTAATCTTTTTGATCTCTTATCTATTTAAATTTTGATGTATCATTCTTGAAATAGAGAACAGAGAAAAAAGTATAAAAACATCCTCAAATATAACGCTGGAAAAGAAAAATCCCTTGAACTGGAAATTGAAGCCTCTCAAGGGCTGTTTTTTTGGTCCTTCTTGACAGAATACCAACAGAAACAGCTAATGCTCTGGTTGTTTCTGCGACTCTTACTAGGAAAGGTGTTGGTGCTTGCCCATGTTACCCATACCTGTTTGAGTTTTAAATTGCATGCCATCTCAACTTCCATGCCTCTTTTAACCCTCGGTTATTTTTATTGGGGTTTGCTAGTTAAAGTTTGTCCCATTATGCTCTTTGCTGGGAGGGTGTTTATAACAGACTATGTCTCTTTTGGGTTTTAACTGAGTCCCACTTCAAAAGGGGCACTGAGATTTTGATCATACCTGTCGTGTGCCTGCTTCCCTCTGGGTGGCCTCCCTTAGGCTGTTCTGGAATTTTTCTGCCCCTCTGTCAATCAAAGAAAACTTGTTAGTTTGCAAAGTGGTGGTTGGCTCGCAACATTCTTGTTGGAAGCGGCCTCCTCATTGTCATGTTCCGTTGTGTTCAAATTTCCATATCGATGGTGAGTTGACTGAGTTGGCTGGCTGACCCCTCAAACCTTTATGGCTTTACCTTACTTCCCATTAATGTTACACTTCAAGGCCCTTTTCTAGAGTCTTTATGTCCTCCCCCCATGATTGATGTGTTGATGTACCATGCTTTGGTAAAATCTCTGTTCCTTGCAGTTTCGCCCTTTCTTTATCTTTGTGTTACCCTTTCATTCCTTTGGCAGAAACCTTGCCCCTTTCCCGGAATCAGCCAATTTATATACGGTGTCACTCCTTACTTCGTGTTGCACCTCTGACCCTTCTCTTGAATTCTTTTATACTTCGTTTTTTTCGGCGATTGACGAGTTAGGATGTTATGCTTGGCTAACCCTTGTGGCCTTTCCCATCTTTGTGTTGTGCTCCTTCACTTGCCACAGTAACTTTGATTTCACCTTGAAAGACATTGCTTTCTTATTGGATAACCAATTTCTCTGCCGCCCTTATCGTAGAAAATACCTCTTCTCCATTTAGACCCCAGATCCTCTATTCATTGCATTGCTTATGAACTAACATCTTCCCATTCTTTGTGTTTCACATGACCCCCCAAAGCACGTCCATTGCCCCCAACCTCGTGTATATGCTGTTTTTATTGTCTTGAACCACTAACTTTTGCCTTGGGGTCTATTGCTCCTTCACTTGTCATTATGATTGATTTTCATTTGAAGACCCTGTTTGCCCCTTGACTAACCGCTTCCTTTGTAATCCTACCCAGAAAATACCTTTTCTCATTCGAGCCCAATACCTTTCGTCTGTTGCGTGGTTCCTGAATCGACATCTTGCAACCCTTGTGTTTCACCTGATCCCCAAATCATATTTGCCAACCACATTGTATATGATGTTCTTTCCTGACCCAAATCACTGGCTCTGACCTTGAGGTCTACTGCTCCATTGCTAGCCATGATTACTTTGATTTCTTCTTGGAACACTTTTGATCCATTCACCCTAGCCCTCATTCTGTTGCATTGTCCATGAATTTCTATATACCAAGCCTTTGAATTTCAAACGAATCCTGAAGCATGTTGATTGTTACCAGCTCAGTGTGCCTGTTGTTCTTTCCTGACTTATATTGTTTTGATGTGACAAACAGGTCCCCTTTTGTGCAATTGGAAAGCTGGTGGCAGATTTTGAAGTCATTTCTCACTTGTTTTGACCCGACAGACTCAAGAGGAGGGAATAAACAAGACAAAAGGAACTGAGTAGAGGACATGCCTCTCTTACTTTGTTGTTTCTCTCAACTTACAGTCGCCTCAAGGTGCCATTGTGAGTTTTCACCAATAAGACTCTCTCATTTTTCTATTATTCTTTTTAGCTCCCATCGCCTTATGGTGTCTGTGAGGGTTTTCACCAATAGTACTCTCTCATTTATTATCTTTCCTGCTTGGCCCGGAGTGTTGCCCCTGCCATGAATCACCTCTACTTGCTCAACTTGGCATCTCTTGAAGGCTGATCAGAAGGTCTTCCTTTTGATCGTAACGTGGGCTTTTGGATAGGGTTAGAAAGAATGGGTATCAAAGGCTTAAAATAATTTAAATAGCTTCAGAATTACAACTTTCAGAATCAAATTCTTACAACAACCACAACTTCCGCCCCAGTTTCTTTTTTGGGGACATTTTTATTTTGATGAGATCGAACCGTGAGGCTGACTACGTATCATTTTAAAAGAACATGTCAAACGTAGTTCATGCAGAATCCTTGTTTTTGTTGTTGTTTTTCTTTTCCCTTTTTTCTATTTTTCTTCTCTCTCTTTTTTTCTCTTTGTTTTGTCTTCTTTTTCCTTCGTTGTTTTTCCTTTTCTCTTTTCTCTTTTTTTTTTCTTGTTTTTCCTTTTTTTCTCTTTTTTCATTCTTTTCATTCTTTCTTTTCCTTTTCTTTTACTGCTTTCTCACACTTGCATTTTCGACTTTTGATAACAATTCTGAAAGATGGGTATGAAAGAAAATAATTAAACTTCAAAAGGGTTGACAACGGATAAAGTGTTTAGATAGCAGAATAAAATGCCTTTGTCATTTCAATTTCAAATATGCCAAGACAAACAAGTACAATCAGTCAACGGAATCATACATAGTATCTCTTGATTGCATCAGAATTGAAAGCCATTTCTACACATTTTCCTTCAACATCTGTCAAATATAATGCCCCATCGGACAACACTCTAGTTACAACAAATGGTTCCTGCCAATTTGGTGAACTCGCTTTCAAAATTTCTTCATGTTCTATCTGCCCATGTTTTGTTGAAAACACGTTCCCAAAGAATTATACTAAAACGTGTGTTCATATGTGTAGGTTTTGATGAATGACACACGATGCGCAAATTGATATATGACGAAGTTCAAGTACAAGCGCACAATTGATATATAACGAGATTCAAGCACAAGACCAAGTTTTATAGTTTTACATGAGTCGTTCTTAACTGTGATCTTGATCCGACAACTTGACTCATGACATGGCTTCTCTCGTAAAATTATTTTTACAAAATCATGCATATTTAATTTAATGCTAAATGATTTTAAATCATGCATATTTACTTTAGTCAAAATGATTTTTAAATATGCCTAAAAAATCTGGACTAAGATAATCAATTATGTACTTATGATAATCGATTATGTTAAGCCAAGACTGCATGACAATCGATTGTGAACTAATGACAATCGATTGTGCTAAGGCAGTGAGCATCAGGTTTTTCAAACCTGCATGACAATCGATTGTGAACCTTATGACAATCGATTGTGATGAGGCAGTGTCCATCAAAGTTTTTCAACGCTCAAAATAATCGATTGTGAAGTTAATGATAATCGATTGTGAAGAGACAGTGTCTATCAGATTTTTCAAAGTCACAAAATAATCGATTGTGAACATATGACAATCGATTGTGTTGAGACAGTGTCTTCCAGACTTTTTCAAAGTTATTAAATAATCGATTGTGAGTATATAACAATCGATTGTCACGAGGCAATGTCTAAATTGATTTTTCAAGACTGATATATAATCGATTGTTAACTTAGTATAATCGATTGTATAACTAACCGTTGCCAAAATATTTTCAAATACCGCCAGGTAATCGATTGTTGATTTTGTACAATCGATTGTTGAAATTAAAATCTGAAAAGGATTTTTTGAACGTTGCTGAATAATCGATTATTGATTTTGTATAATCAATTGTTTTACGTAAAATCTGGAAATGATTTTTTGAACGTTGCCAATAATCGATTGTTGATCTTAGATAATCGATTGTGAAGCGTAAAATCTGGGATTGATTTTTGGAACGATTGGCAAACAATCGATTATGGATTCTTGACAATCGATTGTCACAGAGTAAAATCAGCAGTTCTTAATTGGCAATTAGGCAACGGTAATGCCAAGTTTTTCAACTATAAATACAGCTTAAATTCAGTCTTTTGAGTACACAATAACACACAAAAACTGATCATTCAATTGCTAAAGCTTGCATACTCTATTGCTTATTATTTTATATTCATTACATAAGTTTTTGAGAGCCAAAATATTGTTCAAAGATGTTGTGATCTTGAGCGTATTCTTTTACTCATCTCTACTCATTAAGGAGTGTCTTGTTTGAGTGCTTAGTGTATTGCGCACTTGATGATAATTGTTATTCTCTTGTTGTAAGAAGGAACTTGTGTTTCCTTGGTTGAAGTCTTGGAGTGTTGTATCTCCGAGCAAAGGTGTTGAGGCTTGTGTCCTCAAGTTGTAAAGGTTTGTTAAGCACCCGGAAGCTTGACAAGTTAGTGGAAATCTCGAGAGAGTCTCTCGGGGACTGGACTAGCCACGGGTTGTGGTGAACCAGAATACTTCGGTGTGTTCTTTCTTATTTATCGCACTTATTTATTTCCTGCAAATTTTAAATTCCGCAAGTTTACGCTAATTTTTATTATAACGCTATTCACCCCCCCCCCCTCTAGCGTTAAGCGTATTATCTAATAATTGGTATCAGAGCCCAACTCTCTGAAGACTTAACCGTTTGAGAGAAACATCCATGGCTTCTACTCGTGATTCTTTTGCAGGAATAGGTGAATGTCACTTTAACTTGTTGCCGCCAAAATTTGATGGAAGCAATTACACATATTGGAAAGATCGGATGAGAATTTTCATCACAGCCAACAACTTTTATCTATGGCAAATCATCAAGCATGGTGAACAGATGACGACAAAAGTTGGGAAAGCCAAGGTAAGTGAATACAACACTAAGGCAATAAATATGTTGTATATCGTCTTGAATCAGGAAGATTATCAGAAAATTTCCCACTACAAATCTGCCAAAGAAATGTGGGATAAGCTTGAGGAAATGTATGAAAGCACACCTCAAAAAGCGGACAGCTCATGTGGTGAATCGACTGGCCGATGTCTCATGGCAAACGAAGAAGAAGAGGTAAGTACGTCTAACTCTCACTCACTTGAAGAAATGCAAAATGCTTATAATAAATTATATAGTGAGTTTGTTAATGCTTCCAAGACCATTAAAGATTTGCAGAAAACTCTTTCATTGCAAGAAACAGATTTTCAAAAACAACTCTCATTGAAAGAAAAGGATTTGGAAAATTTGATTTTAGAAAATGAGAAGTTGAAAGAGGAAAACAATTTTTTCGGAAAGAGAAGCGCCGACAAGCCCGAAAGTTCTATTAAAAATTGTACTTCTTGCATGCATCTCAAAAATGAGGTAGATAGACTTAAGGGCACCTTAGATAAGTTTAATTCTTCTCACAAAAATTTGAATGAGGTTCTTGTTAATTTGAAGTCAACCAAGCATGGCATAGGTTTTAAGAATGAGCCTAAAGAAAAGGTTGAAGCCAAACCACAACCACCTAAGGCTCAACCTAGGATTAATAAAACAAATGCTCATCCTAGAAATAGCAACCCTAGAACCAATATGCATGCTAGACCAAATACTAGAAGGAATATTGAACATTTTAGGAGACCTAGAAACGACTTTCCACCTAGAAATAACTACTCTAGAAATGATGCATATTCTAGGCCAAACACTAGAAGGAATTTTGAACCTTTTAGAACACCTAGAAATGACTTCCAACCTAGAAATAATTATTCTAGAAATGTTGTACATCCTAGAACAAATAGTAGGAGAAATGATTTTCATGAAATGCGCAATAGTCATAGTGTCGAAAATAGAGTAAACAATTTTCATCCGTCCAATTACTATGAACCTAGAAGGATGCATAATCCTAACGTGACCTGTCACTATTGTTGACGAATTGGTCATATTGCTCCTGCATGTTTTACACGACATAGACATATCACTCAATCGCATCATTATGATATGCCTAACCCTCAAGGACCCAAAATGGCATGGGTACCTAAAACGCATTAATTTGTTTTGTAGGTGTGTTTGAAAGGATCAAGTGTACTATGGTACCTTGATAGTGGATGCTCCAAGCACATGACGGGAGACGAATCCAAATTCCTTCAACTAGAACACAAAGAAGGAGGAAGTGTTATTTTTGGTGACAACAATAAAGGAAAGATTATCGGCATCGGATCGGTCGGTAAGGATGAAAATTCTTCTATTAAACATATATTACTTGTTAAAGGTTTAAAGCATAATCTCTTGAGCATAAGTCAATTATGTGACAAGGGAAATCTTGCCTTATTTGATTCGGATGAATGCTTAGTATTTAGACGTAGTGATTTCAAAATTATCCTTCGTGGTTTTAGAGTGGATAATATTTATATGGTTGATCTTGCTAATTCCTCACCCGAATATATGGATTGCCTTATGAGCAAAGAGAATGATACTTGGCTATGGCATCGTAGAGTGGCACATATAAACATGCATCTTTTGAACAAATTGATTTCACAAAACTTAGTTATTGGTCTTCCCAATTTGAAATTTGAAAATGACTCTATTTGTGATTCTTGTCAAAAAGGAAAGCAAACAAAAGCATCTTTCAAATCGAAAAACAGTGTTTCAACTACTAGACCATTGCAATTGCTTCACATTGATTTATTTGGACCATCTCGCATTGAAAGTCTAGGAAGAAATCGTTATGCTTTTGTGATTGTTGATGATTATTCTAGATTCACTTGGACTTTATTTCTTGCCCATAAAAGTGATGCTTTTCAGAATTTTAAATATTTCTTTAAACGTGTTCAAAACGAAAAGGAAACAACCGTCACTTCAATTAGAAGTGATCATGGGGGAGAGTTTGATCACAATCTCTTTGCGGACTTTTGTGACGAACTCGGTATCGAGCATACCTTTTCCGCTCCACGAACACTACAACAAAATGGGGTGGTGGAAAGGAAAAATAGGTGTCTCGAAGAGATGGCTAGAACCATGCTCGAAGAGGCCAAGATTCCCAAACTTATTTGGGCGGATGCCGTGAGTACCGCATGCTACATCTTAAATAGAGTAGTTATAAGGCCAATACTCATGAAGACCCCTTATGAACTCTACAAGGGAAGGAAACCAAATATCTCCCATCTTAGAGTATTCTGTTGTAAAGTTTTTATTCATAACAATGGAAAAGATCAATTGGGAAAATTTGATGCTAAGTCCGATGAGGGAATTTTCATTGGTTATTCTTCACGTAGCAAAGCATATAGGGTTTTTAATAAAAGAACCGAAACTGTGGAGGAATCCCCTCATGTTGTATTTTTCGAAAATAATGCTCGCTTTGCGAGAAAGGATTCCGGTTTTGATCTTGCAGGTATTTTAGATAGCTTGAAAGACAAAATACAAGAGGAAACGCCTAAGGAAAATCAAGACGAATTTTTGGAACAACCAACGGAGGAAGCGCCACAATTGGAGAAAGAAACTAAAATGCCTAACGAGTGGAGAACAATCAAAGATCACCCTCTCGAACAGGTAATTGGTGACGTCGAAAAAAAGGTAAGTACCCGAAACACTCTTAAGAACAACCTAGGACACACTTCTTAAGAGATCACGCTCTCACTTGGCCACACTAGTTTAAGTTACTATTTCTTACCAAATTACTGACTTGAGCGTCGAAGACGTCTAATTCTATTTTGCAGGTATCGCCCTAAAGGTAGGGGGAATTATAAAGAAATGGCATAGAACAATCGATTGTTACAGCAAATAATCGATTAGTTTACTGTGCAGAAAATCGATTAGCAAGTATCACTAATCGATTATTTATGGTTTATGCTTATTATGCAGTGTTGTTTAACAATCGATTTTTTAGCTGTGTAATCAATTACCGTCTCAGCCATTCAGTACTGCTTTTCTACAACAATCGATTGTTTCATATATATAATCGATTATTTTCCGAGTCAGAAAATCACCGTGCACACTATGGCACAACAATCGATTACCATAATTTGACAATCGATTATTTCATGTCAGTAATTCAAAAATCTGTTACCTTTTGGCTCTGCAATCGATTTGTGTCAGTTCCGAGATTCAGTCAAATCTTCATAACAATCGATTATTTCATTCCAATAATCGATTGTCTAACGGTCAGTGCAATTTATTTTTACCGTTTTTGACCGTTTTGGCTTTCAATTTTCTGCAGATTTTCACCATCAATGGAAAGCCACTATCCCCACTATAAATAGGCACCTCATATCTTCATTTTATTCACTCAAGCATCAATTTTAGCTCTCAAACTATCAAAACTCTCTTAAGTTTCTTGCAAAGCTCACTACTTCCTATTAAAAATGTCGGGCCGTCACTCTAAACGTTCCCGTTCAGCTAGGCATGGTGCATCCTCCTCTGCTGCCCCACCTCCTCCAAATTACCCTTATCAAGATGGGTCCATTTTACAATTTAATTCTGACACCGAGCTTACTCGGTTTTTGACAAAATTTGAAAAACGCGACATTCTTCCTCCCCGCTTTTCAACAAGAAAGTATCTTGAATCATACGCCCCTGCTGCCAACATGCTTAAAGAATGCCAACTTCTTGACTTCTTATTTCTTACCTACCCTTACATTAATCCTCCATTGATTCAAGCGTTTTATTCAAACCTTCATGAGGATGATGATGGTGAGCTTGTGACAAATATTAATGGTGTTCAAATTCTTCTATCCGATGAAAACCTTCATTCCATTGACCGTCTTCCTCAAAGTGGTGAAGACATTTTTCGATACATTAGAGAGGCCGGCGCCTTATTTGATGAAAAAGCTCTCCTAAACCAAATAGGTATTACATCTTATGATCCTAATCTATCCACTCGGCGTCCTACTATCACGGGAATGCTCCCCGAGTATCATTTGATTTTCTATTTCATCACCCGAGTCCTCAAACCTCGGAAGCATAATCACACCACTCTCTCCCAAGAAGACGCTAAGCTCATGCATGCAATTATAACCGGAGCTCACATCAATTGGTGTAAGTTCGTCAAGATTCACATGCGTGACGCCATCGGAGATGATAGACCTCTTCCCTATGCCCTCCTTATTATGAATCTTCTTGAAGCTTGCGGATTCAACACTTCCATCGGTCCTCTCAAAAAGAGCACCAAGAAGTGGGAAATTTCAGAATCCTCCTTTCCCCATGACGGAGATCATGTAGCTCCTACTCCTCTTCTAACTCGTCGGTCGCGTCAGCCTCAAGAACCTACTCTTCAATCCATTTTCGACCAAATTGCTTCATTGACCACCTCTGTCGGTCAATTGACACATGAGATCCATGGATATTTTGACCATGTTCATTATCCATATGCCGGTCTTGTTCCCTTTGAAGCAGTGCCGGACGATGAGGCGGGAAATGATGATGAATAATTTCTTTATTTGTCTTTCCATTTTATTGTTCTATGTTTGTATTGTTCCCATTATGTACCCGTTTTATTTTCAATAAATAAATAAGTTTTTTTAATCCTTGCCATCTTATTACATTTTTTTGCTAATGGCAAAAGGGGGAAGATAACGAGTATGCACTCTCAATACTTATCGGCATAAATTGAGGGGGAATTCATATATTGAGGGGGAACAAATTGCATATCCATATACTTGTTGCATATCTTTACTTGTCTTGAATCGTCATTATGAATTGTTTAATTTGCATATCCCGCTTAAAGTTTGCCATTATCAAAAAGGGGGAAATTGTTGAAAACACGTTCTCAAAGAATTATACTAAAACGTGTGTTCATAGGTGTAGGTTTTGATGAATGACAAACGATGCGCAAATTGATATATGACGAAGTTCAAGTACAAGCGCACAATTGATATATAACGAGATTCAAGCACAAGACCATGTTTTATAGTTTTATATGAGTCGTTCTTAACTGTGATCTTGATCCGACAACTTGACTCGTGACATGGCTTCTCTCGTAAAATTATTTTTACAAAATCATGCATATTTAATTTAATGCTAAATGATTTTAAATCATGCATATTTACTTTAGTCAAAATGATTTTTAAACATGCCTCAAAAATCTGGACTAAGATAATCGATTATGTACTTATGATAATCAATTATGTTAAGCCAAGACTGCATGACAATCGATTGTGAACTAATGACAATCGATTGTGCTAAGGCAGTGAGCATCAGGTTTTTCAAACCTGCATGACAATCGATTGTGAACCTTATGACAATCGATTGTGATGAGGCAGTGTCCATCAAAGTTTTTCAACGCTCAAAATAATCGATTGTGAAGTTAATGATAATCGATTGTGAAGAGACAGTGTCCATCAGATTTTTCAAAGTCACAAAATAATCGATTGTGAACATATGACAATTGATTGTGTTGAGACAGTGTCTTCCAGACTTTTTCAAAGTTATTAAATAATCGATTGTGAGTATATAACAATCGATTGTCACGAGGCAGTGTCTAAATTGATTTTTCAAGACTGATATATAATCGATTGTTAACTTAGTATAATCGATTGTATAACTAACTGTTGCCAAAATATTTTCAAATACCGTCAGGTAATCGATTGTTGATTTTGTACAATCGATTGTTGAAATTAAAATCTGAAAAGGATTTTTTGAACGTTGCTGAATAATCGATTATTGATTTTGTATAATCAATTGTTTTACGTAAAATCTGGAAATGATTTTTTGAACGTTGCCAATAATCGATTGTTGATCTTAGATAATCGATTGTGAAGCGTAAAATCTGGGATTGATTTTTGGAACGATTGGCAAACAATCGATTGTGGATTCTTGACAATCGATTGTCACAGAGTAAAATCATCAGTTCTTAATTGGCAATCAGGCAACGGTAATGCCAAGTTTTTCAACTATAAATACAGCTTAAATTCAGTCTTTTGAGTACACAATAACACACAACAACTGATCATTCAATTGCTAAAGCTTGCATACTCTATTGCTTATTATTTTATATTCATTACATAAGTTTTTTAGAGCCAAAATATTGTTCAAAGTTGTTGTGATCTTGAGCATATTCTTTTACTCATCTCTACTCATTAAGGAGTCTCTTGTTTGAGTGCTTAGTGTATTGTGCACTTGAAGAGAATTGTTATTCTCTTGTTGTAAGAAGGAACTTGTGTTTCCTTGGTTGAAGTCTTGGAGTGTTGTATCTCCGAGCAAAGGTGTTGAGGCTTGTGTCCTCAAGTTGTAAAGGTTTGTTAAGCACCCGGAAGCTTGACAAGTTAGTGGAAATCTCGAGAGAGTCTCTCGGGGACTGGACTAGCCACGGGTTGTGGTGAACCAGAATACTTCGGTGTGTTCTTTCTTATTTATCGCACTTATTTATTTCCTGCAAATTTTAAATTCCGCAAGTTTACGCTAATTTTTATTATAACGCTATTCACCCCCCCCCTCTAGCGTTAAGCGTATTATCTAACATGTTTCGCGTGGTTCGAGCTTCAAAATATCTCAAAAGGTCCAAATCTATTCTTATTTCCCTCAAGTGTCTCTATTGCCTTACGAGTAACCTTTTATGACCAGGCCTGAGGTTATGCATGCATGTCAAGTCATTAAAGCCAACATGGAAAAGAATTGTATAAAGAAAATAAAACTAAACCAAATGACTAGAAATAAGGGAAAGTAGAGAATTGCAATAGATAGATGGTGAAAGAGCTTGGACAACAAAACAAGTAAAAATACTGGGGTTAAAACCCTCGAACGAACCTACATGACACTAAACAAAACTAGGAAAAATAAAAGGATGGAAGGGTTTGAATCACAAGACAATATCCGGATTACAACCCTGAAATTAGCCCGGACAACAGAAATGACAACAAAATAAACCACCAAAACTCCTCTCTGGCTGACCAAGAAATGGAACGTTTTCCAAATTACCCATCACAACATATTAGTCACTGGGTTCCACATCAATAAAACTGGGCACTTCACAAACCTTCGTTATATTGTTCTTAACAGATTTCTTTTGGGTTCGTTTTGCCAGCTCGTTCTGAAGATCAACCTCTGATAGCGTTGAAAGCTTAGCAACACTCGTGCCTCCGAGGCTTCCAGAATATTCTCACATTCCCACATGTGCATCTCATTATGCATAGGCGATGGACTTTCGCTAGTGTCTACTACATCCGGATTTTGCACGACAATGTCACCTGCATCAACAAGCTTCTGTATTGCTTTCTTTAGACTCCAACACTCCTCTGTGTCATGCCCCGGGGCATCTGAGCAATATGTGCACCTTTGAGAAACATCAAACTTCTTTGATTGAGGGTTTGGAATTTTTATCTTAATCGACATCAACATGTCCAACTGCTTCAACCTTTGGCACAAACTCGCATATGATACTCCGAGAGGGGTGAAAGCCTTTTCTTTTTTTAGTAGTCTCTCATTATTACATGCTTGGCTGGGTTGGAAACCTTATCCAGGAAGTTTTCGGTATGCACGTGGGGGTGGATAAACATTCTGTGGAGCTGGGTATAGAGGAAGTGATGTACGATTTTTTAAGTTCTGTGGGAAGAAGCAGCGTTGGAGAGGATTATCTAGTACACAAGGACGTCCATGAGGACGATTTCGAGGGTGGAAATGCTGATCATCTTTTCTATTTCTCTTTCTTCCGCCGTAGCTTACTTGGATGTTCTGAATATCTTTCGAACCACTCATGATTTTGCCTTATTTCATTCCCTCTTCTACTAGCTCCCCCATTTTTAACACATCATTGAAAGGCTTTCCTAAAGCTGGGACAAAATTTGTCTCTAGGCCTAACTCGAGCACAACGAGTCTCCCAAATTAGGATATTATTTACATTCTCGCACTATTTGTTTAAAAATTGCAACATCTTTTTATAATCTGCACTAACTTTCTACCTTTTTGTTTTACTCCTTTACTCAAAGGTTAGTTCGTGCACTGTGGCATCATTATCATACTCCACAAGATCTAAGGGACCTCCACACAATCCTCCTCCTAGTTCTGTAAAAAATAGGAACAAGGGAAAAATGGAAGATTTGAGAAACACCAGAAAGGAGACCTCAGTCGAACAGGTAGAGGTTACTCAGGGTACTCAGGTTTCCAAGGAAAGTGCCTCCCAACCCGAGCAGAAGTTGTTGAATTTTCAAGAAGAATTGGACCAGGTTCGGAACTTGGCAAGCTTTTCATTTTCCATCACCACCCTAGATGTCCACTTTCCTAACACCCAAAACCCCACACCTCTACAAAACATCCCAAAACCATAAAACCACCCTAACCCTCAGCACCACTGCAGCACTTTCCATATATCCAACAATACTCCACTGCTCATCCCGGAACATGTGAAATCCACAAATAACACCCCTATCTATGTGTTTATTGTGCCAGACCCTACTCAAACCATTGCAAGCACACCCGATTCTGATCATAAAGACTCACTTATCAGGAATCTGGCAGAAGAACTCAAGAGCCTGACTAGTAGAATCCAAGGCGTCGAGGGAAGTAAGGGGATTGAAGGGCTAAATTACGAAGATCATTGCATACAACCAAATGTAGAACTGCCCGAGGGGTACAAACCTCCTAATTTCGAGATGTTTGACAGCATTGGATCCGAGAGTTCATCTGAGAACATACTGCGACAATTTGGTTGGAGTAGGAAAGGACGAAAAAATTTTCATGAAGCTTTTTATGAGAAGTGTGAAGGGAGATGCGCTGTCTTGGTACATTAGCCACGACCTAAAAAAGTGGTCAAATTGGGTAAGTATGGCGTCCGATTCCATGGACAGGTTCAGATTCAACACAAAAAATGCGCCAGATATGTTCTACATACAGAACCTAAAAAAGAAACCTATGGAGACATTCCGCGAGTATGCTACTCGTTGGAGATCAGAAGCTGCTAAGGTTAGACCGGCTTTAGAAGAAAAATAGATGAATATTTTTATCATTCTATCTCATGACCCACGGTATAATGAAAGGCTGATTCTGATTGAAAGCCAAAAAATTTCCGACACCATCAAGCTAGGGGAGAGAATTGAGGAAGGAATCAAAAATTGTATGGTCACAAACTTTGAAGCTTTACAGGCTACCAACAAGGCTCTACAATCTGGTGGCACGTCCAAGAAAAGGGACGTGAGAATCGTGATGGTTGCACAGAGAAAAAAGTACCCAGTCAAATACCAAACCTACCTAATACCTCAACTCACATATCAACCTACCCCAAATAACCAATCACATCCACCACCCACATATCATCCTGCTTCACCCAGATACTCCCAACCCGCAAATGTCTACCAAGCCTACAATACTCAACCCTCTCACTATCAATCACCTCTCACTAGACAAAACTTTCCTAATCCTCGATCAAAGTTAAACCACAAACCTCCCAAATAATATACCACCATTTTCGATCCAATTGACCAGCTGTATGAAAGACTCAAAGTTGCTAGCTATGCTACCCCTATCCCTGCCATAACCCCTGAAGACCCTTCCTAATGGTTCAATCCAAATAAAATATGTGCATACCATTCTGACATGAAAGGGAATACCATTGATGAATGTCGCTCCTTGAAGGATAAGATCCAGGCATTGATTGACAATAAGATCATTATGGTAAAGGAGCCTGCTCCAGATGTCCGCAATAACCCTCTACCAGACCACAAAGGCGGAGGCATTCACATGATTGAGATAGAGGATGATTGGGACCCCAAAGGATCGATCGGATTAATCACTGAAGATGATGAGCCGTAGAAACCAAAAGTCACCCTGAACCCGATTGTGGTCCAGATCCAGCCTTCTGGGGATGCTGAGGTAGACATGTCCACACCACTTGAGTTCGAAGTGCCTTCTTCGGCAAAGACGACAACACCGATTGAGGTCGAGTTTGGGTCCCCAAAAGTGCATACGCCATTTGAGGTTATTGTTCTACCTTCCAAGGCAATGATACCCAATCCAGTAGCAATGTCGGCCATAGCACCATTCCATACAAAGGCCATCCCTTGGGATTACACAGCCGAAGGAAGGAGGAAAGAAAAGGTCAAGTCCAGGGAAGCTTTTGCGGCGCATCGTATGACCAGGACTAGCAAGGTTTATACTCCGGAATACTTCACTGGGTCAAGTACGCAGGCACCTGGACGGCCATCCATCAGTGAAGCTGGGCCCTATGACCTCTGGAGGAAGATACAATCCAAAGAGTATTCAGTCATTGATCAGTTGAACAAAACACCAGCCCAGATTTCTATCTTAGCTTTGCTACAAAGCTCTGACGCATATAAGAATACCTTATTGAAGGTGCTGAATGAAACATATGTTCCAAACAACATCACCATAGGAGAAATGGCAAACATGTGGGCAGGTATTGGAGAGTCACAGGATCACTTCCCATAAAGATAAGTTTCCACCAGAAGGTTTGAGTCACAACAAGGCATTGCACATCACTGTACAATGCTAGGATTATTTCATCGCCAAAATCCTAATTGATGTAGGGTTCAACCTCAATATTTGTCCTTTGGTGACTTAGAGGACATTGGGAAAAAAATCTGCATGAAATCAAAGATGGGGCTATCAAAATTAAGGCTTTTGACTGGTCTTGAGGTCTACTATTGGGGAAATTATCTTGTTTCTGGAAATGTGGCTTACTTGGTTTGATGTTGATTTTCAAGTGATAGATGTACCCGCATCATACAACTTGCTTCTGGGATGAGCGTGGATTCATGTTGCTGGGGCTGTAGCATCAACCCTACATCAAGCAGTGAAGTTTGAATGGAATCACCAGGAGGTGATTATTCACGGCAACAGTAGCAATCCCATATACAGTCGCTAGACCATCCCAATGATCGCAGGAAGAAGGAAGATAGGTGGGAGACCTACCATCACATCGAGCGAGTCAACGTTGTCGATAAGGACAAGTGGTCGGACAACAAAATTGAAAGCATATTGAACTGGAGTAGATATGAACCTAGCAATGGACTTGGAAAAAAACACCAAGAAATCACTGAACCTATCCAGCTGAGGAAACATCATACCACTTTCGATCTGCTTGGAAAGAGTTCAGTGAATGGTTGCCACCATGTCACGTACCTTATTATTAACTGGAGCAGCCGATACCTCTTTTGGAGAAAATTTTTCAGCCAGGCGATGTTATATATGGGTCGGAAGAAGAGGAAGCACTGGCAGTGATGAGGAGTTTGTTTTTGGAAGAGGATGACATGGACTGTTGTGTCAATTTTAGGAGGAGGGGGAGGAAGGCCCTTCCATATAGGTTGGTAGCCGAGGAGCGTGCCTCAACAATTGGACCGTCAGAACCACCAGAATCTGGAAAGCTTTGGGGTAGCGAGGCTAAACAAAGCACCATATATTATCTGTTTTTTTTCTAGTCGATTTTCTTTTCGCATATTAAAATTCAAAATAAGAGCTCCAATGTTGAAAACCGTCATGAAATCTATAAAAGTACTTCAGATTCTTATAAATCATACTCTTATTACTTTCTCTCATTTACTTTATTTACATGGCGTTACTATTACTTATCTTCATGAACCGATGATTGTGGCATGCAACGAGACAACGCAACAATGGGATACAGATTCAGAGGAGGATGAAATACCAGAATAGGTTGTTTAAGAGGTTGAGGATTTTTAGAATAGACCTAAGACCAACCTGGATGAGACTGAGGCTGTTAACGTGGGAGGTGCAGAAAATGTAATTGAAACGTGCATCATTGTTCATTTGTCACCATCAAAAAAGGAAGATTACACGAAATTTCTAAGGGAATATGAGGACATATTTACCTGGTCGTATGACGACATGACTGGTTTGAGTACATCTATTGTGGAACACAAGCTACCAATTGATCTGACATGTCCACCGGTAAAGCAGAAGCTTAGAACGTTCAAGCCTGACATGAGTTTGAAATCAAGGAAGAAGTCAAAGCTAAGGTTCTCAGAGTAGTAGAGTATCCAACATGGCTAGCCAACATTGTGCCAATAAAGAAGAAGGATAGGAAGGTCAGAGTTTGTGTCGACTACCAGGACCTCAACCGGGCCAGTCCCAAAGAGGAATTCCCCTTGCCAAACATACACATCCTAATTGGCAATTGCACCAAGCATGAGCTGTAGTCGTTCGTCGATGTTTTGCTGGGTATCATCAGATAAGGATGGATGAGGAAAACGCTAAGAAAATGGCTTTCATTTTGTCGTGGGGGATGTATTGTTACAAAATGATGCTGTTTGAGTTAAAGAATGCTGAGGCCAACTATATGAGGGTCATGACTACCATTTTTCATGATATGATACACAAAGAGATCGAAGTATATGTAGATGATGTTATCATCAAGTCCAAGAAAGCCACTAATCACATGGAAGATTTGAAGATGTTCTTCAACAAACTAAGAAGGTAAAACATGAAGCTAAATCCCAAAAATGTGCATTCGGGGTTCCCGTCGGAAAATTTCTTGGGTTTATTGAGTCACCGAGGGATAGAGCTAAATCCCTCATAGGTCAAAGCTATTCAAGAATTTTTACCGCCAAATAACAAAAAGGACGTTTTGAGTTTCTTGGGGAGACTTAACTACATCAACCGGTTCATAGCACAATCTATTGTCACCTATGAGTCAATCTTTAAGATGCTAAAGAAAGACGCCGCTAGCAAATGGACTGATGATTGCCAGAAAGCCTTCAATGAAGTCAAGGAATACCTGTCAACACCGCCAGTCTTGGTCCCGCCAAATACAGGTAGACCCCTTTTACTCTTCCTTGCAGTATTAGATTGAGCATTCGGTTGCGTTCTGGGGCAACATGATGAAACAGGGAGGAAGGAGCAGGCCATCTATTATTTAGCAAGAAATTCACTCCATACGAGGCCTGGCATTTTCTGTTAGAGTGCACCTATTGTGCTTTGACTTGGGTATATATGAAGTTGAGGCACTATTTCTATTCCTATATTACATATCTCATATCAATGGGTCTGCTGAAGTACATCTTTCAAAAGCCTATGCCCACTGGCAAGCTAGCCAAGTGGCAGATCCTGTTAAGTGAATTCAACATTGTCTACATAACCTAGAAGGTAATCAAAGGACAGGCATTGACAGATAATCTTGCTGAAAATCCCGTGGATAGAGAATATGAACTCTTAACGACGTATTTTCTTGATGAAGAGGTATCTTTCTTTGGAGAAGATATTGCAGGATCCTATGAAGGTTAGAGTATGTTTTTTGATGGAGAATCAAACTTCAAATGAGTTGGCATAGGAGCAGTCCTAGTATCAGAAACTGGCCAGCATTATCCCGTGCACCAACAATATAGCCGAGTACGAGGCTTGCATCTTAGGGCTCAAGATGTCCATTCACATGATCATTCAATAATTTCTAGTAATTGGGGATTCAGACTTGCTTATACATCAGGTCCAAAAAGAATGGATGATCAGGAACTCTATGATACTTCCTTACTTGTATCACATATAGGAATTGAGAAAGAGGTTCACAAAGACAAAGTTTCGGCATGTTCCCAGAGCTCAAAATGAGTTTTCCGATGTATTGGCCACCCAATCGTCCATAATACAGCACCCAAACAAGAATTTCATTGATCCTATCCCTATAAAGATCTATGATTGGCCAGCTTACTGTGCTCATGTCGAGGAAGAAGCAGATGGAAAATATTGGTTTCATCATATCAAGGTATTCATGGCAAAAGGAGAATACCCAAAGCTGGCAAATCCCATTCAGAAGCGCACACTTCGGAGGTTATCTAACAATTGCTTTCAAAGTGGAGGTATCCTATATAGGAGGACTACATATTTGGGATTGCTAAGATGTGTCGATGTAAGGGAAGCATCTAAGCTGCTAGAAGAAATTCACGTTCGGACCTGTGGTCTACATATGAACGGTTTTATCTTAGCTAATAAAGTACTCCGAGCAGGTTATTTCTGGATGACTATGGAACGGACTGCATCCAGTACATCCAAAATTTCCATCGCTATCAGATACATGCAGACATGATAAAGTAGCCTTTGAACGAGCTCAATGCAACAAGCTTACTATGGTCGTTCGCCACTTGGGAAATGGATCTTATGAGACCAATCGAGCCCCCTGGTTCCAACAGGTACAGGTTTATCTTAGTGGCAATTAATTATTTCACCAAACGGGTTGAAGCAGCATCTTACAAGGTAGTGACTAAGAGAGTCTTGGCAGATTTTGTCCGCGATCCTATTGTTTGTCGATTGGGAATTCTAGAAAATATCACCACTGATAATGGTTCTAATCTCAACAGTGACCTGATGAAGACCATGTGTAAAACCTTCAAAATCAAACACAAGAATTCTACAGCTTACAAAGCTTAGATGAATGCAGCCGTAGAAGCCACCAATAAGAATATCAAGAAGATACTGAGCAAAATGATAGAAAAGCATAAGTAGTGGCATGAGAAGTTACCATTTGCTTTATTCGGGTACCGTACCACAGTCCGCACATTGACTGGGGTAACCCCCTACATGCTGGTTTATTGTACAGAAACGGTCATTCCCGCTGAGGTAGAAATTTCTTCCTTAAGGATCATACAAGAAGCTGAGCTCGACAACTCAGAATGGATGAGAAGTCATTATGAGCAGGTGGCTCTTATAGATGAAAAGAGAATGAATGCAGTTTACCACTGTCAACTTTATTAGAACATAATAGCCAGATTCTTCAATAAAAGAGTCAGGCCAAGATGATTCACACCTGGACAACTGGTGTTAAAGAAAATCTTCCCATACCAATATGAAGCCAAAGGAAAATTCTCTCCCAACTAGCAATGTCCTTATATGGTTCACCGGGTTCTAATAGGAAGAGCCCTCATACTCGCAGAAATGGACGGAGAGGTTTGCCCAAAATCAATCAATTCAGATGCAATCAAGCGATACTATGTGTAGCATTTATTATTTCCTTATATGATGTATCTAAACTACGTCTGACCTGATTCCCGTTTAAGAGGAGATATGTAGGCAGCCTTATGGGTTTAGTCACAATTCAATAAAATTTTCATTTCCCCCCACTATTGAAAACTGGGGAAGAATTTTAAGGAGGGGCCTCAAACTTGCGAAGCTGATTTCAGCAAGTTATCACACACAGCCTTCAGAAGTAGCGACACGGTAAACTGGGGCATACTTTTGAGGAGGACCCTCAAAATTGCAAGTCAAGAGAGGTTGCAATGTCTTGAACCGCGTCGCAGTCATCGGTTCATCTGAAGAAAACTATTTTCGGTTATATATTTATGTCATGTTGTTCACTAAATCATGCATGACTAATATCGAAATCGCTTTGTTTAGCAATGTTACCCAGGAAAACATACAGTATCACCAAAGTAGAGTCGAGCGAGCCAAGAGAGGGAATACGATCTAACCCTCCCCCTTTACAAAATTCATGGTTTTTATTTGCATGCAGATACCCGAGTAGTAAACTACCGAATACATTTATACACCAATACTTTTCAACAGTATGACTCTCAGAACCGTCACTTATCTACAATCGAAAGACATGCGCAATGTCCCCAGCAGCTGCAAGTAATCAGCTATCAACTAAGAAATCTTATTCTTACTCGCCTTTCATCTCTTTCATTGCATAAGGATACCATTCTGCCTTCCAAGACTAAGCTTTGTCTCCATATGCATTTCCTGCATTGTATAAGGCTACCATTATGTCTTCCGAGACTAATCTCTGTCTCCATCTATATTAGATAAGGCTACCATTCTACCTTCCGAGACTAAGCTATATCTCTATCAGCATTTTCTGCATTGCATAACGTTACCATTCTGCCTCCCGAGCCTAAGCTATATCTCCATCTGCATTTCCTTCACTGCATAAGGATTTCATTCTGCCTTCCTAAACTAAGCTCCATCTCCATTATCATTTCCTGAATTGCATAAGGCTACCAATTTGCCTCCCGAGACTAAGCTCTGTCTCCATCTGAATTTCCTGCGTTTCATAAGGCTACCATTCTGTCTTCCGAGACTAAGCTCTGTCTCCATCTGTATTTCAATCACTGCATAAGGCTACCATTCTGCCTTTCAAGACTAAGCTCTATCTCCACCTTGCATGGATGAAATATCGACACCCTTTATCTTTACATCCTGCATTGGCTAAAATATCGCCATTTATTTACCTTGCATTCGGCTGAAAGATCACCACCCTTATTCACATCTTGCATTGTCTAAAATATCACCACCTTTATTTACATATTGCATGGCTGAAATATCGCTACTTCACTTGCATGGCTGAAATATTGCCACTTCATTTTGCATGGATGAAATATCGCCACTTCATCTTTCACCGGCTGAGATATCGCCACTTCATCTTGCATCGGCTAAAATATTGCCACTTTATTTACCTCTTGCATTGGCTGAAAGATCGCCACTTCGTCTACTGCATTTCATCAACTGAAATATCGCCACTTTTATTCACATCTACATCATCTGAAATATTGCCACTTATTTACCTTGCATTGGCTGAAAGATCGTCGCTTATTGCATTGCATGGGCTGAAAGATCGCCACCTCTTGCATCTCATGTGCTGAAAGATCGCCAAATTGTCCAACGGAGTCATTATTGGAGGCACCATTTTCATAGCCCGAGAATGCCATGCCATAGCCTGAGGACGCCACTTTATCTCTTGCATATCATTATTCAAAGGCATCATGATTCGGAGGCATCATTCGCATAGCCCGAGAACATCATTTCATAGCCTGCAAATTCTTTATTATACACTTCATAGCCCAGGTGGTCTGAGGATGTCATCCTAACCGTCCAAAGATAGCATGGGAACTTGCATCATGTTTAAATTTTGCACCATATATATTTGTATTGTTCATTTGCAAGTAAACTGTCTATCAACGGTCGTTTCAGCGGGAGCGATCCCCCTCCAGTTCCCGCAGCCCTGTTATGCCTTAACTATCCTGACCTGAATACCGCTCCCATTCATGGGAAGCCTCCATCTGCATATTTCGCTGATAGATCCGATATGTAGGCAGCTCAAGAACCAGAACACGGTCAAACTCTTCAAACCATTTGTTCGGTAATATTTGCAATCATGTCTTTACCCGACAACTCTTTCATTCTTCCCGGGTAAAGAGGAGCAATTGTTGATACCTAATTTTTTCATGTATATTTTCGTATATGCAAAATATTTTTAATATAATATATATATGTATGTATATATATATATAAGCATGCCCAAGGGTTTTAGTATTTTTCTCAACTTTTAAAAGAATTTTAAAATCTATCTTTTGTCCATTTAAGCAATAAAGTCAATAATTATTCTCAAAATCATCCATTTTGGTGAAATATTTATTTTATTCCCTCATTTATACTAAAATATAGATAAAGTACTTTACAAATTCATTTGCCATTTTAAAAGCTAAAGTGCACATAATTGTAATTTTATCATATTTTAAGATTAATAGCATTTTTATAATTTTGAAATTGGTTAAGCTATTTGTTTTAATTTATTTGCCATTTTAAAAGCTAAAGTGCACATAATAGCATTTTTATAATTTTATTTTAATAGAATTTTCATATTTTTAGATTAAGCTATTCGAGGTTTTTGTCTGGTTGTTTTCTTCAATCTATGTTATATGTTCTGTTGGAGTTTTAAAACGTTTTCCAAAATCTTTTCTTTCAAAATTTGTTTCTTTTTGATTTAGTGTTTCTGAAATTTTTGAAATGTTTCTCCGACTTTTATTTTTCTTTTCTTTGTATGTATCTGTCTATGCTATGTTTTTATTTTCTCTTTTCTGCATCACATGTCCTTCTCTTGTGTTCTTATATCGCCTTATTATGCATATTCTTGTATTGTGCTCCGTTCTTCCTTCTACTAGTTTCTATATCATGCTTTCACATGTTTATCTTATGTGTTCGTTTACCCCTGTGTTTCTTTACCGAATATTCTACTAAGCTCTTAGTTCTTTATTTTTGCCTTCTTCTGGACTTTGTTTGAGTTCTTTCTAGACTTGTTTCATCTACTGTTTCCTTAAGTATAATACCTCTTTGTTCTCTGAACTTGTTTAAGTTCCAAGCTTTCTTAAAACATGTTCTTTATGCTTCAAATCATCTTTTACAATATGTTTGTTTCGAACCTACTATTTTACCTGTTTTTTTTCTCATGAGTCTCAGAAAGAGACCTCTGAGTATGTTTCAGTTATATGTCTTTTCGTCTCTGCATCTGATTCGAGTTGAAAACCCTAGGATTTGGGGTTTTTTGGCGAGCTTGATTTGTGTTGGGACTAGTGTTCTATTGTGGAACCTTGGATTCTCTCAAACTAAGTCTGAGCCTATGTACTGAATCTAAGCCTCTTTGTTCATGACTCTGAACTTTTCTATACTAGATTCTTTCTAATTAGCTTGACATTTCTTTCTTGTTTGACATGTCTGTATGCTTTATGTATAAAGAATTCTTCTTTCAAAAAAGGTTTTGCGAATTTTTGATTGATTCAGAATTCCATTTAATAAGGCTCGATTGATTGTTACTGATTTTATTTAATTAAACATTTCCTCTCCTTTTCTAGTTAGACCCATTCATACCAAAACGCAATTTCTGATTTTACTGGCTGTTGATTGATTGCCTTTCCTTATTTGCACAAACCGTGTTTCTATCAAACAATTTCCTCAAATAGTTTCTGTGTATTTGCCTTTCTCGTACAACTTTGAAAAAAGATTTCGATCAAATTCTTTCCGTATTTATTCTGCCCATTTCAAATCAGAATCCCTTAATTAATGGGATACCTTATGTAATTGATTTCAAAACTCTTTTTTACATTTTTATTACTTGCTTTCTGTGCTACAAATAGCATGACCTTTCAGTACTTTAAGGGATCTAGAGTCTAATACTCTAACACTTTTTGAACACTTTCAATTACAATACTCATGCACCCTCACTCTCTCCTGAAATCTTCTGGCTATGTGTTTGCAATTTGACTTTACTACGGCTCTTTTCTCTTTGTTTTCCTGAAACGTATTTGTTCTATTTTCATTTTCAGCCCTACCTCTGAGTGCTTGCTTTACCCGAGAATGCCTAACACCTATTTTCCGGGTTAATAGAATTCCTTACTTGGAATTTCTGGTTTTGTAGATTTTTAAATAAAGTCATTTTTCCTCAATTCGAATTTTAAAAATAAATTTGTGACTTGGGACACCATAAATCATTCTAAGTAGCGACTCTGAATTAAATAAATAATTCCATTTCTATTATGTCACTTTAGTTGGAAAAACTCCATTATGTACTCCTTCTGGGTAGAAAAAGGAGGTGTGACAGGTCTAGCGACTCTGCTGGGGATAAGAACCAGAACTTCTTGGTTCAGGATTCGGGAATTCTAGCTTAGAATAACAATTATAGTTGGCTTTTATTTATTATCTGATTTTTATATGTTTGAGCCTAATGTGCTAAATGTCGCATTTTACCGTTTTGATATTGCAAAGCAGTGAACCTTTTGTATTCCCGCTACACTACCCCATAGGCTCGAGCTGTCTGCTCAGGTAAGCCAGGTATAGAACAATACACCAAGGTTTTTAAACCTAGAATAATGTAACCTCATGTTGGATCCCTAGTAGGTACGTTTGTTTGCATCACGTGCATCTGACTTGGGGACTCAACACAGGGACCGGGCCCTTCTAGAACATGTGTACCCACAGTGAAAGACCATCCTGATGCATCTTACATGCTACTTACGTATCTGTTTGTTTCGAATTGAATGTTGACCAACATCTAGAATAGGGAAAGAGAAAAGAAATAAAAAAAAACAAAAGTGAGGTAGGTATTTAAAATTCTGAAACTCTGTCGATATTCTGGAAAAAAAAAAAAGGAAGGTTCTTTCAAAATGAGCCAAAATTTTCAAGTGCATTGTTTCCCATGTTCCGTCAAAACTGACTAAATTATGCGGGTCTAACTCTTACCGGATGTGCGTTACATAGGCAAACCTAATAAGTTCCGACCCCAATTTTTAAAAGTTTAAAACTATTTTCCTTTAGTTCCTTCTTTAGAAATCCTTCCTTAGAAAATTCAAAAAAAAAAGAAGTTTTCTTTTAAACTCAAAAAAAAAGTAGTTTCCTTCTTTTGGAAGTCTTTCATTTTGAAGCATTTTTTCTAAAAAATCCAAAAAAAAGTCAAAAAACTTCAAAAATATTCTTTTATTTTCTAAAAGTCTTTCTTTTGTAACTGTCCAAAAAAATTCAGAAATAAAAGTCCAAAATATTTGCGCCTTTCTTTAAAAGTACTTTCGTAAATTAAAAAGAGATAAAAAAAAAGAAGAAAAAAACAAAAACCCGAAATATTTTTTTAAAAGTGCTTCTTTCGAAAATTCCCCAATCAAATTAAAACTCAAAAAATAAAAATATTTTTTTCTACCTTTTAAAGAAGTTTTTTCCCAAAAATTCAAAAAAAACAATTAGAAAAAGAAAAAGAAAAAATGCTTTTCCTTATCTAAAAGTTATTCTTTAAAAAAAATATTGACGCCCAATAATATTTCGTTTTTCTTTAGAAGTACTTTTGTAAATTGAAAAACAAAAAAACTCAGAAATCCAATGTATTTTCATAAAAACCCCTCTTTCGAAAATTAAGAGGCAACATTTAATTCAAAAAAAAATTCTTCCTTGTTTAAAAAAGAGAATACAAATGAAAATTCCAAAAAACTCTTTTTTACTTTTGAAATTCTCAAAGTGTAAATCAAAAGAAAAGGAATTTTTAGAAGTTTTTCTTTCAAAAAAAATTATCAAAATCATAAACACAAGAAAAACATATTTCCTTTCTTTTAAAACATTTCTTTCGAGGAAAAAAAATAAAAAATTCAAAAAAAAATGCTTTTGTATTTTTAAAAGCTTTCATGGTCTGAGTTCTATAAATAGTAAAAAAAATAGTTAGTTTATCTACTCCATTCTCGATCTTTTCGAACTACGCAAGATCGAATTCATGCAGTCTCACGAAACGCAGGTAATTCCTATGGGATTCGATCATAGTCATAAAACTAATTGAGTGAAAATAAACTGAAAAAGAAAAAGAAGGAAAAGTTGAGTGAAAACGAAAAAAAGAGTAACAAAAACAAAAAGAGAAAAGGAGAGTGCAAAAAAAAGAGGGATGAAAAAAAAAATGAAAAAAAAATCAAAAGTGATTAAAGAGAGGCAGAAAAAAGAGAGGTACAAACAGAAAAGGATCGTTAAGGCCGGGATGAAACATGCAACCGTTCAAACATATAGTAAAAGCGTTTAACTTTTAGGTGCATTGCCCAACGTGTGATTTCCTATATGTTAAATATCTACAAACTAACAAGGTTATGGTGGGAGCAAATTAGCCAGGTTCCATTCAGGCGGTTGGTTTTATTGGTATGCAGTGATGAACATGCACCCTTGCATGCGGCCACACTATTATACACAAAGTCAAGCTCCCCTCCCAAAAATATCCACCCTTACCAAGCTCCATATAATCCTCAATCAAATGTTCCCAAGTACAATCCTCAGCCAAGAGAGCCTTTCAAAGGGAATTTGTTCACTCCTACCGATGAATCATACTCGGGCTTGTTCGAAAAGTAAGTCAGACGAGGTCTGCTACAGCCAATGGACCCAAATCGTCCAAAACTCGAGTCCCCCTTGCACCGAGCTGATGCTAGATGTGAATACCACTCTAAAGCAATAGGACATTGTACAGAGGACTTTTGGGCCCTCAAAAAAGGCAGTTAAAGATTTGGTTGAAGCTGAAAGAATCGTTCTCCGGGACGATGAGGCTCCTAATATGATGAATAATCCTCTGCCCACTCTAAAAAATAGGCCAGTAGATGTAATGATTTGTGAAGATTAAGTATCTGATCCAGCACTGAAGGTCATTGCAGCTATTGCCGAGACAGAAGAAAAGCCAAAAAACTGCCACCAGGCATGAAAGTTTCCCATCAGACGAGAGTCTTAGTAGCCAGTCATGCTATCATTTCTATATCTGAATTATCTTAGGGTGTGATCTGGATGTTTTACTTTATTCTCTTACTTTCCCATATAAACCCTTCTATCTTCAGAAATTGAAAAAAGAATCAAAAAATCAAAAATCAAATGAAATTAATATTTTATTGTGCAGGAATGATCTCTTTTCTTAATCTTGTCATTTTTCTTATTCTTTTTACGTTCTATTAGATGCATATATCAATAACATGACTTTCTTGGGGACTTCATGCCCAAATCCTAAAATGCTGTCAGACTTCGAAACAATGAATCAAAAATGTTAATTTGTATGAGTCTACCAAACAATGGAGTACATCGTCCTCTGAAAGATTCCGCTGAGAATGATAATATAACAGTATGTAAAATAAGTTAAAGGATTTCTACGTGAAAAAATCTCACTCAAGGGGATCAAAAAACCACAACCTACACCTATAGGCTTTTAAATTCACTAACTTGTAAAGAACTTATTACAAGCCACTTTGCAATGACTCAATTACAAAGTATTTACTCAACTAACTTATGCTGCTCTTACCACAAGCCGCTTTGTGACTTCCTAGTTACAAAGGCTTTTACTAACTTGTGATGCTCTCACCACAAGCCACTTTGTAATTCTACAATTACAAAGATTTTTGCTTATGACTAAATCTAGTCACAACATAAACTCGGGATTTTATGGATTTACATGAGAATTCCTAATCAAATGCTTCTAGCTAAGTAGGTTAGGCGATAAAATAAGTACAATAAAAAGTTACAACTCAACTGGGACAACAACAAGCTATCTTTCAGGAACTGATTCATAGTTGCGTTCAACTTTGTTCTTCAAGCTTGTGAGGATTGATTTCTCTATTTTTGGCAAGAAGCTTGAATAAGAAAGTGAAACCTTAAAGTGATGTTTTGTATAAACTCATTGTAGGTATACTTTGATCGCATCACTTGAAATGACTTGAGCACTCTATTTGGTTAGAGAATGAGTAGGCGCTAGAGACAGTGCAGTGTGTCAGAAACAATGCCATCACTCACTTCATTTCCAGCTGTGACCAATTGACTTGTACTGTGATTAGGGAACCACAAGGGTATCACAACCTTGTTTGGGTTCCTAGCTCCTGAAGCTTGTAGCCGTTCACCTTTAGCTAGAATTTGTTAAGCTTGCAATATAGTCCGAGTAGGTCGGGTTCCACATCGAGTTCTTAATATTAAGTTTGTTAGATCTTCAAAACACAAGGTAAGAACATTTAAAACCTATCAAAGAATTAGACTGCAATGAAGATAAGTTTAAGGAAACAAAATAAAGAGTTGGAGCAACTAAAGAAAATTAGTTCCAAATTGGAAAGATGAATTCATGGTAACAAGGGCACTGCCAAAGAGAGCATTGTACTTGGAAAACATCAAACAAAATATCCTTAAACAACTATCAATGCAAATGCAGCAAAAATGTACAATGTTGGATCCTCTATATAACATAAATGTCCTTCTGCTAGGATGAAGAAGGCTTTTATTCTCACTATCAACACATTATCAACTCTTTGCAGACCCTTTGAGCCTTTTACTTTTCTTTGATTACCCTCTTTGGAAATTGAAAGGGTTATTGGAAA
This sequence comes from Nicotiana benthamiana, assembly GCA_034376525.1. Lineage (NCBI taxonomy): Eukaryota > Viridiplantae > Streptophyta > Magnoliopsida > Solanales > Solanaceae > Nicotiana > Nicotiana benthamiana. The sequence continues at coordinate 55,420,557 of CM067325.1, read as the reverse complement.
AATAAAAATTGACAAAACGAAATGAAAAAAAATAAGAAAAACAAAGATACAAAAAGGAAGAAAAGACAAAAAAAATTAAAACAATGAAAGAAGAAAGAAAAAAGGAAAAGAAAAAGAAAGAGAAAAAACAAAACAAAAAATCAAAAATAAAATTCCCTGAACTACGTTCGACTTGATTCCGAAAGGATACGTATGCAGCCTCTCCCTGGGGTTCAGTCACACCAAAATAAAATCCGAATCACCCCAGAAGTCACACTGGGGTAGATATTGTAATGGTTCGACGTTTATCCTGTCTAAATGGTTACAAAGTTGTAATTTGGTCCAAACTCTTTTTACCCCAAATCATTCTCAAGTCCTTCCGATCAATCGGTGAGAATGTTCAAGGATCAGAGAATATAACTACTTGGATCTGATGAGATCGATATGAAAGAAAAAAAATGAGAGATTCTTATTGGTGAAAACAAACACGGGAACCGTGAGGTGACAGTAAGCAGGGAAACTGAAAATGAGAGAGATTTCTTAGTGAAAACTCACAAAGAGCACTATAAGGCGATAGGAAAAAGAGAAGTGAGAGGGTTAGCTAGTGAAAACCCGCAAAGGGAGCCCCAGATCAAAAAGAGGATACATACAACCACTAAGTACAACAGATTCCTGGCATGGTTTCTCGATTTTAAGGCAAAAGTTGTGATGAATTTCTAAGAGTAGGAAGGTTTACACGGATAAAACATCCAGTCCAAAAGGTATGGCATGTTCATTGAAGTCCACATGCACTCAAGATAAGTCCTTCCTTCCTTTCCCAGAAAGGGATACCTCTTGTTTAAATTCATTGTCCATTCTATTATTTGTTTTGCTTTGACTCCCTTTCGTTCTAACTCTATTCAACGTCTGAGACAAAAAAAAGGATGGCAAGACTGATTTACAGGGTTCTCATTTGATACAAGCTAATATGCAAAATGGCATCCAGCATCATCAGGGGCATCAAGTTGACCTCAATAGGCCATGGCGGCCGAAGCTTCGAAATCAAAACTCTTCGAAGGAGAAAATCAAACAGAAGTGCCTATAAAGGCAAATGAAGTTGAAAAGGTTGAGTACCACGTAGCTATCTCAGGTAAAGTTTGAAAAGCTAAGGAACCCAAATGCTCTGAAATTAAAATTGGAAGAAAAAATCTAAAAATAAAAGGCCTTTTATGAAGGCGAAACAAAATTGGAAAAGTTTAAGTCCCATGCGACTAGCTATTGCAGCAATGTTTGAGGAGCCAAAAGTTCCCCAATTCTTCGAAGTTTAAAAAAAGAATAAAAAGAAAAAGAAGTTAGAAGGGAAAGGCCTACGAAGGCGAAATAAAGTCGAAAAGGTTCAGTTCCATTGACCAACCAATCATGCAAAGTCTAGAAAAAAAAAGAGTTTCTCCAAGGCCTAAAATGAAATTGATCCTCAGGGAACAAGTAATTGTAGTTGAGATCTTCATCAAAGAAACCGGGTAGAGATCAAGTGATTGAAACGCTCAAAGCCACAAAACCAACAACCATTTCGAACTAACAAAATGTTCTTTGTTTGAAAGTAGGAAACAGGTGCAATCCAAAGCAACCTTCCAAGAAACAGGTGCGACCAAAAGAAATTGCACAAGGTTTAGAAACAACTTTGCAGCAATAATCACTCCAAAAGAGAGGTCTCCTCCAAATTCTTTCCTAAATTTTACTCATTCTCTTAAATAAAATTTAAAATATTTAATGGAATTAAAAGGAGAAGAAGAAAAATCCAAAATCATGGCAGCAAAGGGTCTCCAATCTCTAGCTAGATTTTTCCAACATAGGGTCTCACTCCCTAGTCACTGCCAACATAACCTAGTGGACATTTCCAACATAGGGTCCCACTCCCTAGTTGGTCCCTGACATAACCCGTGGACCTTTCTGGCATAACCTGAGGACCTTTCTAGCATAATTCGATGATCTTTCCCGGCATAATCTGAGGACATTTCTGGCATAAACCGATGACCTTCCCCGGCATAACACGAGGACCTTTTTGGCATAGTCCGATGAACTTCCCTAGCATAACCTGAGGACCTTTCCAGCATAACCCGATGACTTTTCCACCATAACCCGAGGACCCTTTCCAGCATAAACCAATGACTTTCCCAACATAACTCGAGGACCATTTCCGATATAACCCGGTGACTTTCCCAGCATAACTCGAGGAACTTTCCAGTATAATCTGATGACTTTCTAAACATAACCCGATGAGTTTCCCCATCATAACTCGAGGACCTTTCCAGCATAACCCGATGACTTCTCCAGCATAACCCGAGGACCTTTTCAGCATAATCTGATGACCTTCCTCGGCATAACTCGAGGACCTTTCCGTCATAACCCTAGGAACTTTTCGGCGTAACCCGAGGACCTTTTCCTATATGACCCGAAGACCTTCCCGGCATAACTCGATGACCTTTTCGGCATAACCCAGTGATTTTTCCAGCATAACCTTGTAATCTTTCCAACTGAGGGCCTCCACTCCCTAATTTCTTTTTCATAGGATACAGATACACAATCCTGATTTTATTGCTTTCAATTAAGAAATAGCTTAGACTTTGTTGCAATCACTCAAGAAAGTTTTCTAATAAAATCTGGGGTATAAAATAACGTTTGTTTACTTGTTGTGGTAATTTAACAGATTTCTACCATAAGGCACGAGGTTTGAGAAGACCAAAAGTAGAAGTCTCTATCCAAATAAAAGCAAAGAAAAACAAGAAAAGAAGTTGAAAATGCGGACCGCTCAAGATATGATTAAAGCCAAATTTTTTGCAAGTCTCGCCTTGATTCGAAAAGTTAAAGAAGAATAAACCAACATTTGCAGCTAACGAGCATCAAGATTCATACCAGAGTCTGCAGAAAGAACCAGCCAAGATACAACATCAAGCTTTAAAAGATTTATAGATAGGAATCTTGTAACTCATAGTTGATAGGCTTAGCTAGTTTAGCTTTTCATCTTTCATTTTGGTGTAATAAGGAACTCAGCAAGCAGAAACAGTAGCAACAACAGTGAAATCACAATTTTTCAGTAGTCTCAGCTACCAAAACTTTTACGCTGACCTAATTCCTTTCTAGCCAATGATATGTAGGCAACCTCCGAAGCAAGGTTCGATCAGAATTTTTCCATAAAATGCTTCTCATGGAGTTTCAAACAGGAAAATATAGCTCGTAGTTGCTTTTTTTATCTTTGTCCGAAAACTCTTCGTGTGTACAAGCAAAGAGGGGCAACTTTGAGCATGTGATTTTTGCCCTATGTGAAATACTCCTACAAAAAATAAAGAAAATAGATTTTTCCAAACTATTTTCAATTTTATAAGAATTTTGTAGGATTTTATATTAAATATATATATTTTTTTGCTCGTATAATTTTGTTAAAATCATGAAAAAATATAAAAAATGCCATGTATTGCTTTTTTATTTTATTTTCATATTTTAGGATTAATTAGTTATAATTTCTTTATTAAGGTGAAAATCACAAAAAATTTCATTCATTTACAGTTTTAGCTTTAAAATATTATAATAGTATTTTTTCTCTGTGTTCATTTATGATTAAATAATTTTTATAAATATTATAATAGATAATTAGTTTAATTTATTATTTAGATTAATTTAGGAATTTGATTTAGAATTTTAATTAAATAAAAGAAAAAGAAAACAAAGAAAAAGTAAAATAAGATAAAGAATTTGGAAAAGAACTAATTTGGTTTTGAAGTTGGGCCAATTTTTAATACACAAACTCCAGCCCAATTAATTTTTTGAAATCTCATTCAAACCAAGCCCAACCCCACAAGACCGGTCCAACAACACTTGTCAAAAAAATGACCCCGTTTCACACGTTCTTTCATCATAGTCATTGGATCATTTCATCCAACGGCTCGCAACTTAGTCCCATTTCTACATAAAATGTCCGAAAAACCACAGACCCCCCCCCCCCCCATACAACCCTCCATTTTCATCGCTCTCGTCTAAATGAACTAAACCCTAGCCACCCTAGGACTACCACAACGGCTTTGCCTATCTCCGCCTCCCAAAATTCTCCCCACAACGGGAGAGCTTCATCAAATCGCTCCAAATTAACACCATGTGATCCTGAGCCCTTCCCAACACCATCCTTATATTATCTTCCCCAAATTCCCAACCTAAATTCACCAATTTTAGATCTGAAAATCAAATCCAAACCCTAATCGACCAAAGCACCCCAAAATCACAATCCGAACTCCTCACACCCCTCTGGACCCTAAACTACAGTCAATTTCCCAAAACCCCTGCTATGGTTTCATTAATTTTGGATCCAATTTATGGAGATTCATTTTGGATTTTGATTTAGGCATGCAAGTTTGTTCTTTTGGACCCATGATTTACATCAGCCGGTTGCTCTAGATAAGAGCAATCGTTTGATGTTAAGTGCATTTCTTCCCCTTATCAAAATTGTTCCGGTTTCGTATTTGTATCCGAAGAGCATAGGTGGTATTTCTTTTTCCTTCTTTTGTTATTCTTATTTTCTTCTTTGTTTGATTTGCATGATTCAGGGTTTTTAGTGCTCAGGTATTAGGTGTTTGTTCATTTTGCTTATATTAGTATAAGTTAGCATGTTTTAGCAGTTTCACTACATGACGTTGTTGTTGATTCCATCATAATTGATTCATGTTAGGGTTAGTTTAATTTAAGTTTTCTGTTGTAGCATTCATTTGCATTTTATTTTTCTTAATTATTATTTAGGTTAATTGCTGGCCCAGTCCCTGTTTACTTGATTTGTACATCATTAGGAACTTGTAAAGGTCTAATTGAACTAAAAGAAACTTAGGATGATTTTCAGGAAAAATATCTAGCAAGAGGAAGGTTCTAGAAGTATATAGCTGTCCAAAATTAGTTTTAAAAGATACCGAAAAATGGACAACTGGACATTAGTATCTTTCACAGCACTTGTGCCGTTTAAAGAATTTAGGGTAGAATATCTCTTAGATGTTATTTTTGGATATACACTATAAAAAAAAAAGCCATTCACTCATTTTCTCACGCACATCAGATTTAGAGAACCCTAAAAATACATTCTCAAAGTTTCAATTATTGTTGACTTAGGAGTTGATTCTTTTTTCTTCTTATTTAGCAAAAAAACTTAAAGAATTGCTGTGAGATTTTCTATTTTTTCACAAGTCAAAAATAGATTGAATGTAAAACTGGTGTTTGTTGTTGTATATTGCTAACTGTTTAGCTGAAGGCTTTTGTTGATTTCTATTGTTCCTCAAAGATTTTCTCATTTTACGCTTTGTTGTACCTAGGTACTTTTGGAACCTTTGGATAACAAAGATGCAGTTATAAATTTTTGGTGTCGAAATTGATGTCCAAAAATGTTAAATTTCTGTTCTTTTTCAGCCCATGATCTCTTATGTCTTTCTTAGCTATACAGTTTTCTTTCCCATTGTTTAAGTATTCTGGACCTGTTGTTTTAGTCTATGGTTAGTTGTAATATCTAGTTCATGGATGTTTAACTTAGTTTGTTGTTAGAGTATGCTAGTCAATATGTTATATATGTTCAAAAGTGAATGGTTTGATTGTTGAAAATACTCATCTCACTATCAGAATTCTAGAATTATTAAAATAGTTATATATTAGGATGATTATCGAGCCATTTAATGCTGATTTCGTATTGCTATTATAAATAGCATGACGGTAAAGTAAGACTCATAGCATGATTTTTTATGTATGCTGATTTTTCGGAGTTTATATAATGTTTATGTATGTTGGTGTTCATTTGATGCAATGCTTGTTTTACCCCAAGGCTGAGGGTTAGCAGGATCTCAACCATGTCAAAAGGCTTCCTTCTTGAAAACATTACGCCTGATATTGTCCCAAATGAGGGAGCCTGGTCGAAATCACCCTTTCTATGGTTTCTGGGTTCCTACTACTTTTGGGACTCAATTTTGAGCCCAATCCATACCGCATGTTGTTGTTCTTCAGATCTGGTACTTCATCAGAATAATTAGTCTTGATTTAGTAGTTAAATAATTTAATTCATAAACTCAAGCAGATGTGTGTACATTTAGCTTTAAATTATCACTAATACCAACACTTTTGAAATGATTGTATATCATAGTTTAAGTTAATTTATGAATTGTTTAAGGTTCAATCTTATTTTTGTTATCACTAAATGCATTATAATGAGTTAAGGTCCATCGTGTTAGGGACTTTGTTGAGGATTCGTGCAAATGCTGGTGTACATAAACTGTTATGATTTAAGCCTTAGCAGGCTTTAACGGCTGAAGCTTGGTTCTTAAAATGATTGGGCCTGGCAATGGCCCAAAGAAGGCTTCAAGGCTAAAATCAGGCCTATTTATTTCCATCCTCATTTGTCTTCATGTTTGGGCAAAATTTCGAGCCCAATTAGCACCAGCTTTTATTTTTCTTTTAATAATTGCTCTTAATAATGCATTGGGCCTACTCTTGGACCAGTTCCTTTCAGATAACTAAAGATTTGCCTTATATTTCTATACCTATTATTAATAGCCTTGTATTGAATTTTAAATTAGATTTAAAAATAAACATACTTAGTTTGCTTTAGTTAAGTATAATCTCTTCCTTGAATAAATTGAGGTGTGTCATTCATAAACAAATCTCATAATCTATGGCCCTCCCATTAGTGCAAAAACCAATGTAGAAAAAAAATAATTTGAATATTTGTAGTTTGCTTTAGGCGCATTTTATAATAAATCATCATGACTATGGGTACGAATCTCATGGCATAGTTACGATACCTAATTCCTTAATTTGGGTGTGCATTTCATGTGACCCGATCATAAAAACTTCGAACAATAATAAAATAAATATGTCGCAAATCACGGGTACATTTCATGTAGCGTGGTTTGCAATGTGCTAAGAAACGGCAAGTGTATGACAACCGTAACTTGTTTAAGAAATAAATTCATAATCACGGAAGGCTGATCTTGCGCAAATGGCCACCTCGAAATTTTATTCTGACTGGTGAGCAAGCACAGCCTGAAAAATCTTCTCAACGAAGTGCTGAAAGGCCGTATTCGCAAAGACGGTCCCTGTTTTAAATTAAATTTAATGTCAGTTCTAATGTTTTGAGAATACTAATCCACCCTAATAAATGTGCAGAATGGGCACGATAATGAACAAAATTCCCTTGGAGTTGACTATGGTGGAATGATCTCGAGGAAGCAGGACAGAAAAGAGTCAACACACACCTGGGAGGTTTCACTAGTTTGTTGAAAATTAACCCCCCTACCCCAGGGGAGACATCATAAAGGCCTTAATAACCTTCTGGGACCTGGCCCACGTCTTCCACTTCTCGTATTTTGAGCTAACCCCAACTTTAGAAGAAGTGACCGGATATATCGGGACCCATACAATCCCTCTGAGACATCAATACTTGGTCGCACCCAGAGCCCTCGGTGCACAAATTTCTGGATGTTTTGAAAATTAGTAGAAAGATCCACAATCCCGACTTATCGTCTGGCTTCTGCACCCTACAATTTATATACCAAATATATGGACACATTGGAGGATTCTACAACCGTGAAAACCTCATTTGTAGCAAGGGTAATCGGCTGAAGTGGTAGGAGCACCGACATATGGATAGCAGGGATCATTAGTACTTTGATGACCCAGGCAAAGAGTACTCTTGCTCCAATGATCGTGTCTGATATCTTCCGAGCCCTTACCATCTGTAAAGCAGGAGGGGATTTCTTTGAATGTTGTAACTTGCTGTTGAAAATCTGGATGATTGAGAATTTATGTCACAAGCCTCGGTTCATGAATTACGGGCTGCCAACAAAAGATTGCATACAAGAAATTGACAACAGGGTGACTGGGTTTAAATTGGCAGAGGGTATCGCAGATTGGGTGTCGCATCTCTGGGTTATTACGCAAATCAAATAGAATAGACATTCGGTTGGCTCTCTATGGACGAAATTGTGTATATGCCCGCCACCGGACCTCATTTCCTTTTGATTGGAATCCGAAGCATCCAGCCCTATGCGTTGTATAGAGAACTTAGGCAATTGGGTAGATTCCAAATGATTCCCAGAGATGAGGATATTAGCTGCCATGTAGTTGAGATAAACCCGAATGGTCAGTTCCCCGAAGCTGTTGTACGCCAAATTTGGAGCGAATGCCAATACTTGACAGTCGATACTCGAGTACCTGACGTATCTAAGGGTGAGATTGCACCAGGGTATGTTACTTGGTACAAGAGGGATATAGAGCCTGGGAGGCCGACAAAAAGACCTCATCTCCAGGAATTTACTGAGACATCACAAGAGCAGTGGGATTGATTAGCAAAAGAAAATGAATACCAAGCTACTATAGGAAGACTGGAAAAGAAAATTCAATAATTGCTATTCGAAAACAGTCTGCAAACCGCAGCCAGAGAGGGAGAAAAGAAGGTATTGGTTAAAGAAAACGAAGCCCTGCGAGCCTAGATTCATAAAATGAAGAAAGCCACAGAAAATCCTTTGAGGAGTACAAAAGATGAAAAGCTCATTGAGAACCTGCGTTGAAAAGCAACTGAATACAGTTTCGACCTGAATAAGGCAGAGGGTGAACTATCTAGAGCTCGGAAACAATTAGTTAAAAGTGCAGAAGAAAGGGCCCGCATACTGGAGCAGTTAAAAGAAGGAAGTGGCAATGTAAGCACTGGTTTAAAATAGAGGTTCATCATAGCTGAAAATAAAATGGTCAAACAAGCCAAGGATTTCAAAGCCGAAAGAGAACATTTCCATGCGATAATAGCGGGGTAGGAAAGAGATTTGAGGCAGTTTCAAAAGCTGAACAAACTTTAGAAGCACGGGCCGAACAAATAGGGCGTCTGCTACAAGAAAAAGGGGTTATTAGGGAGATGGTGCGAGCGATTGCAGAATATAATACCACTAAATGTAATCGTTGCGAGGACATGACAAAATCTATGTTTTTCACCGCTGCTATTACATTTGTCTGTAATATGATAGAAGATCTCCACTACCTCCAGGGAAGTCTAGTGCGCAAACCAGCAGCAAGGCCGGACGATGCCCCAAAAACATTTGAAGCTTTAATGTAATCATAAATTTGTAATTTTCTAGGGAAAAAAAGTCTGTCTGTATGACCTTTCGAGTCTGTAAGGTTATTAATTCCCAGTCTGGTAGTTATTATTCGTTCTATTTTCCATTGTAATCAAAGTTTATATCTCTATCAAAATTAAAATCCCAACCAAAAAAATATTTTGTTATGTACTTAACCTTTTGTTTCCATGAACTACGCTCGGTCTGATTCATGCAAAGTCATGATATGTAGGCAATCTCCATAGGATTAGACCGTATTCTTTAAAAGGGTTTTTTTTAAAATAAAGTTTAGAGAAAAGGAGAGAAGAGGAAATAAGAGGAAAGAAACGAAAGGAAAATGGGAATAAATGTCGGGATGACACATGCGACCATGGAAAGCATATAAAAATCCGTTATCTTCATAGGTGCATCATGCCCAACGTGTGATTTCCTATTTGTTATCTACCCCGAACTAACTACTGAATTCCAGTGTCCCAGTTCAGGTGTTTTAAGAACACTGATTGGTTTGCGGTAAACTTGCTTCACACGGATACTTCACTAGGTCAAAGGGAAATAAAGAGATGTCAACTGAAATGACTCTACCAGCCGTCCCTATTCCAGAGGACAACCCAATTACAGGAGTACCAATCTCTGAATCTGCAGCGGCTGAAGAAAACAGGATCTTGCGGCTCCTAATCATGGAAATGTGAGATGCCTGGATCAATAGGAAAGAACCCCCAACGTTATTCCTGGATTTCCCGAGTTTTTCCAAGGTCAGGGGGTAACTCTACCATCCCTATCAGTCACCCAATTATTCTCCTGGGGAAGCCCACCATATCAACCAATTTTATTGGGGCGCCTTCTGAAACCCATCCTCCAATAATTACATCCAGGCCAGTTCCCAACATCTTTACAGCCCCTCCGTGCACAACTGCCTCACAGTCTGCGGTACCGAGGCCCGTGTTTGACCCCACCGCCTATACATTCCAAACTCCTAATTACCAAAACGAGCCTCCACCGTACCCCACATACAATTACCCTCATCCAGCATATGAACTTACCCATGTGCAAGACAAAACTTCCAAAATGTCCGAACAGGATGAAATCACAAGGAGAATGAAGATTCTTGAGCAAAGCCTGAACAACATGCAAGGACTAAGTGGACAGAAAAGAGTATCTTACTCGGATCTATGCATTTTCTCCCACGTACATCTTCCTTTGGGGTTTAAAATTCCGAAATTCAAAATACGATGGCCACGGTGACCTCCTCGCCATTTGAAAAAGTATTGCAATCAACTACGTGGAGCCGCCGAAAAGGAAGAACTCCTGATGGTGTACTTTAGGGAGAGCTTAGTGGGTATTTCATCCGAATGGTACATAGATCAAGACATTACCTGATGGAACATATGGGATGACCTCGCCCGGGACTTTCTAAGACAATTACAGTACAACATCGACATCGCCCCGGATAGGAATTCCCTAGCCGACTTGAAGAAGAAAAATGCTGAAAACTTCAGAGAATATTCTATTAAATGGCGAGAGCAAGCATCGAGGGTAAAGCCTCCGATGGACGTACAGATATTGTCACTATCTTTCTGCAAGAACTAGAGGCAGATTACTTTCAGAATATGATGTCGGCCATGGGTAAACCTTTTGCGGAGGCAATTAAGATTGGAGAGATGGTAGAGAATGACCTCAAACCAGGGAGGATTCTGAGTCAATCTGCCATAAGAGCCACTTCCCAGGACATACAAGGAGGGGCGAGAGGAATCTCGAGGAATAAGAAAAAAGAGGAAGCATCCATGGTAGCCTCTGGGATGAGGAAACAGCATACACACAGGCATGCATTCTCTAAAAGAGCACCTCAACATTTATACCCTCACAAAGACATGCACTATGTCCCTCAACCTTATGCAATTATGAACGCTCAGCCGTTTATTCGACCTCAACAACAAAACAATAGAAACAAAGCTCCAAGAAATCAACCTCTTCAGAATCATTACAATCCCCGCCCTCAGCAAAATAATTATCGCCCCAGGGAGCCACCCGGGAGACAGAACTTCACTCCAATAGGAGAATCCTATGCTAGCCTGTTCCAAAAGTTGGTCCACATGGGTCTCCTACACCCGGTACCTCCAAACAGACAGAACCCCGAATCACCTTCTTACCAAAAGGGCGTGCATTGTGCTTACCTCTCTGGGGCAGAGGGACATGATACCGAGAATTGCTTGACCTTATAACGAATAGTGGAGGACTTGATATATCAAAAGAAAATAGTACTAAGAGATGAAGAGGTCCCAACTATAACTGATAGCTCGTTAATGTCTAACAATAGCGGGACGGTCATCGGAATGATCTTCGAGGACAAAGAATTTGATCCCGCTCTGAAATACATCATAGCCATCGCCGAGGCAGACAGAAAACCAGAAGTCACCCCAAAAGAGATGGAAGAAAAGTAAATGAATGAAGCAAAATGCCCCGAAGCAGAAAATAAAGCTGAGGTCGACGCTGAGATGACCCCTACCAAGGAAACAATACTCTACATCCCACGAGGACGTAAAGAAAAGCAGCCCACTTTAAGCCCTCCAAAAAGGTTCGATCATAACAAAACCATGTATACGCCCAAGAAAGCCTATGCGGTACGGGGATCGATTAAACCACCATTGTTGAATGAGGTCGTGGTTATCGGTCGCACACCGCAGAATCCCACGACCAACCCTTCAGTCGTCCCTTGGAATTATCATGAAACCATCGTTACATACAAGGTCAAATGAGTCCTCGGAGAATCCCAAAAAGGATGTCACACAAAGAAATTCTCAAACATGGAAGAGGTGAACGCCGCTACCAAACAGCGATTTCCGCCAAAGAGGCCAGTGAATGCTGAGGAGGCAGAGGCTTTCTTCCAGAAAATGAATATGCCGGAGTACGAAGTAGTGGATCAGCTACAAAAATCCCCTGAGCAGATTTCTCTATTGTCACTCTTGATGGAATCTCCCAAACATCAGCAGGTGTTGGCCAAATCTCTGAATGAATCTTATGTACCAGCTGAGACCTCTGTAGAGAAACTAGAGAAGATGGCGGAGAGATTCTTCGCTATTAACCAGGTATCGTTCTATAAGAATGATTTACCACCGAAGGGAGCTGCTAGCTTTGCACCTCACTGTCAAGTGTGAGGGATATTATGTCAAGAGAGTTATGGTCGATGGAGGTTCTGGAGTAGATATGCCCACTATCTACATTGCAGAATGGAGATCGAGATAGGAAGGATCCGTCCTAACAACGTATGTGTCCGAGCCTTCGATGGAATCACAAGGGATACCATAGGTGAAATTTATTTGGTTCTCACTATTGGCCAAGTCGACTTCAAAGTAACATTCCAGGTGTTGGACATGGAAACCTCCTACAACAACCTCCTAGGAAGGTCGTGTATTCATGCAGCAAGGACAGTACCTTCGACCCTGCACCAAATGCTGAAATTTGAGTATGAAAACCAGGAGATTGTAGTTCATGGAGAGGACGAACAATCGATTTACCGGGACCTCTTTGTTCCCTATCTAGAAGCCAAGGAAGGGAGTGAACACATAATCTATCAGGCTTTTAAAGTCGTAGTAGCCGATCATCATGAAGACGGCAAGCCGCTCCCCTAACCATTCCTGTCAAATGCTTCAATTATAGTAGCGGAGGAAATGATGCGCCAAGGTTTTAAGCCAGGAAAGGGACTCGAAAGCTCCTTACAAGGCATAACCGAGCAGGTCGCCTTACCTGTCGCATAAAATTTCTTTGGACTGGCCTTTCATCCTACCTTAGAAGGCGTCACCCGGGCCAAGAGCAGAAAGTGCCAAGGATGGGCCTTACCATGACCCTACCCACTTGTACAAAACCTTTGTAAAACCAAAGTACAGTGAGGAAGAGGAAGAAGAAACCTTCACGGTAGAAGAAATTGATAAGATATGCGGGGCTTTGAGGGAGTTGCTCTACAAAGTAAACATGGTCGAAACGAGAAAAGGTTCAAGCGCCGCCCATGTGCTTTATATGGGGCCAGATCCCAAACTTCAAAATTGGAAGTCCACACCTTTTCTGGACAGGTGGGAGAAACGGTAGTCCCGCCTTGCTACCTCTTCCCACTTCACGAGTTATTTCAGGGTGTAGCTCTGTTTGTTTTCCTTTTATCACATTAAATCTCAATTGTAAACCCTGTTTTATTTTATAAGTTCAGAGAAATAAAATTAATATTTTGTCATTCAAACCTCTTTGACCTTTTCTGATTTTTATCTTTCTTTATTTCATCTTTTCTTTCAGTCCCAATAATGCGGTTTTAAATAAAACGCCATGCTCGCGGACTTCATGCCACGACCCAAACTTGCTGCCCATCTGTGAAATAATGAACCAAGAACCAGAATATGATGAAGAAGAGGCTTTTAGGGAAATCAACCGAGAGTTGGAACACTTTAAAAACAAAGCTAAGACTAACTTAAATGATACTAACCGGTTAACTTGGTCAATTCCGATGAAATCAAAGAAACTAATATAAGCATCCACATGAATAAAGAAATGCGAGATTCATTGGTTCAACTCCTGTTGGAATTCAATGACATATTTGTGTGGTCCTATGATGACATGCCTTGTTTGAATATGGATTTGGTGGTTCATATGTTGCCTACATACCCCGAATGCCCTCCAGTCCAACAAAAACAAAGAAAGTTCAAGTCTGATGTCAGCGATAAAATCAAAGAGGAGATTACAAAACAACTTGAAGCGGGGGTAATCTGGGTAGTTCGGTACACACATAGCTGGCCAATGTGGTCCCGATGTCGAAGAAGGACGGGAAAACTCGAGTGTGTGTGGATTACATAGATTTGAACAAGGCGAGTCCCAAGGATTACTTCCCTCTGCCCAATATCCACATCCTTATCGATAACTGTGCCAAGCTTGAGATCCAACCCTTCGTAGATTGCTATGCAGGATACCACCAAGTGTTGATGGATTAGGAAGATGCTGAGAAAAACGCCTTTACCACACCTTGGGGAACATATTGTTATAGACTTATGCCTTTTGGATTGAAAAATATCGGGGCAACATACATGAGGGCTATGACCACCATCTTCCACGATATGATGCATCGAGAGATAGAGGTGTATGTCGATGAGGTGATTATCAAACCTAAGACTCAAGGCGATCATGTAAAGGACCTGAGAAAGTTCTTCGAAAGGCTCCGCAAATATGGTTTAAAAATAAATCCAGCAAAATGCGCATTTGGAGTTCGGTCAGGCAAACTTCTGGGGTTCATCTACAGCCGAAGAGGCATCGAATTGGATCCAACCAAGATAAAATCTATTCGGGAGCTGCCCCCGCCAAGGACCAAAAAGGATGTAATGAATCTATTGGGAAGACTGAATTACATCAGCCAATTCATCGCCCACTTGACTTCAGCATGTGAGCCTATATTCAAGCTACTGAAGTAGGATGCAGAAGTTAAGTGGACGGTCGTGTGTCAGGAAGCTTTTGATAGAATCAAAGAATACTTGTCCAATCCACCAGTTTTGGTTCCACCAGAACTAGGAAGGCCATTATTTCTTTATCTAACAGTCTTCGAAGGTTCTTTCGGTTGTATTCTCGGGCAGTATGATGCCATGGGAAATAATGAGCAGGCCATTTATTATCTGAGAAAAAGTTTGCCAATTATGAGGCCAAGTAGACATTGTTAGAAAGAACGTGTTGCGCCTTGACATGCGTAGCTCAGAAGCTAAAGAATTATCTGCAAGCTCATACCACGTACCTCATAGCCATGCTGGATCCACTAAGGTACATATTCCAAAAACCAATGCCCACAGGGCGACTGACCAAATGGCAGATATTGCTCACCGAGTTTGACATTGTTTATGTCACTCGTACGGCGATGAAAGCTCGAGCATTGGAAAATCATCAGGCATAGAGCCCCGTTGATGACGAATATCAGCCTTTAAACACTTACTTCCCTGACGAAGAAGTGAACTCATTGGAAATAGCAGCTGAGGATACCCCCGTCTGGAAAATGTTCTTCGACAGAGCAGCAAACGGAAAGGGCGTCGGGATTGGGGCAATTTTAATCTCACCCACAGGCCAACATTATCTAGCTACAGCTAGACTTCGATTCTTCTGCACCAATAATACAGCCGAATATGAGGCTTGTATTATGGCCATGAACATGGCTATTAACCAAAATGTTGAAGAGTTACTAATCATGGGAGATTCCGATCTGATCATACGACAAGCTCAAGGAGAATGGGAGAGAAGGGACATTAAGCTCCTCCCGTATAGACAACATGTTGAATACATCAGCAAACGGTTCAGTTTGGTACAATTCAGATATATTCCCCGTTGCCACAATAAGTTAGCAGATGCACTCGCAACCTTGGCCTCCATGTTACCATACCCTAGGAACACCTATGTTGATCCTCTACAAATCCAAATTAAAGAAAGGCATGGGTATTGCAATGCATCCGAAGCACATCCCGGCACTCAGCCTTGGTATTACGACATCTTGAGATTCCTGAAAACACAGGAGTACCCTGAGCAAGACACCGGAGAACGAAAGAAAACTATCCGATGGCATGCGATTAATTTCATCTTAAGTGGTGACACTTTATATAAAAGGACTTCAGATCTTAATTTGTTGAGATTTGTGAATGCCGAAGAAACCGGGAAAATTATGCACAAACTACATGTGGGCGTGTGTGGGCCCCATATGAATGGCTATGTACTAGAAAATAAGATACTCCAAGCTGGCGATTATTGGATGACCATGGAAAAAGTCTGACAATGCAGCTAATCTAAACAGTCGGCTGATAGGAGAGATATGTGAACAATTCAAGATAACACATAAAAACTCCACTCCCATGGTGCGGTCAAAGCAGCCATCAAGAATATCAAAAACATCTTGACGAAAATGATACAAAGCTCGAGGCAACGACATGAAAAGCTGCCTTTCGCACTTATGGGATATCGCACCACAGTACGTACATCGGTAGTAGCAACCCCCTATTTGCTAGTCTATGGAACTGAGGCTGTTATACCTACTGAGGTGGAAATCCCTTCGCTCCGAGTGATTGTCGAAGCAGAAATTGAATATAGTGAATGGGTCAAAACCCGTTTGGAGCAGCTGACATTAATTGATGAAAAACAAATGGCCGCGGTATGTTATGAGCAGTTGTACAAACAAAGAATGGCCCGTTCCTACAACAAGAAAGTGAGCCCTAGGAATTTCGAAGTCGAGCAGTTGGTGTTAAGACGGATACTTCCTCATCATCAGAAAGCCAAAGGAAAATTCGCTCCAAACTGGAAAGGCCCGTACATCATCAGAAAGATATTGTCTAAAGGAGCATTGTACCTGGGCGATGTTGAAGGAGATGAGCCCGTGGCAGCGGTAAACGCAGACACAGTAAAGAGGTATTATCTTTGAACCCCCTGCAGCAATAACCCCGGTGGATTGAAACGACAAAGACTTTGCGACATTGCTTTCCCGCTACCCCCACCCTCTTTGTAACCCAGAAATGCATTTTAAAAAAAATAAAAGAAAAAAAAAGAAAAAGAAAAGAAAAGTGCAAAAAGAAAAAGAAACAAGAATACAAACAAAATTAGTTTTGGACAAAACTTCCTGAACTACGCCTGACATGATTCCGAAAGGATACGCAGGCAGTCTCTTACTGAGGTTCAATTATGTCAAAGTAAAACCCCATTCACCCACAAAAATCAAAAGTGGGGTACAAATGTATTGGTTCGGTTACAAATCCGTCCGAATGGTAATAAAGTTATAGATCCCCGGGAAGGAAAAAATACCATTGTTGGGGACCAATCAAATTTGTGAGAGAAAGAAAATGAGAGAGTCTTACTGGTGAAAACCTCCGGGCACCATAAGGTGACGGTGAGCAGAGAAAAACAAAATGAGAGAGTCCGTCTAGCGAAAACTCGCAAAGAGCGCTATCTGGCGACGGGAAAGAGAAATGAGAGAAGCCGATTGGCGAAAACCCGAAAAGGGCGTCGTCGGCCGAAGAGAGGAAATATTGTTGCCCAAGCCTGAATAAGTTCCTTTGCTCTTGGAAAAGTTGAAGTCATAAAGTAGAAATGGATCCGAGGTGGGTATCCAGTCCAAGAAGCATGTCGTTGCCATTTAAGCCAACTTATATGTCCAGATAAGTTTTTACCCTCAAAAGAATATACCTCTCTAAATTCATGCTTCACTCCTTTCCACTTTATTTTTGATGTCCTGACCATTCCTTAAGAGAGGTAGCAGGGCCGGCTTTGCGGGTTTCTCCTACAAGAACTAAGGGAATGCCCGACATCGCCAAATGCGTTTAGCCAATCCCGGTTGATCATGAAGGTCAATGCCTCAAAATCAGGGAAACAAATAAAGGAAATTCAAAGTCAAAGGTCCATGAAGGTGAAACAAAATCAGAGTGTTTTAGGCCAGACAAGATGTCCCGAAGTAAGCCCAGAATAAATATCGGGACAAAACTCACAACCCAAGGCTCGAGAAACAAAGGCCACTCTTAAATGAGGACCCCCTGACCAATCAACAAAGCAAGGATTATAAGTCAAGGGTTTTGCTTTAACACAAAGGAAGTTGAAATCAAGCGTGACAAGGCCGCAAAACCAATCACGGTTCAAACTAACAGTTTGTTTTCTTTCTGAACTACAATAGACGCAGGTGCAACCGAGAAAAGTAGAAGGAACATGGGGAAAAAACATGGCATAGGGACCAAAGTTGATGTTGCATCTATAACAAAGGGAAGTTTTCTTTTCATTTTCCTGCAAACTCGTAAATAAGCATGATAGCACGTGATTCCAATCCCTAGTTTCCCCTTGTGTGGCTTGTGGATTTTCCTAGGCATGACCCGAGGGTTGCATTCCACCCCCTCCAGCATTAATCAGGAAGTTTCCCTCCACATCCCCAGCATAACCTGAGGATTCCCTCCCTAAACTTTCTACTCCACAACATAGTCTAGGAGTTAACGCTCCCCTACCCTTTGCATAACCTAAGGGTTGTTCCTTCCATCCCCCCAACCCCGGAACAATCAAAAAGATCTTGTGGTCCTCCACTGCCTTGCATTCTCCTAGCATAACCTAGGATCTCCTTCCAATCCCGGCATAGACCGTCGATCTCCCTAGCATAACCTAGGATTTTTTCATTCATCCCGGCATAACTCGCGGATTCCCCTGGCATAACCCGGGATCTCGTTTCAATCCCAGCATAACCCGCGGATTCCCCTGGCATAACCCAGGGTCTCTTTCAATCATGGCATAACCCGCGGATATCCCTAGCATAACCTAGGATTTTTTTCATTCATCCCAGCAAAACCTGCGGATTCCCCTGGCATAACCCAGGTTCTCCTTCCAGTCCCGGCATAACCCGTGGATCTCCTTAGCATAACCAAGGATTTTTTCATTCATCCCGACATAGCCCACGGATTCCCCTGGCATAACCCAAGATCTCTTTTCAATCCTGGCATAACCCGTAGATTCCCCTTGCATAACCCAGGGTCTCTTTCAATCCCGCCATAACCCGCGGATCTCCTTAGTACAACCTAGGAACTTTTCATTCATCACGGCATAACCCGTGGATCTCCCTAGCATAACCTAGTAACTTTCCATTCATCGCGTCATAACCCGTGGATCTTCCTAGCATAACATAGGATTTTTCATTCATCCCAGCATAACATGCGGATTCCCCTGGCATAACACAGGATCTACTTCCAGTCCCGGCATAACCTGCGGATCTCCCTAGCATAACCTAGGATTTTTTCATTCATCCCGGCATAACCCGCGGATTTCCATTGGCATAACCCAGGAACTCCTTCCAGTCCCGGTATAACCCATGGATCTCCCTAGCATAACTTAGGATTTTTTCATTCATTCCGGCATAACCCGCGGATCTCCCTAGCATAACCTAGGAATTTTTTCATTCATCACGGCATAACCCGCGGATCTCCCTAGCTAAATGTAGGAATTTTGCATTCATCCCGGCATAACCTGTTGGATCTCCCTAGCATTATCTAGGAATTTTTCATTCAACCCGTAGATCCCCTGGCATAACCCAAGAATTTATTCATAACCCATGACCCTCCTTCCATCCTTAGCAGGAACTTTCCTATCCCGGCATAACCCGCAGATCTTTTCTTTCCATCTCCACAGAGACCTCTTTTCATTCCTATCATAGCATAACCCGTGGATTCTCATCTTATCCCCAGCAGCAACCCTTTCTCCTTCCCAGCATAACCTGGCAATTTTTCCAAGGGATACACAATTCCGATTTTTATTTTTTTCAATAAAGAATAGCATATGTTTGGGCTACAAATAACTCACGAACTTTTCCATTGAAAACTAGGGCAGAAAATTTCGTTCATTTGTTAGTGTTGGTGTTTGAGCAGGTTTCACCTTAAGGCACAAAAATCGGAATGACTGAAAACATGAGTGTCAATTCAGAACGAAAAAAAAGAAAAAGGACAAAAGTATGGAACTTAAAATGATGAAGCAGACAATGACACAGACTGCTCAAAATATAATTGAAATCACAAGCTCCACACGTCCTGCTTTATTTCAAAATTGAAGACTGAGCCAGCAGTTGCTGCTAACGAGCATCAAGATTCAGATTGGAATCTTCCGCAAAAGCTAACCAAGACTCAAGATCAAGCTTCAAGAGACTCATAGATAGGAATCCTGTAACTTGTAGTTGATAAGCTTAGCTAGCTTAGCTTTTGATTTACCTTTGGTATAATAAGGAGCTCAAAAAGCAGAAACAGCAGCCAATCATAGTTTCCCGGTAGTCCCAGCTACCAAAACTTCCAGAACTATACTGACCTATCGCCAAGGATATGTAGGCAACCTTTGAAGCAAGGTTCGGTCAGAAATTTTTCAAAATGCTTCACATGGAGTATTCAATCGGATGGAAATCACTCATATTTGCTCACTTGTCTTTGCACGAAAACTCTTCGTGTTCCCGCGCAAAGAGGGGCAGCTATGAGCATATGATTTTTACCATGTTGAAATGGCTCCTACAGGACTCTCAAAGTTTAGGATTTTCTTTAAATATTTATTTTTGGGATTTTAAATTTAGAATTTAATTACATGCCAGCGTGTTTTTATCAATCCGTAATTTAAAGTCATTTAGGATTTAAGTTCATGTTTTGGCCGAAATAACCGTTAACTAGGGTCATTTTTACAAATAGAAAATACAAAAAAATACGTACAAGTACTATTTTTGGCATTTTTAATTATTATAGGTTTAATTTCAACTTGTTGCATTTTTAGTTTTGTTAATTAGGAATTCTTGTTTTAAATAAAATTAAGAATTAATTAATATAAAAAGAAAGACAAAAAATATATACATATATGCACAGCCACTCAGGCTGGCCACAATTGGGCGAGACCTGAGAGGCCAAAATAACTTGACCCCTTAAAACCCATAAACCCAGCACAAATACCAACCCTCGGTCCAGTCCACACAAAGACCAACCCAAAACAACGACGTCTTAAGAAGGTTCATCACAGCCATTGATCAACTGATCATCCAACGACCATGGAACTTTCACCAAAATAATACATACATGTCCAAACGTGCCTAATACCCTCAGAGACAAAACAATTCCCTTTTCTCGTACATATATTCCGGTGTATCGACCACCCTTGATCACCCTTGACCACCGTTGACCACCCGTCTACCACCTTAACACCGCCGTCGGAAATCGCCTCACGCCGGCGGCCGGTCACCAAACCTCCTCAGATTTACACCATTAAACGATCACAATCCCCTCTTGTCCTTTGTTTGGCTTCCGTCGAACAAGACCCTAGCTTCTCGAATATTCAAAATCAGAGTTGCCGGAACCACCGCCTCCAGTGACCTTGTTCCAAACCTCCCTAGCTTTACACCACATAACCACCAGGACCTCTCATTCCCCGTCCTGCAATCCATCCCCTTCAAACGACCCTTCATCATCTCGAATTTTCGAAATTAGACTGTCGGTACCCCCCATCTCCAGCAACTCAAGTCCAAACCCCTCCAAAATCACACCCCTGAAACAACTCACCCTCCTCTTTCCAACGACGTGTGCTAAACCCTTCGAATCCTCCTAAAACACCTCGAATATGAATTTGAATTTTAACCCTAAAACTCAACCGTGTTAGAATTCGGTCAAGTTCATCTCATAAAGTCCCCATCTACTTCTTTCCCCAACCATGCCACCCACAACCCCCAAATACCATCAACTACCGAGGGAACTCAGATCTGAGACCTCACATGGTCTCAGAATCGCCAATTCCCCGTTTTGATTTCCGGAACTTGTTATCCACAAGGTTGTTGACCTATAAGGTTAAAAAGCCTCTACAGAAGGGGTCAAGAACCAACGAAATGGTCTCAAGTGGATTTGCATGTGTAAAAAAAAGAAGCTAAGTACTCTGTCTTTGCTTGTATGTATTTGCTTCATTCCTGCTAATTGTTAGACGCTTTAATTTCTTATTTGTTTGTCCACAATCTCATCTGAAATAGGTTTAAATAGTCATACGCCTTTGGTTGTCAATAATCTGAAATCTTCTCGTCTTTTGAGTAGTTGTGATATCATACTAATATTAGCCTCCTGATTCAGAAATCCTAAGTAATGTGATTTTCTATGGTTTGTTGACCTCATCTCATGATCTTCATTTGTTTTACTACCTGATACTTCGATTAGTTTGGTAGGTGTTTATGCTACTGAGTGTTTGATTCTCATTTCATAATATCTTTGATCTTCAGTACTTGGGCATATTAGGCTATTCTTTCTTTCTGAATCTTTAATTGATTCCTGATTTTGTTCATGAATTAAGTTTTCAATCCTTGTTTCAAGTTTTTATTGAGTGATTTAATTAGGATTTTCCTATAATTAGTATTAGTTGATTGGTCTTCTATCCTGGTTGATATTGATCCATTGATTTTAATACAAAGATACCTAAATGTTTATGATCCTAAGTTATAATAAATGATAAGCCAATCCATATTAGGACATTTAGTTTATGGATCCAGTGGACCTGTTAATCCAAACCAGACCTTATCTCATAAACCAAACACAATCGACCAGGGTCAAGGAATAATTAAGGTTAAAACTTCAGGATAAAAGTAGGGGTATAAGGGGGATTTGAGCCTTAAAAAGAAGCTGGTAATACCCCCTAGATCATTCTAGTGAAGGACTAAAACACAATTTCTGCCTCAACCTTGAGGCACAAGTCAGGAAATGAAGGATCATTTAGGAGACGCTTAAATCTGAATCAGGGACTAGAAGGAAAAAATAAGGAAAAATTGAAGCCCTAAGGCTCACTATTAAAGAAACCATCTGAACAGTTTGAAGGATGTGGAACCTTTCTTTTGAATTATAGAGAGAAAAATACATATTAGCTATTCCTATATATGTGATAAACGATCAGTGCTGTTTTATTCCTTTGAGATTTTAACTCTCTCAAAAAATCTGCTGAAATCCTGGGTATACTGTTCGATTGGCTGCTATTTTGCTTGGCTAATTAATTGCATTTACTCATAGTCTTCTATTATTTGATGAATTCCAGGTATACTCTTGTCATCCATTGATGTATGAAGCTCAAGTTGAATGCATTCCTAAATTTGAAGATGTGTAAATATGATTTACCTTTCGAATCCTCCGCTGTTTTCCCTCTTCATTAGTTGGAATATACCTAATGATAAGGTGATTACCTTATAGCAGTTAGACATTTGAATCGGTTTACTTTTGTTGTAATAACTGGAAATTTGGGACTACTTTACCTTGTAATATCTGGACATTCGAACTATTAGTGTTAGTATGTATAATTGATAGTACGGTTAGATGGTGGTATGGCTGTTTTAGGTGTTTATTTCCTGTTTTATTTAGAAATAAGGGATTCAGGAAATGTTAGCTTGGCAATTATTTAAAATCCAAACATTGTGCAGTATTTTGATTCATTTAAGTTTCAATACATTAGATATGATTCGTTTCAGATTTATTTAATATGTTGTAATCAGAATCTCAATTAAATTTTGAAGGTCAGATTCATATACTCTGAATGACAAGTTTATAAATCATTTAGTTCAGATTTAAGGTTGAAAAGTTATGTAAAATAATCACTAGTAACTTTCATATGAATGTTGTACATATATTTAATAGTTAGTGTTGTGTATAATTTTAAACCAAAAGAAACATCACCTTGATCTACTCATAACGGACTCCTTCGTCCAAATTAACTTTGGGCCTAGTTGAGAGGCCCAGCAGTGGTCAGATACGATGTGTGTTCCTGGGCTGGCCCAAACTTGAAGCCCAGTGAGTACAATCAGTCATGAATGAGGCTAAGATGCAAGTATTATTTTCCAAAATACACTATCTATACACAAATGATTAGTGCATTTAAACACCAGCAATTGTAGAGAATTTTATATGCCTTAGAATGTCCTTATAAAATGAAGTGGGCCGCGTTAATCCAATCAAATACCATGCGATGGCTCTTTAATTCATTAAAACACTTAGAGAAATAGGAAGTGTTGTTTAGAGAATTTCACGGCCTTCCATGAATTTTGAAGACGTAGTTGCTATAGGCGTGATGCTATTAATAAAATACCTTCCTAAACTAGGGTGCGCATTTATGTGACCCAAATCCTAATCTCAATGAAGTTAGAATATGTCTAAAGTTGTGTGCACATTTATGTGACATGATTCGCGATGTATTTTAATGTCATTGCAAACTTCCTAAAAGATAACTAAAAGCACAAGATCCGAAATGGCTTAAAGCATGAGTGTCAATTCAGAACAAAATAAATGAAAAAGGACAAAAGAATTCAACTTAAAATGATGAAGCGAACAAAGACACAGACTGCTCAAAATATAATTAAAGTCACAAGCTCCACACTTCCCACTTTATTTCAAAATTGAAGACTGAGCCAGCAGTTGCAGCTAACGAGCATCAAGATTCAGATCAGAGTCTGCCGCAAAAATTAACCAAGACTCAAGATCAAGCTTCAAGAGACTCATAGATAGGAATCTTGTAACTTGTAGTTGATAGGCTTAGCTAGCTTAGCTTTTGATTTTCCTTTGGGGTAATAAGGAGCTCAACAAGCAGAAATAGCAGCCAATCACAGTTTCCCGGTAGTCCCAGCTACCAAAACTTCCAGAACTACACTAACCTGATTCCTTTATCACCAAGGATATGTATGCAACCTTTGAAGCAAGGTTCGGTCATAAATTTTTCAAAATACTTCACATGGAGTATTCAATCGGACTGAAATCGCTCATATTTGCTCACTTGCCTTTGCACGAAACTCTTCGTGTTACCGCGCAAAGAGGGACAGATGTGAGCATAGGATTTTTACCCTGTTGAAACGGCTTCTACAGGACTCTCAAAGTTTAGGATTTTCTTTAAATGTTTATTCTTAGGATTTTAATTTTAGAATTTAATTGCATGCCAGCATGTTTTTATCAATGCGTGTTTTAAAGTCATTTAGGATTTAAGTTCATGTTTTGGCCGAAATAATTGTTAATTAGGGTCAGTTTTACAAATAGAAAATACAAAAAAAATATGTACAAGAAGTATTTTTGGCATTTTTAATTATTTTTGGTTTAATTTAAACTTGTTGCATTTTTAGTTGTGTTAATTAGGAATTCTTGTTTTAAATAAAATTAAGAATTAATTAAAATTAAAAAAAAAAGACAAAAAATATATACATATATGAATAGCCACTCAGGATGGCCACAATTGGGCCAGACCTGAGTGGCCCAAATAATTTGACCCCTTAAAACCCACATACCAAGCCCAAATACCAACCCCCGGTCCAGTCCACACAAAGACCAACCCAAAACGACATCGTCTCAAGAATGTTCATTACAGCCATTCATCAGCTGATCATCCAACGACCATGGAAATCCCACCAAAATAATACATATATGTCCAAACGTGCCTAATACCCTCAGAGACCAAACAAGTCCCCTTCCTCGTACATACACTCTGGTGTATAGACCACCCTTGACCACCCCTTCACCACTGTTGACCACTCGTCTACAACCATAACGCTGCCGCCGGAAATCGACTCACGGCGGCGGCCGGTCACCAAACCTCCTTAGATTTACACCACCAAACCACCACAACCCCGTATTTCCCGTCATGTGTTTGGTTTAAGTCGAACAAGACCCTAGCTTCTCGAATATTCAAAATCAAAGTCACCGGAACCACCGCCTCAGGCGACCTTATTCCAAACCTCCCCGTCTTAACACCACAGGACCTCTCCTTCCCCGTCCTGCAATCCATCCCCTTCAAACGACCCCTCATCGTCTCGAATTTTCAAAAGAAGACCGTCGGAGCCCCCCATCTCCGACAACTCAACTCCAAACCCCTCCAAAATCACACCCCTGAAACACCTCACCCTCATCTTTCCAACCATGTGTGTTACACCCTTCGAATCCACCTGAAACACCTCTAATATGAATTTGAAGTTTAACCCTATAACTCAACCCTGTCGGAATTTGGTCAAGTTCTTCTCAGACATTCCCCGTCTACTTCTTTCCCCAACCATGCCACCCACAACCCCCAAATACCATCAACCACTGAGAGAACTCAGGTCTAAGACCTCACAGGGTCTGCGAATCGCCAGTTCCCCGTCTTGAACTCCGGAACTTGGTATCCACAAGATCGTTGCCCTAGAAGGTTAAAAACCTCTAAAGAAGGGGTCAGGAACCAACGAAATGGTCTCAAGTAGATTTGCATGTGTAAAAAAAGAAGCAAATTACTCTGTCTTTGCTTGTATATATTTGCTTCATTCTTGTTAATTGTTAGATGCTTTTATTTCTTGTTTGTTTGTCCACAATCTCATCTGAAATAGGTTTAAATAGTCATATGCCTTTGGTTGTCAATAATCTGAAATCTCTTCGTCTCTTGAGCAGTTGTGATACCATATTAATATTAGCCTTCTAATTCCTAAATCCTAAGTAATGTGATTTCTATGGTTCGTTGACCTTCATCTCATGATATACATTTGTTTTACTACCTTATACTCTGATTAGTTTGGTAGGTGTTTATGCTACTGAGTGTTTGATTCTCATTTCACAAGAATTTTTATCTTCAGCACTTGCACATATTAGGCAATTCTTTCTTGTTGAATCTTTAATTGCTTCCTGATTTTGTTCATTAATTAAGTGTTCAATCTCTGTTTCAAGTTTTTGTTTGAGTGAGTTAATTAGGATTTTCCTATCATGAGTATTAGTTGATTGGTCTTCTTTTCCTGGTTGATATTGATCCATTAGTTTTAATACAAAGATACCTGAATGTTTATGATCCTAAGTTATAATAATTGATAAGCCTATCCATATTAGGAAAAGTGAAGCCCTAAGGCTATACTATAAAAGAAACCATCTGAACATTTTTGAAGGATTTGGAACCTTTCTTTTGAATTCTAGAGAGAAATATACATATTAGTTCTTTGTATATCTGTGATAAACGATAAGTGCTGTTTTTATTCCTTTGAGATTTTAATTCTCTCAAAAAATCTGTTGAAATCTTGGGTATACTATTCGATTGGTTGCTATTTTGCTTGGCTGATTAATTGCATTTACTCATAGGCTTCTATTCTCTGTTGAATTCCAGGTATACTCTTGTCGTCCATTGATGTATGAAGCTCAAGCTGAATGCATTCCTAAATTTGAAGATGTGTACATATGACTTACCTTTCGAATCCTCCCCTGTTTTCCCTCTTATTTAGTTGTAATATACCTAATGATAGGGTAACCTTGTAGCAGTTAGACATTTGAATCGGTTAATTTTTGTAGTAATAACTGGACAGTTGTGACTGATTTACCTTGTAATATCTGGACATTCGAACTATTAGTGTTAGTACGCATAGTTGATAGTACGGTTAGCTAGTGGTATGGCTGTTTTTGGTGTTTATTTCTTGTTTTTTTTAGGAATAAGGGATTCAGGAAATGTTAGCTTGCAATTATTTAAATCAAACATTGTGCAGCATTTTGATTCATTTAAGTTTCAATACATCAGCAATGATTCGTTTCAGATTTATTTAATATGTTGTAATCAGAATCTCAATTGAATTTTGAAGGCGGGATTCGTATGCTCTGACTGACGAGTATATGAATCATTTAGTTCAGATTTAAAGTTGAAAACTGATGTAAATAACTTCCATATGAATTTGTAGATATATTTAATAGTTAGTCTTATGGATAATTTTAAACCAAAAGAAACATCACTGTGATCTACTCATAACGGCCTCTCCGTCCAAATTAACTCTGGGCCTAGTTGAGAGGCCCAGCAGTGGTTAGATACGATGTGTGTTCCTGGGCTGGCCCAAACTTGAAGCCCAGTGTATATAATCAGCCATGAATGAGACTAAGATGCAAGTATTATTTTCCAAAATACACTGTCTATACATAAATGATTAGTGCATTTAAACACCAGTAGTAGTAGAGAATTTTATATGCCTTAGAATGTCCTCATAAAATAAAGTGAGCCGTGATAATCCAATCAAACACCATGCGATGGCTCTTTAATTCATTAAAACACATAGAGAAATAGGAAGTGACGTCTAGCGAATTTCACAGCGTCCATGTATTTTGAAGACGTAGTTGCTATAGGCGCAAAGATATTAATAAAATACCTTCCTAAACTCGGGTGCGCATTTATGTGACCTAAATCCGAATCTCGATGGAGTTAGAATATGTCTAAAGTTGCGTGCGCATTTATGTGACGTGGTTTGAGACATATTTTAATGACATTGCAAACTTCCTAAAAGATAACTGAAAGCGGTTTATAATTTAAAATTTCATTAAAGGTTTAAACATGTATAGAAAATTAGATCTCTAGCCACTTATAATGAGTTTAAGTGACCGTGCTAGAACCACGGGATCCGAGGGTGCCTAACACCTTCCCTCGGGTCAATTGAATTCCTTACTCAGAAATTTCTGATTCGCAGAATCTAATTAGGTAGTCGAGATTTCCTATGACTTGGGACACCAAGCCAAACCTATCCCAAGTGGAGACTCTTGAAATAAATCATTAATCCCATATCGAATATCGTCACTTTAATTCAAAAAACTCCTTTACACATGTCATCTTTCAGGGTAACTAGGTGTAAGCCAAAAAAAGGAGGTGTGACACCACCTGCAGCCCGAGTTCAGCACGAGGGTTCGCAACTTCAGAAGAGGAGCAGCGGAGGCTTGATAGGTACAAAAAGTACAGGTCTCCTACATTGAGTGGTCTAACCTCAGAGGATGCTTAGGGATTTCTTGAGGAGTGCCACTGTATTCCCCGCACTGTGGGCCTAGCAGATTCGAGTAGGGTTCTTCCACAATCTTTTAGCTTCGAGGAGCAACCTCTCAATGGTGGCGAACTTATGAGTTGGACAGTCCAGCTGAGGTAGCTTCCTTTTTTATGGACTCAGTTCTTTGAAATATTTTTGAGAGAGTATGTCCCTTAGAGCTTCAAGAATGTTTGGCACATAGAGTTTGAGCAGCTGCGCCAAGGTACTATAATTGTTTTAGAGTCATTCTGCTTTAGTGATCTAGCTAGACATGCATCAACTTTCGTTTCTACAGTTCGAGATAGGGTCCACTGGTTTATTGAGGTCCTCATTCCCAGCAACAGGACTAGCATGGCCCACAAGCTTGTGATAGACATCTCGTATCAGAAGGTGGTGAGTATTTCTAGGAGAGTTGAGGGCATTCTTTCTTGGGATAGGGAGGAGAGAAAGGCCATGTGGTCTTGAGAGTCAGGCCATTATTTTGGTTCCCGTTCCCCAACTGCACTTCATCATGGTAGAGGTCATGTGAGTCACCCCATTCATTCAGCTCTTCCAAAAGCCAATGGTATTCCAGCTTCTACTAGACATCAGCAACCTTATTATGCACCTCCAATATCTAGTGTGCCTCCAGCACGGGAGGCCATTAGTGGTCAGTCCAGCAAATATGGCCCGAGTCAATCACATCCGCTACATCCTCCTAATCTTGTTTTGAGTGTCACGACACTCAATATATGGTGAAGGATTGTCCCGTATTTATAAGGGGCACACCTACATATACTTCTTAGCCACAACGTTCTCCATCAGGTCATCTGGCTATAATTACAGCACCAGTTGCCACCCTACCTGCTCAGCCAGCCCGAGATGGAGGTTAGGGTTGTAGGGGTAACCCTAGATGGGGAGGTCAGGCCAGATACTATGCCATTCCTACTCGTACTGAGGCTGTTACTTCAGATTCTATCATTACATTTATTGTTCTAGTCAATTGTAGAGATGCATCGGTTCTATTCGATCCAGGCTCCACTTACCCTTATGTGTCTTCTTATTTTTCCCCACATTTGGACGTATCTCAGGATTCTTGAGTTCCCCTATTAATGTGTCAACTCTTGTAGGAGATTCTCTTGTTGTGGACCGTGTGTATCGGTCGTGTTTGATCATCCTTAGTGATTCTTAGAACAGAGCAGATTTATTACTACTCAGCATGGTAGATTTTGATGTTATCTTAGGCATCGACTGGTTGTCGCCCCATTATGTTATTCTTGATTGTCACTCCAAAATAGAAATATTGGTTATGTCGGGTTACCGTGATTAGAGTGGATGGGTACCTTAGATTACACTACTCGCAGGGTTATATCAATTCTTAAAGCTCCGCGAATGGTTGAGAAGGGGTATGATGCGTATCTAGCATACATGAGAGATGTCCGTATTGATACTCCTATAGTTGATTTGGTCCCGGTAGTGAGGGATTTTCCTGACGTGGTTCCAACTGATCTTCCTGGTATGCCACCCGATAGAGATATTGATTTTGGCATTGATCTGTTGCCGGGCACTCAGCCCATCTATATTCTTCCTTAACATATAGCCCCTCCTGAGTTGAAGGAGTTGAAGGAACAATTACAGAAATTGCTTGATAAGGGTTTCATTCGGCCCACTGCACCTTGGGGTGCTCCTGTCTTATTTGTGGAAAAGGGATGGTTCTATGTGCATGTGCATTGATTATTGTCAGTTGAACAAAGCTACAGTGAAGAACCGGTATCCTTTGCCTCGTATTAATGACCTATTTGATCAGTTACAAGGTGCTCGAGTGTTATCCAAGATTGACTTGCGTTCAGGTTATCATCAGTTGAATATTCAGGAGCCAGATATCCTAAACGCTACTTTCAGGACTCGTTATGGTCATTACAAGTTCCTGGTTATGTCAATTGGGTTGACAAATGGCCCAGCAGCTTTTATGCATTTCATGCATAGTTTATATTGGCCTTATCTTGACTCGTTCACCATTATCTTTATTGATGACATTCTATTGTACTCCTAGAGTAGGGAAGATCATGAGCATCACCTAAGGACAGTGCTTCAGCCCTTGATAGAAAAGAAATTATATGTGAAGTTCTCAATATGTGAGTTCTGGTTGGATTTCGTGGCATTCTTGGGTAACGTAGTATCGAGTGAAGGGATCAAGGTGGATCCGAAGAAAGTGGAAGTAGTGCAAAGTCGGCCCAGACCATCCTAAGTCACAGAGATCCGTAGTTTTCTTAGTTTGGCGGGTTATTATCGTCGATTTGTTGAGGGGTTCTTATCTATTGCAACACCTATGACCAGGCTGACCCAGAAGGGTGCTCCGTTCAGGTGGATGGAAAAGTGTGAAGAGAGCTTTCAGAATCTCAAGACTTTGACTACAGCCCCAATACCAGTATTGCCTTCAGGTTCGGGGTTTTATATAGTCTATTATGATGCATTGCGAGTTAGCCTTGGCGCGGTGTTGATGCAGGACCCTAGGGTGATTGCCAATGAGTCCAAATAGTTAAAGGTGCATGAAAAGAACTACCCCATCCACGACCTTGAGTTGGCTGCCATTGTTCATGCCTTGAAAATTTGGAGGCACTATTTGTACGGTGTCTCTTGTGAGATCTACACTGATCAACGGAATTTGCAGCATCTGTTCGAGCAGAAGGATCTTAATTTGCATCAGAGAAGGTGGTTTGAGCTGCTTAAGGATTATGACATAATTATTTTGTACCAATTAGGGAAGGCCAATGCGGTGGTCGATGCCTTGAGTTGTCGGAAAGAGAGTTTGGGGAGTCTAGCCTATCTACTGGTAGTAGAGAGGCCTATGGCGATGGATGTTTAGGCCTTAGCCAGCAGGTTTGTGAGATTGGATAATTTTTAGCCTTGTCGAGTATAGGCTTATGTGGTCTCTCAATATTTTCTCTTTGATCGTATCAGGGAGAGATAGTATAATGACCCACATCTGATGGTCCTTAGGGACACAGTTAACATAGTGATGCTAAGGAGGTTACTATTATGGATGATGGTGCATTTAGGATGTTGGGCATGCTATTTGTGCCAAATGCAAATGGTTTGTGTGATTTGATCACCCTTCATGAGGCTAATAGATTGTGGTACTCTATTCATCCGGGTGCCCCAAAGATGTATCAAGACTTGAGACAACACTATTCATGGTGTAGAATGAAGAAGGACATAATGGAGTATGTTGCTTGGCTAAGTTGCAACCAAGTGAAGTATGAGCACTAATGGTCGGGTGGATTACTTCAGAAGTTAGATATTCCGGAGTGGAAGTGGGAGCGAATCACAATGGATTCCATTGTTGGGTTCCCACAGACTCAGCAAAAATTTGATGCGTTTTGGGTGATTGTAAAAAGACAGACCAAGTTAGATCACTTCATCCCTATGATGACTACCTATTCTTCCGAGTAGCTGGCTTGAGTTTATTTCCGGGAGATTGTCAGACTTCATGGCGTGCCGATATCTATCATTTCGGACCGGCACACGCAGTTTACGTCATGGTTATGGAGAGTCGTACTGCATGAGCTGGGTACTCACGTAGAGTTGAGCACAACATTTTACCCTCAAACGGACGGGAAGTCCGAGCATACTATTCATATTTTTGACAATATTCTTCGTGTGTGCATGATAGAGTTTGGAGGTTATTGGAATCAGTTCTTACCACTTACAAAGTTTTCCTACAACAACAGTTATCAGTCCAGCATTCAGATGGCACCATATGAGGCTCTATATGATAGGCGATGTGAGTCCCTAATGGGTTGGTTCGAGCTGGGCGATGCTAGATTATTGGGCACAGACTTGGTTCAGGACGCCTTAGAGAAGGTTAAGGTGATTCAAGAGAGACTTCGCATAGCCCAGTCCAAACAAAAAGGTTATACGGACTAGAAGGTTTGTGATGTTACATTTATGGTTGGAGAGTTGGGTCTTGCTTTGAGTTTTGCCTATGAAGGGCGTTATGAATTAAGAAAGAAGGGAAAGTTGAGCCCATAATTTATTGGTCCCTTTGAGGTTTTACGGCATGTTAAGGAAGTTGCTTATGAGTTTGTCTTACCTTCCAGCCTAGCAGGAGTCAACTGGTATTTCATGTTTCGATGCTCCGGAGATATCACGCTGATCCGTCTCACTTGTTGGATTTAAATCCGGTCCAGTTGGACAAGAATCTATCTTATATTGAGGAGCAAGTGGCTATATTGGATAGGCAAGTTCGAAAGTCAAAGTCAAAGAACATTGCATCAATAAAGGTTCAGTGGCAGGGTTAGCCAGTCGAGGAGGTGACCTGGGAGATCGAGCAAGATATGCGCAGCCGTTACCCTCATCTTTTTACCACTTCAGATATGTCTCTATGCTTGTTTGAGGATGAACGAATATTTTAAGAGGGGGAGGATGTGACGACCCGGTTGGTCGTTTTGAGAGTTAGATCTGTGATCTCCTATTACCTGCCTTTCCCATATTTATTTCTGCTATTGTGATATGCTGGGATGATTTGTTTTGAGTTTTAGAGTGTTTTGGTACACTTAGTCCCAAAATGAGAGCTTAAGTCATAGAATTTGGACCGTAGTCAAAATAGTGTGAAGATGGCTACATAATGGAATTTGGTCGATTCTATTAGCTCCGTTGAGTGATTTTGGGATTATGGGCATGTTTGGATATTATTTTTGAGGTTTGTAGCTCATTTAGGCTTGAAATGGTGAAAGCTGAATTTTTGATGTTCCAAGCCGATAGTGGAATTTTTTATATCGCGGTAAGAATATGATTCTGAAATTTGGAATAGGTCTGTAGTAATGAATATGATGTGTGCAATTGGGGCCAGTCGGACGTAGTTTAGTGGTTTTAGCATCGATTGTAGAATTTTGAGATTTCATGTTCATTAAGTTTGGATTGGAGAGCAACTCATGATTTTAGCATTGTTTAATGTGATTTGAGGGCTCTACTAAATTCGTATGATGTTTTTGGATTGGTCGGTATGTTTGGTTGAGGCCCGGGGCCCTCGGGTTTATTTCGGGTTCTTAACGGATGAAAATTTGGACTTGAGAAAAATCTGAAATTAGCTGGTTCTGGTGTTTTTGCACCTGCAGTGGGAAGCTCGCAGGTGAGGCCCCACAAAAGTAAGGAAGGAGTCACATGTGCAATGTGAGGCATAAGGTCTCGTGGTTGCATATGCGATGCAAGATTTGCATAAGCGGAGCTGCACCTGCGAAGGACTGAGCGCAAGTACAGTGTTTGGAGAGTTAATGAATTTTCGCAGGTGCAGAGCTCTGGTCATAGAAACGGGACCGCAGATATGGTCCTAGGATCGCAAAAGCGGAAATCACTGGGCAGAAAAGAGGATTCAAGGGTTTGAAATTTCATATCACAAAATTCAATTTGGGGCTCAGTGAAACGCTATTTCTCGAAGGATTTTGAAGGAGAGATATTGGGTATCTAATTCTAACACGATTTTGATCATATTACATTAATCTATGGTTGAATTTTCATCGCATTAAGGAATTTGAGGGTAAATGTTTTGATAATGGGGGAAAAAACTTCCTCAACCGAAAATATGAGGTCTGAGTGAGAATTTGGCATTGGTTTTGGATGAATTTTGTATGAGCGAAATTGTGAGTAAATGGGTATCATAATTTTCGACTTTTACCCAATTCCAAGATGTGGGCTCGGGAAGGATTTTGGGCATTTTTCTATTTTCTTTCCTTAGCATTGATTTCATTAGTTAAATTAGTTATTTGTAGTTATATTTATGTTATATAATTGATTTGATTAGATTTGGGTCACTCTGTGTTGGATACTTGTGGCAAGAGCATGATTTAAGATTTATTTGAGCTTGGTTCGAGGTAAGTTTCTTGCCTAACCTTGTGTGGGGGAACTCCCCTTAAGATTTTGGTATTATTTGATATACGAGTGCTATGTACGTGAGGTGACGAGTGCGTACACGGGCTATTTGTTGTAAAAATCTATTTTTCACTAAGTCTTAACTTGTTTTTCTTTGTTTGAACTACATTAGCGTATGTTGTTACCTTGATTAGGTTAAAAGGCATGTTTATGTGTTAAACTGTCTATTTGAACTCTGGGCAGCATGTTGTAGTAAAACTTCCTATTTTCCTTAAATGCAAACTTAGTTTGAACTGCTACTTCCCTAATATAACTGTTGTTCATATTGATTGTTGCTGCATATTTACTTTAGGACTACGAAAAGGTTTTCCGGGAGATCCCCATGTACTGTATATTTACTTTGGGACTACAGAATAGTAGGAATGGTATTTTGGGAGATCCTCTGCATATTTATGTTTGGGACTATGGGATGGTATCCTAGGAGATCCGTTGTTGTTATTGTTGTGTTTTATGTTGTTGTACTTATATGCTTATTTCGTGGTTAAAACTTTAGTATTTACTTCCTTACTGCGATGTTACTTTATGTTAAATTTTATTATATTAAAATTAGTAGGGCCCTAACCTGATCTCGTCACTACTCGAGCGAGGTTAGGCTTAGCACCTATTGGGTACCGATGTGGTGTACTCATGCCCTCTCCTACATATGTTTTTGGTGAGCAGATCCGGATACTAGCTATCAGCCTCGAGTCTAGTTGTGCGGTTACTGTTTCGAGAGACTTCAAGGTATATCTGCCACGTTCACTAATCTAGGAGTCTCTCTCGACTCTTTCTTAAGTAATAGACTTTTCTTGTATTTTCTTCATTGATAGCTTCCAAAGTTTAGAAGCGCTATTTACTCATGTAGCTTGTGACTTATGACATTCCGAATTTTGGGAGAGTTTGTATTTTGCCTTTGAAATGTTAACGTATATGTCGAGCCGCATCTCACTTCCGTGTTTAAATTTACTTATTAGTTGATAGTTTTCATGTTTTCATCTGTTATTCCTAAAAATATTAGGCTTACCTAGTAGTAGAGACTATGTTCCGTTATGATAGTTCACGGAGGGAGAACTAGGTCATGACAATGCCTTAAAAATGGTAGATCAATCAATTCAAGGGATAAGAATCCCGAAAAAGAAATGGAACAAGTGATGAAGTTGATCATAACGTGGAGGCAATTGCTCAAGAAGAGCGTAAATACATAACAATTGATAAGACCTCGTGTGAGGTTCAAGTACCTGAAAATAATAAAATTGAAGATATTTCAATAAATTGTCTCTACGGGCAAAAGGTGGAACCGAAATAATATTATTGTTGACAATAGTTTTGCATATAATGCTGCAGTTGAAGTAATGCGACAAGATGAGGATCTTGAGTCAAAATCTATCGATGAACGTAATAGAAAAATGATTGATCAAATGGAAAAACTCAATTCAAGTGGAATTGGCTTCACTCGAAAAACGCAAAGTTTTCAAACCAATAGTTCAAACACCTGAAGGTGTCAAGCCAGTAGGGTATAAATGGGTTTTTGTGCAAAAATAAAATGAGAAAAGTGAAGTCGTGAGATATAAAGCGAGGCTTATGGCACAATGTTATTGCATAGACTTGTCATTAATTATACGGATACATTTTTTCTTGTGGTAGATGCAATTACCTTCAGGTATCTATTAAATTTGACAGTCCATGAAAAGCTTGATATGTGGTTGTTAGATATTGTCACATCCTACTTATATGGATCATTGGATGATGAAATTTTTATGAGTATCCTTGAAGGATTCGAAGTTCGTGAAACACATAAAAGTTGAAGGAAAACTTGTTTAATAAAGCTTCAAAATTTCTTATACGGATTGAAGCAATTAGGGAGGACGTGTTATAATCCCCTTATCGAGTATCTTCTAAAGGAAAGGTACAAAAATAACTATAGTTACCTTCTTGAGTCTTCATTAAGAGGTCTAGATCTGAAATTTTTTGTCATAACTGTGTATGTTGATGACTTGTATCTCATTGGCACTTCTAAAGAGCTTCCAAAGATTGTAGAGTGTTTGAAGAAAGAATTTAAAAAGAAGGATCTTGGTAAGACAAAATTTTATCTTGGCCTTCAAATTGTGCATGTAACAAATAGAATTTTTGTCCATCAATCAACATATATTAAAAATATTTCAAAGTGATTTTATATCGATAATACACATCCATTAAGTACCTCGATAGTTGTGAGATCGCTTGCCATAAATAAATATCTATTTCGGCTTCAAGAAAATGATAGAAGAGCTCGTTGGTGATGGCACTTCATATCTTAGTGCAATTAGGATCCTAGAGGATCTTGCCATCAATATCTTATCAGATATTGCTTTTGTAGTAAGCTTATTAGTAAGATTCAGCTCCTTCCCAAAAAGAAGACATTGAAGTGGTGTTAAGCATAGTTTTAGACATTTTTGGGGAACTATAGACATGAGATTGTTTTATTCTAATAAATTCAAGAACTACATGATTAGCTATGCCGATGTAGGTTATTTGTCTGATCCACATAAAGTCCGATCTCAAACAAGAATGGAAAAGAAAAAACTGCAATATCTTCAAATCATGCCAAGTTAATATCCATTCTTGAAGCTAGTCGGGAACGTATTTGGTTGAGATCAATGACCAACATATTCAGGAAATGTGTACTTTTCCTATGAAAATGATAATCCAACTACACTATATGAAGAACATGTTGCTTGCATTGCTCAATTGAAATGAGGATACATAAAAAAAAACAGAACAAAGCACATTTCACCAAAATTCTTTTGTACTCATGATCTTCAACAAAATGGTGAAATTAATATTCAATAGATTCTTTTTTGTGAAAATTTGGTTGATCTGTCCACTAACACAATACCAACCTCAACTTTTGAGAAGTTGAGACACATAATTGGAATACACCATCTTCGAGAAATAAAGTGATGTTTTTAGGAATGAGTAAGATACCCATTTAGGTTTTGTCCCATTAAATTTTTCTAGTAAGGTTTTTAACGAGGCAGCAAATAAAACAAATTACAGATATGTATACTCCTTTTCCTTCACTGTGATTTTTTCCCACAAGTTCTTTTTTGTAGTAAGGTTTTAACGAGGCATATTATTTATTTTTGGACATTCAAGGGGGTATGTTGTGAAACTATTAGTAAATGTGGATATCCACTACTCCAACTATTTTCACCCATGATGTAAACAACCTCTCACTACTTATTACTATTATGTTTGTAACTCACATACCTCCTCTGTAACCCTTCCGATGATCTCAATTATTAATGTCATATTTAAGATGGTCCTTTTGTAACCTTCTATGTAATAGTATAAATAGAGAGATGATATATGATATGGGACACACTTGATAAATAAGAAAGATATCTCTTCTTCTCTTATTTTATTATTTATCTTCTTATATGTATTGTTACTTTAAGCTACATTCTTAATAGTACTATCTATTTTATGGTCTTAAACATAATTATTTGATGTTCTTCCCAGGTAAACGGAGCAACAATTAAATGTTGAAATTATTAAGTAGTCGCTAGCATATCAACATTTAGAAAAGACAAAAAAAGGTCTAGCATTTAAACCTGTATTCCATTAAACTCTCTCATATGCAAAGAAAAACTTCAGTATTATGAGTATAATGCGTTAGTTCCTTCAACGCTATAATATGATCAAAATTCATCTAATTAGTCTTGCATACTTGGTAGTTTGTCCAAAAAGCATCCACCTTTTGGTGAAAAATATTTAAGATAGTGTGAGATCCTTTCTCAAACACATCAATTCATTTGATTCATTTTTTTTGAAGATGTTATTTCATTAATGGTCTGTTTAGGTAGAAAGAATGGACCTTGGGCCTAACTCAACTCCAAAAGCTAGCTTATGAGGTAAGGAGTCCAAGTCATATAAGGAGATCAAGGACCTCAAAACCCTCCGATTTGGGATAACTCAACACTCCCCCTCACGCCCAGATTTTTAGAGCGTGGACAACATAAATGGGAGCCCAACATCGGTAACAATAATTGGGACGGGCCTGGCTCTGATACCATGATAAGAATGTACCTTGGGTCTAACTCAACCCCAAAAGCTAGCTTATAAGGTGAGGATTGCCCAAGCCATGTCTAGTATAGGCTTATGTGATCTCTCAATCTTTTCTATTTGATCGTATCAGGGAGAGATACTATAATGACCCACATCTGCTTGTCCTTAGGGACACAGTTCAGCATAGTGATTCTAAAGAGGTTACTATTGGGGATGATGGTGCATTGAGGATGTTGGGAATGATATTTGTGCCTAATGCAAATGGTTTGGGTGATTTGATCACCCTTCATGAGGCTAATAGCTTGTGGTACTCTATTCATCTGGGTGCCCCAAAGATGTATCAAGACTTGAGACAACACTATTCATGGCGTAGAATGAAGAAGGATATAGTGGAGTATGTTGCTTGGCCAAATTGCAAGCAAGTGAAGTATGAGCACTAATGGTCGGGTGGATTACTTCAGAAGTTAGAGATTCCGGAGTGGAAGTTGGAGTGAATCACTATGGATTTCATTGTTGGGTTCCCACAGACTCAGCAAAAATTTGATGCGTTTTGGGTGATTGTAAATAGACAGACCAAGTCACCTCACTTCATCCCTGTGATGACTACATATTTTTCCGAGTAGCTGGCTTGAGTTTATATCCGGGAGATTGTCAGACTTCATGGCGTGCCGATATCCATCATTTTGGACCGGCACACGTAGTTTACATCATGGTTCTGGAGAGTCGTACTGCAGGAGCTGTGTGCATGATAGAGTTTGGAGGTTATTGGGATCAGTTCTTACCACTTACAGAGTTTTCTACAACAACAATCATCAGTCCAGCATTCACATGGCACCGTATGAGGCTCTATATGATAGGCGATGTCAGTACCTAATGGGTTGGTTCGAGTTGGGCGATGCTAGATTATTGGGCACAGACTTGGTTCGGGACGCCTTGGAGAAGGTTAAGGTGATTCAAGATAGACTTCGCATAGCCAAGTCCAAACAAAAACATTATGCGGACTGGAAGGTTCGTGATGTTTCATTTATGGTTGGAGAGTTGGGTCTTGCTTTGGGTTTTGCATATGAAGGGCGTTATGAAATTAAGAAAGAAGAGCAAGTTGAGCCCAAAATTTATTGGTCCCTTTGAGGTTGTACGGCATGTTAAGGAAGTTGCTTATGAGTTTGTCTTACCTCCCAGGCTAGGAGGAGGTCATATGGTATTTCATGTTTCGATGCTCCGGAGATATCACGGTGATCCGTCTCACTTGTTGGATTTAAATTCAGTCCAGTTGGACAAGAATCTATCTTATATTGAGGAGCAAGTGGTTATATTGGATAGGCAAGTTCGAAAGTCAAACTCAAAGAACAGTGCATCAGTAAAGGTTTAGTGGCAGGGTTAGCCAGTCGAGGAGGTGACTTGGGAGATCGAGCAAGATATGCGCAGCCGTTACCCTCATCTTTTTACCACTTCAGATATGTCTCTATGCTCGTTTGAGGATGAACAAATATTTTAAGAGGGGGAGGATGTGACGACCCGATTGGTCGTTTTGAGAGTTAGATCCATGATCTCCTATTACCTGCCTTTCCCAT
This sequence comes from Nicotiana benthamiana, assembly GCA_034376525.1. NCBI lineage: Eukaryota > Viridiplantae > Streptophyta > Magnoliopsida > Solanales > Solanaceae > Nicotiana > Nicotiana benthamiana. Next base: position 55,380,715 of record CM067325.1, on the reverse strand, counting down.
GTTTATTTCTGCTATTGTGATAAGCTGGGATGATTTGTTTTGAGTTTCATAGTATTTTGGTACACTTAGTCCCTGAATGAGAGATTAAGTCATAGAATTTGGACCGTAGTCAAAATAGTGTGAAGATGGCTCCAGAATGGAATTTGGTCGATTCTATTAGCTCCGTTGAGTGATTTTGGGATTAGGGGCATGTTTGGATATTATTTTTTAGGTTTGTAGCTCATTTAGGCTTGAAATGATGAAAGTTGAATTTTTAATGTTCCAAGCCGATAGTGAAATGTTTTATATCAGGGTAAGAATATGATTCTGAAAGTTGGAATAGGTCTGTAGTAATGAATATGACTTGTGTGAAATTGGGGTCAGTAGGACGTAGTATAGTGGTTTTCGCATCGATTTTGGAATTTTGAGATTTCATGTTCATTAAGTTTGGATTGGAGAGCAACTCATGATTTTAGCGTTGTTTAATGAGATTTGAGGGCTCTACTAAATTCGTATGATGTTTTTGGATTGGTAGGTGTGTTTGGTTGAGGTCTCGGGGGCCTCAAGTTTATTTTGGGTTCTTAACAGATGAAAATTTGTACTTGAGCAAAATCTGAAATTAACTGGTTCTTGTGTTTTTGCACCTGCAGTGGGAAGCTCGCAGGTGAGGGCCCAAAAAAATGAGGAAGGAGTCACAGGTGCTATGTTAGGAATAAGGGCTCGTGGTCGCATATGCGATGCAAGATTCGCATAAGCGGAGCCGCACCTACGAAGGATTGAGCGCAAGTACAGTGTTTGGAGAGGTAATGAATTTTCGCAGGTGCGGAGCTCTGGTCATAGAAACGGGACCGCAGATATGGTCTTGGGATCGCAAAAGCGGAAATCACTGTGGAGAAAAGAGGATTTCAAGGGTTTGAAATTTCATAACACAAAACTCAATTTGGGGCTTAGTGAAAGGCGATTTCTCGAGGGATTTTGAAGGAGAGAAATTGGGTAGCTAATTCTAACACGATTTTGATCATATTACATTAATATATGGTTGAATTTTTCATCTCATTAAGGAATTTGAGGGTAAATGTTTTGATAATAGGGGAAAAAAGTTCCTGAACCGAAAATTTGAGGTCTGAGTGAGAATTTGGCATTGGTTTTGGATGAATTTTGTATGAGTGAATTTGTGAGTAAATGGGTATCATAATTTGCGACTTTTACCCGATTCTAAGATGTGGGCTCGGGAAGGATTTTGGGCATTTTTCTATTTTCTTTCCTTAGCTTTGATTTCATTAGTTAAATTAGTTATTTGTAGTTATATTTACGTTATATAATTGATTTGATTAGATTTGGGCCACTCTTGCGTTGGATACTTGTGGCAAGAGCATGATTTAAGATTTATTTGAGCTTGGTTCGAGGTACGTTTCTTGCCTAACCTTATGTGGGGGAACTTCCCTTAAGATTTTGGTATTATTTGATATATGAGTGCTATGTACGTGAGGTGGCGAGTGCGTACACGGCCTATTTGTTGTAAAAAATCCATTTTTCACTAAGTCTTAACCTGTTTTTCTTTGTTTGAACTACATTAGCATATGTCGTTACCTTGATTAGGTTAAAAAGCATGTTTATGTGTTAAACTGTCTATTTGAACTCTGTGCAGCAAGTTGTAGTAAAATTTCCTACTTTCCTTAAATGCAAACTTAGTTTAAACTGCTAATTCCCTAATATAACGTTTGTTCGTATTGATTGTGCTGAATATTTACTTTGGGACTACGAAAAGGTTTTCCAGGAGATCCCCGTGTACTGTATGTTTACTTTGGGACTACAGAATAGTAGGAATGGTATTTTGGGAGATCCTCTGCATATTTATGTTTGGGACAATGGGACGGTATCCCAGGAGATCCCTTGTTGTTATTGTTGTGTTTTAAGTTGTTGTTCTTCTGTGCTTATTTCATGGTTAAAACTTCAGTATTGACTTCCTTACTGCGTTGTTACTTTATGTTAAATTTAATTATATTAAAATTAGTAGGGCCCTAACCTGATCTCGTCACTACTCGACCGAGGTTAGTCTTAGCACGTATTGGGTACCGATGTGGTGTACTCATGCTCTTTCCTACATATGTTTTTGGTGAGCAGATCCGGAAACTAGCTACCAGCCTCGAGTCTAGTTGTGTCGTTACTGTTTCGAGTGACTTCAAGGTATATCTGCCACGTTCACTAATCAAGGAATCTCTCTCTACTCTTCCTTAAGTAATAGATTTTTCTTGTATTTTCTTCATTGATAGCTTCCAAAGTTTAGAAACGCTATTTACTCATGTTGCTTGTGACTTATGACATTCCGAGGTTTGGGAGAGTTATTGTATTTTGCCTTTGAAATGTTAATGTATATGCCGAGCTGCATCTCACTTCCTTGTTTAAATTTACTTATTAGTTGATAGTTTTCATGATTTCATCTGTTATTCCTAAAAATGTTAGGCTTACCTAGTAGTAGAGACTATGTTCCGTTATGACAGTTCATGGAGGGAGAACTAGGTCATGAAAATGCCTTAAAAAATTGTAGACCAATCAATTCAAGGGATAAGAATCCCGAAAAAGAAATGGAACAAGTGATGAAGTTGATCATAACGTGGAGGCAATTGCTCAAGAAGAGCATAAATACATAACAATTGATAAGACCTCGTGTGAGGTTCAAGTACCTGAAAATAATAAAAATGAATATATTTCAATAAGTTGTCTCTACTAGCAAAAGGTGGAACCGAAATAATATTGTTGTTGACAATAGTTTTACATATAATATTGCAGTTGAAGTAATGCGACAAGATGAGGATCTTGAGTCAAAATCTATCGATGAACGTAATAGAAAAATGACTGACCAAAATGAAAAAACTCAATTCAAGTGGAATTGGCTTCACTCGAAAAACGCAAAGTTTTCGAACCAATAGTTCGAACACCTGAAGGTGTCAAGCCAGTATGGTATAAATGGGTTTTTGTGCAAAAATAAAATGAGAAAAGTGAAGTCGTGAGATATAAAGCGCGACTTATGGAACAATGTTATTGCATAGACTTGTCATTAATTATATGGATACATTTTTTCTTGTGGTAGATGCAATTACCTTCAGGTATCTATTAAATCTGACAGCCCATGAAAAGCTTGATATGTGGTTGATGGATGTTGTCACATCCTACTTATATGGATCATTGGATGATGAAATTTTTATGAGTATCCTTAAAGGATTCGAAGTTCGTGAAACACATAAAAGTGGAAGGAAAACTTGTTTAATAAGGCTTCAAAAATTCTTATACGGATTGAAGCAATCAGGGAGGACGTGGTATAATCCCCTTATCGAGTATCTTCTAAAGGAAAGGTACAAAAATCATTGTAGTTACCTTCTTGAGTCTTCATTAAGAGGTCTAGATCTGAATTTTTTAACATAATTGTGTATGTTGATGACTTGTATCTCATTGGCACTTTTAAAGTGCTTCCAAAAGTTGTAGAGTGTTTGAAGAAAGAATTTAAAAAGAAATATCTTGGTAAGACAAAATTTTATCTTGGCCTTCAAATTGTGCACGTAACAAATAGAATTTTTGTCCATCAATCAACATATATTAAAAATATTTCAAAGCGATTTTATATGGATAATACACATCCATTAAGTGCCCCGATAGTTGTGAGATCGCTTGCCATAGATAAATATCTATTTCGGCTTCAAGAAAATGATAGAAGAGCTCGTTGGTGATGGCACTTCATATCTTAGTGCAGGTATCTTGCCAGCAATATCCTATCAGATATTGCTTTTGTAGTAAGCTTATTAGCAAGATTCATCTCCTTCCCAAAAAGAAGACATTGAAGTGGTGCTAAGCATATTTTTAGAAATTTTGGGGAACTATAGATATGAGATTGTTTTATTCTAATGAATTCAAGAACGACATGATTAGCTATGCCGATGTAGGTTATTTGTCTGATCCACATAAAGTCCGATCTCAAACAAGAATGGAAAAAAAAAAAAGCTGCCATATCTTCAAATCATGCCAAGATAATATCCATTCATGAAGCTGTTGAAACACGTTCTCAAGTCGCTAAACTAAACGTGTGTTCATATTTGTAGGTTTTGATAAATGACAAACCGATGTGAACGGAACATTGACATATGCTGAAGTCCATGCACAAGAGAAACAAAGATCAAGATTAAGTAAAGCGACAAAGATATACATGAGACGTTCTATAATTGTGATCTTGATCCGACAATTGATTCAAGACTTGGCTTCTCTCGTAAAATCATTTTTATCAAATCATGCATCTTTAATTTAAAGAAAAATGATTTTCAATCATTTCATTTTAACCAAAATGAATTCTAAACATGTCTTTCAAATCTGGACAAAGGTAATCGATTATGCACTTTATGATAATCGATTATGCTAAGGCAGTGTACACCAGATTCTACAAAGCTGCAAGATAATCGATTATGTACCTTATGATAATCGATTATGTTAAGGTAGTGTACACCAGATTTAACAAAGCTGCAAGATAATCGATTATGTACCTTATGATAATCGATTATGTTAAGGCAGTGTTCACCAGATTTTTTAAAGCTACAAGATAATCGATTATGTGCCTTAGACTAATCGATTATGTTGAGACAGTGAGCATCAGATTTTTCAAAGTAGCAAAATAATCGATTATGACTTTTATGGTAATCGATTATATTAAAGACCGTTGCAAAAGTATTTTCAAACACTGAAAGATAATCGATTATGTACAATCAGACAATCGATTATGTTAAGCATAAAATCGGGGATTGATTTTTGAACGTTGTCAGGTAATCGATTATACGATTTGGATAATCGATTATTCTGCTTAAAATCTGGGATTGATTTTTGAACGTTGGCAGATAATCGATTATGCAGAATCAGATAATCGATTATCCTAGCACAAAATCAGCAATTTGTGATTGGCAATTAAGCAACGGTCTTGGGTGTTTTGAGCACTATAAATACAACTCAAATTCACTCTTCTAAGAACAACAACTGATTACATTCTTGCTAAAGCTTACATACTCCCTTTGCAATCATTTTATATTCATTTCATAAGTTTTTGAGAGCCAAACTCTTGACTAAGTTGTGTGTTCTTGAGCGTATTTATTTACTCATATCTACTCTTCAAGAGAGTTCTGTTTAAGTGAGTGCTAAGTGTTTGTACACACTTGAAGGGATAGTCTAATCCCTTGTTGTAAGAAGGAAAAGTAGTTCCTTGGATTGAAGTCTTGAGGTGCGGTATCCTCGAGCAGGTTGAAGACTTGTAGAGTGTATATCTACGAGCAAGTGTAACGGTTTGTTAGGCACCCGTAAGCTTAACGAAGTTAGTGTAAAACTCGAGAGAGTCTCTCGGGGACTGGACTAACCACACGTTGTGGTGAACCATGATAAAATCCGGTGTGTTCTCTCCTTATCATTTTAATTACTGCACTTACGTTATTCCTGCAATTTTTAATTCCGCAAATTTACGTTGTTTTTTATTATAACGCTATTCACCCCCCTCTAGCGTTAAGCGTATATTCTAACAATTGGTATTAGAGCCATACTCTCTGAAAGACTTAACAGTTTGAGAGAAACAATCCATGGCTTCTACTCGTAACATTAATGCAGGACTAGGTGAAGGACAATGCTTCACAAGGCCACCACTCTTTGATGGCACAAATTGTACCTATTGGAAGGAGAGGATGAGGATTTTTATTCAATCAAACAACTTCCAATTATGGAAAATCATAAAGAACGGAGAACAACTTCCAACTAAAAAGGTTGGAGATGAACTCGTCCCGAAGTCGGAAGACGAATACGATATGGACGATATCAGAAAGGTGGAATATAATGCAAAGGCCATCAACATGCTATTTTGTGCTGTAAATCCCGATGACTATCGGAAAATTTCATGTTGCACTATGGCTAAGCAAATGTGGGATAAATTGGAGATCACCTACGAAGGTACGGACCGGGTAAGAGAAGCTAAAATAGATTTTCTAACCCACGAATATGAACTTTTTCATATGAAGGAAAGCGAGAAGATAGACGATATGTTCGAAAGATTTTCAAAAATCGTTAGTGATCTTCATGCTCTCAAGAAGACTTTCACGGATAGGGAGCTTGTCCGTAAAACTCTTCGAAGTCTCACTCCGGAATGGCGCTCCAAAGCCGACGCTATTCAAGAGTCAATCGGCATCACAAATGTCACAATCGACGGGCTTAGAGGTAATCTCAAAACCTATGAATCTACTATTCTTAACCCTCCTTTGGATGATCAAAGGAAGCGAAGAATCGCCCTCAAGGAAAGCATGGCTCAACCTCAAAATGATGAGGATTCAAGCGACGAAGATAACGAGTTCGGGCTCGTTATTAGGAAATTTCACATGTTCATGCGAAAGGAGTTTGAACGAAAAGGTAAGCGACAAGGAGACCAATTAAAGTGCTATGGATGCGGGGAAATCGGGCACATAAAATCAAATTGTCCAAATGCTAAAAAGGAGAAGAAACCCGTCAAGAAACAAAGAGCATACATCTCTTGGGGAGGCGACTCCGGAGATGAATCAAGTGATGGAGAAGGAAACGAGACCGCAAATTTGTGTCTTATGGCACACGAAGAAAATCAAAATGAGGTATGTACTTCTTCTAAGAACTATTTCACTTTAGAAGAAATGCAAGATGCATTTGATGAGTTGTATAAAGAGTTTATTAGCGCTTCTAAATCTATAAAAGATTTAAGAAAACAATTTTCTTCAAAAGAAAAGGATTTTGAAAAACTCACTCTTGAGAATGAGAAATTAAAAGAGGAAAACAAGTTTTATGGCAAAAGAAGCGCCGATAAACCCGAAAGCTCAAATAAGGATTGTACTTCTTGCAAATCTCTAAAGGAAGAAGTAGAAAGTCTTAGAAGCACTTTGCACAAATTCAATTCTTCACACAAAAATCTCAATGAAGTGCTTGTAAATTTGAAATCCACTAAGCACGGTATAGGCTTTAAACACGAGCCAAAAGAAAAAGTTGAGTCCATTCCTAAGCCACCTAAGACTCAACTTAGGCAAAACAAAATACATGTCAATACTCAACCTAGAAATTTTAATCCTAGAATTGCAACTCATCCTAGAACAAATGCTAGGAGAAATATTGGAATGTTAGACCACCTAGACAAGATTTTCGAAAAATACATCAAAACTATTTTCCTAAAAATAGAGTGAATAAAATTAGACCTCCAAATTATTATCATCCTAGAAGAATGCACAATCCGAATGTCATTTGTCATTATTGCAATAAAATTGGACATATTGCTCCCGCATACTTCACTAGACATAGACATTTCACTGCAGGACAATCGTACCAATATGTTGCACCTAACGCACAAGGACCCTAAATGGCTTGGGTACCAAAATCTCATTAATTTGTTTTGTAGGTGTGCTTGAAGGGATCAAGTGTACTTTGGTACCTTGATAGTGGATGCTCCAAACATATGACCGGGGATGCATCAAAATTCCTTCAACTAAAACCCATGAAGGAGGAAATGTTGTTTTTGGAGACAATAACAAAGGAAAGATTATCGGCATTGGATCGGTCGGTAAGGACGAACCCTCCTCCATTAAGCATATTTTGCTAGTTAAAGGTCATAAACATAATCTCTTGAGCATAAGTCAATTACGTGACAAGGGAAATCTTGTATTGTTTGACTCCGAAGAATGCTTAGTTATCCATCGTAGGGATTTTAAAATTATTCTTTGTGGTTTTAGAACGGACAATATCTACATGGTTGATCTTGAAAATTCTTCATCAAGTTATGTGAATTGTCTTTTGAGTAAAGAAGATGACATGTGGTTATGGCATCGTAGAGTAGCTCATGTGAATATGAATCTTTTAAACAAACTAGTTTCACAAGAATTAGTACTTGGTATTCCAAACATGAAATTTGAAAAAGACTCTATTTGTGATTCATGTCAAAAAGGGAAACAAACAAAGGCTTCTTTTAAATCCAAAAATGTTGTTTAAACCACTAGACCTTTACAACTTCTACACATGGACCTTTTCGGACCTTCTAGAATTAAAAGTCATGGTGGTAATCTTTATGCTTTTGTTATTGTTGATGACTATTCTAGATTTACATGGACGTTATTTCTTGCTCATAAAAGTAATGCCTTTCAAGTTTTTAAAAGTTTTCTTAAACGTGTTCAAAATGAAAAGAACACAACCATCACTTCCATAAGAAGTGATCATGGGGGAGAGTTCGATCACAATCTCTTCGCGGACTTTTGTGACGAACTCGGTATTGAACATACCTTTTCGGCTCCACGTACACCACAACAAAATGGAGTGGTAGAACGTAAAAACCGATGTCTCGAAGAGATGGCTAGAACCATGCTCGAAGAGGTCGATATTCCCAAATATTTTTGGGCGGATGCTGTGAGTACCGCAAGCTATGTTTTAAACAGTGCTATCATTAGACCGATACTCATGAAAACTCCTTATGAACTCTATAAGGGAAGGAAACCAAATCTTTCCCATCTCAGAGTCTTCGGTTGTAAATGTTTTATTCACAACAACGGAAAAGATAACTTGGGAAAATTTGATGCGAAATCTGATGAAGGAATTTTTCTTGGTTACTCATCACGTAGCAAAGCATATAGAGTGTTTAATAATCGAACCAAAACTGTTGAGGAATCTCCTCATGTAGTATTTTGTGAAAATGATGCTCGCTTGGCGAGAAAGGATTCTTGTGTTGATCTTGCAGATGCTTTAAAGAAAATCAATCTTCAAGACGAGGTACAAAAGGAGGATCCAAAGGAAGTTCAAGATGAAGTCATAAGAACAACCTTCGGAAGAAGTACCACCACAAGAAGAAGAATCGATGATGCCTAAGGCTTGGAGGACGTCTAAAGACCATCCTCTTGACAAGGTAATTGGCAACATCGAGAAAGGGGTAAGTACACGAAACCTTCTTAAAGATACTGTAGGACATATGGCTTTTGTTTCACAAATAGAACCTAAAACCATTTCTGAAGCAATTGGTAATGAGCATTGGACCTTGGCAATGCAAGAGGAGCTTAACCAATTCAAACGTAATGATGTTTGGGAATTGGTGCCAAGACCCGATAATCACACCATAATTGGTACGAAATGGGTTTTTCGGAATAAATTAGATGAAAATGGTATAATCACTAGAAACAAAGCTAGGCTAGTTGCTAAGGGATATAATCAAGAAGAAGGCATTGATTATGAAGAAACCTATGCACCCGTTGCACGCCTAGAAGCCATTCGTTTATTACTTGCTTTTTCATCATCTATGAATTTCAAATTATTTCAAATGGATGTCAAAAGTGCCTTCCTCAATGGGTTTATTCAAGAGGAAGTGTATGTTGAACAACCCCCGGGTTTTGAAGATTTTACATCTCCCGACCATGTCTTCAAGCTTGAGAAAGCTTTATATGGTCTTAAACAAGCTCCTCAAGCATGGTATGAACGTCTAAGTAAATTTCTCTTAGACAATGAGTTTGAAAGGGGGAAAGTTGCACCACACTTTTTATCAAAAATGAAAACAATGACATTCTATTAGTTCAAATTTATGTCGATGATATCATTTTTGGTGCTACTAATGATTTTCTATGAGAGGAATTCTCTAAGTTAATGACTAGCGAATTCGAAATGTCAATGATGGGTGAGCTAAATTTCTTCTTGGGGCTACAAGTGAAACAAATGAAAGAGGGAACTTTCATTTGCCAATCCAAATATTGCAAGGAGTTGCTAAATCGTTTTGAAATGAGCAACGCCAAAGCAATGGCCACCCCAATGAGTACATCCGACCATCTTGACAAAGATGAGAAAGGTAAGGAAGTAGACACCAAAAAGTATCGAGGTATGATCGGATCTCTTCTCTATCTTACTGCTAGTAGACCGGACATCATGTTTAGCGTGTGTTTATGCGCTCGATATCAATCATGTCCGAAGGAGTCACATTTAACTGCGGTAAAACGGATTATGAAGTATCTTGTTGGAACAATAAATATGGGACTATGGTATCTCAAAGGAACTTGTTGGCTATTCCGATTCCGATTTTGCAGGTTGCAAATTGGACCGCAAGAGCACTAGTGGCACTTGCCATTTGCTCGGTAGCTCCTTAGTTTCTTGGTTTAGCAAGAAGCAAGTTAGTGTTGCATTGTCCACAACCGAGGCTGAATATGTAGCCGCGGTTGCGCTCAAATCCTTTGGATGAAACAACAACTCTCGGACTATGGCCTTAGTATCGATCATGTTCCTCTTCGATGTGACAATACTAGCGCCATAAGCTTGACGAAGAATCCTATTCTTCACTCAAGAACGAAACACATAGAAATTAGACATCACTTTATAAGAGATCACGTTCTCAAGGGTGATGTCGAAATTGAATTTGTTGAAACCAAAAATCAATTGGCCGACATCTTCACAAAGCCTTTAGAGAAAGAGTCCTTCTTCCTAATTTGTAGTGAACTCGGGATTCTTGACTCCACGTTGATCTAATTCATGCACTGCATTTTTATGTTTTAACGATTACTAACTTGAGCGTCGGAGGTGCCTAATTCTTTTTTGCAGGTATCGCCCAGAAGACAGGGGGAATTATCAGACACTGGTGCAGAATAATCGATTTCTCTAAAGTCAATAATCGATTATTCCCCATCTACGTTTTATGCTTATTATGCTGGAAAATTGACATAATCGATTATACAACACTACAATCGATTATCTAACAGTTTTAGCTTTGCAGGATTTTAGCTGTTAAATATAAAAATCGATTATCACATATCCCTAATCGATTATGTTGACATTTATGTTCAGGCTTTAAGTCACTGTGTGAAAATAATCAATTATTTAAAACAGTGTAATCGATTTTCCTATTACCGTCTCGGATGTCCGTTACTACATTTCCTGAAATAATCGATTATCTCTAAAGCACAATCGATTATTCCCCGAGTCAGAAAATCACTGGGCACACTGTGTCAAAATAATCGATTACCATATTTCCATAATCGATTATTCTCAGTCAGTATTTCAAAATAGTTACCGTTTCTGACCGTTTGCTCCTTAAATTTTTGCAGATTTCTTCATTTTAATGCTATTTCATTCTTCACATTATAAATAGGTGCATTATATCTTCAATGTCTTCACTCAAACATCAATCTTAGCTCCCAAATTCTCAAAAATCTCTCAAAACTCTTCAAAGGCTATTACTATTTATTCAAAATGACGGGCAAAACTTCCAAACGATCTCGTTCCGGCAAAAATGTTGCCTCCTCTTCCGTCACTCGTCCACTAGTTCATTGTTATAAATATGGTTCTTATTTACGATTCAATAGTGAAGCCGAACTTATGCGCTTCATGGAAAAATTTGAAAATCGAGAAATCCTTCCTCCTCGATTTTCCACGGATCGTTTCCTTAACGCGCCCCTCCATCCACAGCAAATATGCTTATACAAAGCCAACTCCTTGAATTCCTATATCTTCACACTCCTTACATTCACCCTCCTCTAATTCGGGCCTTCTATTCAAATCTCAAGAAGAACGAAGATGGTGAAATTGTCTCGAACGTCAATGGAACTTCAATTCTTCTATCTGAGGCAAATATTCAAGCCCTCACTAAACTCCCACGCAATGGGGAAGACATTTCTCTCTATACTAGGGAAGAAGGCGCGTTATTTGATGAACAACTTCTCTTCACCCAAATTGGCATCGGTGAATTCATTGCAACTCCGGACCATCATCGTCCAACCATCACAAACATGCTCCCGGAATATCGCCTAATTTTTTATTTCATCACTCGCGTTCTAAAACCGCGAAAATTCAATCACACAACTATCTCTCATGAGGATTCTAAACTCATGCATGCCATTATCACCGGGGCTCGCATCAATTGGTGCAAGTTCGTCATGACTCACTTATATGATGCAATTGGGGAAGATAAGCCACTCCCCTATGCTTTTGTCATTATGACCATTCTTGTTGCTTCCGGTATCGACACCTCCGTCGGCCCTCTCAAAAAGGTGACAAAACATTGGGAAATTCAAGAATCTTCATTTCCCAATATCGGTGAGCATCTTCCTCCTCCACCTCAAAGACGTCGTCATCCGGCCCCGTCCGATGCTTCCCTCCAATCTATTTCCGAGCAACTTGCCTCCATGTCCACTTCCCTAAATCGTATTGATATGAATGTCAATCGATTGACTCACGAGCTCCATGGATATTTTGATCACGTCAATTATTCGTATGCCCAAATTGTCCTTCGGGAAGATGTACTGGATGTCGAGACAGAAGTCAATGATGATAATGAATAATGTCTTGTCTCTTTGTTTTTCTAGTTTGCATAATATTCTGTCTTTTATTTGCAATATTGTTTAAATCAATAAAGAGTTAGTTATTTTTTTTGCTAATGTCAAAAGGGGGAAGATATGGGCTATGCACACTTATACATATTGGCATAAATTGAGGGGGAATTCATAACCTGAGGGGGAAGAATTCATACCTTGAGGGGGAACTCGTTGCATATCTATATACTTGTCTTGGATCGTCATTATGAATTAATTAATATGCATATCCCGATATAGGTTTACCATTATCAAAAAGGGGGAAATTGTTGAAACATGTTCTCAAGTCGCTAAACTAAACGTGTGTTCATATTTGTAGGTTTTGATAAATGACAAACCGACGTGAACAGAACATTGACATATGCCGAAGTCCAAGCACAAGAGAAACAAAGATCAAGATTAAGTAAAGCAACAAAGTTATACATGAGTCATTCTATAATTGTGATCTTGATCCGACAATTGATTCAAGACTTGGCTTCTCTCGTAAATTCATTTTTATCAAATCATGCATCTTTAATTTAAAGCAAAATGATTTTTAAACATTTCATTTTAACCAAAATGAATTCTAAACATGTCTTTCAAATCTGGACAAAGGTAATCGATTATGCACTTTATGATAATCGATTATGTTAAGGCAGTGTACACCAGATTTTACAAAGCTGCAAGATAATCGAATATGTACCTTATGATAATCGATTATGTTAAGGCAGTGTACACCAGATTTTACAAAGCTGCAAGATAATCGATTATGTACCTTATGATAATCGATTATGTTAAGGCAGTGTTCACCAGATTTTTCAAAGCTACAAGATAATCAATTATGTGCCTTAGACTAATCGATTATGTTGAGACAGTGAGCATCAGATTTTTCAAAGTAGAAAAATAATCGATTATGGCTTTTCTGGTAATCGATTATATTAAAGACCGTTGCCGAAGTATTTTCGAACACTGAAAGATAATCGATTATGTACAATCAGACAATCGATTATGTTAAGCATAAAATCGGGGATTGATTTTTGAACGTTGTCAGGTAATCGATTATACGATTTGGATAATCGATTATTCTGCTTAAAATCTGGGATTGATTTTTGAACATTGGCAGATAATCGATTATGCAGAATCAGATAATCGATTATCCTAGCACAAAATCAGCAATTTGTGATTGGCAAGTAAGCAACGGTCTTGAGTGTTTTGAGCACTATAAATACAACTCAAATTCACTCTTCTAAGCACAACAACTTATTACATTCTTGCTAAAGCTTACATACTCTCTTTGCAATCATTTTATATTCATTTCATAAGTTTTTGAGAGCCAAACTCTTGACTAAGTTGTTGTGTTCTTGAGCGTATTTATTTACTCATATCTACTCTTCAAAAGAGTTCTGTTTAAGTGAGTGCTAAGTGTTTGTACACACTTGAAGGGATAGTCTAATCCCTTGTTGTAAGAAGGAAAAGTAGTTCCTTGCATTGAAGTCTTGAGGTGCGGTATCCTCGAGCAGGTTGAAGTCTTGTAGAGTGTATATCTACGAGCAAGTGTAACGGTTTGTTAGGCACCCGTAAGCTTAACGAAGTTAGTGTAAAACTCGAGAGAGTCTCTCGGGGACTGGACTAACCACACGTTGTGGTGAACCAGGATAAAATCCGGTGTGTTCTCTCCTTATCATTTTAATTACTGCACTTACGTTATTCCTGCAATTTTTAATTCCGCAAATTTACGTTGTTTTTTATTATAATGTTATTCACCTCCCCCCCCCCCCCCCTCTAGTTAAGCGTATATTCTAACAGAAGCTAGTGAGGAACGTATTTGGTTGAGATCAATGACCAGCATATTCAGGAAATGTGTAGTTTTCTTATGAAAAAAGATAATCCAACTACAATATATAAAGAACATGTTGCTTGCATTGCTCAATTGAAATGAGGACACATCAAAGGAAACAATACAAAGCACATTTCACCAAAATTTCTTTTTACGCATGATCTTCAACAAAATGGTGAAATTAATATTCAGTAGATTCTTTCATGTGAAAATTTGGTTGATCTGTCCATTAACACAGCACCAACCTCAACTTTTGAGAAGTTGAGACAGAAGATTGGAATACACCATCTTCGAGAAATAAAGTGATGTTTTTATGAAGGGAGTAAGATACCCGTTTAGGTTTTGTCCCATTAAATTTTTCTGGTAAGGTTTTTAACGAGGCAGCAAATAAAACAAATTACAGATATGTATACTCCTTTTCCTTCACTATGATTTTTTCCCACAAGTTCTTTTTTGTAGTAAGGTTTTAACGAGGCATATTATTTATTTTTGGACATTCAAGGGGGTATGTTGTAAAACTATTAGTAAATGTGGATATCCACTACTCCAACTACTTTCACCCATGATGTAAACAACCTCTCACTACTCATTACTATTATGATTGTAACTCACATACCTCCTTTGTAACCCTTCCGATGATCTCAATTATTAATGTCATATTTAAAATGATCCTTTTGTAACCTTCTATGTAATAGTATAAATAGAGAGATGAAATATGATATGGGACACACTTGATAAATAAGAAAGATGTCTCTTCTTCTCTTATTTTATTATTTATCTTCTTATATGTATTGTTACTTTAAGCTACATTCTTAATAGTACTATATATTTTAAGGTCTTAAACATAATTATTTGATGTTCTTCCCAGATAAACGGAGCAACTATTAAATGTTGAAATTATTAAGTAGTCGCTAGCATATCAACATTTAGAAAAGACAAAAAAGGTCTAGCATTTAAACCTGTATTCCATTAAACTCTCTCATATGCAAAGAAAAACTTCAGTATTATGAGTATAATGCCTTAGTTCCTTCAACGCTATAATATGATCAAAATTCATCTAATTAGTCTTGCATATTTGGTAGTTTGTCCAAAAAGCATCCACCTTTTGGTGAAAAATATTTAAGATAGTGTGAGATCCTTTCTCAAACACGTCAATTCATTTGATTCATTTTTTTTGGAAGATGTTATTTCATTAAGGGTCTGTTTAGGAGGTCACCAAGTAGTGAGTATGAAGCACATATTCATTTATAGCGATGGTGTTAAAACAGACTTGTACAATGTGCTGCACAGGTTGTGCACACCTCAATCAGTTGCTCGCTTTAGGCATGATTCGAATTGTGGTTGTTAAGACTGTTACTCCAACTGTTTCACCACTAAGTCATAGCATTGGGACAAACAAAAACTTATTCTTCTTCTCTTAATACGTACTAATAATTATCTCTGTTTTAAATTGGAAATGAGGTGCCAAATATTTTATACCCGTTGAATGGCTCGTAATTCTTATTTCTAATTCTGAATATAGGCAGAATCTTGGACCAAAATTCATCTACCACATGATAGAGGCGAGCGGTCAAAGATTCTTGCCACTTGTATAGTAAGTACAACAACAACTCAATATAATCTCATTTAGTGGGGTCTGGGGAGGTTAGCGTACGCAGACCTTACCCCTACTCTAGAATAGAGAGACTATTTCCAAATAGACCCCCG
This sequence comes from Nicotiana benthamiana, assembly GCA_034376525.1. Classification (NCBI taxonomy): domain Eukaryota; kingdom Viridiplantae; phylum Streptophyta; class Magnoliopsida; order Solanales; family Solanaceae; genus Nicotiana; species Nicotiana benthamiana. The sequence continues at coordinate 55,364,860 of CM067325.1, read as the reverse complement.
ATATTCTTCCCTCCAAAAACTTCCCACCTTGCTTTTGGGGAGATACGAACTCACAACCTCTCGATTGAAAGTGGGGGTTGTTTACCATCAGAGCAAACCCCTCTTGTATAGTAAGTACTAGTACTTATTATTATTGGGAAAAATTGCAAAATTTGATGTTAATTTTAGTTGTGAGCCAAATGCCACGTCATCTGTTATCAACCACCAGTTATCACTGGCCCTGCATTTTTTATACTTAAGTCTAAAAATAACTGTGCCACAAACAAATTTCTCCCATATATGATAGATCAATATAAAGCTGCAGCTTGGAAGAGAAATTAGCCACTAGTAATTTAACCTCAATTCAGAAACAATGGGACTCAGAGCTATTCCCTTTACAGCTTCTCAAAATTCTTTGGGTGGTTCAGATAAATATTTCCCTAGTACTACTCTTCCTAGCTCAAAACTTGTATTCGCAGTTTCAGCAAAGGCAAAGAAAGAGGATACAGAAGAACCCAAGGAGAAAAAGAAGCAATCTTTATTTTCAAGTGTAACAGAAGCTCTGGATTTTTCCCAGGTTAGATCAGCAAAAGACGCCGAGCTTATCGATGAAGCTAGAGAAGCAACTCAATCTGGCGTGAGGATGTCCAGAGAACAGGTATTTTTCTTGCCTATTGCCAAGTCATTAATCGTTCACTAATAGCGTATGAGTTTAATTTCCTGCTATACAACAGGTTAAATGTATTGATAGCGTAAAAATTCTTTAGATCTTTACTTATGAACACCTCTTAATGGCCTTTCTATAGTATGGAGCTCTGAGAAGGAAAATTGGTGGGACATACAAAGATTTCTTCAAATCCTACGTTGAAGGTAATTAATTATGTTTTGACTTCTATTACGCAGAATGTTACTCCCCCGTTCTAATTTATGTGAATTTGTTTGACAAGAGGGGTTGCTCTATGTAAGCAACTCTCACTTCCAACCGAGAGGTTGTGAGTTCGAGTCTCCTAAGAGCAAGGTGGGAAGTTCTTGGGAGAAAGGATGTCGGGGGTCTATTTGAAAACAGTCTCTCTGCCCTAGGGTAGGGGTAAGGTCTGCGTACATACTACTCTCCAGACCCCACTAAGTGAGATTATACTGGGTTGTTGTTGTTGTTTGACTGAGCTTATAGTTTAAGAAAAACGTAAAAACTTCTGAAATTTGTGGTCCCTAACAAATTTAACTGGGCTCAGAGTATTTGTGTGATTATATAAGGTTCTCATTAAAAATAAAATTATAAGTTCAAGCTAAATTATTACCAAAGTTAAAAAGAATTCATTCTTTTTGAAACGTATCAGGTTCGCTGACAGGCAGAATAATGTGTGGCTTAATTAATTACTCGTGCTTAATTAACTGACCGTTTCAAATTGTTTTTAATTGAAACAGTAAAAGGGGAATATGTGGAGGAGGGATGGGTAGACAAGACGTGCAAGGTATGCAAGAAGGATACGAGAGGAGAAGCAAGGCAAGTGGACAATTTTGGAAGATATGCACACGTGGCTTGCCTTGACAAATCCAAATCTGGAAATTTTTTCACCAACCTCTTCTCAAGATGAATTCTATTATATTTTTATTTGTATCTTTGTGTTCGTGGATACCTTTTATAAACTCATTAAAGTACAAGAATATGAATGTGACCCTGTCTCCTTTTCTTTTTTTGGTCAAAATCTCCAATATCATTACAATGTTTTCTTTGGCCATTTTGTACTTCTTTCTCTTTGAGAATATGCTGAATATCACTATTATAAAAAATTAATCTGCTATCAAGGTCTTTGTACTTGCAAAAAAGTAAGGGTAGGTAGAGACCAGGTTAAATTTTCATTACCCTGACACAATCGAAATGTATATTTTCCCTTTTTTGACTTGAGTAGGAATTGTTAAACAAGAAACCAACTTAAGCGGCGTGAATTAGGTAGATTAAAATAAAGTTCTACGCATAACAGAAATAACATCCACCAATTTTTATTAATTGACTATTTGAGGTAAGCAAATTCTTTATTCCTTTGTATATTTATACCAATGTGATTGTATATTAATCTTTGAACTGTATATAATAAACAAAGACATATCAAATTTTTGGTGTATTGAGTGTTGTGGTGATGAAGACTGTGTTTCTCTTCAAAGATTTTATTCTATTCAGATTTATTGTTTTACTGAGAAACTTTTTGTCAATTTATTAATTATTAATAACTTATGATTATATGCTTATCATAAAATAAATTATATTTATCATAAAAATTATTTTATCTAATCACATTATATTTAAAATAAAATGACAAATAGAATATTTTGCATTTGAATTGATGTGTAATCTAAAATTTTGAAGAAATTACGTCATTATGAGTGTAAATAATTCTAAGGTTGTTCAAGTTATTTTAACAAAAAAAGAACTTATCAATTCTCTTTTATCAAATATTAGAGCAGCTTATTATCAATTTCAACACTTGTATCCAAATACATAACTGCTTATTTATTAAATAAATTGCAATACTTACAAAAATAATTTTTTGCACCTAGTACTTATCAGCTACTTCAAATCAACTAATTCAGACATGCTCTAAATGTTGAAGCAGCAGCCCACTTGAAGTAACTACAATTTGATTTAGAATTTGATGTATGTCCCTGGAAGAGAATGTAGATTTTAAAGAGAATTTAGCAAGATAGAAAAATTAAAATACAACTTCTTATTAAACATAAATTCTATCATTTTGGGGCTGCTACATGAAAGACTTGATGAGACAACCACTCATTTATATTGTGGACAAACATAATGAGTGCAAGCCATAGAAAATACAGTTTTAAAATAAAAAGATGAAATCCAGTTAAACAAATTGGAAAAAACTGCAAGTTTCAGAATCAACTCAAGAATATTTTTCAATGAAACAGAACGACACATTGAAATTATTATACTGAGAATAGCCGTCATCGTTTTCATTTTGATAAGTGAAGAAGTAACTTTAGTTGAGAACTTGTAAAAGAATGCTCTCAATAATCTCCTCCAACCAGTATGCCTCCTCCACCTCAATTCTACCAAAACCACCGGATCAACTAACCTCCAACATGACTTCATCATTACTTTCTTCTCCCACTAGCAGTAATAAAATGTATACGAGTATGAATATTGACATGCACGATCCATCATTGCACTCACCTCCCTTAAAAAAACTTATCTACAAACCTTAAACTCAAATAACTTTGCTTCTGCACCGTCTATGGTCCCTACACCAATCATTTATCCTTTGGAGAATTTAGATGAGTTGGATGCTCCTAATGACCCTTCTATTTTCATACCCTTATTTGTTGAAGAAAAACATAGGCAGTATCAACCATGAATTAATTATTAAGGCTTTTGGTCGAAAAGTTAAGTATCAAATACTTTGATAAAAAATATACGCATTACGGAAACCTATTGAAATTCTCCCTCTAATTAAATTAGGGTCAGATTTTTTTCTACTAAAATTTCAAAAGGAGGAAAACAAAATTCATGCCTTACAAGGTAGCCCTTGGTTTGTTCTAAATCATTTTCTATCTGTTCGTCAATAGGAACCTAAGTTTAAGGCTTCTGAGACAAAATTAACAATCTCTACTATTTGGTTACGTTAGCTCAAATTACCTACAGAATATTATGATTATCAAATTCTACACAAGTTAGGTCAGAAAATTGGTAAGTTATTATCAGTGGGCACTTGCACTGCTTCAACTACAAGAGGACAATATGTTAGATTATGCGTGAAATAACTACTTGATCAGTCTTTAAAGACACACTTATATATTGGTAATCATAAACAAATTATACTTTATGAAATATTAAATTTACTTTGTATTAAGTATGGTTGCATGGGTCATAATCAAAGTACTTGCAATTACTTTACCAACGTAGATTCTGAACAAAGAAAATTCACCAAAAGTTCATCATATGGATGATATTAACTCCAATTCCACTACTTCTACTATGGCTAATGGAGCATGGAGACTTGTTCAATTTCCGAAAAGATCTCTCATTAGAAGATCTGCTTACACAGCGGATCCATTGCCAGTGCAACCTCCAGTGGAGCCAAGGGTAATAGGTCAGTCAGGTAAGCAAGGGGTGATTTGCCCTAATAATCTTCCTTTTACCAAATTAACTTTAACTCCGTTAACTAATACTACCCTCCACCCCTAACCCTGTATTAGTTAATAATAAGTATCATACATTAGTAGATGAGCCACGTGAAAAGGATACCGAATTACTAAACCCAATATTTAATAATTTGCAACTCTCAAAGAGCACTCAAGTGTCGAAGCACTCGGTCCAATCATGACTATCTTCAAACGCTAGTCCTTATCAAATATCCAACTCTATCACTATCCATGCAACTAGAAACGGCATCCCTTACCACATACACAACATGTCCCAATACCAAACCACACCTTCTTCACATCCACACAAATAATATTCAAAAACACTACTAACCCCTCCACCTCCTCCTTTGAACATCGGAATCACTCCATTATTTAAAAGCTATTGTTGCCATGCAAATAGGCAATAATGTGTCTCTTATTACTCCCCTTCAGTCCAATTCACCCTCTTCTTGTCAGTCTATTCAAGCGAAATCCACATCTATTGGCTTTGCTCTATCTCCACTTAATACACCAAATATAGTCTCTACCAACTTGAGTCCTCCACTATCAGAATCTCTTATTGGAGACCCTTCAACTTTCTCAATCATCTCTGTCGGCCAAGAGCTCAACCAAGGCTGAACACTCAACACTTATAACACAATCTCATCTCTCCCTCTCCGTACCACCTCATCTGATAATGGAACCAAATACGATAATCTATACGACCTAAACACCACATGCACCAACTCTCCTAGCATCTTAGCTGGAGGCAAGATTACACAACCATGCATTAACATTCATCATGCAAGTAAATCACCAAGAGGTGACGATTCTAATCAATCACCCAAGGGATTTAGCATATATAATGACGGAAGGGATGCAATTGGGGACAAACCTCTATGCTCACTACCATTAGTCCATGATGTAGGCACCCCACCTTGCACCCTGCCAACCTCTGCCACTATCCACTCCAGTTTGCATTACTAAAAATTAGGTAATTTTCATCCACAATTTCCAATCGAAATCGGTCGAAAATTATCAATTTCCGACCAAATTCCGACCGTTTTTAATAGGACGAAATAATAATGGTCGCAAAAGCAGGCCAACCGCAATTGGTCGGAAATTTCCGACCAAAATCGGTCAAAAAAATCAATTGGTTGAGTGGTTTAATTTTTAAATTTTCGACCGAAATCGGTTGGGAAATATTATTATTATTTTTAAAAAAATTATATCTTTTCAACCGAAATCGGTCGTAACGATTAAATATTAATAAGATTATTTAATTAAATAATTTTTGTAAATTATTAATTTACTAAAGAAATAAATATAAATTCATCATTTTCGACCAATTTCGGTCGGAAATTTCAATAATCTAGGGAATTTATTTGAAATTTCCGATCGATTTCGGTCGGAAACTATGCAATTCTGGGCAAAAGAAAATAATTTTCGACCGATTTCGGTCGAAAATATTGCTAAAAATTAGGCAGGAATTGCCTGCTTTTAGGCTCTACCACCTCCCAATTTAAACCAATATACATCCTATAATGGCAGCTTACATTGCTGTCATTCAACCATGAAAATCCAACAAAATAACAACTAATAACCACCAACAACAGCAACTAACCAACAACTAATAACCACCAACAACAAAAACTAACCAACAACTAATAACCACCAACAACAACAACTAACCAACAACTAATAACTGCTAAAGTGTTCAATAGCAAAATAATAATATAATCATCATTCAAATAACCAACAACAAAATATTAGCTAGTTCACAACTTTGTTTTAACAATACACAATATTCAATGAGTTTTTTTATGTAGCATCATCTCCATTTTCGGTCCTAGGACAATCATTTCCATCTTCGGTTGTAGGACCTTCATCGCTGACTAGTGGGGAAGGAGGAGGAGACCGAGGAATGGGGAAAGCACCACAAGAAAGTAGATTGGCCAACTGACCTTGAAGGAAATCAAATTGTTTGCCCCTCCTTTCTTGCTGACCTTGAAGGATATCAAATATCTTCTTTTCACTAGCCTTGGTCTCTTGAAGCTCTGCTGTCAGCTTTGCGATCTTCTCTTCCATAGCTGATATATCCGAACTATCAATCGCCTCGCCTTGGGCGGAAGTCCCTATATCTTGCAATCCAGCCCTGTAGCACCGAAACGATTTATATGAAAGGCCGTATGCTATCCTCTTTTTAGGACAACCAACAGTATCCAACCATATCATCTTCTCTTCTTCGTCTGAAATGGGCGGTCGCTCGCCTTGCTCATTCGGTGGCAAGCTCTGAGTGTACTCCTCCAAATTGATCTGGTAGCGACACTTTATTTAGAAGATAGAAATTTAGTAATTATATAATATTATAAACATTTATAGTAGTTATGAAACTTACATATGTAGCCTCTGCCCAGTCCTCCACCCATCTAGTTGGATCTGTCGGTGCTTTCTTCTTTCGGATGTGAGTCTCCATGAAGAACTCATCATGACTCATCTTCTTCCCCAATTGTTTTTCCTACAAATATAATAAACGTGTTAACTAAAGTTGTAGCTACACTCGCATTTGATTACTTTTCTTTAATGAACAAACGATATCGGATGAACTCAATTGATGAGGGAAATGGCATTAAAGCTTCGCAGATTTCATCAGTAAAATGAGGTTTACTCCAGAAGAATAAAAGGAATTACAGTCTATTTTGTGAACATTGCAAGATGAAATGAAAAAGTAACGAGAAATGTTACTAGCTCATTAGTTACCCGGCAGACTTCAATGGGAGAAGGAAACAAGGATCACCTACTACCTATGAAGGAGCATCCACTGGTAACCAAGAGACAATTCCTGGTCATTCTCATCAATAAGCACATGCCACACAACATGGAGGATTCACAACTCAAGATAAAGGAATCAATAATATAACGCAAACATGTATGATTGTAGCGTATGGGGATCTTCATGTAGGCACAACACATGGAAACAAAAACTATATGCAGATGCAAAGGCAAGGAACTCATAATTTTGTGCAGTTTTAAGATGCACAATCTCAGGACAGATGTCTCAGGAACTCATAATATTTAATATTGGGAGATATATAAATATAAATAGACCGAAATATTTTAAGGAATTACCAGATGTCTCCTCGTATCCCCCATGCTCCTTGAACCAAGACAGTGCAAGGAGCCGCCCTTCTCAGATGCTCGGGCCTTCTTGCCATGTTCACTCTGCTTCTTGAATTATTCGGTGGTCCAATACCTCTCCAGCTCCACCCATATATCCGATAGAACCCATGAATGCTTCTTTTTAAACTTTCGAGCGAAGGAAAAGGAATCAGATAGTCTCTTACGCAATTTGTACTCCCAATTTTTATAAATTTCACGGTTATATTGGTCCTCCCAGGATCACTTAGTCTGCAAATAAAGTAAATAAAATTAGATGAAAATATTATTAATATAACTCTTAAATAAATAAGAATTACATTAAAACCTTAAATTGGTTGAACATCTGTTGTACGAGACTTTCTGGAAAGTCACACCAAGTCGGATAGGGTGTCAAATACAACGTGCCAAGTATATCAGTGATTATCTTTGTAACCATCATATTTTGAATAAACTTGCAACATTGCAATTACATTAAATAAATAAGAGTAGCTTTTATAATTCGGCAAAATAAAGAAGTAATAAATAAATCTTACCCATTTCCTTCAGGCCTGATGATCAACCTATGGTAATGATTATAACGCACATCATCCGCATCAACTCCAAATCATCTGAAGCATATGCAGAAGTGGGGGCATCTGGCTCAGTGCTACTATCCCGAACACGATGTATAGAAATGCTAGGAGATGAACTCTGTGGAGAGGGAGATGGGGTCTCAAATGAAAATGGTTGTGATCCACATCCCTGCACCGATCTAGACCCATGTTGTGATCCAGACCCCTGCTGCGATCCAGACCTCCATTGCGATCCAGCATTCTGAAATCTAGATGGATGCGATCCTGCCGGAGATGAAGCAAATGGAGCAGATGACGGGCGTATCACATGGCTATGTGACTGGTGACTCGATGCACCCATGTAACTATTGGTAGGATCATTAGGAGGAAGCGGGGTATAGCCCTATGACGGAGAATTGTGATAATATTGTTGGACCGGCGAATGGTAGGTAGTATAATGAGTAAATGGATGTGGTGGAATAGATTTGTGCCTAGAAGATTGTTGTCGTCCATCAGTAGCAGAGGGATGAAAGTGTGGAGTGGAAGGAAGGGATGGTGTAGCACCATCATCATGCTCAATAGACCTTTTATCTTTCCTAGACCTACCTCGACCCCTACCGGCCATCTGTATAAATAAAATAAAATGTTAGAATTTAGAATATAAATCTACTAGATACAATATTGCAATACTTCAAAATCTTATTATTTACTGCACCATGAAATTTTGGACTTTTACATCAAATGTGTGTTCTACCAAAACCATCTGCTCACTGTTTCCTTGACCTGAAAAGGAAGATGGGGAAGTAAACAAGGAAAGTAGACTCACATTAGAAAGAAAACATAAACCAAAGTGTTTGGCCTGTTATTAGTAGTAAAATAAGTTAAGAGCGCTTGAAAACACTAACAGGCTAGTCGTCTTCATGGACGTATCCTTCCTCGTCTAAAGATTCTTCCTCTTCACTTATTTCATTTTCAACTTCATCCTCATTTTATATGATTGTTATTTCCTCCATATCAACTTCTTCTAATATGCGTTGAGGATGCTCCAAGTAATTTTCTAACTGATCATCCACCATTTGGTTAACACTTGAGGTATCGTTTTGGTAAGAAACATCTAGTACATTCTCAACTTCCACCCTGCCAACAAGCTTTGTTTTGATTATAACCAACCAATCATCCTTATCCCTCTGTAATGGATATGGAGAATAGTACACTTGCCTAACTTTTTCTGCAATTATAAAAGGATCATAACGATCATACTCTCTCTTTTTATTAACCTCAATTATGTTGTACTGCGAGTGTACATTTGTACCTCTTTTAGGTGTTTGGGTCAAACCACTTACACCGGAAAGTATGATCTTCTTATTTGGCCAACCTGAATATGACAATTCTAGAATATCTTTGATCACACCATAATCGTTTTTCCCATCCTGGTTGCCTTCACCGCCTTTGACCCACACCTCACTATTATTGCTTTTTTTATACTTGGAGCATTCCTCGATGTGAAATTTATAACCATTCAAAAAATACTTAGACATAGTCGTAACCGTAGGTGCAGGTCCCTAAGATATGTCTTGCAAAAATTTACTAACACTATTATTTGGATTATTGACCTACATGTAGTGTTAAATAAATCACAAGTGAGAAAGTATATTTACAAGTATGTATAATAACATGTGAGAAAGTATGTAAGATGCACTGACACATTCTTTAAACTATGCCTCAAATGTAGATGCAATTACATATTCACAAGAAGGTTGAGATTCTTTGTCTCCTATTTATTAAAGGGAATTATGAATAGTGATAAATCTGTTTGTAATCATGTACTATCAGAATTATGCACTACATAAATGAGATCAATTTTTTATTTCCACGCAATTTACTTCACGTAAAACTCACAGATTACGCAGCATAATTTAGCATCACTATATTACAGCTCTGGCTAAGCAGAGGACATATAGACAAATTCAGCTAGGAGATTGGCACATACCTGTAACTCGGTATAGAGGAACCACAATTGAACCAGGCTAAACCAACAGGGCTCACTCGACGACCTCGACACTTCAATACCTAGTCCCGAACATGTCTCATAATCGAGCTCTACAATGGATTCAAATCAACAGAACCCAGCAACAAAATGAACGAAAATTGCTTTTCAATTAATAGAGCTTCAGCAACTATGAAAACTGAAAATCGAACTTACAATTGATAAAATATTAGTAATACATGATACAGAAATCAAGCAAGTTTTAAAACTCCAAGAACTGAAACTTTAACCTCCAGTAGTAATCATGCGACTCGAACTTGAAAACCTCGAGCCAACTCCGTTTTTCGCAACCAGAACTGTGTGCGTGCGTGTTTCAGAGTTCCGTGTGTCGATGACTGTGAGTGCAGCTCTTTTTTGCAGACTAATTTTTGTTGAAAAGATGAAGACCGAAGGTAAGGTTCCTCTCAATTGCGCAGCTCATTTTTGCGCTGATTTTGGTTATCTTTTGTGTATTGTATCAGGTTAGGGATTTTAGTGGGGAAATGGGTTTGGGTTTTTGGGTCGACCAGGTTTTGAGTTATAGTACGACCAGGTTTTGAGTTATAGTATATATTAAGTGTATAGTACATTAAGATATATATATTGTAGAAAATCACTCTATCTATGATATGTGCGCTTTGGTTGTATGGGCATGATTTTCAGGTATAGGTTCTGATGAATGACAAACAATGAAGTCAAGTGTCAAACAACGATATTATATGACAAACAATCAAGAGTGAATGCCAAGAAGCATATTGATGACGGAATTGCATAGACAAGCCAAAGACGAGTTCAAAAGTTCAAGACCAAAGACCCAAGGCGTAGGTCGTTAGGTAGAACAAATGTAAGAGCAACGTTTAAAGTTATCTCGTCTTTTGGCTCAACATAGGTCATCATAAATATGCATAAAATCATTTTATCAAATCATATTTATCATAAACATATTATAAATACTTCAAACAAAATAACGTTTTCATTTTAACCAAAATGGTTTTTGAAGTAAGTTTTCAATTCTGGTATATTACATAGGTCATCATTAATATGCATAAAATAATTTTATTAAATCATATATATCATAAACATTTTTTAATATACTTCATACAAAATGATTTTAACGTTTTCATTTTAACCAAAATGGTTTTTGAAGTAAGTTTTCGATTCTGGTATACTCTGGTATATTTTGGTATACTCCAGCTTTGATTCTGGTATACTCTGGTATATTCCAGCTTTGCTGGAAATTTCCGCAAGGGTAAATAATCGATTATTTAACTCACAAAATCGATTAGTTACTGTCAGTAGCCTTCCCAAAGTTCCGATTTATGAACGTTGAGAAGATAATCGATTATGCATATCATATAATCGATTATGTAAGCATAAAATCAGCATAATTGATTGTCAATTAAGAAACGGACATACACCTTTTAACCCCTATAAATAAAGGTCTTTTGAGCTGATTTTTAACACACAACACCTCCCAATATTGATATACATATTGACATTATTTGAGCATCATTTTAGAGCTTTTGTTGAGCCATTTGAGAGACAACTTTGAGTTGTTCATAGAGCTTATTTGTATCTCTTTATCTGCTCTTTTGAGAGAGTTCTTGTTGTAAAAGAGAAAGGTGTTTGAGAAGAACATATCTTATTATTGATTGTCGGGTTCGCTAAGTACCCTAAGTCTTAGTGGTTGAAGTCTTGAGGTGCGGTATCCTCGAGCAAGTTGAAGTCTTGTAGAGTGTACATCTACGAGCAAGTGTAGCGGTTTGTTAGGCACCCGGAAGCTTAACGGAGTTAGTGGAATCTCGAGAGAGTCTCTCGGGGACTGGACTAACCACAAGTTGTGGTGAACCAAAGGATAAATTTGGTGTGTTCTTTCCTTGCTATTTTTATTACCGAATTTATTTTATTCCTGCATTTTTTTAATTCCGCAATATTTATCAATATTCTCGTGCCGCACTATTCACCCCCCTCTAGTGACGGGCATAAATCCTAACAATTGGTATCAGAGCCTAACTCTCTGAAAGCCTTAACCGGTTGAGAGCGATATATATTTTTGTTTTTGAGAATATTGAACGCAGGAATGATGAGCTAAGGACACTCCACCTATAGCCCTCCACTATTTGACGGAACAAACTATACATATTGGAAAGAGAGGATGAGAATATTCATCCAATCACATAACTTTCGATTATGGCAAATCATCAAGAAAGGTGAACAAATGCCAACAAAGAAGGTTGGGGAAATCATGGTTCCAAAGGAGGAAAATGAATATGATGCCGAGGACATCAAGAAGGTTGAAAGAAACGCAAAGGCCGTCAACTTACTATTTTGTGCGGTGAATCCGGACGACTACCGGAAAATCTCTTGTTGCACAACCGCAAAGAAAATGTGGAATAAACTCGAGATCACTTATGAAGGTACGTCTCAAGTCCGAGAATCTAAAATTGATTTTCTAACACATGAATATGAACTTTTTAGAATGAGGGAAGATGAAAACATCGATAGTATGTTCGAACGATTCTCAATGATCGTCAACGATCTTCATGCTCTCGGAAAAGTATACTCGAACAAAGATCTAGTTCGAAAAATCCTACGGAGTCTCACTCCCGAGTGGCATTCCAAAGCAAATGCTATCCAAGAGTCGATAGGAATCACGGACGTCACAATTGATGGACTACGAGGTAACCTTAAAGCTTATGAAAGCACAATTCTTAATCCCTATCTTAGAAGTAAAGGTTCAAATATTGCCTTCAAAGCCTCATCCTCTAAAAGAGAAGAGGTAAGTGATTCGGATAGCGATGATGATAATATTCCAATGATATAATTGAAAAGTTTTATAAGTTTATGAAGAATGAAATAAAGAAGGAAGAACCAAGTCCTTCATGCCAAAATTGTGGAAAACTTGGCCACACCAAATCACATTGTCCAAAATCAAAGGACAAGAAAAAGAAGAAACTCCATAGGCGCGTAACATTGGATTCGGACAGCTCGGGCGATGAAACTGCCGCATTATGCCTCATGGCCAACGAAGAAGAAGAGGTAAGTATTTCTAACCCTTACTCGTTTGAAGAAATACAAAATGCCTATGATGAATTATATGGTGAATTTGTTAAAGCTTCCAAAACCATAAAAGAATTGAAGAAAACACTTTCTTTGCAAGAAAAAGATTTTGAGAAAACACTTTCTTTGCAAGAAAATTTTTTTGAAAAACAACCTTCTTTAAAAGAAAAAGATTTTGAAAAATTGACTTGTGACAATGAAAAACTAAAAAAAGAAAATGATCTTTTAGAAAATGACAATACTGCTCTTAAAAATAAAATCAAAATTTTAGAAGAAGAAAATAGATATTTGGAAAATGACAATGTCGATCTCAAAAATAAAATCAAGGAGATGAATGAAGCCTCTTTAATTGTTCAAAGTTCAAATTGTTCTTCTTGTAGTTCTTTGAAAATAGAGAACGTAGAACTTAGAATACACTAGAAAAATGTAGTGTAAATGATTCTAAAACAAGTAAAGTAATTAAAAAGGATGATAGAAATGAGGTTAAACCACCTAGAAACAACTCTAGGAATTTTGTTAATAAGTGTAAAACTAATCATTTTAGACCACCTAGACACAATTCTAGGAATTTTATTAATGAGTCTAAAATAAATAATTTTAGATCACCTAGAAATGACTCTAGGAATTTCAACGCTTCTAGGAATAACAACTTTAGATCACCTAGAACGCATTTGGCTCAACCAAGACATATGCACAACCCGAACGTTGTATGTCATTATTGTAACCGGGTAGGACACATTGCACCCGTATGTTTCGCTAAACATAGAGATTCATATTTTGATTATGATTATCATTTGCCTAACCCCCAAGGACCCAAAAGAAGTTGGGTACCGAAAACCTATTTTTAGGTACTTTTGCAGGTGTGCTTGAAGACTACGATATTGTAGTAGATGCACCAAGCACAAAACCTTACTGCATCGAGGGGGAACGTCGGTTAGTTATCGCATTTTTGATAAAAAAACGTAATAGTTGATATGTGCTAATAATTGATATTAATTATTGATTCATGTTTTGATAAGTTTTATTTTGAATTGGTATCAATAATTTTTATGTTAAATGATTGATTCATGTTTTGATGAATATTTTTAGTTTAAATAACAGTTGGTATATTTGCGAAAAATGACCGTTATTATGATTGGTAAGTTTTTACTAACATTTGGTATTATTTGATGTTGATATGATTTTTTTTATCTAACAATTGGTATCGTCAATAGTTTCAATAACAATTGGTATACTCTTTTTGCTAAGGGGAAGAATTTAGGCGATATGCATCGAATAAGGGGGAATGTCTTCACATTCTAATATGCTTTATTTGAGGGGGAATTATCATTGAGGAAATTGTTTGCATGAATTGTATGTGAGATATAGCATGAATTTAGGGAGAATCCGATATGCATATCTCCTGTTGTTTGTCATTATCAAAAAGGGAGAAATTGTAGAAAATCACTCTATCTATGATATGTGCGCTTTGGTTGTATGAGCATGATATTCAGGTATAGGTTTTGATGAATGACAAACAATGAAGTCAAGTGTCAAACAACGATATTATATGACAAACAACCAAGAGTGAATGCCAAGAAGCATATTGATGACGGAATTGCATAGACAAGCCAAAGACGAGTTGAAAAGTTCAAGACCAAAGACCCAAGGCGTAGGTCGTTAGGTAGAACAAATGTAAGAGCAACGTTTAAAGTTATCTCGTCTTTTGGCTCAACATATGTCATCATAAATATGCATAAAATCATTTTATCAAATCATATTTATCATAAACATATTTTAAATACTCCAAACAAAATGATTTTGACGTTTTCATTTTAACCAAAATGGTTTTTGAAGTAAGTTTTCAATTCTGGTATATTACATAGGTCATCATTAATATGCATAAAATCATTTTATTAAATCATATATATTATAAATATTTTTTAATATACTTCAAACAAAATGATTTTAACGTTTTCATTTTAACCAAAATGGTTTTTGAGAGAGTTCTTGTTGTAAAAGAGAAAGGTGTTTGAGAAGAACATATCTTATTATTGATTGTCGGGTTCGCTAAGTACCCTAAGTCTTAGTGGTTGAAGTCTTGAGGTGCGGTATCCTCGAGCAAGTTGAAGTCTTGTAGAGTGTACATTTACGAGCAAGTGTAACGGTTTGTTAGGCACCCGGAAGCTTAACGGAGTTAGTGGAATCTCGAGAGAGTCTCTCGGGGACTGGACTAACCACAAGTTGTGGTGAACCAGGATAAATTCGGTGTGTTCTTTCCTTGCTATTTTTATTACCGAATTTATTTTATTCCTGCATTTTTTTAATTCCGCAATATTTATCAATATTCTCGTGCCGCATTATTCACCCCCCCTCTAATGACGGGCATAAATCCTAACATATATATATATATATATATATATATATATACATATACATACATCTATATTCGGGTAGGGGTAAGGCTCGTCTACACATTACCCTCCCCAGACCCCACCTGGTGGGAGTATACTGGGTAGTTGTTGTTGTTGTATAAATACATCTATATATATATATATAGAGAGAGAGAGAGAGACGTATATATAGTAGCATAGTATAATATAGTATATCGAATATAGCTTATATATATATAAAAATATTAAATATTATTTATTTAAAACCACTTTATTATCACACAATATTATAAAATTCATATTTTTAATTCGTATAAAATCATTAATTCTCGATTGGTTAATTAAATATACAAAAATTTTGTATTCAAACGTTCCGGCCGAATTCAGTCGGGAATTTAGAAATAATTTAGTAAATAATTATTTTTGTACATTAATTCCGATGACTATGGTAGTGTAATTATCAACTTATAAGATAAACAATCACTCCTACATAATATAATGTAGTATATATCTAAGTGTATAGTATATAAGGTATATTCGATAAATCATTAGATATATTAAGACGTATTATGTGTATATATATATATATATAAAGAGAGAGAGAGACGTATATATAGTATAGTATAGTACAGTATATCGAATGTAGCTTTTATATATATATATATATATATATATATATATAAACAATATTAAATATTATTTATTTAAAACCTCTTTATTATCACACAATATTCTAAATTTATATTTTAATTCGTATAAAAGTATTAATACTCGATTAGTTATTTATATATACAAAAATTTTGTTTCATGAAAGAAACAAAAAAATTCAAACGTTCCGACCAAATTCAGTCAGAAATTTAGATATATCTTAGTAAATAATGGTTTTTGTACATTAAGTAGAAGCTCGACAATATATTTGACCACTTTCTGAAAAATTTCGATCGAAATTTTGGGATATTATTAATAAATAATTATGTTCGTACATAATATGTAGATTGACCAAATATTTGACTAATATCCGACCGACATTGGTCAAAAAAAAAATTTTGTCTGATATAATTATTAAATTGTTTTTTATTAAAAATCTCTTTATTATTATCACACACAAGTATTAATTCCGAATTCGGTCAGAAGTATTGAGTTATAATTATTTCGGCTCTTTCGAGTTGTGTGCAGAACAAAAAAATTCAAATTTCTGACCAAAATCGGCCAGCAATTTAAAAAAAATTTAATAAATAATTATTTTGGTACAAGGTGGCTGAAATACTTACTGATTTCCGACCGATATTGGTCGGAAACTTAGAAAAATATTAATTAATAATTAATTTTGTACATTATATTTTGGTCGGAAATTTTGAAAAGTTTTAATAAATAATAAGTTTTGTATATTTTATTACTGACAGACCAAATATTTGACCATTTTCCGACTGAAATCGGTCAGAACATTGGAAAAGTTTTGGTTTGACTAAATATTTGACTAGTTTCCGACCGAAATCGGTCGGAAAAATTGGATAACTTTTTGTTTGACTAAATATTTGACCAATTTCCGACCGATATCAGTCGGAAATGTTTGTTTTTTTTCCTCGCAGGAATTCTATGTTGACTTTTTTAACCGATTTCTTTTATTTCCAACCGTTTTCGGTCGGAAATATTTTCGACCAATTTCGGACGGAAATCTTTGGATGGAAATCACCTGATTTCTAGTAGTGTTGGGTTCCTACACATCTCCACCCCAATCGAATACACATGCCATTTTATCCTCCTCCAACTCCAAACACCCGTTGGATACAACCCTACTAGGATCCTCAACCACATACACCTCTTTTGAGACCAGCAACCCCCACTCGCCAACACCACCACCCCTACCCCATCTCTGCAGCATCACAATAAACTCGTACAAGAGGAGCAGAATGTGAACTTTCAGGACGAGTTAGACACAACCATCATTTACAACAGATAGACACGACCAGTCCATGCATGTCTGGATGACATAAAAGTCTGTCTATAAGGAAGAGTTCGAAAAAAAGATCTTCATAAAGTGCCCGCAAAATCTACTTGCAACCTCATTCCGCTTGAGGCTAACAACAAATCCAATAGTGGGGAAATATGCACTGTTATTTCTCCCACTTTCAGGCTTCGACCAGGAGAGTTAAGTAATGGACAGGCTGAACTCCAGATAAGCCATATGAGTTTTATCATTTAGAATTGTAGAGGTGCTCAGTCAGTTGAGTTTCATAGGAATTTTAGGTCCTTATTAATTTATAATCGACCTACTTTGGTGGTTCTTCTGGATACATACTGCCAATCCCACCAAATTTTGAAGGATGATTTTGAATTCACAAGTATGATTGAGGTATCTACTGTAGGACAATCAGGAAGGATTGTTATCCTATGGAATGCATCTCTTGTAAATGTGGAGCAGGTGGCCACATCTACCCAAGAGATCTATTTCCATGTTTAGGTTCTTCCCTTAACCTCTACTTTTTTATTTAGCATTATTTATGAAAGTAATGACCTGGCACCTAGACTACTCTTATGGGATAACATTAGATGTATATTTGATCATTATAAGGGGCATTGGTTGTTAGTGGGAGATTTCAATGAAATATTGTATGCTGCGGATAAATTTGGTGGGTTGACTATAAATAATGCTAGAGCTAATAGATTATTAGGCTGTTTAAATTACTGCCTATTAACGAATTTATGATTTAAGGATAGTCGTTACATTTGGACAAATAGTAGACGTAACAGTGTTAATATATTATAGCGTATTGATCGTGTGTTAGCTAATTATGGGTGGATAGAAAATTATTGTGATGCTTTGGTAACACACCTTCCCTGAACTCATTTTGATCATTTCCCTATTAAGATTGAGTTACAACACTGTTCTATGCCAAGGAAAATATATTTAGGCTAGAAACTATATCGACTACCCATCCTACCTTCTCAGTAGTAATAGAACAAGTTTGGTCAGATAAACTACACTTAATTCCTGCTATTAATCAATTTGTGGAATCCATACAGTTTGAAATAAAAATACTTTTGACAATATCTTTAAGTGTAAAAATAAATTACTGGCAAGTCTAGGTGAGATTCAAGCCTCTATTCACTATCCAATAGTCCATTTTTACAAAATTTGAAAAAAATTTTAAC
This sequence comes from Nicotiana benthamiana, assembly GCA_034376525.1. Classification (NCBI taxonomy): domain Eukaryota; kingdom Viridiplantae; phylum Streptophyta; class Magnoliopsida; order Solanales; family Solanaceae; genus Nicotiana; species Nicotiana benthamiana. The sequence goes on along the minus strand of CM067325.1, from coordinate 55,346,420 downwards.
TTTGGAATTTAATCACATTCTTCAGCCTGAAGAGAAATTTTTGAAGTTAAAATCAAGAATAAATTGGTTAAATAATGGTGATGCTAACACCAAATTTTTTCACCTAATAACTTTAAATCGACGCTAACATAATCGTATAACTGATCTTCAAGACTTAGGAGGAAATTGGATTACTGACCCTTAAAAAATTAAAGATTACATTACTAATTACTATATACATCTTTTTACTACTCAAAAAACACATTCTACTCACTCCTCTTTTGTACACCCTTTTAATATATTCTCCTCAGCTAAGCAAACTAGTTTAATAATCCCTTTACAAGATTGTGAAATATTAAATGCCATAAATTCGTTTCAACCCCATAAGGCACCTGACCAATACGGTTTACATCCATTATTTTATTAGAATTACTGCCATATCATAGGAAATTTTATCAAATATTTTTGTCATAAGGTTTTCTTGCACCACCAGATGGACACTTCTATAAATACAACTTTTATTTGCCTAATTCTTAAAAAGAAGAACGCTTCTACTATATCACGGTTCAGACCTATTAGCCTTTGTAATACTATCAAAAAGATTATTATAAAAATTATTGTTAATAGAATAAAACCAGTTCTAGAACATCTTATCCATCCGACTCAATCCAGTTTTCTAAAAAATAGAAGAGTAGCTGATAATGCTATTATTGTACAAGAAATTATCTCTAGGTTCCATATAATGAAGAGTAAAACTTCTAATATACTGCTTAAACTAGATCTTAAAAAGGCTTTTGATAAGCAGGAATGTTCTTTCATTTATAATACATGACAAAATCTAAATTTTCCTCCTACTTTTATTAAACTAATAATGCATGGTATTACCACTACTTCTACAGCTATTCTAATAAATGGTAAACCAATGAATTATTTTACACCTACACAAGATATTAGACAAGGTGATCCTCTATCACCTTATATTTTTATTTTATGTTTAGAGATGCTGTCAGGGAAAATAAACTCTGAAGTTTATTATCACATTTGGCATCCCATTTCAATGGGTAGAAAAGGACCTCAATTATCTCATCTTTTCTTTGTAGATGATATCATTTTGATCTCAAAATTACATCTAAATCATTTCAATTCATAGTTAACACCATCAATCATTTTACTCATCATTCAGGCCAAACTATTAACTTTGACAAATTATGGATTTTCTTCTTTAAGAATTGTCCTACTATTATGAAGGTTGCAATACAACACAATTTTCATATCAGTGACGGTGCACATTTTAAACAGTATTTAGGGTTTCCTATTTTTAGTTCAAGATCCACTAAGGGAGATTTTCAATTCTTAATTGACAATTGCAACTCTAAGTTAACTGGATGAAACCCCACTTTTTGACCAAAGCAGGAAGGCAAACCCTAATAAAATCAACTTTGATTACCCTGCTAACCACCTAATGCAATATATCACCATGCCTTCTTATATTATTTCATCCCTTAATAGATACCAACAGAATTTTTTATAGGCAACTACTCCTCAGAGAAAAAAAATTACATCCTATTAAATGGTTCATGGTCACACAATCATTAGAACAAGGGGGATTGGGCATCAAAAATCTCTGTATTAAAAATCAAGCTTTGCATTCTAGTCTTTCTTAGAGGTTGTTTCAAAACTCTACTCAGCAATGGGCACATGTATTACTACACAGTTATCTTAAGCCTTCTAATTTAAGAAAAATGAATGTTTCAAGAATTTGGTCTAACATTATTAATGGTTGGTCCAATTGTAGATTAAGGTATAAACGGAACCTGACTGATCGTAAACACGTAAATTTCTGGACTGAATCATGGATAGCTCATAATTCTTTGGTTTGTAATTACATATATGGACCTCTACCCAAAGGCGAGGACAGCAAAGGAGTGTATGCTTACTATTTTAATCATAAGTCGCACTTACATCTTTTGCCTTTTGTATTACCTTCTCCATTAGAAGTTCCAATCACTGATACTTATATGCCAATGGTGTCCGTCAATTACAACCGGCTTTATTAGGCAATTACAACAGATGAGTTGTTCTTTGTTAAATATATATATTATAGTCTTACACATGCCTTTAATCATTCCATCACTAATGAGGTCATAAATTACAAATGGATATGGAAACTCAGAATACCACCTAAGATTTCCTTCTTTCTATGGTTAATATGTCATGACAGGCTTCCTACAGCTGCATATTTGCATAAGTTACAAATTATAAATTCATCTTTGTGTTTACAATGTCACATGGCACCTGAGACTATACATCATATGTTTATGGAATGTCATAATGCTACTGCACTTTGGGTTGCTATTAAGGTAAATACTGCTCATATGGTTGATTCAACACCTATTATTTTACTTCTTGGTGGCACATTTTCATACATAAGCAGCTTTTGACATCCTATGAGTGCATTACTTTTTTCATAATTTTACATTTTGCTTTGTGGCAGTTATAGTCTATAAGAAATAAAAACTTCTTTGAACATAAACTTCTTAAATCAAGTGTTCCTTTGCTCTACATATAGGCTGGTGAATATTATTACCTCACAAATCCTACGAACAGTAATACTTCACTATTGTCTTTTTATATTAAATGGCCTCCACCTGATGGCTAGTGTTTCTAGTTAAATATAGACGGTTCAACATCTATGACTCAAAATAAATGTGGTATAGGTAGGTGTTTTAGGAATAAACAGTGCAAATGAATTCTAGGTTTTGTAGGACGTGCACAACATGGCTCCAGTGTTCAGACAGAATTTCTAGCACTTATAATGGGGCTAAAATTAGTTGTTTAGTACCAACTCACATCACTGGTCATCGAAACAGATGCAACTGCAATACTTGGTATGCTTACCACACCTACTGTCAAATATACTAACTTAATCAATGATTGTAGGTTATTACTCCATCAGTTGGATGAACCAAAAATACAAAGTATTTTCAGAAAACAAAATTATATTGCAGATTATCTAGCTAAGTACGGAGTAGTAAATATGGAGGCTTGATACGTACTTTTTCAAGTCCTCCACCTTTTGTCACACCTTTTTACCAGCGGGATCAAGCAGGAATGCTAAGAAGATGACTACTTAAATCAAGTTCTATGTTAATTACTAGTAGTACCAGTAGTAGTAATGTCGTTAGCAGTAATAGTAATGTAGTAGCTAATGTAGCTAGTTCTAGTTGTGGTAATATGATGCATGTTATGTATCCCACAAACTCTTATGTACATGTTTAAGTATCTATAATATGTTATCTTTTCAACCAAAAAAAAACTTTAGTCAATAGTACCAAGAAAGTGCGAAAATAATTATTTTCTTTACAACGATGAAAGAACAATAAATTACACTGGAACTCCTTTAGCTAAGTAAAGAAGTCCTAAAAGATTATACAAGTATCCAGAGTATGTTTGTTATATAACATAGGGATTTTTACTTATCTATACCATATAGCAAACCTTATTACCTACCATATTTAAGGTTTGTGCTTATTACATTTAAGCATACCAAATTTCAATTTATGTACCATAATTCAAATTAAGTCTTTAATTATAGCCTCATTTATTGTAGGCTTTATTTTAGGAACCGTATCTTCACGATTTTAATAGTACACGCTTCTCTCTCTCTCTCTCTGAATACCCACGATTTACCTTCCGTTTTAATTACCGCCCCGCCCCCCCCCCCCCCCCCCCCAATCATTTTTCTTCAGTTTTTTCCGCTATTGTCGTACAGCTCTAACCTTCGCATTCCATCAATTTCTGTTGAATCCCCCACCATTTTCAACCCCCATTCAAACTTTGTATTCAACTCATAAATCATGAAAAAACCAAATACTCCACAAAAAAACTATCAAAAGTTGTATTAGCAGATATTCCGTCTTTTGATTTGGGTGTTTTAACACCTAAATCACCACCCAAAAACCCACAATCTACACATGCAAGTGAAAAAATACAGGTCTTTCATTTCCAAGACAAATCCGTGTTGAAATGCGACGCAAGCATTTGCACTATGTTGATGCTAGCAGAGTAGAAAAAGCAGTCGACAAACAACTGAAGCGCAAGGGGAAAGAGTTGAGGGTAGATGATGATTTTGTAGAAGATTCACCCAAACTTCCAACTGGGAAAAAACCAAAGGTGTCTCCTTCACCGTCAAAACAAAAAAAGAAGAAACCCTAAAAAAATTACCAAAATTGGTTCCTCAAAAAATTTCATTAAAGGTAAACAATATTTATTTGTCCTCAATATTTTGTAGTTTAATTTGGTTGCCAAAAAGTATTCTGCAAGTGCTTTTTTGGTGTTGAAGTGTTTTTTGGAAAAATGTTATATGATCTCAATTTTGTAGATTATTTGTCGCAATTTTGTAGGTTTATTTGGCACTGTGATTATTAGACAGTCTATAAAAGTAGTTAGATTGTAGTTGATTTGTAGTCTGCTAAGTAAATTGTATCTATGATTTTTGTATTACAACTTGTATAGCTGCTATATTTAACTTCATTCTCAATATAATTATACTACATTTTTTCAAGGTTACATTAAGTAACTGTTACATTTAACTGTTATATTGTTCTTATTTGTCTGTTCAAGTGTATTTTTGTAAAATGTGGTCTGGTCCTAATTTGGTAGATTATTTTGCTCAATTTTGTAGTTTAATTGGAGCAATGCCTCTTATACAGTTTATAAATGTAGTTAGATTGTAGTTTAATTGTAATTTGTTGATTAAAATTATAGGTATGATATGTTACATTATATCCTATAATGTTGAAATCTATAACGTCATTCTAACCACAGTTAATATATATTTTTTTGCAGAATGACCCTTACTTTGCTCAACAACATGTTGATTATGGTGTGTTTCGATTCCACAGTTTGTGTGATCCTACAACACCTAGCCAGATAAAGGCTTTACTATCCCCAAATCAACTACGTGTTTTCAGAAAAACATGTTTTGGTTACTTATTAGATCTGCCCCCAATGTGTATGCAAAACCAGTCTATTCATCTTCTAATGAAGTATGAGTTGTCAAAGTCTACTGACGCATACTTTTCTGTTCTTTTAAAGGGTGAAATTTTGATTTTTTTCATTGAGAGAATTTGGTTTGATAACTGGTTTTAATTGTGTCAATAGTTTCTCATACTATGGTTACAATTCGAACTATGTTAGCCCTTTAATGAATACATATTTCCCTAACAAAGAAAGGTTTGAGAAATGGCATCTGAAAAATGTAGTCACTAACAAAGCATGGACAAACGATGTGGATGCGGTGCAGTTATGATCCTTTATATGTTGGAATTTTTTGTTTGTCCTTCATATAAGGACCATGTTACTTTCATAGACAAGTTTATGTTCTTTCTTATCGAGTCTGGTAATTTTTGAGTCGTACCCATGGGGTAAAAAATCCTTCAAGCAGGTTATTGAATCTGTCCGACATCGTCTTAATCCCAATGTACATTCTTATCTTATGTGTGGATGCTCATTAGCCTTGCAAGTGTGGCTATAAGAGTGTTGCTTTTCCGTCAGCACCGAGCTTGCTACACGGTGTTCTGAATCGATTCCTCAGATTATAAGATGGTCAGCTACAAAGGGACAGACTTGGTTAACTGTAAGTGAAGACAAGATAATCAAGCCTGAGTAGCTCAAGGTTTTCTTTAACCTTTGTATGATTCTACAATTACAGTTATAGTAACTACATTTCATCTATATTTTTCTTTTCAATTGAATTAATTGTCACTTCCATCATTCAGTTCACAAACATGGTTGAATCTGGAGAAGAGCTTGGAGTTCTTAATCTCCAAGAGAAGATTAAATATGAAGATGAAGAGGTTGCTCAACCATCAAATGTTCCAACTGCTGTTTCTCCAACAGTTGAACCCAAAGAAGCTAATTCTCAAAAGGCCATGGAATCTGTCAGTAGCAAGATCAGCAATTTGGAAAAGAGGCTTGAGCAGGTATTGTGAGAAACTACAATATTTTGTCATAACTTAGTACCACTTGAATTCATTCCAACTACTTTGTAGTTTCTTTGTAGTTTAAGTGTAACTAATAGAATATGCTTACCAACAAATTACACATAATTAGTTTTTATGTTGATGTAAAGTTAGATGAGTTTAAGAAGGATGTTTTTGATGAACTCTCAAGCCTTCGAGAGTTCATAGATCAATCTTTGAACATTGTAATGAATGTTGTAAACATGAGGAATGATTTGGATGAGTCAAAGGTAAGAATTTACATATAATTTTATGCTAAGACTATATAATACTTAAGACAAAAAAGCATTCTCAAATATTCCCCAAAAAATGTAGTTTGCTGGTAGTTCAACAAAATATAATGACCAAAATCAAGGAGACAAAAACAATCATTTTCAGTTCAATGTTGGTGATCAAATCCATGCAAGCACAAGTAATACATGTATCTACATAATTCCTACATACATATCTACAAACTTCAAGAATTGCTAATCACTTTTTCACTATGTTTTTCAGCTCCCACCTCTCCACAACATGTTCAACCACAAGTTGACTTGTATGCTGACTTCCAAGAAGCAACTGAGACCTTTAAAGCAGGTATAGAACCATAACTGCATTTTAATTATATCTTATTCAAAATTTCAATATCTGAGGTAGCAAAAGAAGGTATTGTTTAATAATATAGTTTTTAATAGAAAATAGTTTATTATACACTGGTATAATGCTGTTAAGTATGTGAATTTTTATGTAACAGATGTTGAAGATAACATTCCACAGTTACCAATTCATGGTGTAACAGTGACTGAAGTTGTCTAGGAATGCCTTGATAAAAAAGAGGAGACTGAAGTTGTGCCTGAAGGCATTGAAAACAAAGGTGTGACATTGGACGATTTTGAGATGCCGAAAAACCTATCACAGTTGGTCATGTATGGAGATCCCATACAAGTTGATTCAACCCCCATTCATCAAGGAAGAACAAGAATACCAGGAAAACATGCATGATCACCATTCACTCCCCTGTATAGTACTGAAGGCAGCACCTCTGTTGGGCCCAAATATTTTTACCTAAAGCACCCCTTCACAAGTGTCATAGTTGAAGATGTAGATCCTGAATTGATAGATAGGTTCAAAACCTAGTTATACCATCGCACTGACAAAGTATCTAGGAGGTATGGTGCTTAAATTTACACTGTCTGTTCACCCTTTTTAGACTTTAAAGTTGTAAATCTTTTTGATTTTTTTTGTATTTGATTCATTCTCTTGTTATTACAGGAGGAAAGATTTCTTTTCAAAGAAGGATAACCAAATCAATCCTTGGTTGGATTTGGGTTGTGAGAAGATTGATAAGAAAGACTGGTTTTATGCCCTTGCTCACCCTGGACAAGTAATCAATAGCACAGTAAGTATATAGTTTCTAATTGTAGTTTTGTCTTTACCTATGATGTTTAAATGTAGTTATATTGTACACATCATATATATGTTACTATATTTATTCTTCAACTGTAAAATTTTGCTTTTTTGAACCTTATGCAATCAGTGTGAAAAATGTAGTTAATGTGTAGTTCTTATGTAATTATGATTGGTCAATTGTAGATATAGTACTTGTTTTCTATATCTTTCATTCTAAATGCAATCAAATTACATTTTGTGATGCACTTGGGCTAACTGTTATATAACTGTAGTTATGGTGTTGTTAAAGTGAAGCAAGCTGTTAGATTTTTTCAATAATTCTAATTGTAGTTAATATGTAGTTATTTGTAGATGTGATTGGCTACCATACAACTTATTGTATATTGCACTTTTACTTTGGCAGCACATTGATGTTATTATATACTATCTGAGAAAAAAGGGAAAATATGGCCCCAACATCCAAACTAGGTTTACAACAACCGATTGCTTGTTCAAGACAACGATTGAAAGAATCTATGAGAAGTTAACTAGTTCTCCACTGGATCAAAGGAATTTTGTTGTTAAAGCCGAGGATGATATTGGAGAATATATTATGGGCTACAGAATTCTTGCTAATGTAGCATGGGATCTTGTTGACTATGTTCTCATGTCTGTTAACCTTGTGGAGAACTTTCATTGGTTGTTGCTAGTTTTTGACATAAAGGACCGGCAACTTTATGTTTATGATTCATTGATGCGAGGAAAGCGTAATCAAACAGTTCAGACATTGGTTGAGAAATTTTCAGTCATTATTCCTCTTTATTTGTCATGCACTGGTTTCTATGGTAAACGCAAAGACATTGACTACAAGACTACAAAGTCATACATAGAGAAACCAGTTACAGACCCTCTCGACATACAATGGATGGTTGCTGAGATTCCACAACAAAAGGAAGGCTCACTATAAAAAAAACTAATCTCCCTTTCTATATGTTTAATTATTATTTTTTTAATCGTTTGTTATATCATGAAAAATTCTCATCTTTTACAGGGATTGTGGTGTATTTGTGGCTGCCTTTGCAGAGTATATTAGCAATGGTGATTTTTCTATCCCAAAGGAAGATCTTACTGATATTGACCGACACCGTAGATGCTATGGAGCTCTACTGTGGGACTACGCCACAAAGAAGCTAACAGATGGTTCAATCACTGAGAGTGAGGTTACTGGCAGACTTGCAAGGGGAAGGGTGCACCGGCAAAGAATGAGAGGACTAAAGTTCAACGAAAAAGAAGTAGACTATTTTGCTCCTATTTGGTAGTTGAATTGGAAAACAATGTAGGAATTAAGTCACTTTGGTTGTAATCAACAATATTTCTTGATTACATTATACTCGAGTATTCGAGTTATTTGATAGCATTTTTGCAGTAACAACTTTGTCTTATAATTTCATTTTAATGTTCGAGTTATTTTTATATAGTACATTCAGTTGCCATCTAATATGTTTATATAACTGTCAATTCTTACACAGCATAAAGATGAAATGTATACAGGTCTCAGATAAATAATTTAGACATCCCTTATCAACAATTATTGTCAGAAAAAATAAATTTATCTACAATTAAACTACATTGAACTACATTATAACTACAAATTCCTATTAGCTGATTCCCAGTACTACATTTAGACCACAATTAAATTACATTTTAACTACAATCTGGCAACAGTTTACATTCATTGTTTTCTTTATTAACATCAGATGTTTTCCATATAGTTTCTACAAAAGTTTAACTCTTCCATAAAAAATGAAAAGAGTTTATGCTTGACAGAATACATAAAAAATATAAATAGTGCAGATACACAAATTTATGTTTATACTTCTTAATCATCGTCAAAACGTAAAACGCTTACACAATAAATTCCGATAATTTGAGTTCACTAACATTTATTTTGAATAACTTCTAGCTACATGATATTCATTTCTTTTTCCGCGCATTCTTGCAAGTTCTTTGTTATGCCCTTCACCTCCACAATTGCCACAAGACACCTTGTACTTCTTTGACTTTATTTCATCAAATATTTTATATATTTCCTTGTGAGGTCTACCTGGCTGCCTTTTATCTCCCGCCGGTGGCTTTACTACCTTATCTAAAATATGTTGTGGAACATCCCATTTGGCTTCATCAAGAAGAGGATATATTGGCATTTCATAGGTAAGAAGAAGGCTCTTCCTTGTGTAATACGGAGAGCAATAGTTGTCAGGCCTTTCATTCTTATGCCTTAATGCTGCCAAAGCATGGGCACATGGAAGTTCATCAAGTTGGAATTGTCCACAGCTACATTTCTTGTTTTCTAGACATACAATGTACCGCTTCACACCATCTAACACAGTATGTATATGATATGTTGAAGCCCTCACCTACATTTCAAGACCAAAGAGAAATAATAATACATCAATCAGTTAACTAGATTAGCAACAATCAGTTAACTACAAATCATCTACAAATAAACTTCATATAAACGATAACTACATTTACCCACAATGTGACTACATTGTAACTACAAACTGAAAACAATGAAGCTACTACTATTTTTGTTTTTTCTCCTGCACCAAACAAGAATATATTACCTTTAGTTTCTGGGATAATGTATTGTTATCTTCCAATTCTTTGTTGAATTTGTGACCAAGGAATGTGAAAGTACCCTTTGCCTTCAATAACTTTTCTTTTGTCCAACGTTCTAGAATAGTCCTCATATACTCAAATAGATCAAATATTGGCAGCTCTTTTACCTCTTTTGTTACAGCATTCAACGACTCAACAATGTTTGACGTCATAGTAAAAGCTCTATTAACCGTTGCATGTACTCTTGACCATCTATGATAGCCAATATCATGTAGGTAAGACGATACACACGGGTCTAACTCTTCAATCTTCATCATCCTTTCATTGAATTAATCCAGAGAGTATGACCGTGGTGTAGCAAAGTACAATTCATGTAATTGTAGATGCGCCTTCTTGAATTTTGACCTTATATTTGTCCATATATGCCACATGCAAAAGTAGTGTGCCATGCCCGGATTGACAACTGATGTTGCCTTTGATATACTCTCATGCCTATCTGAGACAACACACATTGAAGGTCTTTCACCATATGCCTCCTTGAATTGTTCAAAGAACCACTTCCAAGGCGCGTTGTTTTCAGAATCAACAACAGCATATGCCAAGGGCAAAATAGAACCTACAATTTTTAGACATAAAATAAGATTAACTATTAAATACAAATATATATTGAGAATTTAGGCAATTTAACTACATTCATTTATCTAAATACTAAACTACATTATAACTACAATTTACCTACATTGTTTAGACTGTCTACAAAATAACTAGAAAATTATTGCATTATGTACCTGCTGCATCCATGGTGCTTGCTGTCAGCATAATACCCCTATATGCTGATTTTAAGAATGTCCCATCAACCACTACTACCGGCCCACAATGTTGCCAACCATTTATTGATGTACAAAGAGCAACAAATGCGTATAAGAAGCAATCATCTGCTGCCTTCCTCAATTGAACAACAGAACCGGGATAATTCTTCTCAAGAATATAAAAATATTTTGGTAATATGTTGTAGGAGTCACACGGATTCCCTCTCAAAAACTGTAATGCTTTTCCCTTTGCTCTCCATGCTTGCATGTAGCTTAGGTTCACTCCATGTTCGGATAACATGTCAGTTTGTATGTCCTTTGGCGTGTAAACAGTATTAGGATCACAATACTTTGGAACGACCATGCTACCAACTACTGTTGTAGTACATTTACGCTGTATGAATGTTTCGTCCATTGGGCAGCATATGTGTTGTCGGCTAAACTTCTTATCTTGAACAATGAAGAATCATTAATTGACGTTGCCTTGAAATGCCATTTGCAGTTTTTAGCTACACATACAAGCCAGTAGCTACAAAAAATACAATATTTAGACATATTTATTAAACACTACAATTAACTACGAATTGACTACAATGTAACTACAATTGCATAAATAAACCTATCTTCAATAATACAGTAATTTTGCAAATCTATGATCCATAAATAACTACATACAATCTATGACTTGATGTTTTCACTCTGAACTGGAACTTGTGCATAACTGAATAATTCTTCATTGCAGCAACTATTGTTTTCTTGTCCTGGTATACTTGTCCTTCTTCAATACATGTTTGCGTAGATTCAATTATTATTTCACTTTGATATTCCTCTATAGCTGGTGAAGATGAAATTTCTAGTAGCCTTAGGGATCCTGAAGAACATGCAGACAATAAATTCAAAAATGTAGTAACTATGTAGGTAAATTTGAAAGCAACATCGCTTTGTCCTTTCCAGTACTATATTATAATTGTAGTTTAATTGTAGATAAATGTCGTTAAATTGTAGATTACTAGGTAACACAAAAACTCTCAGCATTGTCGAATCAAACATACCGGTACTGATGCTTTCATTGGTGATTGCCAATTTCATATTGAAATCTCTTACGCTAATACATAAGGGATACAAACCTATATTTTTATTCTCCTTTTTCGTTTCCATATATACACGAACCCCCATATCATTCCTAATCTCCAATGGATGACAATTATCATTCACAATGTATTTTATTCCTACAATTTTATCCGATGTATCAATCGATAATCGTTCTGCAATTGTAGAAAGGAGAATTCTGTAGCTTGTATTATCGTCTACAAAAATGGCTTCAACTTCAAAATCTCGGAATCTGCCATAGTTATCTCAATAACCATTCGATTTCAGCATTATTGGAATTTTTGACTTAATTTTGTGTAGTTGATAGAAAAACAGACAAAGAACAGATTTAGATTCGAGAAATTTTTGTACTGATGTCGACGAAGAGCTGTATTTAACAATACGAGAATTTTTGTACTGATTTCGACGAAGAGCTGTATTCAACAATTAGAGAATTTTTGTACTGATGCCGACGAAGAACTGTATTCAACAATTCGAGAATCTTTGTACTGATGTCGACGAAGAACTGTATTCAACAATTCGAGAATTTTTCTACTGATGTAGACGAAGAACTGTATTCAACAATTCGACAATTTTTGTACTGATGTAGACGAAGAACTGTACAACAATTTTGCATTTCTACAGATTGATTGCTGGAGATTCTCGTGTTTTTTGAATTGTAGCTGAGCTACAGATGAGAGATATACTTCTGGTACAGAATGAGAGAATCACGCTGCTGTAGGATTTTCTTCCATTTTCAAACTCGAAATTAATGGTGACAAAATTCACATTAAATCTGATTGCTACAAAATTGACGCGTTTTTAGGGTAGAATTCACCTATTTTTGATTTGGTACAATTTTTGTAAACAAAATATAAACTAGGCGGATAAATACCAAACTTTAAATATTATTAGTAATAAAATTTATTATATAATATATATAAGTAAAAAATCTTACTCTATTTTCAGGGGTAGGGCCGTTGGTTTGGTATCGTGCTTCACAGTCCAAGTACCTACCATACTTGTCTTCGTTTGGAAATCATCATCATCGTTATTATTATTATTATTATTATTATTATTATTATTATTATTATTATTATTATTATTATTATTATTATTATTATTATTATTATTAAAAAACCAATAGAACACTACTCCGCTGCCTAATATAATTGTCGTCCTCGAGGGATGTATTGGAGGGCCAGTCTAAGGTGATAGGAACGAATTTTAAAGGTAAACACGAGATTGCTCTGAAAAGGACTTTCTGAAAAGTTTTAGTATTACAGATACAGTAAATAAAATGTTAATACAGATAAAATTCATAATAATGATGGATAAACTATCTGGTCCCACCAGTCAACCTTGTTTTTTTCTTTCAATTACACATGGGATTAGGAAAGAAAAAGAAAATAAGAGTTGAGCGTATTGTGTGGAACATACTGTAAGATTTCATGGAATTTTTTGGTCGGAAAGAAGTTATTTTATGATTAATTATTTTATAGTAATTAGTTATGTAGGAATTAATTATTTTATTATGACAAGAAAATATTGAAATTTTGAAATAATTAATTCCGAAATTAAGTATATTGTAATTTTCTTCCAACCAAATATCTGATAAACTCTTTTTAATGTAATTCTATGATACCAGTGGCACTTCGGGGCCCTCCGTATCAGCTATATCCATAGTTTCGAAATTTATACACGAATCAAGATCGATAAAAGAAAATCTTACAATCACCGACTCGAAATATCGTTTAGTTGGCCTATGCCTGTCTGTATAACCTTGTTTAATTTTGTCTTTCTTTAATATGAATCAATACGGCCTTTATAAGGCTTCTTTTCCGAATGAAATTTGTATAGTTGATAACTCAGACCTTTAAATTTATAAATGTAAATTTCGGACTTATAAATGAAGATATTTCCAACTAAGACAAAAAGAAGTAAGTTAGAAAAAAAAATTAAATGAAAAAAGTAATTTTAATCTCGAAATCAATTATTCTTTATCCCTCTTATCAAAAGAGCCCTAAGTGTTATACAGTAAAGAGACAAACATCTTAATTAGGCACGACTACTTGCTTGACTTTAATAATTGTTTTATGAAAATAGTAGAAGTTTCTAGGAGTTAATACTGATATTAGATGGAGTAGCATTTTTTTTAATTCCCTCTGAGACCAGATTCCCTATACTTAGTAAGATCTTTTTTTTTACACTTCAAATTAGAAGGATTTATAAAGCTTTTATATTTTCCTTCTACGGTGACACGAACCCAACACCAAACCATAGTAGGTGGGATACTGCACGACCGTAAAGTACTGAGGATGCACTCATCGGATCCTTGCCCATAGTATTTTCCTTTTTCCCTGGGAGCGAAAAGTGTGCAACAAAAACACTAATCCAAAAGAGCAAGGCTAACAACCAATAAAATAGGATTCCAACAATAATAGTAACAATAAGTCAATATTAGCTGCCAATTTTAATCTTCATCAGAGTGGATAAAAGGAAGATGCTTTGAATAATTAGCTACAAATAATTCATTTCCTTCCCCCTTCAAAATTCTTCAACCTTTTTCTATTCTTTTTCTTCTTCTCCTTCTAATAATCCACTCTTTTTCAGAAATTGTGGAAACAAAATCCAAAATTCAAGAATGGCGAAGGCCACTGGCATTCTTGCCACTGCGGCTATGCTTCTTGCTGTTGTGTATTTGACTGTGTTTTTAATGTCAGTGACAGTCACGGCAAGAGAGCTTCCAATTCATCCTTACTTGAAAATTCAAGAAAGAATCCCCATTTCTCAACTCTATGATACTTCCAATTATGGTGTTCTTCAAATTGACAATGGCTTAGGTCGAACTCCTCAGATGGGGTCCGTTATTTTCCACTCCTCTTCTCCTGCTTTTGCTTTGTTTTCTCGTATAAAAATTGAATCTTTATGTTGTCTCTCATTTAGTTTAATAGTAATTCTCTTGTCTAAAGCTTTCAGCTTTTAGAAAAAACCGCATATTTTATGGTTAATTTTCTTTTTTCTTTTTTTATAACTCTGGTGTCCAGGTCATCTTGCTCACACCTTGATATGGTACTCTCTTAACATGAACTGGCTAACATCGGAGCTTATAAATTATATCTATGTTTATGTGGTTGATTTTAGTTTTTTTTTTCCTTAAGGCAAGAAAGTTTAGGAAATGAATAACTTAATATTTATTTGAAACCATGTAGTTTCTTCCTATTGTTATTTGATTACACTTGCTGTTAACCTTCTGTGACTATACAAGGAGAAAAGGGCAAGGCTAAGTCCATGAATTGCGTTTCGAGATTATATGTGCTGATGCCTTTTCTGGACACTCTTGCTAATTTAGAACAAAACTTTATGCTTGTTCACAGTTTTGATATGTTAAAAGTTAAAGAGTGTTATAGTTATGTGATTAATCCTATTTCTGGAACAGATGGAGTACCTGGAATTTTTTTGCTTGCAACATAAATGAAACAGTCATCAAGGAAACAGGTAATCCCCCCCCCCCCCCCCCCCCCCACCAACCCCCTTACCTTGTTTCGATAGTTTTCTTGAGAGTATGGGACCCTTTATTGAATCGTTAAATGGTAATTCAATGACATAAAAGTGCTCTTTGACAGCTGATGCACTCGTATCAACTGGTTTGGCTAGCCTGGGTTATACTTATGTCAATATCGGTAAGCATTTGAAGAAACAAATTTGCTTTTGTTTTTGAGGTTTACATCTTGACAGTTTGATATGCTTTCTCCATTGTAGATGATTGTTGGTCAAGATTGACTCGAGATTTAAAGGTGCGTCTACAATTTAACTGATGTCGGCATTTAAACTGTGGTTGTTTTTTGGTTATGATCCCTTGCTTTTAGTTTCAGACTGTATATGGATTTGTGAGACGCTAATCGTCCGCCAACTATTGTGCAGGGTCAAATGATTCCTGACCCGAAAACTTTTCCATCTGGAATTAAAGCTCTAGCTGATTATGTGCACTCAAAGGGTCTAAAGCTAGGTGTTTATTCTGATGCTGGGTAGGACAAATACCCACTACCCTGTCTGATTATCTTTGAACTATGCCAAAATTAGTTTAAAACATTTTCTGTCTGGGATAAAGTGTTTGTGCAGTCTCCTATTTCTCACTATTCAGTTACTTGGATCTTGTAGGGCTTTTACATGTCAAGTTCGACCTGGCTCACTGTTTCATGAAAAAAATGATGCTGAACTTTGGGCATCTTGGGTTAGTTTGTCCTTTCTGTTTCATCAGTCGCACACTCGCATTATTACCATAAATGTCTCCAAACTTAGTGATAAACACATTAATGACCATTCCAGCAGTAGAGTTAAATATACAAATGGTAATAAATGTTAACAGAAATTTTCTTCTTC
Source organism: Nicotiana benthamiana (assembly GCA_034376525.1). Lineage (NCBI taxonomy): Eukaryota > Viridiplantae > Streptophyta > Magnoliopsida > Solanales > Solanaceae > Nicotiana > Nicotiana benthamiana. The sequence continues at coordinate 55,330,147 of CM067325.1, read as the reverse complement.
TTCTGGATATCCTAGCCTTTAGATAACGGAAAAAAGAATTGATGTGATTTCGAGGAATTAATTGTCTTTGCTTTAAAAGAAAAAAGAGTTATACAGTTGCATATGCTGATTGCAGCACTAGCTAATACTGTTAATTGCATTTTGTATACACGGTAACACAGTTTTCTTACTTGTAAATCCTGGTTAATATGTTAGCATTAGCGTTGCTTTTCATTTCATTTCTTTTAATGTGGAAGTTGATTTACATTTCATCTGCTAACTAAAGTTCTGATTGTTCAACTACGCAGGGTGTTGACTATTTGAAGTACGACAACTGCTTCAATCTAGGCCTCCCACCACAAAAGAGGTTTAACTCTTAGTCAGTGAGGTCTAAGTTAATTGGTTTAGGTGTATAATTAGATCTAATTACTTAGAAGTTTCCCAGATACCCGCCCATGCGTGATGCCCTTAATGCTACTGGACGGACTATATTTTACGCACTTTGTGAATGGTAACTTCGAAGCACTTTCTTCGATTTGAAATGGAGTTTTTAACCAGCATTTTGAGGGATTTCTTTGTGCTTTGTTTTAAAATTGGCAGGGGTGTCGATGACCCTGCCAAATGGGCTGGAAAAATTGGAAACAGTTGGCGTACAACAGATGACATCAATGATACATGGGCAAGGTTCTAACCTACGACATTTTTATTTTATTTCATCTTATTTTTGTATTATTTTGTAATCTGATGTTGTTACAGTAAATAAAGATAGTTATGCATGTATGTATGGTACCTTCAAAACTTAGAAGATTTTGATCATAGCTCTACACTAATTGTGAACGGTAGCTGGATAAAACAATATGCACGCTTAACTAACAGTAAGAGAACTCTTCACTGTCCATACTGCTTAACTTTTTCTGAATGGTAGTTACTGTATGATATTATTGCATGCGATTGTATTTATGTTTCGTATGTTTAGATAATTATTTACGTTATTTACGCTATTTCTGCTGGAGTTACTAATGCTTTATTGTTTTTATTTTTGTCTTTGTTTTTGTTTTACTGCTGTTTTTCCTTTTATCCTATGAGCCGGGGGTCGATTGGAAACAGCCTCTGCCCTTTCGGGTAGGGGTAAGGCTTGTCTACATATTACTCTCCCCAGACCCCACCTGGTGGGAGTATACTGGGTAGTTATTGTTGTTGTTGAATTGTTACTTAACTCTATTAAGCATCATACTGACAGAAATCTTTCATTTATTTTACTTCTTTTAGCATGACAACTATTGCTGATATCAATGATAAGTGGGCATCCTATGCTGGACCTGGTGGATGGAACGGTAGGTAGTGGGCCTGAAACAATAGATTTTGAAGGGGTGTAGAATGAATAGCATTTGAGTTTTTTTTAACTCTCTATTATCTTCTGGCAGATCCTGATATGTTAGAGGTTGGAAATGGGGGCATGAATTACCACGAGTACAAAGGGCACTTTAGCATTTGGGCTTTGATGAAGGCAAATCCCCAATCAAACTCATAATTATGTTTTCTGAGTCCTCTCTTGTTTTATTTTTCTTTTTGATTGTCTGACTGAATACTTGTATCTATTCCCTTTTCGAAAAAATTTCTCCTTAGGACGTCAAATTTGTGATGGAACCGCTCTTCAGTGAAATTGTTTGCTGGTTTAAATGGTGTATGTGTGTAAATGAAATAAGGATAAGAATAGGGAGATGAACCAGTTTTTAGAAGTTTTAATGTGTATATGTCATTACTTAAGTCCATCATATTGGATGTGTTTGTTTATTCCCCCTTCTAAAAGAAATTATCATGGTACCTATATGAGAAAACAACTCGCTTTATGTTGGGCTATTCATGCAAAGAGACAGTGCAGTGGCTTTGTGTGCTTCAACCCTCTTACTTCATGAACTGACATCATGCTTCTATTTGTAGGCTCCGCTTATTATTGGTTGTGATGTCAGAAACATCACCGCTGAAACTTTAGAAATTTTTTCTAATAAAGAGGTTATCGCTGTTGACCAAGGTGAAAAGCTTTGTCTTCCTTGTAGCCCATTCTCCACCCCTTTTTTGATGGTAGGAGGTTGTTCTGTCAGAGAATGGTCATATTTTCCGTGTACTTTTGGTTTGCATATGGTTTTGATATAAATAATTATTTATAAGAAATGACTTCTTCTGTTTTACAGATCCACTTGGTGTTCAGGGTAGGAGAGTTTATGCTGCCGGACCAGATGGTTGCGAGCAGGTATAGTTGCACCTTGTTTCTCATTTATTCTTTCTCGTTATCTGCATTTTGCATCTTTTGGTTTCCAGAATAAGATAATCTCTTGGGAAGCTACTTATTTCAGTATTCTGATATATGAATGAAGAACTCCATTTATGGTTGTTTACAGTTTAAACACAGAGTTCGTTGATGCTTTACCAGATAAAATGACCTTATAGAATCGAACACTCTTTCTTGTTTTACTTGAAATATTAAGCTGGAGGATTATGAGAAATTGATTGAATTCTCACCTAGTCTACCTAAATAATTAAAGATCATACAGAGGTTGGTTTCTGACAAAATCACACACAAAAAGGTCTAGATATGTTAAAATTTCATTTGATGTGGAATTTTCTCAATGTGACAAGACCTTCCATTCTCTTGGATATATGAATTTGGAAAGCAGTATATGGAGAAAACCATATTTTTGCCTCGTTTATGTGCCACTTCTATATTGGAAATGTATTCACCACATCAATTGTTACTTCATCACCGTATAAAAATAGTTGCTTCTTCAAAATGAATTTGGAAAGCAATCAAGCTCTTCTCCATCATGATTGAACAAAAAGTAAAGAGGGTAAGTGGGTGTGTCACAACCTGGATTTCCCACCTTCAGGGTTGTGACGGCGCCTACTCATAGAAGTTAGGCAAGCCACACATTAAGAATCCATAAATACCTTTGTTTTAAATCTATTTTTACCAATTTAATTAACGGAAAATAAATAATTAAACAACAGCAGAATTCGTAATTTAGCGGAAGACTTAAATCAAATACGCAAAACAATACTGCGGAAATCAATATATGCTTCTACCCAGAACTGGTGTCACATCCACGGACTACTAAGATTTGCTACATACAACCGCTAGAAAGAAAGTTACACTGTCTTGTCTCGAATACAAGAGATAGCAGATCATTAATAAAAATAGAAGAGATGTTGGGCCTGCGGACGCATGTAGGGCTACCTCGGGATCCTGTAGACTGAAGGATGGCTCCCTGGCTAATGCTGTGCGCCGTAAGCTGCTCTGGTATCTGCACATAAGTAACATCAGCACAACCGACCTCATGTGCTGGTAAGTGTCTGGCCTAATCCCGGCGAGGTAGTGACGAGGCTAGGACCAGACTCCAGATAAAATTGTGCAGTTATATAATATATGGAGGAAAAGTAAACGGGTAATAAGCAATTAAAACTGGGGAAGGGGAACATACTGCGGGGGTGGCAGATAAACAGAATATTAAGAACAATAAGGAAACTGTAATTTAACTTCTAACACGGATAAAGAGAAATAAAGGCAACTTTCACTTTCAATTTCATCTTCTTGCAGGCGTGCAACCCGATCCCATTTCTCATATCTCGTGGTAGGCGTACCACCCGCTCCCATTTCATCGTATCTCGTGGTAGGCATACCACCTGCTCCCATTTCATTATATCTCGTGGTAGGTGTACCACCCGCTCTCATTTTATTATATCTCGTGGTAGGCGTACCACCCGCTCCCATTTCATTATATCTCGTGGTAGGCGTACCACCCGCTCCCATTTTATTATATCGTCAAACAATCACAAGAAATCCCGGGAAGGGAACAAAGCAATATAAAATTTTCCGGTAAGGGAACAACAATATCGAAACAAACATCCCGGCAAGGGAGAATCAGCTATAACAAACCTTAATTTAGCTTGTACTCAGCTCAATTAATGAAAATGCTCAATTATAAATAGGGTCTACGAGCATGAACAAATCTTTGCTCGACATGGTACATCATTAGTTAAGACATCCGAAATATCATTTAAGAACATAACAATTTTCAATTTAAGACTCACGGTCATGCTTGACACCAACGTATAGATACTCGTTACCATGCCTATACGTCATACTCAACAAGGAGCAAGTAGCAAATATGACTCAACTCCTAATCCCTCAAGCTAAGGTTAGACCGAACACTTACCTCAAACTTCCACGGCTAAGTCAAGCCTCAATTACCGCTTTGCCTCTCGAATTCGTCTCCAACCCAATCGAATCTATACATAATTGACTCGATATCATCAATAAGAGCTTAACAATCCAATTCTAATGTTCAATTATAACTTCCCAATCATTCTTTCCAAAATTTTCAATAATCGACCTCGTGCCTGCTAGGTCAAAACATGAGGTTCGAACCAAAATCAAATCACCCCTTCATCCACTAGCCCGAATATATAATTTGTTTTCAAATTCGACCCCAAAATGAGGTCTAAATCAAGAGAAATCAAAAAGCCCTAACTCTACCTAAATCCCTAATTTTCTACCCTTAATCACATGTTTTAGGACTATAAATTCATTAAATGTTGATAAAAATGAAAGAAAACAAGTCGAACAATGCTTACCCAAGAAACTTTGGTGAAGAAGTGCTTCAAAAATCTCCTAGGAGCTTTTGGAGAAGAAAGGGTTTGTGAAATTTTATGAAAATCCCGTTTGCATTTTGTTTTAAGTGCTAGGCGACAGTGTTCATCGCGCTCGAAAGAACATTATCGCGATCGCGAAGGGTTGCCAATAATGGACTTACGCGATCGCGAGTTTTTCCACGCGTTCGCGAAGGGTTGACCCCCTGGCCTTCGCGTTTGCGGACAAGCTTACGCGGTCCCGTAGAAGAACGACCAAAATCCCAATCCCCTCCAATTAACGCTACGCGTTCGCGTCACACAGGTCGCGTTTGCGATGAGCAAATCCCCAAAAGCTTCGCGTTCGCGACTACAGCTTCGCGTTCGCGATGACCAAATCCACCCTTATCTCCAAGAGTGACTACGAGATCGCGAAGAACAACAAGCCTGAGCACCTGTTGCAGATTTTCTGCAATTTTTCGTAAGTTCAAATCTTCCCGAAACACATCCGAAACACACCCGAGCCCTGGGGGCTCCTAACCAAACACACGTACTAACTCAACAACATCGTACGAACTTATCCTTGCGATCAAATCGCCTAAATAACCTCAACAACAAGGAATCAAACCTCAAAATCATGAATTTTTCCCAAAACTTCATCGAGTTTCAAATTTAGAACTTTAAATCCGAAACACGTCAAACGACGTCCGATTTCAACCAAATTTTACAGGAAGGACTTAAAACATATATAAGACATGTACCGGGCACCAGAATCAAAATACGCCCGATACCATCGCTTTCTTATCAAATTTTATTTCTAATTTTCTTAAACATTTCAGAAAAATAATTTCCTTTAAAAATTGATTTCTCGTGCTCGGGACTTCGGAATTTGATTCCGGACATATGCCCAAGTCCTATATTTTCCTACGGACCCTCCGGGACCGTCAAATCACGGATTCGGATCCGTTTGCCCAAAATGTTGACCAAAGTCAAATTTATTCATTTTAACATCAAATTTTAGCATTTTGACAGAATTTCACATTTAAGCTTTTTGACTACGCGCCAGGATTGCGCTCGCAAATCGAGGCGACTCTAAATGAGGTTTTCAAGGCCTTGGAGACACAGAAGTCAATTAAAAATAGGCGATGACCCTTTGGGTCGTCACAAGGTGTTAATTGAACTTTGGCCTTTCTGATAGGACATTTTAGGTAGTATTTGGTTCAAAAATTTCGAAGAACAATTTTTCAATTGAAAAAAGATCATAGAGATATTTGCAGCCTGGTTAGCTCCGGATTCTGTATCTCACAGAGATCCAATATTCCACACCATGCTTAATTGCTTGAAGCTTTATACACTGAGATATAAGTGTAGTGTTTTGTCCGTTTGGTGCATAAGTATTTAGTAACTTTCAGCCTTTAGTAACAAGGCAGCCACTTATGAGATTTACATACCTCACATGTTAAACCGACTGGCCAAGAAATTGTTTTCTTGCATAATATCATGTAGCCTTTGCCACTAATGTTCTGTCATGTGTAGTTCCTTGTTATTATTCGTGTTATTATTATTAGTATTATTATGGCAATAAAAGTAGTACTCCTCAATAATGAATGCAGTCAATGGAGTGGGGGGGATATCGAGGATTAAGATAGCCCCCCCAACTAATTAGGATTGAGGCATGCTTGTTGATGTATTATTATTGTTGTGGTCATTCTTATTATTATTGTTGCGATGCATTTGGATATAACTACTTTTTCTTTCGAGGGTGGGGGCAGAGAATGGGTTTGAGTGGTGTAAATTTTGTTAATACCTTACTAATTTGTTATTATTAATGTTCTTTATTTTGTTTTCAGGTTTGGGCCGGTCCCTTGTCTGGAAACCGTTTGGCTATAGTACTCTGGAACAGATGTTCAAAGGCTGCAAGTATTACTGCTAAATGGTGTGCAATTGGACTACAATCCTCCATCAGCGTCTCTGTGAGAGACTTGTGGAAGGTAAGTTGGTTCGGCATATAGCCAGTTTCATGTAAACTCAGGATCTCTAGTAACTTAAAATTTTCACACCGATACATCTGAATCAGTTAAGCATTGTTTTGCTGGCTTCATTTCTCTATGTTCTGGAACTCATGTCCTTGAAATGCATTCATTACTTCAAAAGATTTGCTCTGATCCCATTGCTATGGCAATATTACAGCATGAAGTTGTTTCAGAGAACACGGTGGGTTCATTCAGTGCTCGGGTTGATGCTCATGGCTGTGAAATGTACATTTTAACTCCAAAAAGAGCGACTCGAGCTTCAATCTGATTATAGTGAAAGAGTAGTTCAGTGCTTGTACAACCTTTCCAGGTGAGTGCTACCCCACGTCGCTAGGCACAAATCGTAGGCTTCCTCTGTTATCTTTCTAATCTATATCTGTGTCCATCAGTTCTCTTCATGGTCTAATCTATTACTAGTTTCCTTTGAACTTGCAAATAGAACTTTTTATGTTTGTTGAAGTATGTGACATTATTGAAAGTATTATCTGGAAATAGACTTCATCTGTTGTTATGGTTCATAATTCATATGCGATTATTATTCAAGCTATTCAATGATCATTGACAGTATGCGTTGAGGGTTGTAGCTACAATTTTGATCTCATGAAATTCTTGAGAATAATGTTCTTGAAATGATTGTGAAGCCTGCAAAATTAGAAGTTTTTCTTTTTAGTTTAAGTGCTCCAATTTACATGTTCTAATGGACCATATGGGGGATATATTTTAGAAACGATACCATGTAGCCACTCTAAAGGGCTGCTATTTAAGAATTAGTCGATATGTCCTAAATTGTAGTTTTTCAGTTCAATTTTTCGGAAATTTTGAGTTGAGGGTCTATCGGAAACAACCTCTCTACCCCGAGAGGTCTGTGTATACACTATCCTTCCCAGACACTACTTGTGGGATTTTATTAGGTTGTTGTATTTCAATTTTTCGGAATAAAAGTGTTTTGAATTATCCTGATGTTAAGATTTTTAATTTAAAATTTCAGGACAAAATAAACACTGAATAATCTTTATATAGCATCCTTGAGAATGGTTATCTCTGTACTTGCCCCGGATATATTTTATTGGGTTTAATTCCTCAACAATCTTATGATATTTGGGTGGTGAAGGGAGCAATGGTTACTTTTGAAAGAGGAGATATGTTGTATCAATTTATCTGATTTATTCAGAAGAATTATCATAACGCAAGAAGAATTCAAAAAATGCAAAATAAGTTAATTATGACTCTGAAATTACGTTTAAGTCTTTCTGGAAAGTAAAAACTCTAAATGTCTATAGAAAAGTTAAATCCTGCAACTCGGCAGTGGCGTAGCCACGTTATGTCGAAGGTGGTCAAGCGAATATCCTTTGTCGGATAATTATAATGTGTGTATCCATTATATGGTTATATATTATAGGAAAAAGGGCTAAATGTATCTTTTTACTTTCGGATATTATCTATATTTAATTTCTTCTATCATTATACTATCCGATTAAATTTGTCCCTATCGTTATACTATCCGATTAAATTTACCTTACCATTAACAAACTTTTAAAATTATCCTCCAGTTAGTTAGATGACTCAGAATCTTCCAAATCATTTTAATTAAGTCATTTATTCTTCCTTTTGATTCACTATTTTTGAAATACTTTACATTTACCTGCTTTCTTAATTGGAAAAAAATAAGAGAAAGAAATACTAAATAATACAACAGTAAGTAAATAAATTATAGTAAATTGAAGAATTTAAATTAGGTAGCTAGTTTAAATTTCAAAAGTATTTACATTACCCTAACTTTAATGAATTCGTTGCGCCAAAGATATGGAGATTTTGCAAGTATTAGTGATAGAAGTTAAAGTTCTTTAGAGACTTTACACTATCGAATTCAACTTTGTCTTAATCAAATGTCTATACATTGTGCACTCTTGAATTAGTAAATCGAATTCTACACTAATTAGACAATAACAAAATATATGCGAATATACATATACATGCATGATGATGAACTCCATATAATATATAATAAATAGACCTAATGAATTCTACGGCATGGTTAAAAAATAAATAAAATTTAAAATTAATTCCAAATCCATCATCACAAGAAGAGAATTGGATGCATTGGTAACTAAAAATATTCATGAATAATTTGTATAGTCTAATACCTTTAGCATTTAAATCAATTGTAATTTATGAAAATTGTGGAACAAGAAGTAATTTAACTAAAAGAAAATTGAGAGATTTTGAATTACCTAATAGATCAAGGGATAACTTTTACAAGTTTACCGACAGTTAGGATAAATTTGGCCATATAGTATAGCTATAGGGGTAAATTTGATCGAATAATATAATGAAAGTTAAATATGGACAATATCTGAAAGTAAAGGAATATATTTGGTTCTTTTTCCTATATTATATTTGAACACGCTGAATCCAAAACTTTTTAAAATGATTTTTTGGAGAAAAAATACGTTTTTACTACTAAAAAAGTTACGTAACTATCTAGTTCGCAGTACTATACTGCGTATTATTAAAAATAAATTAACTAATTCGCAGTACAATACTGCGAATTACTTAATCGCAGTATTGTACTGTAATTTCTTTATTAATTTGGCCCCACCAATAATTAACTAACATAACAATAATTCAAAAACATAAAACGTAGTATTGTATTGGGAATTCCTTAAAAATATTTTGTACCCCAAGCTTGGACTTGCCTTATTTAAAGGCGTTCCAATTTTATGAAAATTCATTCAATACAAACTTCTAACTTCCGTTCATACTTTTCTCTTCTTTTTATCAATCATTTTTATACAACGTCTGAAGAGTTAAAAATAAGGTTTCATTATATTGGGAGGGTGAGGTTGTGCTGGAGACTAAATCTGTGAGGTATAGCTTACCTCCACAATGTCATGTTAAATTGCCGCTTACTATGGAGTATGATAAATTGGTTTAGATCATGTAAAAAAATGAGTGTAAGGAAGCGTTCAGAGAATCTTAAAGTAACCGGTAGGTTTCCGTATTCAATGACTCTGCAAGAGTTTGCTATTATTTTGAGTTTAACATTGACGAAGATGAAACTCTTAGAGATTTTTTGCGGATTCCGGATGAATACAGAAAATTTATTGTAATAAAATTATTGAAAATGTACGTTAAGATGATTTAGCAATTTAGGTTCGAATCATGTCAACGGACTCCGTTGTCAACCAAATTTCACATAAATGACTTAAACCATATATAAGACCTGTACCGGGTGTTAGAATCAAAATATGGGCCCGATACCATAGCTTTCTAATCAGATTTCATTTTCAGTTTCCTTAAACATTTTCAGAAAATAATTTTTCTTAAAAATTTATTTCTCGGGCTTGGGACCTCGAAATTCGATTCGGTGCCCAAGTTCCGTATTTTTCTACGGGACCATCTGAGACCGTCAAATCAGGGGTCCGGATCTATTTACCCAAAATGTTGACCGAAGTCAAATTTATTCATTTTAAAATCAAAACTTAGTATTTTTTCATAGAATTTCATATTTAAGCTTTCCGGCTCCACGTTCTAACTACTCACACAAATCGAGGTGACTCTAAATGAGATTTTCAAGGCTTCAAAAGTACATAATTTAATTTAAAATAAATGATGACCTTTTGGGTCATTACAAAAGGACTTAGGAATATTATTTAATTCATTCACATGTGCTTTTATTAATGATTAAAAAAATTTAGAAAATAAAATTTTAAAACTTGGAGGAGATATTTATTGTATTCTAAATGTCACCTTCATGAAACTATTTAAAAAATGTATTAATTTAAAAGATCAAATAATAAACTAAAAATAATGGAATTCTTAAAATTTAATTGTCACTTAATGAAAAGATGGTAAACATCTTATGATTTAATTTTATGTAAATAAAAAGGTTAAATAGTGACTAGAAGAAAAATAATATAATTTTAATCATCAATTGCTATTATGATTTTATCCAACATATCATACACTTCTGGGGAATTAAAACGTTGACCTACATTTGTTTGTATTAGAGTTTCGTGCTTTTAATAATAATGTAAATAATAAATTTTCTTAATTATTATAAATAAAATATTTCAATTTTGTTTAGTATTCGTTTGTTGTTCGAATGAGTGAGTAAAATAAGTTAAGTTTTTAAATCTCATTAATTAGTAAAATTAACTATTCTGTTGGTTCTAATTTTCTTTCTTAACCTAAATTCATTCTCCTTTTGTGTTTATTTAAGATAATTTTGTATCACGATTTAAGTTTGATTTTTCTGAATCTAACTATGTCGGTTAAGGGTCAAATATGCTTGTACTATTAAAAATAGGTCATATTTATCCTCCGTTTGAATTTTTTATCAAATATGTCCCCACCGTTATACATTAGGGCCATATATATCCCTCGGCCGTTAAAACACCCTTCCATATTTTTTAGTAGCACGTGACATCTTACGATTGAACATTAAAATCACCTAAAATTTTGGTTATTTAATATTTTCTTATTTAACTAAGGAAAGACTCCTAGCCTTTAGCCTTTAGTCATCGTAACATATTAATTAAATAAATAAACATGAGTATTGCCATCCAATAGAATACCATCAATGAAATAATATTCACCTAGAATGAAAAACCACAATTTAAAACTAACCCTTTTCTTTTCATTTCACACTTGATCTTTATCATAAAACAAAATTATATTTTAAAGAATCCCAAATTTTATGTTAAATATTATAAAAAATACTTCATTTATTAGTATTTAATTATTTTAATATTTAGGAGCTTAAATTAATTAAATTTTTACTTATTAATTTCTTTTCTTATTAAATTTCACTTTGTATAAGACTAGGGTTAGGACGGTGGGTGGTGAATCAGACCATTTTCCTCTGGTCATGGGGTTACATCAAGGATCAGCTCTGAGCCCCCTCCTGTTTGCCTTAGTGATAGATGCTCTAACCCGACATATCCAAGGGAATGTGCCTTGGTGTATGCTTTTTGCTGATGATATTGTATTGATTGACGAGACGAGGGTTGGCGTCAGTGAGAGGTTAGAGGTATGGAGACAGACTCTCGAGTCTAAAGGTTTCAAAATAAGCAGATCCAAGACGGAATACTTGGAGTGCAAGTTTGGCGCGGAGCCGAGCGAGGTAGGCAGGGACGTGATGAATGGTTCCCAGGCCATTGCCAAGAGGGACAGTGTCCGATATCTTGGGTCTGTGATTCAGGGGGACGGAGAGATTGACGGGGACGTCACCCATCGTATAGGAGCCGGGTGGGCAAAATGGAGGCTCGCCTCAGGGGTCCTGTGTGACAAGAAAGTTCCACACAAACTCAAGGGGAAATTCTATAGAGCCGTGGTTAGACCTGCTATGCTGTATGGGACGGAGTGCTGGCCCGTGAAAAACTCCCATGTTCAAAGAATGAAGGTTGCGGAGATGAGGATGCTTAGGTGGATGTGCGGGCACACCAGACTAGATAGGATTAAGAACGAAGTTATCAGAGAGAAGGTAGGGGTGGCCCCAGTGGATGAGAAGATGCGAGAAGCGAGACTGAGGTGGTTCGGACACGTTCGGAGGAGGGGCCCGGATGCCCCGGTAAGGAGCTGCGAGAGGCTGGAGATTGTTGGTGGTCGGCGAGGTAGAGGGAGGCCTAAGAAGTATTGGGCAGAGGTGATTAGGCAGGACATGATTAGAATGCAAGTTTCCGAGGACATGACCCTTGATAGGAGCGTCTGGAGGTCCAGAATCAGGGTTGTAGGTTAGGGGCTACTAGAGTCCTTCGCACGTCAGTAGGTTTTCTCATAGACGATTTGTGTGTTAGCGTGTGCCCTCCTGTGGCTGTTAGTTATGGTAGTTACTGCACGATTTTATTGCCTGCGATTGTATGTATGTTTCTTATTTTTAGTTAATTATTTTCACTATTTTCTGCGGGAGTCACTAATGCTTTCTGTTTTTGTTTTGTTTTACAGCTGTTTTTCCTTTTGTTGTTGTTGTTTGTATAAGACTTACACTTAAGCTATAAAAAATTAAATGAAGAAAAAAATAATTAGATTTAAGAAAGAAAAGGTACGAGTTCTTGAACAATAACATGGATAGTTCAATTTTCAAAAATATATAAGATAGCTGCACCCATAAAATTATTCAATATTATACTTTTAACTTTCAAAAAATTTAAATGCGCAATTATAGTTATGCAGAATATTGAGCAGAAATCAATAATATGCACAAAAATAATAAGATAATTTATGAGATATTTTAATTTTAATCCACAATATATTTAGCTAAATATGAGTGGGTTCATTAGCTAGTTTTCAATTGCAGATCTTCCAGGCTTGCCGTGAAACTACAATAATGAAATTATAAATCTGGAAAAAATGTTAGGTTCATTTATTGATGATTGAGGACCTCTGAGATAATTTCTTTAATTGTTAAGTTAGTTATACACAACTAATATTCATGACCATCTTTACAAACTTACACTTTTATTATATAACTTTATATATATATATATATATATATATATATATATATATATATATATATATATATATATATATATATATATATATATCGTTCGCCTTTTTTATCCTTAAAAAGTATATTTTATATTGGATAAAATAGTAAATTAGTTATTTTCCTAATTTTTTAGTACTTTATAATTAACTAAAATTTGGGTTAATAAAATCATTTCTTATGTGAAACGATACCAAATGCACTAAACCTCCTTTTATAAATAAACTACTAATATTTAGGAGTTTGAAATCATTAATAAAAATTTGACACTTTTATTCTCCAATAAGAAAGTTCGACGTCTATATAACTGGAAAAATATCTTAAAGCCTATGGCACCAAAGTATGCTTCCAACAATCCTACCAAATCGGGTGGCAATTCACCGAAATACAAAATTAAGTTTTTTCTTTCTCCATTTATTCCAACGAATGACTAAGTATAGTTTTTATTATTTTAAGTTATTTGTGTTATAAAGTTTTTCAAAAGATATATTAAAAGCATATTCTTTTTAAATTCACGCAAAATTAATTGATCAAACTCTTAAGTAAAGTTAAACGATCTTAACCTTAAAAAGAAGCACTCATTCTATAACATTTATAACAAAAAATAAATACATATTCTAATAAATTTTTTCGTTACCTGCTATTATTATACTCTTTAATTCAATATCAAGTCCTATAAATAATTCATTAATAAAAGCACACTTAACTATGACACGTCAAGTTCAAACGGTATAATAGCCAATATTAGAGGAGATAAAGATATTATTATCATATCCTTATCAGTTAATTTATGTAAATCAAGTATATTCTATTAATTAATTCCAAAACAATTCATTAATAAAATCACACTTAACTATTGCACATCAAGGTTAAATGATATAGTATCCAATATTAGAGGAGACAAAGATATTATTATTACATCCTATCATTTAATTTATATAAATCAAGTAATTTGTATTAATTAATTCAAGAATAAATAAAAATAATTTAACTCCAATAACTAAAACAATAAAAATGGAAGATCAAAATCATCAACATTTAATTTTGAACTTTATTAGAACAATAAATGAAACTATAAATAGCATGGGATTCAGTAATTGTATACTCGATAGTTAATCTATCTAGTATGTCTTCTTTTAGAGTTTGACTATTAGAGTGCCGATACTTTATCTAAATCTAAGAATACCATCATCAATTTCCCAATCAACATTTAAGTTTTTCTAATACTTTAAAGTTTTTAATTAATTAAATTTTATGTATTAGATCCTTACTTATTTGAACTATATAAATTTTTAATATTAGATATATCGTATAAATCTTTACTTATTTAAATTTTTAAAATTTTATTTTATACTTCAAATATAATTTTAATATAATATTTATATAATCATTTTAAATACGGTTAAGGGTCAAATATATCCTTGTACTATTAAAAATAGGTCATATTTATCCTCCGTTTGAATTCTTTATCAAATATGTTCCCACCGTTATACTAGGGCCATATATATCCCTCAGCCGTTAAAATATTTTTCCATATATTTAAATTACGGTTAAGGGTCAAATATATCCTTATACTATTAAAAATAGGCCATATTTATCCTCTGTTTGAATTTTTTATCAAATATGTCCCCACCGTTATATTTTATCAAAACACCCTCCCATATATTTTTAGTAGCACGTGGCATCTTATGATTGGACTAGACGACCCGCCCCACTTTAATTAAAGGAGTGGGCCGGGTCGTCTAGTCCAATCATAAGATGCCACGTGCTACTAAAAATATATGGGAGGGTGTTTTGATAAAAATATAACGGTGGGGACATATTTGATAAAAAATTCAAACAGAGGATAAATATGGTCTATTTTTAATAGTATAAGGATATATTTGACCATTAACCGTAATTTAAATATATGGGAGAGTGTTTTAACGGCTGAGGAATATATATGGCCCTAATGTATAACGGTGGGGACATATTTGATAAAGAATTCAAACGGAAAATAAATATAATCTATTTTTAATAGTACAAGGATATATTTGACCCTTAACCGTTTTAAATATAGTATTAAAATGGCACACGCGTGCAAAACGCGGGCTAGTATTATAAAAATAGGATAGATTCTTATAACATGTTCATGGATAAAATTGCACTCGGCCACTTCCCGCCATGTCATCTCTTTCTCTCAAACCGCTATCCGTTTCTACCTTCACCTCCCTTAACCAAAAACGGAACCTTCCGCCACACTGTAAATCACACTACCAAACGGAACGGGGCCACCAATTTGATGTCGGAGATACCTTCTTCCGCCACATGAGCGCCACCGCCCGCGACCTCGGTGTGCTCTCCGCGGCCCTCTACCGTAATACCACCGGCAGCCTCCGTGTTCTCGACGCCATGTGCGGCTGTGGAATTCGTTCTCTTCGGTACTTAGCAGAAGCCGAGGCCGATTTCGTAGTGGCAAACGATGCAAATGTCGATTACAGGGAGGTTATTTTGGGAAATCTCTCCTCTGTTTCAAGTAGTTCTAGATGGGAAGTTAATCATTTGCCTGCGACTAGGTTACTGGCTGAGTGTTACGTGCGAAAGGACTATTTTGACCTTATTGATGTGGATTCTTTTGGGAGCGGTTCCAGTTACTTGCGAGTTGCTTTGGATGCTGTGAAATTGGGTGGATTGTTATACATTACCTCCACTGATGGGCTTTCTTCTGGTGGTCATAGGCCTCAACAGTTAAGTTTCTGCTTAATGCCTGTTTGCTAATTACACATCTTCTCCCTTGAACTTATTGTTTCCTTTCTTAAAACTCCGAATTAATGTAGAACTATATCCCTTCTTGAAAATTCTGTGTCAAATGCTTATGATAGTTTTAGAAGGAGTGATGTTCGCGCCTGTGATTTGTTGATAAATCTTCATACCCCCCAGGTTTAATTACTCGGATGATGCGTCAGATAGAGCTATATTGTAAATGCTTGGAAAATGAATTCAAAACTAAAAACAATTATGCTACTTTTGGTATGAGAAAACATTTTTGCGGAAGATATTTTTGATAGAACTATACTTTGTGCTTCATAAAATTACTTAGGCTCATACTTATCAAATTAAAAAGAAAAAAAAAAGAAAGAAAAGAGCTTCTAGGCTCAAAATGTAGTCACTAGTGGACTATAGTGCTATAGCTTTTTGTATAAATTTACTGAATCCAGTGTTAGTGCAAGAAACAAAAACAACAACAAACCCATTGTATTCCCATAAATGGGGTTTGGGGAGGGTAGTGTGTACCCAGACCTTACCCCTAGCTCATAGAGATAGAAAGGCTGTTTCCGATAGACCTTCGGCTCAAGGAACATGGAATCTAGTGTTAGTGCTAGGATCATCATAAAACTCTTTCTTTCTTTGTAGGTCTTTAGCTGCCTATGGAGCATATGTTCAACCTTTGCCATACTGTAACGAGATAGGTCTCCGGATGCTTATAGGCGGGGCTGTTAGGGAGGCTTCAGTGCTTGGTTATCATGTTGTTCCACTTTTCTCTTACTACTCATATCATGGGCCTGTGTTTAGAGTGTTGCTACAAGTCAAGCGTGGAAAGTCTCCTTCTATCAGTAGCAGGTTAAGCTTGGTTGTGAACCTTTTTCAGGGGTATTTCATTACTATTTGGTGATGATGCCCTTTCTTCTCATGACAGGTATTATAGGTTTATCAGCTATTGCAACCAATGTGGAAATTCTCAAGCATTTTCCTGGAATGACCTTGGTGAGATCAGCTGCGCTTGTAGTACAAATGTATGGTTTCTACTTCATAGAATATTAATTTTGGTATATTTACAGCTAGAACTATTTAGCCCATAGTTATCAATTGCCAATTTATTTGACAATTGACATTGACATGCGCAACCTACTAACTTCCATTACCAACCCCTGGTTCAAATTGTCATAAAATCATGCAAAAGGCTTTACTCCAGTCATGCCATTAAAAATATAATAACCATATGAATTAAATGGAGTTTGATTCTGCATATGATCACAAAGGATGATCATCAGGCTCATGTCTAACCATTACACTTCTTTTCAGGTTTCACGTTCACTTATGGTTTCAGGACCCCTCTGGACTGGGCCTCTTCACAATGCTCACCATCTAACAGAAATGATGAGTTTGGCTGAGCAGTGGGGATGGCTTGGTGATGGCGAAGGAAAAAATCTAGAAAAACTATTGAAACTGATGATTGACGAGAGTGACCCCAAATTGCCAGTGGGATACCTCAACGCAGACGAGGTGTTTGTAAAACAAATTTTCTTCATATATTATCTCTTGATTGATTAGGATAATATGCTTAAATGTTTGGAAAGTCTGGAGGTCTAGTATCAGAATTGTAGGATAGGGGCTCCTAGAGTTTTTCGTACTCCTCACCCGGGGTTGGGTGAGGCTTGGCAGTGCTATCCATTTGTGTATTGGAGTGTGTCTCCCTTATGGTAGTTATTTATGGTAGTTACTGTCTGATATTATTGCATGCTATTTTATTTATGGTTCTTATGTTTAGATAATTATTTACGCTATTTCTGCTGGAGTTACTAATGCTCTTTTGTTTTTGTTTTTCCTTTCCTTCACTGAGCCGAGAGTCGATTGGAAACAGCCTCTCTGCCCTTTCGGGTAGGGGTAAGGCCCGTCTACATATTACCCTCCCCAGACCCCACTTTGTGGGACTATTCTGGGTAGTTGTTGTTGTTGTTGTTGTTGCTGCTTAAATGTTTGGAATCATCATCGGGTTGCAATTTTTTGCATCACTTTAGTTATTGATTGTTTTTAACGTATTCTGAACTTTAATTTATTTGTTTTATCACGTTGCAGATAGCAAGTCGTGGTAAACTTAATTTGCCTCCCCTGAGTATGATAATGAATAGCCTGCACGAGGTATGTCATCACTCTAAGTTTTCATGGAGGGCTTAGTGTTCTTTTTCTTGGATCGAAATTTACTTTTCCATTTTGAGCTCTAAATATAACGGCTTCATTGTTCCACAACGGTTAGCTCCTTAGTTGATGCTGAAGGTTTATAGAAAGGTAGTCTCAGGGGCCTATCTAGCCTTATGCACCGGAATCATTTGAACCTAACCATTAAAAATGTAAAAAATAATGAGAAAGAAAGTCATTTATGTTGGTACAGAAATATTTGACCCGGGGACTAGCTATGGCCTTCCTCACCTAAAAGATTCCTATATGTTTGATTTCCTGACCAAACTGTTTCCCCTGTCCAAAACAAATTAAACAGAACAGTGTCCGCACCTAGCACCTGGCCTACTGGCAGAAAAGCGACGTACTTGATAAGCACATCTAGTAGCAAATAAAAGTAGTAAGTCAATATTAATTTATACTCTCCCTGTTTCAATTTATGTGAACCTATTTCCTTTTTAGTCTGTGCCAAAAAAAATGACCTCTTTCCCTGCCGAGCGAAGTAGGCAGGGACGTGATGATTGGATCTCAGACCATCGCCAAAAGGGACAGTGTCAGATATCTTGGGTCGGTGATTCAGGGGGACGGAGAGATTGACGGGGACGTCACTCATCGTATAGGAGCGGGGTGGTCAAAGTGGAGGCTTGCATCAGGAGTCCTGTGTGACAAGAAAGTCCCACAGAAACTCAAGGGGAAATTTTATAGAGCTGTGGTTAGACCTGCCATGTTGTATGGGGCGGAGTGCTGGCCAGTGAAGAACTCTCATGTTCAGAGAATAAAGGTTGCGGAGATGAGGATGCTCAGGTGGATGTGCGGGCTCACCAGGTTAGATAAGATTAAGAATGAAGTTATTCGAGAGAAGATGGGGGTGGCCCCGGTGGATGAGAAGATGCGAGAAGCGAGACTGAGGTGGTTCGGGCATGTGCGGAGGAGAAGTCCTGATGCCCCGGTGAGGAGTTGTGAGCGGTTGACGATGGTCGGCGTACGGCGAGGCAGATGGAGGCCTAAGAGGTATTGGGGAGAGGTGATTAGGCATGACATGGCTAGAATACGGGTTTCCGAGGACATGACCCTTGATAGGAAAGTCTGGAGGTCTAGTATCAGGGTCGTAGGATAGGGGCTCCTAGAGTTTTTCGTACTCCTCACCCGGGGTTGGGTGAGGCTTGGCAGGGCTATCCATAGATGATTTGTGTATTGGATTGTGTCTCCCTATAGTAGTTATTTATGGCAGTTACTGTCTGATATTATTGCATGCTATTTTATTTATGGTTCTTATGTTTAGATAATTATTTACGCTATTTCTGCTGGAGTTACTAATGCTCTTTTGTCTTTGTTTTGTTTTTCCTTTCCTTCACTGAGCCGAGGGTCGATTGGAAACAATCTCTCTGCCCTTTCGGGTAGGGGTAAGGCTCGTCTACATAGTACCCTCCCCAGACCCCACTTTGTGGGACTATACTGGGTAATAGTTGTTGTTACCTTTATACAATGATTTATAGCCACGCAAAACATATGTGCGTCAGTTTGCACCACAAGTTCAAAAGTCTTCTCTCTTTTCTTAAACTCTGTAACCAGTTAAATGGTTCATATAAATTGAAACGGAGGGAGTAATAACTTTACATATATGAAAGCCTCTTCAAATGATTCAGCGCTTTACTGATATGTTTTCCGAAGAAAAAATCCAAAACCAATTCTCTCAAAGTTAAAACAAAAAAGCAGCTTGTTTCCTAACTCAACCATCAGCTAAGTTTCATGAAACTGTAAACTTGGAATACATACTTTCATAAGCAAGCATTTTCTGTACTATTTGATGGGCAAAACTCATTCAGCTCATTCTGAGGCTGCTTTAAACTTCAAACTGTCCCGAAGTTGACTTTCCCAGCTTCACATGTCATTATCTGGACTAATCAAGTAAATTTCATTTCCATCAACTAAGTTGTGTCTAGACATCAAAATGCATGTAAAATATAAAACTAGACAAAAATAGTTTCTGTATTTATATGCAATTATCAGTAATAATATCTTATGAAGCATGATTAGAACTCAGGGACTATTACTACTGGGGTTTAATTATTTTAATGTAATCTAGGCAGGTAGCAAACTTGAATTGTCATTTTCTTACTTGAGTATCTACCACAAAGAATATATAATGCTTACGCATGTAGCTTTGAGAATTTACAAACCAACAACAACAAAAAACAACAAACCCAGTATAATCCCACATAGTGAGATCTGGGGAGGGTAGTGCGTATGCAGCCTTATCCCTACATTCTTGAGATAGAGAGGTTGTTTCCAATAGACTCTTGGCTCAGGGAAGCATAAACATCACACTGATGAAGAGAAAAAACAAGAAGCGCAACAATGAGAAGCCATGTAAAGGCAGCATAAATACAAGCAGATAGTAAGATGATCGAAATGAGAGAAACAACAAATAGTCATAGTAATCTAATACCAAAAGAATACGAAAATATGTACTAATACTACTGGTATGAACAAGGAGAACACTCGACTAACTAATCTACTACCCTAATCCTAGACCTCCACAGTTGTCATGTTCTCAGTCAGCTGAAGTTGCGCCATGTCTTGCCTAATCAGCTCTCCCCAATTCTTCTTCGGTCTACCTCTACCACTCCTTAGGTTTTCCAGTGTCAACCACTCACACCTCCTGACCAGGGCATCTGTGTTGCTCCTCGTTACATGCCCAAACTATCTAAGCCTCGTTTTTCGCATCTTGTCCTCAATAGGGGCCACACCCACCTTGTCCCGAATAACTTCATTTCTAATCCTATCTAGCCTTGTATGCTCGCACATCCATCTCAACATCCTCATCTCTGCTACCTTCATTTTCTGGACATGGGCGCTCTTTACAAACCCTTTCAATTAATTTAAATTGAAGCTATGTTAAGTTTGAAATTTCTAATGTACAGATGACATTTAAGTCATGGTAATGAAGCATCTGAAGTACAAGAAAGATTTGGTTTTAAAAGTTTTTCCCTTTAAAATAAACTGTAACTATAGTTTGGGGTACTTTTGTTGCTCATTATAAAATAGTTAAACAAATATATTCTATTTGTATTCCTTTTTTAAGGTAGAAAACTGTTAGACCTCCGCCAATTGAGCTCGACATGACAACAAGAGTGTTGTCACGAGGCAGCATGAGTGTTGCAAAGATAGGTGCGCGAGTAGCACCAATGTCAAAAAAGGAAACGGGTAAGTGATGGCCAAGGCTTTGACGGATGCGACACAGCTTGGCAAGGGCTTGACATTGAGTTGCGGACTAATGTTGGCACTTAATCTTGACAAAGGCATCAGGGCATGAGGCATTGATGCCAAGGCATGGCAGAAACGATGAGGCAAAGACAAGCAAATGTGCAACGGGAAGGCAGTGCGCGGGCAGATTTGTCATGGCATTGAGTTGCGGCAAAACGGGCCAAGTTCGGAGCAATGGCAAAGGCAAATTGTGGCACAATGCAGCTGGATACAATGGCATTCGAGCTGGTCCAAGCCAAGGCACGAAATTCGGGTAGCAAGTCTTGGTTTGACAAAGTCAAGGATGGTTACCGGCACATGCTGTGCACATGGGCAGTAGTTGAGTTTGTCTAAAATGCTGGCAGGAGTGTTAGCACGTTTTAAGGCCATGATCCCATTTACTTTAGCATGATTTGCATGATCCTAGTAGTTGGGGGTGTCAACTACACTAATCTAGAGTAGTGGGCTGAGTGGGCAAGTGCCAAGCCTAAAAACTAGGCAACTAATGTGTAAATGGGGCTGATTCATAGTCTATAAATGGGCAGCACCCATTCCCTTTGTGACAGAAGAGAAAAACGTGTGAGAGCACACAAGTGAGTTAGGAAGAGTCCTAAATCTGCTTTCAAGAGTGAAAACAACCTAAGACGAAGAGTAGTCTCATTGTACACGGATGTACTTCGGAGTTGGAGTTTCTTTGTATTCTCGAGTTTAATACAAAGTCGGGAAAGAGTTCCCATAATTTTTATGCCTTCTGTTCACGTTTAATTCTTTCCCTTCATCTTATTTTTCGTTGCCTAAAATCAGTCCTAACTTACTACGTTGAAGGGCTGCCTAAATTATTCTAAGTCCAAAGTTGCAAAATTTTGGCCGAGTGTTGAAGCAGGCTGAAGTCAAGGCGAGTCTTGACTGCCGCACGAGCTGTTTTTGTGAGACTTAAAACTAGCCTGTGACAACTGGTATTAGAGCTTGAGTTGTTCATAGCGGAGACACGACGGGCAGTGGTAGTTTTCGTTGTCTTGTTCGAGAACATGGTTGGTGGTAACAACGAACTGCGGGAAAGGCTAACGAAACTGGAAGCATTGGTTGGAAATGTTCCTGAGGCTGAAGAACTTCACCCTCTTGTGACAAGACTTGCATTTCTTGAGGCAGAAATGGCAAGGCTTAGTCGAGAAAACGCAGACCTGAAGACCGAGACAGTGATACTACGACGTGCTGTGGGCGAGGACGCTCAACGTGGTGCTGAACTTCTCAAGGTGAGAATTCATGAACTTAAGGCATTCGGAGGTGCAAGGAGCGCACGTGAATTGGAGAATTTTCTTTGGGATATGGAGTAGTACTTTCATGCTATTCGTGTGCAAGACGAGACGGAGAAAGTAACCTTGACTAGCATGTACTTGAGTGATGATGCTAAGTTATGGTGGCGCGCTCGTGTGGCTGAAGATGAAAGTCTTGATAGACCAAAGATTGAGTTGTGGGAGCGGCTTAAAAAGGAATTGAAGGATCGGTTTCTTCCTAGTAATATGTCTTGAATTGCCAGGGACAAACTGAAAAAGTTGAAACACACCGGATCAGTTAGAGCTTATGTGAAAGAGTTCACATCATTGATGCTGAGCATCAACAACATGTCGGAAGAAGACAAGTTGCACAATTTCATGAGCGGGCTGCAATAGTAGGCACAACTTGAGTTGCGAAGGCAGAATATTCAGAACCTCGCAAGTGTTGTAGCTGCTGCTGATGCATTGGGCGATTAGATGAGGAGAATTCTGCTCCAAAGTCCAACGTCGGAAAGAAGGACAAGGCAAAGGAGTAGAAGAAATGTGCAACGCACATGAAGATAAGGGGAAGGGAAAGCATGAAGCTGGAACTTCAAAGAGCAAGGAGAAGTGCAGCAAATTCAGTGGTTGTTTCCTTTGTGATGGACCACACCGAGCGAGGGACTGTTCGAACAAGGCGGTGCTAAATGCAATGACTGTCGCGGAGAAGAGGACTGCGTTGGAGGCACTAAATGGTGACAAACAAACTGTTGGTGTCAATGCAATTGTAGCTGAAGAGATAGGAGGTCAAGGGGCATTGATTGTCAACCTCTTGGGACTCATATATTGAGTTGACCTCGACGAGGACGTCGAGTTTCAAAGGGTGTGGGTGGCTTGTTAGACCTCCGCCAATTGAGCTCGACATGACAACAAGAATGTTGTCACGAGGCAACATGAGTGTTGCAAAGATAGGTGAAGCGAGTAGCACCAAAGTCAAAAAGGAAACGGGCAAGTGATGGTCAAGGCTTTGACGGATGAAAGGCAGCTTGGCAAGGGCTTGACATTGAGTTGCGGGCTAAGGTTGGCACTTAATCTTGACAAAGGCATCAGGTCATGAGGCATTGATGCCAAGGCATGGCCGAAACGATGAGGCAAAGACAAGCAAATGTGCAACGGGAAGGCAGTGCGCGGGCGGATTTATCATGGCATTGAGTTACGGCAAAACGGGCCAAGTTCGCGGCAATGGCAAAGGCAAATTGTGGCACAATGCAGCTGGATACAATGGCATTGGAGCTGGTCCAAGCCAAGGCACGAAATTGGGGCAGCAAGTCTTGGTTTGACAAAGTCAAGGATGGTTACTGGCACATGCTATGCATATGGGCAGCAGTTGAATTTGTCTAAAATGCTGGCAGGAGTGTTAGCACGTTTTGAGGCCTTGATCCCATTGGCTTTTGCATGATTTACATGATCCTAGTAGTTGGGGGTGTCAACTACACTAAGCTAGAGTAGTGGGCTGAGTGAGCAAGTGCCAAACCTAAAAACTAGGCAACTAATGTGTAAATGGGGCTGATTCATAATCTATAAATGGGCAGCACCCATTCCCTTTGTGGCAGAAGAGAAAAACGTGTGAGAGCACACAAGCGAATTAGAAAGACTCCTAAATCTGTTTTCAAGAGTGAAAACAACCTAAGGCTAAAAGTAGTCTTATTGTACCCATATGTACTTCGGAGTTGGAGTTTTCTTTGTATTCTCGAGTTTAATACAAAGTTGGGAAAGAGTTCTCGTAATTTTTTTGCCTTTTGTTCACGTTTAATTCTATCCCTTATCTTATTTTTCGTTGCCTAAAATCAGTCCTAACTTACTATGTTGAAGGGGTGCCTAAATTATTCTAAGTCCAAAGTTGCAGAATTTTGGCCGAGTGATGAGACTTAAAACAAGC
Source organism: Nicotiana benthamiana (assembly GCA_034376525.1). Lineage (NCBI taxonomy): Eukaryota > Viridiplantae > Streptophyta > Magnoliopsida > Solanales > Solanaceae > Nicotiana > Nicotiana benthamiana. Next base: position 55,305,649 of record CM067325.1, on the reverse strand, counting down.
CTGCGACAAAAACCATCTTATACATATGAACTTATCACAGTTTATTCGTTGTATCTCAGTATGCTCATAGTATTTTTAATATAATGATGTAGACCACTTATATATACGTATGAAATGTCAAAATCAAATATCATCAACATAAGAAAAGTAATGTTAAACAGAATCTGGGAGGACTTTTTTATTTAAACTCAATAGCAAAGGGCCGGAGAAACTTTCTACTTATGAGTCGGGTATAGAACCAATGGGCGATGCTTGGTTACAATTTCGAATCCGTTATTATATGTTTGCTCTAGTTTTTGTTGTTTTTGATGTTGAAACGGTTTTTCTTTATCCATGGGCAATGAGTTTCGACGTATTGGGTGTATCTGTATTTATAGAAGCTTTCATTTTCGTGCTTATCTTAATTATTGGTTTAGTTTATGCATGCGAAAGGGGGCATTGGAATGGTCTTAGCTCCTGAATATTCAGACAATAAAAAGAAAAACGGAAAAAATAAGATTGAGACAGTTATGAATTCCATTCAGTTTCCTTTACTTGATCGAACAGCCCAAAATTCAGTTATTTCAACTACATTAAATGATCTTTCAAATTGGTCAAGACTCTCTAGTTTATGGCCGCTTCTCTATGGTACCAGTTGTTGCTTCATTGAATTTGCTTCACTAATAGGCTCACGCTTCGACTTTGATCGTTATGGATTTTAATAGATATTGATCTTTAATATCGCCCGATTCATTTTGGATCCAACTTTTACTTATTAAAAAAATTGATCTTTAATTGAGTAAAATAGGAATGATGGACATTTCTAGGGGTCAACTGTCATATAAACATCTAGGCAGAGTGATGAGTTGTGTTGGACGTCTTTTATTTGGACTTTGGGGCAAAGGTGATTTTTCCCATAAATAAATGGTCTTTGCATGGATTCCTTCCCTAGGCTGTTTTTATGCCAATATCCTGTTCTGCTCATCCCTCGGGTGACTATGCAAATATCCTGTTCTGCTCCCAAGTCTTTGTGAATAAACACCTATCTACTCCTGTTTTCTTTTCTGTTCATTTGGTGGGAGTTTGAATACATATTCTACATACTCAAAACATTCCCAGTGGAGCAATTACACGTCATTCTGCTGCTGCCTCAGTGAATAAGGATAATTTTCTTGTGCTCTGCCCCGTAGATTTACTTGTTGCAACTGTTAGACATAAGATTAACATCATTGTTTTGGAGGGCTTGATTACAGGAAGGCTATGCTGTTAGCAGATCACATATTGCCTCAAGTGCGATTAAAACAGACTGCCCGATGGTTGAATGTGTTAGAATTGTGAAGCAACTCCAACAGCCTGCTGAAATGAGTTCCTGCCAATGAAGTTCATGGATGCTGCAGTACAATGTGTGAAGAGAATTGTCAATACTGTTGCAGAAGGCTTTAAATCAGTTTTTCAAAATGAAGAACCACACAAATCTCAGTAGTTGCTATCACAAAAACTTGCAAGCATTAGCTTCCTATGAAGAGCAATACAGAAAAGCTTGGAGGTTGCTGATCCAACCACAATTTTGGTTTAACTAGGCAGGGCTTTGCTAAATCTTAGTTTATAGGATGCTTATGCTTTTGCCTCTGGGGGGCAGAGGGTTGGTATATAGAGAAATATGTGGCAACACTTCTAGTTGCCAGCTGAAACAACATTTGTTTCTCTTGCTTGTTATACACAATTTTTTTGAGTATTGGAATGAAATAGATCCAAGTGAAGCGAAATGAATTTGGATGATTCATATGAGCCGCCAGTTTGTAATTGAGATGTATTGTTGCTTGTTCATCAGAGCAATGACTGCCTACAGATCCATTACCCTAATAACCTAGCTGGCATCATCTTTAAGTCGTGATAATAAGATCATTAATGGGCTCCACAAAATCATCTCAAGGTTATTCTTAGTTTTCTTGGAGTTCTCTAATGCTGGCGGAAGTTGAATCAAAGACCCGTTACACTGATTTTCTTGACCAGAACATGAACATAGTTGCTCTCTTGCACTGGACATTGTGGATGGTATTCACTGCCCCTAGTGATGAAGGATCAAGGTTGCTAGTTGCTACCTAAAGGAGAAGAAAATTGAATTGCGTTGGAAACGCTATATGGAAACAGATGTGGAAATTTTACAGCAGATTTAAGACACATCAATTCTGACATTCTCAGTCACAATGGTAAGTTGTTCGGTTTCACTTTCACGACTGGTTCTCCAGCTACACATATACCAACTCCTGCTTTCTTAACCATAGCCGAGAGGGTCTTGTAAGTTTGTAATTTTTCTACAAAACCACCAATATAGATTATTTTACACCCCGTGTACCACACCTAAAAAAATAACTTCAATAATACTCCACTATCCAAGATTGCAAGGGTCGACTTGCTTGGCATATAATGCTTTAATTAACATGATAACCTCAAATCTAAAGTTGCAGTTAATATGATCGTGGTAAAGTAGCACATTAGATCTCTGGATTTTGACACAGGAAAGGCCGCTTACTGTGGGAGCTTTTTCAACCCAGAAGCCAAAAGCTATAGATTGCGGAAAAATTGGACTTGTTCAAGTAAATCAATCTGAATACACAGAAGAGGCTGCTAAGACAGATGCTCTTTACAAGTGATACTATTTGGATAAACTGATATCCAAAGAGTTGCACTCAAACAATTTAGTAGTTTTATTTAGGCTCCATATATCAAGTACATACATCAACCTTTTCCAGAAATACATCAAGTACATCAACCAGCGACTAAACATAAGAAAAACAGGACACCTGCTCATGTCACTCAGCCTTATTTCCCATCAAAAAGTTTGACAGACATGTCCTCAAAACAGCATCAAATATGTTCAAGGACATTCTTTCTCATAAATTTCATTTGCATATTTCCAGTTCATAACTTTCCATATGTTCTTCAGATAATCAGGTCTTACATTTTTGTACTGCATCACAAAAGGCAAAGGCAAGGTATTAATTAAATTTAATAACAAGATTGCTTGAATTTGAATAAAAAGTCCAGACCACATAAAAAAATGGCTTTCAAACACATCTATTTCCATAAAAATTCAATATATTCATGCAGAGAAGCTCAGTCATCCTTACGGTTAAGCCTACCTCTTTTCAGCTGTATGCAATATATAAAGATCAAGAGCATCTAGTTAACTGCTATCCAAGAAAAAGGAGAAAATCTTACTTGGAACAAGTAGTAATGTCATTGTCAACCATGATTCAGAATAAATACATTGGAAGTAGCATGGATAGCTTCACAGCATTGTGGACATATCATGTTTGGTGTATTAAAGCACTGTAACTTTATAATAAAAATACCTGCAAGTAGTATGCATGTTCCCAAACGTCTATTCCCAGAAGAGGAACCAAATTTGCTCCTTTAGAAACCAAAGGGTCCTGGCAAGACAACATGAGCCATATCATAAGCAACCTGGTTGATAGGCAACCTGACAAGCAACAATTACTGAAACATTTGCCAACTTTCTTATGCAATCCTATCATATAAAAGGATTGATAAAATACTACACAGCACATGCCTGTGCTGTATGTTGCAGATTGCAGAATGCTAACAAGCCAGGGATGTGGGAGAATGCAAACTAATCCTCAAGGATCAGTCAAAGAAGTTCATTAAACTAGTAGGAATCTCAGCTGATGCAAAGACGGTATTTAACATTAAAAAAATCCATCTCTTGATTAGGGGAGCTGATAATAATGAAAGGTCAGATTATTTAGGCTGCAGTTTTGAAGACCATCTTGTGGATGAAGAAATTAGCAGTCTTATGCCTTTTCTTTTCACTATTTCTTGGATAATAACCTCTGAGTTAAGGCAACAAAGTGGAGGAATCAACTTCACTTGTTGAAGATGACACTCATCAATTCATTAATTGACATAAATAAACACCTGATTAGCAGTGGTTTCAATCACCAGGCGCTTAAGCTCTTTATCCACACCAAGCCACTGCAAACATAAACGCAGGCTCAAGATGAAATAAAGGTGCAATCAAAAGCTTGATTTTCAATGACCTAAGCTGACCAACAAAGTCCCAAGAAAAGGATGTGAGACCTACCACCCAGCCAGAGCCCTGTAAAGCAGCACCTTCTGCATTCATCTTTTGAACTAAAGCTTCCAGGGAGCCAAAGTTAGTATCGATAGCCCAACCAAGAGAACCCTTTGGAGGCTCACCACCACCCTCCTGCAATATGATTTAGCAGTTATGTCATTTCCCCTCAAAGTAGAACAATAATTTAACTGAGGAAGCAAGCTTACGCGGACAGGGGCAAGATTCTTCCAGAAAATCGAGTGGTTAACGTGACCTGCGGGAAAAGTTTAAAAAAAAAAAACTATCACCTAGGATAAAAGAGTGATGATTTATGAGATCATCGCATAGACACATGAATGGGCTTCGCCAAAGCACAAATGCAAATCATAAGAGAGCCAGGGGCGGATTTAGGGGGGCGGAAGGGTTCGCCGAAAAATCATACTGTATATATAATGCAAAATCTGTTTTTTACCTCTATTTATTAAGTTTTGAACCCCCTTAACACAAATCAAAAGTGTAATTTAGTGGTCAAGAGGTTCAAAACCTTCGTAAGGTCATAAGTTCAATTCCCACTAGCTACAAAAAAAAAAAAAAAATTGAACCTCCTTCATGGAGATCCTTCCTCCGCTACCGGAGAGAGCGCAAAAATGAGACGAGGAAAACACCAACATACTTCCAGGCTGAACAACAGCTTAATTAACTCGAGGCAATCCAATGTATTTCTTCTGGACCATCATAATTCCCCTCATACATCTATAACTCACTAATTTTTCTAGATATTTACCAATTTCTCATTTTCTGTAGCAAAGAAGACCATTTCGGCATTTATTTAACATCATTTCGACAATTAGAATTAATATTTGTAATAAGATCAGCTATCGGTAATGATAATTTCATTCAAACTGAAATAAAGATCCAAAAACCAAAAGGTGCTTCACTCTAAGCTCTTCTCATCATACTGCTACAACTAATTCCTCCGAGCATAATTCGATATGACATAAACAAGCACCTAATTTCTTTTAATTCTTTTAAATCCTACGGCAGTTAATCTCTCATACTCCAGTTCAATTCAAATCCAAATTTATCTGAAACAAATTCAAAAATACAACCAATCAACTAAATTCCACAAACAATGACTTATTCAGTAGATAAATAATGAAACAGAGAGAGGAATTGACCTCCGCCGTTGAATTTGATAGCGCTATGCAATTTGGCGACGGTAGGAGCATCTCCTTTGGAAATGGCATCATGGAGCTGTTCAAGGGCTTTATTGTAATTAGTGACGTAAGTCTGGTGATGCTTTTGGTGGTGAAGCTGCATTATGTCACCGCTGATTGCCGGCTCCAGTGCTCCATAGTCGTAAGGAAGATCGGGGAGGGAGAAGGTCTGCAAGCCGCGGAGTTGCTGGCGGAACCCTAGCCCTGTTGCTAAGGTCCGTCTGCTCACTAGGAATGGTAGTGCCATTTTTGAGATATTCCAATATGCTTTCTATTACTTTAATTCTGTGGTGCCCTTTTATAGTTATAGCTAATGCCCGAAGAGGTCAGATTAACTCATCACACCTATCATCTTGTTTCTCTTTCTTATTAATTTCTTTTTTGTTTAATGATTCGATATTCAAGTGCACTCGTTTTAGTTAAAACTAGTATTAGTAGCGCGAACATAATTCATATCAAATTGTGATGTATATTATTTAAATTATGTGCAGATAATCTTAACCTAAATTTCTCGGATAAAAATTATATAATCATTAGATACATTAATTAAGAAGTATGATATTGTTATGAAATAGAAGATTCTTACACTTCTATTTAAGGTGAATGTCTTTAATGTACTTAATTAGAGAGATTTTAGAGTCCTATTATTGGTAGCAAGATCTTCCTCCTCCCTATAAATAGAGGTGCTCTCTACCATTGTAATTCACCCCTCTCAACACAATAAGAAGAACTCTCTCTACTCTTCTCTCTATTGCTATTGTTCTTGCTCTATTGTTCTTGTCTTTTGCTTTAGTTTATAACACGTTATCAGCACGAGACTCTACCGTCTCAAGTATCATTCTCGAAAATCCAAGGTATTTTCCCTCTTCCTAATTTAATTTTCGAGTATGTCTGACATTATGAAAAGAAAGTTCGTTGCCCTTGAAATTTCGGGCAAGAACTATATGACATGGGTGTTGGATGCTGAAATCCACCTAGATGCTATGGGTCTCGGAGACACCCTCAAAGATAAAGAAAAAGCATCTACCCAAGATTGTGCGAAGGCCTTGATTTTCTTGCGCCACCACCTTGACGAAGGTTTGAAGATTGAATATCTCACCGTCAAGGATCCACTCGTTTTGTGGAACAGCTTAAAGGAGAGATATGACAACCTGAAGTTGGTCACTCTGCCACAAGCACGATATGATTGGGCCCATCTGAGGCTACAGGACTTTAAGTCCGTTTCTGAATATAATTCTGCTATGTCAGAATTACTTCTAAACTGAAGCTATGTGGAGATAACATCTCCGATTACGATATGCTTGAGAAAACGTTTACAACGTTTCATGCCTCCAATATGGTACTGCAGCAACAGTACCGAGAGAAAGGCTTTACGAAGTACTCTGAACTGATTTCTCTCTTACTAGTGGCTGAGCGAAATAATGATCTGCTCATGAGAAATCACGAAAATAGACCAACTGGGTCTACACCACTGCCTGAAGCAGATATGGTGCACTCGCATTATGCCAAACATAAAAGGGACCATGATCACGGTCATAAACGGGGTCAAAGCCAAGGACGTGGACAAGGAAGAAATTCCAAAGAAGTCCGTCACCCCCCAAAGAGAGATAACCACCGAAAGCAGAAACGGGGTCCAGAAGATCCTAAGGTAAATAGTTCAGAAACTATATGTTATCGTTGCGGTGGAAATGGGCACTGGTCTAGGACTTGCCGTATACCAAGACACTTGGTTGACCTTTATCAAGCATCTCGAAAGAGAAAAGGCCCTGAAACAAATTTTGTCTATGACGACAATGAGGATATCACCCACCTGGATGTGGCAGACTTCTTTGAGCAACCCGATGGAAAAATAGACCACCTAATCGGCGATGGATCCGTGATGAAAGAAGATGGAATTATTTGATTTTGTTCTACTTATTTGTATTAGTTAGTGAATAAACTAATAGTCATTAGCATTAACTCGTATTAGTTAGTTCATAAAGCAATGTTAGCAACAGTTCTTTAAAATATCTTCAATATGTTCAAATATCAATAAAACTTTTATTTTCCAGTGGGGGTAATCGACTAGCCTGAAAAACTAGTCGATTATCAACTATTTTCGCATTAAAGTTGAAAAACAATTGATCAACAATCGATTGTCTTTGGCTAACAATCGATTGTCTTGAAACAGTGTGTTCTGGAATTTTTCAAAAATAGCCAACAATCGATTGTCTTTGTCTAACAATCGATTGTCTTGAAACAGTGAGGTCTGGAATTTTTCAAAAATCACCCACAATCGATTGTCTATATCTAACAATCGATTGTCTTAAACAGTGTGATCTGAAGTTTTTCAAAAATAACAAATAATCGATTGTGTGTGTTTAACAATCGATTGTCTATGTTCCAACAATCGATTGTGTGTTTAATAATTGATTGTCTTATGAAAAACGCTGAAATTTTTAAACTGCATAGTAATTGATTATGGACAACATATCTGATTTTGTTTGTCAACTGTTAGTCGCAGATTTTGAAAATATTATGTGACACAAAAGGAATTGAACTTGCTTATTCTTATGTTCCTGTATTTCTTTTGTATGTCATACCATGGAAAGTAGTAAATTGATTGAAGGCTCCGGAAGAGCAAATCTAACTCTGCCCAAAGGCATGACGTTAATCATTGAGAAATGTTCTCCTCCAAGTCTAAGAAGAACTTGTTGAGTTTTAATGATATCAATCAAAACGTTCTCCTCCAAGTTTAAAAGGAACTTGTTGAGTTTTGAGAATCTATCTTAGAGAATGCAATGTTCTCCTCCAAGTCTAAAAGGAACTTGTTGAGTTTTAAAGATGTCATTCAAAATGGATATCATATTGAGACAATAGATGAGAATAATCTTGAACTCTTCATGAAAACGAGGCTGCCCATTTCGACTTGGGTTCACGCCATTTTGCATGCAACAATACTAGTTTGTCGGCTGCCCACTTCGGTTTGGAGTCACGCCATTTTGCATGAAGCAATGCTAGTTCGTCGGCTGCCCACTTCGGTTTGGGGTCACGCCATGTTGCATGCAGCAATGCTAGTTCGTCTCTGACTGACGAATTGACACAAATATTCCCCATTGCAATTGGTTTTGGGTCATGAACCCAATATATCCCATTTAAGAAGCTTTGGATGCGCAGTATATGTGCCTGTAGCACCGCCATCCCGCACCAAAATGGGTTTGCAAAGGAGGTTAGGAATATATGTTGAGTTTGACGCGTCCTCCATTATTCGCTACCTCGAAACATTGACAGGAGATTTGTTCACTGCACTATTTGCAGACTGTCAATTTGATGAGACACTTTTCCCAAAATTAGGAGGAGAAGTTGGTGAAACCAAACGGGAAATTTTGTGGAAAAATGCATCATTATCTCATCTTGATCCACATACCTCTATTTGAAAGAAAGAGGCACAAAAGATTATCCATTTGCAAAGAATAGCAAATCAAATGCCTGAAGCATTTATAGATTTGAAAAGGATAACAAAATCACATATCCTCGAAGTGAATGTGATTCACAAATACATATTCAATGTTGGAAGAATATGAACATGAAATTGGTATTGAATATACCACACTCACTCCTAGAAGGAGGCTTGAGATGATACCACCCTCACCCCTAGAAGGAGGTTTGAGATGATATATGGCATGAATGATCGTTGGTCGCGTACCTATTGTACTCCAAAGTATTTTGGAAATATGACCATTAAAGGACAACGATAATGCAAGAAACATATCTTGCATATAAGTTTGACATGACCATAATGGTATAACTTTCTCTTTAAGAAAGATATTCACCACACGGATGTTGATGAACCTGTGGTAGTACAAAGTTAATTGAGAGCTCTCGAAGAGCCAATTATTACTATGTTGGAGAAACACAATTGAGTATTGTGCTGTAGTAAGTCTCAAAGAAACTTATTCAGTTTCCAAAAGTACACGCGAAGGCGATTGATGATATTGAGACTATAAATAAAGGAAGGCTTTGATTCTCCTATTACTACAACTTGTAGCGGGGTAATTTGTATATGAAAAGCTACCCGCTTTGTTCTCCAGTTTGTACTACACAAACGAAAGAATGCCACAATAAAGTGGATATCTATTGGTATAAAACCCATGTCATAATAAACCCGAAGTTTATTGATAAGTGCAATGTCATGGTGTAAATTTGAAGTTTACCAATATTGATAATTTATTCAGTTGACATTCGTGTTAGCCATCTCATTTGAAGTATGATGTGCAAATTCACATAGGTGAATATCAAAGAACTAGAAGTTCTTGTTCTCAGTAATGAACTGACCAACTAAAGAGTTCGGGTTGAAGCCCCTAAATTCTGGAAATATCAAAGGTGAATATGGGCCCATTCACCCGCCATGTATACCACATATGATGCATCTATGGAATGGTTACATGCGCAATTGTTATTAACCCGCAGCCTGGCCGTGCTTGCGAGGTAAAACGCTCAGTAATCTAACTTCGAGCATAGTTTCCAGATTCTCTACTCAAGACAGTTAATCTTGATAAGTTGGTTTATATTAAAGTTGGTTTAGCAAGATAATTATTGAGTGCTTCCACTTAATAGCTAAACTGTTTCTTATGAGAACTAAGTTATATATATATATCAGTTTGATATAAGTTGTATACAAGAGTATATTCTCCCCTCAAAAGTGGTTCAGGGTCAGGAACCAAATAATTTCATCTTATATTTAGGTGCTGTGTATATTGACATAATGCACAAAGATGATTTCCCAAAGTTGAGGAAACAAGTTAGCTTTACTAACATGAGGGGGAGACATGATAAACACTTGAGAAAAGGTTACATGGGATGAATTATCATTTGTATATGTATATCCCCGAATATCATGATATGAACCTGAAGTTCATAAAAGGGATAATTCAATTGCAACATATTGCAAAGCATGCTATACGCATTTGCTGACCCAAAGAAAGTAACTAAATGGAAGAGATACAATTCAAGAAGAATTGATTCCATATGAAAGTTTTGAACCTATAATTCAAATGCTTGAAAGATAAAAGTCAAAGGTATGTATAGTCAGTTTTCGATATCTTATTTGTTTAGTATCACTAATGAAAGATTGATATGCAGCTAAAGTTTATTATGTGACTTACATGACTTAACTTGAAAGATTTAAGTTGCTTGAAGCATATGCAATTCTTGGTCCTGAAGTACCACATCCTAAGTACAATTTGTGTACATATGTATCTTGCTATAACTATAAGCATGATGGCATTGAGAATGCATCTATGGAGATATTGAAGAGCTATTCCACGACATTATATGAAGATGTTCATATCTATCAAGAATGATGATTTCAAGGTGCGGAATATTTATTCAAGTCAATATGGTTGATTTATTCATCAAGCATCTACCAAAGATCGTTTTGAAGATGATGCACAAGATTGGAATGCAAATGCTCAAGGATATAAATCGATGTACTCATTAGGGGGAGTCAATGCGCGTTGCACTCTTTTTCCCTTACAAGGTTTTGTCCCACTGGGTTTTCCTTGCAAGGTTTTTAACGAGGCAACCAATATGCGCATATTCAAACATGTGTACTCTTTCCTTACTTTAATTTTTCCCATCGGGTTTTGTTTTAAGGTTTTAACGAGGCACATCATTGAATAGACATTCAAGGGGGAGTGTTATGAAATAGAAGATTCTTACACTTCTATTTAAGGTGAATGTCTTTAATGTACTTAATTAGAGAGATTTTAGAGTCCTATTATTGGTAGCAAGATCTTCATCCTCCCTATAAATAGAGGTGCTCTCTACCATTGTAATTCACCCCTCTCAACACAATAAGAAGAACTCTCTCTACTCTTCTCTCTATTGCTATTGTTCTTGCTCTATTGTTCTTGTCTTTTGCTTTAGTTTATAACAGATATGAAATTATTGTTTAAATATGACAGTTGACAAACTATTATTCTATATTTATAGCAACCAAAACCCTTGATTTAAGAATTTGTATTTCGTTTCGCTATCACTAATAATGAATACAAATATGGCATATTATAATCTGTCTTGTGAGAACATTAGAACATATTATTTTAACAAAATTCTTACTATTATTTTGTTTTTATCTGAAAATCAAATAACTCTTATTCATGATATTATTTTTACGCAAACTTTTTTCCTTTTTGTTCTTTAGTTATAGTTATTATATTATTTATTATTAATATTATTATACTATCATATAATTTTTTTATTAGCTTAACAATTAACCCAATATCTTGCTTGTTATCTTTTTAATAATCTTTAATAAATATAAATTTTTTATTCTTAAAATATAATATATTTTATGCTTATATCCTCTTACTCGAAATTCTTTAATCATTTAAAATTTATCAATAATATTATTAAAGATAATTTAATAATCTAATTTATTTATTTTTAAATTAATTTAAAGTATAAGTCCTATTTTTTTATACATTCTCTTCCTTACTATAAATTTTAATTAGCTTTTTTAATTAATTTTTACCTATAACCAAAATAATATCATATTTTTATTAAATTATAACTTTGAATTAGTCTAAAATATTAATACATAAGTTCATTGATTATTATATTTTCACTGTTACGTAATATTTTCAAAAATAAAAAAAATATGAAATAAAAAAAATTTCATCCCAATTTCAAATAATATTATTATATTTTCTAAATTAGACCACATTTTAAAACATTCCGCTATGCATTCAAACTTAAACTAACTACACTCGTCCAGATATAAATCATAAAAAATATTTATTTAATTGTTTGAAAAAATTATTCTAGATATTTTAACTGTCTTATTTCTTTATGTAAGTTTTCTTTCATTTTTAATTTAAGATAAAAATTTAATTTTTAATTTTTATTACTATAATTACTTATATTTGAGTTTTATTTCGTATTTTTAAAATTTCATTTTCCTATTAGTTTTTGACTTTTCATAAATAAGACTTCAATTCGTGGTATTATTCATAGTTTGAATATTTTCATAATAATTTTAAGAACTTTCAAATCACAAATTCAAATAGTCCTTCCCTTTCATTTTTAATAGTACTTTTTAATAATTTTCTTTAATGTTGCTATTTTTATTATCTAGTATAAAGTCTTATTATGTTATATGTGACTTTTCATTAACGTGTAATTTTATTTAATATCATTATACATTACTGTTTTTAAAATAATATAGATTAAGATATAATTTTTCTGATCATAAAATAAATAGTTATTTTTTTTCAGAATATTGTTCAAAATTTTAAATTATTTAAATTTGTTAATAATATTTTTAATTATTGTATATTTACTTTATTTTATTTCCTTAACATATGAATATAAATATTCTCACATTATATCTAATTTATTTTTATTATTTAATATTTTTAATTTTTGATTTATTATTAGATTTGAGTTACGTGAACGGACTTTTTTCATCATAATATAAAAAACTTTCTTATCTCAAATGTAAAGAAGTTTTACCCCTTTTTTTTTTATAAACAGTTTCCATTTCATTTCATCAAAAAAATACTTACAAAGCATAGATGCTGACCATCTATTGTCGTATGCTATACATAAACACTACCCTATTATCTATTTAGAAAGTAAGCAGAGCACACAAAGATAATACGTGTGATACAGTTTCGTGATTGAAAGCCATCTCATTTGACTAGGGAAAATGATCTAAGCTATGTAGAATCGCCCTCCATTTGTGCCTAGAAGCCCCTCTGCAATGAAGATGGACCACGATTTCCTTGCATACGGTACCCCTCATCAGCCTGCCGCCTTGGAATCTCAATTTATATCGCTCTTTCCATATCGTCGGCACCAAAATCCCAAATAGGCATGCTGTAATTTCTGCTAAGCTATTTCTCCTCTTCGCCAGCTTACTAATCCACGCACACTCCTCCTGCCAGTCAGCAATGATACGCTTATGGCCCAACCAGTTGAGGAGGCGATACCAGAGCTCTTTGGTTTTCGAACAGTCAAAATACAAGTGCTCAAAAATCTCCTGATCTATACCACAAAAAATGCATTCTTGCGGAACCACAATATTTAACATTTGGAGTCGATCCACAGTTGCAAGTCATTTATGTAAAGCCAGCGATAGTATAAACTTATATCTGGGATGAAGTTGAGGTTGTAATATGATTGATTTCCATTGAACTTTGCTGCATTGAGGAAGAAGCTGTCTGTAGAGCTTATTAATGCTGAAAACCTCACCCTGTTGCACCTGCCGCAGCCTATCATCTAGATTCCCAGTTAGTGTTGCTATACTATTTATCAGATTTCTTGATTCAAACATTTTTCTGATTGCCCAGGCAGCATTCCTTGGTACCATCATGTCATCAAAACATTTGTTCTTGATATAGAAGGTATACTTGATCCATAGACTATCCTTCTTCTTTGTTAAAGCCCACAAATGCTTAACCACAGCTGCTTTGTTCCATTTAACAAGGTCTAAAACATTCAGGCCCCCTGCACTATACAGTAAGCACATAGTGTCCCAAACAATTAGGGCCTTTCTTGATACTGTGGCAGCACCAGTCCACAAATAGGATCTACATATAGCCTCTGTCATCTTCAAAATCTTTTTGGGCAGCAAGAAAATTTGGGACCAGTATGCTTGAATACCAAATAAGACAGATCTTATCAATTGAAGCCGACCAACATAAGATAGGAGCCTTGATGACCAGCAGTTAACTTTTTCTGTGTAATTCTCTCCACCAATGGCCAACATTGTGCAACAGACAACTTCTTGGAGTCCAGTGGCATCCCCAAATACTTTAAAGGGAGGGTACCTGCTGGAAAACCCAATAGCTGAAGTATCTGTTGTTTCTGTCAATTATTCACCCCAGCCAAATACACTGCACTCTTGTCTACTTTTGCGTGAAGACCAGAAACCTAATATTATTCTATTATCATGTGGCTTTTCATTAGGCTATTTGAATTTAATATCTATTTCTACCGTATTCATTCTAATATAATATAGATAAAAATTCTAAAATAATTCAATAGTAACTTTGACTTTATTGTTCCTATAAAAATATGATTTTTCTTATCACATTTGAAAGAATAAATCTCATCTCAAATTCTAATAATTATTGTCATTCTATTTTCTTAATTGGACCGCATTTTCAAAAAACTATTTTATGCTTTTAAACTTAAACTAACTACACTCAATTAAAATATTAATCATAAAAAAATAATTTATTAATTGATTGAACACATTATAACTAAACGTTGTAGTAATATTTACGCATAAAATATTTATTTGCTCGTTTTGTCAATATTAACATGACTTTATTATTCTTGTTATTAAAATATTTTTTAACTAATTATTTAATTTTTTATCTCATAAATAACTGTATATTTTGTGTAAGATTTTATTTTTGTCACGACCCATTCCTGTAACAGGTCGTGAGGGCGCCCGACATCATTGCCAGGCAAGCCAACGCGAAAATATTACTAACTTCTTAGGTTAATTTTATCAGAATTTAAGTGAAATTAAGTACCTGCCTCAGGTCCTGTACAATTAAGTATAGAAGTGTAGTATGAGTACATAAACAATATGTACCCAGTAAGTATCCCGTCTAATCTCGAAGAAGTGGAGATGAGAGGTCGACTCGATACCTACTAAGGTCAAGTAAAATGAGAAGAATTTGCAATAAGCAGGAATAACACATATCATAAAAATTAATAAGTATGGAACAACAGTTCTCCTTTCAATTCTTTTTCATTATGAGTGTCCGTTTATATATTTAAACAAGTATGAAGTCCAGTCCACAGGTAGAATTCAAAGTAAATCATGTGCAAATAACACGAAGGAACGTACTGCCCTATCCAACATGAAAAATAAGTTGTGCACTGCCGAAGGTCGAACGGCTCGAACCATAGATGCATCTATTACCCCGCTCGTAAACTATCCATGCGACGTGGTCAACATAAAATAAACAACCACCCTGCTCGCGAATCATACATGCGACACAGGTACACATAAAAATACATGCTCAAATAGCCAATTAAGAATTTATCGGGAAATAATTATTCAAATGGAAGCCACTTTCTCTTTTAACAATTTAAGAAAAGAAGTCAAATCCTTTTGAGAATGCATTTATTAATTCAGTATGGTTTAAGCAATCTGAGCTATCAATAAAATAGTAGCTATGCACGGACTCTCGTCACCTCGTGCGTATGTAGCCTCCACAAAGAGGAGAACATAACCAATTAAGTCACATATGGGGACAATTCCCTCATACAAGGTTAGAAAGGAGACTCACCTCGCTCCAAGCGCACTTCCAAATATCAAGTACAAGATCAAGCCCTCAATTCGGAGCCGATCGATTCCAAACTAGTTAAATGAAGTAAGAACTAGTCAATATAGTCTTACGAGATCGAATCCTAACTATTTAAGCAAATTTCTGACCTTTTTCGCAAGTTTCCTAAATTCTGACCCTGGGCCCACGTGCCCAAATTTCTAGATTTTTCGAAGAAAGTTGTTCTCTACAATCTAAGGATAAATAATATATGATTTCTAGTTCATTTCATAACGATTTTCATGGTTAAATCTAAGTTTTATTAAAACTCTAGGTCTAGCTCTAACCCTTTGATTTCACCTAGTTTTTTTGTGTTTAATCTATCTAATATACATGTATTTAAACTAAGGATGAATCGAAATAACTTACCTCACAATGCTATGTTGAAATTCCCTCTTTGAACACTCCCAAATAGCCCATGTGTAGAGTAAAAATGAAATGAATGGCCTTTGAGCTCGAATTAAATAAAGCTCACTGCCCAGTGATTTCCGCATCTGCGGTTAGGGGACCGCATCTGCGGTCCTGCCCCTGCAGTCCCGGGCATCATTTGGATTATTATCAATTGGATTAACTTCAGGAGCAGGACTACAGTGATGGCCCAAAAGGTCATCACTTATGTTGCAATAAAATTCTACATTCTGAGGCCTTAAAACCATCCCTTAGCACCACCTCAATTTACCTGTGTGGTTCGGACCTATATCCAGAAAGCCTTCTATGTGAAAATACGAGAAATAGAAATTCTAGAGTTAAAATTTTGATTATGGTTGACTTTGGTCAATATTTTGAGAAAACGGACCCGGATCCGTTTTCCGACAATCCTAAGAGGTCCATAGTAACATATGGGACTTGGGCATATGCCCAGAGATGAATTCCGACGTCCCAACCCTTAGAAATCAAATTTTGAAAGAAATTATTTTACTGAATTATCTAAGAAATGAAGAAAAGAATTAATATTTGAAACCAATGTTATCGGACCCGTATTTTGGTTTCGGAGCCCGGTATAAACTTGTTATAGTGTTTGAAAGATAATTGTGAAATTTGGTAAAAAAATAGAATTTATTTGACGTGAGTTCGACTTCCAGTTGAAGAGTTGTGAACTTTGAGAGTTCTTGATGAAAATATTGAGTTTTGAGATTTAATTCATAATTTTATATGTTATTTTGATGATGTGATCGCACGAGTAGGTCCATATGATGTCTTATGCACACTTGGTTTGGAGTTCTGAGGGCTCGGGTGAGTTTTGGGTAGGTTCCGGGGTGTCTTAAGCTTAAAAGTAGAGTTGTTGCAGGCTTAGAGAGGTGGAAGGCCTCTTAACAGGCCAGTGCGGCCCGCAAGATATGGGATGCTGCCGCGGAGAGGCCTGTGTCAAGCATGACCATACGTGGTGACAAGTATCTATACGTTGGTGTCAAACATTTGAGTCTTATATTATAATTTTCATGATTTCGTTGTGTTATTCATGGCTTGGTGAAGATTTCTATTTGTTGTGTAAAGTTGAGGAAAGAATTGTGATCTTTGAACCTTGAGGAGTGTTGGCTCCAGTTGTATAATGAATTGTGAAAGTATAAGTGATAACTGAAACTTTAGAGTATTGGCTCGAGTTGTGAAGTGAATTGTGAAGTAAAAGTGAGAAAGAGAAGAGATCATTATGTTGCCCCTATGCCAGGCTATTATTGAGTTGTGGTTCCCTTTCATTGTGTTCTTAATTGACACTACGGATGATTAGGTTGATGACTCTTTTTGTTGGGTAGAAATTATGGTCATAGCTGAGTTAGTTAGATATTGGAACAAGTTTGATTATAGTTGAGGTAGTTAGATGTTGGAATAAGTTTGATTATAGTTGAGGTAGTTAGATATTAGAACAAGATTGGTTATAGTTATGGTAGTTAGATATTGGAACAAGTTTGGTTATAGCCTGAGGTAGTTAAATGTTATAACAAGTTTGGTTGTAACTGAGGTAGTTAGGTGTTGTAACAAGTTTTGTTATAGTTGTTTCTCCATTTCTATGATAGTGTAGACCTTATTGATTCCTTGTCGGGACTCTCGTTATAATTGTAAGTGTTAGATATATGGATCGGGTTGCACGCCGCAACAATATTATATATGGATCGTGTTACACACTGCAATAATATTATATATGGATCGGGTTGCACGCTGCAATAATATTATATATGGATCGGGTTGCACGCTGCAAAAATATTATACATGGATCGAGCTGCACGCTGCAAAAATATTATATATAGATCGGGTTGCACACCGCAACAAAGATATAATGAAATAAGATCGGGTGTTTCGCCTATCACAAGATATAATGAAATAGGAGTGGGTGGTACGCCCACCACAAGATATGACAAAATGGGAGCGGGTGGTACGCCTACCACAAAATGTGAAAAGGCATGTGCGACGGCACTTGATTTTGTGCATTCCCCACAGGGAATTTGAGGGAAGTATATTTAGACGGAATTTTCGGTTATTTTTCATTTTTCAAACCCTAAAAACATAAGAGGCGATTTTTCAAACAACCTTTCTTCTCCAAATCAATTGTAAATCGTTTTAACTAGTTTTCTTCAATCATTAACATCTTTTAACATTATTTCAACTTTAAGTCAATGATTTTCATGGAAGAAATTGGTTGTGTTGGGTAGAACCTAGGACAAATTATATATTTGAGTTCATGGGGGAATGGATAATCTGGTTTTGGTTCGAACTTCGTGTTTTGACAATGTGGGCCCGAGGCTTTTTTGACTTTTTGGATAAAATTTTGGAAAATTCATTTCATGTATTCAAAAATTCATTTAGCATTTATTGATGTAATTAAGTAACTTGTGACTAGATACGAGCGAATTGGTGGTTGAATCAAGGGGTAAAGCTATTATTGAATCGTGAATTGTATTAGTTGCATTGAGGTAAGTGTTCGGTCAACCTTAGCTTGAGGGATTAGGAGTTGTATGGTGACGAGTATCTATATGTTGGTGTCAAGCATGACCGTGGGTCTTATATTGTAATTTTCATTATTTCGTTGTGTTATTCATAGCTTGGTGAAGATTTCTATTTGTAGTGTAAAGTTGTGGAAAGAATTGTGATCTATGAACCTTAAGGAGTGGTGGCTCCAGTTGTATAATGAATTGTGAAAGTATAAGTGATAACTGAAATTCTAGAGCGTTGGCTCGAGTTGTGAAGTGAATTGTGAAGTAAAAGTGAGAAAGAGAAGAGAACATTATGTTGCCCCCTTGCCAGGCTATTGTTGAGTTGTGGTTCCCTTTCATTGTTTTCTTAATTGAAATTTCGGATGCTTAGGTTGATAACTCTTTGTGTTTGGTAGGGATTATGGTTATAGCTGAGGTAGTTAGATGTTGGAACAAGTTTGATTAAAGTTGAGGTAGTTAGATGTTGGAACAAGTTTGATTATAGTTGAGGTAGTTGATATTGGAATAAGTTTGGTTATAGTTGTGGTAGTTAGATGTTGGAACAAGTTTAGTTATAGCTGAGGTAGTTAGGTGTTGTAACAAGTTTGGTTGTAACTGAGGTAGTTAGGTGTTGTAACAAGTTTGGTTATAGTTGTTTCTCCATTGCAGGAATAGTGTAGACCTTATTGATCCCTTGTCGGGACTCTCGTTATAATTGTAAGTATTATGTATATGGATCTGGTTGCACGCCGCAACAATATTATATATGGATCGGGTTGCATGCCGAAATAATATTATATATGGATCAAGTTGCATGCCGCAACAATATTATATATGGATCGGGTTGTTATGCCACAATAATATCATATATGGATCGGGCTGCACGCTGCAAAAATATTATTTATAGATCGGGTTGCATGCCGCAACAAAGATATAATTAAATAGGAGTGGGTGTTTCGCCTACCACAAGATATAATAAAATAGGAGTGGGTGTTACGCCTACCACAAGATATGACAAAATGGGAGCGGGTGGTACGCCTACCACAAAATGTGAAAAGAAAGTGAAATCTGCTTTTGTTTTCCTTTCTCTTGTTAGTGGTTAGATTTTGATTCCTTTATAGTTCTTTTGATAATCTTTCCTTACCTGTTATTCCCAGAAGCATGTTTCCCCCTCCCATCTTTACTTGTTTATTTCTGCTTTACTTTTTGCTGTATATCATTTAACTGCATAGGTTTATTCGGTAGTATTCTCCTAGCCTCGTCACTACTTCGCCGAGGTTAGGCTAGGCACTTACCAGCACATGGGGTCGGTTGTGCTGATACTGCCCTCTGTACTCTTTTGTGTAGATCCCAGTATTGTGGACTTTGGACCGCAATGAGATTATTGATTCTTCATCATCAGACAACCCGAGGTAGTCCTGTAGGCGTCCGCAGGCCTTGGTGTCTCCTTCTATCTACTATTCATGTTTCTTTCATGCATTTCTAGAGAAAGTATTGCATTTATTTTTTTCAGAACCTTTTTGTAGTATTCTTAGGCTGTCTGTGAAACTGTGACACCAGTTCTGGGTAGTCGAAATCCGAATAGTTGTATTGGATATTCATGTTCAGATAGCTTATAGTTCTTCTTCTGTTTATGTTAAATTCCACTATTTAAATGTTATTACTTCGCCATTGTTAATGAAAATAAAATGAGTTAAAAAGGTAAATTGTTCACATAATTGGCTTGCCTAGCTCACATTATTAGGCGCCATCACGACTCCCAAATGTGGAAAATCCAGATCGTGACAAGTTGGTATCAGAGCTCCAGGTTACATGGATCTCACAGTTCACACTCAAGCTTAGTAGAGTCTGAGGGATCGGTGCGCAAACGTCTGTATTTATCCCTCATAGGCTACAGAGTTAGGTAAATTTCACTTCTATTCTTCCCTGTCATGTGATTTTGTTATCTCAATGCAATTGAAACCTCTACTCTTGTCCTTTTGCGAATGGCGAGGTCATGCACCGCTTCTTTAGTCGAGTAGCAGCACATACCGGTGATAGATCAGCTACGTCCTCGGAGGTTTTGTGGAGGTTGGATAAGTTTCACTAAGCTCTTCATTACTACTTTCAGCGAAGCATCTTCTGAGGATTCCCAAGACTTTCTAGACAGTTTTCATGAGGTTCTCAGGAACATGGGGTTCGTGGAGATCGATGGGGTCAATTTTGCTACTTCTTGCTTGTCCAGATCCGCCAAGGCTTGGTGGGAAGATTTTTGCTTGACTAGACTAGCCGGATCACCATCTATGACTTGGGAGCAGTTCACACAGCTATTCCTAGAGAAGTTTCTTCACATCACTCAAAGAGAGGTATGAGAGGTAGAGGTAGAGGTATTAGAGGTGGAAGTAGAGATACTAGAGTTGGAGGTAAATGTATTAGAGGTAGAGGTGCAAGTACTATTCTGGTTTGTGGTAACTTCGATTTTATTTTGCGCCGTATCTGGACATGCCTAGTGATTATGTGAGTGCCTCTGTATATGTGCCAATGATGGAGGGTGATTCTATTATGGAGGATTGCATATATTGTTCGTGTATATTGGTGATTGGAGGTCTGGAGACTCGTGTAGATTTGCTTCACTTGGACATGGTCGATTTCAATGTAAGCGGGGATGGACTGGTTATCACCTTACCATGCTATATTGGATTGTCATGCCAATACTGTGACCTTAGCTTTGCTGAGTTTCCTCGTTTAGAGTGGAGAGGGACTCATGGTCATTTTGCCCGTAGTGTTATCTCTTATATGAAGGCTCGACGTATGGTCCATAAAGGGTGTTTGGCCTATTTGGCATATGTTCGTGATTCTAGTGTTGAGGTTCCTTCCATTGATTCCCTGCCCATTGTTCGTGAGTTCCCTGAGATATTCCCTTCAGACCTGCTGGGTATGCCACCCGACATGGATATGTACTTTTTCTTTGATTTGCCTCCGGGCACTCAACGCATTTCTATCCCGCCATATCGTATGGCCCTTGCCTGAGTTGAAAGAGTTGAAGGAGCAGTTGCAAGACTTTCTTGAGAAGAGTTTCATTAGGCCGAGTGTTTCTCCTTGGGGTGCGCTAGTGTTGTTTGTTAAGAAGAAGGACGGATTGATGAGAATGTGTATTGATTACCGATAATTGAACAAGGTTACAATCAAGAATAAGTATCCATTGCCGAGGATTAATGATTTGTTTGATAAAATTTATGGTGCCAAGGTATTTTCGAAGATTGACTTGAGATCTGGCCACCATCAGTTAAAGATTAGGGCATCCGATGTCCCTTAGACAGCTTTCCACACTCGGTATGGGCATTATGAGTTCTTGATTATGTCATTAGGGTTGACAAATGCCCCAATAACTTTTATGGATTTGATGAACCGAGTGTTAAGGCCTTATTTGGATTCGTTCGTGATAGTCTTCATTGATGATATTTTGATATATTCCCGCAGCCAGGAGGAGCACGAGCAACATCTCAGGGTGGTTCTTCAGACATTGAGGGATAGTTAGTTATATGATAAGTTCTCGAAGTATGAGTTCTAGTTGAGTTCAGTTACATTCCTGGGTCATGTTGTGTCAGCAGAGGGTACCCAAGTTAACCCAGAAGCGTACCCAGTTCAGATGGTTGGACGAGTGTGAGGCGAGCTTTCAGAAGCTCAAGACAACTCTGATTACAATACCGTTTTTGGTTTTGCCCACGGGGTCAGGGCCTTATACAATTTATTATGATGCATCTCGTATTAGGCTTGGAGCAGTGTTGATGCAGGAAGGCAAAGGTCATTGCCTATGCTTCATGATAGTTGAACATTCATGAGAAGAACTATTCGTTTCATGATTTGGAGTTGGAGTCCATTGTTCACGTATTGAAGATTTTGAGGCATTATCTGTACGGCGTGGTATGTGAGGTGTTCATGGAACACAAGAGTCTTCAATATCTGTTCAAATAAAAGGAGTTGAATTTGATATAGAGGAGGTGGTTGGAGTTGTTGAAGAATTATGATATCACCATTCTATATCATCCAGCAAAGGCCAATGTAGTGGTTGATGCTTTAAGTAGGAAGTCAGCCAGTATGGGCAGTCTTGCTTATATTCCGGTCGGTGAAAGACCGCTTGCTTTGGATGTTCAGGCTTTAGCCAATCATTTTGTGAGACTAGATATTTTTGATCCCAGTCATGTGTTAGCTTGCACAGTCGCTCGTTCTTCGTTATTGAAGGGTATCCGTGATCGGCGGTATGATGATCTCCATTTGTGTGTCCTTAGATACACGGTAGAATGCAGAGGTGCTAAGCATGTTACCTTAGATGATGATGGAGTTTTGAGATTGCAGGGTCGAGTTTGTGTGCTTAATATGGATGGGCTCTGAGAGTTGATTTTAGAGGAGACCAATAGCTTCCGATACTCTATTCATCTGAGTGTATAATGAATTGTGAAATTATGAGTGATACTCTATATAACCACTTCCTTTTCTTTGATTCTACTCTCCTCTTTATTTTTCTATTTACTACTTTAATTCTTATGGTGTCGATTAGTGCTTGACTTTCTTATGTACATATACTTGAAACCTTTTTTTGTTTTCCTATACCAATGTTACATGACTTGTTAGGAATTTGTTCTAATTTTTTTTTTATCTTATTTGAATTTATTTTTTTATTAGCTTGAATGCAGGGTAGAATATTAACCATAAATGTATTATTTTTTCTTAAGATAAATATAGATCTCTTCTATATTTGATAGATTTCTTTTTTGGAGGATAATATTGTGACTTCTATATATTGAGAATCTTTCCTTCACATATAACAACAAACAGTAGCATCCACAATGTAGCCCCTAAGATAATTTTGTTTAGGTGGAGATTATTCTCTCAATAGTTTTTTTTATTTTATATTTTCATATTTGTTTCTCAAATGTATTTAGAATATTCTTGCTAGATATGATAATAAATACTACATTTTCTATATATAACACTAAGCAATCACTTAAAAACTCTTTAATTATTTGACTTTACAATTTGGGTTCGGACCAACTTCATCTTCCCCAAGAAAAAAATAGAAAGAAAACAATAGTTAGAAAACTTACCATGGAACATACTTGGAGGAAAAATAAGTTTTTTTTAGCAGAAAATGCTACTCAGCATAAAGCTACTCAAGTTCAAACCTAGGACCTCTCCTAAAAAGGAGGAGCAACTGACCACCAGAGCTAGCGATAATTATGTGTAAAGTTGCATTATTTTTATTTATTTAATAAGATATTTTTTATACATATTAATAATTTACACATGTTTAGTGAATGTTTTCGACAAAGAAGTATCAGATGACACCATTTACACTAAGGTGCATCCGCCACTGGGTATAAAGGAAAAGTTTCTCAAAGAAAATGATTTCCTAGGGCGGAAAAAGTTTTTCCCCGGAATAACTTTTTTTTGAAAAATAATTTAGTGTTTGATTGGTGAGTGTAAAAACATTTTAAAAAATAGATCTGAAATATTAATATTACTGTCAACAATTAGTAGAAATATAGTCTTGCATTCAAAATTATATCTATACTTTTAGTGGTAGAGATCGATAATAGTACTGTCCAAATATTTGATTAGAGTAAGTTATATGAAGTAATAGCTAAGATAACGGGAAAGCAATCTGTTTTCTTTTTTCTTTGCGTTTGATAGAAAATGTTTTTCTTTAACTGTATTAATGAAAAAAGATATGATATGTGAACTTCATCGAGGTATCAGGGCATGGTACGTGGATCATCAATATAGAGACAAGTGGAGTTCTTAATTAGATGAGTTAAAGAATGCGAAAAAGGCACGGGAAGAATCCCTATGGGATTACACTGAGAAAAGAGCTGGACCTAACAATTGTAAAAGAAGAAATATGAGCGGAATGAATAAAGGCCGTTAGGAAAGGAAGATGCATGAACCTGTCATAAATAAGGAAGGAAAATCGATACGGTTACAAGAAATCTTTAGCCATAAATACTTCTATTACAATTGTATATGGTAACGGGTAATCAAGACAATTAATGCCATTAATGATCCCGAATTAAGTAAAAAAATTATTATAATTGTATGCTCATATATAAGGACTGAAACTTCATTTGTAATATCACCGGAATAATTATTAAATTTTATGCAATCATTCTTTACTTTATTCTCAAGATTTCAAACGTAATTTTGGGAGTGATTATCAATCTGTTTCATATTTTCGTTGTCAATTATCTCTTCAAATTATTGAGAAAGTGAAGCAAAATTTGGTTATCAGTTATGCAATGTCTTCTTGATATTATTTTGACCTAGAAATTTATTTTTGGGTTAAATAATACAAACACCTATCAACGACTTTTCCATAAAAATTAGTTTTCACGAGAATTCCTTCATAAAACACACAAAAAATATATTTTCCCTCCATTTATTTATTCTAGGGAGAGACAAGATGATGGACAAAACATTCTGTAAATGTAGAAGTGCTCAGGAAAAATGGAAAGAGAGTATTTTAACTGTAACTTTTGTATATACTCTTCAACGCGAGAACAAATTCGACCTACATCAAGCAAATTTCACATTACAACATCTATTATCTACATTTGGACTGGATTGCCAACAGCTACCTTAAATAGTATACTTGAAACAGACCTCTAACTGTTCCCCATGAGGACAGAACTTTGATACTTTCTAAACTAGTTAGCGAGCACTAATGGTTCAAATGTTATCACCTAAAATGTTCAAAATGTGGCAATAGAGATTAGTTGTAAGAGAAAATTGCCAGTGATTTGAAGTCATTTTCCAAGCATGAATAACATTCCTGTTCTATCATGCTTTTCCTCAGGACCATGGTACCTAGTTAACCAATCAATCAATAATCTCTGTGCTATTCTCGGGAGATTTTGGAATACAGAAATTTGGTTTATTATCAACTGGCTTGGCATTATACTCTGTTTTTGAAGGTCTGAACATGGGGATGGAATCAATAAACTACCAACCTTATTGAGCAAAAGGGATGCATAGTTATTGGTCACATCTGTGAAAATAATCCTTGTCATCTCTCGCTTTGCAGCATTTTCAATTTCTTTGTTATGATTATACAAGGAAACCTTCCTGTCGTGGTTAATCCAGGACAAGAACTTACATCAGTAAGATTAGTTTCGCACTACAGTGGCTCTGCGTTGCACCTTCACACCTTTCATTTACACACTGACTGAAACAGGAGGCCGACGGGGCAAAGGAACTAACACAGGTCACCAAAGACTAGTTGCCCCAGGTGTCACGGGGTCAATTTCAGTCCGCCGAAAATGACATCCGCGCGGCAGCCAAGCGCCGACTTGACTCAGCCTTCCCAATACTCGGCCAAAGTTTCAAACACTTTGGACTTCACAAAGTTTGCACAGCGTTTCAACGTAGTAAGTTTAATATGAACTTAGGCAACAATAACACAACGAAAAGGACAGAAATGAACACAAGACACGAATTTACAGGAACTCTTTCCCAACTTGTATTAATGAAGTGAATACAAGAACACTCAAAATCAGTAGCACACTCCACGCACTACAAATGAAGATCACTCTTGACCCTCACGAGACTTAGGACTCTTCCTAAGCTAGCAAACCCGCACTCATTCACGAGTTTACACTCTTTTACAGTCTAAGTATGCACTCTCACACTTTTCTGCCTAAAGAGTTTTGTGTAGCTCCCTCTAGCTTCACCACACACACGTTTTTCAGAAAAGGAAGGGTGTTGTCCATTTATAGATCATGGATCAGCCCCATGTACAACAGTTGCCTATTTTCTAGGCCAAGCACTTGCCCACTACCTATCATGCATGTAGTTGCCTCTTGCCACTACTTAGAAACGTGGTCACATCATGTGATCATGGGATCATGGCCCCTAAATCGTGCTAACTCCTGCCAGCATGATGAACAAGACTCAACTGCTGCCCATGTGCACAGCATGTGCCGGTAACCGCCGCTTGACTTGGTCCATTGTCATGTTGCTGCCCAATTCCGTGTGTTGGCTCGGACCAGGCGCCAATGCCATTGCTTCCAGCTGCATTGCGCCCCAAGCTGCCTCAACACTGCCCTCGGACTTGGCCCTTTGCCGCAACTCGAACCTGTGCCAACCTGCCCGCGCATTGCCTTTCCGTAAACACATTGGCTTGTCTTTGCCCATCCGTTTGTGCCATGCCTTGGCATCAATGCCTCTTGCCTTGATGCTATAATCATGATCAAGTGCCGCCCGTCACCCGCAACTCATTGTCAAGCCCTCGCTAAGCTGCCTCGGATCCGTTCGAAGACTTAGCCCACACTTGCCAGTTTCCCTTTCCGACCATTGGCACCACTCTTGCGCCAATGTAGCAACACTCTTGCTGCCTCTTGACAACGCTCTCGTTGCCCTTGCCGAGTTCCTTTGTCAGGGGTCTAACAAACCACCCGCACCCTTTGAAACTCGACGTCCTCGTCGAGGTAGTCAATTGACATATCTTATGGGGTTGGCAATCAGCGCCCCACAAGTATTTACCTCCGCATTCTCCCTTGAGTCACTGTTTGATGCCTCCAATACAGCCCTCCGATCCGCAGCTGTCATTGCATTCAGCGACGCCTTGTTTGGACAGTCTCTCGCCCGATGTGGTCCATCACAAATGAAACAACCACTGAACCTGCCGCCCTTCTCCTTGCTCTTGGAAGTTCCGGCCTCCTGCTTTCCCTTCCCTCGGTCTTCATGTGCATTGTCATTATCACATTTCTTCCACTCCTTTGCCTTGTCCTTCTTTCCGTTGAGGGACTTAGGAGCAGAATTTTCCTCCTCAATATGAAAATCGCCCAATGCATCTGCAGCAGCCACAGCACTTGCGAGGTTTTGAATATTCTGCCTTCGCAATTCCAGTCGTGCCCACTGTTGCAGCCCAACTCATGAAGTTGTGCAACTTGTCTTCTTCCGACATGTTGCTGATGCTAAGCATCAACGATGTGAACTCCTTCACATACCCTCGAACTGATCCGGTCTGCCTCAACCTTTTCAGTTTGTCCCTAGCAATCCAAGATGTATTACTAGGAAGAAATTGATCCCTCAATTCCTTTTTAAGCCGCTCCCACGACTCTATCTTTGGTCTGCCCATACTTTCGTCTTCAGCCACCCGAGTGCGCCACCATAACTTAGCATCATCACTCAAATGCATACTAGTCAAGGTTACCTTCTCTTTCTGGTCTTGCACACGAATAGCCTGAAAGTATTGCTCCATATCCCAAAGAAAATTCTCCAACTCGCGTGCGCTCCTTGCACCTCCGAATGCCTTTGGTTCCGGTACTCTGACTTTGGCACGTTCAGCACCACGTTGAGCGTCCTCGCCCACAGCACGTCGCAGCACCACTGTCTCGAGCTTCAGCTCCGCATTCTCTTGACTAAGCCTTGCCATTTCTGCCTGTAGAAACGCAAGTCTAGTCGCAAGAGACTGAAGTTCCTCACCTTCCGCAACATTGCCCACCAATGCTTCCAATTTTGTTAGCCGTTCTCGCAGTTCATTGTTACTACCACCAGCCATGTTCTCGAACAGGACCACGCAATCTGCAACAGTACGTCGTGTTTCCGCCACAACACGATCTTGTCCTTAACCAGCTCTGATACCAAATTGTCACGGGGTCAATTTCAGTCCGCCGAAAATGACATCCGCGCGGCAGCCAAGCGCCGACTTGACTCAGCCTTCCCAATACTCGGCCAAAGTTTCAAACACTTTGGACTTCACAAAGTTTGCACAGCGTTTCAACGTAGTAAGTTTAATATGAACTTAGGCAACAATAACACAACGAAAGGGACAGAAATGAACACAAGACACGAATTTACAGGAACTCTTTCCCAACTTGTATTAATGAAGTGAATACAAGAACACTCAAAATCAGTAGCACACTCCACGCACTACAAATGAAGATCACTCTTGACCCTCACGAGACTTAGGACTCTTCCTAAGCTAGCAAACCCGCACTCATTCACGAGTTTACACTCTTTTACAGTCTAAGTATGCACTCTCACACTTTTCTGCCTAAAGAGTTTTGTGTAGCTCCCTCTAGCTTCACCACACACACGTTTTTCAGAAAAGGAAGGGTGTTGTCCATTTATAGATCATGGATCAGCCCCATGTACAACAGTTGCCTATTTTCTAGGCCAAGCACTTGCCCACTACCTATCATGCATGTAGTTGCCTCCTGCCACTACTTAGAAACGTGGTCACATCATGTGATCATGGGATCATGGCCCCCAAATCGTGCTAACTCCTGCCAGCATGATGAACAAGACTCAACTGCTGCCCATGTGCACAGCATGTGCCGGTAACCGCCGCTTGACTTGGTCCATTGTCATGTTGCTGCCCAATTCCGTGTGTTGGCTCGGACCAGGCGCCAATGCCATTGCTTCCAGCTGCATTGCGCCCCAAGCTGCCTCAACACTGCCCTCGGACTTGGCCCTTTGCCGCAACTCGAACCTGTGCCAACCTGCCCGCGCATTGCCTTTCCGTAAACACATTGGCTTGTCTTTGCCCATCCGTTTGTGCCATGCCTTGGCATCAATGCCTCTTGCCTTGATGCTATAATCATGATCAAGTGCCGCCCGTCACCCGCAACTCATTGTCAAGCCCTCGCTAAGCTGCCTCGGATCCGTTCGAAGACTTAGCCCACACTTGCTAGTTTCCCTTTCCGACCATTGGCACCACTCTTGCGCCAATGTAGCAACACTCTTGCTGCCTCTTGACAACGCTCTCGTTGCCCTTGCCGAGTTCCTTTGTCAGGGGTCTAACACCAGGGGACCCTTGGGTTCTCTTTGAGTTATTTACATATTTATTTAATGGATCACCTATTATGCGGAAAAGAGTTATGTTTCACCAACTAAAATGACAAAATTATATGCTGGATTTGACTAAGAAACATCAAATGTGAACAAATAAAAGTTTGCTTATTGGGGAGAAGCTGCTTAGAATAACAAATATGCTATAAGAGATAACATTATTCAGCTAGAACTCAAATAATTTCTAAAAAAATCACTTTTACTATGTTTCAAATATTCTAATTATACAAGGAACCAGGGAAGTAAATGCATTGCTTACAACAGAACAATGGTGACATCTCAAATCTAGACTTCAAACTGCTATCAAAATGGGCGTTCTTTGTTACTCAAACGATTCTGAAGCAGGGGAAGCATTGTTGCAATTGCACAAGTCCCATGGTGAATTGTCAATTTCATCATAATTCAGATTGATGCATCTGGAATGCTAATTACAACACTCTCAATTGTCGCAATATTCAAGCATTTAAATCCTTGTCTACTTTTCTAATTGGGGCTATCGGCAGAGCTACATCATCTATTGCACCAGCTCCGTTTTCCATGCCTATTAGAGGATCAGATTCACCTTCCTTTGTCTGTATCATTTAAATGAAAGAAGAAGTGATTCTGTTTTTATATGTCCAATAATGACATAAATGCATTTGATAGAACAAAAATACCACGTCATACCTGAAGTTGTACCGATACTTCTATAGCTTTTTTCTGACCTTCGCGGCTGCAGTAATATGAATAGAGAACCATTCCTATCAAAGCAACGAGGATTCCAAGAATATTCCTCCAGTTGAATGGGTCATGAAGTAAGATATACCCAAAAGCTAATACTAGACAGGTTTTGAGATGGCCAAGGACTTGGTAGGTGACAGGGGATGTCTTTCCAATCACAAGGAATGTGCTAAAGTTAACAGAGACTGCGATCAAGCAGGAGAGGGCAATGAAAACCTGTAATTATAAAAATGTATCAGGTATGGGACCCCACACATCAGAACAGCAGTAAATACATTATCAAAGAAGGGTTTATAATGTTACCAGCACTTGTGGTGTATATCTGAAGGCAAATACATTTTGCTGAGTCAAAAACTTATCCAGAAATGGACCAGAGATGAACAAAGTCATGGCTTGGTATGGACTAGATTGATACAACAGTTGTGTTGAAGAAACCTTGAACTTCTTCTGGATGGTATTGGTCATCTGAACGAAGCTAATTAAGAAATAACTAGTAGAACATATTCATGGACCACAGCAAATATACGTCTTAAAAGACCTAGCTTTAAAAAGAATTGATTTACAAACTTTTCCATATCATGTTTTGATGCGAATAACATAGGTGAAACGCCATGAATGTCGAGACAATCAAAATTATTAATAAAATTGAAGGAAATGCAGCTACAAAAGACAGCAGGTATAACAAAGCTAGTTATAAGTTCAAGGTCGGTTACATATGTAGCATTAAGATTTTGCATCTTACTCCACATTAGAAGCTAAACATGAAAACTGATAGCATGAAGAATTCATCCCTCCGCTGCACCTAAGGGTGTGACCTAGTGATCAATAGAGTGGGGGGGAGAACCATGAGCTTTCAGCTTAAATTCCAACGGAGGAAAAAAATATTAGGTGATTTTTTCCCTTCTAAGACTAGGAGGGCAGAGTTACCCGATACCTATACTGGTGGGAGGTAACAGGTACCATGTAGAATGAGTCTAGGTGCACACAAGCTGGCCCAGTCACTGCCGTCATCACAAAAATAAAAAATAAATGCATCCCTCACTAGTCCGCAGTTAAGTCAAACACCTCTATTAAACGAAAATCACCATATCTGATCCTTATGCAGGTTGACATAGTTTTCTTAAAGAGGGAAAAACACGAAAAAGTGACAATCTCCATGGGGCTTAAATGGGAAAGCAAGAAGTGCAGCACACAATCTACAAAACTTAAAAAACATTTAACATATATGAATATTTTTATAACAAAAAAATGAAATATATATGAAAATCTTAGTACTATAATGCTTGCATTAGGGTAGGCAGGGGCGAAGCCAGTGTTCTAGCTACGGGTTCGGCGAACCCAGTAGCTTTGGTTCAAGTCATGTATTTGTTTTGAATAATTCATTGATTATATGAAATTTAATAATTTAGAACCCAGTAACTTAAAATGCTAAGAATTTCGAACCCATAAGATTAAAATTCTAACTCCGTCTATGAGGGTAGGCTGTCTACATCACATCTCTTGGGGTGCAACACTTCCCCCGGACCCTACGTATACGCGGGATGCCTTGTGCACCGGGCTGCCCGACCCTTATGACTATCAAATTCTCAAAGTTGAGATTCAATGAACACACTTCTTCTCATCGGGATCACTTCGTGTGTTATTGTTCGAAGGACATGACTTCACTCGTGAAGTGATAACCCTTTGCTTAATATCGCTTCATTGCTTGAAATGTGAAAAATGAGAGCGAAAAGGAGTGCAAAACAATGAAAATGAGGAGCTAGCTACTTCAGAAGGATACAATTTGTGCAACACAAGTCGTAAGAATAGCAAGGAGTGACAAGATAGAGCCCAAGAAGTTCAGCTGTAGATCGGTTACGGTTGCAATTCCAACACCCAAAAGAAGAACGCAAAGAGAGAGTTGAATGCTCCGACTGTAATAATGAAGAGAAGTTTCAAGTTAAATCACAAATAGAGAAGACGAATCTACCAAAATAGCAGAATATTACATAGCAAAAAGCAAATTCCATTAGTGTCAATATAACAAAACCATCAGTAGAAGCTAAAGCACCCTCGAACACCTTAAAACAATCAGTTGTTTGTTTATGGAAACACGATTCACTCTTTATATGTTTGCTGAGTTTGGTGGTTATAATCTGAGCTAACAGTACCAAATCATGATGTCAAGACTGACAGGTGAATTAACTTATCCTGTTATCCAGTTCATGTTTTAGCCAAAGTTGTAGTGTGAAGGAAAACGTAGCAAATCAAAGAAAATGCATCAATCAAAACGTCGATTAACCCAATAAAATTGATCAAGCAACCTGAATTTCTTTTTTTTTTTTGTTTTTTGTTGAGAAAGATAAACTAACCTGAATTTCTTGCTGAGGAATAGTGTCTCTAATAGTACAGTGCATGGAATGATTGCAAGCTTCGTCATCTAGCACATTTAGAGATAAAGCTTGAGGTTCAGAATTCATTAGGTAGAATGGACATTTATATTTGAAAAAGTGATGAAGGTGGATGAAGGCAAAGAATGTACCTGATAAAAACCAACAGAATTGAAACCAAGGCTAAGGTTTAGCAAACCAATTGAAATTCCATTGAGAATACCAAATCCAACTACCGTTCTTGGATCAAAAGGTTTGTGTTCAAATAGCTTCATCCATAGCGCCACATGGAGGGAGCAAAAGGTGACTAGTAGATGCCAGCTTGTCAAAGTTGTAGCTGCCATAAAACAAAGTTTACTGAGTACATTATCATCTCCTCTCTATCTCAGACTTGGAATAAGTGAATTATAACCTGTAACAGCCACTACAGCCCAACTTGAAAATCTAGGTAAACAGTAGAGACTCTTTAAGTGGTTCAAGCATGAATTTTGCAACCACAAAGTGATATTAAATGCAGTTTATAAGTTCAAGACTATAAAAATTCGTCGTAACTATTAACTAAGAAATCCTACCACAGATTTATTGAAATACAATACCATCGAGGGAGGATTAACTTAGTTTTCACCCATCGGTGATTAATACAGCTACTATCATGCCAGGATAACTTTATATCTTATGAGAAACAAGAAACGGGATGCATGACATAAAACAGAAGCATATTCAACTTCAGACCCAGGGGCGGATCTAGGATTTAAACATTATGCAGAGTTGAGTTTGCATTCAACTACAACTTAATTGATTTACTGGGTTCAAATCCATTACTTGTACTTACTGAATTTTTTAACACGTGCATAGGGTCCGAACAAAGCTACTGGTTCGGATGAGCTGTGGATTGGAAAGTATATAGTCTGGCAAAAACTATGGTATCAAATTAGCAGAGAATTAATCAACTATCCAATATTTACACTTCGATTTCAGAATCAAATATGAGGAGAGCCTTTCGGAAATGTTGATCAATTATAGGAAGCAGAACTTAACCAAATGTCGAAATTTAACTCACCAAAACGGAAACCTAAAGAGCTCATAAGCGCTTTATTGCATATCACAATCGATACTGACGAAACAACAGACAGAGACAAAGCTCCAATTGTCCCTAGCTGAAAACGCTTGTTCTCACTCATCCTTCCTCTCAGCTACAGCTGTCTGCTTCCGCTCTTTATCTAGATCCAACAACAAAATAAGCATAAGTAATCAAATGAAAGAATCAGCCAATTTACCAAATGAAGAGAGCACTAAATCTCACATCTGAAAAAAATTCCAGAATCAGCAGCTGAAATCCTTCACGCGCTCACTTTTAAACTCTGTGCGTAAGATCCGATCGTACGATATTTGAGAAAATTTTCAACTTCAATTTTTGGGCTAAAAAAAGGTGAGCAGTACTTTAGTCAGTTGCAACTTGCAACAACAGTTTGGTGCAAACTCACCAAACCGTGTATTACACTGAGTTTGATGAATTTTCTAAGGTGGAAATGTTAATTGTATATGTATGCATACATCTCAGTCAAAATCTGAGAGAGGAAGTGATGGAAGAGAAAGAAGTTGAAGGGACGTGCTTGCTTCTTCAAGAGACAATAACCCAATTAGTCCCTTAATCTTAAATGTTGGTTGGTTTGATCCTTAGACTTTGACACTTACCATATAGAGTCCACCAAGTTTGGAAATTTTTATGTTACTTTGTGGTCCCAACATTTAATGATGTCTAAATTTATACTTCAATAACCATCAAAGATATCCAAGTAAGTATATTAGCTGAGCAAAGGCGGAGCTACAAAAATAATACATGTTTGACCGAACCCAATAATTTCATCTTAAATTTATTGTATTAGAAATATATGAAGGTCGAGTATTAAGATTATATATTATGAGGTTATTGGGTCTTATCTTATGCCTTGACTTTGTGAGACTAGTTTGATGGGATACTATTTCGCTTTTGCTTTGTATCTTTCTTCTTGAGTTCATGTTGTTCTTTATTTTCATATTTTTTCTGCGCGTTACTGATATTGTCTTTTTGTCTTTTTAATTTGAGAGTCTTTCGAAAACAACATCTCTACTCCTTCGGAAAAAGGGTAAGATCTGCGTATACACTATTCTCCTAAGATCCCGCTAATAGAATTTTACTAGGTTATTGTTATTGTAAATCTGTTGTATTAAAAAATCACGTGATATATTACTCTTTTTAGAATCCAAAATATGTAATCTATTCCTATGGAAACACTTTGATATATTGATGAATCATTTTCAGCTCATCAGTTGTGTGGATTTGCTGCTTCTTTTTGCCATTGACAGCTTTGAACTAAATGTGATTTAAATGGAGGGGACCTCTCTTAATGGAACAAAGTTAATCACCATCAATGACCCTAATACATGTGAAGCTGGAAATATGGATCTAAGCTCCGTACGATCCTTTCCTTCCCATTAATCACATAACGTGCTATTGAATCTTCGACAAAAGGGGTTGCTCTGATGGTAAGCAACCCCCACTTCCAACCGAGAGGTTATGTGTTCGAGTCTCCCCAAGAGCGAGGTGGAAAATTCTTGAAGGGAAGGATGTCGATGTTTCTATTTGAAAACAGCCTCTCCATTATGTGGGATTATATTAGATTGTTGTTATTTTGCTATTGAATCTTCATGTAGTAATATTTTGTTTTGACTGACAAGACAACATTATTTCATTGTTTCCTTTCTTTGCTATTGAAATTAATACTTTGGAGGAAGTATCTTTTTTATCCTCAAACTAGTGCAACACATTTGGAAAAAGTATTTTTCTATCCAAGTTGCATTACCTATCTTTGAGTTTAATAAACATAAGTCGCATCAAGTTCTATTTAAATGGATTCATCTAAATTTTATTCTTCCTTTCCTTGTTGCTTCATTATTGCTCTTTCTGTGAGGAAAACAAATGATACCATATATAATAGCACTGACCTTACAGTATACACAACACTTAATGAGCTTGCTATAATAGCCATCTTTTATAACAACACTACATTATAACGGTCAAGTTTTTTTCGAAATCAAAATTTCACATTATGTAATAATATATGTTCCTGTAATAATACTTTATTATAGTAAATAAAAAATAATCGAAAGAAATAAAGTTGTTATAGAGAGGTTTAATTATATTATATATCTACTTTCTTGACTGAGATGAGTCATTTTTATTAGGATAAAAAAGTTTAAGGGAGCAATTACACTTGCCTTGTCATCTAATTAATGTCTCTTTTGCTAATTAATAGTATAAGTTGTGGCTTCATTATACTTGAATTTGCATCTATAAAACTCTTTGATAATGAAGATGGTGACTTTCGCGATTTTTTATATTAAGGTAGTACACAAAATTTTTAATAAAATTCAGATGTAGACGTTTGAAATGTTTACATGTTAGACAATTAATATTATTTGAAGATTAATGGAGAAAACTTTTTCTTGAACACATTTCTGCTTCTAGTATAAGTTAGAAGCATAAAAATGCTTATGATTATTCGGGATTACATGACAATGGACTAAAAGTGTCCTTAAATGGTATATGTTTGGAGAACATTTTGTGATTAGTGCAATATCGGAGGATGCATTTAGCCTAACTGGAACATAAAGGAAAAGTTCGTCAATTTTCTCTTTGTGGTTGTTGAAAAACCGTAAGATTGGACCAATGACCCTAAATTAGTAACTAAAAGGACTCTTTATGTTTAATTGTTAATAAAAAGGACAGAATCAAGTCAATTCATAAACTTAAAGGAGCATCTGTGTTATTTTTATCGCACATTCAGCGCTGATGAACGTGGATTGCTTTTTTTTCTTTTTTAATTTCTCATTTCCAGATATGAACGCGGAGTGGGTGGAAAAAATAAGGGAAAATCGTCAAAAATATTTTTTTATTATTATTTATTTGTGTCACTGTATATATTCTTACCTCTATGGTTAATAAATTTTGTAAAATTATCCCTAACTCTAATGTTATTTTAGTGTAATAGCTGACCCTTCTAATATTTTGTTCATATCAGCAAGTCCCACCAAATAAAATTTTATGTAGTCTAAGGGTTTCAAAATAAGCAGATCTAAGAGAGAATATCTGGAGTGCAAGTTTGACGACGAGCCGAGTGGGGTAGGCAGGGAAGTGATGCTTGGTTCTCAGGCCATCGCCAAGAGGGACAATGTCCGATATCTTGGGTCTGTGATTTAGGGGGACGGAGAGATTGACGGGGACGTCACCCATCGGATAGGAGCGGGGTGGTCAAATTGGAGGCTTGCTTCAGGGGTCCTGTGTGACAAGAAAATTCCACACAAACTCAAGGGGAAATTCTACAGAGCCGTGGTTAGACCTGCGATGTTGTATGGGGCGGAGTGCTGGCCCGTGAAGAACCCTCATGTTCAGAGAATGAAGGTTGCGGAGATGAGGATGCTTAGGTGGATGTGTGGGCACACCAGGCTAGATAAGATCAAGAATGAAGTTATTTGACAGAAGGTAGGGGTGGCCCCGGTGGACGAGAAGATGCGGGAAGCGAGGCTGAGGTGGTTCGAGCATGTACGGAGGAGGGGTCCCGATGCCCCGGTGAGGAGCTGCGAGCGGCTGGAGATTGTTGGTGGTCGGCGAGGGAGAGGGAGGCCTAAGAAGCATTGGGGAGAGGTGATTAGGCAGGACATGACTAGAATGCAGGTTACCGAGGACATGACCCTTGATAGGGGATTCTGGAGGTCTAGAATCAGGGTTGTAGGCTAGGGGCTCATAGAGTTCTTCGTACGCCTCTTCCGGGGTTGGGTGTGGGATAGTAGGGTCACTCATAGATGATTAGTGTTTTAGCTTATGTCCCCTTATGGCTGTTAGTATGGTAGTTTCTGCTTGTTATTATTGCATGAGACTGTATTTTTGTTTCTTATGTTTACATAATTATTTACGTTATTTCTGCGGGATTACTTATGCTTTATTATTTTGTTTTGTCTTGGCTTTGTTTCTAATTTTGTCTTTGTTTTAATGCACCTTTTCTTTTTATCCTATGCGCCGATGGTCGATTGGAAACAGCCTCTCTGCCATTTCGGGCAGGGGTAAGGCTCGTCTACATATTACCCTCCCCAGATCCCACCTGGTGGGAATATACTGGGTAGTTATTGTTGTTGTTGTTGTAGCTAAGCTGCTCCTCTGTTGTCTTTAAATAATCTTTAAATAAAATTCAAGGGTTTTTTCCTTTTTTTACATTATATTTTCCCAACAATTTCATATGCTCATTTTAAAGTTTAAACTAATAGCACATATTGAAATGAACACATATTCCTGTATTCTCTTACAAAAAATCGAATGAATGAAATTTTTGAGCTGATTTTTTTTCAATGTTCAAATTTTGGATACTATCACCGATTTGTTTTTCATATTTCTGATGAAAAACTCTTAAAATTTATCTATGTACCATAAAAATTATTTTCTTACTGTTTCAAATCTTACAAGTTACATCTTTGGTTGTTTATTGGCTATATTTTTTTATGGATTGACTCAATTTTTTCGAATATATAATTTGATTTTGATAGTTATTCTTTCCCCATCTTCTATCCCATTTTGTCGCGCAGTAAAATATTTAAGAAAAATTTAAAATTTTATTATTTACGCTCTTGGAACTTATAATTTAATTCCAAATTTCAACGGTTAAAGTCGTCAAATTTTGAGATATATCAAATTTCGAAAAAAAATTCTCAAAGAAGGAAGAAAATGAACAGTAGAAGAAAATGAAGGAGGGAAAAAGCAGTGGTGTTTTTTTTCATTCTTTAATCAAGATATGTAGCTCTTGCCCGTTTTCATGCTGGATGAAAATGAAGAAAAAGGAATAGAGTGAGAAAAAATAGAGGTAGTCAGTGGTAGCCTTGTGCCTTTTTCGACGAGTTCATCGCTTTTATTTTGCTGGTTTGTCGGAATGCAGTTGCTGTTTGAATAACGAAACATATAGAAGGAGAAATGAGACGAATAAAGAAGTCAGTATTGTGGAAGTTAGTTCTGTCGTCGAAAATTTTCCTCTGAAATACCATGATTCTTGGTGATTTTGGTATGATATAAGGGAGAGAAGATGAGAGAAAGGGTGGAAAGGTGAGGAGTGAGGGGTCGTTTATGTTTGAATAACGAAACATAAAGAAGGGGAAATGAGACGAATAAAGAAGCCAGTACCGTGGAAGTTAGTTATGCCGTCGAAAATTTTTCGCTGAAATACCATGATTTTTGGTGATTTTGGTATGATATAAGGGAGAGAAGATGAGAGAAAGGGTGGAGAGGTGAGGAGTGAGGGGTCGTTTATGTTTGAATAACGAAACATAAAGAATGAGAAATGAGACGAATAAAGAAGCAAGTACCGTGGAAGTTAGTTCTGCCGTCGAAAAATTTCCGCTGAAATACCATAATTTTTGGTGATTTTGGTATGATATAAGGGAGAGAAGATGAGAGAAAGGGTGGAGGTGTGAGGAGTGAGGAGTGAGGGGTCGTTTATGTTTGGATTTTAATTTGGTAGGCAGATGACATGGAAGCTGACATGGATAAAATTGATCGGTCTGCATTCATAGTATAAGGACCTTAGGGTTGGGGGTAATTTTACAAACTTCGTTAATGAGAGATATTCGAATTGACGAAAAAGGTGGCACAAGTAAATAATAAAAAATAATAAATTTTTTTATTTTGTGTCTCATATAACTTATACTAGTTGTATGAATTAACTTTTTGTCTTACAGTTTTGTGGATTCAGAATTCTGTAGACCCAGAAGTGTAAGATTATGGTACATAATTTTATAAGATAAAAAGAAATTTCATATAAATAATGTTAATAGTATAAAACACAAAATAAAACTTCTCAACAATAGTAGAGGAATATTTTTGACGCTTTTCCCAAAAACAAATATATACTCTGTGTAAAAATAATTAAAAAATCTCGGAGCGTGAAAGTCGGTCACTGTTGGCGCGTAAAGAGATCGCTCAATAAAGCCGCCGCATCCACGTCATAATTACCCCCACATCGACATCATTTCTGTTTGTAATCTCCGATTGGTTCGTAGAAGATTCAAACGGCTGCAGAATTTTAACAAAATTAGCCATCAAAAGCCCCTTTACTCAATGATTATATACTAATCCATACCCTACTAAGGTCAGGTTTAGTTTAGCTACAGGTATGTGAATTTCTCCTATTTTTATATGAATTTGACGGTTTCGTAAGATATTGAATGCGTTACAGTGAAATTGAATGGAGAATTCGGAGGATCTTTGCAACATAGAAGGGAACGGAGATGGAAGAGGCAATAACGGAGCTTGCTGTGCGCCGTCAACATCAGCGGCGGCGAGCAGCTCCGCGTACAAGTTGTTCGGGCGGCAAACCTCTTTTCATCAGATGATGGGCGGTGGAAAAGGTAAATTCCGCTATTATTTTCCTTTTTTTCCAAGTCATATACATAATTTTGGAGAATTAAATAAACTCACACTAAGTCCGCTGTTTAATTTAACTGTTACGCCGAGTTACATAGTGATGAAGCTGATATTTTTGTCATTTATCTTTACACAAAAATATTTTCATATAGCTTTGATTAAGTATGAATTCGGACTCTTAAGTCTTATGTTTACAACAACAACAACAACTACCCAGTACACTCCCACCAGGTGGGGTCTGGAGAGGGTACTACCCCTGCCCGAAAGGGCAGAGAGGCGAAAGGGCAGAGAGGTTAAGTCTTATGTTTATGTTCTTATATTAGCTTAGCAATAATAGAATATGTAACTTATGATCCCGAGGAGTAAGATTGGGGGCAGGAGAAGTGGAAAACTATTGTTGTATATGATTCTGTTTTATGTTCATGCTGGAAATGCCCGGCACTACGGCCCTGTCGCTTTACTGCTGAACTCTATTTTTATTCATGATAGTGTGGTAAACTGGAATTGAACTGGTCCTGTAATTATTGGTTGATTCACTTTCTGCGAGTATTTTTGCTCTTGCAATGCCTTGTATGATCGATGTGCTCTAAGAATAGATGTGGGAATTGGAACTCAATCAATGTATGAACCGGCATTCTAATGAAGGCTTGCTTATGTTTCACAACAATCTCAACAGCTGTTACCTTCATTTCTTCCCCCACTTCCTCCTTGATAAGTACATTAGCTATCTCTGCGTTAGTGTTGAGTGTATTTCATTTTCGTTCATTCAGTCTTCTGCAAGTTCATTCTTGCTGCTCGATGACTTGTAGACTTACTTGTTATTTCGCTTGGTATAAGCTGCTGATGTGATATTATGGAGGCGGAGGCGTGTCTCTTTTGGCATTATCGTTGCTGCTACAGTCGCATGGCTCATCTTTGAGTATTCAGAGTTACCTTTCTTATCAGTTTCTTCTGATGTCTTGCTGGTTCTGATTGTTCTGCTCTTTCTCCGTGCAAACTATGCTGCCTTCAGGAAGAAGTATTATTCTCATACTTATCTCACTGATGTGTTTAGATTGTCTCTTTCTGTTTTTCGTCTCCTGTGGTGAAGTTCAACTGATATTTCTCTTTTCTATCTTCAACAGACAACTTCCAACATTACCAGAGTTAGTCTTGTCAGAAGAAATGGTGAATAATGCTGCGGCATCATTTCGGGTCAAAATCAATTATATGCTACTCATGGCTCATGATATCACTCTTGGCAAAGATTTCAAACTCTTCTTCAAGGTTAGTGCTTATTCAGCATGAGGGCACTATTCT
Source organism: Nicotiana benthamiana (assembly GCA_034376525.1). Classification (NCBI taxonomy): domain Eukaryota; kingdom Viridiplantae; phylum Streptophyta; class Magnoliopsida; order Solanales; family Solanaceae; genus Nicotiana; species Nicotiana benthamiana. The sequence continues at coordinate 55,264,482 of CM067325.1, read as the reverse complement.
TTATCCCAGAAGGGGGAAAAAACACAAAGCATGAGGGCATGATTAATGTGGTAAATTATCTCTGACAATGACAAAGAAATTAAACTGTGACCTCCAAAAAACATTAAAAATGACCTCCAATTGGTCATTTAAGTGTTTCGACAATATGCAGAAATTCAAGAGAGAACTAGAATCAACCTGGAAGCATTATGAGAAAGAGAAAGGGCCATTATTGTTATGTAGTGCATTAACTTTCAAGACAACAAAATGGAGGATCATAATGTTCCACTAACTCTGTAACATTGGTTGCAAATGACCAGTAATATTTTGCTTTCCTTCAACAATCATAAGGTGCTTATGAATCTCAGTGTTTCGTAGTTTTACTCATTTCATGGCGAGTAGTAAGTAATGACCTGAGGATGAGGAATTTGTGGAGCATAATTTGTGCCTTTAGTGGATTCATCTCCTTTCTGGTTTGTATGCAATAAGTTATGAGTTAGCCACCTTGACACTATCAAGATGGATATCACTATTATCCACCACTATCACGGTTATCCACTGCCGTAGACAGTAAGGAGCCAAAAGATGGAATAAGAAGATTCAGAGAAAGCGTAAAATGTCACACCTATGATATAAACCTATGTCACTGGGATTCAATAGCTTATTTATATAAAAAAAAATTGCTTTTACCCTTTTTGCATAGTGCAATTTTCAGCAGAGTGGATTCAATTGAACCCCCTTCACCAAAGGTAGTTGCGCCCTGGCTGTAGATCTACCCATAGTAGCTGCTGATGGTTTAACTTATGATTGTGGTTATCATCTCTTAAATGTTGCCTCTTGCTTTGTTCTAGGGTACATGTTACCTCTTACTTTGTTCGAGAGTATGATTGTAGGTTATGGTTTTTGACAATGATAACGCATAGAGCTGAGTTAGCCAAATTTTGACATGTTTGCAGGTAGTTATTATTCTCTGGCTTCTGTCTGTTGTGGGAAGCCTAATATCTTTCTTCACGCTTGCATATATAGGTATGTGCCGGTTTCGTTACTTGACTTGTATATCTTGGTGAATCATTATGGATGTGTGTTCCCTGAATTTATTCTTCCCTACACTATTATCGTTTATATCTTGTTGTATTTGGGGTCTTACGTACTTAGAGACTCTAATTTGCTAATAGATTGATGGGAATTTGTATGGAGAGAAAGAGTGACTTTCACAAGATATTCATTTACATAGAGAAGACATATGATAGAGTAAGAAAAATTCTTTGGTGCATGTTTGATGAAAAACAAAATACATATAGAAGTATGAACACCTTAAAAAACATGTATGAGGAAGTGATTACATGTTTGAAAAGATTCGAAATATTGAGGTATTTCTTGTATCCATGTGTCTATATTAGGGGGTTTTATTGAGCTTGTACACTATTCCTTAGTCATGGATGATCCAACTAATAGAAGAGTGAGGTTTTATGGTTTATGCCATTTGTGGATGAATTGTATTAATTGACAGTACTAGTGAGGGAGTCAACCAAAAGTAAATTTACAGTAGCATTTTAGAGAATACTCCCGCTGTTTCCCTTTTTGGTCCGTTCCAAAAAGAATAACCCCTTTTTAAATTTGAAAACAATTTAGCTTAAACTTACAATTCTACCATTAATGATAAACCTTTTTTAACCACACAATACTCTGGGCCCTTTTTTAACTTATTTTTTTATAAGGTAAAAGTTTTATTCATGAGGTATCAAGATGGTACAGAAAGTTACAGAAAACATCCCAAAACAGTCATCCTATAAGCTTCCAAGTAAATCCAGAAACTCTAAAAACTTTTGATGTTCTGTTGATACACTGCTTTTACACCAATAAAACAAGTTGTGAATACATTTGTTTCTAATTCTAAAAATGTGCTCCCTATGTCCTTCAAAACAAGTCTGGTTCCTTTCCGGCCATAAAGTCCAGAAGATGCATAATGGGATGGTTCTCCATATTTGCTTCAATCTTCTAGGTACTCTTTGACTATGCCACTCTTCCAACAAGCTCCTAACTGTCGGTGGTATCACCCAAGAATTCCACATAAGTTCAAGAATAAATCCCAATATTGTCTAGTAATTCTACAATGAAGCATAATATTGATTCACAGATTCTTGATCTCCTTCACACAAATAGCATCTATTGCTAAGATTAAATCCTCTTTTTTTGCAAATTGTCTTGTGTCAAACATGCTTCCCAAGTTGCTCTCCAACCAAAGCATGCCACCTTGGCTGGAGCTTTTGTCTTCCATATCATCTTTCATGGCCAATTATCAACCCTGTGTCTTGACTGCTTAATCAGCATATTGTAATAACTTCTGACTGAAAATTTTTTATCCCTTTCCTCTGGCCAGATCAATGCATCCATCTTACTATGATTAATTGAGACTGAATCAAGCTGCTGAAGTAAGAAACAATAGTCTTCTATCTCCCAGTCGTTCAGGTTTCTTCAACTTGATTCTGTGAAAAAATTAGCAGTCACACCTGCCTTATTAAGGGAATAGTTGAATAGAAAAGGGTACTTAGATTTCAAGCATTCTTCCCCTATTCATAAATCTGTCCAGAATTTAATTTTTTGCCATTCCCAACTTCCAGCTTTGTATGTTTTAGAAATTGTTTCTAAAGTTTACTAATACACTTCCAAATACCTCCTTTTGCGTTCAACTGTAAAGAGGAAGGTCTCCAATCAGTCTTGCTTCCATCCTTTTGCATTCAACTGTAAAAAGGAAGGTCTCCAATCAGTCTTGATTCCATAAATAGCACTGATCAGCTTCTTCCATACTTTATCCCCTTCCTGAGTAAATCTCCATACCCCATTTAAAAAGTAGACTCTTATTGTGACCGTCGACAGCTGAATGTTTCGATCTGGTTAGATTCATGATCGCATCTGCAAACCTGCTTTCAAATTTCTAATCCCCAAACCACCCCCTTCTTTATCATTTAACACCACTTGCCATTTAATTAAATACATTTTCCTTATAGTAGCATCGCCATTTTCTCCACCGCTACAGGCATAGCAAAGAGTGACATCAGGTAGGTTGGCATTCCATCTAACACACTTTTTATCAATGTGACTCTACCTCCCAGATAAATATTGTTTCTTCCTGGGAACCAACTTATTTGCACATCTATCCAAAACCCCTTGTCACATGTTTTAATCATTTTTCCTAGCAACCAACTTTAGCCCAAGATATACTGTTGTAAATCTCTCAACCTTACAACCCAAGAAAGCAGCCAACTCCTCAACTGTATCATCAACATTAATGCTAAATATGTTGCTTTTGGCCAGATTAGTTCTTAATCCAGTCGTGCTTCAAAAATTTGCAAAATTCCTTTTAGGTATAGAATTTGCTCTTTCTCTGCTTCACAAAAGAGAAGGGTGTCATCAGCATATAAAATATGAGAAACTATGACACTATTATCACCAATCTACCAAAATGCATCCCTTTAATCCATCCCAATTTCTCTGCCTTCATTAACATCCTACTAAAACTTCCATCATGAAGGTAAACAAAAATGGGGACAAAGAGGGTCCCCTTGTCTCAAACCCCTTTGAGATCTAAAATAACCCTGGGGATTTCCATTAATTAACATAGAAAAATTTGCTGTAGATACACAAAACTTGATCCAGTCAATCTATCTGTCTCCAAAGTTCATTTGCCTTAGAATGTTTAACAGACAAGACCAATTCACGTGGTCATAAGCTTTCTCAAGATCCAATTTGAAAGCAACACCTATTTTCTTCATTCTCAACAGATAGTCCACACTCTCATTTGCGATTATAGCATCATCAATTATTTGCCTGGCCTTAATAAATGCATTATGACTATTTGATACTACTTTATCAATTACCACTTTAAGTCTTTCTCCCAGTAGTTTTGCAATGATCTTATACACACTTCCCAACAGACTAATAGGTCTAAAATCTTTCACCTCTTTAACTCCCTTTTTCTTGGGGATAAATGCAATGAAAGTAGAATTCATAATATTGATAAGGGAACCCCTTTTATAAAAGGCCTCCACAACCTGCCACACATCATTCTTAACTGTATTCCAGCACTATTGGAAGAAATAAAGATTGAAGCCATCAGGTCCTGGTGCTTTATCTCCTCTGAATGATTTAATAACATTTTCGAACTCTTAGGACAACAAACTCCAAATGTATTCTTTTTTTCTTAAACTCCTTGCGCAATCAAACAGGTTCACATAAATTGGAACGGAGGGAGTAATAATTTTCGGATAAGTAGAAATAAGACATAATGTATGCAATAAATTTAGCTTCCATGAGAAGGATGAAGGTGAAGTGAGATTAGACAGGACTGTGGTGCCTAAAATTAGACAATTCAAATGTCTAGGCTCAGGCGTTTGATGAATTGCATGATATATGAAGAAGTAACACAAATTTAATGGTCATACTCTATAAGCAGAATATTGATGGAACAGGATGATTGGCTATGTATGGGAGAAGGACTAGAGTTTTCTCGGTAAATTCTTCTACCGAACTTTATTGAATAGGGGAATGCAATATTCCTATACCTATCAGTTTGGTTTCCTGGAGCCCCAAGGATGTATGCTTTTTCACTCAGCTGTAAAAAAGAGATTCTTGAGTGAAAGACTTGAAAAAGAAGTGAACTGCATATGTCGGTTCTACATATACAAAAATTAAGAAGAAATGTTGAACATCTACTGTTACACTGTCAGATCACAAGCCAGCTATAATTGACCATGCTGAACTCTTTCAAAATACTGAACTCTTTTGAAATACTATAGTCAATGCAAGCCATAGTCAAGGATGTTTGTTCAATTAGGCCTTTAGACGAAGGAAAAAGGTTTTTGAATGGATGGAGAACACTTTTAACGATTGATAAAGGGCTAGAGAATGCTTTTGTAAAATGAGAGAACATCTTTTGTTTCTAGACAATTTTTGGAACTCCTATGGAGTCCCTGTTAGTGTTGGTGATTGGGTGCTCTTTAAGGTGAATCTTATTTTTTTCATATAAGGCTTTGCATAATCCTTTTATCCCATTCTATTTAACATTGTGAGACCAACAATGTTATATGAGATTACTTATTTATTTATTTATTATTATATTATTATTGTTATTATGTTTATTTATTGTTTTGATAACAACGGTGGTCGGGCCAACTTGCGTGCACCTTGACTAATTCACTGGGTATTCTGGAACCTACTATTTTCTATCAGCATAGGTATTGGGCAACTCGATCCACCAAAACTTAGACAAATGGAAAGAAATCACCTACCTTTTTTTCCTTTGTGGTATTTGAACCTTGCTCTCCCGGTCCGTTCTAGCCTCATTAGCCGTTTGGGTCACACCCTTGTTCCTGTTGTTGTTAATTATAGGAGGTGAATGTTAAGAGTTTAAAGCCTGCTATATCCACAAGACGAGAATCACAAAATGCAAATTTCAAGGTGGGTGTGCAGTCAGATAGGATTGGACAAAATTAGAACAGATTGCATTAGTCAGAGTGTGCAACTAACTGATAGAGGGTTAAAATGACAGAAGTCACTTTAGATAGTTTTGCCATGTCCTATTATGGGATGATTGAAGGCACTAAAAGGGCATAAGGTATTTTTAAAATCACATGGAGAGAAGTGCCAGATGCAGATTCTCAGTTATAAAATAATCATCTGGAGGAAATTGCCTTAACACACATATAATCTCTCAAGGTCAGTTCGGACTTCTCTAAAATACATTCAAAAATGGAAATGCCAAATATGAAAGACTAAGGCTTAGTTGGTTTTACACATTACGTTCTATGTCTGCTAGACGTCTTTTCATTCTAGCTAAAGACTTGTATCTTGTAGAAATAAATTTGATGATTAGAGAACCCTTGATTTGCCTTAAAGGATAAATTGGTCACTAGTATTGAAATGAAATAGGTTTAAATAGACCGGACTGAACATAGAAGACTTGTATAGTCTACCCCAACTAGTATGAGATTAACGCACAGCTGATTGATTAGTTACTTTTGTTCTTTTGAGGCTTAGATTTATCATGTTTGCTAAGAATATCTCAAGATTGCATGAACAAATCTTGGAAAGTGTTATGCACTTATCTGGTGTCCCTATGAAACCTCTGAATGTTATTTAACTCGGGTGAAAAGTGACATTATGGAATTAATACCCTTGAAAAGAGGTGCATTTCTTTGTCAAATGATTGCACTACACTATTCAGCTATTTTTACTGGTTTCCATGTCCATCCTTATTTGTTGATCCGCTGTGAGCAATTCTGTAGATCCCGTCCAGTGATCCAGATGATATTGCCCATACTTATTTGTTGATCCACTGTAAGCAATTCTGAAGATCATGTCTAGATGATGTAGTACCATGCCACCTCTATAAACATGCTCTCTATTAGTCGGTCCCATCTTCTGCATAGAATGTGTTGCTGCTTGCATAGGTTTACTCAAATCATATTTCACAAAGTTCAACAACAATTTACATCTGCCATGATTTTGAATTGTATTTTCATACGCCACTGTCTGCTTCCAATCCTTATGTGGTGTCTACTTTTGTCTTTGCAATTCCCCACAGGAACAATTATATTCATTACTGTGCCTGCCTTATATAATAAATTTGAAGACCATGTGGATCGATATGCTGGGAAGATCCATAGGCAATTTTCAAGGCACTATAAAATAGTGGATGAGAGCATTAGTAGGCTGCCACGGAGTATTACCAAGGACAAAGAACTATAAGATCTTTTTACTAAGTAGGAGCATATTGAATTTTTTTTCTTCATAAAAGAGAAGCTCTTAGTTTGGCTTTGGTCCATGAATAAGATGGAATTTGCATTGCATCATTCTAGTTTGTCTCTCCTGATTCTCGTTTGCCATAGGATGAGGGTGAATGACTTGAGCCTTTATTGATTTATCTCGACTCTGCAAATGTTTTCTGTTTCTAAGCCTTTAAGTTGGCATTGTCAGAAACAAGATAACGAGGGAAATTCTCACCGAAAATTCTGTGTCCTAGTGGGCAGGTGATAGTGCAAAACTTGTAAACATCTTGGAGTTCTTTCCCTCAAACTTGTTAACATTGATGGAAACAGACACGTTCGGTGATTCACACGTGCTAGCAATATATGAGATGCTAATTTGACTTTTGTATCATACACATTAAAGAGGACGATATTATGATAATATATGGTTGGGTTAATTAGGAAATGTCCTCAAGAAAATAATTATACTTTGCCTCGGAATAAATTTCGATGTCCTGAAAATTAGCAAAATCCAGTATAGATTTGAAAGGACGTAATACATTTTTTTTTCCAAAGCAAAGAACTTTGACCCAAAAAGATATTATTCAATCGATATTAGCAACAAGAAGCTATTTTACATGATGTACTATTGTATATTGATTGTGGAATAAAGGATAGTGCACCTACGCGAGGAATCATAAAAATTGCGGGTATATTTGTAAGTTAGTGTTGCTCATTTCCTATATTGTTTCTCAACAAGAGAAATACAAAAATATTATATCCAAGTTTGCTATTGTTAATAACAGAGAATGGTTGTAACATTAGTATTATTTCATTCTTACAAGAAATGCTTAAAATTAACAGGTTGGAGAGAAATTGAGATCATTGGAATGGTATGAAATAAACCTAAGATCATTGGAATGGTATGAAATAATAGGCAGACGTATCCATTGTCCATTGATCATTGGCATACCTAGACAACACATTGGGGAAATTTCATCAGTAAAGGATGCAAATTCAGTAGCATCACTAATTTTGTCGCCATAAACTACATTTTGATATAAAGACATTTGTAGTTTCATAGATGAAAGGCGTCAAGCAATCTTGGTAATATCGAGACGGATTAGTGTAACATAGCCTTTCCTTTATCGTATTGGTCATTTGCCTAATACCAAGCAAAATATTCAGGTGAAAGGCAAACATAACCAAAAACGTAGAAGAGAAGAAGACAAATTAAAGCGAATATATGAAAGGTAAGGTGACATTAATGCTCCCCAATTCTGCTTACACAACGAATTAGGGACTAACAGATAAATATATGCGATATTCAAGTGGCCTACAAATCCATAAATGGCCACCAATAATATCTCTAAAAAAGGATAAAAATACATAACTTGTAAAAATTTCAACTCAAGATCCAATCATATCTACTATAGGCCTAAGCGGGTGCTAACTAGCCACCACAGCAATAGAGCCAAACTCGGTAAAAACTTACCCGTATCGGATGTTTTACCGCCAAACTCAGCCTCTCCCAAACCTACTCACCCTTTCAATGCCTTAGAAGTTGAAAAAACCTCTATTTTACTTTTGCCTTTTCCTTAAGGTGTTTATAGTAGTAAAAACTAAAATTAAAATTGAGCCCCTTCAAAAGTTTGGCCAAATTGCCAGTTAGCTGGTGCAGCATTGTTGCTACTGAGAGTCCTTCCGTCACTAGTGGTGACTTGAAATGAAAGACTCTGGCCATTGAGATTAGCATTGTTCTGCCAGTTTTGACCCCAATTTCTGGACATTGTTTGCCATCCACTGTTAGACCCTTTAATTGATACTGATTGAACATCACCAGCACCCCCAACATTAGTCACCAAAACCAAGTTGAAGAATGAGTGTCCATTTATTGTAAACCTTATACCCCCCTTTCTCCTGCAGGGCACCCTGCAATAGACCAAAAACAAAGTATCTTAATAACTTCTATTCTCTTGAGTTTAACTTCTATAAATTGACAATTAGGTCACCTAAGATATACGGAATCTTTACATAAATAGCCAATTTTATTAACTGTTTATTTTTTCTAGTCAGTATATATGGATTAGATAAGGTTCATGGTTACATACATTAGATTATGCATATATTATATATTTACCGACTATTTTTAGTTTAAACAGTTGGTAACGACTATAATAGGTTAATTCTTCAAACACAAGGCAAGTTTTCTACTATAACACGTCGTAAAAGTTCTTAATTTGGTTATATTGATCAAAGTTTACCTTCGGAAAGAAACAGGAACGATTCCAGCTCTGTATTTGGCAATTTGCAAGAAAGCAGGCTGAGCTAAATCGAAGTGTTGGAGAGGGGGATTGCACCAACCACCATTGTTGTTAGGGAGGGATGGATTTGGAGGGCAGAAGTTTGTTGCAGTCACAGTAATGCTCCCTTGGAGGCATGATTGACCATTGTTGTTGCAAGTAAGCTCGTAACAAGCCCCACATGTTAAACCATTGTTGAATAGTGCTGTACTTAGTGCTGCAGTGTTGGTTCCATACCCTTGGCTATATAAATTTCCATATCCACAAGCACCCCCTGTGTTTCGCATACAGAAACATGTAATTCATTTTGAAACGAACCAATAAGAAAAGTATGTCGTTTAAAGGGAGTACTAACTTTGGTAACCTAGAAAATAAGGCATGTTACCTAGTGAAACAAATGAAAATGTACAGATATTGTGTATTTTCAATGTATATGAGTTAAATTTGAAGATAACTAATGCTATGAGGATTGTAAACTTGATTTTAACGTGAAAAAACATAGAATGGAAGAAATGAAAAGCAGATATATAAGTTTGGGCATACCCATAGTGCCAGAGGCATCACCACCGCCATAGAAAGTGGCATGAGCATTTTGCCAGCCACCATAATCAGCAAAAGTTGCATGAAAGCAAAAGCTTAAAAAGAAGAAGAGAAGTGAGATAATGGAGAATGTTGGTAGATTAGCCATTAATGAGGAACCTTTGATATAGGTAAGAATATGAGCCTTTATGGACAAAGCTAGCTACCTATTTATACACAAAAATAGAAGCTGAAATTTAGGCATAAGATATGGCAATGGCAAACAAATAATAAACATAGTAGAAAGTGACAAGTTCACATTTTTGGGAGAGTGGTCCAAAACTGTTAGAACCATTAGTTTTTAGGTCATAAAACAACTACCAAAACGCACATGCATTTGTTCCACTTGAATTACCAAATTGATTGGCCCTACATTTCCAAATAAATTAATTTGTTTTCCTCTCATTCCCCTAAAATTTACGCCATTCAGGTAGGTGACAACTGACATATAAGAAAGTTGGATGTTTAATTGCTTCAACAAACTTTTTAATCATAACTAATTACCTCTACAGTGCATAAAAACTTCACTAATATACATGATTTAACATATATAAACCAACAATGTTATAAATATTTAACGTGTTGACTGCGTTATTTTTTCAGGTTATTGATTTAACTTATTATGACAAAAGAACCTACTTACCGGTAATTAATTTTGTATCACCTAATAGTATAAAAAAATCTTCCACACTATCAATGTAGGTTAAACTGGAATGAAAGTGTTTACCTAAAATCAACTAGTCCTTGAATTATGCTACGGTTATATAGTATTGTTATTGTTATCGTTGTGTGTAGCGTGAACCTATTCATGTTAGAAAGTCGTCTCTCTGTACTAGGAGAAATTTAAGGATAGTCGTGCTGTAATTTTAGTCAAACGTTGTTAAAAAGACCTAGGTAAAATATTAAGGAACAACTTCAATGGGAGAAGAGAAAATCAAAGATGAAATTATCTTAAATATTGGAGCCTTGGTTCTGCTTGCTTTTAGTGTCCTCCACTTGGGAATGCATTAATGAAGCTTTGAGATCCCCTCCTCAAATTTTTTTTTTCTTTTGCCAAATAGAACAATTTCATTTTTTGTTTCATCTCATAAAACTCGTTGCACGAAGTATTTAGTTCATGCAGAATTCAGAAAAATATTATACCTCAATGTAATGTGATTAGGTATAACCTATTATAAAAAAAAGTATTTGTGACTAGTTATTTGACTCGAAATTTATAACTTATAAGTTATATAGAGATAATTTTACTGTTGTTCTAAATTAATTTTCGCTTCCACTTATGTCTAATTATTAGTATTATTTGTATATACAAATTATTAGAATGCCCGAGTTATGTAATTAAATACACCTTCGACGACTAGATAAATATACTACATATTGTTTTATGCATTGGGTTGTTCACACGTCGTGCGCAGCACAAAGGGTTCGATTCATCTTAACGTATTCATAACTTTTACTTCCTCCGCCGATTCTGCGTGATACAATTTTCTAGTACTCAATTAATTTCTCAGTCCCTCTAGTCGGGTGGGCGCCGGCCGATTTTTCGACCAGATCCCCCTAAAAACTGTACATGCGGATCTCCCCGCATGCGGCTCACCGAATTAATTTATTTAAAAAAAGAATAATATATTTGAAATCTTTTTACATGTTTAGGAATACAAAATTACAAATTCCAATAATTCTTTCTCTTTCGTTTTTTATTTAAATTTTATATCTAATCAAACTAACGTTATTATAAGATTGATGGGTGCGAGGTATCAACTAAGGTGTAAAACTTCTACTTGATGAATTCAGAAACTAGTAATTCTCCCTTATCTTTCTCCTTCCAAAATATCATTAATTAATCACTTATATAAAAGTGCTTTATTCATGAGCTTTTCTTTCCTCTAATTCTACCTAGTTTCCTAAAACAAAGTTGAGTACAAAAATGGCAAAACAATAATTTAATGCGCCTACCATATTGTTCTGCAGTAGAAAATACAAAATGTGGTTTTTTTGACAACTAGCATATTAATAAGTGTAAAAAAAGATGATATTTTATATATAGCGCCCAATACATTTATATTAATTATGCCGTTAATATATCGCGCCAAGTTTTTGGACGCTATATATTAAAAGCTGTTAGTGTCAGTTTTTTATGTATAGGGCCAAATACTCAACGCTATACATTAATGGCACAATTAATATTAATGTATAGCGCTCAGTATTCGTACTCTATTTATAAAAATATCATCTTTTTTTTACAAATATTAAAGTACTACTTGTCCAAAAGAATCACATTTTGATTCCGGACTCACTAAACACTTAGGGATGAAAACCTAGAAGTGGTTGTCGGTTGTTCCATTTTTTTTAATTCTAGGATTAGGTCCATATGAACAAAAACGCCAACAAACAAACTATTGCAAGTCAATTCAGACCTCACAGTTAACCGTCCTGAAGTTCTTGTTTTTGTTATTTAAAGTACACGTGGTTAGTCCACAAATCATGCAATTTTGGTTGCTTAATAAGACAAAATTAACTAATTAAGTAATAGTTTACGTGTTAGAATGATTTTATAATCATTGTATCTATTTGCTATTATTATATCTTTTTGTTGGTTTCCTACCATGTGGTTGATATATGTGCATCGAAATCTTTATTATCTGAATTTTCATTGTGTAAAATCTATTAAACGGGAAGTTCTTTTTCTAATTTTTTTTTCTTTCTTAGAAGTCGAACCCGAAATATTTGGTTATAAATAAAAAGATCGTAATTATCTAAGCACAACACTTCAGGGGCGGATGCATATTGATCGCCTCGTCAAAAATTTTATGAGATATATGTAGTAAACTATTAATACTATACAGAAACCACTTGACATAAACTGTTGCTAAGCTGCTGGTTAAGTCTCTAAATTTGCTGTAAGAGATAGGTTCAAACTTCAACTAAATCATTTATTTTTGACAAATATTTAAGAGAATCTTTATTGTAAAAAATTGTAGTTTGATAGATCTGAACTCAGGCTTTTTCTAACTTAAGACTTATATAAAATTAATGAACTAAAGTTATTTCTTGTGAGGTAATATGATAATTAACATTAGTTATTCTTCACTCTTCTATAAATTTTAACATTGTTTATTAAAAAAATTCTACATACGCCCCTCAATTCCTCAGTGGTGCTTATTATTATATCAGTAGTTACGACTTTATTCAAACTGTTTTAGGTATAATCTGTTTAAGAGTTTCAGGGCCTACCATGTTAGGGTAACATGCAAGAAGCGGACATTAAGGCCCCTTGTATCCGTACATCACTATCATATCTTAGGGTGAAGGAAAAAATATATACATTTAATTAAGCATGATTATTGCAAAATCCAAATGGAAAAAGACTTTTGAATATTAAATAAAATAAAAAATAGTTTACAGAAGATGCCTCGGTTGGATTGAAATTTTAAGGAGTTCTTTGAAAAGAAAAATGAGATATTGGAAAATGTTCAATTTCTAGTCTATCAGTCCTGAAATATTTTTTTCTTGCTATATCTTCAGATTTTGTCGTTTTCACGTTGAGAATATTATATGAAGTTTGCATTTTGGGATTTACAATCTCCTTATACTTCCAAAATTCTTTGTTGTAACTTAGTTTAGTTGGAAACATATGATCTTGATTTTTGAGAGCACATCAATCACCTATATATCTCAAGATTTTCGGGTATCCTCATATTTAATGTTTTTTAATTTGTTTGGTTACGATATCAAGTCAAACTGTATGATTAAAAATATGTGACACATGTCCAATCAATTTCCCCCCTAGAGATGGGACATAAAAATATCGTAATTCATGAATGCATCAAGAGAAGTTATAAGCAATCAAGAAAAGAAATAATTAAATTTTTTTACATGCAACAAAAAACGCCACTTTTCATTCTATCGGTTAGATTTCCGCCATTGAGAGAGGAAATGTTCGTTCTTTCATTAACAGAAAATAAAATTTTGTACAGATATTTATCAACTAACTATTCACTAATTAATTGATACTATGCTAAATAATAAATGACTACCACTAACTTCTAACATGTACAAATTTACCCCTGTACTAACTAGTTGTATATACACATCACTCCAACATTCCCCTCAAGCTGGAGGGTGTAAAATATTTGACACTCCAAGCTTGCCAAGTAGATAGTGATGTTGCCCTAAGCTCAATCCTTTAGTCAACAAATCTGCATGTTGGTCCTTAATGTACACATATTTAGTCTCCAGTAGCCCTTGTCTAATCTTCTCCCGCATGAAATGACAATCAATTTCAATATGCTTGATTCTCTCATGAAAGATGAGGTTTGTTGCAATTTGCATTGTAGCTTTACTTTCAAAATAGAGAGGAATCGGTGTTTTTAATGTGATTCCTAAGTCATGAAAGAGTCCAGTTAGCCACACAATCTCTACAACTGCAGATGCCATGTTTATGTATTCTACTTCTGCACTGCTTCTGGACATTGTATGCTACTTCTTTGATTTTCAGGAAATCAAGGAGTTACCAAATTTCACTACATACCCACTGACTGATCTTCTAGTGAGAGAGCACGCTGCCCAGTCTGAATCACATAATTCCAGCAATGTGTCTTTAGGTTCCCTGTGCATTAGGACTCCCATGCCAGGTGCTGATTTTAACCTGACCGTTCTAAGTGCTGCATCCATGTGGGACTTCTTTGGGGCTTGCATAAACTAACTAAGGGTCTGCACATCATAGCTTATGTCTGGTCTAGTAACTGTTAGATACAGAAGCTTGGCTATGAGTTTTTGATATCCTATGATATCTACCATAGAATCTTAAACCTGCATTCTAACTCCTTTATCATACTCCACTAAAGTCGGTTTTTGATTAATTTCCAATGGTGTAACTGCAGGATTTGCTCCACTTAATCCTAACTCTGAGATCAATTCCAAGGTGTATTTTCTTTGATTGAACAGAATACCCTGTTGTGAACTCTAAACTTCTATTCCTAAGAACTATCTTAATTCCCTAGATCCTTAAACTTAAATTGTTGATGCAGAACCTTTTTGGCTTCATTAATCATGATACTGCTACTCCCAATAATAAGTAGATCATCAACATATATGAGAATTATGAGAACACCATTTCTAGATCTCTAGGTGAATAGGGAGTAATCAAAATCACTCTGATGGAAACCCGTATTTAATAGAGCTTCTGTAAGCTTCAGGTTCTAATGCCTTGAAGCTTGTTTAAGTCCATATGAGGATTTTAGTGATATGCACACCTTTGTTTCTTCCTACTTTTGAAATCCCTGTGGCAAGTCCATGTATACTTATTTATGTAAATCTCCTTGAGGGAATGCATTACGCATATCCATTTGATAAAGATTCCAACCTCTAGAAGCTGCAATAGTTATGACAGATCTCACAATTACCATTTTGGCAACTGGCGCACAGTTACCATTTTGGCAACTGGCGAGAATGTCTCATGGTAATCTAATCCTTCCTTCTGATTGTATCCCTTTGCCACAAGCCTTGCTTTGAACCTTTATACTTTGCCATTTGATTTATACTTGATTTTGTACAACCATTTGGAACCAATTGTGGATTTAGCAGCAGGTAAAACAACTATTTCCTATGTCTTGTTGTCCTCTAAAGCCTTCATTTTTTGTTGCATTGCTTCTATCCACCTCTTGTCTTTTACTGTTTCTTTAAATGAATTAGGATCCTTCATCAGTGAGAATGTATGTAGATAGTCCTTATACTTTCGAGTAATATTGTCATAGGATGAGTAGTATTAGAGAGAATAGGCACGTTGTGAGGACTTTGGAATCATTGTAACATAATCTTGCATCCATATAGGTGGTTGTTTAACTCTAGTGGATTGTCTAATGTCTGCAGCAGAAGGTTCCTCAGATATTGGCAGTCCCTATGGAAAAGGAGCAATCAGGCTTTCTTCAGCAGCAATGGTTGATTCCTCAACTAGGTTTTCAGGTGATGTGTATATAATGTCTGCTTCTAATTGTCCTCCTTCATCAGAAGCATGTTGGCCTGCTGAATTCTCACTTGTGGGATCCGCTGTTTGATCCACGGAAGCAATCAAATCATACACTTCAGTTACTTGATCATGCTCTTCAGGATTAGATGATGTTGTAATAGGTCTGTTACTCTGTTGTAGACACAAGAAATCTTTTGGGTTCTGCTACACTGTGTGTGGATCAATCTGCAAGTGTGATTCTCTGAAAGGAACATTGATTCTCTAAATGTGACATCTCTACTAACAAAAAATAGTTAGTTTATAAATCTAGCAGCCTATATCCCTTTTTTTGTAGAAGAGTATCCTAACAAGACTGTGTTTTTTGCCCTAGGTGCAAATTTGTCCTCCTTCACTAAGTTTGTAGTATAGTATAAGCAACCAAAAACTCTTAAATGAGTAAGAGATGGTTTTCTTTTGTGCAGTAACTCATATGGACTCCTGCCACCCAACAATTTAGAAAAGGCAGACTATTTATGATGTAAACATCAATTTGCACACACTCACCCCAAAGTCTTTTGGTAAATTTTCTTGAAACTTTAAAGGCCTTGCAATATCTAATATGTATCGTTCTTTCTCTTCACAATTTCATTTTATGTAGAGTGTAAGCACAACTACTCTGATGAATCACCCCCCTGATCTTGTAGAATGGTGTTCCATTAACTGTTAAAGAACTCAGTTCCACTATCTATTCTAATTACCTTAACAGAAATATCAAATTGATTCTTAACCATGCATAGGAACTGCTTCAAGAATACAATGGTCTCACTTTTTCAATTGTATTAGAAATACCCGAGTAGCCTTTGAGTAGTCATCTACAACAGTATAGAAATAGTATTTCCTGTTATGAGTTGGCACTCTATATGACCCCCAAATATCCATATTTACTAGCTCAAATGCCTGAGTGCTTCTATGTTCACTATCAGGAAAAGCAAGCCATAGGGCATACAGAACACTTATTATATAAACTACTATCTAATTTTTTCTTCAGAAATGGAATATACTAAAATACTAGTATTGAAGCATGTCCTAGCCTTATGTGTGATATCCAGCTTGAGTCTCATGTTTTCCCTTCACTTCTAGTAGCTGCTACTATTCTTTCAACTCCTTTTCCTTTCAGCAAGTACAACCATTCACTTTCCTTACCAATCCCCATCACATTGCCATTATAGAGGTCCTGGAAAATAAATAATTCAGGCAAGAAAATGGCAGTATACAACAGATCTTTTTGTCAACTTTGATACTGACATCAAGTTAAACTTGAAATCTGGCACAAAGAGAATAATTTTCAGGATGTTGTCCTCTAATAACTGTGAGTTACAAATATGAGTTATATATGTACTAGTCCATTAGGCAGCTTTACTGATTTCCTTTTATGTTTGTCAATGCTTTGATATGAAAGATATTTAAAGTAGAAGTTATGTGATGTGTAGCTCCTGAATCAACAATCTATTCAGTAGGATGCATACCTGAAGCAAGTGAGCAAATTGTTCCTGCCATGTTAGCTTGTGTCTGAATTGTGGTATCACTAGGTCCTTCCTTTTTAAGTAGGTTCAGAATCTGCTGGTATTGGGTTTCAGTGAAGAAGTAGTCACCACCCTTACTTTGCAAATTCCCAACTGCTAGTGGTCTTTCTATATTATTGACTGTTATAGGTCCTCCTCATGGTTGATATCCTCTCTTTGCCTTGAAATCATCTAGATACCCAATAATTTTGAACAATTTTCTTTATATGTCCTTTCGTCTTGCAATGATCACATTGTAAGAACTGCTTTCTTCTACGATAGCCTTGCCCTCGGCCTACATGCATAGCCAAAGGATCTAATTTTTTTTATCATTGATAGATTTCTCATAACTTCCTGACTCTCATCCTAAGAAATCAATGCATATGCCTGGTTAAGAGTTGGTTTATTAGTTTTCATCAAATTTTTCCTATGTGCTTGATCATATGTTTCATTTAGCCCATTTAGGAACTGCACTAAAAGTTGTTGATGCATTTGAACAGACTGTTCCTTTGTCATTGCACAACCACAATTTTGTGAAGGTACCAACACATCGCACTCTGCCCAAAGCTCTTTCAGCTTAGTAAACAGTATCAGTTCCCCGTGACAACCGTGAAATTGCTCTGTGTATTTGAAAGATCCTTACTCGATTCACTTTGTCAAATCATTCCTTAAGGTACTCCCATATAGCATGTGCATCATACGCATATATGATTCTGCTAACAAGGTCCTTCGAAACTAAGTTCATAATCCAGGAATGCACTATTGCATTGCAGGTCTCCTGTTCCTCATGGAGAGTATCCTCTAATGACTCTTTTTTGCAATCCTCTGTAATAAACCCTAATTTTTCTTGGCCTTTAGAGATAGCTTCATTGATCTACTCCATACCCATAATTTTCGGAACTTATGAACTGAATTAGAATTAGCATCAAGCCTGGTGTGTTCGAAGGCTGAAGAAACAATGGATGTATGTGGTCTATCTTCTTCGTCGCCATTGACGGCCAATTCGATGTAGTAATCAAGCTAACAACTAATAAGAAGGAAAATTGAAATCTATTGAAATCTTTGCATTAGATTTAGCTTTACCTAACAAGCTTGAACGAGAACACTAAAGATCGATCTTCTCCGCTCTGATACCATGTGCCGTTGAAGCTTTAATTGGAAGAAGAGGAAATGTTCGTTCTTCATTAACTGAAAATGAATCTCTGTACAGATATTTATCAACTAAATATCCACTAATTAGTTAACACTATGCTAAATAACAAATGACTACCACTAACTTCTGACATATACAAATTGACCCCTATACTAACTACACGTCACTCTAACATTATCCTTGTTATATGATACTTTAATTTGTTTAATTTTATGTAATGCATGAAAAACTTTCTGCAAATAAAGTAATATACAATAATATATTCAAAATTTGTCCAATATATGGGACGAACACTTTCAACCAAATGATGAGCTAGATCTTTTCTTCTTTGAGTTTTACACATTGAAAGTAGGTTTTTAAAAACTTATTGGCTAGAGTTCCTATTCGGCCATGTTTTTCCTTCGCATTGATCACATCAAAAGAAGTTGTATAAGTTCAACTAAATTTACTGCTTTCGACTCGAAATGTATATACATACCATTCAGAACCCACTAGAGTGCTAGTGACATGAAATCAAAAGTAAAGAGTGCTAGTGACATGAAATCAAAAGTAAAGATCCATCCTTGCATGGGGCAGAACTAAAAAGCCAGTGGAAGAACCAAAGAAAATGGCTCAAGCTTGGAATAATGAAAACCACAAAAAAGGCATGTGTAATTTATCCAAATGTTGTTAAGTTAGGAGCCAATAGCAAATGAGAATTGTCCCTTTGTTTCTACTTGTAAGCCATTATCCCCTCTCTCCCAATTAGCACCAAGTTGCATTGTTGGATTAAGATATCTCCCCTTCCTAGCATGCAATAACATGGGAAATGGACCCCTAACAATAGGGTTAGATATACAATATAAGCTATGGGTTTAGATGAATTCAATAATTTTAACTCACATCTTATATATATTTAAAAAATCTATAAAAAAAGAAAATATATATAATATTAAATTTCGGGTAGTAACTCAAATGAATAACGAATTTAGTGAACTCATAAAATTTAAATTTTACTTATGCACAGCTTAACAATGTACCTCTGTGCAAGAGGGCCTGCCTCCTAATTTACAAGAACGGTCATGTCCAATAGAGATTCAAGAGAGAAAGAGACAGACACGATTTTGCAAATAGTTGATAAAATTTAATGACATGGTGGCTTAAAGTAGCCACAAAGAGCCCCCACATGAAGATACACATATCATAAATGGCTTGTCTCTACGTTTGCCATGTGCAATTTTGTGGTATGCTTAGGGTATTAGGTCCTCTTATGGTCCCATTTAGTTACTAGTCCTTTTTCCTCATTCCTTTTTATTGGTGGATGAGAGAGAGATGTTGAATTTGAACCTTATATTGCAATATATGTGGAGTGAAATGTGTGGTGCCTTTCAGGGTCAAATGATAAATGCAAATACATGTGACTCATAAGACAAATCGTTTTCGGTTTATACTAGTCTCTTGGATTTTTCCAATTTTCAGGGCAAGCAATAATACATCGTAGAAATGGATGAAAAGCGCAACTTTAAAAAGAACTTTTTCATAGTGAGTTTCTCTTTTTGGTGTAGATCTTGATCCTAACCAATTATACACTTATTTTTGGTGTAACTTGATATTATTGGTCCAACTAATTCATAGTCTATGCTGCATAGAGCTCATTAAAAGGGAAGCATCTTTTATCAAAAAAAAATTTGATCTACGAAATCTTTAATGAGAATAGAGGAACTTTATCCGTTTCATCACATTCGTCGACGGTAATTATTTCACTTAGTCTCTGCATCTTCAAGGCATCTTTCCTAGTAGTAGTAATAATCATGAAAAAGTAGGGAAAGAATTTTCTATCATGTTTTCCCTTCGATTTTGAGGAAAATGGGAAGCTTAGGTTTGTAGAAAAAGAATTTGATTGGTCATCATGGAACTATGGTAGATAGAGTCACACATCCATGTCCCACAATTACAAGGGGAAGCAGAAGAAAAAAACCAAAGGAAAAACACAGAACATGAAAAGCTAGAAGCAAATTGCTTTTTTTTTTCAAGCTTTAAGTTTGATAGCTCGCTATAGAGATTCTACCTGTCACATTCGAAGTGTAGCTCTCACCAAGCCCTTCCTTTTTCTTTCCCTTATCCAAAGCCTTCTCTTTTACCCTCCCCACAACCCCCCCACCCCCCCCCCACCCACAAACAAAACCAAAAAAGAGAAAATGGTTTTTAGTTGGCACCTCAATTAATTATATATTCACAAGAATTACGCATGTCAGATCAATTGCAAAATCGCTATAAGAAAATCATAACTACAAGAAAAGACATCCTAAGAAACAGCATTTAGAGAAAAGACAGATACACAAATTACAAGAACTAATTCAAAAGCAATACCGTAATATCTATCTATTTATTTCACAAAAAAGAAAGCCAACTTTCTGGAGTTTTTCTAAATATGATGAAACGTTAATTAGGAGTTTAGATACAAGATATGAGTGTCAGGTAGTTATCTGCTCTTCTCAATGTTCCAGGTAAAGTAAGAAGCTTTGTCAAATGAAATAGTGTCCCTTATAAGTTATAGTCGACCAGAGACGCTGACAAGAAAAAAATTATTTAAAGTAAAATAAACAAAAGCAAAACCGAAAAAGAATCCTCAGAAAAAGCCCAAAAGTAGAAAATACAAAAAAAAAAAAAAAAAAAATTTCCTATCTTCCACCACATCATCAAATCCTGAGTAATCTCTTCCAGCTCAACGTTGTCCAGATATGGCATCTTTGTCTCTTTAGTGTTCAAGATCCTCTAGTCTAGTAACCACAAAACGTTTTGTACTAAGTCTAGTTGAGAAGCCATTGCCATCTTTCTTCCTCCGACCATAAAACCTAGCTAAAATTACCTAGTATTACATCTGTAAATCTTCCATGTATAGCATTCATTCGTCGAGGAATCCGTATTGGAGCTCCCTCAATTTCTATCTATTATATACAAAGTGGCGCAGCCAGTGATGTCAAAACTCAGCATTCAGGCACTCGAACATAACAGTGTATCTAGCCGATGAATACAGGACCACAAGCGCCTACATTTATGCATATCAAGTCCTCCCACTAAAATGAAGTGAATTACATGTACCACTTCTCAATGGCGAAGAGAAAGCTGGAGGTAAGAAATAAGGGTCGCGAGGAACATTTACAACAAATAACAATAAACTGTCAGTAGTAATTGTAGAGTCCTACTTACTTACTCAAAGAATGGAGTGCATTGATTGGCCTAACAGTCCTTACTTCACACACTAGAAAATGCAATAACACAATGTCAATGACACTGAAGACCTCACACCAGAACATATAGCCATCGAGCAGCAGTGACAACCTTCTCTAAAAATTACATGAATAAACCACATGATCTGATTCAGAGTAAGAAACGAAAATGAAGAGAAACAGAAATACCTCATGACCTGTTGAAGCTACTGAAACCTAGACTCGAGTGGGACAAATAAAATCAATTTTTTTTTTAAGAATATTAAAGATTCTGGATGTTAAAGATGTGTCAGTCTATGGACAGTTTAATAAATAGGGTTGGGAGAGCAATGCACAAATTGGCAACTCAATCAGAATGTACTGCTGCTTTCACTGGCAGAAATAGAGGGGGCTTCAGTTTTTACAAGATGAGAACCCCTGCTGTTGATGTCAAGACCCTGAAAACGCCCGAGAGGATCTTGTTGCATTGTGTCTGTGAGAGCCTGTGCATGGCCAGCAAGTAGAGGGTGACGGGGATTAGACATGCTGCCCTGAAGGGTATGAAACTGCGGCATCTGTGTGTTTGGTGGTTCACTTGGCCCTGGCTGTGGCTGATGAGGAAAGAATGTTGGTCGGTTATATGAAATTTGCTGCATTCCTGAATTGTATGAATCTGAAGAGGCTGATATCTGCCCTGTAGCTATTTTAAGTCTTTCAACTTCCTGTTTCAGTGCTTCGTTCAGAGCTGTATTTTTGAAACAGCATGAAAAAGATTTCCATAGCATCAGTAATTGCTCTCATCACAGAAATTTAGTTTATGTGTCAATGTAGAGGGATAAGGTAAGTCATCGTGTTGATTAAGAAAGTAATATTAGGTTTTGTTTATGCAGTCTATCCTCCAGCCAAGAGGTACAAATAGCTGAGATTTTCGAGATGGAAGTGATAACAACAACAACAACAACAACTACCCAGTATACTCCCACCAGGTGGGGTCTGGGGAGGGTAATATGTAGACGAGCCTTACCCCTGCCCGAAAGGCAGAGAGGCTGCTTCCAATCGACCCTCGGCGAGTAGAGTAAAAATGGGAAAGCTGCATTAAGAAACAGAGATAAAATTAGAAACACAAGCAACAAAATCAAATAATAAAGCATAGGTACTCCCACGAAAGTAACGTAAATAGTTATGAAAACATAAGCAACATAAATACAGTCGCATGTAGTAATATCAAGCAGGAACTACCATACTAAAACACTAATCACCTATGAGCCTCTAACCTACAACCTTGATTCTAGACCTCCAGACTCCCCTATCCAGAGTCATGCCCTCGGTAACGTAAATGGGAAGTGATAATGACTGAGAAATCAAAACAATATTGCAACAACGAAGCGGAAGGAAATAGATGGGGAATATACCATCTCGTAATTGAGCTTGTTGTTCCATAGCTTGCAAACGAAGCTTAAGCTCGGTATTCTCATTAGTAAGCCCGGTTGTATCCCTCTGCAGAAGGAAACAATAGCCATGATATTCAGATGAATGCAAGGAGAAATACATGAAAATCTTTTAAAGCAAAGTAATGATGAGATGTACATGGAAGAATCATTTCAAAGGAAAAACTTATTATTTGCGAAAGATATCTAGCTGAAAAAAGGTACCTTTTTTTTGTCGCATGATGGAAGTTATTTTTAATTTTCTCTAGACATGGTAGACTTTCAGAAAAAGGAATTAAGTTTTTGAATTCTGTCATCAAAGATTCTATTCATTTAAACAGATAAAGCTTGAGCTCATACAAAATATTATTCTTGTCAATTACCTTTCTCAAAAAGGAAAATATTACCCTTGTAAGGTTTACAGACCAAGAATAACCAAAATTGATGGAATAAGTTGTATGTTTGTGCACATATCTAGTTATTTTGGAACTATGAATGTAGGCTCTCGAAAAAAGGAAGAAATACCTGGAAAAGGGTCAGTTGTGCAGAAAGAGTAGTGGCTTCTGTTTGAAGGGTCTGAACTTTCCTCTCAAGTTCAGATATATAACGGGCCTTCCTCTCTTTAGAACGAGCAGCAGACTGCCGATTTGCCAAAATCCTGCGCAACATTCTCAAAAGTCAGACAAATAGCAGATCTGGAATTGAGAAATTCCTCTCTGTTTCTTCCACAACAACAACAACAACCCAGTATAATCCCACAAGTTATATTGAAGTAATCCTACAAAGTGATTATGCATTTTATCTCAATAGAAAAAAAAGTTCATGTAATTTGATCATAAACTGCTACGTATATTCATCTATATACAGCACTTTGACTTAAATTTTGCTTTTGGACACAGTGACACTTATCAGATACATACTCATTGCAGATTGTCGGAGACTCTTTTGTCCAATAGGAGCATGAATTCCTCTTGGGAGTATCGTGCTTCTTCGACAAGATGCAGATTAAGTAGCCGCAAAAGTAAGAAGGTCCCCCAACAAAGATTCAGCATTCCAATGGTCGTGTATAGATCACCCAACACAATAACTTCCATGAGTTCATAGATTGCAGGCCATAATGACTGGATGCATGCTACTTTTTAACCTTTTTCTTTCCTTACAATAAGAACTTCGAATTCCTATAGATTGGTTTCTGATAGTTTTCCCGCATATATTTCATCAGTAGATATTATAATCCAGTTCGACATATCCTAAACAATTTCTTTTAATCCGAAATTATGTTAAGCAGAGATATTTGCTTCACATCTATCCACCTTTATCAGTGGAAATGCTAAAGTTAAGATATCATGCAAGTGCTATGTTTTTATACATAATAATGGTAGTAAATCTAAACGAAATTAGGCTCTTGAGAAATCAGCTGGCAACCGGCAATCTAATTATGGTAAAGAGCAACTTACCATTTCCCCATGTTCCATTTAAGGCGTCAAGCGGACTTAACAAAAAGCTCATTCTAGGAAGCTACATCAAAATTATTAGATATCACACAAGTGCCGACAATTTATTCTGAAACCAGACATAGTGGTTTGTTAAGTATTACTAGAAGTGTTTTGACGGGATCTCTACTTCAAATCATGCTCATAAAGCTAAATGTTTAGTCGATTTATTTAGCTGGCTTAACTAAGCCCCTGTATCTAGCTGTGAACAACTTTTGGAAGGTGTCTGCTCCTTAGTTATAGATTAGCTTTTGTATCGGAGCAGCCACCTTTTTACTCTATTGTAATTTTTGTTTGCATCGACTTGATGCCTTTTATGCCATCAGAAAAAAGTATTACTAGAACCATTACTTTGGCTCACCTATACTTCCTTTCAAGCATTAAGCTCTTGGATCAACATTGTAGGAATTTAGATCATGTGAAACTAGAGGGACAAGCTAGCTTTTGGAGCATAATGAAAGGGTAGTGATTGCCAAACTATTTGAACAAATCAAAATCTTATGGAAAAGCATCCCTGCTGATCAAGAGTCCTGATTTATGCCAACAATATCGTCCGATTGGACTTCTTTGCTCCAAGTTGGCTATCATAGAAGAAGAAGTGAATATAACCGGACATGTCATCACTTCATTTAAATAGGAAGGCTACTTCAACCAAAAGTTACTAACGAAATATTATGCTCCATCAAAGTTTGCAACTATAAAAAAAAAGTTCTCCAAAACTAGTCGCAAATTCTTTTTTTTTTTCGAAATAAAATGTTGATTTTAACTGAGCAGTAATATCTAAGGGACTAATGATCATGACTGACGGTTCAAATGAGAATTTGATAGTGTTAGGACACTAATCAGCATTTAACGAAAGCAGCTTTTTTTTTTAATAATGAGCAATTTGGTATAATTTTGAAATCATCTTAAGGTTTCTTACGAAGGTTAACTTAGATGAGACATGGTCTAGTTTAGACTTATGAAAACTTGATAAAATGCAACAAAAGCAGATTAATTGAAATAAACTTGGATGAACTACATATCTTTGCAGCCAACATACAGATCAAAACAAGAAACAAGAATCTCCAAGAATGAACCGAACTAACCTTATCCAATCTAACGGTTAAAGTTCCCAATGAAACCTTGATAAGAGAGAGATAAATCTAGGGCACACAATGGTGAATAATCAACTTCAGACCCCAATTCTGGTACTAAACTCATTTACCTTGTGTCTTCACTGTTTTCCACGCAACATACAAATGCAACTCTCTTGGTTTGACTCATTGCAGTAAGGGTTGTGATCAATATCTTAGTATAAGAACTTCTTGGAGCTTTGGAATTAACTGTTGTTTTGACTTATTTAGGTGCTTTGCTGCCCCTATACTGTTGGTATGCTTAGCATTTGCCTTGACCTTGCTTCAAAGAAAATTTTCTCTCTCTCTCGTGTGTATGTATAGAGTTCAATAGTATATTATTCTCAATATCAATAATGAGAAAAGAATATGAAGTTAGTAATCCCTTTCGCTCTTTAAAGCAGTTAAGGCAGCAGGCACTTTTAGAAATTTTGAGAGCAAGACAACTAAACAAACACTCAAGAACTCACTATTAGAGAGGTGGAGGAAAGGATGATTTCTATTCAACTTCACTTATTTCAAATGGCTAGCATACATGAGTATTTATAGTAGAACTCGTATATGTATCTAATGTATATGTATCTAATCTAAACTTCATGTGTACATATTAATCAAGTCCACACAAGTACATACTAGTCCATACATGCCTACACTAGTTCACGTAAATTCATACATGTCCGTACCTCACTCTTTTCTGACTATATGTATGAAAACATTAATTAATGTAAACAAATACGGACAAATGAAAACAAGTTTATTACTATTTTTAGCATCCCCTTTAAACTTGTTTCATTAATCAAGCGCCATCTTTATCTTTTGAAAGGCGTCAATCTTCAAAGGCTTGGTGAAAATATCCGCAATTTGATCTCCAGACTTTATACGCTCAAGCTCCACAACTTTATTAGAAATGCAATCTCTAATAAAATGATATCTCGTATTGATATGCTTGCTTCTTTCATGAAATACCGGGTTCTTGGCTAAATCTACTGCCGATTTGTTGCCAACAAAAATCTTTGTAGCATCCTTCTGTGGTTGGTGAAGTTCTTCCAACAAGCTCCTTAGCCAAATTGCATGGCAAATACATGAAAAAGCTGCTACATACTCCGCTTCACAAGTTGACAAAGTCACAATTGGTTACTTCTTAGAATTCCATGTAAATGCGGAATTTTCAAGAAAGAAAACAAACCCAGTAGTACTTTTCCGCTCATCAATATCACCAGCCCAGTCACTATCACAATATCCCACGAACTTGGATTCTTTACAAGATGAATAAAGAATTCCATAAATCAAGCGTACCTTTGATGTACCGAAGTATTCTTTTGGCTACCTTTAAGTGCGAGATAGTAGGAGTTTCTATAAAGCGACTCAGGAGTCCAACTCTCATGTATCATTCCTTTTTATAGCTTTTATTTCTTTATCCATTGCACCCCTCCATTTGGAATTTTGGCAAGCATCTTCAAAGCTTAAAGGCTCACTGAAATGAGTAAAATCATACAAGTCATTTTTTACCACTTCCGTGTTCTCATACAAGTCACAGAGACTTCTACTCTTCTGAGGTGCTTCACTTGAACTTGAGCTTTGATTCCCCAACTTCTTGATCTGGTGCGGAGGTGTTGAAGGTGGTGTGATATCCTGCTCCCCATCTTCTTCTTCATCTTCAAAGAATGGACTAAAAGAGTATTCTTGCTTTTTAGATTTTCACTCCCAAGCATTATCTTCATCAAACTCAACATCTCTACTTATGATGACCTTGCCATTTTTGGGGTTATACAATTTATAATCTTTAGAACTTTGATCATAGCCAATGAAGACATACCTCTCACTTTTGTCATCAAGCTTAGACCTCTGATACATATGCATATTTGATGCTCCCAAAAACTCGCAAATAAGCAACTTTTGGCTTGAAACCGCTCCATGCCTCTTGTGGTATTTTTTCACGAACACCTTTGGTGTGATACCGATTTGATAAGTACACCGCACAAGCAACACTTCAGCCCAGAACTCTTTTGGCATATTTTTGCTCTTCAACATACTCCTCGCCATGTTGAGAATAGTTCGATTCTTTCTCTCCACGACGCCATTTTGCTGTGGTGATCTCGGAACTATCAAGTAATGACGAATTCCATTTTTCTCACATAAAATCTTGAATTCATTTGAATCCACCATTATTGGACCTAAGTGATTTAATTTGATAGCCACTTTGCTTCTCCACCATGCTCTTAAACTTTTTGAAGATTTCAAACACCTCCGATTTTGCCTTCAAAAATAAACTCAAGTTTTTCGAGAAAAATCATCAATGAAAAGTAAAAAATAATTACTTTTACCAAGTGAAGATGGCTTGATAGGTCCGCACACATACATGTGAATTAACTCGAGAGGGCATCTTGCTCTTCTTAAAACTCTTTAGAAAAGCTTTTCCTTGTTTGCTTTCCAACGAGACATCCTTCACAAAGTTGGTTGGGATGATCAATTGTTGACAATCCATTCACCATACTTTCCTTCTTGATCAATCTTAGGCTATCAAAATTCAAGTGACCAAATCTCATATGCCAAAGCCAAGATGAATCTTTGGCACATGAAAACAAGTACCTCGGAACATCATTTTGAAGATATAAGATGAACATTTTATTATTAGCCATAGGTACTTTGGCTAACAATCTTCCTTTTTCATCTCTCATATACAACTTTTTGTCTTTCAATTGATGACTTCCATCTTTTAAGTGAATTAAGATCGAACCTTTTCCTTTGATTTGAACTCGCGAAGAGTCTCCAAAAGTGATTGGGCCACCATTCAGCTCCTTAAGCTCCACAAATAAATTTTTCTTTCCACAAATATGACTACTTGCACCGGAGTCAAGGTACTATTTATTTTTTTCCACACTTTCTTCTCTGTTGCATGCAAGAAGTAGAGTGGTATCTTCATCTTCGTTTTTGCTCTCCACAAAGTTGTTTTCTCCTCCGAATTATCTTTATATTCCCAGGAAAAATGTCCAAATTTATGACAAGTATAACATTCAACATTCGAGTTGTCATAGCTTTCTTGATTTTGTCTCCATCTTTTGCCTCTTCCACGACCTCTTCTTTGACTATAGTCTTGACTTTTATTGTCTCTATTTGGTATTTGACAACCACCTCTTCCTCCTCTACCACGACATTTTCCATTTCCACGACCTTTTTGCTGCGAACCACGCCTTTCATCTTTCTCCTTGAAGGAAAGTTTTGCTTCCAACGCCTTTTCAACCGATTCTTCTTTCGGTTTCTTCAAATATTCTTCATGGGCTTGCAAAGAACTCGAAAGTTTATCTATGATCATGGTGTCCAAGTCTTGAGATCTTCAAGAGCAACAACAATATAATCAAATTTTGAATCTAGGAATTGTAGTATTTTCGCAACGACCCTATCATCCTTCAACCCTTCACCATATCTTTTCATTTGATTGACAATAGCCAAAACTCTTGAAATGTAATCTGAAGTAGATTCATTTTCTTTCATATGCAATGATTCAAACTCTCCTCTTAAGGTCTCGAGACGAACCTTTTTCACTTTGTCCAAACCTTTAAAGGAAGTTTGAAGAATGTCCTATGCTTGCTTGGAGGTTATCGCATTTGCAACCTTCTCGAACATCTTGTCATCCAAACCTTGATAGATGAGAGTGAGTGCCTTTTGATCTTCTTATTTGTAGCTGCGGCATCTTTCGCTTCATTAACTCTAGACTCTACCGGTTCCCAAACATCATAAGCACCAAGCAAGATCTTCATTCGAATACACCAATTCCCATAGTTCTCTTTTGTGAGCATAGGAACTTGGAATGATGTTCCATTAGTGTTTGTCATCTTCTCTCCAAGTTTGGTTGTCTCCCAACACACCAGCATTGATACCAAATGTTAGAAATTTTTGGGAGAGCAGGACAACTAAACAAACACTCAAAAACTCACTATTAGAGAGGTGGAGGGAAGGATGATTTCTATTCAACTTCACTTACTCCAAATGGCTAGCATACATGGGTACTTATAGTAGAACTCCTACATGTATCTAGCATAAACTTCATGTGTACATATTAATTAAGTCAACACATGTACACACTAGTCCATACATGCCTACACTAGTTCACACAAATTCACACATGTCCACGCCTCCCTCTTTTCTAACTATATATATGAAAACATTAAACTAATGTAAACAAATGTGGACAAGTGGAAATAGGTTTATTACTATTTTTAACAGGCACCACGTGGAATTAGTCGAGGTGTGCGTAAGTTGACCCAGACTCCACCATTATTAAAGAAAGAGTCTAAAACAACTTGATTAACCTCATAATCGTTCTTCAATAGAAATTACTTCATCTGAAAAGAACTTAACTGACATGACCATGCATCTACTGTAGAGAAATTTTAGATCAATAAAAAGAAAACAAGTAATTTTCAGGAGGCAATAAGTTACCCAAAAAGAATAGAGAAAGACACATGATCTTGTAGGGAACAACAAAAATATATTCATCTTTTCCTTTTCCGGATGATGGTGGTTCCGAGCCAGCTTGTAGGCAGGGGCGGATTTACGCTTATCGAAGCGGTGTCACGCGACACCGCTTCGTCGAAAAATTTAATTAAATATATGTATTAATACTGTACAGAAACTGTTAAGTAAAAAAAAATGACACTACTTGACATAAATTGTGTGTTGGTTTATTGGCAATGTGCTTGATTTTTCTCTAGAGGTTTAAGGTTCAAACCTCAACTAAGACATTTTTCTTTTGTAAATATTTGCTTAAGACTCAACAAATTCAATAGACTAAGATTATTTCTTTACTAAAAGTATGACAATCAAAGTTATATTCCAGTTTTTTTATAAATTTCGACACTGCTTATAAAAATACCTGCATACGCCCCAGCTTGTAGGCGCCTAGACTTTCCATCATGTAGGTGTTACCTCCCACAAGCCCAACATCGGATAACTCTGACCACTGAGACTTAGGCAAATGAGAAGAAATTGCTTATATTTACTTCAAGATCTTCTATAAATTCTAGATTTGCAAATACTTAAACAAACCTTACCACTAAATCCATTAAGCATTCAAACAACTCAAACTAATCTACACCACAATTCAACATGAAAACTGAATTTAAATTATAAGTAGCTTGACTTAAATGTTAAAAACTAGTAATACTACCTTTTGGCACGTTTAGGATCAATAGTCCAGAGCTCAGCCAACTTATCAGGAGCCATAGCTTTCTTAGCTTCAATACTCTCACTCAGCAACAAACTCGATGAGCTATCCACTGAATTACTATGCCTATGACGTGGCTTCATCATCCTTCTTTTCTCTCCGTCACTACTCTCAGCTGCCACTCGACTACTCCCTCCACTACCACCGGCATTTTCAAGACCACCAGCTGCTGCATCGCTGCCGGAGATAGATCCACCGCCGGAGCCGAGCTTCTCAATGTCCATGTAAGTAGAGAAAAAATCATCCTCCGATCCGATCTCCTCGAAACTTCCGGCCGGAGCATCGAATGGGTCGGATGCCAGATCTAAATCCTCCGGCAACCGGAAGTTCACCTCTGAGTGAGCTCGCCGGTGGTGAGACGGACGGAATGCAGCAGCTGAAAATGACGACGGCGGTTGATTCGGTAACTTAATGGAGTTTGGATGTGACGGATCTTGCATTTTTGTGGAGAAAAGCTTCAGAGAATAGATCAAATGAAGTCGAAAAAGAAGATGGATACAGTGAACTGCATTTGGAAGTTAAGTAGAGTTTTGTTGTTTATTAATGGAAGTTAACTGCTTTCAAACGGTTTTGACTTTTTGACTGGAAAAGGTTTTTCTTCTGTTCTACTCCTTTGTTTGTCTAGTTTAACTCTACTATTTTTGAAAAAGAATAAAAACTTTAAAATTTGTGATTGTAAATATATCTATATGGCTTTAAAAATTTATATTTATAAACTAGATAAATATTTTATTAAAATATTTATTTATTTGTTTTAAAATAGATTAATAAAAAAATTGTGCCAAACAAACTAGAAGAAAGGATGATATCGCGAATTTGGAGAGTGTAATAAATCTTTATATAAATAGCCGATTTATGTATATATTTTCTTAGCCAGTATACATAAATTATATAATAATTATATCCAATTATATATATTATATATAAATTATAATATAATATATATTCAATGACTATTTTAAGTTTAAACGTGTGAATAGATAACTATTTAAGTAATTCTTCGATAATTAATTTAACTGGATTGGATGCATGGGCTTTGGTCCCATTTTTGGTCCATGAAAATGACGTAATTAAGGATTATATGGATTGAGTTCGTAATTTACGTTGATTTGGACGAGGAGCTTTGGGACCACTTTGGAGTTGTGCACATGTGTGCATCTTTGGATTGTTGTTGATTGATTCATACATGTGAAAAATTGTCCTTTTCATTTAATCTTTTCCGAGCCTAAAGTTCTAGAGAATTCAATATTCTATGAAAATAACTTTAACAAATATAGCATTTGATTTGGTATAGTAATGTAATTACATGTAAATCAATTTAATAAGTGATAACGTGATAATTGTTCATTTCTTTCTCTGTTAATCATTTTTGCGTTTAAATTTTATGCATTGAAAATATAAAAAATATTTACACAAGATCACTTGTAATATAACTTCAAGTACATTTCTATAACGAGTATTAATTGATAATTGGGTGAAAATCATTTTAGTCTTCCAACTGTGCCTTAAACATCCTCCAATATTGAATAATTATTATTTTCATGTAAAAATTATACGGAACGTTCTATTTGGTTGCCCTCATTTAATCTATACATATTTTTAAATTTTTTTTAACAAGTACTAAGTTTTTAAACAACTTAAGTCTCTTTCTCTTTCTTCGTTTTCATCTGAAAAACACTATGATTAATTCTCTAATTATACTGCCATTCCATATGTTTGACCAATTACAAAACTACAAGTTAACAATTGACTGTGGCAAGACTTATTTGCTTCGAGAGCTTACAGTAACAACCCTGGAATTGGATACGGTTGAGATACATGATGTTGTATCATATTGTAATAGTGTATACACAATGTATTTATAGTGTATAGTTGGTATACAATTGGGCAATGATGATAAAACCTACATTTGGGCTTTTCCCGAGCCCAATACCGAGAGTCATATCTGAGCCCAGATATGTGACCCATATGTGACCCGTCCATTCTTTATTATAATGGGTCAATGACCCGACCCATGTGTGTAAATATAAATACAGGGGTCACCGACTTATGTGACCCCCGGACTTCATTTCTTTATTTTGTTTTCTCGGTTAATGTGATATTTTCTCTCTGGTATTTCAGAGTCTTCTCACCTACTCTCCTCCTTCTCTCTACTTTCTCTCTATATTAACATGGTATCAGAGCCTCCTAGATGATCCGATCATGTTTCTAAGTATTCGTGTTCATGGATGAAGTCTGTATCGAGGTTTTTTGGGGGTGATTTCTGAGACCGCTTCGTCAATGATGATTTTTGTCCATTGGAAACTTTTCTAAGTGTATCCGAGTGTGTTTTTCTCTATTATACACTCCGGAAAGACTTTGTGATGATTTTGGACGGTTGATTTTGATGACTTTTTGGCTTCTAGGGTTTCTGACGGTTTGACCTACGGTTTTACCGCATTCCGGTGGTTCGATTGTCATTCTCTGGACGGTTTGGGTGTTTTTCCGACCTCCTTCACCGACTCTCTGGTAAAGTGTTTTTTGATTTCCAAAAATTTAAACCTAGGGTTTGAGACCTAGGGTTTCTCTGTGTTTGAAGGCCGATCTTCTCCGGTTGAGAAGAAGGAGGGTAACTCTGTGTCCTTCTTCTCGATTTATGTGTGCTTATCTGACTTTGTAATTGTGAATATCTGGTGGTATCTTTGATTAGTTGACCTGATTGTTGTTCATCTGTTGGTTATTGTGTTTGTACACTTGTTCTGCTGTTTGTTGACAAGTTATTTGTCTAAGCCGGTTTTATTATGGCTTCTAGCACAAGTACTGGTGCTTCTAATACTGTGGATTCCTCTAGTCCACTTTTTCTGTATTCATCTTATCTCCCTGGGGTACCTCTTGTCCCCATCCCATTTTCGGGTACTGGTTATGGAGGTTGGAGACAAAAAATTCTTGTTGCCTTGTTGGCTAAAAATAAAATCAGCTTTGTTGATGACACCTATGCCCGTCCCACTACCAATGTTCCTCAACAGAGGTTATGGGATAGGTGCAATAATATGGTGATCTCCTGGTTGATTGCCTCCCTTTCCCCTTCTATTGCTGAGTCTGTACAGTATACTGATACTGCACAGGGTATTTGGACCCAACTCCAAACTAGGTATGGGACTGCCAATAGGTCCAAAATATATGAGTTGAAGAGAGAACTGTCTCGTATCTCTCAAGGACCCTCTGATGTTGCTTCCTATTTTAACAAATTGAAAAGTGTGTGGGATGAGCTTGATTTTATGTGTGTCAATCATGGTATGCAATGTACATGTGCTGCTAAGGAAGGTATAGTTAAGGAATGTGATGATAACAAGGTGTTTCAGTTTTTGATGGGTTTAAATGAGGTGTATATGGGTGTTAGGAGCAATATATTGATGATGCAGCCTCCTCCTTCCCTTGACAGTGTGTACAATATTGTTTTAAATGATGAGATGCAAAGACAAGTACAGTCTCCATCTCAATTTGATCCTGCCTCTGTCTCCTTTAATGTGCACACAAATAAGTAGCTTGTTGCATTCAACAAGGCCACAGTGCCTGCTGCCCCTCCTCCTTTCAGACAGAGGGTTAATTTTGATCAAACAAAAGGGACTTTGTTCTGTCGATACTGTAAGAAGTCTGGACACTTAATTGATAAGTGTTTCAAGCTACATGGGTCAGAGTCCCATATTTAACAAGGGAAGGAGGTCTGCTGCTGCCCATCTGAGTAGTGATTTGGATTCTAATAATTCTGATGGTATTTTGCCTGTTCCTCAAGGGAATGCTTTTGTTGACCATCATTCTGCTACAAGCTTAAATGGTCCAAGCTCTGTGATCCCTGGGTTGAGCAAGCATGATTATGACCAGCTGATGATGATGATACACCAGTCCAAGCTGGGTGAATCCACTGCTCAAGCTCCCTCTCCCTCATATGCAAACTTTGCTGGTACATTGTTGACTGAGAATCCTGTATCTGATTCCAAACTTTGTTTGCTCACCCACATTAATTCTATCACCTGTATAATAGATTCAGGCGCTTCTAATCATATGACTTATGACAAAAATTTATTTTTTAATATTGTTCCTTTACCTCTGCTTACCTTGTTAGTCTTCCAAATGGTTATAAAGTTAAAGTAACCTGTACTGGCTCTTTTGCCTTGACTCCCTTCATTACTCTTCACAATGTGCTGCTTGTTCCATCTTTTAAACACAACTTGATATCCGTTCACAAGTTAGTGAAGCAGTTACATTGTATTGTCATGTTCACTGAACATTCCTGTTTTCTACACATGATACAGGACCCTTCTCTGAGGAGGCCACTGGATCTTGGTAGACATTCTGCTGGACTGTATAAACTAGATTAGTCTCCTTCTTCCTCTACTCCTTGTCATCCTGTTTCTGTTGCTTGTACTGCTAGTAATAAACAAGCTATTTCTTGTAATGCTAGTAATAAACAAGTTGTTTCTGCACCTTCTTGTAATGATGATCTTTTATCTGAACAAATGACTGTTTCTATGCATTCTCATGTTAATAGTTCCAATTGTAATAATGATTTTAAATCTGATATGAATTACACTTGGCACTTGAGACTTGCACACATTCCATTTGCTAAAATGAAATGCATTTCTGGTCTTCCTTTCCAATGTGCTTCCAAACAGTCATTTCCTTGCTCTGTCTGTCCTATGGCCAGACAAACCAGACTTCCTTTTTCTGATAGTTCTATTAGAACTTCTAAACCTTTCCAACTGATTCATGTGGATACCTGGGGACCTTACCATACTTCAACTTCTTCTGGTTGTAAATACTTTCTTACTATTGTTGATGATTATTCATAGGCAACCTGGACACATTTGTTAGGCTCCAAAAGTAATGCTTTTTCTATGCTGAAATCTTTTATTGCCATGGTTAGAACTCAATTTAATTCTGTTGTTCAGACTGTTAGAAGTGATAATGCTTTGGAGCTGGGTTCTAGCACTGAGGGGATCTCTTTCTTTAGCAGTCAGGGTATCATTCATCAAACATCTTGTCCTCACACACCTCAACAAAATGGTGTAGTTGAGAGAAAACATAGGACCCTTCTTGAGGCTTGTAGAGCTTTGCTCTTCCAATCTGGCCTGCCAGTATCCTTTTGGGGGGATTGTTTACTGACTGCTACTTATCTCCTTAACAGGGTCCCAACCAGATTACTACATAACAAGTCTCCTCATGAGATTCTGTATGGCCATGTTCCTTCCTATGCTCATTTGAGGGTCTTTGGTTGCCTAGCTTATGCCATTGTTCCTATCCCTCAAAGGGACAAATTGAAACCTAGGGCTATTCCTTGTGTTTTTCTGGGATATCCTTTTGGTAAGAAGGGTTACAGACTTTATGATTTTACTTCCAAGAAGTATTTAGTCTCCAGGGATGTCCAGTTTCATGAATCAGTTTTTCCTTTCAAAAATGGCTCTCTCTCTGTTCCTCCATCCTCTCCTACTTTTCCTTTCATCCATTCTGGAGAACATGATGATAACTCTAATGGTTCTGATTCTCCTATTCCTTCCTCTCCTTCTGCTTCTGATTCACCTGTCCATCCATCTTCTTCTGTTCCTATCTTGGATACTATTTCTGTTCCAGCTCTTAGGAAATCTAGCAGAATTCATAATCCTCCTTCCTACCTTAAGGATTATGTGTGCCAACTTCCTGCTTTCTCTGGCTCTTCTTCCTCCTCTTTGGAAGTTGAACCTCAATACTATTCTCAGGCAGCATCTGTTCCAGCTTGGCAAACTGCCATGAGACAGGAGTTTGAAGCCTTGGACACAAACCAGACTTGGGATGTTGTTCCTCTTCCTCCTGGTAAGAAGCCTATTGGTTGCAAATGGGTTTACAAAATATAAGGCAGATGGCACTGTTGAAAGGTATAAGGCCAGGTTGGTCATAAGGGGTGACACTCAAGTTGAGGGGATTGACTTTACTGAAACTTTTTCCCCTGTGATAAAAATGACCTCTGTCAAGTGTCTCATTACTGTGGCTGTCAAAAACCACTGGCCCCTATTTCAGTTGGATGTGAATAATGCTTTTCTTCATGGTGATTTGGATGAAGATGTTTATATGAAACTTCCTCCTGGTTTGTCTATCTCTACTGATTCTGGTTCTCCTTCTTCTCCTTCTCCTCCTTTGGTTTGCAAACTCAAAAAATCTTTGTATGGGTTAAGGCAAGCCTCTAGGCAGTGGTATGCTAAGCTATCTTCTGCTTTTTATTCCAGAGGTTATCATCATTCTCTCAATGATTACTCTTTGTTTCTCAAAGGTAAACCTGGATCTTTTGTGGTAGTTGCTGTGTATGTAGATGATATAATTCTGACTGGGGATGACAGTGATGAATTGACTGCTTTGAAGCAATTTCTTGGTGCTCAGTTTAAAATCAAGGACCTTGGGTCCTTGCATTATTTTTTGGGTCTTGAAGTGTCTTCTGTCCCAGGTGGGATGCACCTTAATCAGCACAAGTATATCTTTGATTTGTTGCAGCAATTTGACTGTGTAAATGTGTCATCTGTTGTATCTCCTTTGGACATCAATGTGAAATTACATGCTGATTCTGGTGATCTTTTGCCCTCTCCTGATCAGTACAGGAGCCTTGTTGGCAAAATGCTCTTCTTGACTCATACCAGGCCTGATATTTGTTATGCAGTTCAACATCTGAGTCAATTTCTTAAGTCCCCCAGACTTCCCCATATGAATGCTGCCTTACATGTGTTGAGATATTTAAAAGGCACTCCCTACTTGGGTTTATTCTTTTCTGATCATGCTGATTTTTCTGTTACTGGTTATTCTGATAGTGATTGGGCTGCCTGCCCCGACACTAGACGTTCTGTTACTGGTTTTTGTGTTCTTATAGGTGGTTGTTTGGTAAGTTGGAAATCGAAGAAATAGCCCGTTGTTTCTCTTTCCTCTGCTGAGGCAGAATATCGTGCCCTGAGCAAGGTTGTGGCTGAATTAACTTGGCTGTGTCGCTTGTTGGGTGATCTTGGGGTTCTTGTTTCCAATCCTGTTTCTGTTTATTGTGATAGTATGGCTGCTGTGCATATTGCTAACAATCCTGTTTTTCATGAACGCACGAAACACATCGAGGTGGATTGTCATTTTGTGCGGGATTTGTTGCTTTCTGGTTTCTTGCGGTTGCTTCATGTGCCAACATCTCGTCAGCTGGCTGATTTGCTCACCAAGCCACTTCCTGGTACTCTATTGGCTCCGCTGCTTTCCAAGTTGCAAATGGTTCTCCCCTTCCAACTTGAGGGGGGGGTGTTGAGATACATGATGTTGTATCATATTGTAATAGTGTATACACAATGTATTTATAGTGTATACACAATGTATTTATAGTGTATAGTTGGTATACAATTGGGCAATGATGATAAAACCTACATTTGGGCTTTTCCCGAGCCCAATACCGAGAGTCATATCTGAGCCCAGATATGTGACCCATCTGTGACCCGTCCATCTTTATTATAATGGGTCAATGACCCGACCCACGTGTGTAAATATAAATACAGGGGTCACCGACTTATGTGACCCCCGGACTTCATTTCTTTATTTTGTTTTCTCGGTTAATGTGATATTTTCTCTCTGGTATTCCAGAGTCTTCTCACCTACTCTCCTCCTTCTCTCTACTTTCTCTCTCTATAATCTGTATGATTCTCTCGTATAATCTTGATATTAACAGATACGATAACACAACCACCACAAGACTCATTTCCTCTCAAGTCTCACAAGATGTTAGGAGTTGTAGATAACGCACCAACATATATCCAACAGTATGTCTTCTTAACTATCGAAAACGTGAAAGAAACAAATTTCTATAAACAAGGGGAAGATTACATTCATGGTGTAAATAGGCTAAAACTTCAGTTCTAGATCTGAAATACGTCAGTTACAAATAAAAACTTCAGTTCTAGAGCTGAAATTCGTCAGTTACAAAAATAAAAGAACTGAAGTTTTCCAGTTACAAAAATACTAAAGTTTTGTATGATTCACTACAACAAATATGATATTTAGCAACGAAATTATTAGCTACGACATAGAATTCGTCACTAATTGTTTACTTTTCGTGACAAAAGTAATAATTCGTCTTTAAATACATAACTCGCATACTTTTAGTGACGAAACAAAATTTCATTACAAGGTGTCGTACACTAACATTTCCCACCAAAAAATAAATTGGCACCATTTATTGAGTAATATTAGCCACAAAATTAAAGTTATCGGTGACAAAATTAGTTTTTCACTAATGATGTACCCAATTAGGGACGAACCATTATTTGTGTTAAATTAGTTAAATTTTGGATATGAAAAATTTTCGTCACAAAAAATATGTGGTTACAATAGTGACAAATTACAAGTTGTAGTTAAATATTGTAAACTTTAGCCATAAAATTTTATATTTAATTCTGACCTTACTTTTTGTCACTGATAGTGCAAAAAATTAGTGACAATTATTTTCTTGTCTCTATTCAACCTAAAATTTAGTCACAATGAATTTTGTTATATCACGATCCAAAATCTAACCATGATCGTGATGGCGCTTATCGTGTTACAAGTCAAGCATATGTCCCAAAATATTACTACTAAATCGATTATAAGAATTTAATAAATTTCTCATATTTAAATTTCTCATAAACTAAATCAACTCGAAATATAAGTAATATAAATTACGAAAACGAGCCCCAAACATTGGGGTGTTACTAAGTCATGAGTGTCTAAAACTAAGATATATAAACTGTCTAACTGTCTAAAATAAGAAATGACATAAAGGAGTAGCAAGGTCCTGTGGACACTAGCAGCTATCTTGCAATCTCCACAGATAGTCGGCATGAACTAAACGATCGCCGCGCTCTAATTTACCTGGATCCGCACATAAAGTGTAGGATGTAACATGAGTATAACTACCTCAATAGTAATAAAAATAACTTAAGAACTGAGCAGTAGTGATGAGCAAAGCAAAACAATCCAATTATTTATTTTTTACAATTTGAAAAATGATAAAATTTAAAAAGGTAAATTCCATAACTCAGTAAATACCACAAAGAAATTAACAGATAAATACAGTAATACCAAAAGTAAATGCAACCTCACAACAATGTCACTCCATCACTTCACACTCGCACTCAGCACTCAACATTCAATACACTCAACATTCTGCGTTCACTGAAGGTGTGTAAAGACTATGGAGGGGCTCCCAAAGCCTAAATGCTAAGCACAGACAACTCACGTGCTATCATATCAATACTTGGACCCGCACAGTCAACTCACGTGCTATGCGAATAACTCACGCGATGTGGTATAAATACCTGGACCCACATGGTCAACTCACGTGCTATGCGGACAACTCACACGCTATGGTATTAATATCCTCACAACCAGGCCCTCGGACTTACTCATCATGTACCTCACTTGCCTCACTGTTATCAACAAATAAGGGAACACAACCCACATAAAGTATAACAACATATTAGAAAAAAAAAAAAGACTTAGATAAATATGTACAATAATTTCTATGACTGAGTACAAATAAAGTGAGAATGAACAAAGCCTATGCATGATCTCTAACATGAAGTCAAACAAGTTCAACAATAAGGAAATACATAACCACAGATAACAACTATTAGCCTCACAGTCTCACAGGACGGACCAAGTCTAAATCCCTCGCGGTGCACACCCATACGCCCGTCACCTAGCGTGGATATCACGACCAAACAATCACATGATATCAATTTCTCTGGGGTTATACCCTCAAAGCTACAGTTAAAATTATTACTTACCTCAACAGTGTAAAATCCTACTCTGGGATGCTCTCGCCTCTAGAATCGGTATCCAAAAGCTCCGAATCTAACAATAATTAGAATACTACTATCAACATAGTCTAAAGAATCGAATTTCACAATCAAAACTACATAAATATGCCAGAAATTCGAAGTTGCCCAAAACCCGACCTTTCGGCCCACGCCTCAAACTCAATAAAAAAGGCAGAATCAAAACCCTCGTCCTCTCTCGAGTCTAATCATATAAAATTTATCAAAATCGGAGTTTGTTTGGTCCCTCAAATCCCTATCAACTCAATTTTGTAGTTGAATCGTGTGGTTATTGGCTACAAAAATAATTTGTTGTTAAAAAAAAAGCACATTTTACTGTAACTACAAATATATATATATATATATATATATATATATATATATATATATATATATATATATGAATCTCCAATTTAATTTATATTAGAAACTGTATAAATGTGTTTCTTTCTATTTTGAGCACATGAATTCAATTTCTTATTGAAATAAGTTTTAGTTTAATTTAATTTCATGTTGAAGCGAATTGTTCTATTTGGTTTTTATATTAAACGTATACCGTAAAATTAACTCTACATATTAAAAAATTAGTGTACCTCTTTAATTTAATTTCGTCTTAATTAAACTTTAAAAATTACAGAATGATTATCGTCGGTTGAGACGAAAGCAGATACAAATTAACTTTTTTTCTTTTTATAGAAAAAGTGGTATAAACATTTCCTTCATTATTTACTAATTTAAAACTTATGACACATTAAGCACAATTATAATTTCAATCAATATTTTTCTTATATTTACATTAGAGATTGATAGAAACACAATTGTGGATCTATGATTACACGAAGCTGAATATACTATTATGAAAAGTGGTTCTACCATATAAATTTAATAGGTTTAATCTTTTAAAGTTTACCATTAAAATCATTACGCTTTTGAAATTGTAGGTCCAATTTTTTATATTTAAAATAAGTAATATTGTATGATGTGCATGGATCTAGCTATCTCTATGTTAAAAAGGTTGGGATTAGTCAAAACTCATCGTCTATATGTTGCATCCTTCAATGTTACTAATTTATATATATATATATATATATATAAAATTTAATTATATAAAGTTTTATGGTGTTTAAATTTGAATATGAATTCTTACTTGAAAAATTTGAAAGAACAAACCAAACAAACAACTACCCAGTATACTCCCACCAGGTGGGGTCTGGGGAAAGAAAGAACAAACCAAAAGAAGAAATTAAAAAGTACCTTATTAAAACGCAAGATGGGACACACGACATTTTTGACACTTACAAGATCAAACTCAAGCAAGAACGAAAATAATCAATTCAAGGAGTATGAATCTAAAGTATCCGTCTATTAAATTTTAGACTATTATTCATAGCTAGATTCTTGGTCAAGCTTAAAGACCCTTAAAACTATAGAGATCGTAATATTTGGAATAAAATACTACACTTCTTACAATATTTTTTAACCTTCATTATTTTCTTGACATGAATTTAATGTATTTCCTTGAAAATTGAAATCATTAATATATAAAAATACAAATATATAATACAATCTTACAGTAATATTTAATGGGAAGTCATTAAAGGAGAGAAGTTTTATGCATGGAAATTTTATTTAAAAATATTAG
Source organism: Nicotiana benthamiana (assembly GCA_034376525.1). Taxonomy (NCBI): domain Eukaryota; kingdom Viridiplantae; phylum Streptophyta; class Magnoliopsida; order Solanales; family Solanaceae; genus Nicotiana; species Nicotiana benthamiana. The sequence continues at coordinate 55,222,306 of CM067325.1, read as the reverse complement.
AGGGAATATAAAATAAAAAAGTTAACTTTTAATTATTTCACCTTCCCTTTAGTATTGTCGTGTAAAATTCTTCTCTCACCCATTCCCTCCCTGTAAACCATGAACAACTCCCACTAAGATAAATTTGAAGTATTCATTTCAACTACAACAATATAGACTCCTAAAGAAAAAAGAAGTTCCTGCATATGTTTACTCTTTTTTCTTCTTTTTTTATCAATTGTTTTCTATTACTGCAACTAAAACAACTCATCTCCCTGGTATGATATTGACCTCCTATCAATACTTTGTTAGTGTCTATGCAAAAGTTGATCAACACGAATAATTCAACAAGCTTTTGTTGTAAAATATATCTTTTGTTATGAATTGAAGGCCTTGATTCATGGCTTAACGAAGGAATTCTTGATATTCTTTTGATGAAGAGGTAAGTTTGTATTGATGTAGTGTAGGATTTTGTAGAGAAGTTAATTATTGTCTATTTCTCATTTTATTATTTGATTCACTAATTAGTGTTAGTTTTGTGATTTATGTTTGAAGATATATTTGGTTTAAATAACGAAAATAGAAAGTATGTAATATTAATTTTTTTTCCTTTTCACAGTTATATGAAGGTGCAAAAAGTGTTAGTTTTAACTAAGGGATGCTGCACTGGCACATGAGGAAGCAACATACTTTTTATTTTTATTATATTTTATAATTTTAGTTTTAACCTGTATTTCAATTAGACTTTTTGTGTTTGAGATTTTTAGCTTGTAATTTGTACTCAGATGTTATCTTAGAAGAATTATAGATGTATAATATATTTTTTTGTGTGAATTTTGGTATTACGCTTCTCTTCTATTTCTGTGATGTTTTTGGTTTACATAAGAAGTATATTTAGTGAGAAAAAATTAATTTGTCCAGGATTTGCCTTCATGTGAACAATATAATTTTTTTTTATATACAAATTAGCTTAATATTATGACAATTAAAATTGTCATTAACTAAAACAAGATATAGAGACAAATTAGTCTTATTGCTAATAGTACCATTCGTCGAGACTCAAAAATAATTTCAACTATGAAAATATTGCCTTCTTCGACAAACAAATCTATCTCTATTTTATATATCTAGAGACGAAAGATTCCTTTTGTATATTGTAGACAATAAATTTGGTTCGAGAAAATAAAATCAAGACCGAAATATATCGCAACGATCGTAGTATTTTATTTTGAATATTTGAGTGTTACAATCCCTATGGATCCTCTGATTCTTCTTTCCAATAGTAAATAAATTGAAGGGTCTTTGAGCTTGATCTTGAATCTATGTTTGTTGTCGCGAACAATGATCTTGTTCTTGAGCTTGAGCTTGATTGCTTGAACTTGACCTTGTTTTGTTCTTCGTTCTTGAGCTTGAACTTGATTTCTTGAACTTGAACTTGAAGCTTGAAACTTGTGGAGGAATTTGCAGCATTTGATCCACGAGCTCTTTCTTACTTCTTGTTATAACTTCTGGTCTCTTTTCTGAGTTATTAAGACCCCTATATATAGTTGTAGAAGGGAAGAGTTATGATGAGAACAAACTCTTTCCCAATCAAATTGGAGCGTGACATTTTACATTTGATTGGCCAGAACATGTCATTTGCACACGTGGCACGATTTCATTGGCTTTTCAGTGTGACTGGGCATGCCTTGTCATTTTGACACGTGGCATGATCCTATTGGCTCTTCCGTTCGACTTGGCATGCCACGTCATTTCACACGTGACACCAAACTGGACCTCCAGGAAGATGACATCTTGGGCTTAAGGAAGTTGGCTCATCTCTTTAGCCCAATTAAATGGTCTAGCCCAATAGATTAAGACTTATTTATTTAACCCATATATATTGGACTTTTACAATTAATTCAATTATATTATCCCATAATATTTATTTGGACCAATATTTTCTTGAATTTAAAATATAATCCAAATTATCTTATGGATTTAATTTTAATAAAATTTATATACCTACAAATGCCCCTACTTCAAAGCTTGACAGGTTATTAAATCATTGCGACCAGGTTTGAAGTAAGACTTTACGTACATATGCTCTTGAAACAAAATGATCCATACAACTTCAAGTACGTCTATTTTTCATGCGTACCAAAGCAATCAGAGTTGATATTTATTCAAAATAATATATGTACACAAGAAAGTCTTATATCTAATTTGACCAACTTAGATGAATTGGATCAGAAGCCTTCCATTTTCAACAAAGTGCCATCATTGTATTACTAGGTTTTTCCCTGTTTAATAGAAATATGACTACTATCCTTTTTCGATTTGGGTGTGGGTAGGAGAACTCCAATGCCCGTAGCTTTTTCTTCCAATTGAAGTACAACAACAACAACTACCCAATATACTCCCACCAGGTGGGGTCTGGGGAAGGTAATATATAGACAGCCTTACCCCTACCCAAAAGGGCAGAGAGGCTGCTTCCAAGCGACCCTCGGCGCATAGGACAGAATGAAGAGCTGTATTGGAAAACAAAGATAAAGTAAGGAACCAAGACAAGACAAAACACAATAACAAAACAAAGCATAAGTAATCCTGCAGAAATAACGTAAATGATTATGTAAACATAAGAAACATAAATACCGTCGCATGCGAGAATAACAAGCGACAACTATCATATTACCAACCAAGAGGGGACCTACGCTAAAACACTAGTCATCTACGGGTAACCCTACTATCCCACACCCAACCCCGGGTGGGGCGAACGAAGGACTCTAAGAGCCCCTAGCCTGCAACCCTGATTCTAGACCTCCAGACTCCCCTATCAAGGGTCAAGTCCTCGGTAACCTGCATACTAGTCATGTCCTGCCTAATCACCTCTCCCCAATGCTTCCTAGGCCTCCCTCTACCCCGCCGACCACCAACAATCTCCAGCCGCTCGCAGCTCCTCACCGGGGCATCGGGACCCCTCCTCCGTACATGCCCGAACCACCTCAGCCTCGCTTCCCGCATCTTCTCGTCCACCGGGGCCACCTCTACCTTCTGTCGAATAACTTCATTCTTAATCTTATCAAGCCTGGTGTGCCCACACATCCACCTAAGCATCCTCATCTCAGCAACCTTCATTCTCTGAACATGGGAGTTCTTCACGGGCCAGCACTCTGCCCCATACAACATCGCAGGTCTAACCACGGCTCTGTAGAATTTCCCCTTGAGTTTGTGTGGGATTTTCTTGTCATACAGGACCCCAGAAGCAAGCCTCCACTTCGACCACCCTGCTCCTATCCGATGGGTGACGTCCCCGTCAATCTCTCCGTTCCCCTGAATCACAGACCCAAGATATCGGACACTGTCCCTCTTGGCGATGGCCTGAGAACCAAGCATCACATCCCTGCCCACCCCACTCGGCTCGTCGCTGAACTTACACTCCAGATATTCTGTCTTAGATCTGCTTATTTTGAAACCTTTAAACTCGAGGGTCTGTCTCCATACCTCTAACCTTTCACTAACACCGACGCTCGTCTCGTCTATCAATATTATATCATCAGCAAAGAGCATACACCAAGGCACATCCCCTTGGATATGACGGGTTAGAGCATCTATCACTAAGGCGAACAACAGGGGGCTCAGTGCCGATCCTTGATGGAGCCCCATTACCACAGGAAAATGGTCTGAATCGCCACCCACCGTCCTCACCCTAGTCTTAGCCCCATCGTACATGTCCTTGATAACTCTGATATAGGCTTCTGGCACACTCTTCGCCTCCAAGCACCTCCATAGCACCTCCCTCGGGACCTTGTCATACGCCTTCTCCAAGTCGATAAGCACCATATGCAGGTCCTTCTTCTTATCCCTGAATTGTTCCGCCAGCCGCCTGACTAGGTGAATAGCCTCAGTGGTGGAGTGGCCCGGCATGAAACCGAACTGGTTCCCAGATATATTCGTCGCCTCCCTCATTCGCGCCTCAATCACCCTCTCCCAAACCTTCATCGTGTGGCTCATTAGTTTAATACCCCTATAGTTGTTGCAGCACTGGATGTCCCCTTTGTTCTTGTACAAGGGCACCACTGTACTCCACCGCCACTCATCCGGCATCCTTTTAGTCTTGAAGATCACGTTGAATAGCCTAGAGAGCCACTCCCCTCCAGGTTTACCCATGCACTTCCAAAACTCCACCGGGATCTCGTCAGGCCCGGTCGCTCGACCCCTACTCATCCTACGCAACGCCCCTAAGACCTCCTCCACCCTAATGCGCCTGCAGTACCCAAGGTCTCTATGACGCTCTGAATGCCCCAACTCCCCTAGCTCTATGCTCCGATCCCCCTCCTCGTTAAGAAGTTCCCGGAAGTACGCCTGCCACCTCTGTTTGATTTGCGATTCCCCCATCAGAACTCTACCATCCTCGTCCTTGATACACCTGACCTGGTCTAGGTCACGAGCTTTCCTTTCCCTTGCTTTAGCCAGCCGGAATAACTTCTTATCCCCACCTCTCTCCCCTAGTTCCTCATACATGCGACCGAACGCCGCGTTTTTAGCTTCCGTGACTGCCATCTTAGCTTCTCTTCTCGCCTCCCTGTAGAACAACCTGTTCACTCTCCGCTCCTCCTCGCTTGTGCTCCCTGCCAACCTAGCGAACGCTGCCTTCTTCACCTCCACTTTTCCTTTGACTACCTCGTTCCACCACCAATCACCCTGATGACCACCTGAATATCCCTTAGAAACCCCGAGCATGTCCCGTGCTACCCCCTAACCAAGTTTGCTGTTGCTGACCACATAGCGTCCGCTTCCCCATAACTTCTCCAAGCTCCGCCCTCCACTAACTTCCTTTCCAACTCCTGAGCTTTCTCCTTAGATAAAGCTCCCCATCTAATCCTCGGTTGACCCCGGGCGCCCCTCCTCTTCTTCTTCATCCAGAGATCAACATCCATCACTAGGAGCCTATGAAGAGTTGAAAGAGACTCTCCCGGAATAACCTTGCAATCCTTGCACAAACCCCTGTCGCTCCTTCTGATGAGGATGTAATCAATTTGAGTCCTCGCCGCCGCACTCTTGAAGGTGACCAAATGCTCCTCCCTCTTCCGGAATGACGAGTTCGCAATCAGGAGCTCGGAAGCCCTGGCGAAATCAAGCAGCGAAGTGCCTCCTCCGTTCCTGGCCCCGAAGCCAAAGCCCCAGTGCACCTCATCTTAGCCACCAGCCTCAGCCCCAATATGACCATTGAAGTCCCCTCCAATAACTAACTTCTCCAGTTGAAGTAGAATCCAATTTTTTATTGGACTCTAAATTTTACCAGTCCCACATCATCTTTAGTCATTCAATAACTTCTTCAATACTTCTATAAATAGTCGCATGCCCCTCCATTATTGAATATCAATTTACGTTGTCTACAAGTTATTTGACTTGGCCTTTGACGACTCGCAAGCATTAGCGGGAAGGTAACTTTTTCTTCTTTTCTTGTGCTTTTCTTTCTTTGTCGTCTTTTTCTTTGTAGTTCAAGCGAGATCCACGCACGAGAAGGCGGTTTTAGGGTGTGAGGGGATGGGTACTCATCCCTGCCCAATTCTTGGAGAGATTAATCTCAAAATGGCCCGATTCTTGGAGAGGTTACTCTCAAAATGGTCCGATTCTTGGAGAGGTTACTCTCAAAATGGTCCGATTCTTGGAGAGATTACTCTCAAAATGACCCGATTCTTGGAGATATTACTCTCAAACTGGGCCGATTCTTGGAGAGATTACTCTCAAAATGGCCCGATTCTTGGAGAGATTACTCTCAAAATGGATCGATTCTTGGAGAGATTACTCTCAAAATGTCCCGATTCTTGGAGAGATTACTCTCAAAATGGCTCGATTCTTGGAGAGATTGTTCTTAAAATGGCCTGACTATCGGAGAGAATGTCATCCATTTAGACTTTTGTACCCATTCTAATATTCTTGATTTGGACTTTGATAACCCTCTTTTCTTTCTCTTTGTTTTTAGCACGATGAGATGGAAAATTTCAGAAACTATACCTCACCTTCCTCAAAATTTAGATATCTCATCATCGAGACTAAAGATGGCATAGAACAAACCAAGCTTTTGGTTCTCACCTCACAAGTCAGCCGATATGTGGCCTCATGGCCTCCTCTAAGGAACTCCCTTCATGTAGAGAACTGGACTTTGGAGCACAAATCGACTTCTAATCCATTATCCAAGATATGGTCTCTCCAAGCGCCACTCCATTGCCATGTAAATATTTCTAGCACCCTTCCAAACTTAGGAAGCCGCATAATTCAAGGCGAAGTACATTGGGGAAACACAATAACAATCGACAGCGAGTATCGTCATATCCCAGGATATTGGGAATGGGCTGAAGACGTGCTTGGTGGAAGCCAACGAACTCTTAGTACAACCAAGATTTACGATGCTTTGTATGCCTCACTTTCACTTATGATCGAAACTCGAACATTTTGCAAGCATTTTGTGAGGCTTGGTGCCCCAAGACGAACACACTTCTTACATCAGCTGGGGAGCTATCTATATCTCTTTGGGACTTACATATCCTTAGGGGTTTACCCATTGCGGGTTCTCCATACGAAGAAGTGGAACTTGAATAAGAGAACTTATCGGTTTAAATGAAAAACAAGTTAGATTTATTCCTTGATCATGTGAGTATTTATTTTGCGCATTTCATCATCTTAAAGAAGGTACGGGTGCTACCCAAAAGGTCTCATTCAGCAAGTGGACAAGTTTTTGGTATAAAAAAACTTTAATATATAGACCTTCCCCGCTGCGAAAGGAAAAGAAATCTGCACGCCTAAAGTCAACACATAATCCTAAAGAGTTATTCCCGAGACAACGAGGTGGTCGACTAATCAAGAAACTTTATTCTCTAAGCTTAGAGTGAGGTCTGACAAGAAAGATGAAACATATGTAGCGGCATTCTTATCAATTTGGCTATGTGCCTTTGTGTTCCCCTAGGTAGAAAACTCCATTCGTCCTGAGACTTTTAATATGGCAAGCATGATGGCAGGCGGGCGACAGATTAGCCTTGCAGTCTCAGTTTTGGCGAGTATTTATCATGGTTTGAATAAGATTTTGCATTCTGCCCAACTTGATCAGGTCAAAGTTTCTTTTTTCATTCATTATGTTTACGGCTGGCTTGCATATTACTTCAAAGCCCACTACCCACTTTCTAAGGGTCCATCTGTCCCTTTGATGGTGGTATACTCAGGAGAGGGGGATGCAAGGTACTTTGACGAGAAAGATGGAAGAAAACACATCCACAATGGGGAGGATATAGTTTGGGCACCAACAATGTTAACCAATTCCTGTCCTTATTATTATGTGGATAACGATGCCCCTCAAGAGTTGGAACCAAATTACTTCATGAGCTTACGTGTTAATGACCTCCCTTTGAGGTATGGTAACTCATTCAGCATCGAGCCATATAGCCCATATCGGTTTGGTCGTCAGTTTGGATTTTACCAGAACGACCCCGACTTTTTGGAGAACGATATCCGTAATACCTCTCTAGATGAAGGAATCATATTTTGGAGTATTTGCACACTGTATCGATCTATGTCACATGCGATTTTTCCTCCGGCGAGAGAACCTATGGAGAAGCCTTTCTCCACTAATTATATGTCTTGGGGGAGAAAGCGCATGGGAAGTTTTTTGAGAATAACTTACAAGCTTTGGTAGACAATGTTGGGCTAAATTCTACAACCCCTTTAGGAGGTGAAGATCAAGGTGTTGGAAAGACGCTCTCAAAAGTTAAAATAATATCAACTCCAATCCCAAAAATAGTTACGCAACCTAAAAAAAAGGAAGCTCAAATCCTCAGAGTCACCTTTGAAAGAAGTGATGTGCACTTCAACATCTATAGAGAAACACCCTCTAGTTCTTCCATTTAACACACGCGTTCCTTAAGACACAAGCCAGAGTACCAATGAAGATCAAAATTGGAAAAGAAAACGGCCTAACCCAGTAGAGATCGTAGAGGTTCGAAGTGTTGATAGTCCCTAAAGAATGCATACAGCTTGTAACAAAGAGGTAAAACACAATCACCCCGCTCATTCCCCCCCCCCTTTTAGGAGTAGCTTCACTTATAAATTACTTACTTACTTTTCCTTTTCTTAATGTAGTTAAACACCATTGGACAGTTGATGGTATCCCCATGCGACAAGCCGCAAGTGAGTGATGAATCTATTGGGGGTCTACATGTAAAGTGAAGTCATCGTCAAAGGCTTCATCTCCTCCTCATGATGAATCCATAAAAAGACAAACTCTAAATAAGATAACTCGCATTTCACCAATGACAAATACAACGGTATCTATATTTGAAGGAAAAAGTATTCAACCGCAAGAAGGAATTCATTATGGAACTTTGGGAGGATATTTGTAATAGGCTCTCCAAAACTCGTCCGGAATTGCTCTCATCTTATAGGGAGAAAATCATTGAGATTTTCGAGGATATGAAGAAGACGAATATTCTGGATTTTTTTCCATTAGAAGATTTACCGAATTCTCTTTTTGAACTTGCCGCATCATATGACCAAGAGCGATCCAATATGGCTGATAAGACGAGTGAAGATGAGAAGCTAGAGCTGATTTCCAAAGCTAAAGAGCGTCTCGAATCATTCAAACTTGAAGCAAGTGAGAAAGTCAAGAAAGTTTCCTCTAGTGAAAAGAAATTGAAGTGAGTCGTGAAGAAGATGCAGACATTACAACAAGAGAGGGAGAACCTCGAAGGTGTTATAGAAGCGACTCAAAAGGAGGTTGAAGAGATTCAGGAAAAAATTTCAATTGCCGAGACTGAGGTATCTTCATATGACAACGTAAATTTGTTGACTATTGATGATTCAGCCAATTTGGAGGAGAAGAAGAAGAACCTGGAGACTAGCTGTCAAGAATTGATCAACAACAAATTTTGTTTAGATTAGGCTGTTAGCATTTTCTCCCATTTTATCTTTACATTAGATTGACCTAGTGGATATTTATTTCATCTAGATAAAATTGCTTCTCATTTGCTTTAAATTACCCGACATTTATCTTAGTTGCATAACTTTTTACTTTACGCACTTGTAGCGAAAGATTCATATCTTGACGGGGGAGATTCCAAATAATGAACCATTTAATTTTTCGAAAATTAGAATTCAATATCTAAAATATATCGAGGATTCAGAATCAAACAGCTTCAGAATTTCCCCAGACAGTATTTTGGAACCAACTTTAGATATCACCACGTTGAAAATTTCAAATTTGTGCAGTCTCACAAAAAATAATTCATATCTCGGTGTAGAAATATCGGAATTGCAAACCGTCTGATTTCAAGAAAACTATACTTCAAGACCTAGAGCATATCCAAAATTCTAAATGAAACAACTTCAGAATTGTTCCAAATAATAATTTGAAACCAACTTTATGTTGCACCTCGTTATCAATTCTAGATTTGCCTAGTCTCTCTAAAAAATCATATCTTGGTGTAGGAACATTGAAATTATGAACCGTTTGATTTCTTAAAAACTAGACTCCAATCTCTAGAACATATCCAAAATTCTCAATCAAATAGCTTCAGAATCGTCCCAGATAATATTTTGAAATCAGCTTTAGGTTCCCCCACGTTGAAAATTTTAGATTTAGGTGCTTTGCCAAATATTTTGTATCTTGAAGTAGGAACATCAAAATCATGAACCGTTTGATTTACTGGAAACTTAACTTCAAAATATATAACATATCTAAAATTCAAGATTTAATGCCTTACAGACACATTCAGATAATATTTTGAAGTCAATACTAAATTCTGATACACTGACAATTTCAGATTCGCGTGACTTCACCAAATATTTTGCATCATGACATGGAGGCCTCGAGATCGGAAGACGTCTTACTTTCCATAATCAAAATATAAGAACCATATTCTCACAAATATCTTGGGGTTCAAATCTCACTGAATTTGAAACGTTGTACCAAGCAATCATTTCCTTATACTTGTGTTTCCTTTTTGACGCCTCGCTTCTCTTCCCTTTATTTGGCAGAGGGCGGACCTGGAGACGAAAAAAATTGAAGGTTTGGGGAACCTGAAGACATAAAGAATCCCTAGACTTCAATGCAAATAATTGACATCCTTTTAATATCGGCCCACTGAAGATATCAATTTACCAAGGAGGGTTACCTCCTTTAAATCAAATGAGATCGAAGTTCAACAGGAGGATGACATTTCAGCTTGATCTTCCATTCCTTCATACTTCATTCGAACAAAACTTTGGGGCAATATGTGTCTTTTTAAATTATGCGACTGAACTTAGAATGAAACTCTAAGCTGCCTACGTACCCCGGTGAGGAGGATCAAGTCATACCGTAGTTTGGATTGGGTGATTTTTTTTTACGTCTTAACTTTTTCCTAGGCTGCCTCTTTCGAGATTTTCTACCTAGCGGACTTTTTTTAACGTCCTAACTTTTGCCTAGGCCGCCTCTTTTGAGGTTTTCAACCTAGCGTACTTTTTTTAACGTCCTAACTTTTACCTAGGCCACCTCTTTCGAGGTTTTCAACCTAGCAGACTCTTTTTTGGGCCGTACATAGTATATAATCTTGTGGGCCAGTAGTGTAGCAACATGCAGTTTAGGCTCGTGCATTAAGGAGCGTCATAACTTTAAGGATAATACTTCTTCAAAAACTTGCCATTTATAGGGCCAATTCTCATACCATCTGCATCAACCAGCTTGTAAGCCCCACTTGAGTAAGCTTCTTGCACGACATATGGCCCATCCCACTTTGAATTGAACTTCCCTACAAGTTTATGGGAAGTAATTATAGGTCTTCATATGGCAAGGTCTTGATCTCCTACTTGAAAGGATCTCGGGCTAATTCTTTTATTAAAGGCGCGAGATAATCGAGCTTGATAATATTCAAGACTCTGTTGAGCTTCCAATCTCTTTTCATCAAGAGCTTCCAACTCTGCTAACTGAAGCCGAGCATTTTCTTCATCAGTGATCCCTTCTTGAATAGCCAGTCGTAACGAAGGTATTTGATGCTCAAGTGGCAAGACAGCTTCGACCCCATAAACAAGTGAATAAGGAGTCGCGTGCGTTGGCGTGCAGTAAGTCATCCTATATGCCCATAGAGTTTAACGAGTGAATAAGGAGTTGCGTGTGTTGGCGTGCGGTGAGTCGTCCTATATGCCCATAGAGCTTCTTCCCTACGGTCATTCCAATCTCTTCTGGATTTGGAGACGACTTTCTTTAACAAGTTGCATAGAGTTTTGTTGAATGCCTCGGCTAGACCATTGGTGACAGCACTGTACATCGAAGAGTTACGTTGCTTGAAGCCAAAGAGCTTACAAATCTTGTTCATCAACCTATTGTTGAACGCTTCCCATTATCCAGTATATTATAACGGGGAATGCCAAAACTATAGATGATGTTCACTCGGATGAAACTTGCGACATTTTCCTTCTTTACCTCCTTAAGAGCAACAACTTCAGCCCACTTTGAGAAGTAGTCAGTTGCAGCCAAGATGTATTGGTGGCCACCAAAGGACTTTGGCAGTGGTCTAACAACATCCAATCCCCAAGTGTCAAATGGACAGGATGCAACAGTCGGGGACGACACATTATGAGGTTGATGAATAAAATTCGCATGGAATTGACAAGCCTTGCATCTTCGAGCGTAGTCCAAGCTGCCTTTTACCATTGTGAGCCAATCATATCCCATCCTTTTTATATGGAAGTGGACCTTTTTTCTAGACTGGTGTGACCCACATACCCAAGAATGTGCCTCTTGCAAAGCTTGGAGAGCTTCTTCTTATCCTAGGCATCGCAAGAGTACTCCCTCGAAGGACCTTATGTATAGAGTATCCTTGTAGTAAAGGAAGCGAGGCACATGATGATAGATTTCAGTCCTTCTCCTCAGATTTTTTGGAAGTATCCTATAGCATAAGTAGTCGATAATGGGTTGGCGCCATTCTTCTTTCTCAACTTCACAAACAACAACAAGATGGTTGAGTTCTTTTTCTTCACCTTCAGCCTCATTTGGCGGTTGTACTACCAATTTTGGAAAATAGTAACTTACGCTTGATCAGGCAGGGTTAAAGATGAAGCTATAGCAGTTAAAGCATCAGCCTTGTTATTTTCTTTCCTTGGCACATGCTGAATAGTCACATCACCAAGCCATCCCATCAATTTTTTATCGTAATCATGATATGGGTGTAGTTCAGGCTTCTTAACCTCGTAACTACCCAAAATCTGATTGACCACTAACTGGGAGTCACCAAAGACTTGCAATTGCAACTGCTTCATATCAATGACCATTTCAAGCCCAAGTATTAATGCTTGATATTCAGCAACATTATTGGAACAGAGTTGTGTCAAGGTGAAGGAGTAGGGCAAGACTTCACATTGGGGAGTGACAAATACTACGCCAACCCCAGCTACCCCACGATGCGCGGCACCATCAAAGTACATCTTCCATGGAGGTTGAACTTCAATGACCATTACATCATCATCAGGCAGTTCATCAGTAAGCTCCCAGTCATCAGTTATCGGATGATCTATCAAGAAATTTGCCAATCCTTGTCCTTTTACAGCCTTTTGAGGGATGTACAAAATCTCAAATTGTTGAAATTGGAGGTACCATCTTGCTAGTCGATCACTAAGAACATGTTTTGACATCACAAACTTGATGGGATTTGCTTTAGAAACAAGATGGACAACATGATCTTGAAAGTAGTTCTCTAACTTTTGAATTGAGAAGACTAGCACCAAGCACAACTTCTCAATTGGCAAATAATTCAACCCATTTGGTGTCATCATCCTGCTCAAGTAGTAAAGAGAGTTTTCTTTCACCTCACTATTTTCTTGGGCCAACAGTGCTCCAACAGACCTTTCTTGTGCCGTAATGTATAGTATCAATGGCTTTCCAGGTATAAGGGCTGCTAAAACTAGAGGCTTCATCAAGTAGGATTTAATGCTTTCAAAGGCATTACTGCATGCTTGGTCCCATCCGATAGGGACACCTTTCTTCATAAGGTGACTAAATAGTTGACACCTCCCAACTAGGTTCGAGATGAACCTCCTAAGGTACGCTAGCTTTCCCTACAGACTTTTCAATTCATGGATATATCGAGGCTTGGGCATTTTCAAAATGGTATCCACTTTGGCTTGATCGATTTCGATCCCTCGATTTCGAACAATGAAACGGAGGAACTTTTGAGAAGTAACTCCAAAGGCACATTTCAATGGATTTATCCTAAGTTGGTATCTCCGGAGCAATTCAAATACCATCCTCAAGTCTTTCATGCGGTCGCCCTTCTCTCTCTTTATTTCACCACCAAGTCATCAACACAGCGTTAGACATTCTTATGGAGAAGATCGTCAAAAATATTTTGCATAGCCTTTGGTAAGTAGCACCAGCATTCTTCAAGCCAAAATGCATTACGTTGTAGCAATAAATACCCTTGGGAGTCCGGAACGCAGTAAGCTATTCGTCTTTTGGTTCCATGCGAATTTGGTTATAGCTCGACGAACCGTCCATGAAAGATATTCCACGTAACCAGTAGTAGCATTGATCATCACCTTTGGAATAGGAAGTGGGAATTCATCTTTGGGACACGTATTATTGAGGTCCCTGAAGTCAACGCATACTCGAATCTGGCCATTCTTCTTCCTTACATGGACAATACTTGAAACCCACGTTGGCTATGCAACTTCTCGAATAAATCTAGCTTCAACTAGTTTGTTAACTTCAACTTCAATCTAGGGAACCAAGTCCGGCCTGAAATGCCTTTGAGCTTGTTTAATAGGGCGAGGCACCATTTTTGACTGCAAGGTGATGGACTGCTACTTTCGGGTCCAAGCCAGGCATCTCTTTGTAACTCTAAGAGAATACATCCCTGAACTCTTTGAGTAACTCAATATAAGTGCTTTCTTCGTCAACTTTGAGTAAAGCACTTAGGTAGGTGGGTATTGGTTCTTCATTGGTGCCAAGGTTAACTTCTTTTAAGGCATCAACTATCGTCTTCACTGCTTTTTCAAGTTCAAGTGGAGCATCTTTTGTATCTTCATCTTCTTGAGGATCCCTATCATTGAAGGATATGTGATAACTTGGTGAAACATGCTCCAATTCTGCGTTATCCTCCATTAGAGACGGAACACCATTCTCGCTTTGTACAGTGACATGATACGGAGAACCTACACTTTCTTCATCTTCGTCATGTTCCTTAGTGTAGACCACATTATATGGCTTTACCTTCAGTACTTCTTCACGTGGAACCACAAGTTTTGTTTGTCGCCTCATTTTAGAAGGAACCAAACTTTGGAAATCCTTAGAGATCTTCTGAATTTTGGGTGAAGCGAGTGTTATTGTATTTCGATAATTTCTCTGGAACTTATTCCCCTTCTTTAATGGACCCAATCTCTCAAATACGAAAGTTCTTACAGTTGATTTTCCAAGTCGATCAAAGACAGAAGGCCTATTAGAAGCGGCAGATTCGTCTGCGCGCTGGTGACGGTTGCTTGTATCCCAAACCTTCACGTGGTTTCCTCGTTGCAGCTTCTGACGGGAGTTTCCCTAACTTTGACGGCTCATTGGGGTTGTATCTAGCTTTTGCAAATAGCTTGTAAGCGTTAGGGTCAAAACCTTCATATGTTCGCTTTGTAGAGAGTACCACATTCTGCAAACGATTTTAGGCTACAAACCCTGCAAGCGGCTGTCACACCTCCTTTTTGGCAACTACAACCCGGCGAAGGGCGTAGATAAATGGAGTTTTTCCAATTAAAGGACAATCGAAACGAGATTCAATTATTTAATAAATTTCAGAGTCACCACTTGGAAGATTTATGGTGTCGCAAGTCACCGTTTAGAATCCCGGATCGAGGAAAAAATGACTCTGTTTAATAGTCCGCGAACCAGAAATCCGGGTAAGGAATTCTGTTAACCCGGGAGAAGGTCTTAGGCACTTTCGAGTTCCGTGGTTCTAGCACGGTCACTCAACTGTTACATTTGGCTTAAATTATCTGATTTTATGCAGTTACGAACCTATGTGCATTTTTGAATCTTTAACCATTATTATTATTTTTAAAGAGAATTGCAACGTCTTTAAAACATGTCTCGAGCCGCGTCACATAAATGCACCCATGGTTTTTGACATATTCCAACTTTGTTGAGATTTGGATTTGGGTCACATAAATGTGCACCCAAATTTAGGAAATTAATATTATTAAACACGCGCCTAAAGGAACTGCGCGTTATTAACTTTGCGAGAGATCGTGAAAATTCGCTAAACGGCTCGTCCCGAGTTCTATGTATTTTAAAAAGACATAATTAAAGAAGGCCACACGTTTGTGATATAATCGATGTGGCGCACCTCAAGTCTATTTTAAAGGATACTTAAACTAAATGCTCGGAATGCCATAACTATTTGTTATCTATTATGGCTCACCTCCAAATTACTTTAGAATCGGGGTTGTGTTACGCAAACGCACACGCGACCACAATTTGTATTTTAGACGGCCCTAAAGGCTTGCTACGAGTGTTCATTGTCAGTTGTATCTATATTACATCTAAGTGGATTCAATTCATGTAACAGCTGGGCCCCAAGCGAAGCCCAGCTTGGCAGTCCAGTCATTGATGCTCGGAAGCAGCCCTTTCATTTAGGTTGAAGCCCTCATTAAGGCTATATTTGTGGACGCTAAACCATGCTCAACAAAAAATCAGACTACGAGCTAATTCCTTGATTCATGATTGATTGCTCGCAAATTCAAAGGTAAACAAAAGTCGCCTAATAGTGATGTTGATCCAAACAGTGATCCAAAGATTAACATATTCGACTCATAGACCAAATATGTGAGATGGCATTCTGCATATAGGAAAGATATACCTATCAGCTAATTACATCACCCAAGTTTAGTTACAATCCCAATTTTAAACAAACGAAATATTAAACAACACTTCTACACTAAATATCTACTTAAATAAAACTAAACGTAGCAAGTTCAAAATGCCTTATACGCAACATAAATTATGGACCCTAGATTGGATCTGAGTGGCCCTCAAATTTAAATCCATACCATCACCACTACGTAATACGACCAACATGATTTCTTACTGCCCAGCTCAAAATTATAAGGGCATAATCAAGCTACTCTACCTTATTCGAATCAAATATTCAATATCCAAATATACACCCCAAAAAAAACATGCTAAAATAACTGAAACTAATGAACAAGAACTGAGCAAATATGCTTTTCATTACATCTTCGAATCCACTTTACATCTTGAAGAGTTAGAATGTGTACCTGAAAATTGAATGCAAATAAGAAGGAAGGTCAACAACAATTTTAAGCACCCCAGCAGTTGAAAACAAACAATCACACAGCAATAAGACCAATCTAACAGCCCAGCTTTGCACCTAAGACCAAATTTGAACCACAACAAACTTTAAGTGACCCCAAACGACTTGCAATCAAACCCAGGGACTCCAGGAAACAGTTAAAACCAAGTAAGTGAAGCAATCTCAGAACCAAGACCAAAATAAACCCTGAAAATAGATGGACTTTCAATGGAACAGTATTTGCTGACTTTTAGCTGATTTTGGATTCCTAAAATGCCCAGATTTGAGGGAAAAACTTTTAATTGCTCCTACCAGACTAACGTATTTTTCGATCTTTTTGTTATAATTGCAGGAATTGGAAAACTAATTTTTGACTATGGCTGGAGATTTTCAATAATTTTTCAGAGTGTCCAACCTTTTCTCTTTTGAATGATATAGAGTCCCTTTTATAGCCAAATGCTAGGGCACTACTTTTTGTTTTTGTTTTAACTAAAGGTCCCTCTCTCAATTTCCAGATTTACCTATTTGGACCCTCATTTTTGACTTGTTTCTCAAGTTACTGCAACAAACCTACTAATTTTATATCAAAGACCAATTCTAGAAAGGTCTAAAGGCTTTTACCAGTGTCTTCCATTTATAGACTACCTATGCTACTCTTATTTTGTTCCTAAAATTACCAAAGCTAGGTTAAAAACTCTATGTTGCCCCTATTTTATTATGAAAATTACCAAAACTAAACTAGCATTCTATATTACCCCTATTTTATTCTAAAATCACCAATACTAAACTAAAGATCTACATTACCCCTAGATGTTAAAAAAAACTATTTTACTAACTTGTAGCTAATTACTAACACCTAACACTGCTAAAAGCTATATCCAACCCTAATGTTATTGAGCTATTAATGAAGAACAAATGCTAATCAATCCTCAATCCTCAACAATCAAAATCAGGTCAAATACTCAAAAATTAAAAGAAGAACATAGAAGGCTACCACTATCAAAACTAAAACTCAGAAATCAACACCCAAACAATGTGAATCATTAATAGAAACTCAGAAATTAGGAAATTACCAAACAATCATGACCAATACAAATTGCATGTGAACTATTAACCAACATTCCAACTCAGAAGTCAAGAATGTTAGAAACACGTTCTCAATGCAATATACTAAACGTGTACTCTTTTGTAGGTTTTGATGAATGACAAACGAAGCAAAAATTGATATATGACGGAATTCAAGTACAAGCGCACAATGGTTGCGAATAAGATTGAAGTTCAAGATATAGCTTTTAATTGTTATTGAGTTGTTCTAAATTGTAATCTCGATCCTATAACTTGACTCATAGTATGGCCTCTCTCATAAAACTATTTTCCAAAATCATGCATATTTAATTCTGTGTCAAAAAGATTTTAAATCATGCATATTTACATTAGACAAAATATTTTCTAAACATGCCTCAAAAATCTGGGCTAAAATAATCGATTATGTACTTATGATAATCGATTGTTTCTGAGCCAAGACTGCATGACAATCGATTATTAATTAATGGTAATCGATTGTGAGTAAGACAGTGAACATCAGGTTTTTCCAAATCTGCATGATAATCGATTGTGAACAAATGACAATCGATTGTTGTTGAGGTAAAGCTTTTCAATACTCAAAATAATCGATTATGAACTAATGGTGATCGATTGTGTTGAGTTGATGTCTTCCAGTGATTTTAAATTTAATTAAGTAATCGATTATGTCTTTAGATAATCGATTATCACTGAGACAGTAAGTTTTATGATTTTCAGAAAATAACAAGTAATCGATTGTTGCAAAGGACAATCGATTGTTGAAGCTGGCCGTTGTCAAATGATTTTCAAAATCCATAAGGTAATCGATTATTGATTCTAGATAATCGATGTTCTGCTTAAAATCTGGAAATAATTTTTTGAACGTTGCTGAAGTAATCGATTATTGATTTTATATAATCGATGTTTTGCTTAAAATCTGGAAATGATTTTTAGAACGTTGCTAAAGTTATCGATTATGAACTTAGTGTAATCAATTATCTGATTTTGAATATTGCCAGTAATCGATTATAGATTATGTAAAATCGATTGTGAAGCGTTAAATCTGGAATTGATTTTTAAACTGACTGGCAGATAATCGATTGTTTGGTCTTAATAATCGATTATCACTGAGTAATTTCAGCAACTCTTAATTGGCAATTAGACAACGGTTGAACCAACTTTTTCAACTATAAATACAGCTTCATTTCAGTGTTTTAAAAACAACAACATACACAAACTGATCATTACATTGCTATAAGCTTTCATTCAATTGTTCTTCATTTTCTACTCATTTCATAAAGCTTTTGAGAGCCATATTATTGCTTAAAGTTGTTGTGATCTTGAACATATTCTTTTACTCATATCTACTCAATAAGGAGTACTTTAGTTAAGTGAGTGTCCAAGTATTTGATATACTTGTAAGAGAATTGCGATTCTCTTGTTTCAAGGAACTTGCGTTTCCTTGGGTGAAGTCTTTGAGATTGCGATCCCCGAGCAACTGTTTGAGGCTTGTGTCCTCAAGTGTGTAACGGTTTGTTGAGCACCCTTAAGCTTAACAAGATAGTAAAAAATCTCGAGAGAGTCTCTCGGGGACTGGACTAACCACGTTGGTGGCCAACCAGTATACATCTTTGTGTAAGTTTATTTTTCTGCATTTATTTTACTTCCTGCAAAGTTTAAATTCCGCAAGAAAACGCTAAATTCTATAATTACGCTATTCACCCCCCTCTAGCGTAAAGCGTAGTTTCTAACAATTGGTATCAGAGCCCAACTCTCTGAAAACTTAACCGTTTGAGAGAACCATCCATGGCTTCTACTCTTGACTCTTTTGCAGGAATTGAAGAAGGACAATGCTCTACACGACCTCCTCTATTCAACGGCACAAACTACTCATACTGGAAGGAGAGGATGCAAATCTTTGTGCAATCAAATAGCTTTCATTTGTGGAAAGTATTCACCAATGGAAACCAAATCCCAACCAAGAAGGTGGAAGACGAATGGGTTCCAAAGACCGAAGAGGAATATACCGCGGAGGATATTCGTAAGGTTCAAAATAATGCCAAAGCTATAAATTTATTATATTGTGCTGTTAATGCTAACGACTACAGGAAGATATCATGTTGCAAAACAGCAAAAGAAATGTGGGATAAGCTTGAAGTGACATACGAAGGAACCGACCAGGTACGAGAAGCTAAAATTGATTTCTTAACTCACTCTTATGAACTATTCCACATGAAGGAAGGAGAGAAAGTAGACGAAATGTTTGAGCGATTCTCAATGATCGTGAATGATCTACACGCCCTCAAAAAGATGTTTACGGATAGAGAATTTGTCCGGAAGATCCTCAGAAGTCTCACTCCGGCATGGCGATCAAAGGCCGATGCAATCCAAGAATCCATTGGCATCACAAATGTCACAATTGATGCATTAAGAGGTAATCTCAAAACCTATGAATCAACTATACTTAACCCGTTTGTTGATGATCAAAGAAGGCAAAGGATTGCTCTAAAGGCTAGCCAACCACAAATTGATGAGGAAGGTGACAACGAGTTTGGACTCGTTATCAAAAGGTTTCAAAAATTCATGCGCAAAGAGTATGAACGCAAGAACAAAAAGCAAGGCAATCAACTAAAATGCTATGAATGCGGAGAAACCGGGCACATAAAATCAAATTGCCCTAACATCAAAAAGGAGAAGAAACCCTTCAAAAAGCAACGTGCATACATCTCTTGGGGAGGAGATTCCGGAGATGAAGCAAGCGAAGAAGAAGAAGACGATGAAGCAGCAAATTTATGTCTCATGGCTCAAGAAGACGGCAAAGACGAGGTAAGTCAAATCTCTTCTCAAAATTTCTTTACTCTTGATGAAATGAGAAATGCTTTTGATGAACTATATGCTGAATTTATCAAAGCTTCAAAAACTGTCAAAAGTGTTAAAGAAAGCGCTTCTCTAAAAGAAAAAGATTTTCAAACACAGCTTTCATTAAAAGAAAAAGAATTAGAAAAACTGGTTTTCGAAAATGAGAAGCTAAAAGAGGAAAACAAGTTTTATGGAAAAAGAAGTGCTGATAAACCTGAAGGTTCTACTAGAAACTGTTCTTCTTGTGTGCTTCTTAAGAATGAAGTAGCTAGACTTAAAGGCACATTAGATAAGTTTAATTCTTCGCATAAAAACTTGAATGATGTGCTTGTTAATCTAAAATCAACTAAACATGGAATAGGGTTCAAAAATGAAGAAAAGGTTGGTGCTAAACCACAACAACCTAGAGCTCAACCTAGGACTAATAACCAAAATGCTTATCCTAGAAGTAGAAATCCTAGAAATAACTTGCATGTTAGACCAAATAGTGAAAATGCTAGAAGACCTAGAAATGATGCATATTTTAGGCCAAACCTTGAACAATTTAGAAGACCAAGAAATGACCCTCCACCTAGAAATAGATATTCTAGAAATGATGCATATTTTAGACAAACTTGTGAACCTCCTAGAGCTCATAATAGGAGAAACAATGGTGTTCAAAGTAGAGTAAGCAACCTTCATTCATCTAGTTACTATGTACCTAGAAAAATGCATAATCCCAACGTGACTTGTTATTATTGTAGACGTATTGGTCATATTGCTCCCGCTTGCTTTACTCGTCATAGACATATAAATCAATTGCATCATTATAACATGCCTAACCCTCAAGGACCCAAGATGGCATGGGTACCTAAAGAACATTAATTTGTTTTGTAGGTGTGCTTGAAGGGATCAAGTGTACTATGGTACCTTGATAGTGGATGCTCCAAACACATGACGGGAGATGAATCCAAATTCCTTCAACTAGAGCACAAAGAAGGAGGAAGTGTCACATTTGGTGATAACAATAAAGGAAAAATCATCGGCATTGGTTTGGTCGGTAAGGACGAAAACTCCTCTATTAAACATATACTACTTGTGAAAGGTTTGAAGCATAATCTGTTGAGCATAAGCCAATTATGTGACAAGGGAAATTTTGCTCTATTTAATTCGGATGAATGCCTTGTATTTAGACGTAGTGATTTCAAGATCATACTTCGTGGTTTTAGAATTGATAATATCTATATGGTTGATCTTGCAAACTCCTCATCCGAATATGTTGATTGTTTAGTAAGCAAAGAGGATAACTCTTGGCTATGGCATCGTAGAGTAGCACACATGAACATGCATCTTTTGAACAAGCTTCTTTCTCAAAACTTAGTAGTTGGTCTTCCCAATTTAAAGTTTGAAAATGATTCTATTTGCGATTCTTGTCAAAAAGGGAAGCAAACCAAAGCATCTTTTAAATCCAAGAATATTGTTTCAACGTCTAGACCTTTGCAATTACTTCACATGGATTTATTTGGTCCCTCTCGTATTGAAAGTCTTGGTAAAAATAAATATGTTTTTGTAATTGTTGATGACTTTTCTAGATTTACTTGGACTCTATTTCTTGCAAATAAAAGTGATGCTTTTCAAAATTTCAAGTATTTCCTTAAGCGTGTTCAAAACGAAAAGGAATCGACCGTCACTTCGATTAGAAGTGATCATGGGGGAGAGTTTGATCACAATCTCTTTGCGGATTTTTGTGACGAACTCGGAATCGAACACACCTTTTCCGCTCCACGGACACCACAACAAAATGGGGTGGTGGAAAGGAAAAATAGGTGTCTCGAAGAGATGGCTAGAACCATGCTCGACGAAGCTAAGATTCCCAAATACTTTTGGGCGGACGCCGTGAGTACCGCTTGCTATGTTTTAAATAGAGTAGCAATTTGGCCGATACTCATGAAAACCCCATATGAACTTTATAAGGGTAGAAAACCCAACATTTCTCATTTACGTGTTTTTGGTTGTAAATTTTTTGTTCATAATAATGGCAAGGACCAATTGGGTAAGTTTGATGCTAAATCGGATGAAGGTATTTTCATTGGTTATTCCTCACGTAGCAAAGCATATAGGATCTTTAACAAAAGAACCCAAATTGTGGAGGAATCCCCTCATGTTGTGTTTTTCGAAGATAATACTCGCTTGGCGAGAAAGGAATCCGGTTTTGATCTTGCAGGTATCTTGGATAGCTTGAAAGATAAAATCCAAGAAGAACCTTCAAAGGAAAACAAAAATGAAATTGGGGAACAACCAACGGAAGAAGCGCCACAATTAGAAAAAGGAATAAATACGCCTAACGAGTGGAGAACGATCAAGGATCATCCTCTCGAACAGGTAATTGGCGATGTTGGAGAAAAGGTAAGTACCCGAAACTCTCTTAAGAACACTCTAGGACACAATTCTTAAGAGTTCACGGCATTACTTGTTAACACTAGTGTAATTTATTAATTTCGCTATAAATTACTAACTTGAGCGTCGGAGACGTTTAAATCTATTTTGCAGGTACCACCCCAAAGGTAGGGGGAATTATGAAGTTTTAGCACAAAATAATCGACTATTTCAAGCCACTAATCGATTATTTTCTGTGCAGTACATCGATTATCAGTATCAATAATCGATTGTTTATGACTGATTATTACTATTATGCATCTGTGTTTAATTTTTTACTTCCTAAATTGCATAATCGATTTCCGCCTCAGTCATTCAGCAATGCTTTCTACAACAATCGATTATTTTTTTCATACAATCGATTATTTGACAAATTCTGATATTCTCCAAGTTCACTGTATCAAATTAGTTCCCTAAATAATCGATTACCAAGAATTGACAATCGATTACTTCATATTAATTTTTTGTTACCGTTTGGCTCCTCAATCGATTCCTGTCAGGTCTTAAATGCTCCATAATCGATTACCAAAATTTAACAATCGATTATTTCATTCAAATTTTTTACCGTTTGACTCAAGAATCGATTTGTCAGATTCAAAATCTCAATCAAACAGTAAATACAATCGATTATTTCAGTTCAATAATCGATTATCTAACGGTCAGTAATTTTAATTCTTACCGTTTTCTGACTTCTCCTAAACCAAAATCTCAGCAAATGTCTCCATTCAATGCTTGATAATCCTTTCCTCTATAAATAGGCATCATAAGAGCTCACATTCACCCACTCAAGCACTATCTCTAGTATTCAAAAGCTAAATCTCTTCTATTTTCTTTGCCAAATTCCAGCAGTCTTTCTCCTAACATGTCTGGACGATCTTCAAAACGTTCCCGATCCAAACATGGCGCATCAGCCTCAACCGCCCCTCCTCCTTTAAATTTTCCATACCAAGACGGTTCCGTCTTGTTCTTTGAAACTGAAAATAAACTCACAAGGTTCCTATCAAATATTGAGAAACGCACCATTCTTCCTCCTCGGTTCTCAAATAGTAAACTCCTTGAGCCTTTCACCCCTGCCGCAAATATGTTAAAGGAGTATCAACTATATGACTTCTTGCTTCTCACTCATCCTCACATAAACACAACTCTCGTTCAAGCTTTTTACTCAAACCTCCATAAAGATGAAGATGGCGAACTTGTCACCTCCATTAATGGGGTTCAAATTCTTCTCTCTGAAGAGAATCTCCACACCATTGCCCGCCTTCCAAATGAAGGTGAAGACCTTTACCGGTATATCGATAAGGCCGGGGCTCTCTTTGATGAAACCATCCTTCTCCACCAAGCCGGTATAACCTCCTATGATCCATCTATCTCTACCCGTCGTCCTACCATAACGGGAATGGATCCAAACTACCGGTTGATTCTTTACTTCATCACCCGAGCCCTCAAGCCTAGACGGCACAATCACACCACCATCTCCCAGGAGGATACCAAACTTCTGCATGCCATTGTCACCGGAGCCAAAATAAATTGGTGTCGGCTCATCAAAATTCATATGCTCGATGTTGGAAACACGTTTCAAATGCAATATACTAAACGTGTGTTCTTTTGTAGGTTTTGATGAATGTCAAACAAAGCAATAAGCGATATATAGCAGTGCTCAAGGACAAGCACATAATGGATGCATTACAAGAAGCTCAAGACAATGCTTGGAAATGTTATAATTGAGTCAATATTAATTGTGATCTTGATTCCTCAATCTTGGCTCATAACATGGCTTCTCTACTAAAATTATTTTTCCAAAATCATGCATATCTAACTTAAGTGTCAAATGATTTTAAACTATGCATATTTATATTTGTTAAAATGTTTTTTCAAACATGCCTCAAAAAAATCTGGGCTAAGATAATCGATTATGTACTTATGATAATCGAGTATCTCTAAGTCAAGACTGCATGACAATCGATTGTGAATTAATGATAATCGATTGTGAGTAAGCCAGTTAACATCAGGTTTTTGCAAACTGCATAACAATCGATTGTGTACTTTCGATAATCGATTGTTAACTGAGGCAAAGTTTTCAAAACTCATAAAAATCGATTATGAACTAATGGTAATCGATTGGAATGAGAAAAATGTCTCCCAGTGATTTTAAGTAAAATGATAATCGATTGTGGCTTTTGATAATCGATTATATATGAGACAGTAAGTTTTGAAATTAATTAATAATCGATTGTGGCTTTTGATAATCGATTATATATGAGACAGTAAGTTTTGAAATTAATTAATAATCGATTGTTCTATTTGATAATCGATTGTTGAAGCTGACCGTTGTCATACTTTTTTCAAATTACCTTCAGGTAATCGATTGTGATATTTAACAATCGATGTTTTAGCGTAAAATCTGGAAAAGATTTTCTGAACGTTGTTAAAATAATCGATTATTGATTTCCTGATAATCGATGTTTTATGCCAAAAATTGGAAAGGATTTTTTAACGTTATAATTAATCGATTATTGATTTGAAGTAATCGATTGTTAACGTAAAATCTGGGATTGATTTTTTGATCTGATAGGCAAACAATCGATTGTTTAGTCCTGATAATCGATTGTCACTGAGTAAATTCAGCAATCCTTAATTGGCAATTAGACAACGGTAAGACTGAGTTTTTCACCTATAAATACAGGTTTAACTCAGTGTTTTCACAACAACAACACATACAATTTAAGTATTTTCATTGCTAAAAGCTTTCTTACATTGATCATCATTTTCATTCATCTATAAAGCTTTTTGAAGAGCCATTCTATTGAGCTAAGTTGTTGTGATCTTGAGCGTACTATTTCTACTCATATCTACTCATTGAGGAGTACTTTGTAAAGTGAGTGTGTCTTTGTGTTTGTAAGAGAATTGCGATTCTCGTTTGTTGAGGAACTTGTGTTTCCTCGGTTGAAGTCTTTGGGATTGTTATCCCCGAGCAATTGAAGTCTTTGGGATTGTTATCCCCGAGCAATTGAAGTCTTTGGGATTGTTATCCCCGAGCAATTGAAGTCTTTGGGATTGTCATCCCCGAGCAATTGAAGTCTTTGGGATTGTTATCCCCGAGCAATTGAAGTCTTTGGGATTGTTATCCCCGAGCAATTGAAGTCTTTGGGATTGGTATCCCCGAGCAATTGAAGTCTTTGGGATTGTGATCCCCGAGCACCTAGGTGAGGCTTGTGTCCTCAGCTGTAACGGTTTGTTAAGCACCCGTAAGCTTGACAAGTTTAGTGGAAATCTCGAGAGAGTCTCTCGGGGACTGGACTAACCACGTTTGTGGCCAACCAGGATACATCTTTGTGTAAGTTTATTTTACTGCACTTGTCTTAATTTCTGCAAAGTTTTTAAATTCCGCACTAAAACGCTTAATAATTTTAAAACGCTATTCACCCCCCCCTCTAGCGTAAAGCGTTATTTCCAACAATTGGTATCAGAGCCATACTCTCTGAAAAACCTAACCGTTTGAGAGAACCATCCATGGCTTCTACTCTAAATTTCTTTGCAGGAATAGGTGAAGGAGAATGCAGCATGTCACCTCCAATATTAGACGAAAACGACTACTCAGTCTGGAAATATCGGATGCAAGTTTTTACAATGGCAAACGATTTGTATCTATGGCAAGCTATTAAACACAGTGATCAACTGACGACAAAAGTCGGGAAAGATAAGGTAAGTGAATACAACACTAAAGCTATGAATATATTTCATAACGCCTTGAATCAGGAACTTTGGCGAAAAATCTCCCACTATAAAACTGCTAAGGAAATGTGGGACAAACTTGAGGAATTGCACGAAAACACGCCTCAAAAAGCGGTCAGCACAAACGATGAATCAACTGGTCAGTGCCTCATGGCAGACGAAAAAGACGAGGTAAGTACATCTAACGATATGCAAATTGCTTATAACAAACTGCATGATGAGTTGGTAAATGCTTCTAAGACTATTAAAGATTTACAAAGAACTCTTTCTTTACAAGAAGAGGATTTTCAAAAACAACTCTTTTTAAAAGACAAGGACTTTGAAGAACGTCTTTCTTTAGCTCAAAAAGGTGTTGAAAATCTGTCTCGTGATAACGAGAATCTTGCAAATGAAAATCAGTTTTTGCAAAATGATAGTGTAGAACTTAGACAAGTCATTAAGACTATGCATGAAGCTTCTTATGTTGATGAATGCTCTACTTGTACTTCCTGCGATTCTTTGAAGTTAGAAAACGCAGAACTTAGGAAAACTTTAGAATCACGAAGTATAGATGTCCCTAAGGTTATTGAAGAAAAGGAAACGTCGAAGAATAATCAACGGCATAAAAGCAGAAATCCCATTAGAAATTTTACTGCTCCACCTAGAAATAATTCTAGGGCTGTAAATGAGTCTAGGACAAATTCCTTTAGACCACCTAGATATTACGCTAGGATGTATGAAAACAAGTCTAAAACTAACGCCTTTAGATCACCTAGATACAACTCTAGAAATTGGAATAATGAATCTAGAGATAATCACTTTACATCGCCTAGAATCAATACTAAGACTATTGTTGATAAGCCTAGAACGAACTACGTTAGACTACCTAGAAATGACTCTAGGATTCTCAACGCCTCTAGGAATGACTCTAGATCACCTAGAATGTATTTGGCGCAACCTAGGCATTGGCACAATCCGAACGTAGTATGCCATTATTGCAATCGGATAGGTCACATTGCACCCGTGTGTTTTGCTAAACATAGAGATTTATCTTTTGGTTATAATTATTATTTGCCTAACCCCAAAGGACCCAAAAAGATATGGGTACCAAAAACCTCTCCGTAGGTATTTTTGCAGGTGTGCTTGAAGACTACAAAATTGTAGTAGATGCGCCAAGCACGACACCCAAAGGCATCGAGAGGAATTTCGGTTAGCTATTCTTTTTGATAAAACCGAATATGTGCAAACTATTAATGTTGACAGATCTGTTGATATATGGCAGTTGGTGTTATTAACATATAAGTTGTCAACTTGATTCTCACCCTGAAAAACGTTGACATGCGTTAATTGTAAGAATCAATTTGTGAAATTTCTTGTTGACTATACTTGTTGATTGACATGCTGAAAATTCATTTTTGATTACTAGTATCAACTATTAAATGCTTCATCCATGCTTTGACAAATGTTGATTCATGCATTGAATGAGTACCTACTAGAATCATGTTTAGTTGAATTATGTCTTGGCAATCTTTTCAAACAGCAAAGTGTTTTAAATCATGTTTCAATATATGTTTTGATAAATGTTTTTCTTTGCATACTCTCATAATCGATTTCCAGGACTTAAAACCTTTTTGGTCTAGTCCACAATCGATTGTTCACAGGCACAATCGATTGTCCGTGTTTTTCTGAGTTTTCAAAAACTTTCTGTTTCTTGTAAATTTTTCAGAAACTAGTGTCAAATAGTCCAACAATCGACTGTCCCTTTTCAACAATCGATTGTCAATCGGTAAAAATCTCAAGATTTGTTACCTTTCTAAATTCTGAACTTGACAGCTATCTTTTATCATCGTGTCAGTTCAAAATAGGCATAAACGTTCTTGAACTCTTTTTTAAAGGCTAGGCTTTCATCTTTATCATGCCCAATTGTATGTGTTGATATGTCTTTGTTAAACCATTCGTATCAATTCTCCTTGAATCATGCTTTGTTTTGGTTCTCATTATTGCAAATGCACCTAATTGAAATATTTGACATTTGTTGCAATATGGACTGCTGAAAATAACCTTGTGTATCACTGTTAATAAAATATCATTTGATGCATTTGTTATGCTCTCCGTCAAATGGATTTTTCATTGCTTGTGTAACCATCGGTATTTCCTGAAAAATGTCAAATTGATGTGTTGTGCTTAAACAGGTGATAAGATGGTTGATTCATGATTTGACTATCTATTTGAAACAGCATGCAATATATGTTTTGACAAATGCCTTTCAAAATAACAATAGGTATTTTTTTGATATAATTGATAAATTTATAGAAATCGTCATATTGTATATTCCTCAATATCCTTCCTATTCTTATGTGAATATGGTAAAAGGAATTAGCCTTAATACAATCTTCTTATCAAAAGAAGAAATATTTTAGGCAAATCTGTTACAAGTAAGAGGAATTTCATTACATTCCATTTTGTCTTACTTAAGAGGGATCTTGTGCTTTGAAAGAATTGATTGCATAAATTTTATTGATGATATTCTCTTAACAAATATCTGTTTGGGTTTTGAATTGTTATTATGGTGATAAATTGTTTATATATATATATCGGAAATGGCTTCACTTGATTAAGTGTTGGAAATGCTAATGTGCTCGCATGAAGCATTCAATTCAATCTCTAGCAAATTGAGATGTCAACGATGGAGGATGACATCAAGACAAACCGGGTATGATCGTTCCTTACTCTACCCTTTAGCTAGTTGAATTGGTATTATATGTCACAAGTATTGATATGAATGTTATTTTGATAAATTGCATAATTGATTAAGTGCATAAATTGTATTGAGTTTTGATTTTCTAAATTGGTATTTATAACAATTGGTGTTGATTATATGTATTCATGATGGAAAATCTATTTTCATAAAAACGTTTTCATCCAAAGAATCATTATCTTCCACCATGTGTTGATGACGTTGTTTCATTCATAATCAATTGTCATAAATCCAAAATTGATTATAATATATTCAAAATTGATTACCATACTTCCAAAATCAATTTTCAGGACTTAAGACCTTTTTTTGCCCAGTACACAATCGATTGTCAAGTTCCACAATCGATTGTCAGTGATTTTCTGAAATTTCAAAAACATTCTGTTTCAAGCCAAATTCTCAGAATCTAAGTGTCAAACTTGACACAATCGATTGTCTCTATCACACAATCGATTGTCCAACGGTATTAATTCAAGAATTCTTACCATTCTGAGTCCTGCAGCTCTCGTTAATCGATTATCAGTTTTTATCAGTCAATCCAACTGGCATAACACTGTTCAACAATCGAGTGTCTCAGGTATACAATCGATTGTCTCAACGGTCAATTCCAAAACTCGACCGTTTTTGAGTTGACTTCAGGCATAATTTTTTCCAATAAATAAACTTGTGTTTATTTCATATTTGTTATTCTTCCCTTGTGTACATTTTTTGCTAATGGCAAAAGGGGGAAGAAACGGGATATCAAGAAGTATGCTATATTATGCTATATGCTCTCAACTTCATTCATGCTTAAAGTGAGGGGGAACATGAATTGAGGGGGAACATGACACTCGTCTTGGTTTATCAAAATAATTATTGCATATATCCCGCCTATGTTTGCCATTATCAAAAAGGGGGAAATTGTTGGAAACACGTTTCAAATGCAATATACTAAACGTGTGTTCTTTTGTAGGTTTTGATGAATGTCAAACAAAGCAATAAGCGATATATAGCAGTGCTCAAGGACAAGCACATAATGGATGCATTACAAGAAGCTCAAGACAATGCTTGGAAATGTTATAATTGAGTCAATATTAATTGTGATCTTGATTCCTCAATCTTGGCTCATAACATGGCTTCTCTACTAAAATTATTTTTCCAAAATCATGCATATCTAACTTAAGTGTCAAATGATTTTAAACTATGCATATTTATATTTGTTAAAATGTTTTTTCAAACATGCCTCAAAAAAATCTGGGCTAAGATAATCGATTATGTACTTATGATAATCGAGTATCTCTAAGTCAAGACTGCATGACAATCGATTGTGAATTAATGATAATCGATTGTGAGTAAGCCAGTTAACATCAGGTTTTTGCAAACTGCATAACAATCGATTGTGTACTTTCGATAATCGATTGTTAACTGAGGCAAAGTTTTCAAAACTCATAAAAATCGATTATGAACTAATGGTAATCGATTGGAATGAGAAAAATGTCTCCCAGTGATTTTAAGTAAAATGATAATCGATTGTGGCTTTTGATAATCGATTATATATGAGACAGTAAGTTTTGAAATTAATTAATAATCGATTGTGGCTTTTGATAATCGATTATATATGAGACAGTAAGTTTTGAAATTAATTAATAATCGATTGTTCTATTTGATAATCGATTGTTGAAGCTGACCGTTGTCATACTTTTTTCAAATTACCTTCAGGTAATCGATTGTGATATTTAACAATCGATGTTTTAGCGTAAAATCTGGAAAAGATTTTCTGAACGTTGTTAAAATAATCGATTATTGATTTCCTGATAATCGATGTTTTATGCCAAAAATTGGAAAGGATTTTTTAACGTTATAATTAATCGATTATTGATTTGAAGTAATCGATTGTTAACGTAAAATCTGGGATTGATTTTTTGATCTGATAGGCAAACAATCGATTGTTTAGTCCTGATAATCGATTGTCACTGAGTAAATTCAGCAATCCTTAATTGGCAATTAGACAACGGTAAGACTGAGTTTTTCACCTATAAATACAGGTTTAACTCAGTGTTTTCACAACAACAACACATACAATTTAAGTATTTTCATTGCTAAAAGCTTTCTTACATTGATCATCATTTTCATTCATCTATAAAGCTTTTTGAAGAGCCATTCTATTGAGCTAAGTTGTTGTGATCTTGAGCGTACTATTTCTACTCATATCTACTCATTGAGGAGTACTTTGTAAAGTGAGTGTGTCTTTGTGTTTGTAAGAGAATTGCGATTCTCGTTTGTTGAGGAACTTGTGTTTCCTCGGTTGAAGTCTTTGGGATTGTTATCCCCGAGCAATTGAAGTCTTTGGGATTGTTATCCCCGAGCAATTGAAGTCTTTGGGATTGTTATCCCCGAGCAATTGAAGTCTTTGGGATTGTCATCCCCGAGCAATTGAAGTCTTTGGGATTGTTATCCCCGAGCAATTGAAGTCTTTGGGATTGTTATCCCCGAGCAATTGAAGTCTTTGGGATTGGTATCCCCGAGCAATTGAAGTCTTTGGGATTGTGATCCCCGAGCACCTAGGTGAGGCTTGTGTCCTCAGCTGTAACGGTTTGTTAAGCACCCGTAAGCTTGACAAGTTTAGTGGAAATCTCGAGAGAGTCTCTCGGGGACTGGACTAACCACGTTTGTGGCCAACCAGGATACATCTTTGTGTAAGTTTATTTTACTGCACTTGTCTTAATTTCTGCAAAGTTTTTAAATTCCGCACTAAAACGCTTAATAATTTTAAAACGCTATTCACCCCCCCCCTCTAGCGTAAAGCGTTATTTCCAACACTCGATGCCATTGGTGATGTCATGCCTCTTCCTTATGCCCTCCTCATTATGAACTTCCTTGAAGCATCCGGATTTGTCACGGAAAATGGTCCTCTCAAAAGGAGTACCAAAATTTGGGAAATCTCGGAGTCTTCTTTCCATCGTGATGGTGATCATGCTCCAGCTCCTTCTTCAAGTCGTCCACCCCGTCGTGCTCGTTCGTCCCAAGAGCCTACTCTCCAAACCATATCCGACCAGCTTGCTCAACTCACTCATGAGATCCATGGATACTTTGATCATGTCAATTATCCATATGCAGCTCTCGTTCCTTTTGAAGCAGCGCCGGATAACGAGGCGGACAACGACGGAAGTGAATAATTTTTTTTGTGTTTTGTGTGGTTTTTGCTGTTGTTCTCTTTGGTTCCCATTGATGTACCCTCTTTTTTTTCCAATAAATAAACCTTGTTTATTTCATCTTTTTGCATCTTTCCTTACTATTAGAAACACGTTCTCAATGCAATATACTAAACGTGTACTCTTTTGTAGGTTTTGATGAATGACAAACGAAGCAAAAATTGATATATGACGGAATTCAAGTACAAGCGCACAATGGTTGCGAATAAGATTGAAGTTCAAGATATAGCTTTTAATTGTTATTGAGTTGTTCTAAATTGTAATCTCGATCCTATAACTTGACTCATAGTATGGCCTCTCTCATAAAACTATTTTCCAAAATCATGCATATTTAATTCTGTGTCAAAAAGATTTTAAATCATGCATATTTACATTAGACAAAATGTTTTCTAAACATGCCTCAAAAATCTGGGCTAAAATAATCGATTATGTACTTATGATAATCGATTGTTTCTGAGCCAAGACTGCATGACAATCGATTATTAATTAATGGTAATCGATTGTGAGTAAGACAGTGAACATCAGGTTTTTCCAAATCTGCATGATAATCGATTGTGAACAAATGACAATCGATTGTTGTTGAGGTAAAGCTTTTCAATACTCAAAATAATCGATTATGAACTAATGGTGATCGATTGTGTTGAGTTGATGTCTTCCAGTGATTTTAAATTTAATTAAGTAATCGATTATGTCTTTAGATAATCGATTATCACTGAGACAGTAAGTTTTATGATTTTCAGAAAATAACAAGTAATCGATTGTTGCAAAGGACAATCGATTGTTGAAGCTGGCCGTTGTCAAATGATTTTCAAAATCCATAAGGTAATCGATTATTGATTCTAGATAATCGATGTTCTGCTTAAAATCTGGAAATGATTTTTTGAACGTTGCTGAAGTAATCGATTATTGATTTTATATAATCGATGTTTTGCTTAAAATCTGGAAATGATTTTTAGAACGTTGCTAAAGTTATCGATTATGAACTTAGTGTAATCAATTATCTGATTTTGAATATTGCCAGTAATCGATTATAGATTATGTAAAATCGATTGTGAAGCGTTAAATCTGGGATTGATTTTTAAACTGACTGGCAGATAATCGATTGTTTGGTCTTAATAATCGATTATCACTGAGTAATTTCAGCAACTCTTAATTGGCAATTAGACAACGGTTGAACCAACTTTTTCAACTATAAATACAGCTTCATTTCAGTGTTTTAAAAACAACAACATACACAAACTGATCATTACATTGCTATAAGCTTTCATTCAATTGTTCTTCATTTTCTACTCATTTCATAAAGCTTTTGAGAGCCATATTATTGCTTAAATTTGTTGTGATCTTGAACATATTCTTTTACTCATATCTACTCAATAAGGAGTACTTTAGTTAAGTGAGTGTCCAAGTATTTGATATACTTGTAAGAGAATTGCGATTCTCTTGTTTCAAGGAACTTGCGTTTCCTTGGGTGAAGTCTTTGAGATTGCGATCTCCGAGCAACTGTTTGAGGCTTGTGTCCTCAAGTGTGTAACGGTTTGTTGAGCACCCTTAAGCTTAACAAGATAGTAAAAAATCTCGAGAGAGTCTCTCGGGGACTGGACTAACCACGTTGGTGGCCAACCAGTATACATCTTTGTGTAAGTTTATTTTTCTGCATTTATTTTACTTCCTGCAAAGTTTAAATTCCGCAAGAAAACGCTAAATTCTATTAATACGCTATTCACCCCCCCTCTAGCGTAAAGCGTAGTTTCTAACAAAGAACACTACAGAAATTAAAGACAACATGCTAGACTTTAAAATTAAACCTAAAAGCAGGCATGACAAACAAAGCAGAAGTAACTAATTAAAAATTCATAATGGCCATGTTTAGGTTTCCTAGAATTAATAATTAGAATAGGAATAGCAGAACATAACCAAAAATCTAATAAAATGCCATTTTCAATTTAAACTAAAAAAGAAATAAAATCAGACCTAATTGCTAAACCAGGCAGGAAAATGAAAAATAAATTAAGAGAAGTGAACTTACTGCTTTCTTCAATTAAACCTCGTTGAATGCAATTCGAGCCTCCAAGCGGAGTCAAACGTCTTTTAAAAAACTGAACTCAACTTAGGTCACGACTGGTTTTGACGCTAGAGGGGTTTGGGGTTGTTTGAGAATGCTTGGGTGTATTTTTAGGTAGATGAGGGCTAGAGGGGTGGGTGATGATAGTTTGGAGGCCATTGGAGGCTAGCCACCGCCTTGCATGGCGGAGCTGCCTACTTTAGATGAACATTCGAATATGGGTTCGTGTTTGAGGGTGACTGATGGTAGGGTTAAGAATATGGGAGTGAGGGGGTCTGATGGTGTTAATTTGGGAGCCATCGAACACCGGGCGCCGCTGTGGGCGGCGGAGTTGTCGGGCTTTGGACAAATATTCGACGGATTGGGATGGGTTTCAAAGGGCGATCTTAGGAGGGTTGGGAAGAAGAGACAACGGGGATTTTGGGGTGTAAAATTGGAGGCTATCGGAGTTACGCCGTCGCCAGCGACGGATGGTGGTGGTACAGTGGATTGACGGCGGCGTTACACCGGTGGACAATTAGTACGAGGAAGGTGACCTTTGGTCTCTGAGGTACTACAGGGGTTTGGACAGTTATATCTAAAGTATGAGGCTCAATCTGAGCCGTTGGATCAAGGGATATGGATGGTCAAGATGAACGGACGCCAAAACTGTGTCGTCTTGGGGGTGTTACAAGGTTGGACCGGGTTTGGGATGTGGGTTTGGGTCAGCTTTGGGGATTTTGGGCTAGTTTAAATTTGCAAAAATGGTCCAAGCTGGCCTTTTAAAACAAGACCATATTTAAATCCTTTTTTTGTTCTTATTTGTTTTAATTTCTAAATTATTTATTAAAATAGCCAAAACCTTATTTAAATCCAAAATTGGACTAATTAACTAAAAATGCTATTTTTTGTATTTTTTGAATTAAAATGCACTCAACATGCAATCAAACACACAATTTATGCACTTAAATTCTAAATATTCAAATGATAAAAGAAAGACACAATTAATAAGGAAAAATGCAAGCAAACACGAAATCACACAATTACCCCCTAAAAATTCAAATAATAAAAGAAAAATATAAATACGCGCAATTAATTCCTAATAATAAAAGAAAAAAATACAAATAAACACAAAATCACATAATTAATACCTAAAAATTCAGATAATAAAAGAAAAAAATAAATAAACACAAAATCACATAATTAATTCCTAAAAATTCAAATAATAAAAGAAAATTTCTAGTTTAAATATATAGGAACATTTCAAGTGAGGCAAAAATCACATGCTCACAACGGCTTTGAGGACAAGTTTACTGCGTCAATTCGTTTGACCGGGAGAGTTAACTCCTTTAGCATGCTAGCTTGGTGATTAGATGGTTCACCTTCATCTTTCTTTATTTTAGGGGCATATTGGAGCGCTGGACTTACTTTCTTGCCATAAGGTGTAATATTCCCTCCATAAGATTTATTCACGTTGTTGTACATCTTTACTAACAGCTTTGGCTTCACTAGTAGTCGCTTATTCTCTTTTAGTTGAGGGCTATTTATTCTTTCTTTTCATACCATCATCAGCTATGAGCTCCTTCACCATGTGATTCTTCAAGTAGAACTTTGCACCGGCGAAGTGTGACTCAGACTCGGTGAATGGACATCATTAGCAATTATCGTCTTCTCGACTTCACCTCCATAGTATTTTAAACATTGATGGTAGGTAGATGGGACTACTTTGTTCTCATGTATCCAAGGCCTCCCAAGCAAAACATTGTATGAAGTCTTCGCATCAATCATATGTAGCCATGCACTTGATTGCATATCTTTAATAGTGATTCTTAGCCTGTCGCGCCTATGGCTCTTTGCCCCCCTTGGTTGAATCCTTGGATCATCACATGACTTTTTGAGAGTTCGTTCATGGGAATACCAAGTTCTTTCACAGTATGGATTGGCAAAATGTTCATTGAGCATCCTCCATCAACCAAAATCCGGTTTACCCTTTCATCGTGCATATAGCCAACCATGGGCGGTTATGAGGAGTGTTACCTAGCAAAAAATCGTCATATGTGAACATGACCTTCTCCTCACAAGCATTAAATTATCGAGGAGTGGGCTTGATGGGATTTTTCGAAGATGGTGCCAACGGTAGGTCATCACTCTTTTCTTTTCCTTTGTCAGCATGGTAACAAGAGGCATCAATGCCCTCATGACAAATCTTCCGCGGAACCAACTTGGTAAAAACTACTCCAAGGTCACTGGATTTCGTGGCTTTTGAGGGTGGTGCATCTCCACTTTTGCTTTCTTCAAATGCCTAACTGGATTCCTTTTTATTACCATCATCTTCCTTGTTGGTTGTTCCACTAATTCTTTTCGTGGGCTCCATTTGTGGCGCCTACGACGAGTCACCAACGTCCAACCTTCATCTCATCAGGTTGGTTGACTTCAGCTTTGTCACTTTCCAGTAATTCTTCATCTTTACTTTCTTTAAAACCACATAATTAATCCGGACTGAATGAGCCAAAGGTGATAGAGACTTGGTTTGCGCTTGCTTTCTCATCTTCAAGCACGATCTTCTTTTCGAGAGACAAGTCCATGACTTTATCCTTGAAGACAAAGCACTTCTCCAAAGGGTGGCTTACAAGTCGGTGATATTTGCAGTAATTTAGGTCATTCATTTTCCCAGCTTCATTTGGTCGCTTCATCTCCGGAAGCTCAATGATATTTAACTCGAGGAGTTCTTCAAAAATGGCTGGCACATCAGAATCCAGGAATATGTACTCTTTCTCCTGCATTTCTTTGAGAGTCAACTTTTCACTTGGCTTGTCTTTAAAAGAAGTGGATTTCATACTCTGCTTTTTGCTCACCTCCGTCGTGAATTTCATAGGTGATGTATTGACATTCATAGCTTTTTTGCTTTCAGACTTGGGTACGAACTTTCCCCACTTCCTAACTTCTTGCTTGTCATTCGCTTTGCGAGGTTCATAGATGGGCAGCCTTTCATTTTCAGCGGAGGCCATGCTCAATTCCATGTCATGGGCACGAGTTGCGAGTTCTTCAAATATTCTAGGCTTGATACCTTGCAAGATGTAGCGCAATCCCCAATGCATGCCTTGGACGCACATCTCTATGCCTGAAGCTTCACTAAGCCTGTCTTTGCATTTTAGGCTTGCATTCCTCTAACGATTGATAAAGTCGATAACTGGTTTTCCCTTTCTTTGATGAGTATTTGTGTGCTCTATCATACTCACAGTGCGTCTCGTGATATAAAAGCAATTGAGGAACTATTGCTCTAGTTGATCCCAGCTATCGATAGATCCAGCCTCGAGGTCCGGTGTACCAATCAAAAGCATTTTCTTTTAATGAGCGGACAAACTGTTTGACGAGGTAGTCTCCATATGTCCCAACATTGTTGCATGTCTCAACAAAGTGCGCCACATGTTGCTTTAGGTTACCTTTACCATCAAACTGTTGAAACTTTGGAGGTTGATAGCCAGCTAGCATCTTCAACATATCGACCCTTGCAGTGTACCGCTTTGTATATGTAGGGAGGATTTGGCAGCAACGTCAAGCCAGCAATTGCTTCTGTCAAGTTTGCCAACTGCTCCTCCATAGATAAAATGTTTGTCACCATGGTTGGCATGATTGTTGTAGACGACGGAGAGTAGCATGGATTTTCACACACATTGATCCTTGACTGGATCACGCTACGTGTTGTAAGTGGGGAGGATTCATCACTTAAAGCATCACCATCTACCTTCATAGCAGAGTGCTTAGATCCAGAGAGATCAAGCAGAGCAAGAGTTTTCTTGATCTTTTCAGCAACATCGCTTCCTCCTTCAGATGCGTTTGTGGCAAATCTTTCTCCTTTTGAGGATGAAGATCCGAAAATCTTGGGATGCTTGTTGTCCTAAAGAACGTGCTTTGCTCCTCGTAACCGGTTCGAAGCTTCCAAAGGTAACATCGAGAATGCTTTCAACATCAGCATAGAACCTGGAGTTAGCAGCCTTGGTGGAGTCTTTGGAGCCATTTCAATGTTCTTGAACTTTGGTAATTGAAAAGTTGAGATGAGAGGTAGAGATGGTCCCACTTGGGGTGCCAGAATTTGTAGACAATAAATTTGGTTGGAGAAAATAAAATCAAGACAGAAAAATATCGCAACAATCGTATTATTTTATTTTGAATATCGGAGAGTTACAATCCTATAGATCCTCTGATTCTTCTTTCCAATAGTAAATAAATTCAAGGGCCTTTGAGCTTGATCTTGAATCTATATTTGTTGTCGCGAACGATGATCTTTTTCTTGAGCTTGAGCTTGATTGCTTGAACTTGACCTTGTGTTGTTCTTCGTTCTTGAGCTTGGACTTGATTTCTTGAACTTGAACTTGATTTCTTGAACTTGAACTTGATTTCTTGAACTTGAACTTGAAGCTTGAAACTTGTGGAGGAATTTGCAGCGTTTGATCCACGAGCTCTTTCTTGTTTCTTGTTATAACTTCTGGTCTCTTTTCTGAGTTATGAAGACCCCTATATATAGCTGTGGAAGGGAAGAGTTATAATGAGAACGAACTCTTTTTTGACCAATCAAATTGGAGTGTGACATGGTTACATTTGATTGGCCATAGCATGTCACTTGCACACATGGCACGATTTCATTGGCTTTTCAGTGTGACTGTGCATGCCTTGTCATTTGACACGTGGCATGATCCTATCTCTTCCATTCGACTTGGCGCCACGTCATTTCACACGTGGCACCAAACTGGGCCTCTAGGAAGATGACATCTTGGGCTTAACGAAGTGGGCTCATCACTTTAGCCCAATTAAATGGCTAGCCCAATTGATTAAGTCTTATTTATTTAATCAGTATATATTGGACTTATATTTAATTCAATTATATTAGCCCATAATATTTATCTGGACCAATATTTTCATGAATTTAAAATATAATTCAAATTATCTTATGGATTTAATTTTAATAAAATTTATATACCTTTATACATAAAGCATAACCAATTAGCGACACAGTCGCATTCTTTTACCTACAAATTATGTATAGCTTTAACAACAATTAATATCATCACTAATTAAAATTATAATTAGTGACAAATTAGAATCATCAATTATGAAGACCTTTTTAGCGACGACGTGATGCTTTTGACTACAAAAATTTGAAACTTTTTATGACAAACAAGATCGTCATAAATATAACTTAACTGGGAACGAAATTGTGACGAAACTTAAAGTTATCTTTATATACTATTAGTGACGGTGTTTCAAAGAGGAAAAAATTGACAAAAAATTTTTTGTCACGAAAAAACATTTCTGACCAAAATTTGAATTTTAGGTAACAAAATAATTTATCACGAATAATCAAATATGTTGTAGTGATTGCTTTTGCTACTTCAGCCCCGTATGCAGAAGTTATGCGAATAAGCGGCTACACTTAAATATTTTTTTGCAAAACAAATACAAATTAAAACGTGACATAAAAAACACTATAGATGAAAATGCCCCATTTTCATCCTCCTATCTCAACTTCTGGTAATTGACCGGCAACTTTGGAATAGCTGACCGGTCATTAAAAGGGTTAATATATAATTTTTGTTATGAAATATTAGATTATGGTGGATGTCCATAACTCCTATAACATCCACTACTTTTATCCATTATCTCCATAACTCCCACTACTCCAATACTTATGGTTGTAACTCCCACACCTCCATGATCTCCCCCATGATCTTCCTCCATGATCTCAAAAGCTTAATGACATATTTATGGAATTCTTTTAGTATACCTCTATGTAGTACTATAAATAGAGGGTGAGAAATCATTTTGTAATACACTTGGATACATAGAAGAAATATATTCTCTTCTCTATTTCTCTCTACTTTGTTGTCTATCTTTTTGTTTATTACTTTGAGCTAAGTTTTGTAACACGCTATCAGCACGAAGCTCTACTATCTCAAGAATCTCTTTGAGAAAATTAAGGTATTTTTTCTCCTCCTAATTTTGTTTTAATTATGTCTGACATTATGAAAAGAAAGTTTGTTGCCCTTGAAATTTCGGGCAAGAACTACATGACATGGGTGTTGGATGCTGAAATCCATTTGGATGCAATGGGTCTTGGAGACGCCATTAAAGACAGAAATAATGCGTCCACCCAAGACTGTGCTAAGGCCTTGATTTTCTTGCGCCATCACCTTGATGAAGGTTTGAAAATTGAATATCTCAGAGTCAAAGATCCACTTATCTTGTGGAATGGCTTAAAGGAGAGATATGAAAGCTTAAAGTTGGTCACTCTGTCACAAGCACGATATGATTGGGCTCATATGAGGCTCCAAGACTTTAAGTCTGTTGCTGAATATAATTCTGCAATGTTTAGAATTACTTCTAAATTGAAACTCTGTGGAGATACTATAACTGATTATGATATGCTTGAAAAAACGTTTACAACGTTTCATGCCTCCAATATGGTTCTGCAACAACAGTATAGAGAGAAAGGTTTCAAAAAGTACTCTGAGCTGATTTCTCTTCTCCTTGTGGCTGAGCGAAACAATGACCTGCTCATGAGAAATCACGAAAATCGACCCACTGGGTCTACACCATTGCCTGAAGTAGATAAGGTGTATTCCCATTATGCTAAGCGTGGAAAAGGCTATGGCTTTAATCATGGTCATGGTCGTGGACGGGGTCATGGCCGTGGACGTGGACAAGGAAGAAATTTTCCTGGTGTTAGTCACCCCCCAAAGAGATATAACCACCAAAAGCGAAAATGGAATTATGAGAATCCAAAAGCGAATAGTTCAGAAACTATATGTTATCGTTGCGGTGGAAAATGGCACTGGGCAAAAATTTGCCGTGTACCAAGACATTTGGTTGAGCTTTATCAAGCATCTCTAAAGAGTAAAGGCCTATAACCAATTTTGTCTCTGACAATAATTTTGACATCACCCACTTGGATGTGGCAGACTTCTTTGAGCACCTTGAGGGGAAAATAGATCACTTGATCGATGATGGATCCATGGTTAAAGAAGATTGAGCAGTTTGATATTTTTATTTTTACTTATTCGTAGTAGTTAATGAATAAACTATTATCATAGTTTACATAAGTTATCTATTATTGTGATATGGTTCAAATTTTATATTTTCTGCTTTAAGCTAGTAAAGCTAAGTATCAAGCAAGTATTCATTAAAATTATAATATGCTTGAAATAAAAAAAAAATATATTAAACAGAATGATCAGTTTCATTTTTGTAATCCTTTCTAATCTGCTCGGTGTTAATGTGTTAGCACATTAAAGGTGCTATTATGCTAGTAGTATTATGAACCTGAAACAGATTCACTGCCAACAGCAATTAACTCAATTAGTTGAATCATTCTAGGCGAAACATTCAGTTCAAAATAATTCAATCAATGATCAAATATCGATATGTACATTAAGAGTTATATCAACTTGACAAATAATCTGTATTATGGTTTTAAAATATATAACTTTAGATTACACATTCATCTTATGCTTTATTTGTAGCACATTAAATATAGTAATAAAAGAAATATTGTGAAGACCCTTTATGCTACTACTAATTCTTAATACTTTGATATTAAAAGGAGAATAACTATGATAAAGATATTTTTTTTCATAATGACCCCACTGAAACTATTATGTTGAATCATAGACTTAAATTTGTTTATTCTCATATCTATAAAAAAAATACTAATATTTTTCGTATATTTCTTTTGTATGTCAAACCATGAGAAGCAAATATGGATATCTCACAAAGCAAACTTGGATCAACGTCCAATTGTAAAAATATTTGTTTAATTGATTCATGTACCACACATACGATATTCAAAGAGAAGAAATATTTCTCTCATTTAAGTATGTGTAAGGCAGATGTTACTACAATTTCTGGTAGTAGTAAATTGATTGAAGGCTCCGGAAGAGCAACTACAACTATGCCTAAACGAACAATATTTATCATAGAGAATGCAATGTTCTCTTCCAAGTCCAAGAGGAACTTGTTGAGTTTTAAAGATATCCGTCAAAATGGATGTCATATTGTGACAATAGATGAGAATATCTTGAATACCTCATCATTACAAAGAATGTCTCTGGCCAAAAGAGGGTTATTGAGAAGTTCCCATCTTTATCTTGTGGCCTGTATTGGACAAAAATTAGTGCAATTGAGGCACATTTCACAGTAAACCAAAAGGTTACTGATTCCAATACTTTTGTACTTTGGCATGATCGATTGGGACATCCTGGATCAATTATGATGAGACGGATTATAGAAAACACATATGGGCATCCATTAAAGAATTTAAAGATTCTTTTAAATAATGAATTTTCTTGCACTTCTTGTTATCAAGGAAGTTAATTATTAGACCATCACCAACAAAGGTTGGAACTGAGTCACCTATGGTTTTGGAACGTATACAAGGGGATATTTGTGGACCTATTCACCCACCTAGTGGGTCCTTTAGATATTTTATGGTCTTAATAGACGCATCCTCTAGATGGTCTCATGTGTGCCTATTGTCATCACGCAACCTTGCGTTTGCAAAATTAATGGCACAAATAATTCGATTACGAGCACAATTTCCTGATAATCCAATTAAGTCTATTAGACTAGATAATGCTGCTGAGTTTTCATCCCAAGCATTTAATGATTATTGCTTATGAATTGGGATAAAAGTGGAACATTTTGTAGCTCTTGTTCACACTCAAAATGGTCTTGCAGAATCTTTAATCAAACGTCTGCAGCTGATTGCAAGACCATTACTCATGAAAACGAGGCTGCCCGCTTCGGTTTGGGGTCACGCCATTTTGCATGCAGCAATGCTAGTTCGTCTCAGATCGACGAATTATCACAAATATTCCCTGTTGCAATTAGTTTTGGGTCATGAACCTAATATATCCCATTTAAGAATTTTTGGATGCGTAGTATATGTGCCTGTAGCACCGCCATACCGCACCAAAATGGGTCCGCAAAGAAGGTTAGGAATATATGTTGGGTTTGAATCGCCCACCATTATTCGCTACCTCGAAACATTGACAGGGGATTTGTTCACTGCACGATTTGCAGACTGTCGATTCGATGAGACACTTTTCCCAAAATTAGGGGGAGAAGTTGGTGAAACCAAACGGAAAATTTTGTGGAAAAATCCATCATTATCTCATCTTGATCCACATACCTCTATTTGTGAAAAAGAGGTGCAAAATATTATCCATTTGCAAAGAATAGCAAATCAAATGCCTGACGCATTCACGGACTTGAAAAGGATAACAAAATCTCACATCCCCGCAGAGAATGTTCCAATCTGTATTGATGTCCCTATTGGACAATCTTCTAGTGTCATATCTAATGAGTCGAAAGCACGCCTAAAACGTGGCAGGCCATTAGGTTCCAAAGATCGAAATCCTAGAAAAAGGAAAGCAAATGATCAAAATGACACTACGAAAGAATCTCATGAGGAAATTCACGATTTAATAAATTCTGAGATTCATGAAGAATCCATTGAGCCCGAGACTCAGGAAAATAAGGAACTATTAATAAATCCAATCGATATTGAGACAAATTTTAATCGAGTGGATATAGTGGTGGATTATGTCTTTACATATAATGTTGCATCTAGCATTATGCAAGAAAGTGAGGATCTTGAACCTCAATCTGTTGGAGAATGTCGACAAAGACTTGATTGGCCAAAACGGCAAGAAGCAATCCAATCAGAATTGAATTCACTTGCAAAATGTGAAGTTTTTGGGCCTATAGTTGAAACACCTAATGGTGTTAAGCCTGTTGGCTATAGATGGGTCTTTGTACGCAAGAGAAATGAGAAAAACAAGGTACAAAGATAAAAGGCACGCCTTGTTGCACAAGGATTTTCTCAAAGGCCTGGTGTCGATTATGAAGAGACATATTCACCCGTAATGGATGCTATAACTTTCCGTTATCTCATTAGTTTTGCTGTCCTTGAAAAGCTTGACATGCATTTAATGGATGTGGTTACTGCCTATCTTTATGGCTCACTTGATAATGAGATATACATGAAAATTCCCGATGGATTCAAAATGCCAAACACTCATAATTCAAAGTCCCGGGAAATATTTTCAATCAAATTGCAAAGATCTTTGTATGGTCTAAAGCAATCAGGACGAATGTGGTATAATCGTCTTAGTGAGTATTTATTAAAGGAAGACTATATAAATGATGCCATTTGCCCAAGTGTTTTTATAAAGAAAACAACATCGGAATTTGTTGTACTTGCCGTATATGTCGATGACATAAACCTTATTGGAACTCCCATAGAACTCCAAAAGGCAATTGATTATTTAAAGAAGGAATTCGAGATGAAAGATCTCGGAAAGACAAAACTATGTCTTGGTTTGCAAATTGAATATTTGGCAAACGGAATTTTTGTTCATCAATCTGCCTATATAGAAAAGGTATTGAAACGATTTTACATGGATGGAGCATATCCTTTAAGTACTCCGATGGTTGTTCGATCACTTGATGTGAATAAGAATCCATTCCGACCGCAAGAAAAGAATGAAGAGCTACTTGGTCCTGAAGTACCATATCTTAGTGCAATTGGCGCACTAATGTATCTTGAAAATACTACAAGGCCTGACATAACTTTTTCAGTTAATATCTTA
Source organism: Nicotiana benthamiana (assembly GCA_034376525.1). Taxonomy (NCBI): domain Eukaryota; kingdom Viridiplantae; phylum Streptophyta; class Magnoliopsida; order Solanales; family Solanaceae; genus Nicotiana; species Nicotiana benthamiana. Next base: position 55,177,349 of record CM067325.1, on the reverse strand, counting down.
GCAAGATATAGCTCTGCTCCCACAAGGAGACATTGGAATGGAATCAAACATATATTGCGGTACCTAAAAGGGACTACCGATATGGGCTTATTTTATAGCAATAATTGCAGTCCTGATCTTGTTGGTTATGCTGATGCTGGATATTTATATGACCCACACAAGGCTCGATCTCAAACAGGTTATGTGTTTATCTGTGGAGGCACTGCCATATCTTGGCGATCGACTAAGCAATCAATTGTGGCTACTTCATCTAATCATGCTGAGATAATCGCTATTCATGAAGCAAGTCGAGAGTGTGTGTGGTTGAGGTCTATAATACATCATATTCGAGACAAATGTGGTTTGAAATGTGACAAACTACCCACGATTTTGTATGAAGACAATGCAGCATGCATAGCCCAATTGAAGGGAGGATTCATAAAAGGAGATAGAACAAAACATATTTCACCAAAGTTATTTTTCACACATGATCTTCAAAAGAATGGTGATGTCAATGTGCAACAGATTCGTTCAAGTGATAATATGGCTGATTTGTTCACAAAATCTCTACCAACGTCAACCTTCAAGAAGCTGGTACACAAGATTGGAATGCGAAGGCTCAAGGATGTGAATTGATGCTCTTTTCAGGGGGAGTTAATGCGCGTTGCACTCTTTTTCCCTTACAAGGTTTTGTCCCACTGGGTTTTCCTTGCAAGGTTTTTAACGAGGCAACAAAAAATGCATTTTGTTTGATATGTGTACTCTTTTTCCTTTTCTAGAATTTTTTTTTTCCCATTGGGTTTTATTTTAGTTAAGGTTTTAACGAGGCACATTATCTTTGGACATCCAAGGGGGAGTGTTATGAAATATTAGATTATGGTGGATGTCCATAACTCCTATAACACCCACTACTTTTATCCATTATCTCCATAACTCCCACTACTCCAATACTTATGGTTGTAACTCCCACACCTCCATGATCTCCCCCATGATCTTCCTCCATGATCTCAAAAGCTTAATGTATTTATGAAATTCTTTTAGTATACCTCTATGTAGTACTATAAATAGAGGATGAGAAATCATTTTGTAATACACTTGGATACATAGAAGAAATATATTCTCTTCTCTATTTCTCTCTACTTTGTTGTCTATCTTTTTGTTTATTACTTTGAGCTAAGTTTTGTAACAATTTTAGTTATATTCTCAATTAATAAATACCCTAATTAATCTTATACATCAATTTACCCCATAAGTCTCCTCCATTAAGTAACTCAGACGCCTCTGTGCCCAAATGATTGTCCTCGTTAATTCATCTTTTCGGTAACAAACCTTTAACCCTTGGCATTAATTTTGCAATTCTGCTTCTAAGTTACAGTAAGAGAACTCATCTTTTTTACTTTTATTACTAACGACTATGATTTACTTTTCATGCACACGTGATGTAGTTTCTTTCACTTATATATTGAAAACTTTTGAAAGTCAGAGATAGCAATTTTGTTTGATTCTTTTACAATGACATCTTGCTTCTCTAGATTGCTATAAATTTATTTTAAATTAAAAATGTGTTTTAGTTGATTTTATGTTAATCTGATTGGTTTATAATATTAGGGGATTGTTAGAGTCTTTGTGCAACTGATATACGTGTGCGAAGCTTTTCTTAGTCCGAGATATTTTTTTCTATTTTGAAAAGATCAAATATATTTAACTATTGGCTATTTTATCATTTATTCAACTTATTGGTGCATTGTCTTGGAGCATGCCATCATGTCTTCACTGTTGATTATGGAATATTATATCTGTTGAAGATGCTCGTAATATTGTAGCAGGAGGTCCCTGTACTTGGTTGGGCAAAACGACTTCTTTAGCATCTATCCATCCGGAAATTCGAATTGACTGATAATACGAATTTAAAGATACCATTTAATATGTATAAGGATTTGGGAAAGAAAGAGATCCATATGAATATAATCATAATAGATGAAAATGTCAATGAAATTGAAGGTAAAAATCTCCAATGGACTGATGATGAGGACGAACATGTGATTGAGAATGTGGAAGATCAGTCAGATGGAAAAAATAATGAAGATAGTTTATCAGGTTATGAATCTGATGAAAATGGAATATTTGAGGGGGTTAGTGAAGATGATAAATCAATTGAGCACCCAATGACAAAAGTAAGTGACAAAATGCAAGATAAAATTTCTAAATATACATATGTGCTAAATGAGGGGCAAATCTAAGGGTGTAAAGTGGCCCGAGCCCGGGCCTGACGGGCCGGTCTTCGCGGTCCCGGATTTTGTGTGCCGGACCTGGCGGACCTGGAGGTCCTCACGGTAGAGACCGGCCCGTCACGGGCCTAAGCCCACTGCGGTCCTGAGCCTGGCGGGCCGGACCTGGCGGGCTTGGCGGACCTAACGGGCCTGACGAGTATTTTTTTTAAGGCAATATCTTGCATAGTAGTCATTAGTATAGTGTAGAATATATTTTATATGGTGTACTAAGTTATTAGTATAGTATATATTGTGTTGTAGTAATTAGTATATATTGTATATTATGTATATATTGTGTTGTACTAATTAGTATATATTGTATACTATGTATATAGTGTGTTGTAGTAATTAGTATATATTGTATATTATGTATATATTGTGTTGTAATAATTAGTATATATTGTATATAATATATATATTGTGTTGTAGTAATTAGTATATTGTGTTGTACTAATTAGTATATATTGTATATATATTATATCTCTTATGTATAATGTATATATATTCTATTATATATATTGTATCTTATGTATATATGTTATTACTTATATATTTTATTGTAGTATATATTGTATGTTATATATATATATATATATATATATATATATATATATATATATATATATATATATATATATATATATATATATATATTCAAGGATTGATATCGAAGTAAAAGACAAAGAAATATTGAGAAAAAAGATATTCAAATATATGATAAAGAACATTTTTATTGACCAAAATGGCATATCTTTCTTAGTCTTCCTTCCCCCAATAGAATGAGCACAACAAGGTACTAATACCACCATTAAAAGGAAAAAAAACTAAAAGAAGATGTGTCAAGGTACAAGTTACATCATAATTTACATTGTATCTCTAACAAATCTCATAAATCCGTCAAGGTTGGGAGGAGGTTGTGTTGGTGATAGTGGAAATGAAGCTTGTTCATCACCACTTCCAGGTGAAGCCGATTCCTCAGAAAGTTCTGCAATGCCAAAATTTCTTCTTTCCACGCGGATCCAATCTCTAAAAAGCACCCATTTTTCCAAGATCTCCCTCATCGCCGCTCTATGATCACTGATTTGTAGTGTTGCTTGACTGAAAGCGCTATCCGATGCAACAGTTGAAGCTTGAATTGACAAAACATCCCGAGCCATCCTTGTAAGAACGGGAAAATATTTTTCCCTTGACTTCCACCATTCCAAAAGATCGAAAGAGCCGTCTGGATTCTCCTTTTCTAGTCGCTGTGACAAGTAAACTTGAAGCTCATTTAGATGAAAAATTTCATCAAAATTATCACCTTGAGAAACCCGGAACTCCGTCCACGATTTAAGAGCTGTTATGCAAGCAGCTCTTTTAGACGATTGTGAGCTAGACGAAGTAGGGATTGGAATATTTGGCCTAGCATACTCTAACGCCTGTTTATAAGCACTATAAACAGTTTGAGCATTAATTTTAATTGATGCTTTTGCATCAGCAAGTGTAGCAATTTCCTCTAATGAAAGATCTAAAGCTTTATAAGTATTAGAATACCAAAAATGAGGACCTCCTAATTTCATTGTTGGATTTAACATTGCAGCTACACCAAAAAAAGGAGGGATAGGGAAAAAATATTTTTTAAACTTTTGTTTCATTTCATTTATAGCAAGTTCATAAATATCCTCACCCTCGCTAAATTCAACAAACAAATCAGCTAGTGCGGCAATATAAACTAAACAGTTTGAAATAGTAGGATAATATTGCCCAGAAAATGCATTTGTAGCAACTTAAAAATGTTCTAAAGAATTTAATAGAATTTTAACATTAGTCCAGTCTTGGGTAGTTAGCATTTCATCATCATCCTCACCACCTACCCGAGAATTAAATGTAGCATTAATTGAGTTTCTATATTCATATGCAACTACTAAACTTTCGTACATGCAATTCCACCTAGTCGGGCAAGGTTTAGGAACCTTTCTTTCTCTAAGGCCATATTCGTCATATTTTTTAAAATACTCTCTAAGTCTAGTTCTACGGTTTGAATATAGCTAATTAAGAGCCATTCTCACCTTTTCAATTTCTATGTTTAATATTCGCATACCATCACCAACAACTAAATGATAAATATGACAAATACATCTAACATGGAAAATATTACTAAATGCAGGATTAAGGGTTTGTATTAGCATGCCTATTGCACTAGTGTTACTAGAAGCATTATCCATAGAAATTACCATTATTTTATCGCTAAAGAAAAAATATCTACATATATCTGAAACAGTGTTAGCTATAAACCTACCCGTGTGACGTGAATTAATTATTCTATATGCAATTATGCGTTTTTGCATTATCCAGTCCTCATCTATCCAATGACTTGTAACAGTTAGATAATCACAGTCATTATTACTTCTACCAATATCAGTTGTAATAGAAATACGATTAGGTATATGAGTAAATAAATAGCGCAAATATTGTTCATATTCATGCTTGAATTTATAAATATCGGCCTTAACTGTTGCGCGAGGCCAACCTTTATAAGTAGGATTAAAAACTCTTCTAATATAATGAACCCAATTAGGATTAGAAGCAAAAGTATAAGGCAAGCACATAACAGTAATAGTTTTTGCTAATTCTTCACGATCCCTATTTGGATCGTAATATAAAATACCTCCGGTGACAGTGTTAATTCATGGTTGAACTAGATTTGAACCTGTACTAGGGTTAACTTGAGAATCTACACTTGTCCCCTCTTATTGCGCTTGCATTTGAAAAAATCTAGCCATATCTGTAGGGTGTAATTTTATGTGTCTAACCAAACTATATGTGCTGCTACGGTCTCCAGTATATTTGTGAACAAGTAATTTCCCACAAGTTTTACACTTAGCCTTATTGTGTTGTCTTACTTGAGTAAAAAAATGCCAAACTAATGATGTTTCTTGACGTTTAGCAAGTTGTCTACTGAAAGTTGGAGTTTCTACAGGTGGGCGTGCCGGTGCATTACTTGAGTTATGAACAGGACTAGTAGGTGTATGATCTAAATCTGGTGCTTGGGTTTCATCATCATCATTATCATCCTCATTTTCCTCTAAGATAGGTTCATTAGGATAAAGATCATTCATAATTTCATCATCTAATCTATCACCTACTGTAACATCATGTAGAAATTCACTATTGGTAAATTGAAAATAAGGGTGATCACTATCAAGCATTACGAGAGGCGGATTAGGACGTCTAGATTGGCGACTACTTTCAACTTGCTTATCTTTTATAGGTCGGGGAGCCGGGGGAAGGATAGTATTATGGCCACTACTTTCACCGATTTTACCTTTTCCTTTACCGAACATTTTTTTCAAAGAAAATGCCATACTAATTAGAATTATGCAAACTAAACAACACAAAGTATATTATTAACACGTAAGAGTTGAAACGAGTTTACCAGATTGCCGAACAACTTCTTGAAAATTGAAAATCGTTGAACACTTGAAAACTTCAATTCAACAACTTCACAATTTTTCACGAATTTTCAACAATAAATTAAGCACTTGTAGTAGAAAGATTGAAAGAGAGATTGAGAGATATTGATGAATTGGTGAATAAAAATAAAAGAATGAGGGGGTATTTATAGTTGAGAAATGCGAAAAAGTGCAATTATATAAAGTTTGGGGTTAAATTAAAGTTTGGGGGGCAAATGGCTATTTTACAAAGTTTCAAACGTCTACTTTTTGCAAAGAGCAGTTACTGATTTTTAAAAAAAAAATTCTTAAAAAATAGCCGTTGGGCCCCTCAGGCCCGCCAGGCGATCCCGGGCCTGACGGTTCGACGAACTAGACCGGCCCGTCACGGGTTTTTTGGACCGGTAAGACCGGACCGCCAGGACCGGCCCAAGAGGACCGCCAGGCCCGTCAGGACCGCGGTCTTGGTCCGGTCCCGGGCCTGAACCGGACCACTTTACACCCTTAGGCAAATCTTTAACGATGTAAAGCATTTTAGAGAAGTTATTCAAGAATTTATCTAACAAAAGGGTTTTAAAATCAAACGGTTAAGTGGACCGCACACATGTTAAAAACATGAAAAGTTGTGGAGCAAGTGCAAGATGGATTGCTAAACAATTTGAGTCAAATTTCAGAGCCGAGTATGACATGTTGTAGACAAGCTTTATGTTTCATTGAAAGGGAAGCATGACCATGATGTTAATACTCAAAAGTTTACTAGAGCCATAACAATTGCAAAACACTTAGTTGCTGGAGATGATGAAAAAAGTTATGCCAAAGTACCGCAATATATATCCTAAAAGAGACTAATGCATGTGTTGTTATAAAGTTGAAGTGCATTAATTTAGATCTATCAACCCCTAGATGCAACACAATCCATGAAAATTTTTACATCAGCTTTGAAGCTCAGGGTTATGGCTTTATTAATGGATGTATGTAGGGGTGTACATAGGTCGGGTTGGTTCAGATTTTACAATTATCAAACCAAACCAATTGTGTCAGGTTATTAAATCTAAATACCAAACCAAACCAATAAAACTCAAATTTTTCGCTCTCGTATTTTTCGGATTTTCTCGGGTTTTCGGGTTATTCGGATTTTTTCTAATTTTTCCCAAAAAAATCTTCATAGAACAAAATATATAAATTATTTCTCAAAATATTTCTTTAGCCCTCGTAAGATACAACTATAGAAAGTATTTTTCAAGAAAATAATACAAAATATGAGATGTCTCATGGCATTATCCTAAAATATTCAATAACAAAGAATATAAAATTATGTAATATCAATATTGCTAATTAAAAAGCCATAATAAAAATAAACATAATCTAAAAGTACTGAGTCATGCTAAAATAAGTAGACTAATAAGGGAATATTAATTACATGAAAAACGCTAAAGAAAAAATAAAAATAGGTTGTGCATTTTTATCTAAATTATTGCAAAACAAAAATAGATATTCAATACATTCCCCTTCATAGTATTGAATTGAATGTCTTTTGTTAGCATTAATATTGATTTGATTTTGGTTTTAATATGGCTTTTATTGGCACTATTTAATTTACTTATGTTAATGACTATAAAACTTATTGGTTCTAAGCCCAACCTTGAAATAATACATTAAAAGATAAAATTATGATTTTTAAGAAATATTTATAAACTACATCACAATAAGTATATTTATATATTAAATATATATAAAATATCTATATATGTAATGTCGGGTTGGTTTGGTTTCGGTTTGACTTTCTTTAGTTAAAACAAAACCAAACCAATTATAGTCAGTTTTTTTTCAACACCAAACCAAATCAAACCAAACCATGGTCGGGTTTTTTTTCCGATTTGACTCGGATTATTGGATTGGTACGATTTGTCGGTTCCCTTTGTACACCTCTAGATGCATGCCTTTTATTTGTATTGGTGCTTGTTTTCTGAAGGGTCAATTACTTGTTGTTTCCCTTGATGCAAATTTAGGTATTTATCTCCTAGCAGTAATGATTGCTAATAAGGAGAATGGCAAACATGGGAGTATTTTCTTGATTGTTTGTACACTTCCATAGGAGATATTGGAGACATCCGTGATAGGGCTCAAAAATTATGAAACCGCGATAGGTCATTTTGAGTTTGAAATTTTATTTATATATTTTGAGATATTGATTAGTTCTGGTTAGTATTTATATGTAGTTCGTGTCTTGTCCCAAAAAGTCCTTATGTAAAAAAATGAAGAAAATATCAACTTTTCCCTTGAAAATAATGTGAGTTAACTACGATGAATATTTTATGTAAACGGACTAGATCTGTATTTTGACGGTATCAGTAGGTCCGTATCCTGATTTGAAACTTGGGTGTATGTCTGGAATTGAATTCAAAAGTCATAACTTAATTTAACGTGATTTGTTGAAAAGTAGTAATTTGAAAGTTTTAGAGAATTCCGAAGTTTGACAGTAGGTTGACTTTGTTGATACCGAGTTCGGATTTCGATTTCAGAACTTGATATAGGTTTATTTTAATATTATTGATTTGTCAGTAAAATTCTGCTCAAAATGGAGTTGTTTTGACATGATTCAGATGCTAGGTTGTAAAATTTTAAAGTTCGTAGTGCTAGGTGTTATTTTGGTGTTTTGATTGTGCGAGCGAGTTTGTATGATATTGTAGCACTTGTGTGCATGTTTGATTTTGAGCACGAGGAGCTTGGGTAAATTTCGGATAGGCTATGGGTTAATTTTGGACTTAGAAGTTGCAGCTTCAGCTAGTTTTCTATTATCTGGTGCGTTGTTCTTCGCGATCGCGAAACTACTCTCATGATCGCGAAGGGTAACTTGGGTTGGGTGGATTTTTTTCATCCCGAATGCGAATCATAAGAGGGGTTACCCTTCACGAACGCTAACTGCCTCTCGCGAATGCGGGAAGGAACTTGGTTGTTACTCAATGTGAACGCGTACGGTTAGGGGGATTAGGAAGGAACCTGGCTGTTACTCAATGCAAACGCGGGCCATGCCTCACGAACACGAAGGCCAGGGGGTGAAGCCTTCATGAATGCGTGAGGTACATCTCGAATGCATAGGCCATTCTGGTTGTTGTGCATCGCGAACACATCAGGCCCTTCGTGAACGCGAAGAAGGCCTGATGCCCGGTGACTTAAATATCCCAAAGTTGGGATTTAACCATTTTTCACCATTTTCAAGTTTGAGCTTAGACTAGAGGTGATTTTGAATAGAAATTTCATCACAACTTTATAGGCTAGTAGATTTTAACTTATTTTTTTCATTTTCACAAACACCCATTGATTTTAACATTTAGTCTATGCTTTTTCATGGTAGAAAATTAGGAATTTAGGTAGAAATTGGAAATTTTGGAAAACTGAGATTTAGACCTCAAATTGAAATCGAATTTTAAAATTAATCACATAATCGGGCGCGTGGGGTGAATGGTTTATTGGATTTTAGTCCAAATCTCGAGTTTTGACCAACCGGGCCTAGGGCTGATTTTTGTTGACTTTTTTCGTAATCATTAAAGATCAAAGTTTTTTCACTCGTAGGTAGTTTTGAAAGCTTATTTTGAATTATATTTGGTTAGATTCAATTAGTTTGGAGGCTAATTCTAGAGGAAAGACCCCAGTTGGGCTTTGATTTGATTGCGAAGTGAAGTAAGTATTGGATTTAACATTGACGTGAGGGAATTAGGAATTTTTGAACTATGTGATGTGTGGATTATGTTAGGAAATGGCAGATATACGAGGTAACGAGTGTATATACGCAGTCAAAATATTTGTTTCCATGTTTCTCGTTATTTTATGAATTGTCTTATTTCATGCATTAATTGTTACATGCTTTATTTGACTTCTATGCCATAAATAGTTATTAGTCATTTAATTAGTCTTGTATTAAATTGTTCGTCCCTTTCATTACTCCGTGATTATTTGCTACTTGCTTTAATTATTTTTCTTGCACACCTTGATCGTCACATGCTTTATTTGTCCTATTATCTTTGTAATATTTGTTGCATTCTAAGATTTAGTTTTACTGCATGAATCGTTGAGTTTGTTAGACACTGATGAAATTGTAAAGCAGAAACTTCAAATATGGATGATTCTTTGATTATTACGTGGTCTTTTATTGCTTTGCACTTTTACTCTTTAATGTAGAAATTCTTGTAAATTGAGTTATTCGATTGTTTATGTTAATTGAAATTATTTGGTAATTGGGTTTGTGATGACCTGGTAGGTTATTTTGAGTTTTGGCCTTTATTTTTCGTGTTTTGGAACCTCAATTAGCTCTATTTAGCGTTTCTCCATTTGCGTGCGCATTCCGTGTTTTTCGAAAAGCCTTTATCATATAAGTTGACTACGATCAATTTTTGTACAAACGGACCGGGATTAGTATTTTCACGCTCCTGATAGATCCGTATTATTATTTAAGACTTCGGCGTATGTCCGAAATTAAATTCGGAAGTCCTTAACTTGATTTAAGATAATTCATTGAAAACTAGCAATTTTAAGGTTTCAAGAATTTCTAAGTTTGACTCTAGGTTGACTTTGTTACTACCGGTTCAGATTTTGATTGAGAGACTTGGTGTAGGTTCATTCTACTAATATTGACTTGCCTGCATTATTTTGTTCAAAACCGGGTCGATTTGACGTGATTCAGACGTCCAGTTGTAAATCTGAAAATTCTTAAGTTTCTTTAAAAATTTCATACATTTTGATGTCTGATTCATGGTTTTAGGTGTTAATTTGATATTTTGATTGCGCGAGTAAGTTCGTATGATGTTATTACACTTGTGTGCATGGTTTGGATACCGATAGGCTCGGGTGAGTTTCAGATAAGCTATGGATGGATTTTTGCGACTTGAATAGCTGATGGTTTCCTGTTGCTAATGTCTGAAACTTTGTATTTCGCGATTGCGAAGGGGAATTGGGGCTGGAGGGAATTTTCTCTATGCAAACATGGAGACATGGTAACGAACACAAAGTAGCGGAGGGCTCGCCCTTCGTGAATGTGACTGTTCCCTCGCGAACGCGATGAGTTATGGGATCTGGGGGCAAGCTGGACAGTAACTCTACACGAACATGGGCTTTGGCTTGCGAATGCGAAGGCAAGGAGATAAGCTTTCGCGAACGCGAAGGGTTGATCACGATTGCGATGGCCATTTGGCTAGTGCTCTTCGTGAATGCGAAGAACACCTAATGCCCAGGTATTAAACAGTTCCAAAGTCGAGATTTCTTTCATTTTCCACTATTTCCAAATTTGAGCTTGGCCTAGAGGCGACTTTGAAGAGAAATTTCATCCCCACTTTACAATTTAGTAAATTTTACCCATTGATTTCTAACCTTTAATACATGCTCTTTCATGGTAGAAATTAGAGATTTGGGTAGAATTGTGAATTTCTGTATAATTGAGATTTAAATCTCGAATTATGGCCGAATTTCAAAATAAATCACATAATCGGGCTCGGGGGTGAATGGATAATCGGGTTTTCTCCGAGTCTCGAGTTTTGAATTTTTTAAATTATAGTAGATTAGATTCGACTAGTTTGGAGGCAAATTTAGAGGAAAGGCCCGAGTTGAGCTTTGATTTGATTGCGGAGCGAGGTAAGTGTTGGATCTAATCTTGAGTGAATAAGGAATTTTTGAATTATGTGTTATGCAGATTATGCGAGAAAACAACATATATGTAAAGTGACGAGCGTATGTAAACCGTTAAGAAATTTGTTGCTAAGTTTCTCGTTATTTCATGATTTATCTTGTTCCATTCCCTAATTATTACATGGTTTATTTGACCACTATACCGTAATTTTTATTTGTCATTTAACTATTCTTGCATTAAATTGATTATTCCTTCCATACTCTATGCTTAACTGTTACTTGTCATTAACTGATTAACTCGCACACCATGATTGTTACATGCTTTACTTGTCATGTTATTTTTTTGTAATATTTGTTTTATTTCTTTGATTTTTACGTGATTCCTTTATTGCCTTGTACTCTACTCTTTGATTGTAGAAATTCTTATAAATTAAGTTATTGAATTATTTATATTTATTGAAATTATTTATGGATCGGATTGTACGTTGCAAAGTGAATTGAAGAATAATAAATTGAAATGGTGGAATAAAGGAAGATTATGATATTAATAAATAATGATATGGTGGGATCGGGTTACACGTCGCAATAGGTTTGTGTCCGTAATACTTGATATTGATAAATGCTGATATGGTCAAATAAGGGAGATTATGATATGGATTAATGATGATATGGTGGGATCAGTTACGCACAGCAATGGTTTTTCACGTTATTGTTGATATTGATAAAGGATGTTACGGGGAGATCGGGTTGCTAGCCGCAACGAATTTTGTGTGTTGTACTTCTTGTTGTTGTTGTATCGGTTTCAATATTTTATATGCGATTACGAGGTTTGTTCTGGATTTTCTGATAGCGAGGTTTGATTATTTCATAAATTAATTGCATTACTTTCATTTCCTGTTTCATTTCCGTGTTATTATTATTATTATTATTATTATTATTATTATTATTATTATTATTATTACTGCGTACAGGTTATGTAAGTAGCCCTATTTAGCCTCGTCACTACTTTATCGACTATAGAGTTCTCGTGCAATGGTTCCGGAACCAATTTCTTCATCACCCGCTCAGCCAGCTAGAGACGGTGGTCAGGCTGCCAGAGGTGGAGGTCAAGCCGTTAGAGGTGGAGGCCAGCCAGTTAGAGGCCATTCGAGAGGCGGAGGTTAGGGTGGTGGGGTGGCATAACCCCATTTTTATGAATTCCGAGCTAGACCTGAGGCCAAGTCATGTTATACCGTTATCACATTTATTATTTCAGTTGGCCGTAGAGATGCTTAAGTTCTATTTGATACGGGCTCTACTTATTCCTATGTGTCATCCTCTTTTGTTTCATATCTGGTTATGCCTCGTGATTATTTGAGTGCTCCTGTATATGTGTCCACGTTTGTGGGAGATTCTATTATTGTAGATTGTGCCTATCACTCGTGTGCGATTACTGTTAAGAGTCTAGAGACTAGTGTAGATCTCCTAATTCTTGATATGGTAGACTTTGATATTATTTTGGGCATTGATTTGATGTCACCTTATCATGGTATGTTGGATTGTCATGCCAAGATGGTGACCTTATCCATGTTGGGGTTGTCTCAATAGCGTAGAGAGTGACTCCTGACCATTGTATCAGTAGGGTTATTTATTATGTGAAGGCTCAACGTGTGATCCAGAAGGGATGTCTAACTTATTTGGCCTATATTTGTGATTCTAGTGTGGAGGTTCCTTCCATGGATTTAGTACCAATTGTGTGTGAGTTTCTTGAGGTGTTTCCTGCACATTTGCCGGATATACCACCTGATAGAGATATTGGCTTCGATATTGACTTGGCTCTGGGCACTCAGCCCATTTCTATTCCACCATACCGTATGGCCCCGCCTGACTTGATGGAATTAAAGGAGCACTTGCAAGATTTACTTGATAAAGGATTCATTAGACCAAGTGTGTCACATTAGGGTGTGCCCGTGTTGTTCGTAAAGAAGAAAGATGGTTCAATGAGGATATGCATAGACTATTAGCAGTTGAAAAAGTCGCTATCAAGAAGAAGTATACTTTGCCAAGGATTGATTACTTATTTGATCAGCTTTAGGGTGTCAAGGTGTTTTCATAGATTAATTGAGATTTGGATACCATTAGTTGAAGTTAGGGCATCAGATGTCCCTAAGACATCTTTCTGGACTCGGTATGGGCATTATGAGTTCCTAGTGATGTCATTTGGGTTGACAAATGCCCCATCAACATTTATGAATTTGATGAAGCGGGTATTTAACCCTTATTAGGATTCTTTTGTGATCATATTCATTGATGATATCTTGATCTACTCCCGCAATCGAGAGGAGCATGAGCATTATCTTCAAGTTGTACTTCAGACTCTGAGAGATAGTCAGTTATATGCCATGTTTTTCAAAATGTGAGTTTTATTCAAGGCCTTTGCATCCACAGTCTTGAAGGAAGGATCAATGCCCTTCAATGTTACAGATTGACCTTATACATAAACTTCATGATAAGCTTTTCAAAGTTAACTTGAATTTCCCCTAACTTACATAACAATTGTATCCCTAACACTGCACAACATCTTCCTATAGGTAATACGAGGAAATCTTCTTGAAACATTACCCCTTGAATCAACCAAGTAAACTTCTTACTCCTATTGACTGATTGAATAATCCTCCCATCTGCTACAGATACATCTTGAGGACTGATTCTATGAATCTCATACCCAATCCTTCGATCAACCTTTTCATTGATGAAGTTGTGTGTGGATCCACAATCAATGAGGAAATTGATGGGATTCTGTTCACTGAAACCCTTGAATCCTCAGGTTTCTGTAATCCCTTGTGCCATTTAAAGCCTGCAATAAAATCTTATTTTTCTCTACTGGCTACTCCTCTTAATCTGGTTCTACCCTCACTTCCTCTTCTACTTCAAGTTATTCTTGCCATATCATGTCCTCAGCTTCTATCTTTATGGAATAAATGTGCCTCATGGCTTTAAATTTATGTCGTGATATAAACTTTTCATCACAAAAGAAGCATATACCTTTAGCCGTTTTTCATTCATCTCTAGTGGAGTTAATCTACTCCTTCTAGAATTGTCAAAGATGATAGTGATAGGTTTCATGTAGTTAGCTGCTGATGTTTTGGTCAAATCTTAAGAACTGCTTCTAATGGCCTTACTCTGAGCAGCAAAGCTAGCCTCATATAATCTGGCTAGAATAAGCTTAAGGAAGACTACATGGGTTTCCTATTCTCACTGTAGTACTGAGTGTAGGCTTGAGGTTATTTAGGAAGATACTGATTGCATGCTCTACAGATAGGTTAATCCTAGTCATAGCATTATCAAATGCCTTTTGGAATTCCTTTAGAGACCTAGTGTGTTTGATGTTCATTAGCACAATTTTGGGATCTGAATATTCAGCACCAAAACTATCACAAAGCCATAAATACTCTTCCCAAGTTGGTAGGGGTAATTGATCTATTTTCTTCACGTATCCCAAGTGCCACTGCAGTGTATCACCCTCAAAGTGTAGTGATACTAGCTTCATCTTCTGCTGAATAGTTAGATCTTCATCAGTAAAGAGTTGTTCCACCTTGTACAACCACACTCGCAAGTCTTCTCCATTGAACTTCGGAAAGTCTACCTTTGTGATATTTAGTAAATGGAATATTTGGTAAGGGTACATTTTGGTAGGATTGTGGAGGAGGGTAATAGGTAGAAGACTGAGTATGATGAGGATAGTGACTAGGGACATATGGAACCTGGTGGTATAAGGAAGTAGAGATATATGTGTTCTGGTATGCATAAGGTTGGGTGTTTTGGTATGTTTAGGAGTTGTTAGCATAGGTACGATGATATAGGATATATGGATTGTATAGGTTATAAAGGGGTGGTAGACCCCTAGGTGAACCCTATACCTGATTTTGTACATGCAAGTAATGTCTGCTGGTGTTCATTGTGTTTTATTGAAGCTGGGGTTGAAATATTGGACCTAGAGGGTGGAATTGAGTGGATGGAGCTGAGGTAGTTCTAATAAATGTGTGACTTACAACTGTGGGAGCTATTTGAGGTATGGCAATAGAGACACAACTAACTTGGGAAGCAGGAAGGGGACTAAAATTTTGAACAATAATAGGAGAAATACTATAGCTGTAGCAGAGTTGAAGATTCCACTAGAGTAGCTGGGAGTAGCTATATCTCTATGGTCGAAAGGCTTATCATTAGGGGAATTGATTTTCACCTTCACTATAGGATACTGTCTTGGCTCGTTCAGGTCTTTTTCCTCCATGAATCACCTCATTAAGCACCTCCATGATCTCACTCATGGCTTCCCCTTGTGTTCGATTCTTTTGCTTTTGAGTTTCTTCTAGCCGATCCTGCCTTGATGCAAAGCTGGATATATCAGTGGATATTTTTTGTAAGACATTCATAACTTCGTTCATTTCAGCTGTCATCATTCCATAGAGCCAAAATATACTCTGATACCATTGATACAAAATCAATAAAACAACAACAACTAATGAGACAGTAAAGGAAAAAAAAGAAAAGGAGCTTCGGCGAAGAACTAAAATGATAAATAGGTCAAAAGATAAACTGCTTTCAATTGATAGCTGCTAAACCGAGCTCATTTACACTATATAGAGTACTAAAGTGTGATAGTGACCTAATGAGAATATTCATCCAGCTATGCAATTTCGTATGATCAACCTGGGCTGTTGTTCTAAGCTATGTAAATTAAATGATGTAATGTATAATATACTAAATTATAATAAGATAAACATGATGGACCTAAATATCTAATGATAGAACTTCCTTCAACTCCTTTCTCAACTAACTTAATTGTCGCGTCCCCTTCACTATGCTCAACGTACAACCCTCGCAAGCTTTATTTTTAAACATTTCTTATCAACCTAACTAGAAAATAGAGTTACTTTGAGAGGCCATACGTATTAGGCCAAGATACGATGATATAGAGGTATATATTGATATACAAATTCCGTACACTAATACACAAGTTGTTATACAAGTAGGTATACACTCTATGGTCGGAGATTCTTGAGGGAAAAACTTGAAATTAATTCATTCAAATCGCTTTTAAACTGTTAGTAATCATTTCAAATTAAATGTATGAACTACCGAAGCTATTCTCAATCATTTGCCAAAACACCCACTAAAAACAATTTTAATTTCGAAACTTTGACTTTTGAAATCGAAGATTTGAAGCTTCTTTAATGGAGTTATTATTTTTCTTCTTCGTTCAAACTACCTCTAAACTACTTCAAATCATCTGAAATTTGATATATGAACTGCCAAAGATTAACTCCCAACCGTTGTCAAAATATCAACTCAAAATCAAATAATTTCAAAAACTCATTTTTTGAATTCGAAGCTTCTAAGCTTTTAATGGAGATTTTGATATCATTCTCCGAGTTTCAATCATATAACAATGCTTGACAAGGAGCTTAAGCAACAAATAATACTCCTCAACTGATTTGTACAATAAATATTTTAAAACTACAAAAACTTTCAACTGCCAACTTCAGCGTTTTAGTGCTGGTATGATGCTCTTTGACATGTAATGGAACTCCCACGAAAGAGGAATAAGGGAGATGAAGGAGTTGGCGCGTGAAAGTTATAGAGATGAAAATAATATTTTGAGGATAATAAGCAGTTGCCGATTTTTTCAATTAAAAAACGATTATAATCTACGGGCTATTTATGATATATTATTTACTGAAGGGTCACTTAGAAATAGGATCTTTTACTATAAATTTTTAATCCGTTAATAAAATCCTTGGAAAAAGCGTTCGCGTCAAATTTTTGGAAGTATGCTCATGGCGATAACCAGATTCTTAATGTGTACGCCAAGATTTCTGATCAAACAATTAATCCTAGCGATCACCACAATGCGCTTTATGGTCTATCTCTCACTTTTACTATAGGCCCATTGGATCTGATCCAGATAGATGTCTGGCCCAAAATATGCGGTGAGGTTAACAAGAAGTGGGCATCTTAATACCAGATTTTCATTAGTTCACAATTTGAGGGAAAAGTGGAGCAATATCCACTTTTAAACCCAATATTTAAATTATATTCATAATTTATAATGTTGTTAAAGATTAGCTAATTCATCCAAACTTCATAAATAAGGGTGTGTTTAGTACGAAGAGAAATATTTTTCATTTTTCCCATGTTTGGTTAGCTTAAATATTTTGGAAAACATTTTCATTATGAACTCATTTTCCTCAAATTGGAGAAAAATATTTTCCTTATCAAAAGTAGGGAAAATATTTTTCAAAATACCTTCTCAACCTTCCCCATCCCTTTCCCTATCCTCACTAACCTACCGCACATCCCCACACTATCCCCACACCCACATCAACCGAATCCCACCACCTGCACACCCAACCCCTCTTTCTAATTTTTTTAATTCAAATTTCAATTTTGTTCCTGTCGTCACCCGTCCTACTACCCCCCGACCCCCCTGCGGTCGCTGTCGTTGCAATTTCTTTTACTTTTTTTTCCAATTTTAAATTTTTATTTTTTCGGGTTTTGCACCACCAAACCCACCTCGTCAAACTCCATCCCCCATTGCACCCTCTCCCCCCTCCCCGGCACAAAAAAGCTTTTTTTAAAATTTTTTTTGTAATTTTTAAATGTCTATCTTTTCGTTTTTCTGCACCACCCAACCCATCCCACCTCGCCAAACCCCACCCCACTTGCCCCTACCCTACAATTATTTGTAAAATAATTCTGAAAAAGATAAATAACATATAAATAAAAATGTAAAGAAAATAAAATTTAATTCGACCCCACTGAATTCACAGTGTTTTCTTAAGAAATTTAATTCTCTCCTAGTACCCAAGATTGTAGATTATTTCCTCTCAGGATATAACACATTAACGCTGGTGTAGCGATACTTCAAACCTCAGTGTTTTCTCTCAGTAACAAATCGCACTTACTATTGCTTTCTTAGTAGTAGGAGAAGTAGTAGAAGTTAGAAATTCGTATGGAAAATTTAAGAGAATAGACTGATATACATAGCCGAAGCCGAAGCCGAAGCCAAAGTAGAGTGAGCGACGATGACGCGTGACTTGCCTTCTTCTTAATTTTTTAAGAGCTAGAAGTAGAGCAATTGTATATATACCCATCAAAAACCTTTTCCTCTTCCAATATAGGACAATGTCCCTTTGTGAATGAGGAAAATTCAAATATTTCCTTTTCCATTGATTTCTCATTCACTATCTTTTAAGCTTATTTTTGTTTAAAAACCAACACTTACTTGCATTTAACAGAACTAATAAGCTTTCATTTGATAGCCTTCTGCAAACGCTTTACTGGCAGAAGAGTTGAAAAGTTAAAATGTCATGCATGTCAGGTTATAATAAGTCTTACGTGCTTTGTAACAATTTAAGAAAAAATTTAAGAGTTTTTAAAAAGTTTCTCAGATACATAGAGCGATTCCATGTAGTTATCACTCTTTCTCAGATGCAACAGTAAATTTCAAGGCAACAAGTTGGTGCTCAGTTTATCAATTCTGAACACCATCATCACTTCATTTATGCCTTTTTCAAAACTTTCTTTGACCAATTTGTTTGATGGTTTTGAGGCCAAACTATGCTGTTTCTGCTACTTTCAAGGGTTGAAGGTTATCAACTCCTTTTCTACTATTGTTTTTAGACAGGCGTTCCATACAGTAGGATGTCTTTTCAATTAAGAAAGTTTCCAATATATATATATATATATATATATATATATATATATATATATATGTTTAAAATATCATATAGATCAATCATACTAACTAAAAAAAATAAAACTCTATTACCATAATTAGTACATCTTGACATGCCATTGCAAAACGACAAAGAGTTTTATGTTTTGAAAATAATTAGCGAGCAATGAATCAGACGATGGGTTTAGGCATTTATTGATGGACACTTTCTTAAGTGGATAAAATGATTAGCTAGATTCTTGATTAGGAGGACGTATAGATATGTTGAGTCATCTGTTTTTAACGTAAAGTACATTGTTTATGGCTGTATCCTGCTATAATCAAATTTTATTCCGCATAGAACAATTAACCGCATTTATATTGTTGATATATTGATTTGAGTTATATTTTCAGGTTTAAAAAAACAACTTTTCCATTAATTTAATTTAGTTAAAAATATAGTTTTATTATATGAGGTATCATTATGTTATATATGGTTGTATCTCACCTAATAAGATTGTTTATCGGGAAGGTGGTAATAACAATTAAATTTATAAATGAAATTTTAAAAATACGTGATCCATTCCCGAGCTAGTTGTTGGAGCAGTTGATGCTAATGATATGGAGTTTACCGATGAAAGGAAAGTTAAAACGAGATAGTAATCGAACCGAAAGGCCTCCTGCCCGGGCATAGGTTTGGTCGATGGGGGACCTTAGGGTCGACTCAGGGTTGAATTCGAGCTATCGGGGATAGTCGAGGATGGGATAAGAGTTGAAGATATAATTAAACAAGGATCTCGATGGCCAATACTAAGTTATATGATGAAGAAACAAATATAACAGTGATGGATATCGAGGTGACCTCGGGCCAGTGAGAGGGAACAAGTTTAGAAAGAAAAGAGAGAGAGGGAGATATTATTGCACTTGTAAAAAAATGGAGCAACATCAGTCCTTTACAAGGTATGGTGAGTTACCTTTATATAAGAGGAGAACTCGGCTATAAGTACGTGGACATTAATTACAAAATATGGAGATGTGATGGCATGAAGCGATGCCTCAGCTTAGGCCCTGAATAGGCCGGCTCTATCAGACTTAGCCATATGCCCTGGGAACTTCCCCTTATGTTCTAGACTCGACCTCCGTCTTCTTCGAATCGGGCCTCGGCAAGCCCCGAGGGAGGAGACTAAGTCGTGGCCCCGTGTCCTCGGGGTCTCGAGGCATTCTCTGAGATGGCTTGATATTGAGAAATCAGGCCCTCCGATTTTGCCGCGTATAGATAGACTTCGCGTTTCTCAAAAAGAAGCTATGGGAAATGACTATGATCTCTGACTCCCCGAGCTCCTCATGGCGACATTATACTGTCGATTCGAATCATGGCGCGATCTTTTGTGATAGATGACATATCTCATAGACTAGTGCCCAATATACTAGCATTTCCTGATCCTCAGAGCAAAAGTACTGGCGGCGATTTGTTTATTCAAGGATGTAGTAATTGCGTCCGTTGGTCGACCTTTCAAAGCCTCGATGACCATGTCGTTACCCTCTATAAATGAAGGTGCCTTGGCGTTGTTCTTTTTATCCATGTACCTCCGTTGGCTCATTTGCCCATTTCTTCTTATCATCTTCCTCTATCCTTGAACACTATGCTTGGGGCTTGTGGCCTCAAGGCTGTTTGGCAGAGCTCCCATAGACTGTGTTGCGTTCTCTTGCGGGGCCTTCCCTTTGTCGAGTATGACCATGTTGTCTTGTTGCTGCTACAGTCGTTGTTATGCTTGTCGTTGCTGTTATTGTTAGCCCGAGTTGATGATGGGCAGGGAGTCGGTTTCCTTCTCATATAGACAGTCGGTCGGATTGTGCATCGTTGCTCACTCTCCTACCCAGGCTTGGTGTGGCACTTCATCCTTAGAGTTCTTTCTTTCCCAAGGGATAAAGTGGCACTACCGATCGTCGAGGCTGGGGCCTACCGAATCTTCGACCTTTGGCTTTGACGGGCTATGTCTTTTTCTCTGCCTCCTCGGCGTCCCCTCCTTTTTCTCTTCTTCATCTTTTCCGGTGGGAGAACCTTGGGGGACTAAGCTGCGAGCCTAGAGGAGGTGGCGGTCGAAGGAATCACCCTCGAGGGTGTGTGCTCGAGGGGGATACGCTCGAGGATGATGATACTAGAGATGGATCTTTGAGGGCTGACCGAGCTCCCGAGATTCATCACATGTACATCCTTCCGTTCCTCTGCTTTAGGTGTAGACTTCTACTGGCTTTTGTAATTGTATGCAATGACCCCTCGAGGGCTGTTGTACATGGATCTTTATGAATATGAATATATTCCATTGACTTCTGCTTTCGATTCTTGCTTTATAACCGCGTGTTTTCATGCCCCTCGAGGTCCTTTGAATGCCTTCTTTTACTTGTTGACCACTGATATCTGACTTGGACGTGAGCGTTCTTTCCGCTCTTCAACTGATCGACATGGCTCTCTTTCGAACCCATCATCGTACCTCGAAGTAATCCTGGATTGATCTGACAGCCCCGACCTGTCGGGTCCCTTCGAGTTGTGTGGAGATAATGCGTCAAATTTTGGGTCCTTCTAAGATGTTATCATGGAAAAAGGTTAGCTTCAAGCACATGCGGTCCCTTTTAATCTTGATGCAGATAGCCCCCTTTGAAATGTATAGGATAGACTTTCTGTTGAGGAGTTTCCTTTACTCAGGCACTGCCTTGAACCTTCGTGGAACTTTCGTGACCAGAGCTTCCCATGCTTATTCCTCATTTTTGGAAAAGGAATCATGAGATCAGATACCGCTTGGCATTGAGTGATGTCATTGAAAGCTTCCCGAAGTCCGACTTCTCTTTGGCAAGGATTCTCGGGGTAGAGCGCTGCCTTGAGATAATACGAATAATTCCTCAAATCTTGGCTTCTCGTCGAAGGATGCTTTTGGGATGGGGTATCACCCTGTTGATTTGTATCGAGGTCTTTGGCCTCCCCGGGCTCACTCCGGGTAGGCGAGTCACTGGTGCTTCTCGCATATATATTGGAATGCTTTGGCTTCTTCGCAAGACCTAAAATTTTAGGTAGTTTCTCTTCTTCTTTGGCATAGGGTTCTTCATTTCTTCAAGCGCAAAAAGTGTTTATGTACGCCCGTGCTTCGATCTGTTAGTCTTACCATAGTCATAGCGACTACTTCGGGGCTGGTCTGGCAGGGAATGGGGAGTGCTATTACTGGTGCTTAAGATCCACGGGAGTTTTCCCTGAAGACCATGTCTTTGATAAAAGAAGAACATCTGGAGATAATGAGGAGATACTGCGGGTGGAGCGAGGGGGTGACGCTGCAGGCGCTTTCCCCGGACAAGAGTGTCGTAGACTCTGCTGGGGGATTCTTAAGAGTATACCTATATCCTTTCACGTTTGGCCCCCTCGATAGGATCGTGCTTGATTTTTGCTCAAGGTATCGGGTTACTTTGGTGCACATATATCTGTCGTTTTGGGGAGTGTTGCTGATGATGAAGTTTTTTGCAGAGAAGGCTGGTCTAGAATTCATACTTAACCATCTTGTTAAGCTATACCGACCTTTTTATAATAAGGGCCTGATAAACCTAAGGTGCCGTTCGTCCATGCCCTTTGTTGTCGATGACGAAGAAGATAGGGATCGAGGATGGGCCTGTTGGTTTGTCCAGGTTCGAACGACCGACATTATCCCCATGGAGCTTTTGTCATTTCCTGAAGGGTAGAATTATGCAAATGACTGGGGCGTCTAGTGCCTTTTCAAATTTCGCCTATAGCAAAAATCAATTGAGTAACAATGTTGTCTCCTTTGTTGCAGTAACTTTATAGACACCGGGCGAAGTCCTCGACCTTCCCGTCTGGGTTCGGAGGCTGGTGCCCCATTCATCATGTGATGAGCATTGGTGGCGAGCTATATTCTGTGCCAGATGGGGAGCGAAATACCAAGGTATGTGCGCATGCTTCCTTTGTTTTGGACTTTATATATTTGAGGTAGAGTTTTTCCCTTTCATTTGTACTAGAGTCACCTCTCTCAGATATTTGGGGGTACCTTGGAATGAAACAGTGCTTTTCTAGAGAAGGGAAGGAGTCGTTGGCCTCCGAACCAAGGGGCGATGGTGATAAGAGAGATCAGTACCCGCGAGGTGATGGAGCTTTCAGTGGTGTTAATTAGGCCTGTGTTTCTAAGGAGAGGGCATCGTCTAAGTCTGCTGCTCTTGGAGTGCCTGATTCCGGGTCAGCGGTTCCTTCGAGTGAATACACTTTCCCTGAGATTGGTTCTCCTGGGGTCGAAGAGGCATGATCAACATGAGTGTGTTTCGACTTTAAGGAATTCCATTGGCTTCTTTTCGTGGTAAGTTTAGGCGCAATTTCTCTATATTCCACATCTTCCTCCCTCTACTGAACTTTCCTTGTGCAGGCATGTAATAGGCTTATGTTTGAGTTGTTCCGTCAAGGGGCCAGGCTTCAGAAAATTCCGAGCGAGGGCGAGTCCCTTAGGCTTCTTAGCGAGGAGAAGGAGGTCGAGTTGCTACATTGTTGATGTGAGGCGTGCCGAAGCTCAAATTACGAAAGTTACTTGATGGGGCAGGTTACTTTTTGCAGCTCATGCTTTGCTCTCTTTGGCCCTTAAGGTTAACCCCTTTAGTTACATTAGCTACAGAAAAAGACGGAGGCTTTGGAGTATCTCAAAGGCAACATCGAAAACGTCAGAACTGCCTGTGGTGAGCTAAGGGCTCAGGTGCAAGCTCGAGCTTTAGAGGAGGCAAGCACCTTGGCCAAGTTTTCCGCCCTGGAGGTTCAACTCTATTTGACTCAGATAATGATATGGTCCAAGTGGACATGATTAAGAAACTCGAGTCTGATCTCTAGAAGATCAAGGCTAAAATAATTGATGCTGGGCTGAAGCGGTGCTAAGCCGATCCAAGGCTGATAAGGAGATGGTGATTTGTATGAAAGACGCTGCGGATGCTCAAGCCGAGCTAAAGCGAGTTCTCGACCGGGAGAAGAGGATCGAGGAACATGTCCGTTGCAGATCTCAAAGAGAAGTACTCGAGGAGATTGGTGCGAGGGGATTCGTCCTCTTAGAGGAATTGGCTCGATCAAGGGCGGACGAGTGTGACGCACAGTCACTTCTTGCTGAAGGGGTGACGAGTGAACCCGGCAAGCTGTAGCCCTTAGGAGAGGAGTGTAGATTTTGCTTTTTTGCCGCTTTGTATTTGATGTATTTAGAACATGTCTGTAGATGGAGAGTGCACTCTTTTTTTCTCGCGTATGGAATATAAGAGGAAACTTGAAGCTTTATTTCTTCTACATCTCTTTTCTATTATTGCTTTTGACCAGGCATGCTAGTTTCGGTATTTGGCCGGATCCTCACCTGTTCGAAACTGATCGGACAGGCCCAGGGGCTCTTAGGTGCGATCCTTAATGCGAGCAGGCATTAGGGCCTCTGTTCTTTCCTTGGCTGTTTAGGCTTAGTCTCCTAGCCGGGCTTCGACTTGATTCTTCCTGCCTTTATATCATCTATGACCATGCGGGCAGGTATCCATTGTTCCCAGTTCTTGCCCTTGGGCATTCGTCATTTAGACAATTTTTTATCCAGTCTCCGAGTGGCATTGTGATTCGAGCTTTAATTGACCCTCAAGTTTTTTCCTGCCTCCATAGGCGGCGGCGATGGCCTTTTGCCGTGAAAATGGTAACAAAAATTAAATTTGTAAATGAGATTCTAAAAATATGTGATATATTCTCGAGCTAGTTTGTAGAGTAGTTGATGCTAATGATATGGAGTTTACCGATGAAACACAAGTTAAAACGAGATAGTAATCGAATCGAAGGGCCTGCTGCCCAGGCATAGGTCTGGTCGACGGGGGACCTCCGGGTCGACTTCAGGGTCGAATTCGAGCTATCTGAGATAGTCGAGGATGGGATAACAGTTGAAGATATAATTAGACAAGGATCTTGATGGCCAATACTAAGTTATATGATGAAGAACAAATATAACAGTGATGGATATCGAGGCAACCTCGGGCCAGTGAGAGGGAACAAGTTTAGAAAGAAAAGAGAGAGAGAGAGAGAGAGAGAGAGAGAGAGAGAGAGAGAGAGAGAGAGAGAGGGAGGGAGGGAGATATTATTGCACTTGTGGAGAAATAGAGCAACATCTGTCCCTTACAAGGTAGGGTGAGTCCCTTTTATATAGGAGGGGAATTTGGCTACAAGTATGTGGATATTAATTACAAAGCATGAAGATGAGATGGCCTGACGCGATGCCTCAACATAGGCCCTGAATAGGCCAGCTCAGACTTAGCCATATGCCCTGAAACTTCCCCTTTTGTTCTAGCCTCGACCTCCGTCTTCTTCGAATCAGACCTCGGCGAGCCTCGGGGCCGGAGACTAAGTCGTGGCCCTGTGTCCTCGGGGTCTCAGAGGCATTCTGCTGAGATGGCTTGATAGTAAGAAATCAGTCCCTCCGATTTTACCGCATAGAGAAATCGTGTCTTCCGACCCCGACTACTCTATCATTGACGATGTGTTTGGTATATGTTTTCTTTCCTAACCCGACTACTCTATCATGAATCATGACCAAACACTTTGTGAGATGTTCGGGAAAGACTTGCTAATTCATAGATGTGTCTTCGTATGATATACGTTTGCTACATGTTAAATTATGTATTCCTTGATGCCAACATACTTCACTTGTTTTAAATTGGAGAAGTAAAGAATACTGGAGCAGGCATGACAATCATAGTAATGAATAATGTCTCTACCTTTAATTCATGAATGTTCATGAAAATCGCTCTTCTATTATGCATTCAAATTGTTTTCATCTACCTATCTACTGGCAATGTGTTGTTAATCTAGAGTAGCGTTGGCAGTAACTTGGACACCATTTGATCCAAATCCATTGAAACAAGCTCTAACGGATGTGTGCAATAGCGTACACTAGGAATTTAGGTAAGCGATGTTATTATTTAAAACATACCTTTTACATTTCAAAGTTCTTAATCACGTAACATTGACATTAATATTTTAACACAGTCATTTAAACATATGTAAACTATTTTTGGAAAAAAAAGTAAACCTTAATTAGCTTGTTAGAGAATTATCGATGAAGGATGGCATGTGGACGAAGTAAATGGAAGAGAAAGGGCGGGGAGGGGAGGGCTGCTGACTTGAAATTGAAGTCGAGAAAATGTTAAAGAACAAAATTATTTTTTAACTTTTTTATATTTGATTCGCTTAAATATTCAAAAAATATTTTCCTTGTTTTCTTCAATTTAAGAAACACGATTTTCCTACAAGCTGGAGGGAAATTATTTTTCAAAATTGTCTTTCAACATCCTCACCCCAACACCACCCCCTGATCTGCTCCTGCCATCTCCAACCTCCCCATTCTACACGGCCTGACCCGCCCCTTCCACCTTACCGTCACCCATGACAATGCCCCTTGACTCAACATTACTCTGCCTCAGCACCCTTTGCCCAGACACAACCTTGCTCCCTACAGCTTGGACTCGTATCTGGATCCTGACCCTGGACCCTAGCCTAGACTACGACTTTGATCCTGGTCCCAACTCTGACCTCAACCCCAACTCGAACCCTGAATACGACCCCAACCTTGATCCCGATTCTGGACCAGGACCCGAATCTGACTCCGACCATGATCTCTGACTCAAACTCCACTCTGACCTCGATCTTGAACTCAAACCCGAACCCTAAATCTCGACCCTGACTCTAAACCCTGACTCAAACTCCAACCTCAACCTTGACCCTGATATCGACTCCCGTCAAGGCCCCGACCACCAACTCCGATCTCGAGCCCGACCTTGGCCTGACCTTGACCCCTACCTCGACCACTATATCCAAACCCGACCCTGACCCGACCTCCAACACCAAATCCGACCTGGACCCTGGCACCCGATCTTAACCTTGACCTTGACCCTAACCTTGAACCGGGATTGCAATTTCTGACACAACCCCGAACTCCGGCCTCGACCTGAGCCTGATCCTGATCCAGTCCCCCGACTTTGGACCCGAACCTAAGCCCAAACCCAATTCCAACCTTTGTTCTTAACCTCGACCTCAATCTCTAATCTGTTCTCCAACCTCTCTACCTCCTGAACCTCCACCACCCCGTTCTTGAACTCATATATTTCTATCCAAGTGCTAATAAATAAATAAGCAAATTATTTATTTTTTAAAAAATATTTTTCATGGTAAATATTTTTCGTTCGTACCAAACTAACACACCTCTTATATCGATCAAGAAGAACTTCGTCATTTATGTTAAAGGGGGTTGTTGTAATTTTCAACCATTTTATGTAAGAATGAAACTCTTTCAGTTTTGCATTAATTATTATGCGTATGAACCAAAAAGGTGTTTGACTTATTAATTCAGATTCCAGAGTAAATTCCATCGAAATTTCATCGACTTGGTTTAAAAGATACGACTCTGTCTTTGACCGAATTCCTCCTGTTTTCTGTTTTCTGTTTCTTGTTCCAAAGAAGTCTCCCCAAATAACACTAATGTTATTCCAGAGTTCTGATAATACACATCAGAAATACGAATTGCTCGTCGAATGTTGGACAGTTGCTGCAGCATGCGACAAACTTAAGTTCTTTTACCAAGATTGGATGATATGACAATATTTTCTTATAAAATAAACTAAAGTTGGCTTTCCCACTCCTCTTATGAGACACTAAATATGATTGTATTTGACTAACCGGAAGCAAATGTAATACAATCATTATGTTTTTACTGAGTGCTGGTGGGTATAATAGTAAGTTAATATCAATTAAAAATTACCAATAATGATAGTTTTTGCGAGACGTGACATTAATAAATGCTATGTACACAAAGTAGGTGAGAGGGAGATAATCCAACATGATGTTGCTGGAACGTATTAAATGGGACAAAGATATACTGTCGTTAAAATTACGTACTTCTTCGTTTACTTTTACTTGATATATTTTAATTTTTTATTTTCTTCAAAAAATAATAAATAAAGTGCATAATTTATCATAATACTCATATTAATTAATATATATATTTTATTAGATTTGAGAAAATAATTTGAAATGAGTAATAAATATTATGACAATAACAAGAAAAAAATATCTTTTCTTGATATGTATAAAGTGATAAATAAAAATCTATATTTAATGACATGTCAAGTAAAAGTGAACGAACGAAGTATATACTAATGTATCTATACCCTATAGTAGAATATCATTTTAAAATATATGAACGTAATAATTAAGAAAAAAGACATACTGTCGTTTCATTGTCTTTTATACATTCTATCATTCAAAAACTATTTATGAGCTCGACGGCGATTATGGATTTACCAAATCAGGATAAAAGCATCTTTAAAAGCAATTGCATTTGTCATCAAGTGCTAGTAAATTGGTCGTAGACTAGTTTGAATTTCTTCGTAAGAAAACGGGAAACTAACCATCATCATTAATTTACATTAATTAGCTGGAAAGCTTCCTTTTCATTTTCACTTCCCTTTTTTGTTAGGAAAAATTTGAAAAAGAAAAAAAAAAGACAAGAAATGATCTCCTATGACTATTTACAATTCGAATAGGAAAAAATGATCTTACAAAATTTCGTGTGTTTAATTTCAGATATTCTCTGTTATCTTTTATGAAAAAAAAATTACATAACTAAAATAACATTCTCAATGGAATGCAAAACTAAACCTTTCTTGATAAAGGATGAAGTAAAGATCAATTCTTCCTTAATAGTTTGCCTCTTTTATTCAAATCTTGACCTCGACCCCCAAGAGTCCGTTTAGCCAAGCAATCTGTTTATCTCGAAAATATGAGTAACAATTAAAAATAATTTATGATTTTAAAAATATGTAATATATTTTAATATTAGTAATTATACAAGTAATGTTAAGATTAAATAAGAAGAAATTGATGAACTAAACCGGTGTTTATAACAATGGGGACCTAGAGCTCGACTTTCTTGGTGGCCTCGAGGTCGGCTAAGAGCAATGGAGTATGAACAATAAAGTAAAAGCAAAAAAAGCTAAAGAACACTTGCTGAGCATGTTAAACAAGAAAAGCCGAGAAGAATATTCTATTGCAGTGAATAATGTAAATGTGTCTTACAAAATGATTGGGGTCCCCTTTATATAGGAGGAGAAAACTCCAATATAGTACATTCCTAATAGAGGTAAAGAATTCTATTGGTACAGTATATAATGACCTAGTACGGACTTGTACCATTTCGCACAAATCTTGTCCTTTGATTTATGCCCTGATCCACATGTCCTTGAGAAATTCTCGCTCTTTCTTGAGTGCCCTCGAGAATGTACTGCCCCCGACGTAGGCCGTGCCAAGCCTTCGTTTTGCTCCCTCGAAGTGTGTGTCCTATAGCTAGGTCTGATCCCTACTCCGAGGCGCCCAAACTCGGACTCATAGCCTAATCCAAGACTTCAAAATTGGGCTCCTTGATTTTGACCGTATACAGATAGTCCCCGCGTTTCTTAGAATGAAACGATATGAAACATCTTAAATTCTCGAAGCCCTTAGTGATGATGTCATCCTCATGATGCAATCATTCAAAGTGACAGAAACGTCCCATCAGCTCACTTCCCAAAAATATTAAATGCATGCCAGCATTGATCAGCCACCAACGCCGCCGAACCGTCATTATTCCTTTATAAATATGCGGCATTTTTTCTAAGTAAAGAACTTTACCCTCTCTTTAGTCCTTTATCATCTTCGTCTTTCTTCAATCACTTGCTTCCTCCGTCTTTTTAAGCGCCGGAAAACACCAAGATCTTAACGGAAACACCGTATCCATGTGCATTTGCACTCTTTAGCTTATAACCATGGCCAAAACATCCAAGACGGTCCCCAAAAAGGACAAAGCATCGTTTTCCTCTGCCTCCCGGCCTGCCACAATAGTAGTGCCGCCACCACTTGAGGAGATCACCCCTAATGATTGTATCATCTAGAAGGACATTAGTATTGAGAATACTCCCAATGTCGAAGGCCAATGCGAGTACGTACCCCGGTAAGTTAGCCTGATAACGAAGCAGCTCACCGATGAGGTAAAAACGTATTGTCAGTGGGGAGACAAGGTCGAGGTTCAAATCTTGAGTCTTGATGTAAGCATAACTACCCATAAAGAGGGTTTTTTGAGTGTTTACACTTACCCCTTCACAATGGGTCCCCTCGATCCGGTGGTGATCGACTTCTGCAAGACGTACGGAGTCACCTTCGGTCAAATTCACCCTTCTTTTTTGCATATCGTGATTATGTTGCTATACTTTTCTAAAAAAGGCCAAGGATTTGGAGCTCACCCTTAGCCACCTGGTTCGGTTATATTGGCCGTAGTTATTTTGAGGGCTCATCAAGCTGCAACACCGAACAACGAAGTCCTTCTTCGCCAGCACCAATGAACCCAAAGACCAGAGTTGGCTGTGCTGGTTCATTAGAGTAAGAATTTCGGACATCACCCCGAGGAAAATATTAGAGAAATGGAACTTTAACCGTAAGTGGAGTTCATATTTCCTGCATACATTTATATTCTTTCATGGTCCATAACGCCCTTATCTTTCTCTTGGCAGCCAAAGCTTGGGCGCCCCTAGCAGTACCCGACCTTGAGGATTGAGTCAAAAAGTTAGGCGTCACTTCTTCTTATGATGAGCACAAGTGGCACGATTTAGCAAGGGGCCGGTGGGAGTCCAAGAACCACGGTGAGTACCTTCTTATGTTTTTAACAATATCCATACATTTGGCGGTGTTCTTACTCACTCACACTTGCCTATGCAGGCCTTGGAGATGCGTTCGAATTGAGACCGGCCCCGCCAAGGGAAATAACCAAGCCTTCATGTCCATAGCTCGAGAAGGACAATAAAAGAAGAGGGCTCGAAACCAGAAAATCCCCAAGACAAGAAAACCTCCGCTCGAAGGCTACGAAAAAGGTTTGCTCAACCAGGCACTGACTTGGCCCATGACTCCATGGAAGGTGAGGAAAATGATGAGGAAGAGTTGGCGTTGGTGACTCGGACCAGGAATCCAGTTGAGGCAACCGAGCCTTCCGAACTAGAAAGACCATCTCGTGGTGAGGGTGCCCGGAAGGAAGAAACGGGCAAGGACCCTAGGTCCTCGGAGGATGGGATTGCACCTCTATCTTCAGCAGCTATACCAGAGGAGGTAGACGTTCAGTCCCTCAATACTAATCATATGCGCCCCGAGTGAGGAGCTTGGGGCTGCGATAACATGTCATTCCCTTTCTTTGTTGACTTACTCCGAGGGGGAAATTGAAGAAGCCAACGCTCTACCCATGGCCGATCCGAGCAAAGTCATTAAGGAAGATCGTTTTTGGAGTTGCTATGCTGGGATTGAGGATGCCGATGATCTGAATGATGCATCTGCTACTTTTGAAGAGGCTCAACATCTCATTTCTCGGGTAATTGGCTTATAATTTTTTCTTTCTTTTCTTTCGACTGATATGTCTCTATTTCATGTATAGGTCGTCGCAAAGTTTAGAGCTGAGATGAGCCAATGTGAGGCCGAGCTCAAGAAGGCTTTAGGCGAATAGAATGCCTTGAGGCTCCTCTATTGCCAGAAAGAAGAGGATCTTAAGGATCTCCGAATGCCATTGGCTAAAGCTCAAAAAAGCTATTCCGAGCTCGATGAGCAGGTAACTTTGATTTTAACAAAGTACAGCCTCCTTGGTCCTGCTTCAAAGGCTAATACTATGACATCTCAGCTGCAGCAAAAGCTACACATGATTGGGCAGCTCTGGGATGAAGTCAATCAAGCTCAGACTGATTGTCATTAGTGGAAGAAAAATATGGATCAACTTGTCGTCGATAAAAAAGCTATTGCGGCCCAACTGACCTCGACAGAAGCTCAAATCCGAGGTGTTGAAGCAAAGGTTCTGGCTCAGGCAAGGAAAATCAAGGGGTAGGAGGCCGAGCTGGCTAATGCTCGGCCTAAAGTTGTGCAGGCTAGGGACAAAGCTGTGTAGGCTAAGATCGAAGCTGAGAAGTGGAAGACTGCAACTAATAAATCCAGTGCTATATACAGGAGGGAAGCCATGACCGTTCAAGCCGAGTTGAGGGAGGCCTTCAACCGAGGGAGACAGAGTAATAAATTGGCTAAGTTTTAAGCCCGGAGGGAGAATCTTAAAAAGATCCATTCCCGAGAGTTCAACTTCGCTGGGGATATAGCCGAAGCAAAGGCATAGGAGATCGATGCTAGGTTTCTCGTCTCCTCCGATGACTAAGATGTGGTGAGTGGCTCCGGGGACGAGCAAGGTGAAGAGGATGCTCCTGAGGGAGAAGAGACTCCCGAAGATAGAGCCGTTGAAAATGAAAAGGATACTTCTTTAGGTATGACCCCAAAAATAGATTATGATTCCTTTTCAGTGCAAGGGACCCTTGTGGGCGTTGTAATATGTTATGTAAATTTCCCCAATGTATTTAAAGTATCTATTGTTCACTCTTTGATCAGTGTCGACTTTTGTCCTTGTTTATGAAAAATTTCGATGATTTAAATAATAAGCTCGAGTATCGGTCCAACTCGTAGTAAGTCCTTAGGTTTTTACTGCCCATGATCATACCCCTTACGTTTTTAGATAATCCTCGAGTTAAGCTTAAAAGTACTTTGATGTGAGCTTGGAACAATTTTGGTGTCCAAGATAAATGAGAATAGAGATTTGGGTGCTCTATAAGCTTTTGGCCCTATATTATTTTTAAGTTGGCATTTAGACTCTTACATATCCGCCCTTAGGCTCTTTTAGAATTTGACTTTAGGCTCTTTTGGGCCTTAGGCTCTTTAAATTGGGCCTTTTCTGCCTCTAAAAATGGTTGCATAATTTTTTACTCTTTTCGGCTAAAAGACTTAGTAAAATATTTTTGTATGCCTTAGCATGTATTTTTTGTACCCGTTTGGGTTTTTCGAAGGTTTGACGTATCAAAGCCTTATTAGTAATTTGTTAATGTAGACATCATCGAATACCTCTTGATGTTTTTTTGAAGGCTACTGTTATCATAGCCTTTGGACTATTCGAGGGCCAAATTTATGGAAGCCTTTAGACTTTTCGAGGGCTAAATTGATCAAAGCACCTTATATTATACTTTTGCCGAGAGTAGCCTGATTAACCGTTTTTTTTTCAATGTTCAAAGGCCTTTAATATGGAAGAAGATGGACGTCTTCGAGCTGCATTATTTTGGCCGTAGCCTTTATATGACCGTAATCTTTAATATGGTCGTAGCCTTCAGGTACGTTACTTGGACTTGTTTCCTGATAACTTTTTGAAATTGTCCAAAAAGCTAGTTCCCGAGTATATCGGCCTTGGCCTTTGTTTTGATGGGGTGCCTCTTTGAGATCTTATGAGTCCGAGTTTTTGATGACTCAGAACTACAGACTGTCTTTGATAGTTCCTGAGTATTCGGGGGGTGCTTTTATGCTTTGTCTCTTGAGCCCATTTCTCGTAGGATTATAAGTGTAAAGCTCGTATAATAGTAGACTTCTTTGAGACACCAAATGTTTTTGGTATTAACAGAATTCTTCTTCAAATAATTGGTACATGTGTACATGCTTTGTCATCGAGGCTCGACTATTCTATATGGACACAATTCATCCAACCGTTTGGCCTATTATAAAGTTTTTCTATCGAGGCCCTCTTAGGCATGAAATATCTTTCTCAAAAGATATAAACTTCTGAGGGTGATGCCCCCAGTATTTGAGGCTGATTTAAAAGGAGGCCTCGAATACATCATTGAATGTTCCTTAGGTAGCATATAGTGTTGCCTTATTAAAAAATTTTCCAGTAAAATCCATTTGGGATAAAACCCAATCTAAGGGAAAAATAGTGCAACACATGCTTTCAAACCCAAGGTCTTCGAGCTGAAAGATGCCTCGATATCTCCAATCGAACATCTACAAGGAGTTTGTTATAAATATAAATAGAAAGGGAGGGAATATCATACCTTAGCAGTAATATTGCTTGAGCATCGATACATTCCAATTGTTTGCCAGTTATTCGCCTTCCATTATACTAAGATTGTAGGATCGTTTCCCTACGATTCCAAGGACTTGGTAAGGTCCTTCCCAATTGAGACCTAGTTTCCCTTTGTTTGGTCTCTAGTGTTGAGAGTGACTTTCCTTAGGACCAAGTCACCAAAACTGAAATATCGATGGTTCATCCTTATGTTGTAATATCTTTCAATCCTTTGTTTTTGCGTGTCTATTCGAATTAACGCAACCGCACGTTCTTCATCAGGTAGTTCGACAGAAGTGTTCATAACTTCGTGATTTGAGTCGTTAATGGCATGTTGAAACCTAATGCTAGGCTTCCCGACTTCGACTGGGATCAATGCTTTGATCTATCTACCAAATAAAGTGGAGTCTCCTCTGTGCTCGACTTCAAAGTTGTTTGATATGCCCATAGCACCTCGGGCACCACTTCTCCATTTTCCCTTCGCATCATCTAACCTTTCTTCAGGTTTTGAATGATGGTTTTGTTTGTGTACTCTGTTGAAACACGTTCTCAAATCGCTAAACTAAACGTGTGTTCATTTTGTAGGTTTTGATAAATGACAAACCGACGTGAACGGAACATTGACATATGCTGAAGTCCAAGCACAAGAAAACCAAAGATCAAGATTATGTAAAGCAACAAAGTTATACATGAGTCGTTCTATTATTGTGATCTTGATCCGACAATTGATTCAAGACTTGACTTCTCTCGTAAAATCATTTTTATCAAACCATGCATCTTTAATTTAAAGCAAAATGATTTTCAAACATTTCATTTTAACCAAAATAAATTTTAAACATGTCTTTCAAATCTTGACAAACAA
Source organism: Nicotiana benthamiana (assembly GCA_034376525.1). Taxonomy (NCBI): domain Eukaryota; kingdom Viridiplantae; phylum Streptophyta; class Magnoliopsida; order Solanales; family Solanaceae; genus Nicotiana; species Nicotiana benthamiana. The sequence goes on along the minus strand of CM067325.1, from coordinate 55,142,526 downwards.
AATCGATTATGTACTTTATGATAATCGATTATGTTAAAGCAGTGTACACCAGATTTTACAAAGCTGTAAGATAATCGATTATGTACCTTATGATAATCGATTATGTTAAGGCAGTGTACACCAGATTTTACAAAACTGCAAGATAATCGATTATGTACCTTATGATAATCGATTATGTTAAGGCAGTGTTCACCAGATTTTTCAAAGCTACAAGATAATCGATTATGTACCTTATGATAATCGATTATGTTAAGGCAGTGTTCACCAGATTTTTTAAAGCTACAAGATAATCGATTATGTGCCTTAGACTAATCGATTATGTTGAGACAGTGAGCATCAGATTTTACAAAGTAGCAAAATAATCGATTATGGCTTTTCTGGTAATCGATTATATTAAAGACCGTTGCCAAAGTATTTTCAAACACTAAAAGATAATCGATTATGTACAATCAGACAATCGATTATGTTAAGCATAAAATCGGGGATTGATTTTTGAACGTTGTCAGGTAATCGATTATACGATTTGGATAATCGATTATTCTGCTTAAAATCTGGGATTGATTTTTGAACGTTGGCAGATAATCGATTATGCAGAATCAGATAATCGATTATCCTAGCACAAAATCAGCAATTTGTGATTGGCAATTAAGCAACGGTCTTGGGTGTTTTGAGCACTATAAATACAACTCAAATTCACTCTTTTAAGCACAACAACTGATTACATTCTTGCTAAAGCTTACATACTTTCTTTGAAATCATTTTATATTCATTTCATAAGTTTTTGAGAGCCAAACTCTTGACGAAGTTGTTGTGTTCTTGAGCGTATTGTTTTTACTCATATCTACTCTATAAAGAGAGTCTTGTCTTGAGTGCTAAGTGTTTGTACACACTTGAAGGGATATTCTAATCCCTTGTTGTAAGAAGGAAAAGTAGTTACTTGGTTTGAAGTCTTGAGGTGCGGTATCCTCGAGCAGGTTGAAGTCTTGTGGAGTGTATATCTACGAGCAAGTGTAACGGTTTGTTAAGCACCCGTAAGCTTAACGAAGTTAGTGTAAAACTCGAGAGAGTCTCTCGGGGACTGGACTAACCACGTGTTGTGGTGAACCAGGATAAAATTCGGTGTGTTCTCTCCTTATCTTTTTAATTACTGCACTTACGTTATTTCTGCAATTTTTAATTCCGCAAATTTACATTGTTTTTTATTATAACGCTACTCACCCCCTCCCTCTAGCGTTAAGCATATATTCTAACATACTCTGCCTAACCATTTGCGCTTGGGTGGTAAGGTGCCGATAGGTTCTTTTTGGTTGTATGGGCCTCAAGGAATTTTGTTACTTTGTTACCGATGAACTATTTCCCATTATAACAAGCCATTTTGGTGGGTATTCCTAACCAACATATGAAGTGCTACTATATGAAATTGATCACTTCTTTTTCTCTTATCTTCTCGAAGGCCTATGCTTCAACCCACTTTGAGCAGCAGTCAGTTAATAAAAATTTAGCTTAACCTGGCGCCGTAGGCAGGGGGCCAATAATGTCCATCCCCTATTTTATGAATGGCCGTGGGGATAGGACCATTTTGGTGGGTATTCCCATTATAACAAGCCATTTTGGTGGGTATTCCTAACCAACATATGAAGTGCTACTATATGAAATTGATCACTTCTTTTTCTCTTATCTTCTCGAAGGCCTATGCTTCAACCCACTTTGAGCAGCAGTCAGTTAATAAAAATTTAGCTTAACCTGGCGCCGTAGGCAGGGGGCCAATAATGTCCATCCCCTATTTTATGAATGGCCGTGGGGATAGGACCGAATGGAGTTGTTCACCAGGTTGATGTATTGTTAATGCAAAGTTTTGACATTTATCACACTTTCTAACGAACTCATTTTTTACCCTTTTCCATGCTATTCCAATAGTACCATGCTCTAATCACATTCCGAACTAAAGAGTCTGCACCAAAATGGTTCCCGCAAGTACCCTCATAGATTTCTCATAGTATATAATCGGTATCCTCGGGTCCCAAGCATACTACCAATGGTCCATTGAAGGTTCTTCTGTACAATGTTCCACTTTCATCGAGTGATAATCGAGCTGCTTTGGTTCGGAGTATTCTAGACTCCTTTGGGTCTATGAGGATATTCTCATGCTTCAAGTAGTCAATGTACTTATTCCTCTAATCCCACGTTAAACTTGTCCAATTGATCTCTACATGGACTTTTTCGACCACTATCTTCGATAGTTGGACGATAGTCCCCGGGATGATATCATCTTCTTCAATTGATAATCCCAATTTTGCAAGTGCATCGACCTCGCTATTCTATTCTCAGGGTACATGATCCATCATCTGCTCCTTGAAGCAATTGTAATGTCACTTGGAGTTTATCCAAGTACCTCTACATTCGATCGTCTCGAACCTCGAAACTCCCATTCACTTGACTTACTACCGAAAGAGAGTCACACTTTGGCTTAATGACCTCTGCCCTGAGGTTATTGGCTAGTTAAAGACCTACAATCTGGACTCATACTTGGCTTCATTGTTAGTCAATTTAAGAGTTTTAATAGATTTCCAGATGACACCGCCCATAGGTAGTTTTAAAACACTGCCGAGCCCGGACCCTTTCACATTCGAGGCACCTTTTGTGAAGAGGGTCCATACCCATGATGACGTACCCGTTTTTAGCAAAAATTTATTTTCTACTCAGGTACGTGGGCAGGCACTAAAGCAACTACAAAGTATGCCAAATTTTGAGACTTGATAGTCGTTCGAGGCTGATATTCAATAATATATCCTCCACGTTTGATGGCCCATTTGGACAATCTGCCCGATAATTTGGGCTTATGCAAGACATTTCGAAGTTGGTATGTAGTCAGCACATATATAGGATGGCATTGAAAGTATGATTTTAGTTTCCTAGATGCACTTATTAATTTAAGGGCTAACTTTTCCAAATGGGGGTACCTGGTTTTAGCATCTCCTAAGGTCCGGCTCACATAATAGACAGGAAATGGCATACCTTGCTTTTCTCAAACCAACACGGCGCTTACCACTACTTCAGACACGACAAGATAAAAGTAGAGTGTTTCATCCTCATTCGGGGTATGGAGTAAGAGTGGACTCAAGAGATACAACCTTTTTAATTCTTCCAAGGCTTACTGGCATTCTGGAGTCTATACGAAGTTGTTCCCTTTCTTGAGTAGGGAAAAGAAATGATGTCTCCGATCTGATGACCTCGAGATAAATCAACCCAGGGCAGCTATCCTTCCGGTCAACCGTTGTACGGCTTTCATGTTGTTCACCTTCTTGATCTCCTTAATAGCTTTAATTTTATCGGGGTTGATCTCAATCCTTTTGTTCGACACCATGAGGCCTAAGAACATTCCCGAGGTGACTACAAAGGCGCATTTGTCGGGGTTAAGCTTCATGTTGTACTTTCTTATGATATTGAACTTCACCTGCAAATGGTTCAAATACTCCTCTGTGCGCAAGGACATAACTAGTATGTCATCAATATAAAGCTCCATGAATTTGCCTATCTGGTGTTCGAACATTTTATTAACTAAGCATTGATACATGGCTCATGCATTCTTTAGCCCGAAGGGCATTACATTATAGAATTATCTACCACACTTCGTGATGAACGAAGTCTTTTTCTGGTCCTCAGGGTTCATTCAATCTGATTGTACCCGGAGTAGGCATCGATAAAGGTAAGGATATCATGGCCAGCCATAGCATCCATCAAACGATTGATGTTGGATAGTGGAAAGGAATCTTTAGGACACGTTTTATTCAAATCCTTGTAGTCTACACACATTCTAAGTTTACTCTCATTTTTACGGACTACCACTACGTTAGCTAGCCATTCGAGATATTTTACCTCCCTAATGGATCCTATTTTGAGAAGTTTGGATACCTCCTCTTTGATAAATGCATGCTTAACCTCAGACTAAGGCCTCCTCCTATGCTTCACCAGTTTAAATTTTGGATCAACACTTAATCGATGGGTAATTATCTTTGGTGAGATTCTTGTCATGTCTAAGTGGGACCAGGCAACACAATCAATGTTATCGATAAGAAATTGAATGAGTTTTTTCCTGAGTTTGGGGGTTAACCCCGCCCCCAGGTATACTTTTCATTCTGGGAGATGCTCAACCAATATGGCCTACTTGAGTTCCTCGATCTTGGACTTCGTCGCACCGACTCTTCGAGGGCAAAGAAGGCTCTGGGGATGAGGAAATCTTCTTTTTGCATCTTCAGCAACCTATTCATTGGACACTTTTCCCCCGGGCTTAACTGAGGACACAGGCTGTGATTGTTATTTGGCCACATGTTCAACCTTCGGCTTTTCCGATATAGATGGTACTAGTACCAGTTCTAAGTCGTGTACTGCAAATATCTCCGTAGTTGCAGCTGCTCTCCAAACATTGTTTTCACGCCATCCTTTGTTGGGAACTTCATCATCTCATGGAGGGTCAATGGCACCGCCATCATGCTATGGATCCATGGCCTTCCAAGCAAAGCATTATACCTCATGTCACCTTTAATGAATGAAATTTGGTGTCTTGTATGGTTCCAGCCCATTGACTGGGAGGATGATTTCTCCCTTTGTTGTTTTGCTTGCCACGTTAAAGCCATTCAAATTCGAGATGACAGTATGATTAGGTCGAGCAACCCGATATGCTCCACGACCCTTGACTGGATTAAATTTGTTGAACTACCTAGTGTGAGCACGTGATTTTTGCCTCGCATGATTTACTCATACGGAATTCCCAAAATTAGGATTCTTTTTTTAATTATTTGATTTTAGGAATTAATGGCATAATTTTCGTATTTGTTTTCATTTTTATGTGCATATTTAATTTATATAATCCATAAAAATACAAAAAATACATTGTATTTAGGACCCAATTTTCTTTTTTTAGACAATTAGTTAATTAATGAAAGGAAATAACAAAAATAGAATAATTTTGCATTTTTAACTTTTAATTCTCAAATTTGTAATAGTTTTATTTAAATTTAGCATCTAATTAATTATTGAGAAAAACAATTAGTTTTATTTTGGAATTAAATAAGGTTTTATTTTAATTGGTATTTAACTAAAATTTGAAAATGAAAAAAAAAAAGAAAATTGAAAGGAAAAGGGTCTTTTAATAAATTTTGGGCCAACCCATTAAAAAACTCGGTCAAACCCACCTCAAACCAAACGAGACCTAGCCCATACATGTTTTCACCTGGTCCGCCTCCCACCTGCCAAACGACCTCATTTTGTTGAGTAGTAATCCCATCTTTTGAGGTTTCTCGATCAAATGGCTGAGAACACGGGAGCCTTTAGCATATCACGGTCCATACGCGTACCCATCCCTATCTATTCATCTCCCTCACAACTCCTCAGTCTCTCACGTAACGCTACCGCCAAAAATCTCCCTACGGCGGCTGCCGGCATCTAATCTCCTTGAAATTAACACCATAACTTCTCCTCCACTTCCTCATCCCAACACCAACGCTCCATTTCTCTCAAATTCTTCTGAAAAGCTTCAAATTTTAAAAACCCTAGCACCGCCATGATTCCTCTAGTGGCGGCACCGCCTCCAAACATACCCAAAATAATACCATGTAACCCCTGTCATCTCCCCATTTAGATTCCTCCATTAGTTTTATCCAAAAGTTACTCAATCCATTTGAATCTTAAATACAAGCTTGCCGAGAATCCGGCCTTGTACCATTTCTTCTTTCTCTTTTCTCTTTCTGTTTTTGTTTCTCCAAGGAGATGGCCATGTTTGTCGTCGGGCCCTCGACAAGAGGATTTCGTTGGATTTGTGCCTCACCATCTGCCTGAAGAGTCGAAGTCTTTTATCCTCTTTTCTTTTCCTTTTGGCAAATGACAACGATTGTGACATAAAGCACTAGCCATGTGGAATTTTTCCGGCTAGTGCTTGTGTTGCAATTTTCATTGTTGGCCAAAAGTCCTGTTCTTCATGGTTTGGCCAGCTTGATTTAGGTATTTTCCTTGTTTATGTGTTCCATTTCTTGTCCTTCCTCATCGTTTCTCTTTTTTCATTATGTATTCGTTTTAATTTGTTCATGCATAAGTGTTTAATAATCAGCATGTTTCATTTAGTTTTTGTTTGAAATTAATTAAGTCACTACCTTGTTATTTTGGGTTTTTGGTTTTTGTCTTATGGATTTCGAGTTTTTCCTTTGACTCGTTAAATTGAGATGTTGAATTAGGGCTCGATTTGAGCCTGAAATCTGCGAAGCCCAAAACGAATTTGGCCCGTGACCCATATTGGTCTGATTTAGTTGTTGGGTCAACTTGACCCATTACTCGTGTGATCTTTGGAAGGTAATTAACAATAGTTCCAGAGGTATCTTGGTTAGATTAGGTAAAGGAATCCTGTTGTAACAGATAAGGAAGCTTCTTAGAAGCTACAAATAGACTTGTTTGGCAAGCAAGTCAAAAATTGAGGGGATTTTAAGTAAAAACTAAATTTAAAAAGGGATAATAATGCAAATCTGATACTTTTTTGTTGCCCTATTGCGTTGCCTAAAAGGCATCTTATTCTTGCCTCTCAAAAAAGAATTAGAGATAAAAATTCAAAAAAAGAGAAACAGCTAAAAATCACATAAAAAGCACTGTTCTATTGGATTTTTTGCTTCAAATCATGAGATCTTTAATTGCTGAATCAATTTTGGTTTAACTTGGGTTGCAATGAATTAAGATCAAGTGTGGTTTGAAATCTTCTGGTCCATTGAGTGACTGAAATTGGTGTTTGGACAATTTTACTTCATTTGTTGGGTTTTAAAATTGTTTTGTTGGTTCACTACTAGTTGATAGGTTCTACTGTTGTTGCTGTTCATTGCTATCACTCCTTCTTCCTTTTGTAATTTCCAGGTACACTATCAAAATTTGTCATGGAACTGAGTATTGATTAGCATGTATGAAGATTTGGAAGTTCAAGTTGAAGTTTGAATAAACGTCTTAACTTTCTAATGTAGTTACTACCATTATGTATGATTAGATGCTTTAGTTTTGTGTAGTTCAACTTCTGGTTTGTGCTGAGTGCTAGTTCATGTTAATAGCATAGGGTGATTTAGTTGCTCAGATTTAGTGTATAATTTCTGAATATTGGGTGTTGTAGTATTGTTGGAACTCTAGTTGCATGAATGGACTGTTAAACATTTGGTAAGGAAAAATTACTTGAAGATGATAGTTAGTGTCTTGTTTGAAATCAGGGCTTGTTGTATGGCATATTGTCTATGACTCTGTTTTACACTCTGAAAGCATCACACTTTGTGCTTGGTCAGAACAATCTCTTAATAGCCTCTGTTAGTTCTAATCTCATATACTTGTTTGCGGGAAGTTAGCGTAAGAACAAATTAATATGCAAGCATGAGCACGTCTTTAATTCTGGCATCAATATTTCAATTCAGTGTTTGGGTTTATAGACCTTTTGTACGGTTTTGGTTGAGCATTTATTTTTGTTCCAATACTTTTTGCTTATTTGGACTAGTCAAATTACTGAGTGTTGATTTGTTTGTATCAACTTACTCGGATTTTGGTTTTGTTTTATATATAAGCATGTTTATCGTAAGGTTAGGTTTGGAATCCATTTTAATAATAGTTGAAAATTGGTTTTTGCCTTATGATCAGATAGTAGTGTGGTTTCGAGACTTGAGCCGGAATGTTTAGGTGGGAACGATTAAAATCAAAAAGCGTGACCACTAATTGGTGCTTGCTATTTAAAATTAGAATTCCACTTTACTAAATCAATCTCATCAGTAGTTGACATTATTTGGGTGTTCTGGACGTGAAGAATTGGGCCTTATGTGGGCCTAGCTGCAAAGTATGTTAGATACAGACCTCTGATGCTTTTTCTTATCAGAGCTGGGGCTTAACTTAAGACCAAAAAACTTGAAGACATTTTAAAGGGGATTTCGGTTTTTTGTGCTTGAAATAATTTTCTTTTGGGGTTCGCAACTTCATAATGCAATTCGTTTTAGTAATCCAATAATGTAGAATCCTTAGTTTATATAAGTAAAAGTTTCACAAATTTCCTTTAGTTGATTAATTGGTTTGTTTTAAAGTAGATTGGGGTGTGTCATATTAAAAGAGATGCAATTTATGACCCTCATGAACTAATTTAGAAACTCGGTTAGAACAATTCAAGGTGCGTTGTGCCAAACAAAAGGATAATCGCATGGTCTCATTTTAATTAATTTTAGTTTATCCTTAGAATTCGAGGCGTTCCATTTAGTAAAATTTTGGCTCTTGCAAAGTTGCAAATGCGTAGTCGCTTTAGGATTATTTTAATAATTTACCTTCTTAAACTCGGCTGCGCATTTATGTGACCCAAATCCAAATCCTAACAACGTTATATAAAATGTGTTGCAGAATGCGGGTGCATTTATGTGACACAGTTCAAAACATGTTTTACATGACGTTGAATTTTTCTTAAAATTAAATAAAAGCGTTAAAAGGATAAAACTGCACATAGGTTCAAAATATGTTAAAATCAGATAATTATGCCAATTGTAACAGTTGAGTGACCGTGCTAGAACAACGGAACTCGGGAATGCCAAACACCTTCTCCCAGGTTAATGGAATTCTTTACTCGAATTTATGGTTCGCGGACTTTAATACAGAGCCAATCTTTTCCTCAACTCGGGATTCGAACCGGTGACTTGGGATACCACAAATATCCCAAATGAGGACTCTAAATCTAATAAGTTGTCACTTAAATTGAAAAAATCTCCATTACACCATTCCGATGGTGTAGTTAAAAAGGAGGTGTGACACCTAGATCCACGAGAACGCATTTAACTTGAACTTTATTTAAAATGATAGTAATTACCAAAGCATCGCTATGAGGCTAAGATAAGGCCTCAATATCTTCATTGCTGAATGTGAGGGTATCTGTGGGCACGCAATCTTGAATTCATTTTTCCATTGTGATGGATACTTTGGTACGCTTGAATATAGGTCCCTATCAGACGTCGACTCCACCGATCATCATGTGAATGACATGTTAAGGTTCTTCAGGTTCACTCTTCCTGCCTGCATCTCTCTCCATAAAGTGATTCTTTGCTCGATCACTTAGGAATTATTGAAGGTGGAACTAATTGAACAATCTAGCCATTTCTTCCCTTAACTGCATGCCATCTTCGGTCTTGTGCCCATGAGTACCGTGATATTTGCACATCAAGTTGGGGTTCCTCTGAGAATGATCAGTCTGTATGGTCTTGGGCCATCTAATATCTCTAATTTTGCCAATGGCTGGAATGATCCCCGAGGCATCGACGTTGAAGTTCTACTCCGGTAATTTGGGCACCTCTGTTGGTCCGAAATGGCTATCGAACCCAATTTTGCTCACTATAAAACTATGACCTCGATCTCCTCTTTGATCATTCCGAAGTGTGTTGTGCTTTTACATATTCCTTCGATCCTCACTGTATGGCTGATTTCTTTCCTTATTCGGTCTTGCCCCCCTGTCTGCATTTCCTATCTCCTCTTCTAGTAACCTGCTTGGATAAACTCAGCCCGACAGGGCTCCGAACTGGTCGTCCTCAATCCTAATCTTTGATTGGTACCTGTTATGCACATCCCCCCAAGTCATAGAAGGATACTCGACCATGTTCTGCTTTATCTGCATCAAAGCTATTGAGCTTCGTTCATTTAGTCCCTGAGTGAAATCTTGTACGACCCAGTCATTGGAGACTTGCAGTAACTCCATTCATTCTGACTGGAGATGGGACACAAACTCCCTCAGCATCTTGCTCTCCCTTCGATTTATCTTGAATACGTTGAATTTCCTTGTTAATACTTTTATGGAACCAACATGTGCCTTCACAAATGAGTCTTCCAGTATGGCAAACGAATCAATAGTGTTCAGGAGTAGGTTATGGTAACAAATCATGGCACCTTTAGACAGAGTTTTTCCGAACTTTTTTAGCAAAACTGATTCAATCTCATCATCATCCAAACCACTTCCTTCTATTCCACAAGTGTATGTGGTAATATGTTCGTTCTGATAAGTTGTTCCATTGTATTTCGGGATATCTAGCATCCAAACTTCTTTGGGATAGGCTTCGGAGCTGCACTGTGGGGGAAAGGTTTTTGCACGAACTTCTTCGGGTCCAATCCTTTTAAAATCGGAGGTGCTCTCGATATCTGGTTGACTCTCGAGTTGAACATTTCTACCTTTTTGTCATTTTCTTCAGTTTATTTTCTTTGGTATCTATTCTTTTGGCGAGATCCTTGAGTACTTCCATAATGGGGGTTTAGTCCCTGAGCAATTTTCATCGGGCCTCCTTGGTTCTATATGCCAAGTGTTCAGTGGTCCGGCTGTGTTGGGAGTTTTATTCTGACTCTGAAGTTAAGCGATGATGACCTACTGGGCTTGCATTATTTCAAATATCACTTGGATGTGACTTCGCCTTCTTCCATTCCTCGTGTTTCCTGGCCTCTGGCATGGGCTTCGCCGTGTGCATTCCTTATGGGTCTGTGCCTGTGTTCGTGTTTAGAGCGTTATGAGAACTAATATCATATGGCTCCACATTAGCACTCCCCCATGGTTTGCGGGTGAAACACCAACCCCTATACCATTGTTTTCTCCTAGACCTTCACTGTCATGAGCAGGTGTATTTTGTGTGCTAGACATATCTTAGCCTGAAATCAAAGAATCTTTGACAAGAAAAAGTGTAAAGAATAACTTGTATTATCAGAAAACAAGCACTAAAATAATCACTATTATCTTAAGTCCAACGGTGGGCGCCAACTATTTACCTCGAAAAATAGAATTAACAATTGAAGATAATTTTATAGTTTTAAAGATATGTGATTTATTCTAATACCAGTGATTATACAAGTAATATTATGTTTAAATAAGAAGAATTGATGAACCAAACCAGTGTTACTATAACAATTGGGACCTCGAGCTCGACTTTCTTGGTGGCCTCGAGGTCAGCTAAGAGCATGGAGTATGAACAATAAAGTAAAAGCAAAAGAACTGAAGAACACTTGCTGAGCACGTTAAACAAGAAAGGATGAGAATGAATATTCTATTGCGGTGAATAATGTAAATGTGTCTTACAAAATAATAGGGGTCCCATTTATATAGGAGGAGAAAATCTAGATATAGTACATTTCTAATTGAGGTAAAGAATTTTATTGGTACATGTGCATAACGACCTAGTACGGACATGTACCATTTCATACAAGTCTTATCCTATGATTTATGCACTAATCCACGTGTCCTTGAGAAATTTCTGCTTTTTTTAGTGTCCTCGAGAATGTACTGCCCTCGATGTAGGTCGTGCTAGGCCTTTGATCTGCTCCCTCGAGATATGTATCCAACAGTCTGGTTCGATCCCTACTCTGAGCTGCCTGGACTCGGACTTATAGCGTAATCCAAAACTTCATTGGGCTTCTTGATTTTGACCGTATACAATGTCAAAATTACTTATTTTGAAAAATTATTTTTATAAAGTTAGAATTTCTAACTTCTTTCAAAAAGTAGGTTGTTGCTCAAAAATACTTTTTATTTTTACTAAACACCTTAAATGTTTTTAATGTTTTTCCTTTTATCCTATGAGCCGGGGGTCGATTGGAAACAGCCTCTTTGCCCTTTCGGGTATGGGTAAGGTTTGTCTACATATTACCCTCCCCAGACCCTATCTGGTAGGAGTATACTGGATAATTATTGTTGTTGTACCTTAAATATTTTCAAAAAAATAAATATTTTGGCCTCAAGAAACTTGGCCAAATAGGCTCTAAATCTTAGTGGGGAAGTCGATTATAAAATGGCGATAGTAAGAGTGACTTATAGGCATTGTCAATTTTAATATTTTATGTGAAGCAAACTGTGATTAGAGGATAAGGTACCATAATCCCACATTATCAAAACATCCTTATTCTCCTCTCCCACTCCAAAGGGCCCGTGGCTCCACTCTCTCCTTTTCTCTCTATTTTTTTTTATATACTCCTAAAAATGTAGAAGCTGTATTGTCAATTCTTCAACAACATATGAAGATTAAAATATTTGAAAAGACATCTACTAATATTATGTTGGCAATAACTCTTGTTTCATTTTGGTATCTTCCCATCTGTATCGTCTTGTTTAATAATTCACTACAACGCCAAAAACCAAAATCCCAACTAAATCTAAAACAATCCCCATAACTCTTCTCCTTCTAGTTTTTAAAAAGCCAACTTCTTCACTTTGAAAAGACAGAAAACAGTTAAAAAAGAAAGATTTGTCTCTCTTGAACTTTAGTGTAGATTACTACTTGGAACATGTCTAATTATACTGTCTTGTCTTAGGTAATTAAAGACGTAATTGCTTTCCAAAAAGAACTGACTGGAATTCTTGATTTTTAGAGGTAACAATCAAATAATTACACTTGAGTCTCTATTTATCTCTTCCCCTTCATTACCACCCCCCAAAAGTAGACCAAAGAGCCCCCACCACTTGTACTTTATAGTGTTATACCCTCCATCTTCCCTATCATAAAGTCTCAGAATTCATATTTAGCTCTTCCAATATTTGATGAAGAAGGTTAAGATTAATTTCATCTCCTTAGTCGTTTGATTTACACTTAAATGAGCATTTCTAGTTACTTTGCATAACTAGCCCCATCATAGTATATTTAAAATTTCTGCAATTTCCAGCTACAAATCAAACCCAAGACTTGGAATTGGAAGGTCAAGTTTGTAAATTATGGGGGTTTATTATCATCGTCCTTACCGGCTACTACTTGATCCCCGTCCTGTTGTGCCACCACCTAGAACTACTATAAGCAAACCACACCATGGCTACTCAAATGAAGCAAATTTCGACACCAATATGGTGATCATTTTAGCAGCTCTGCTTTGTGCATTAATATGTGCTCTTGGTTTAAATTCAATAGTGAAATTAGCTTTGCGCTGTAGCCGGAGGTTTGCGTTGGAGTCGGAAAATGCTGGTCTAGCTGCGACAGGGCTGAAAAAGAGCACGCTTAGGCAACTTCCAGTGACAGTTTATGGATCAGGAGTTAATATTCCGGCAACGGATTGTCCAATTTGTCTAGGCGAATTTATGGATGGTGAGAAAGTGAGAGTTCTGCCGACATGTCACCATGGTTTTCATGTTAAGTGTATAGATATTTGGTTGGCTTTACATTCTTCTTGTCCGGTTTGCCGACAATCGTTACTGGAACATAACACAACGACATTCTCTGATGGATTGAGACAACTACCTGGAACTGCTGAGGACGTTGCTTAATTTGCACTACCTTTTAATGGGAAAAAAATATAGTAAGATAGGGAAGATCTGTTCCTATTATGTGTGTTTTGCAGGACATTTGATTTATTCAAATCTTTACACTACTTTTCTTCAAAAGGAAATTTGTTTTATTTTTTGTATGTAGAAGGTGGTCGTAACTGCATATTCTAGGTCTAGGCTATGTGGTGGAGTTAAGGTTTTTAACTATTGTGTAATCCCATGATGTTGCTCTAAGGACTTTCTGGTGATTTAGATGACCAAAAGCAGAGTCCATTCTCACCTCAACTTGATTAGGCTCTTCCACATTAATTTCACATGTCATGTTTGTTTGGTGATTAAAATATCATGCTCTTCATTCTTGAACTGCAATTAACACTACTTCAACTGATGCAAATTTCATTCTTATTTCCTCTTTTTAATTCTGTACCTAGCAGTTAGAAGGTATTCAATGTCCCTTGTCCAAGATTAAAACTGCAAATTTGAGCACTAAAAAGCCAATATTTTGAATATTATGGTTTCTAATAGCTTCAATCTCAAGTAAAATCCCACATTTTATCTCTTCATTGAGTCTTGGTCATTTCCAACAAAAGAAAATGGTAGAAAAACAAAAAAGCTAGTTTCAATTTATATGAATCTATTTCCTTTTTAGTCCGTGTCAAAAAGAATGACCTATTTTCTTATTTTGAAATAATTTATCTTTATGCAATGATTTATAGCCACAAAATATATATACTTCATTTTACGTCACAAGTTCAAAAGTTCAGCAATGGAGGGAGTATGTTGGATGGGTTACCCAAACTTCAAACCTTTCTGGCCTCTATTTGATTTGATGTGCCACAAGGAACAAAAGGAATCATCAGCATGACCTAAAAGATTGGACTAGGGTGCGCATTTATGTGACCCAAATCCAAATCCTAACAACGTTATATAAAATGTGTTGCGGACTGCGGGTGCATTTATGTGACGTAGTTCAAAACATGTTTTATATGACGTTGAATTTTTCTTAAAATTAAATAAAAGCGTTAAAAGGATAAAACTGCACATAGGTTCGAAATATTTTAAAATCAGATAATTATGCCAATTGTAAAAGTTGAGTGACCGTGCTAGAACCACGGAACTCGGGAATGCCTAACACCTTTTCCCGTATTAATAGAATTCTTTACTCGAATTTCTTGTTCGCGGACTTTAATACAGAGCTAATCTTTTCCTCAACTCGGGATTCGAACCGGTGACTTGGGATACCACAAATATCCCAAATGACGCTCTAAATCTAATAAATTGTCACTTAAATTGGAAAAAACTCCATTACACCCTTCCGAGGGTGTAGTTAAAAAGGAGGTGTGACACCTAGATCCATGAGAACACATTTAACTTGAACTTTATTTAAAATGATAGTAATTACCAGTACATCTCTATGAGGCTAAGATAAGGCCTCGATATCTTCATCGCTGAATGTGAGGGTGTCCGTGGGCACGCAATCTTGAGTTCATTTTTCCATTATGATGGATACTTTGGTCCGCTTGAATATAGGTCCCTATCGGACGTCAACTCCACCGATGATCATGTGAACAACATGCTAAGGTTCTCAGGTTCACTCTTCCTGCCTGCATCCCTCTCTATAAAGTGATTCTTAGCTCGATCACTTAGGAATTATTGAAGCTGGCCCTCATTGAATAATCTAGCCATTTCTTCCCTTAACTGCCTGCAATTTTCGGTCTTGTTCCTATGAGTACCGTGATATTTGAACATCAAGTTGGGTTCCTCTGAGAATGATCAGTCTGTATGGTATTGGGCCATCTAGTATCTCTAATTTTGCCAATGGCTGAAATGATCCCCGAGGCATCGACGTTGAAGTTCTGCTCCGATAATTTGGGCACCTCTGTTAGTCCCAAATGGCTATCGAACCCAATTTTGCTCACTAGTGCCTGAAAACTATGACCTCGATATGCTCTTTGATCATTCCAAAGTGCGTTGTGCTTTGACATATTCCTTCGATCCTCACTTTATGGCTAATTTCTTTCCTTATTTGATCTTGGCCACCTGTCTGCATTTCCTGACTCCTTTTCTAGTAACCTGCTTGGATAAACTCAGCCGGGTAGGGCTCCCAATTGGTCGTCCTCAATCTTATTCTTTGATTGGTACCTGTTAAGCACATCCCCCCAAGTCATAGAAGGATACTCGACCATATTTTGCTTTATCTGCATCGAAGCTATTGAGCTTCGTTCATTTAGTCCCTGAGTGAAATATTGTACGACCCAGTCATTGGAGATTTGCAGTAACTCCATTTGTTCTGACTGGAGATGGGACACAAACTCCCTCAGCATCTTGCTCTCCCTTTGATTTATCTTGAATACGTTGAATTTCCTTGTTGAAACTTTAATGGAACCAGCATGTGCCTTCACAAACGAGTCTTCCAGTATGGCAAATGAATCAATAGTGTTCGGGAGTAGGTTATGGTACCAAATCATGGCACCTTTAACAGAGTTTTTCCGAACTTTTTTAGCAAAACTCATTCAATCTCATCATCTTCCAAATCACTCCCTTTTATTCCACAAGTATATGTGGTAATATGTTCGTTGTGATAAGTTGTTCCATTGTATTTCGGGATATCTAGCATCCAAACTTCTTTGGGATGGGCTTCGGAGCTGCACTCTGGGGGAATGGTTTTTGCACGAACTTTTTCGGGTCCAATCCTTTTAAAATCGGAGGTAATTCCGGTATCTGGTTGACTCTCGAGTTATGCATTTCTACCTTTTTGTCATTTTCTTCAAAAAAATTTCTTTGGTATCTATACTTTTGGCGAGCTCCTTGAGTATTTCCATAATGGGGGGGGGGGGGGGGGGTTAGTCCCCGATCAATTTTCATCGGGCCTCCTTGGTTCTATATGTCGAGTGTTCACTGGTCCGGCTGTGTTGGGAGCTTTATTCTGACTCTGATGTTGAGCGATGATGACCTACTGGGCTTGTATTATTTCAAATATCACCTGGATGTGACTTCGCCTTCTTCCATTCCTTGTGTTTCCTGGCCTCTGGCATGCGCTTCCCCGTGTGCATTCCTTATGGTTCTGTGCCTGCGTTCGTGTTTAGAGCGTTGTGGGAACTAATATCATCTGGCTCCGCATTAGCACTCCCCCATGGTTTGCGGGTGAAACACCAACCCCTATACCACAGTTTTCTCCTATACCTTAACTTTCATGAGCAGGTGCATTTTGTGTGCTAGACATATCTTAGCCTGAAATCAAAGAATCTTTGACAAGAAAAAGTGTAAAGAATAACTTGTATTATCAGAAAACTAGCACTAAAATAATCACTATTATCGTTAGCCCAACGGTGGGCGCCAACTATTTACCTCGAAAAATAGAATTAACAATTGAAGATAATTTTGTAGTTTTAAAGATATGTGATTTATTCTAATACTAGTGATTATACAAGTAATATTATGTTTAAATAAGAAGAATTGATGAACCAAACCAATGTTACTATAACAATTGGGACCTCGAGCTCGACTTTCTTGGTGGCTTCGAGGTGAGCTAAGAGCATGGAGTATGAACAATAAAGTAAAAGAAAAAGAACTGAAGAACACTTGCTGAGCACGTTAAATAAGAAAGGACGAGAAGAATATTCTAGTGCGGTGAATAATGTAAATGTGTCTTACAAAATGATTGAGGTCTCATTTATATAGGAGGAGAAAATATAGATATAGTACATTTCTAATTGAGGTAAAGAATTTTATTGGTACATGTGTATAACGACCTAGTACGAACCTGTACCATTTCGTACAAATCTTATCCTATAATTTATGCACTGATCCACATCTCCTTAAGAAATTCCTGCTTTTTTTAGTGCACTAGAGAATATACTGCCCTTGATGTAGGTCGTGCTAAGCCTTTGATCTGCTCCCTCGAGGTGTGTATCCTACAGTCGGGTTCGATTCCTGCTCCGAGGTGCCTGGACTCGGACTCATAGCCTAATCCAAAACTTCATTGGGCTTCTTTATTTAGACCGTATACACTGTCAAATTTACTTATTTTGGAAAAGTATTTTTTTTGTAAAGTTAGAATTTGTAACTTCTTTTTAAAAGTAGGTTGTTGCTCAAATATACTTTTTTATTTTTACTAAACACCTTAAAAAAATTTTAAAAAATTAAATATTTTTGGCCTCCATAAACTTGGCAAATAGGCTCTAAATCTTAGTGGGGAAGTCGATTATAAAATGGCGATAGTAAGAGTGACATATAGGCATTATCAATTTTAATATTTTATGTGAAGCAAACTGTGATTAGAGGATAAGGTACCATAATCCCACATTATCAAAACATCCTTAACTCCTCTCCCACTCCAAAGGGCCCGTGACTCCACTCTCTCCTTTTCTCTCTATTTTTTTTATATACTCCTAAAAATCTAGAAGCTGTATTGTCAATTCTTCAACAATATATGAAGATTAAAATATTTGAAAAGACATCTACTAATATTATGTTGGCAATAACTCTTGTTTCATTTTGGTATCTTCCCATCTGTATCGTCTTGTTTAATAATTCACTACAACGCCAAAAACCAAAATCCCAACTAAATCTAAAACAATCCCCATAACTCTTCTCCTTCTAGTTTTTAAAAAGCCAACTTCTTCACTTTGAAAAGACAGAAAACAGTTAAAAAAGAAAGATTTGTCTCTCTTGAACTTTAGTGTAGATTACTACTTGGAACATGTCTAATTATACTGTCTTGTCTTAGGTAATTAAAGACGTAATTGCTTTCCAAAAAGAACTGACTGGAATTCTTGATTTTTAGAGGTAACAATCAAATAATTACACTTGAGTCTCTATTTATCTCTTCCCCTTCATTACCACCCCCCAAAAGTAGACCAAAGAGCCCCCACCACTTGTACTTTATAGTGTTATACCCTCCATCTTCCCTATCATAAAGTCTCAGAATTCATATTTAGCTCTTCCAATATTTGATGAAGAAGGTTAAGATTAATTTCATCTCCTTAGTCGTTTGATCTACACTTAAATGAGCATTTCTAGTTACTTTGCATAACTAGCCCCATCATAGTATATTCAAAATTTCTGCAATTTCCAGCTACAAATCAAACCCAAGATTTGGAATTGGAAGGTCAAGTTTGTAAATTATGGGGGTTTATTATCATCTTCCTTACCGGCTACTACTTGATCCCCGTCCTGTTGTGCCACCACCTAGAACTACTATAAGCAAACCACACCATGGCTACTCAAATGAAGCAAATTTCGACACCAATATGGTGATCATTTTAGCAGCTCTGCTTTGTGCATTAATATGTGCTCTTGGTTTAAATTCAATAGTGAAATTAGCTTTGCGCTGTAGCCGGAGGTTTGCGTTGGAGTCGGAAAATGCTGGCTTAGCTGCGACAGGGCTGAAAAAGAGCACGCTTAGGCAACTTCCAGTGACAGTTTATGGATCAGGAGTTAATATTCCGGCAACGGATTGTCCAATTTGTCTAGGCGAATTTATGGATGGTGAGAAAGTGAGAGTTCTGCCGACATGTCACCATGGTTTTCATGTTAAGTGTATAGATATTTGGTTGGCTTTACATTCTTCTTGTCCGGTTTGCCGACAATCGTTACTGGAACATAACACAACGACATTCTCTGATGGATTGAGACAACTACCTGGAACTGCTGAGGACGTTGCTTAATTTGCACTACCTTTTAATGGGAAAAAAATATAGTAAGATAGGGAAGATCTGTTCCTATTATGTGTGTTTTGCAGGACATTTGATTTATTCAAATCTTTACACTACTTCTCTTCAAAAGGAAATTTGTTTTATTTTTTGTATGTAGAAGGTGGTCGTAACTGCATATTCTAGGTCTAGGCTATGTGGTGGAGTTAAGGTTTTTAACTATTGTGTAATCCCATGATGTTGCTCTAAGGACTTTCTGGTGATTTAGATGACCAAAAGCAGAGTCCATTCTCACCTCAACTTGATTAGGCTCTTCCACATTAATTTCACATGTCATGTTTGTTTGGTGATTAAAATATCATGCTCTTCATTCTTGAACTGCAATTAACACTACTTCAACTGATGCAAATTTCATTCTTATTTCCTCTTTTTAATTCTGTACCTAGCAGTTAGAAGGTATTCAATGTCCCTTGTCCAAGATTAAAACTGCAAATTTGAGCACTAAAGAGCCAATATTTTGAATATTATGGTTTCTAATAGCTTCAATCTCAAGTAAAATCCCACATTTTATCTCTTCATTGAGTCTTGGTCATTTCCAACAAAAGAAAATGGTAGAAAAACAAAAAAGCTAGTTTCAATTTATATGAATCTATTTCCTTTTTAGTCCGTGTCAAAAAGAATAACCTATTTTCTTATTTTGAAATAATTTATCTTTATGCAATAATTTATAGCCACAAAATATATATACTTCATTTTACGTCACAAGTTCAAAAGTTCAGCAATGGAGGGAGTATGTTGGATGGGTTACCCAAACTTCAAACCTTTCTGGCCTCTGTTTGATTTGATGTGCCACAAGGAACAAAAGGAATCATCAGCATGACCTAAAAGATTGGAATCTTTTTTCATTATATAGCTCTTTCTTCCCCAATATTGGGCCACAGCATCTCTTTGGGGTAGCAAAATCTAAAGCAAGGTATCAACTGGACATTGAGGCGACTTTCTCTGCTACTTTCTTTGACCTTTGATTGATCAGCATTATCTATCTCCTACTAGATTGAGTTCAATTTGAGACGATTGCTGCCAAAAACTAACATAGTGGGCAAAGGAACAATCTAGAATGATGATTGATTGAGTTGGAGGAAGTCACTTTCTGTAAAATTAAGATTGGATCCCTTCTCATCACTTGCCCCTAATAGTGGCAGATCTAACCTCAAAATCAGGCATAACACAATGTTTCAGGTTGAACCTTATATATATGTGCCAACAATAATAATAATAATAATAATAATAATAATAATAATAATAATAATATACGTAATAGAGTTAGCAACACATTTCTGCACTAAGGGTGTAAACTGGCTCGGGCCCGAGCCTCACGGGCCGGGCTTCGCGGTCCCGGGCTTCGTATGCCGGGCCTGGCGGTCCCGGACCTGGAGTTCCTAACGGTTGAGACCAGCCTGTGACGGACCTAAGCGCACAGTGGTCCTGAGCCTGGCGGGCCTGACGGGGTTTTTTTTTAAGGAAATATCTTGTATAGTAGTTATTAGTATAATGTACAATATATTTTATATGGTGTACTAAGTTATTATTATAGTATATATAATATATATTTCATTAAATATTGTATTGTAGTAATTAGTATATATTGTATATTATGTATATATTGTGTTGTAGTAATTAGTATATATTGTATATTATGTATATAGTGTGTTGTAGTAATTAGTATACATTGTATATAATGTATATATTGTGTTGTAGCAATTAATATATTGTGTTGTACTAATTAGTATATATTGTATGTTTTGTATATTTATATTCCCTATATATTTTCTTGTAGTATATATTGTATCTTATGTGTATATATATTCTCTTATATAATTTCATGTAGTATATATATTGTATATTACGTATATATATTTTGTTGTAGTATATATATTGTATCTCTTATGTATAATTTATATATATTGTATCTTATGTATATATGTTATTACTTAATATTTTCTTGTAGCTTAGGTTGTATGTTTTGTATATATATTCTCGTATATATTTTCTTGTAGTATATATTGTATGTTATATATATATATATATATATATATATATATATATATATATATATATATATATATATATATATATATATATATATATATATCGAAGTAAAGACAAAGAAATATTGAAAAAAAGATATTCAAAGATATCAAAGATATTCAACTGTAGTAGAAAGATTGAAAGAGGTATTTATAGTTGAGATATTGGAAAAATTATAATTATATAAAGTTTGGGGGCCAAATAGCTATTTTATAAAATTCCAAACGGCTACTTTTAAAAAGAGCCGCTACTGATTTTTTTATAAATTTTTTTTTGAAAAAAAAAGAGCCGTTGAGCCCGCCAGGACCGGCACAGGCCCGTCTGGCGGTCTCGGGCCTGGCGGTTCTTCACTTCTGGACCGACCCGTCACGGGCCTATTGGACCGTCAGGACCGGCCCGCCAGGACCGCGGGCCCGGACCGGGCCCGGGCCAGTTTACACCCTTATTCTGCACTCACTCTCTTAACTCATAACTCACAGGTACATTCTCTAAATTATGGATCTTCTACTCTTTTCTCGTTCAATTTTATTGTGCCGAGGGTAAATCGGAAATAACCTCTCTACACCTCCGGAATAGGGGTAAGGCTTGCGTACACACTACCCTCTCTAGACCCCACTTGTGGATTTCACTAGATTGTTGTTGTTATTCTCTAAGTTGCCCCGACATGGCAATTTAGGTGCTACAGCCGTATCGACACGACACTGGTATGGGTGTGGGTATGAGATTCGTACGGGATTCGGTCAAACAATTTTGGGTACTTTGACTACGATAGACGGAAAATTTGAGACAAAATACAATTTGATTTCCAAATCAGAACCAAAACTAGGATAAATTTGAAGAAAATAGCATGTCTTATCTAGGAAAGTGATCATTTACTTATTTACAACTAGAGAATAAAAAAGAAATCCATACTTTACAAGCTACACGTAAGTATTTCACAAAATTTCTCATAATTTAGAGATATTTTATTTTTTTGAATTATTTTTAGCCGGAACCTCCTACCCGTATCCGTTCTAGGATCCATATCCCCGAACCTTAAAATTTACCACTCGAAGGATTCAACCTCTAAATCCGCATCCGTGTCGGACGCCTGCATACTTAGGTTGTTCTAGCCATTTCTTGATAGTCTCTTGATTATTGAAATTAAAGTGCCCTAATACCTGTAATTCAGGGTGTGCTGTACTCAGGGCCTATGGTATAACAGGAGATTATTGGATAGACCTGCAACAATAGCTAATGGTACTCTAAAGAATATGAAACTGGAGGCAAAAATGAAAGCACAAAACAATCAATCTATGAGAAAACTAGAAAAAAATATACTCTATGTATGTATGATCTCATAACAAAATGGAATCCTGATTTACAGAGTTTAGGTACAATTTTTGAGGGACAAGCGCCAACTTGACCTAACTAAAACAACTTTACTACTGGCCAAAGGAAGAACAAGAAATGGTAACAAGAGTCATTCACCTACTTCCCTCATGTACCATTACATGATCATCTCTACAATTGCTCTTCTGTAGATTTAAAGTCCGCTTCAGATAATGAATTTGAATTGATTGATGAATTTTTTAGACCAAATTTATTTGTTAATAGTAAATATTAATGTAATATTATTAAATATTTGTTTTTGTAATGAAAAATTATTATTAAATCAAAATTATCTCCTCTACCCGTCCGTTTTTTGTAACGGAAAAGTGATTTCTCCGCCTGCCCCCCTTTATTTTGTAACGCAAAAGTAATTTCCTCTGCATATAAATTGCCGCTTTAATTTGCGTAAATGACCATTTACGTTATGGCCTTTTTACGTAACTGACCCTCTTCGTTTGAACTTAACAGTTTGGGGCTACAAATAGCAGTTCATTCTTTCAAATTTTTCATACGAAATTCAAAATTCTCCTCCTTTCTTCTATATTGTTTTAACTACAAAAAAAGCAACAGTAAGTGTGATTTGCTACCGATTATTGTGTTCGTTAAAACACTGGGGTTTGAAGTACCGTTACCCCAGTGTGTAATTCGTTCTATCCTGGGAGAAATTAATCTATAACCTCGGGTACTAGGAGGGGATTAAGTTCCTTAGGAAAACACTGTGAATTAATGAGCTCGAATTAATTCTGTTTCTTTTATATTTTTATTTATATGTTATTTTATCTTCTCCAGAATTATTTTACATATATAGTTTACTAACAAGCTTAAAGAACTTAATTATTTTATGTATTTGTGTGTATACTGACTGTTCTAGAAACTAAAACCTTTGTGGTTTTCTATTCCATTGGAAATTAAAATCTATATAGTTTTAACATTTGTTTATGTCATTCTTTTACAGAAATGATGAATGACAATGGGAACAAGACTGTTCCTATGGTGACTACCAATGCATCGATAAGTCGAACAATGTCAATAGAAAAACCCGAAAAAATTTTCAGGACTGATTTCAAGCAGTGGTAGCATAAGATGTTCTTCTACTTGACGACTTTAAATCTACAAAAGTTTATTAAGGAAGATTTTTATGTTCTGCTCGATGAAACTCCAGAAAATGAACGCTTCTTCGTGACTGAGGCGTGGAAGAATTCTAATTTTCTATGCAAGAATTACATTCTTAGCGGACTAGAGGACGATCTGTATAAATCTATAGTAATGTGGAGATATCAACAGAATTGTGGATTGCATTTAAAAGGAAATACAAAAGGGAAGATGTCATATTAAAGAAATTCGTTGCTGCTAGATTTTTGGACTACAAAATGGCAGATAGCAAGTTTGATACTAACCAAGTCCAAAAATTACCAGTGATTATTCACAATCTCCTTACTTAAGGTATAAGTCCAATTAATACTGATGTTGAAAGGATTTATTATATTATTTTTACAAACAGAATTTTCATTGAAGGTCTTGTCATCAATGAAGCGTTCCAAGTTGCAGCGATGATTGAGAAGTTCCCTCTTTTGTAGAAGGACTTCAAAAATTACTTGAAACACAAGCAAGGAGATATAACTGTCACGACCTAGATTTTTCCACTTTCGGGAGTCGTGATGGCGCCTACTCACGAAAGCAAGATCAATGGCAATTATAGCTTTGCCACCATTATTATTAATTTAACAGGAATAGATAATAGCTAAAACTAAATGAATATGAAATACAGAAGTGATATAGCAAACTAGAAGTCTAATACATAGCTACCTCAAAGATCCGGTGTCACAATCCACGGACGACTAAGATTCACTACAAATATAAGTCTGAAAGAAGTACAACTATTCTCGAAATAGAAGAGACAACAAAAACTAACACGGGGAAAATGGGACATAAGGATCTACGAATGCTAGTAGATCTACCTTGGTCTCTATGGAAAGGCAGCTACCTCAAGCTACTTATAGGATTCAGCACTGAAATCTGCACTAAATGTGCAGAGTGCAGTATCAGTACAACCAACCCCAGGTACTGGTAAGAATCGAGCAGTAGTAATGAGGCTAGGACACAATAACCATATAAACCTGTGTAGTTAAATCATATATGAATAACAGAACAGTAACAGAAAATAACAGATAAAGATGTGAAGGGGAACATGCTGCGGGGAACATCAAATTCTAATATTAATTCAATAGAGAAGGAATAATTAACACCATATTTGTATCAATAGGAATAATGAAACAGTAATATGTGCATGACATCACCCTTCGTGCTTTTAATCTCTTTCTCACCATAAGAAACAACAAAAACAACACGACATCACCTTCTGTCTATTAACTCTCATAATATCGGCAAGACATCACCCTTCGTGCTTTAGCTCTCAAATCATGGCGTGGCATTACCCTTCGTGCATTAATTCTCACGATATTGGCACAACATCACCCTTCGTGTATTAACACTCACAATATCTGCACGACATCACCCTTCATGTTTTACACTCTTCCTCACCGTAATAGTAGAAACAATAAAATCCCGACAAGAGAATCAACAATAGAACAATAACTTCCCAACAATAGAATCAACTATAACCAATCTCGTTTCAACAGTTAACTTCACTTAATAGGTCTCAACTTGAGTCAATACTTAACAATGTTCAATTACTAAGAAATATCAAAAGTCTTGTTCAAGATGGATAATCATCATTCTAATCATGGACACTACATAATAAGAGTCATAATGATAATTGTATAAGACTTACGGACATGCTTAACACAAACGTATATATACTCGTCACCACACCTATACGTTATACTCAATACTAACACATAGAAATATGACAACAAAACCTATTCCCTCAAGCTAAGGTTAGGCCAAACACCTACCTCGATTCCAGGGCCAAAAGCCAGGTCTCAATTACCGCTTTACCTCCCGGTTCCACTTCTAATCTACTTGTATCTAGTCATAATTTTCTTAGTAACATCAATATATGCTAAATAAATCAATTCTAATGCATGAAAATAGATTTCCCAAAATTTTTCTCAAAAAGTCAAAAATCAACCCCGGGACCTCTTAGTCTTAACCCGAAATTTGGGCCAAAACCCGATTACCCATTCACCTCGAGCCTGGATATACAATTTGTTTTGGAATCTGACCTCAATTTGAGGTCTAAATTCCCAATTTTCACTGTTCCTAAGCTCTACCCAAAATTCTCGATTCCACCATGAAAACACCAGATCCTAGGACAAAATCTTGTAAAAAGAAGTTAAAGAGTGAAACAAATGAGTTTAAAATCACTTAC
Source organism: Nicotiana benthamiana (assembly GCA_034376525.1). NCBI lineage: Eukaryota > Viridiplantae > Streptophyta > Magnoliopsida > Solanales > Solanaceae > Nicotiana > Nicotiana benthamiana. The sequence continues at coordinate 55,116,824 of CM067325.1, read as the reverse complement.
TTATGCTTTAGGGAAGAAAGGATATTTGAAAAATTGCCTCTTATGCTTCAGGGTTTTAAAAAAAAATGAAAATGGATGAAAAGTCCTATTTATATATCCCTTACAAACCTTTTACATATCCCTCACACACCCTCAAAACGCTGACTGCGAAAAAAAGGGACGCGGCTGCGAAGCTCAAAACTGATAGCAAAATAACGGGTGCGACCACGAAAAATTTGGCCTTGCCCGCCGCACCACGGATCGCGAAACCCCAGGTTCAGAGACCTGAAATTTTCTGGAATTATGCAGCACAGGTCTTTTCCTAAGTCTATACACCCCATAAACTAACTGAAACTCACCCGAGCCCTCGGGGCTCAAAATCAAACATGCACACAAGTCTAAAAATACCATACGGACTTGCATGCTATAAAATCATTAAAATAACATCAAAAACTACGAATTTAATCTCAAACTCATGATTTTTTTCAAGAACACTTCAAATTCACTATTTTCTCAACCCGACATCCGAATCACGTTAAATAAACTCCGATTCTTACCAGATTTTACAAATAGGGCTTAATTATTATAACAGATTTGTACCGGGGACCGAAACCAAAATACAGGCTCGATACCATAAAGTCCCAACACATTTTAAGTTTTTTAAAACCTTTATATTTTTCATCAAACAATTTTTCTTTAAAAATTCTTTTCTCGGGCTAAGGACCTCAGAATTCGATTCTGGGCATAAGCCAAAGTACCATATTTTATTACAGATCCTACGGGACAATCAAATCATAGGGCCGGATCCATTTACCAAAAATGTTGACCGAAGTCAACTTTAATTAATTTAAAGGCCAAATTCATTATTTTTCTTAAATTTCACCTAAAAAGCTTTCCGGAAATGCGTCTGGACTACACACGCAAATTGAGGAGAAGGAAAATGAGGTCTTCAAGGCCTCGAAACCCATATTCAGATATAAAACACAAGACATTCTCCACCTCTAAAACAATCGTTTGTCCTCGAACAGACATAGAAAAGTACTTGAATCGGTGAAAAGATGGGGATATCGACTCTACATATCAAACTCGGACCCCCAAATTGCTTCCTCAACAAGATGACCTCTCCACTGCAAATGAACTGAAGGGAAATTCTTCGATCACTACTGATGAACCTGCTGGTCTAGGATAGCTACTGGCTCCTTCTCGTAGGTCAAATCCTTGTCCAACTGGACAATGCTAAAGTCTAACATGTGGGATGGATAGCGGTGATACTTCAGAAGTATGGACACATGAAATACTGGATGCACTGCTAATAAACTTGGTGGCCAGGCAGGCTTGTAAGCCACCTCATGCACTCTCCGAAGGATCTCAAAAGGCCCAATGAACATAGGGCTTAACTTGCATTCTTCCCAAATCTCATCACGCCCTTCATGGGTCACTCCCGAAGAAACCGTATCCTCTGACCATGAATGCTATATAACGAACGTTACGCTCGACTTAACTCTTTTTCATGGTCCGAGCTTTATGAAGTCTATCTTAAATGATCTTAATCTTATCTAAGGCATCCTGTACTAAATTTGTACCCAAAAACCGAGTCTCTCCCGGCTCAAACCATCCAATCGAAGACCAATATCGTCTACCATATAATGCCTCATAGAGATCCATCTAGATGGTTGACTAATAGTTTTTGTTGTAGGAAAACTCTGGTAATGGCAAGAACTGATCCCAAGAACCTCTAAAGTCGATAATAGATGCTCGGAGCATATCCTCCAAAATATAAATAGTACGCTCGGACTATCTGTCCATTTGGGGGTGAAATACTGTGCTCAACTCGACTCGTGTACCCAACTCACATTTTATTGACCCTCCAAAAATTCAAGGTAAACTGCGTACCTTGATGAGAAATGATAGACACGGGCACACCATGAAGATGAACGATCTCCTAGATATAAATCTCTGCCAACCACTCAGAAGAATAAGAAACTGCCACAGGGATGAAATGCGGTGTCTTGGTCAGCTTATCCAGAATAACCCATACTACATCGAACTTCCTCTTGTGTCCGTGGGAGTCCAAAAATGAAATCCATAGTGATACGCTCCCACTTCTACTCAGTAATATCAATATTTTGAAGCAAATCACCAGGTCTCTAATGGTCGTACTTTACCTGCTGACAATTCAAACACCGAGCTACATTTTCCACACTATCCTTCTTCATCCTCCTCTACCCATAATGATGCCGTAAGTCCTAATACATCTTAGCGGTGCCTGGATAACTAGAGTACAGGAACTACGAGCCTCTTTTAGAATTAAATCACAAAGCTCATCCATATTATGCACACAAATATGACCGTGAATCCTCAAAACTCCATCATCTCCAATTGTAACTTGCTGGGCACCTCCGTGCCGCTCTATGTCTTTAAGGATAAGAATATGAGGATCATTATATTGCGGATCTTTGATATGCTCAAATAATGAAGAATACGCGACTGTGCAAGATAGCATACGACTGGGCTCAGAAATGTCTAACCTCACAAACTTATTGGTTAAAGCCTGAACATTTAAAGCAAGCGGTCTCTCACTGACTGGAATATATGACGGGCTGTCCATGGTGGCTAACTTCCTACTAAAAGCATCGACCACTACATTGGTCTTCCTAGGATGATACAAAATAGTGATATCATAGTCTTTCAATATCTTCCACCACCTCCCCTGCCTTAAATTTATCTCCTTTTTCTTGAACAAGTATTGCAAACTCTTGTGATCTGTGAACACCTCACATGACATGCCATATAGATAATGCCTCCAAATCTTCATCACGTGAACAATGGCTACTAGCTCCAAATCATGAATTGGATAATTCTTCTCATGGATATTCAACTAACGCGAAGCATATGCAATAACCTCGCCATTCTGCATCAGCACCGTACCAAGTCCATTACAAGATGCATCACAATATACTGTATATAGCCATGAGCCTGTGGGTAATGCCAACACTGGTACCATAGTCAAAGTTGTCTTGAGCTTTTGAAAGCTCACCTCTACTCGTCCGACCACCTGAACTGAGCACCTTTCTGGGTCAACCTAGTCATCAAGTTTGAAATAGATGAAAAACTTCTCACAAATTGACGGTAATAGCCTGCTAATTCCAAAAAACTCCGGATCTCTGTAGCCAACATGGGTCTAGGCCTCAATGTTCTTAGGATCCACCTCAATACCCTCTGTTGATACAACGTGACCCTAGAATGCAACCGAATTCAACCAAAACTCACATTTCGAAAACTTAGCATATAACTGGATGTATCTCAAAGTCTATTCGAAGATGTTGTTCCTACTCCTCTTGTCTGCGGGAAGAGATCAATCTATCATCAATGAAAACAATCACAAAGGAATCCAGTATGGCTTGAACACTCGATTTGTCAAATCCATAAATGGGGCTGGGGCATTACCCAAATGACATCACTAGGAACTCGTAATACCCATATTGAGTCCGAAAAGCTATCTTAGGGACATCGAATGCTCTAGTTCTCAACTGATAATAAATATATCTCAGATCAATCTTCAAAAACACTTTGACACCCTGAAGTTGATCGAATAAATCATCAATCCTCGGCAATAGATACGTGTTCTTGATGGTGACTTGGTTCAACTACCAATAATCTATGCACATCCTTATCGACCCATCCTTCTTCATAACAAACAACACCGGCATACCCCAAGGCGGGACACTAGTTCTAATAAAGCCCTTATCAACCAAATCCTGCAATTGCTCCTTCTATTCCTTCAACTCTGGTGGGCCATGCAATACGGTGGAACAGAAATGGGCTGAGTACCCAGGGCCAAATCAATGCAAAAAATTCAATATCCCTATCGGGTGGCACCCCCGGCAAGTCAATAGGAAACTCTAGAAACTCTCGAACAATTGGAACAGAATCCATAGAAGGAACCTCAGCAATAGAATCACGAACATATCCCAAATAAGCCAAACTCCCCTTCTTGACCATACGCCGAGCCTTCTTATTAGAGATAACCCTGCCTATAGAATGACCAGGAGTCCCTCTCCACTCCAATCGATGAAATCTCGGCAAGTCTAAGGTCACGGTCTTGGCGTGATAGTCCAATATAACATGGTAAGTTGACAACCAATCCATCCCCAAAATGACTTCAAAATCAACCATATCAAGAAGTAGGAGATTTACACGGGTGTTAAAACCCCTAATAATAATGACAAACAGGATAAACATGATCTACAATAATAAAATAACCCACTGGTGTAGACACATATACAGGAGCACTTAAAGAATCACGAGGCACAACCAAATATGTAGCAAAATAAGATAACACATAAGAGTATGTAGACTTTGGATCAAATAGAACTAAATCATCTCTAGTGCAAATTAAAATTGTACTTGTGATAATGGCATCGGGTGCCTCAGCCTGAAGCCTAGCTGGGAAAGCATAACATCGTGGCTAGGGCCTACAACTCCGAACTACCTCCCTGGGACGACTTCTTGGTGGTTGGCCTCCACCTCTAGTAGCCTGACTACCACCTCTAACACATCGACCTCAACCTCTAGCTACCTGACCCTTACCTCTAGCTAGCCGAGCGGGCGGTGGAACTCCCAGTGCCGGAACCATGGCATGAGAACCCTGATGCTGAGAACTACTCAATGCTCGAGTGAAAAATTTAGCAATATGCCTCGGATCACCACATGTATAACAAGACCTCGAGTGCTGAGACTGCTGACCTTGAAATGACCCTAACAAAACTATCCTGAAAACTCTGGAGCGGAGGTGCATTGAGAAGAACTGGTGGTGCACTGTAAGGTAGCTGATCAAAATACGACATATGAGAATCACAGCCACCTGGAGCACTGTGAGATGTCTGAAGTGCTGAATGAAATAGCCTAGGTGTGGCCTTTACCAAAAGATTCCCTGCCTCCAAATGATGCACTACTGAACCTGGAATGATGGGGCCTCTTGTCGGACCCCTGACCACTCCTCTATAATAGAACCATCCCAACTCTCCTGGCCACATTGCCTGCACCTTGGAAAGAAATCTTACTCCCTGTCTCCTTAGCCATTTGCAATCTGATAGGCTAAAGTAGTCCCTCAATAAACCTCTTCACCCTCCATGGTCTCGTACTGAGTGATGGTCATAGAACCATGCTGGAGATGTTCAAACTACCTCCGTTAGTCCTCCCTCTGAGTGATAGGGATAAATTTCTCTCGAAATAGCTGATAGAACTGGTCCCAAGTCAAAGAAGGCGACCCAGTTGGTTTGGACAAACAATAATCACTCTACTAAGTCTTGGCCGAACCTGACAGACGAAAAGCGGCAAAGTTGACCCCATTGGTCTCCACTGTCCCTATGTTCCGTACAACCTCATGACAGTTTTCCAAATAGTCCCGGGGATCCCGGGGATCCTCTGAACATGTACCACCATATGTAGTAGTGAAAAGCTTGGTGAACCTCTTTAACCTCCACAAAGCACCAACAGACATAGCTGCTCCATCACCGGTCTGAGCTATAACATGCGATGGAACTACCCAAACTAGTTGGGTTGCTGGAGTCTGAAACTAGGGATCCATCTACTCTTGAGTGCGAGTAGCGGGAGTCTGTGCTCCTCCCCCAGCCTGAGAAACTGCTGGTTCTATAGGAAGTATGAATGCCTGAGTGTCACTCTCCATAAGGCCCACTAGACGGACCAGGGCATCCTAGAGTACTAGGGTAGCGATGATCCCTTCTAGAACCTGAGTTGGTCCTACTGGAATAGTCAGGGCTGGAGCCTCCTCATCAAACTCTACCTGAGGATCCGCCGCTGGTGCTGCTGCTCTGGGTTGAGCCTTGCCCCACCTCGGCCTCTAGCACGGCCTCAGCCTCGTCCCCTACCCAATGTATGAGCTACCACATGAGGGTCGGTCTACTGATCAGTGGATAAAATAGTACGTGTTCTCACCATCTGCTAAAGAACAAAGTAGAAGTTTAATTAGCATGAGAAGTAAAATCACACGACAGAGATGAATAGATGTGAAGTTATTCCTAAACTCTGTAGTCCTTGGGGGATAAGCACAGACGTCTCCTTACCGATCTCTCAGACTCTACCTAGCTTTTTCATAAATTGTGAGACCTTAGGAAACCGAGTGGTTTGATACCAACTTGTCACGACCCGAATTTTCCCACCGTTGGGAGCCGTGATGGAACCTACTCAGAAAGCTAGTCAAGCCGACAGTTACAGTTTTACCACAATTATTATTAATTTAACGGGAACAGATAATAGCTCAAATAAAAACTATTATGAAATGCGAAAGTGATATAGCAAACTAGCAGTCTAATACATAGCTACCCCCAAATATCGGGTGTCACAATCCATGAATGAGTAGGATTCACTACAAAATATAAGTCTGAAAGAAGTACAATTGTTCTCGAAATAGAAGAGACATCAGAAAACTAAAGCAGGAAAGGGAAACTTAGGCTCTGCGAATGCCAGCAGATCTACCTTGATCTCCCTAGACTGAAGGCAGCTACTCAAACTACTTACAAGATCCAATATTGAAATCTGCACAAAAAGTGCAGAGTGCAGTATCAGCACAACCTACCCTATGAACTGGTAAGTATCGAGCCTAACCTCGAGGAACTAGTGACGAGGAAAAGACATGACAACCATATCAACCTGTGCAGTTAAATGATATACGAACAGAACAATAATAATCGGAAATAACATATGAAGTTGGGAAGGGGAACATGATGCGTGGAACATCAAATTCTAACAGTATTTCAATAGAGAAGAAATAATGAACACCATATTTGTATCAACAGGAATAATGAAACAGTAACACATGCATGGTATCACCCTTCGTGGTTTTACTCTCATTTTCACCATAAGAAATAACAGAAATGGCACGGCATCACCCCCTGTACATTAACTCTCATAATCATGGTACGTCATAACCCTTCGTGTATTAACTCTCACGATATCGGCATGGCATCACCCTTCGTGTTTTAGCTCTCAAATCATTGCACGACATCACCCTTCGTGCATTAACTCTCACAATATCGGCACAACATCACCCTTTGTGCATTAACACTCTCAATATCGACACGACATTAACCTTCATGCTTTACACTCTTCTTCACCAAAATAGTAGAAATAATAACATCCCGATAAGGGAATCAAGAATAGAACAATAAACTCCCAGCAAGGGAATCAGCTATAACCAATCTCGTTTCAACAGTTAACTTCCCATAATAAGTCTTAACTTCGGTCAATCCTCAACAACGGTCAATTACCAAAAAATATCACGAGTCTTGTTCAACATAGATAATCATCATTTTAAGCATAGACAGTACATAATAAGAGTCACAACAATAATGGTACAAGACTCACGCGCATGCTTGACACGAATGTATAGATACTCGTCACCACACCTATATGTCGTAATCAACACTAACACGTAGCAAATAAGACCACAACACCTATTCTCTCAGCTAAGGGTAGATCAAACACTTACCTCGATTCCACGGCCACAAGTCAAGCCTCATTACCAATTTACATCCTGGTTTCACTTCCAATCTGCTTGTATCTAGTCATAATTTACTTAGTAACATAGATATATGCTAAATAACCGATTCTAATGTATGAATATAGATTTTACAATGTTTTTCCCCAAAAGTCAAAAATTGGCCCCGAACCCACTTGGTCCAAACCCGAAATTCGGACCAAAACTCGATTACTCATTCACCACTGCATTCGAATACACAATTGGTTTTCGAATCCGACCTTAATTTGAGGTCTAAATCCCCAATTTTAAATATTCCTAAGTTCTACCTAAAATTTCCAACTCTACACTAAAAACCCTAGATTTTAGGATGAAATTTTATAAAAAGAAGTTAAAGAGTGAAATAAATGAGTTTAAATCACTTATGATTTAGGGAATAAAGAGTATTTGAAAATTGCCTCTTAGTTTTGAAAAAAATGAAAAGGGATGTTGACCACGGAAAAAGGCTGCAGCCGCGAGGCTCATTGCTGACAGCGAAATAACTGACGCGACCGTGAAAAATTTAGCCTTGCCTACCGCTGACAGCAAAATCCCACCACGGTCATGAAATTCCATCGCGGACCGCAAAACCCAGGTTCAGAGACCTGCAATCTTCTGGAATTATGCAACACAGGTCTTTTCCTAAGTCTATACACCCCGAAAACTATCTGAAACTCACCCGAGCCCTCGGGGCTCGAAACCAAATATGCACACAAGTATAAAAATACCATACGGGCTTGCGTGCCATCAAATCATGAAAATAACATCAACAATTACGAATTTAACCTCAAACTCATGATTTTTCTCAAGAACACTTTAAATTCACTATTTTCGCAACCGAACGTCTGAATCACGTCAAATCAATTCTAATTCTTACCAAATTTTACATATAAGGCTTAATTATTATAATGGACCTGTACTGAGCTCCAAAACTAAAATACAAGCCCGATACCATCATGTTCCAACACATTTTAGTTTCTAAAACTCTTTATATTTTCTAGCAAATAATTTTATTTTATAAATTCTTTTCTCGGGTTAGGGATCTCGGGATTCAATTCCGAGCATACGCCCAGGTTCTATATTTCACTATGGACCTTACGGGACCATTAAATCACAGGTCCGAGTCTGTTTGCCGAAAATATTGACCAAAGTCCATTTTAATCAATTTTAAAGGCCACATTCATTATTGTTTTTAAATTTCACATAAAAACTTTTCAGAAACGTGCACTGACTATGCATGAAAATCGAGTAGAAGGAAAATAAGGTCTTCAAGGCACCCGAATTCGGATTCTAAAGAATAAGATGACCCTTTAGTTCATCACAATAGCTTGAAAATCTCATTGTTCGATTAGGAATCGATTAGGACAACAACGTTGCTGAAAAGAAAGGCTGTAGAAACTCAAAAATAATGGGAGCAAACATTATTGAGGATGCTATTCAAAATAATAGAAAGAGGAAAAATTCTTCTGGACCGAAAAGCAACCCAAGCAAGAAGCATTCAACGAAAATTGCTACAACTGTAGGAAAGTTGGACAAAATTTGGAGATTGTCGTGCTCCAAAGAAAGACAAGAAGAAAGGTCAAGCAAACATGGTTGAATAGCACGAAGATGTTGATGACTTGTATGTTATGCTTTCTCAATGCAACCTGGTGGGAAATCTTAATGAGTGGTGGATTAATTTTGGAGCCACTCACCATATTTGTGCCGTTAGAGAAGCATTTGCTATATATGTTCCTATTGGACCTAAAGAGATGATTTTTATGGGAAATTCGGCAACGGCCAAAATTGAAGGATATGGAAAGATATTTGTAAATTGACTTCTAGAAAGGTGGTGACTCTGTACAATATCCTTCATGTTCCCGAGATTAGGAAAAAGTTAGTCTCTACTGGACTTCTCGCTAAGAACGGGTTTAAGTGTGTTTTTGTATCTGATAAGGCTGTAATAAGTAAGAATGAGATGTTTATGTGAAAAGGTTACCGTATTGCGGGTCTTTTCAAACTAAATGTAATAGTCATTGTGAATAATAAAACTTCAGCTTTTTCTTACTTACTTGAGTCAAATGAATTATGGTATATACGTTTAGGACATGCCAATTATAAAACCTTACAAAAGACTATTAATTTGGAATTATTGCCTAAGTTTGAATGCGACAAATCAAAATGTCAAATATATGCAGAATCTAAGAATATTAAACATCCTTATAAGTCAGTTGAAAGGAATTCAAATCCTAGACTTAATTCACACATATATTTGCGAAATGAAGTCAATACTATCTCACAGTTGCAAGAAGTATTTCATAATCTTTATTGATGACAGTACTTAATATTGTCATATTTACTTATTTAATAGTAAAGATGAAGCAAGAAACGCATTCAAGAAATATAAAAATGAAGTTGAAACGCAACTTAACAAGAAAATCAAAATGATAAGAAGTGATAGGGGTGGTGAATATGAATCTCCTTGCGAAAAAATATGTTTTGAATATAGAATTATTCATTAAACAATGTCCCTTTACACGCCCCAATCTAATGGGATTGCGGAAAGAAAGAATCGTTCATTAAAGAAGATGATGAACACATTATTGATAAGTTCTGGTTTGACACAGAACTTGAGAGGGGGAGCCATTTTTACGGCTAACTGGATACTAAATCGAGTAACCCGTAGTAGAACGCGATCGATTCTATATGAAAAATGGAAAGGAGGAAGCTCAACTTGAATTATTTCAAAGTATGGGGATGTTTGGCAAAAGTGCAAGTTCCTAAACCCTAAAGTGTAAAAATAGGATCGAAAATCATTGATTGTGTTTTTATAGGATATGCGACCAATAGTAAAGCATATTGATTTCTGGTTCATAAATTAGAAAATCCCACACTCATAGTAATACAATTATTGAATTAGATAATGCTAAGGTCTTTGAAAATAAATATATCTGTATAAAAAGGAATGTGAGTCGATTGGTGAAGGATCTAAATGACCTCGGGAATAAACAAAAGAAAGTACATTTAATCAGGAGGATCCAAGACGTAGTAAATATCAAAGAACGTCTACTTCATATGGACCACATTTTGTGACGTTCTTATTGAAAAATGAGCCTCTAACATTTAAAGAAGCTATATCTTTTTCAGAATCTTTATTTTGGAAAGAGGCAGTCAATAGTGAAATAGAATCCATATTGAACAAGCATACATGGGAATTGGTAGTTCTTCCTCCTGAAAATAAACTGTTGGGTTCTAAATAGATTTTAAGAGGGAAATTAGAGATGATTGCACTAGTGATAAATATAATGCAAGACTTGTGGTCAAATGGACAACGAGAAGGTCTTGACTATTTTGATACATACTCTTCTGTTACAACAATTATTTCCATGTGAATATTAGTAGCATTAGCTGCAGTTTATGGTTTTTAAATTCATTAAATGGACATTAAGACGGCCTTCTTAAATAAAGATTTAGAGGAAGAAATCTACATGGAACAACCTGAAGGGATTGTGGTTTCAGATAAAGAAAAGAAGGTATGTAGATTTGTTAAGTCCCTTTACAAACTAAAATAAGCACCCAAACAATGACATGCGAAATTTGACCAACAATGTTGTCAAATGGTTTTAAGATAAATGAATGTGATAAATATGTATATATTAAAAATATTCCAAATTATATAGTCATTATTTGCATATATGTGGATGATATGCTGATAATTGAGTAGTGATATTGCCAACATAAATGCGACTAAGCGTATGTTAACTAGCAAGTTTTATATAAAAGACTTGGGAGTTGCTGATTTAATTCTGGGTATTAACATCCATAAGACTACTTAAAGTCCGACACTGTCGCAGTCTCATTATATTAAGATTGTACTTGAAAAATTCAAGCACTTAGATTTTAAAGTTAGAAAGACTCCAATTAACGTGAATCTTGCAATAGCAAGGAACAAAGGCCAAAGTATATCACAATTAGAATATGATCGTGCGTTGGAATATTTAATGTATATCATGAACTGTACATGATCAAATGTAGCTTGTGCTATAAGTAAGTTTAGTCGATACACAAGTAATCTAGGTCAATCTCATTGGATGGCAATGAAACAAGTTTGGGATATTTAAACCATACCCAAGACTTGCCTTTGCGCTACACTAAATATCTTGCGGTGATTAAGGAATACTGTAATGCAAAGTAGATCACTGGTTCAAATGATTCTAAGTCCACAAGGGGATATACATTCATAAGTGGTGGAGTAGCGGTATCATGAAAGTGATCCAAACAAACTTGTATTGCCTACTCTACAATGAAGGCTAAGTTCATAGCCTTAGATAAACTCGGGGAAGAATTTGAGTGGCTTCGAAATTTCTTGAAAGACATTCCATTTTGGCCCAAACTGTTGGCACCAATATACCTACATTACGATAGTCAAGCGACAATTGCAAGGGTTGGGAGCATTATGTATAACGGTAAATTCATCATATACGACGAAGACATAAAACCGTTAGGCAATTACTTTTTAGAGGAATTATCATGATTGACTACGTAAAGTCAAGTGATAATATATCAGATCCATTTATTAAAGGCTAACTAGAGGGTAGTTATGTAATCATTGAGAGGAGTAGGACTATTGCCGAGAACAAGTCATTGTGATGGTAACTCTATCTAGAATATTTGAGATCCCAAGATCTAGGATCAAGGAAATCAAACAAAGTCATTAATGACGGTTCAATATTGTCAAGTAAAATTTTGGTCCATTCTCGTGATGAGACAATGTTCAGTACCAAAGATAAAAGATTAGGATTTTTAATGATTTCTAATGTTGATATGGGGTATATCAGATGGTGTATTAATGAGATGACATGTTTAGGAATCACCTATGTAAGTTCAAATTGTTAATAACTTCAAGGAGAATTTTGTACGCCCAGTTCTGTACGCGCTTATAAAACCAGGCGGTGTTCATGGCTGAAATGAACATAACAATAAGAACCAAAGACGGTTAAGGGTTAATTGTGTGACTTGTGGTTGTCTAGGTATACACCAAAGTTCAACGGTTCAAAGATATCAAACCTACCGATTGATCGAATATATCCGACATAAGTTCATTATGAAATGTTGAAAGTTCAAAGTGAAACCTACTTATTCATATGCCATTAAATCCTTGCTCACGATCACATAGTTTTTCATGCATATTTTTGTGATATAGCCATTTCCCATTCATGTGGGAGATTGTTGGATTTTTAAAGCTATTTTATATTAAAAGATGGTGAATGGAAAATAGAGGGAAAACGAATATTTGAGGAGGAAAAGACTTTTGATGGGTATATATACAATTTCTCACCGTCGTCGTCGCTCGCTCGGCTCGGCTTCGTCTTCGGATCGATTGATTAATTTTTTGGATCAAATTTATTTGTTAATAGTAAATATTAACATAATATTATTAAATATCATTTTTTGTAATGAAAAATTAATATTAAATCTAAATTATCTCCTCTGCTCGTCCGTTTTTTGTAATGGAAAAATAATATCTCTACCCATCCTTTTTTTTATAATTAAAAAGTAAGTTTCTTTTCGTTTGAATTCCTGTTTTAATTTACATAAATGACCATTTATATTATGACCATTTTACGTAACTGGCCCTCTTCATTTGAACTCAACAAGTTGGGCTATAAATAATAGTCCATTCTCTCAGGTTTTTCATACGAAATTCTAATTTTTTCTTTTTTTTTCTGCTTTGTTTTAACTACAAAGAAAGTAACAATTAAAGTGATTTATTACCGATCATTCTGTTCGTTGAAAAACTGGAGTTTGAAGTACCGCTACACCAATATATAATTCGTTCTATCCTGCGAGGAAATAATCCACAACCTCAGGTACTAGGAGGGGATTAAGTTCCTTAAGGAAATACTGTGAATTTAGTGGGTTCAGATTAAATTCTATTTCTTTTACATTGTATATTATTTTATCTTCTCCGGTATTATTTTACAAATATAGCTTACTTAACGTTAATTACCTCGGCTGATTCTGAAAAAATTTCCAGAGGAGCCAAGCTATTTAAAACTGTTATTTTAAAAACCATGCATACGAGCAATTAGTTTAGTAATAGTGTTAGTAGCATTCAGAATTCCTTTTTCGTGAATCCTATAATCCAGTCACTATTAACATAATCTAAATCAACTGGGAGAAATACTAAGTCTCATGAAAGTCCTCTAATATGAATCGCCATTCGATTCGAAATAGTAGTAATCTAATAGAAAGAGATAAGAGTTTTTATGACTTACAATTATATCATAACATTCAAAAAACACCCTTAAGTTTTATTCGAACAATATTACGGATTTATTGTTAGGATCGAAACAACATAGTATATATAGAAGTCAATAAAGAGAATTTTGATGATGATAAATTAGGCATAAAACAAATATGTCAAACGAGTATCATTTAAAAATGATTTGATCAAGCGACCTACATCAATCTACTAAAAAAGAATTATTGAGAGAATACATCTCACAAATGCAAGACTCTTTAATAACTATATTGTGGATGTTGTTGTTGTTGTTGTTATTATTGTCGTTGTTGTTGTTGTGGTGGTGGTGAGATCAGCCTTCAATCCAAGACTTTTCATCCAAGAAAAAGATAAGTCATATGAAAAAGAGTCTTAATAGATTAGAAATTCAGGACAAAACTTTAATAATTTTCCCCTTGTCCTGAATTTTCTAGCAACACTTGATCTGCTTTTTTCACATGCAAAATTTTCTTAACTGGTGCTTGCTATGATTAAAAATATATATAGATTGAAAAATCTTGATATTGGTTGAAAAAAGCCCAAAAATAAATTAAAAGGAGCCCATGCATTAAAATAAGCATGAGTTAAAACTAATATTGGTCATGAATATTAAAAATATGGTTTAAACATTAATCTTCACACATACAATGTTCTGGGAGGGGGGGGGGGGTTACAAAAGTTTTAATTATCATCAAATTGGTTGCATCTTGATTAAAATTCATAATGAACCCACATTTAACCTGCTTCGAATTAGGGGTGTATATGGATTGGATTGGTTTGATTTTGATATCGGTTTGATTGTTTTTTTTTGTCTAATTTTCTGGGTTTTTTTGTTACTTAAATATTATTTCAATCTTACTTCGTTAAATGTTTGATAAGTAAACATATGTTTAGTAAAAATATAACAATTGACAAATATATTATCTATTAAAATATTTATATCGGAAAATATTTTTAGTAGCACATAATAGTTATTTTTTTTGTTGATACACTTTCAAGGTTAACAAAATTTAATAATTAAACATAAAAATCAATATGATACCTAAATATTAATAATCACTTCATATTCGAAAAAATAGATAAGAATTTAACAGATCTTAACATATGACATGAATATGAAAGAATAAGGAGATTGATGCATTTCAGTAACACTTGATGAGAAAAGATCATACAATTCATATTTTAAGATTAGTAAATATAGAACACTTCAAATATTATTAAATATTATACCTGCAAGAGAATCACGAATATTTCTAGACATTTTAAAAGAAAATTCTATATAAATTCTTAAAAGTATACATAAAAATTATTATTTATATGACCCATTGGTTTGAGGTTTTTTATTCAATACCATATCAAATCTAGTCGAATCTTTTAACCGGTTTGGTTTGACTTTTCGGTTTGGTGTGATTTTTACCCCTACTTTAAACTATTATTTCTGATACCACTTATTTGTGCATGTGGAAGCAAACAATGAAAATTTGATAGACGATTGGTCAATCGACCTACATATGAAAACTAGTATAAAAAATATAAAAACTATTGAGAAAAAAATTTCCTACAAACATGATTCTCCTAAAGATTATCTATTATGGAGGTTGTTGTTATTTTTGTAGTGAGAAGAAACTATCAATTTATAAAAGTACAAAATTTCTCTTCCATGAAAGGATATGCATATGAAGGAGATTTATTCCTTTTAAAAGTATTTTTTTTCTTCCCTCACAAAAGTGAGTCCTAGTAAATTAGAAATTCAGCCAAAACCCTAACACTTACTTGGAAGCTCAATTATTGGGACTTATGCGGAAGAAAAGACGTCTAGAAGTTTGTAGAGAATTAGCATAGTTCAGTAACGGCTCAATGATATTGGTGGCCTAAAGCCAATATATTATTATTTTTATTTTTTTGTAACGATGATATAACAACCACCTTGATTAATTATTCATTTACCTACTAGCTTTCACCGCTACAAATATCAATAATTTTACTCACTAAAGCTTAGAAAATATCATTATAACAAACATATATTGACGGTCGAAAAATACTTTTATAAATGCTCAAAATCTTATAATCTCAATTTTGTACCACTAAATAGATGTCAGTATAATTTCATATATTAAAATAGTTCAACTCTGTTTGGAAGTGACAAAATGGCTTAATCCACTTTTATAAGAAATAATCAACTTTAAAAATACTACAAGGAACTTTGTTCTTTAATAATCAAAGTCGTCATCAAAATATTTTTTTAAAAGTACTGTTGGTAGGAAGTAATTTTTGTTTGACTAATTAATTCGACAAATACTTCTGAACAAGAATTAGTGTTCGGTCAAACTTTAAATAGTGCTTCTAAATGTATTTCTCAAAAGTATTTTTTTAAAAAGTATATTTGCGGAGAAACTACTTTAAACTGCTTTACTTCTACTCAAAAATACTTTTTGTTTCCTTCTAAAAGTTTAGCCAAATATTTTAAATTTTAAAAGAAAAATTTTACATTAAAAAAACTTAGCCAAACAAGCTAAAGGGTTGCAGATATACATCTATAGCCCATAACTAGTAGTATTAGAGGAAGTAGCGAACAACATAAGGCATGGCAAATCAGTTATATCACCACTTCACTTCTTCTTCTTTTCATCTTTGTTTGCTTCTTAAGTGAAGCTTCAAAACAAGCTTATTTTCAATGAAACAAACTACCTTTTAAAACGTATACGACTAAAACCGGAGAGCCTAATTTTATAATTATTATTATATTTTATGGCCCGTCTTCAGAAGGCCCAAAGCCAAGTTCAAGTGGGTCCCCTATGTTCGACCTCGGGGCATAGCAAACCAGCAACTATGATGAACGAGCGGGAAATTTTTAAAGTACGTGATTAAAGCTGACCAAGTCTATTGGGCTAGCATAAGCCCGTACCCTGACATTAAATGGTTGTACCATCCGCATATCTTTGTAATAATGCATATGTACTATGTTGGTATTCTCCTTCCTATATAAAAGGGAATCCTTGTCATTTTTGTAAAGAGGAATGATACTGAGTACAAGAATATTCTCTGCACTCTAACTTAAACATTCTCTATTATCTTTCAACATATTTATTACTTACATTTATTGTGTAACATTTAATGTTCTTCGTTTACCACTCATCATTGATCGTAAAGAGCCCTCATCAAAACTCTTAGGACTGTTAGTCCCCC
Source organism: Nicotiana benthamiana (assembly GCA_034376525.1). NCBI lineage: Eukaryota > Viridiplantae > Streptophyta > Magnoliopsida > Solanales > Solanaceae > Nicotiana > Nicotiana benthamiana. Next base: position 55,099,860 of record CM067325.1, on the reverse strand, counting down.
ATCTATCGGCCCCCAGCCAAGCGCTTAGCTCGACCCCCAAGCTCTGCATAGCTTGGTTCGAGGCCCCGATCCTCAGCCTCTTTGTTTGTGTAGCACACTATCTTCAAGCCCTTATCTTATTTTAGTCTCAAACATATCATTTATTGCCAAACTACTAGCATTAAAATAAATTATATATTTTTAGAACACAAAATCAAATCTAATTGTACGTACCAATTTTAAGGTAAACAGTCTGGCACCCAACGTAGGGCAAAAAATAATAGTGATTGTTTTCGTACTAGTTTAATGAAAATACAAAGTTATTCTTTACACTTTTTCTTACCCAAGAATCTTTTATTTTGTGACGAACCAGCCGGTCGTCTTAAGAATTAACGCCTCAATCCCCTATTAACTGCTTTTCCCACGTTTATTTCTTCTATTTTTGATTTCTCGAGATATTCAGTTTTGAATTTCGGAAGTTTTGGGACACTTAGTCCCTAAATGAGAGATTAAGTGTTGGAAAGTTGATCATAGTCGGAACAGTTTGAATACGGTCTCAAAATGAAAATACTATGGTTTCGTCAGCTCTGTTGGGTGATTTCGGGCTTAGGGGTGTGTTCGGATTATGTTTTGGAGGTCCGTAGCTAATTTAGGCTTGAAATACCAAAAGGTCGAATTTTAAAATTTCTTGTTCGATAGGGAGATTTTGATCCAAGATCCGGAATAAAATTTCAGAAGTTGGAGTAGCTCTGTAGTGTTAAATGTGACGTGTGTGTAAAATTTCATATAATTCGGACGATGTTTCATAGACTTTTTGATCGAAAGCAGATTTTTGAGAGACTTGGAGGTCTTAGGCTTGAATCCATGGTTAATTTGAGTAATCAATGTTGTTTTAGGTGTTTTAAGGAATGGTACAAGTTCGTACGATGGTATTAGACATATTGGTGCCCTTGGTTGAGGTCCCCGGGGCCTCGGGATGATTTCGGATGATTGACGGGAAGTTTGAGGGATGTGAGCACTTGCTGAACTTTGCTGCTTCTGGTATTTCCGCACCAGGGGTTTGGGGACCGCAGGTGCGATACCACACGTGTGGAAGAGAAGCCGCATATGCGGTATATTTTTCCACAGAAGCGGTACCGCCCCTGCGGGTGAGGTGCTGCAGATGCGGAATCTGGGCGTTTAAGTGATGGGACGCAGGTGCGACCTTTGGTCCGCAAATGCGGGACCACAGAAGCGGTCCCAAGGCCTCAAATGTAGAAAATTTTGGACATTTGATTTAAAAGGGGTTCCGCGACTTTGAGATTATTTCACCATTTTTATCTCGGTTTGGAAGCTTTTGGGGCAATTTAAAAGAGGGATTTCAAGGGAACTTCATTGAGGTAAGGAATTTGGACTTAAAACTCAATCCTATGTCATTATGTCACGGATTATAGCTAGAAATTATAAAAATTAAGAGTGAAAATTTTGGGAAACTAGGGCTTAGTATTGGAGGCATTTGAGTGATGATTTGAGGGACCATTTGAGCTTCGATTCTAGAAATTTTGGTATGCATGAACTCGTGAGAGTGAGAGAATTCTAAAAATATAAAAGTTACTCGATTATGAGATATGAGCCTGAGGGGCATTTTGGTTATTTTACTTAATTTCGTGTCTTAGCTTAGATTTTAATTGTAGAATCAGTTAGTTGAAGTGTTATTTACAATGTGCAATTGAATTGTATAGATTTGGGCCACTTGGAGTCGAATACTCATGACAAGAATGAGGTTTCAGGTTGGTTAGCTTATTCAAGATAAGTGGCTTGTCTAACCTTGTGTGGGGGACTATTCTCTTAGGATTTGGTATATTTGATAATTGAAATATCTTGTACGTAAGGTGATGAATGAGCACTTATGTAAATTATTGGAAATCCAATTTTTTTAAGTACTACTAGTATGTTAATTTCCCTGTTTATTGCTTGTATTATTTAAGCTCGTGTTAGCTATGGAAAAGCATGTCTAAGTGATTAAATTGCCTCAATTTAACTACTTTACATGAATTTTATGCAGCATGCTAGGCTAGAATAATATTTGCCTTATTATGAAGTTTGATATTTCAGAACATTTCTCCCGTTGCTATTGTGTATTTACATTGGGACTACGGATATGGGACTCCGGTAGCTCCCCCCGCCCTATCTATTTACATTTGGGACTACGGATGTGGGATTCCGGTAGATCCCCCTACACAGTTATATGGAACTACGAGAATGCACTCGGTAGATTCCTCCAATACTGGGTATTTATATTTGGGAGTAAAAAATGGGATTCAGTAGATCCCCCTGTACTATGATTTGGATTGCAGGATGGTATCCTGAGAGACTTATAGGATAAGTATATTTGGAATTTCATGACTGTATCATGTAAGATCCCCGGTTGAAATTATTGGAGTTTGAGTTGTGCCCTCCTCCGGTGTTTGCATTGTTCCTGTGTAGTTCTTGTTGTTCTTTCTATCTGTGTTACTTTTACTATTGTACATACTTATCCTGCTTTCTGTTCTACACTTTTGACTTAATCTTATATGTAATCTCAGTAGGGCCTTGACCTTCCTCGTTACTACTCAATCGAGGTAATATTTTGCACTTATTGTATACTGCTGTGGTGTGCTTATGCCATTCTGCATATTTTTTCCATGTGCAGATCCAGGTACCGCTACTCAGGTCGACCATCCTTGGGGGAGGCATCTGCTCTAGAGACTTTGAGGTACTTATGCCGCATCCACAGACCGAGGAGCACCTTTCTATTCTAGTTGTTAAACATTGCCCTTCTGTATTTACTTTCTTGTTAGATATTCTGGAGTTAGACCGTCATTTTTGGAAGGGTTTATATCGATTGCAGCTCCTATGACTAGACTGACCCAGAAGGGTGCTCCATTCCAGTGGACGGAAGAGTATGAGGTAAGTTTTCAGTAGCTCAAGATAGCTTTGACTATGGACCTAGTTTTATATTGCCTACAGGTTTGATGTCTTATATAGTCTATTGTGATGCCTCGAGGATTGGCCTTGGAGCAGTGTTGATGCAAGACGGTAGGATGATTGCCTACACGTCCAGACAATTGAAGGTGCATGAGCAAAATTACCTGTCTATGACCTTGAGTTAGCTGCCATTGTTCACGCCCTGAAGAATTGGTGCTATTATCTATACAGTGTGCCTTGTGAGATTTATACTGACCATCAGAGCTTACATTGTTCAAGAAAAAGGATCTAAATTTGCACTAGAGGAGGTGGTTAGAATTGCTGAAGGACTGTGAAGCCACTATTCTGTATCACCCGGGTAAGGTCAATGTAGTGGCCGATGCTTTGAGTCGCCGGGCGGAGAGTTTAGGGAGTTTGGCTTATCTAGTAGCATTTGAGAGGCCTATGGCGATGGATTTTAAGGCCTTAGCCAGCCAGTTTGTGAGCTTGGATCTTTCAGAGCCTAGTCGGGTTCTAACTTGCTCGGTCTCTCGATATTCCTTATTTGATCGTATCACGGAGTGGCAGTATGATGACCCTTATTTGCTTGTCCTCAAGGACAAGGTTCAGCATAGTGATGCCAGAGATGTGACCATTGGCGAGGACAGAGTATTAAGGATGCAGGGTCGGGTTTGTGTACCCAATATTGATGGGCTTCCGGAGCTGATTCTAGAGGGGGCCCATAGTTCACGGTATTCCATTCATCTGGGTGCTGCAAAGATGTACCAGGATTTGAGGCAGCACTATTTGTGGAGGCGGATAAAGAAAGATATAGTTGGATTTGTAACTCGGTGCCTCAACTGTCAACATGTGAAGAATGAGCACCAGAGACCGGGTGGGTTGCTTCAGAAAATAGAGATTCCGGAATGGAGTGGGAGCGGATCACCATGGACTTTGTAGTTAGGCTCTCGCAAACTTTGAGAAAGTTTGATGTTGTTTGGGTGATTATGGATCGACTGAACAAGTCAGCTCATTTCATTCTTATGTGTGCTACTTATTCTTCGGAGCGATTGGCGAAGATTTATATCCGGGATATTATTCGTCTACATGGTATTCCAGTTTCCATCATTTCGGTTAGAGCTACTCAATTCACATCACGGTTCTGGAGGGTCGTTCAGTATAGGTTGGGTACTTGGGTTGAGTTGAGTACATCATTTCACCCTCAGACGGATTGGCAGTCTTAGCACACTATTCAGATTCTTGAGGACATGCTTTATGCATGTGTGATCGAGTTTGGAGGGTCTTGGCATCAGTTCTTTCCATTGGCGGAGTTTTATTACAACAACTATCAGTCTAGCATTCAGATGGCACCGTATGAGGCTTTGTATGGTAGACGGTGTAGATCCTCGGTGAATTGGTTTGAGCCAGGTGAGGCTAGGCTATCGGGCACAAACTTAGTGCATGATGCTTTGGAGAAGATAAGGGTGATTCAGGATAGACTCCTTACAACCAAGTCCAGATAGAAGAGTTATGTGGACCGGAATATTAGTGATGTTTCCTATATGGTTGGAGAGCGGGTTATCTTTCGGGTTTCGCCTATGAAGGACATTATAAGATTTGGGAAGAAAGAGAATTTGAGCCCAAGGTTTATTGGCCCTTTTGAGATATTGAGGCATGTTGGAGAGGTTGCTTATGAGCTTTGCTTACCTCATAGCCTAACAGGAGTTCATCCGGTATTTCATGTTTCGAAGCTCCAGAAGTATTACAGTGATCCATCGCACGTATTGGATTTCAGCTCAGTCTAGTTGGACAATTATCTATCTTATGTTGAGGAGTCAGTGGCAATATTGGACACACAGGTTAGAAGGCTGAGGTCAAAGAACATTGCATCACTAAAGGTTCAATGGCGGGATCAACCGGTTGAGGAGGTGACCTAGGAGACTGAGCAAGATATGCGCAGTCATTACCCTCATCTTTTCACGGTATGTCTCTATGCTCATTCAACGACGAACGAATGTTTAAGTGTAGGAGGATGTGATGACCCGGACGGTCATCTTAAGAATTAATGCCCTGATTCCCTATTAATTGCTTTCCCCAAGTTTATTTCTCTTATTTTTGATTTGTTGGGATGTTCGGTTTTGAGTTTCAGAGAGTTTTGGGACACTTAGACTGTAAATGAGAGCTTAAGTGTTGGAAAGTTGATTGTAATCAGAGTAGTGTGAAGATGGCCTCGGAATGGAAATCTGATGGTTCTGTTAGCTCCGTTGGGTGAGTTCGGTCTTAGGAGTGTGTTCGGATTGTGTTTTGGAGGTCCGTAGCTAATTTAGGCTTGAAATGCCGAAAGTCAAAGGTTGAAATTTTTGGTTCGATAGCGAGATTTTGATCCGAGGTTCGAAATAGAATTTTGAAAGTTGGAGTAGCTCCATAGTGTTTAATGGGACGTGTGTGAAACATTTCAGGTCTTTCGGACGAGGTTTGGTAGACTTTTGGATCGAAAGTGTATTTTGCAAAATTTGGGGTTCTTAGGCTTGAATCCATGGTTAATTTGAGGTTTCGATGTTGTTTTAGGTGTTTTAAGGATATGTACAAGTTCAGACAGTGGCATTAGACATGTTGGTGCCCTTTGTTGAGGTCCTAAGGGCCTCGGGATGATTTCGGATGGTTGAGGGGGAGTTTGATAGGTGTGAGCAGTTGCTGAATTTTGCTGCTTTAGGTATTTCTGCACCTACCGTTTGGGGACCACATGTTCAATGTCGCACGTGCGAAAGAGGACCCACAGAAGTGGAAAATAGAGAATATCATCAGGAACCGTAGATGCGGTATATTTTTCCGAAGAAGCGGTACCTCACCTACGGGTGATGGGCCACAGATGCAAAATCTAGGTGTTTAAGTGATGGGTTATAGATGAGACCTTTTGTCCGCAAATGTAGGACCCATGAAGCGGTCCTAAGGCCATAGATGCGAAAACTGTTGGACAGTTGATTTAAAAGGGTTTTCGCGACTTTGAGGCTTATTTTACCATTTTTATCTCAGCTTGGGAGCTTTTGGGGCGAGTTGAAAGAGACATTTCAAGTGACTTTCATTGAGGTAAGAATTTGGACTTAAGACTCGTTCCTATGTCATTATTTCATGGATCAGAGCTAGATATTATAGAAATTAAGGGTGAAAATTTGGGAAAACTAGGGCTTAGCATCAGATACCTTTAAGTGATGATTTGAGGGACCATTTGAGGTCCAATTCTGGGAATTTGGGTATGCATGAACTCGTGAGAGTGAGAGGATTATGAAAATATAAAAATTACCCGATTCCTAGACGCTGACCTGAGGGACATTTTGTTCATTTTACTTAATTTCGCGTCTTAGCTTAGATTTTAATTGTAGAATCAGTTACTTGAAGTGTTATTTACAATGTGCAATTGTATTGAAAAGATTTGGGCCATTTAGAGTCGAATACTCGTGGCAAGAACATGATTCCGGATTGGTTTGAGCTTATTCGAGGTAAGTGGCTTGTCTAACCTTGTATGGCGGACTATTCCCTTAGGATTTGGTATATTTGATACTTGAAATGTCTTGTACGTAAGGTGACGAGTGTGTACTTGTTAAAAATGTTGGAAATTTGGTTTTTATTAAGCACTACTAGTATGTTAATTTCCATGTTATTTCTTGTACTATTTAAGCATGTGTTAGCTTAGGAAAAGCATGTCTAAGTGATTAAATTGCCTCACTTGTTTAACTACTTTACATTAATTTTATGCAGCATGCTAGGCTAGACTAATTGTTTGCCTTATTATGAAGTTTGATATTTCAGAACATTTCTCCCGTTGTTATTGTGTATTTACATTGAGACAACGGATATGGGACTCCATTAGATCCCTTCCCCCTTGTTTGTTTACATTTAGGACTACTGAAATGGGATTCTGGTAAATACCCCTGCACAGTTATATAGAACTACGGGAATGCACCCAGTAGATTCCCCCAGTACTGAGTATTTATGTTTGGGTCTATGGAATAGGATTTCAGTAGATCCCCGTGTACTATGAGTTGGACTACCGGAGGGCATCCTAAGAGACGTATTAGATATGTGTATTTGGGACTTCAGGACGGTATCATATAATATCCCCGGTTAAAATTATTGGAGTTTGAGTTGTGTTCTCCTCCGGTTTTTACATAGTTCCTGTGTAGTTGTTGTTGTTCTTTATATCTATGTTACTTTTACTATTGTACATACTTATCTTGCTTTGTGTTCTATACTGTCGACTTATATATTATATGTAACCTCAGTAGGGACCTAACCTTCATCGTCACTACTTAACCGAGGTTAGGGTTGGAACTTACTAAGTATCGATGTGGTATACTCATGCTTTTCTGCGCATGTTTTTCATGTGCGGATCCAGGTACCGCTACTTAGGTCTACAATCATTGAGGGATGCATCTACTCTAGAGACTTCGAGGTACATCTGCCGCGTCCGCAGATCGATGAGTCCCTTTCTATTCTAGTTGTTAAACATTGCCTATTTATATTTACTTTCCTATTAGAAATTCTAGAGTTAGACTATTCGAAAAGATTGTGGTTCCGTGAGTTTCTGGATTTTGGAATAGTGTATGAGATTCTGATGAGTTGTGTTGTATATGCCGAACGACATCTTAAATATTGTTTCATCCAGTTATTTTTGGCTTTTGTTTATTTTTCTTCTGCAAGTTTTGTTTAAATTCTGCATTTGCTAGGCTTACCTAGTCATAGGGACTACGTATCGTCACGATTGTGCACTGAGGGCAAACTGGAGTCATGACATATTTCAGTTTAAAATGTTTAACTCAGTGAATGCACATGAAAATAACGGTCTTGAAGACCATGGAGAGAATGGTGTAGCTGTTCTAGGCATCGGCGTACCACTATAAAACCCAGAGGACGTACTCAAACTAATACATGCGGACGTGATTTCACGCAATGCCCAATATGTCGATATAAGCTCCCACACTAACACGAGTATACGCCAAGAAAACCAATAAAAAGCTCAGAAAACCCCAGCTCAAGGGTTACAAGAGGTTAGACTTCACATTATTTTTGAGATGTTACACGCACAACAATTGGCGAGTGCTCAACTTTAATGCCACCAAAAAATTCCAAGCACATCAGCACCAGAAATGGATCCTCGAGCCGAACATGTGCCGGAAATATCAAGTAACAACAAGACAACAGCCAACCCCACTATTATGAAGATGCTCGAGGACCTCAAAAAGAGGATTGAATTGGGTGAAAAGATGATAGAAGCTAATGACAAAAATGTAGAGACCTACAATTTAAGGGCCGACCAGATTACGGGTGCACCCCCCATCCTGAAGGGTGTTGATTCAAAGAAATTAGTACAAAAATCATTTCCATCAAGTACGGCTCTGAAGCCCATCCTAAAGAAATTCAGAATTCCCGATCTCCTGAAGTACAATGGAACCTCATATCCAAACGAGCACGTCACTACTTATAGTTGTGCCGTAATTGAAAATGACCTGAAGGATGACGAGATTGAATTTGTCCTGTTGAAGAAATTTGGGGAAACACTTTTAAAAGGGGACATGATGTAGTATCACAACCTATCCCTGAATTTGATAGACTCATTTGTCATGCTCGCAACTTCTTTTATAAAGGCACATGCCGGTGCCATCAAGGTTGCTACAACGAAGTCCGACATCTTCAAAAGCAAACTAAGAGAAAACGAGAGAATGTTGAAGTTTTTATCTCGCTTTCAAATGGAGCGGATGGAATTACCACTAATCTCCGATGATTGAGCAGTGCAGACTTTCACACAAGGTTTGAACGAATGAAGCTCGGTAGCTTCAAAGCAACTAAAGCAGAACATGGTTGAATATCATGTCGTAACTTGGTCGGGTGTCCATAATCGATATCAGTCGAAGATTAGGGTTGAGGAAGACCAACTGGGAGCCCCCTCGGGCTCAGTATATCCAAGCACGCTTCTAGAAATGGAGCCAAATCCAAAAAAGGAGAGGTACCAAACATACACTAAAGATCGAAGAAACGCCCAAAGGCATAACATACCTCAAAACGACCAAAGGATATATCAAGACCAGAATCCTTGGGGACTCGTAAACATCGCTAGATTCGACGGATACACAGGGCCGACTGAGAAACCCCAGATATCTTAGTACAATTTCAGCTTTGATGTCTCGGACATCATATCAGCCAGGTAAAATCAAAGACACCAGGTCATCAAGGCCCATACAATCAGATCTGTCACAGAGGAATCCTAACCTGGTGTGCGAATTCCATGGCATACACGATCATAGAACCGAAGATTGCAGATAGGTTCGAGAAGAAGTAGCCGAATCACTTAGCAAAGGTCACCTTCGAGAGTTCCTTAGTGATCGATCCAAAAATCAATTTTGGGAAAGAGAGACGAACAGGAAAAATGAAACACAAGAACCATATTGTCATCCACATGATTGTTAGGGGAGTCGACATCCCACAGGAACCTACTATCAAAAGACTAAAAATATCCATCACCAGAGAAAAGCAAACTCGAGTTTATATACCCGATGATGCTCTCACATTCAGTAACGAGGACATCAAGACTCTCATCCTCATAACGACACATTGGTAATTTCTTTTCATGTGAATACATTTCAAATTAAATGTGTACTTGTGGATCCAGGTAGCTCGGCCAACATTATCAGGTTGAGGGTGGTGGAGCAACTCGTATTGCTCAACCAGATCGTGCTCGCATTTCGAGTCCTCAATGAATTCAACATGGCGAGCGAGATAACTAAAATGGAAATAACCGTCCAGTTCAACGTGACCGGAACAACCCAACATGCCAAGTTTCATGTCATTGAAGGAGACATGAGATACAATGCCTTGCTTGGAAGGCCATGGATACACTACATGAGAGTAGTACCATCATCCCTTCATCAAATGATGATGTTTCCAACAAAGGGCGGAAAAATACAGTATACGAGGAACGACATACTACAAGAGAGATATTCGTAGTGCACGATGTGGCACAAACATCGGTACCTTCAATATCGAAGGAACCAAAGGATAAGCAAACAGCAAAGTAGCAATCACAAGGTACATCCTTGGCTGCACCCAAGTGAACGAGCAAGGGACCGTACCGCATCCGCGAAGAGATCGGTTAAAACATATCTAGGCTCAAATGCCATCATTGCTAAGGTATGACCATCCCCCTTTTTATTTACATTTAATATTAAGCGTTGCACAGGCGCCGGTTAAGCAGAATCGAAGCACCTACCAACTTGAAGACCTTAGGTTTTAAAGCATGCGTTGCGCTCTTTTCCTTCAATCGAATTTTATCCTTAAGAGGGTTTTACCGGCAAGGTTTTAACGAGGCCACATCTATGCTACCTAGGGAGAACTCAACAAGTATTCAAAGATTTAATCAACCTCGAATACTGGGGGGCATCCCTCACGAGGTCATCTCCTCGGAGAAATCAAGACAAGCCAAAGAGGATCTCAATAGAAAAGGGATATACTAGGCCAAACGTCTGAAAGAATCGTGTCCGTATAGAACAATAAAACCCTCAATGGCGAATGCTATGTAATATCGCAAGTATTCAAGGAATACATTTTGAATTTTACTGTCAAAACGCTTTACGCTCCCAGCGAAGATTTCTATTTTTACAAGCAACGGCCCCAGGGCCAGAAAATTCCCAAACTCTATGGGACTAACATCAGAAGTTCAAAGTCGTAAGACCTCTAGACCAGAAACTTTCCGCTAGATAAGCTCTTAATAAGGCAACATCAAAAAATGGCTCCAGAACTAAGAACTCTCAATATCTCGGGGATTGTCGTCCCATCGAGCTATAAAAAACTCGAGAATGTAAGACCCCGTATGGGCAACCTCGATCTCATAAGACCTCCATTAGGCACCTTCAACTCTATAAGACCTCATGGCGTGCCCAAATCTGTAAGACCTCAAGCTAGACATGATCTATACTTGTGCAAGTAGACTACCTGTAAGACCTCAAGCAAGGTATGAATTATACTTGCGCTAAAAAACTTATCTGTAAGACCTCAAGTAAGGCATGTTCAAATTTATATGACCTTACAAAAGGCATAATCCCGATCTTAAAATTTAGGTATATGATCGAACTTGAAAACCCCTCAAAAGACATACCCTCGATATAGACGTCGTGGCTACCTCACTCGGGGACTAAAAAGCTACAACCAACTACAATAACTACGGTCACAAACTGTACCAACCAAACTAATGTGACTCGAGGATGTCTGACCATCACATAAAATTACAGGTCTTCAATTACTTTGAAATACTTTGAAAAGAACCGGTTAACCAGGCTATCCTCGACATAAGCAAAAGAGTTTCGATCATATCAACTCCAAATAACAAAAAGGCTTTGAAATGATTTAGCCAATAAGCAGAACCTCACAAGGTGCTCATCTATCATCACATAACGGCTCACAATCGAGGTCCCTATTGAACCATCAAAGAGTTGGACGAACACAAAAACTTCAGTGAGGGAAAATAAAGCCTATACTAGAGGTCGTACCAACCTTAAGCATAAGAGCCACTATCGCCAGCTTAAATTAAAAGGTCGTATCGACCCAACGCATAAGAGTCACTATCTCCAGCTTAAATTAAAGGTCGTACCAACCCAATACGTAAGATCCACTGTCGCCAGCTTAAATTAAAAGGTCGTACCGAAATAATGCGTAAGGGCCACTTTCGCCAGCTTAAATCAAAAGGTCGTACCAACCAACGCGTAAGAGCCATTGCGGCCAGCTTAAATTAAAAGGTTGTACCGACCAAGTGCGTAACAGCCGTTGTCGCCAGCTTAGGTTAAAGGTCATACCGATCAAATACGCAAAAGCCTACGGGCCAACATAACAAGCCTCAAAGCCGATTTGTAAACCTCGGGGTTTTTACTCGAAGGCTAATTTATCTGGTTAATTACTGATAAACGTCAAAAATCGATACGAAGAAAGACGTACACAAGCAAAGATAAATTCATGAAAGAAAAAAAGGCTTCTTTTTATATGTATATGTGAAGAAATATGAAGTTATGTTTGCAATGCTATCTAAGAGCCCTATACACAAAATAAAAAAAGAAAAGCTTATTCTACTTCCCCTCCGGGGACTGCAGACCATCGTCCTCTCCCTCATTATCCTCAGCTTCAGCTCAGGCATCTGCACCTTCATCTTCAATAGGCCAGACTCATTCCTTGCAGTCCTTCTCATCTGGACCGAGTTGTTTTCACAAGTATTTTGGAGTTGCACATCAAGGGCAGTAGCCTTGGCCAAAGCATTCTTCTTGGCCACAACTAGGGCATCTATCTGAGCTCTTATCTCATTGCACTCATATTTGGCCTGGCCAACTTTTCCCCAAAGGCATTTTAGGTCCTCCATCCTACTTTGCAATTGAAGTGTCAAAATATTAATCTCCAGGGGTAGAAGAAAAAACATGCATCCTCTCAAAATGGAGGTTAACTGTCTCTCGAGGTGGCCTTCATAATCGAAGCTTTGATTCATCTAGTACTGAAGATGTATCAGCTCCTTTGCCCTTTTATTGCAAAGAAACCTGAGGAATTTCTCCCCAGTAGAGGCCTTCCGCAACTTGACTTCACAGCAGAGCAGCTCGGACTAGAGATTGTCAAAAGCCTATGAAAAAAAAAGCTCAGTGAGAAGACTGAAACTCACCATAGAGCAGAGATGCTGAGCCTTCTTAAAGGTTGAGCATATGTCTACCGGCCTCATCGGCCCCAGTCAAACTGCTCTCAGTAGGGATATGATCGCTCAAGACCCTGCTTAATTTAGGCAGCCCCTGGCCTCGAACAGCCCTCGAAGTACCTTCGACGGGAAAAGAAGACGGCCGCATAAAATATTTATCCCTCGAAGTACTTTCGACGGGAAAAGAGGACGGCGACGAATGAGGAATTATTTTTTCAAGGCTAGAAGCCTTGGGTGGCGCAGGATCAACTAATACATCCTCTTTGAGCCTCCGGGAAAGGCAAGACTCGCTATGACCACCTTCGCCCTTCAATTATTCCTTTCGTTTCTTATTATTCCTTGGTCCCGAAGTCAAACATATAAGGAAATTTTCCAATACATATGTTGACGGAGTTAATAGGAATAAATGAATGTACCTTTCAAAAGGAATAAAACCATACGGCACATACCGTAGTGGTTTGCATCCCATCTATCCTTCGATAGGTCTTGCCACCTTCGCCCATCGTAGGTCGAGCGAGATGCCAACTTCTAACGCCAATGCGCAAGGTCGGGAACCTTATATGGCATCTATGGGTTTGCTGTCAAATGGAAAAAGAAAACATCTTTACAGATTCTGCCTCCACTATAAAAAATGATAAAAACACAAGTGTACCACTTATGGGTGAAATTCCATTTCTCAGGAAATGGCAGGAACTCCATGGTGATAATATTGATAGTGTGCACTCGGACAAATCTATTCATCCACCCTTGGCCCTTATTTTCTTCAAGGTCGACAACAAAAGGCGTGGTGGATCAACATTGTACAGCTATCAGGCCCCGATAATGAAAGGGCCGATACAATCTGATGAGAGGGCTAAGGGTGAACACAAGCTCGACTTCCTCTGCAAAGAACCTCATCATCAATACTATCCTCCAGAACGACGGGTGAACCAATGTCATGGTAGCCTAATACCATTGACATAAGTCAAACACGACTCTATCGAGATGTTCCAGCGTGAAGGGGTACATGTATATGTTCAAAAACCCCTCTACGTGAGCCATGATGTTCTCTTCTGGGGAAGATACCTGCAGTACCACCTTTTCTCCTCATGTGTTGTCTCTCCTCACTGCCTTGAGGTGTCCCTATCCTATTGATGAAGTGAACATCGATGCATGATCCCAATGGCCGTCAATATTGGGAGGTCTCTCTAGCGAATGGTCCCTCATCGAGCCAAAACATCTCGAGGTGAGCTAGCCAAATGTCGGTGGTGTACCACTGACAGAGCGGGAAGTAGAGGCAGAACTCTCCTCTTCTTGGCGATCAGTTTTTGGCCTAGCAACCATAACTATGGTGAAGCAAGAGAAGGGAAATGAAAACTTAGGCAAAAACTTTGAGTTAAAATGATGAAAGAGTTGGTGCGAGGAAGGATCACTCTACAAAAAGGATAGCTGCTCAAAGTAGCGAAACCCCCAAATAAAAGGATAGAAAACTCATATATAGAGCAAAAATCGATTGTCCGCCTACTTTAAAAGCCAATTAATTCTAACTAGGCCACTATCACTTTCGGCAAAGTATACTTGTAGTACCATCCCGGTCATCTCGTGACCATGTCACATGAATGACAATGTCGTACATCGTTCAAGGGGTCAGAGATTCCTATGTCAACCTTGCCTCGAGATGGTGTCCGATCTCGAGGATCTCAATTACTGCAAAGATGAGCTTTAAGGAACCATCAATTCCAATCTAGCCTCAAGGTGGTGCCCTATCTCTAGGATCCATATCAATATAAAATTAGGCTCTAAGGAGCCATCAAAGCCAGTCTAGCCTCAAGATGGTGCCCGATCTCGAGGATCTCCATTACTATAACTATGAGCTCTAAGGAGTTGTCCACATAAACCTAGCCTCGAGGTGGTACCCCATCTCAAGGATCTCAGCTATTACAAGTGCATGTCATTCACCCGATCCTTCAACCCCCTGGCCACCTAAGTCCACGCCAGTCCTCACTCGAGAATATTCATAAAACCTCAGGGCTACCTCTTCTTCGAGCTCGAACTAACGCCTTCTCGCCTATTATGCCCAAAGGCTACTCAAGTTTGAACCAATTTCCATTCTAGGGCCACTTGAGTTTGAATGCATCCGCGCTCAAGAACTATCTATAATGCCTTAAAGTTGTCTTCATTTTAAACTCAAGGTCAATTTTCGCTCAGCTGGAGGCCACCCGAGTGCAAGCAAACTCTCATTTGGAGACTATTTGTAAAGGCCTAAGGTTATCTTTGTTTCGGATGATCAGGCAAGCTCTCGCTGGAGACTAGAGGCCTAACAAGGCTAAGCCTCATTCCAAAGAGAATCGATACCCTACTCTCACTCAAATCAAACTCAGAGGTTCCGACAACCTAGGTTCGTATGGGATCAATCCATGTTTGGTCCAAAGGCAGGCAAGCAATTTTAAAGAACATCAAATTAACCACCCAAGAACCAAAGGAATTCCTATGTCCGGGTCCAATATTCGGATCAATCGATAAAGTCACATGCTTGGGTTTTTTAACAAACACAGGCGAAAGGTACTCCAACACAAGTGAAAAGAAAATTGAAAAACTTTTGTGTTAATTAAATTGCAATTACAAAAGTCCCCGAGGGGTCTTAACATATAAACAAAGAAGCAGAAAATAACAGATTAAAAGCCTAGTATACTTTCAGAGGTACAACCTCGGGAGCGACATCTGCGAGAATCGTTTTCTCAGTACCCCATTTCGATCTTCCAAACGACGTCTTCGAGAATCTCCCTCAACACAGAAAAAGATAAGGAAGAGGCTTTCGATAGGCGAGGAAAATTGGGACTTGGAGAAAAATTTAGCGAGTACGGGTCTCGCCAACACTACTATTGGGAAGCCACTTTTTAAGATAATGCACCTGTGTGGGATGCAAAAGTTAGTATATGGCACTACCTCACTCCATGGAAAGCAAGGAGTGAAGCGCCACACCAGGTTAAAGTTAAGAGAGATGAGAAGCGGTTCATGGTCTACATATCCTCTGATACGAGGATAATTCGAAGCCCCCTATCATTATTTCGATCCAACAACAATAACAAAAATAACAAACCAGTACAATCCGGCTAAGTGGGGAAAAGCTCTAAAAAGGAGCCATGGCATAGCTGGAAAAACCACTTCTATGTGACCTTACAGTCATATGCTTGAACCATGAAAGCTAGAATTTGGATGATGGTGAAGAGAAGAAAAGGGTAAAGGTTGTTAAAGAATGGTTGGGTGGAATTTTGGTTCGAGTAACCTTCTATTTATATAAAAGTGGTACCGTAATCGATGGCGCAATCAGCGCCTTTGAGAAACGTATCAGTGGGCACAATTAATGTTTTTTTGAGAAACGGATCGGCGACAATATTATCACTTTGGAAAAATAAATCGGCGATACACTGAACGTTCATGGGAAGATAAATTGATAGGACATTTCAGTTATCACAAATCTTACATCATAAGCATGATGTCATCAGAAGAGACTCGAGGAGATCGATGTCAAAATTATTTCTTATCATTTTACTCTAAGAAATGCGTGGACTATCTGTATACAACTAAAATCGGAGAGCCCGATTTTATTATCATAATTACATCCCAAAGCCTCTCTTTAGAAGGCCCGAATCCCAATTCAAGGCTCGACTCTGAGGGTTCCCTATGCTCGACCTCAGTGCAGAGCAAATCGGCGGCTATGATGAATGATTGGAAAATTTCCAAGGCAAGTGATTAAAGTTGATCAAGTCTATTGGGTTAGCACAAGCCCGTACCATGGCATTAAATGGTTGTACCAGCTGCATACCTTTGTAATAAATGCATATGTACTATGTTGGGATTCCTCCTCCTATATAAAAGGGACCCTTGTCATTTTATAAATGGTGATGATATTGAATGCAAGAACATTCTCTGTTCTCTAACTTAAACATTCTCTATTGTCTTTCCTCAGACTTATTAGTTACATTTATTGCATTTCACTTATTGTTCTTCATTTACCATTCACCATTGATCATAAATAGCCCTCAAAAACTCTTAGGATTGTTAGTCCCCAATCTATCGGCCCAACCTAGAGCTTAGTCGATCCCAAGGCCTCGTATAGCCTGGTTCGAGCCCCTGATCCTCAGTCTCTCGGTTTGCGTAGCATACTATCTTCAAGCCTTTATTCTCATACTTAGCATCTACGGTCTAATAACTAGCATTAAAATAAATAAAATATTTTTAGAACCACAAAATCAAATCTAATTATATTTACCATTTTTGAGGTAAACATTAAGTTAATTTCTTTTATCGTTACAAAATCTAAAAATTCAAAATAAGATCCATTGAATTTTAAAGTGAATTACAAGTCCACATTTCTGATTAATTGACAATACATAAATAAACTCTAAATATGTAAACAATATGAAAAGACACCTCAATATTGATGATGGTCTTGAAAATTGTTTTATGTACACAGAAGTTAGGAGTTTAGTTCTATTTAAGCATTGACTGAACAAACACTTTACAAGTAAATAACATGGCTGTTACTTAAAAAATGTTGGCGCCTAGAGTTAAAATTTTAATTACTAGTACTACGACTCTTTAATATTCTGGAATGTCGATCTCCTTATGCACTTTTTAATTTTTATTGTTGATATACATATAAAAATAATACTGCTAATTTATTCCGACGAAGGTTCTATATCTATCGTTGTATCTGCTTCTTGGGGTTCTATAAAATAAAAAACTAGAATGATTGTTATTATCAATTCATACCAAAGTAATGGTCACTTTTCTAAACTAAATTCAACACTCAAAATGTCCCTCTCCATATACCGTCGTTATCTTCATCCATATAATTAATTCTCTACCTTATTCCTAAAACACTCAAAATCCATTGATCCACAAGACAAAGTAGGGTGATCTAGCTCGAACCAAAAAACAAATATTGAAAGTGCATTGACATTAAGTAAATAAAAGTATATTTTTTAATCTGTATACGATGAAATCAGGTTCGTTGACTCGGAGGTTCATATCGAGGAAAAGAAGGCTTGCGTCAAGGAATAGGCTCACTAAAGATTAAATTCGAGCTCGATGATAGAATACGAGGCTAGAAGATCTAAATGCTCGAGGAATATTAGAGCCAAGTATGACCGACTTCGAGATGGAGCTATTATGAGTTTGTTACAGAATGACAAGATTCCTACCACGTCCCCAAGATCGTGGCCTAAATCCCATAATAGATTTGTACGAATTATACTAATCTGTAATAGGTGGTTAGACAGCTGCCCCAATAAGATTCTTTACTATATATAGAAATGTACCTTATTTAGGGTTTCCCTCCTATATAAAGGGGACCCCAATAATTTGTAAAGATCATCTAGTCATTGGAAAAGAATATACTCTCTTACATTTTCGCTCATTGTTCATCAAAATTGTTCTTTAGCTTCATTATTCTTGGTCCATCTCGAGGTCCCTTTGGCTCGAGGTCGATACTGCATAGGCAACACTAGTTTGATTTACTTATTTCTTTCATTCATATGCTATGCTTCTTGATTATTAATTATTATTGAATTAAATCACATATCTTTAAAATCACAAACCAACTTTAATTGTTACTTGTATTTTCAAGGTGAACAGTTTGGTGCCCACCACGGGGCAAAAGATAATAGTATTTATTTCAGTACTGATTCTAACGCACGTTATTTTCACACTTGTTCTTGTCAAAGATTCTTTGATTTCAGGATAAGACATGTCAAACTTACAGAATGCACATATACACAGTGACGATAGTCTTGGGTTCCATAGAGAAAAAGACACATAATTGCTGCAGGGGTCGATGTACCACCGATAAACCCTAAGAAAGTGCCAAATATGAAGCCGGTAGATGTTAGTTCACACATTACTTTGAATGTACATCTAGGAGCAGACCCTAGAGCAAGTGCACACAGGGAAGTCAGATCTGGTGGCCAAAGAACACAGGGTGTAGGAGATAGGGAATTAGCCTCCAAGTAATATCCGAGATGTTGCAAGTTCAACAGATTGTCATTGCTCAACTTCAAAGTCAGAACAAAACTCCAAATATAGTCGAGCCAGAAAACAATCAACAAACTAAGCTGGTTCCAGAGAGATCAAATAATAATGGCTCGGGAACTGACCACATAATTATGAGGATGCTCGAAGAACACACCAAAAGGATCAAGTCCGGAGAAAAAAAAGATTGAGGATAATGACAAAAAAATGGAGACTTATAACTCCCGTGTTGATCAAATGCGCGGGGGGGGGGGGTCCTAAAAGGATTGGATGCCAAAAAATTCATACAAAGGCCATTTTCCCCGAGCGCGGCTCCAACGTCCATCCCCAAGAAGTTACATATGCTCGATATACCTAAATACAATGGACCAACTGATCCCAATAAACATATTACCTTATATACTTGCGTGTTTAAAGGAAACGACTTGAATGATGATGGATTGAATCAATTTTGTTGAAAAAGTTTGAGAAAACCTTGTCTAAGGGAGCCACGATTTGGTATCACAACTTGCCCTCGAACTCTATCAATTGGTTTGCTATATTAGCAGATGGCTTCGTAAAAGCACATGCGGGGGCCATAAAAGTTGAAACAAGGAAATTAGAGGTTTTAAAAATAAGGCAGGAGAATGATGAGATTCTAAGGGAGTTCGTATCTCGGTTTCAGATGGAGCAAATAGAATTACCACTAGTGTTGGACGATTGGGCAGTACAAGCTTTTATGCAGGGTTTGAACGAGCAGAGTTTGATCGTTTCTCGACAATTGAAGCAGAACTTGATCGAGTATCTAGTTGTGACATGGTAGGACGTACATAATCATTACCAACTAAAGATCAGGGTTGAGGACGACCAGTTGGGAGCCCTCGCGGGTTCAGTTCATCCCAATAGATTGGCAGATAAGCCCCCGAGGGATATAGACAGGGAACCAAGATCAAACAAGGAATAGTATCAGCCATACATTAATCGGAGAAACAGTGGTTCGGGATGTAAAGTTACATGGAACGATTGAAGAAATGACCGAGCTCAAAGATCTAGGGGACTTATGAGTAAGAATGGATTTGATAAACGTACAGATCCCGTGGAAGCACCTCGATTGTCAGAGTATAGTTTCAGTGTAGATACATCGCGGATCTTATCAGCTATTGGAAGAATTAAGGTCACTAAGTGGCCCATGCCTATACAAATCGGTCCTTCTCAAAGGAATCAAAACTTGACGTGTAAGTATCATGGCACACATGGTCATAGGACCGAAGACTGCAGGCAGTTGAGGGAAGAAGTAGCTCGATTTTTCAACGAGGTTCATCTTCGAGAATTTCTCAATGATCAAGCTAAGAACCACTTCAGGGAAAGAGATGCAACTGAAAAAATAAGCAGGAAGAACTGCAACATGTAATTCATATGATCATTGACAGTGTTGATATTCCATATGGGCATATATTCATACGCACCAAGGTGTTGATCACCATAGAAAAATGGAGTCGGAGCCACGTGACTGGGGCGTCTTATCATTCAATAATGAGGAAGCAAAAGGCATATCTCAGCCGCATAATGACACCCTAGTAATTTCTATCTTGTTAAATAAATTTCAATTTAAACGTGTTCTAGTAGATCCAGGTAGCTCAACAAACATAATCAGAACAAAGGTCGTAGAGAAGCTCGACCTGCAAGACCAAATTGTACTAGCATTTCGAGTCCTAAATGGTTTCAACATGGAGGGCGAAACAATGAAGGGGGCGATACTCCTACCAGTGAATGTGGCCGGAACCATTTAAGATATGAAATTCCATGTCATCGAAGGCGACATGAGGTATAATGCACTTCTCGGGAGGCCATGAATCCACAACATGAGGGCAGTACCTTCAACGCTTCACCAGATGATGAAATTCCCAACAATGGATAGCGTGAAAACGATCTATGGAGTACAACATGTTGTAAAGGAAATGTTTGCAGTCAATGAAGTGATATTAATACCGATGCATTCGACCTCGAAAAAATCAAGGGGCCAAAGACAAGCAAGTGGGCAATTACCATTCCTAGTCCCGATCGAGCCGGAGGAATATGTAGTCGAAGAAGAAGAAGAGGATTTACTTACTCCTCGAACCTTCGTTGTTCTTGAAGAGTCGGACGCAACCAAATTTTTTTAATGGTCGATGAATTGGAAAAGGTCATACTAATTGAGCGCATTCCCAAGAAAAAGGTATACCTGGTAACGAGGTTAACCCTCGAACTCAGGAAAAATTTCTCTCTTATCAATAATATAGATTGTTTAGCTTGGTCCTATCTAGATATGACAGGGATCCCACCATAAATAACAACACTGGCTACACATCGACCCTGGGTTCAAACTGGTGAAGCAAAAGAGAAGATCCCAGTCTGAGGTGAAGTATGCATTTATAAAGAACGAGGTAACCAAAATTCTTAAAATAGGATCTATTCAGAAAATAAAGTACCCCGAGTGGTTAGCCAACGTGGTCGTAGTTCCTAAAAAGGGAAACAAACTTACAATGTGTGTAAATTATAAAGATTTGAACAAGGCATACCCTAAAGACTCTTTTCCATTGCCTAACATTGATTGCATGATCGATGCCACGAGCGACCACGAGATCCTTACCTTTCTCAACACCTACTCCGGGTATAATCAAAGTCACATGAATTCGGAGGACCAGGAGAAGGCTTTGTTTATCACTAAATATAGAACATAATGTTACAATATAATGCCTTTCAGCCTAAAAGATGTTGGGGCTACATATCAACGCCTAGTTAACAAGATGTTAGAGGAACATGTAGGTAAATCAATGGAAGTTTACATTAACGATTGGTTAAATCCCTAAGTGTAGAGGACCATTTAACTTATTTGTAGGAAACATTCAAAATCTTTAGGCAGTACAACATAAAGCTCAAGCCGAAAAAAATATGCCTTCAGAGTCGGCTAGGGCAAGTTCCTCGGCTTCATGGTATCTAACTGGGGAATCGAGATCAACCCTGATAAAATCAAGGCCATCAAAGATATCACCATCATTGATAATGTGAAAGACATGTAAAGGTTAACATGCCAAATAACCACCTTGGGTCGGTTGATATCAAGATCATCATATCCAAGTCATAGGTTATTTTCCTTGCTCAAAAAGAAAACGGATTTCGATGGACCCCGGAATGCCAGCAAAGCCTTAGAAGAATTGAAGCGATACTTATGGAGCCCACCTTTGCTTCAACTTATATTTGGCAGTCCGAAATAGCAGTAAGTGGAGTACTAGTTCAAGAAGAGAAAGGTACGCAATTCACCATTTATTATGTAAGTCGAACTCTGGGAGATGCTGAAACTAGATATCTTCACTTAGAGAAATTAGCAGTTGCATTAATAATCACATCTAGAAAGTAAAAGCCATATTTTTAATGTTTTCCCATATGTGTATTAACCACATATCCTCTCCGAAATGTTTTGCATAAGCCCGAATTATCAGGCCGATCGGCCAAGTGGGCAGTTGTACATGGCGGGTACGATATCGAATATCAACCCCGAACGACTATCAAGTCCCAAATCTTGGCTGACTTCGTGGCCAATTTTACGCTAACCCTCGTACCTGAAGTAGAAAAAGAACTTCTGCTAAGATCAGGTACACCATCGGGGGTATGGGCCCTTTTCAAGAACAATGCCTCAAATGTGAAAAGGTCCGGGCTCGGTATTGTTTTGAAGCTACCAACAGGTAGTACTATAACAAAATCTATTTTTAATGTTGACTAACAATGAGGCCGAGTATGAGGCCATGGTTGCAGGTCTCAAGCTAGCTAAGAGCTTGGGGGTAGAGGTCATCGAGGCTAAATGCGACTCTCTATTGGTTGTGAACCAAGTAAACAAGATCTTCGAGGTTCGAGAGGCTAGAATGCAGAGGTACTTAGACAAACTACATGTGACATTGCACCGCCTCAAGGAATGGACCTTGGATCACATGCCTTTAGAGAAAAATAGTGAGGTTAATGTGCTCACAAATCAGGGATCGTCAGTCGAAAAAGACAATATTATCCCGGGGACTGTCGTCCAGTTATCCAGATCTGTGGTCAAAGAAGGTCATGCCGAAATAAATTCTACGAGCATGACTTGGGTATGGAAAGCTCCCATCGGATCACAAAGAATTGAGGGCTCTAAACCAAGGCTTCTAGGTATATACTAGATGGAGATAGAACATTATACAGAAGAACGTTCGATGGGCCACTAGCGGTATGTTTAAGGCTGGGGGATACAGATTATGTTCTACAAGAAATCCATGAAGGCACTTGTGGGGCCGAGTCTTTGATTCGCAAAATTATCAAAGCTAGGTATTATTGGGACAGCATGGAAAAAGAAACCAAGGAGTTTGTTAAAAAGTGTGATAAATGCCAAAGGTTAGCACCACTGACTCATCAGCCCGGAGAGCAACTACACCCAGTCCTGTCCTCGTGGCCTTTCATGAAATGGAGAATAGACATAGTCGGCCCTCTGCCAATGGCCCCAGGTAAAGCTAATTTATTTGTTTGTAACTGAATATTTTTCTAAGTGGGTGGAAGCACAAGCCTTCGAGAAGGTTAGAGAAATATTGATTTCATTTGGGACCATATTGTGTGCCGATTCGGGATACCTGCCAAAATAGTGTGAGACAATGGCAAGCAATTCATTGGCATCAAGGTAATGAATTTCCTCGAATAACACAAAATAAATAGGATTCTATCGACACCATATCATCCAACTGGAAATGGACAGGCCGAGTTAATAAACAAAACTATCATTCAAAACCTAAAGAAAAGGTTGGACGATGCTAAGAGAAAATGGAGAGAAGTTCTACCCGAGGTCGTTTGGGCATATTAAACAACATCGAAGTCTAACGTAGGGGCTACTCCGTTCTCTTTGCATATGGATTCGAGGCCCTTATCCTTGTCGAGGTCGGAACCTAGTGAGAGGTTTCGACATGCATCGGAAGAGTCAAATTACGAGGCCATGAATACTAGCCTCGAGCTATTAGATGAAAAACGAGAGGCAAGATATGTTCGGATGGCCACACAGAAGCAAAGAATCGAGAGATATTACAATAGAAGGACCAAAACTTGACACTTTGGAATCAGGGACTTAGTTCTACGGAAAGTCACCTCAATACTCGAGACCCGAATACAGGGAAACTAGGCCTGAATTGGGAAGGACAGTACCGAGTTATTGGACTTGTAAATAAAGTATCTTACAAACTTAGCGCGATGGAAGGTGAACAACTGCCAAACAATTCGAATGTCTCACTACTCAAACGATACTATTGCTAAGGTATGACTTTCTCTTTTTGTCCATTTGAATTTGAAGTTAATCCACTGCCGGTGATCGATAGAAGATATCAAAGACACATTTCTACAAAGAAACCTTAGGTTTTAAAGCACGCGTTGCTCTCTTTTTCCCTTAGATCAGATTTTGTCCCAAATGGGTTTTATCGACAAGGTTTTTAACAAGGCAAAAACTAAGTGCTACGTATATAAGGAGAAATCGATAGTATCCAGGGCTTCTTTTCAATCAACCTTGAATACTAGGGGGCATCACCCTCGGAGGCTATATTTTCAAGGAAAATACTTAACGCCAAAGAGGGCCTTGATAGGAGAAGTTAGTAATGGTTCAAATGGTTAGATGAACCGTGTCCATATAAAATACTCGAGCCCCGACAGCAAAACATGTACGTATGCATAAATTCAATGAAGCATTCGTTCTATGTCAAACACTTTGTATCTTAAAGAATTCTACTATTATATAAGCCTTGCACTTGTTATTCTACGAGAAACGGCTCAAGATCCAGAACTCAAATGTACCCCAAATACTCGAGGATTTTAATTGACAATCAACACATTCGAGTTATCAAAAACTCAAATTCGTAAGACCTCAAGGAGGCATCCCCTCGATATAAAGTCCAAGGCCATCATACCCAGGTACTAAACTTTCGAACAAGTTCGAAATGTTATCGGGAAACCAGTCCAAGAGGCATACCCAAAGGCTACGACCATATTAAATACTAAGGTCATATAAAAAGTCTATGGCCAAAATAATGCGGCTCCGAGATATAAGACTTCCGCCATAAAAACACTTTGAAAAAACCGGTTAAATCAGGCTACTCTTTGCAAAAGTAAAAGATGAAAGGCTTCGATAAAATCTGACCTCCAATAATTTAAAGGCTTCAATAACATCAGCCTTCGAAACTACCTCAAGAGGTATTCAATTATCGCTACACAAATGAATTGCAAATGGGTTTTCAATCGGTATAACCTTCCAAAAACCCAACGGGTACTAAAAATACATGCTAAGGTATAGGAAATTTTTCACTAAGTCTTTTAGCCGAAAAGAGAAAAAATTATAGCCGCTTTAGAGGCCAAACTGGACCAACTTAAGGAGCCTAAGAGCTGACCTAAAAGAGCTGAAGGGCCGATATAAAAGAGCCTAAAGGCCAAAACATATAGATTCGATACCTTGCTCACACTCAACTCAAACTCATGAGTCCCGTCATCTCGAGCTCGCATAAAATTTACCAGGGCATAGCTCGAGGATTACCAAAAACCTTAAGAGGTATTCTGTTATAAGCTCGAAGATCACCTAGTGATTATACAAAAAACCCAAGGATTTTTTATATTTAGAATCCGAACCAATGTCCACTTGATCGTTGAAGTTATCAAAACTTTTCACAATATAAAGACGATGCGGAATCAGAGATGAAGCAAGTGAATTCTTTACATTCATAGAAGATATTTACAAAAGATATCACAACACCTGCGAGGGGCCCTTACACAAAAAAGAAATAAAAACAAAAGGGCAAGAACCCAATCTACTTTGGGGACCACATCCCCGAGAACCACATTTTTGGTAGATGCATCATCGGGAGCCACATCTTCGAGAACCTCCTCCTCGGGGAATCCATCTTCATCTCCCCCACCCTTAGAACCTCTAACATCATTTTCATTATCAGAAGAGACAAGAAACCTGGCATCGGTTTCTAACGCCTTTGCTTGGGCTATTTCTTCAGTAAGGTTGAATCTTGGGGCGTGGATTTCTTCGAGAGTCTCCTTTTGGGCTTGGCACTTGGCGAAGTTATTACTCCATTTTTCCTGGTTAGAGGCCTCGTTCAGCTACGGTTGAATAGCCTTGACATCCCTTAAGTATATGGAGATAGTCTTATCAGCCATAGCCTTTGTCTTCTCAACTTCAGCCTCAACCTCTGCAACCTCGGCCCCGACTTTAGCAAGTTTTGTCTCTAGCTTCTCTATTTTCTTGGCTTGAGCTAGATTCTTCGCTTTAATACCTCGTAGCTGAGTCTCAGTTGAGGCCAGTTAGGCAATAATAGCTTCTTTACAGTAGCGATCCAATCCATGTTCTCTTTCCATCGGTGATAGTCAGTCTTAACTTGATCGACCTTGTCATGGAGCTGCCCAATCATCTCCAGCTTTTGCTATAGCCGAGACATCAAAGTGTTAGCCTCTGCAGTAAGGCCAAGAAGACCATACTCTGTTAAAATCACAGTTACCTGCTCGTCTAGCTCGGCCTTATTTCTTTGTGCTTTAGCAAAATCATCCTGAAGGTCCTTGATCTCCTCCTCGATTTAGCCGCAAAGGAGCCTTAGGGCCTTTACTTCATCGAAAGACTTCTTGAGCTTCACATTGGCTTAGCTCGACCCTAAACTTGGTAATGGCCTAAACATAAAATAAAAAGATGTCAGTTAACACAGAACGTGAATAAAAACAAAGAATTTTTGCAAAACAGCAAAAATTAGTGCTTACTCAAGAGAAGAGATGTTGAGCCTCTTCAATGAGGGTAGAAGCATCATTGAGGTCAGCGGCATCATCAATCCCGATAAAGCAATCCTAGAAAGGATCTTCTTTGTGGACCTTACTCGGATTAGGCGTATAGAAGCTTTAGCTTCTTTTATTTCCTCCTCAGAGTAGATGGTAGAGAAGGGGAATGCCGTATTCTCATGGCCCCGAGCTCTTCACTCAGGGTGTTCTGATTAGCCTCGAGAGTCTCGGCACTTGTCCCTTCCAGTATACTTGTTGAAGGCGGGGGAATGATCTCGATCTCCAGGGACTCAGGGGCTTTACCCAAGTCTTTCTTTGGAGTTCCCTCACCACAAGGTGAGGTTTCTAATTCGGATGGCTTGGCAGTCTCGACTAGTTTCCTAGTTCGGGGCACCAGCACCGACTCTTCGCCCTTGTTTTCTTTATCATCCGGGGAATTGTGGGCCGAATCTATGTCCACATGAATAAATTTCTTCCTCAGCCTTCGAGAAGGGGCTTTCTTGTCTTGGGGATCTTCAAGCTTCGAACCCCTTTTTCTCTTGTTGTCCTGCCCCATTTATGGAACTGTGGACTCGGTCTCTTCCCGGGGTGGGACCGCATCATTTTAGAGATATCTCCAATGCCTCCATAGATAAGCGTAAATGTGAAAAACATCTCCAAAAAAATTAAAGCATCAGAAAAATAGGGAGAAGAATTAAACATGGTGTTTGGCCTCCCATTTTCCCCTCGATGAGTCACACTATTTGCGCTTGTCGTATGAAGAGGTTACAGATAATTTTTGGACCTAGTCCTTGAGGTCGGTGACCGCATAGGGCATCCAAGCAACAACTGTAAAAAAAAGTTAAAGGCATTACAAAACTCGATAATGGGATATGAGAGGATATTTGAAAACGGACTTCACTTATGTTTAAAGTTCCATTTCTTTGGGAATGGTATTTTTCACTAGGGATGACATCCGAGGTCCGTACTCTGACGAACCGATCATCCAGCCTCAGTCTTTGTCCTCGTTGTTACTAGCAAAGAAGGTTTTGCTTGATTGACAATGAAGCTTTATCAGCCCTCAAAATAGTTGCCGCTATAGCCGAATGAGATAGTTGAGGGTAAACTCTAATCCCATTTCCTTGCTGGAGAAGTAGCGCAACATGATCATAATGTGCCAAAAGGAGGGATGGATCTGGCCAAGATAACCTTGTACCTTGTGCAGAAGTCAATCACTACTGGATCAAGGGGACCCAGTGTGATGAGGTGAGTGTAAACACCTAAGAACCTCTACATATGAGTAGTGATGCTCTCCTCGAGGTCGAGGATCTGTGCCACGACCTCGTCTACGGAACATGGTATTTTATAGGCTAGCACTCAAAGGACGACAGAAGCAGATGATGAGAGAAAAAGATGAAAAGAAGAAGGGATCAGAGAGGATATAATGAAGAAATAAAGTTCTTAATTCAAAGAGAAAGCCTCGTATTTTTAGATAAACGGTGATGGTTCGGCGACGCTAGTCGCCGACCATCACTAGCGCACATTTAATGTTTTAGGGAAGCGAACCGATGGGACGTTACAATCACTTCGAGCGTCTACATCACGAGAATGAAATCATATCGGAGGCTCCAAAAAATCTACATTCAAATCATTTCTTATTTCCAATGTGTCATTTAAAAATGTATTATTTATTTTAGAATAGACAAAAAAGAAAAATAGCTTATTTAATATAAAACGAAGGAAGTAATAAAGTTCACGTATGAAGCTCATGTAAAATATAATTAAATAAATAAAATTGTATCTTTTTTTCCTCTCTAATGATTTAGATTTTTAGATGGATTGATTATACACTAACATAAAATATCCAAGAAACAGTAACCTTCTAACGTCACAGTACTTGATAAATGTACAAAACATTAGAGTCGTCACGCCAGCAAAATAAACAAACGAATGGCATTGGGCTCTTGGGATCCATGTCACGCGGAAAGCGTGTGCGATCGTCGACCGACCCATCGAAAGCTTGTGCCGTTGCTCGAACTGCGCAATCCAATCGCGTGCCACCTTTTCATTCCACGTATTCTACTTACGCCCTTGCTCTCCATACTTTTTGACCAAGAATAACAAAATTACAGTGCATAATATTTACTTCGACCAAAATAAGTAATTTTTAAAATTTTTTATACAAATTTAAAAATTCTTTTTCTAATATTAATTAATAATAAAATTGATTATATTAACTTCTCATATAAATACTCCTAGTATATATTTCAATATTATTTATTCCAAAAAAATGTAGGAAAAAAATAATTAATTTATTCTTAAAATCTTAAAAAGTTACTTATTTTGGACAACCAAAAAAACAAAAAAATTATTTATTTTGAACCGAAAAAAATATTATTACTCGATATAACTTTAGTAACAACTTAAGTACGACAATATTTATAAGCAGAAATTCAGAATGACAACTAATATTTCATGTCACTAGTCTTTTTCTTATAATCCAAACTAAGAATTATTATATCTATTTCAATTCAGATGACATACTTTTCTTATTAATTCGATAAAAAAAAAAATAACATATTTTTACGATTGAAAATAATTTAACTTAAAATTTTTATTTTATTCTTAATGAAATTTTTCATAAACACACAAATATCATAACTTCACAATTAATTTTATTTTATTGTTTAAATTTCATGAAGAATCAAATTATCTTATCAAAATCGAAATGGATGAAATAATAAATATTGACTTCCGCGTGTAAAATACATCGATTTGACTCGTGGAAAAATAGAGGCACGTGAAAATAGTGTCCGCACCTACAATTTGCTTGTTCGTGACAATTTCTACTCTTATCAATTTTCGTTTGCGTGTACTTGTAAATACATTAGGACACGAACCTTTTAAAAGGGGGAGGTACCCTTTTTCTTGTTAATGCAACCTCCCAAAAACCAAGCTAATCCCTCTTCATTCGGACGCACATCAGATCTGACTCCATTCTTGCTCGACCTCCAAAAATCCTTTTCTTTTTACTCAATCCAACTTCTTTTATTTTCCGGGAAAACAATCTTTTACTGATTTACAGATTCATCATTTAGTTTTCCCGGAAATTAAAATCTAACTTTCAACCCACAAATATGGTATCGTTAAAGATTCATCCTAGAACCCATTCATTGATTCATGTAAACAAACCCAATTCAATTTCTGATTTTAACTTGACGACTTGTCTCTCAGTTTCTAAAAGGGTGTGTTCTCATCGTGTTTCTGCTTCTCTATCTCTATCAAATCCACCTTCTAATTCAGGCGGAGTTGTCAAAGAAGATGAGAAAACGGAAACTGTATTATCTGGTAAGCTTGAAGAATGGATGAAGGAATCAATAGTGGATATTGTAAAGAATTTGAAGCAAGCGCCGTTGTTAGTCCACGTTTACGATGGTGAAGGAAAAGTCAAGATCAAGACAGAGAGAGCCGTAGTGGAAGATTGGCCGGTGGTGAAAAGTGAATGGAAAAATGGGGGAAAAAAATCCCCAGATGGGCTTATTTTTATCGAAGAACTTTGGACTGAAGAAGAATTGAAAAATGGGAAAATTGCAGAGGAATCAGGTATAACCAAAGCATGGGGAGTAGTAGTACAAGGGAAAAGAGTAGAATGTTCACCAGCTTGTTATTTGTTGAAGACGAGTAGAGTTGGTGCTGGTTTAGGAATGGGACTGTTTTGTACTCATTTCTGTTTAGCAAGAGTACAGAATTTTAGGGACAGTGCTCTTGGACAGCTTAAAGATTGTTGGTTGTTGCAATAACTGATTGAATTTTTCTGTTGTTGTGATTGTGACAAAGATGTTGAAATGTAAAGATTTCACTCAAAATTAATACTACTAATCCATTGCTTGTTCTTGTTTTCTTTAAAGACTAATACGTTTGATTCACTCATTCTCCGTTGATATTTGATTAGGTTATTCAAAAATTTACTGGAAGATCGTTAAATCCAGTTGAGAGATTGTGAGTTCGAGTCTCCCAAGAGCAATGTGAAACCTTCTTGGAGGGAAGGTTGCCGGGGGTGTATTTGGAAATAACCTCTCACTCCAGGGTAAATCTGCGTACACATTATACTCCCAGACCCCACTAAACGGAATTATATTGTTAGATCTTTCATTGAGTAATGTACGAAAGGGACTCATTTTAAACGTTTATCCTATAAAATGAAGATAAAAGCTTGTATTTCCCAAACAAAAAAAAGAGAAGAAAAGGATATATATATATATATATTACTTTTTTCCGATTATCACATATAAATAATTTCAGTCACACACTAAAAGTGATCTTTATCCAAAAAAAATATATTGAATGAGTTCTACCAATATATTAATTAGTTATGTGATTTTCAAGTATATATTTTTTTAAACATATGATAAAGGATTTTAGTAATACTCTCTTTTCTAATATTATATTGGAACGGTAGGCTGGAAAATCTAGTTGGCGAAAAGGTCAAAAAGGTGCAGTAGAAGGGAAAGATTTGTTTGTATTGAAAATTGGAAATCTTGCACTTAAGGTGATTATTACTGAATTCAATTGCATTAAACTGCAAACTTTAATTTCATACTCATTTTGGCTACAAGACAGATTTCTTGGCCACCGATAATCTCATACTCGAAACTAAATACCTAATTTGATCTGACTTTTAACAGAACACTAAAATATCTCATAACCAAATTCGGTGCGAACAACTTCCTCGTCTTAATTTAATTTAATTTTTATTTTACAAGATGAAAAAATTCTTCATACACCATATCTTAGGCCGAGCAACACACAGGAAGAAGCAAATCACGAACGAAAGGACAGTTGGGAGAATTTTTCTTTGATTTTTTAGCTAGGCTAATTCGTGAAAAGTTACTTTAATGGATGATTTATATTTCATCGAACAATTATCCTTTTTCAATATGTCTACATAAACATGTCACAGCACGGGTCGCACATGCAACTGAATTAGGTCAAAGCTAATTAACTACTAATGTCTTTGTTGTTTCCGTTGTTTGTAAAATTAAGATCAAAATTACAGCTTGAAATTTTTTCTAAGTTCAAATATCGGTTTTGAGGTGTAATTCAAGTGAAGTTATTTAAAGGACAAATATTCTAATCTTCAAACATTCACAAATATTCCTTTTTTCAAAGAATTATTACTATTTAAGCACAATTTTACTCTATAGACTCCTGATATATCAAACTCTGCTTCAAGTATTGTTTAAATGGTCCAAAGAGTCTGCGTGTCTTATTTTTTTTCTTTTATTTTGGCTAGGCTAAAGCCTAATTAGATTTTAAGCGTTTGCTTCAAAAATTCAAATTTTTTTGTTGGACATTGGATCCAGGTATCGGGTAGCTCCATGTTAATTGATCCAACTCATTTGGAAAAAGAAGAATTTAAAACAAGATAGGGCTTAAAATAACTTCTTCAGAGAAGTTACTACACGTTTAAGCATAGTCGGAACAATTTTTCCATAACTGTTATTTCCTTCTCTTCTACAACTTGAATTTTCTTCTTCTTAAAAAATACAACACAAGAAATTAAGAGTAATAGTGACATCAGAAAGAAAAAAAATTCTCATCTTCTTCTCAATCAACACAAAAAGACATTTCATTCCATGGTAATTTTGCTTTGTTTCTAAGTGAAATAAAGTGGACTTAAAAGTAATTTCTGGATTGAGATTTAACTCTACTGCATTCATAGATATAAATTCATGTTCATGTTACTGTATTTCATTAACAATAGTATCAGAGCACTGTTATATGATTCCTGGTATGAAACTATCTAAACACTGAGTGCTTGTTAATAATATAATAAGATAGTGATGGTGATAATGTGAATGGGTTCTACCAGTAACTTACTATTTTTATTTTTTTTTGTTGGAAAAGCAACTAGTTAGACGTCAAATTGC
Source organism: Nicotiana benthamiana (assembly GCA_034376525.1). Lineage (NCBI taxonomy): Eukaryota > Viridiplantae > Streptophyta > Magnoliopsida > Solanales > Solanaceae > Nicotiana > Nicotiana benthamiana. The sequence continues at coordinate 55,067,541 of CM067325.1, read as the reverse complement.
TTAGGACATGACCTTGGCAGCAGATGTTGGAGCTACATAAAAGGAAAACTAGAATTTAATTAAAAGAAACAATAATAATATGTCAACACCAGGCTGCATACTTATGTTATATGATTCGCAATAAGTAACACTAAAGGGTGAGACCTAGAGTGGAAGCCAAGGATGCTGCATCAACTTTAAGCGTAAACCAAATGGGAGCTGGTTGAAATTTTTTGTATCTTGTCGAAATCAATGGGGGTAGTAACATCTTAAAAAGTTTTCTTCTTTATAGTCATAAATCTCAAAATCATGACCTCCATAATTATGCATGTAAGCCCAAATCAGATCATCTGTAAAATAAACAAAATTGGGCCTCAATTCCGGGAACATGGTGGTCGAGAGAGAAAAGCCGTGATTGGATCCAATGAAGAATGCACGATCGCCAAGGCTATCCGGCAAGTATTCAAGGTCCACATGATCATGGTCTATAAAATCAAGCTTGAAAACATCAAAAGTTCGGGTCTTGTAGGGATATATATCGTTCCTTAACATTGTCCACGCCCAGTACCAAAGTCCCATCTTGAGCAATGTTATGTGCTATGTAGGGTGTGACAATAAAAAGCTCCTTGCTTTGGTGGTCATATACCAGGTAATCGATATCCCAACAGTAAGATGACTTGTACTCTAGGTCATGAGCATCATCCTTCGGCAGAACAAGGCCAAGAATCAGTGCCAAAATCTTCATTTTGAATGAGAAACCTCTTAATTGGTTGATTATGGAGATCCTAAGCTTCAAGCTCCTTGTGTTTGGTGAGGGCGAAAAACAGTTTCTTTCCACTGTGGAACACAATTTGAGTGTAGTAGCGTAAGGGTCCGTCGAGGGCAGTCCAGGAATTGGCTTTAGCTATGCAAGGCCTCATGCAGAAAGCGAGTTGCTGATCAGGCCCGTAAATGATCAGGCGATGAAAGTATCATCTTTTCCACAATGTATATATGTAGATAATGTATCATATCCGTGATTAAGAAAGCTTTCGACCAAACTAGAGTGGCTGTTACGAATGACGTCGTTAACACAGGGAAATGTTTCAATGGATGGAAGCTGGATAGTTTTCCCAGAACATGGGTGATAGTGGAAGAGATAATAATCTTTTCGTCGTGTGAAAGCAATCCACCCCTTGGATAATCTGGGGGACAAAAAGTTGAAAAGGTAAGAAAGATTTATTGGTAATGAAAATTGAAACTAAAATCTTGTCCGCAGTTATAATTGAAGTTAATAAAGTGGGTTGAGACCCTTGAGATATCAAGTTACACATTTTAATATTAGGCGATTTTTTTTCTATCTTTTCAAGCTTTGATGAACGAAGTTACTTATATCTTGTGCCGACGAAAGTTGAGTAAGCAAGAGGCAAGCATATCACGGTTATAAAAAAATTGCATTAAACTGCAACTTTAATTTCAAAGATACTCATTTTGGTTACAAATTACAACAACAACAATCCAGTATTATCCCACTTAATAGGGTCTGGGGAGGGTAGTATGTACGCAGACTTTACCCCTACCCTTGGTAGAGAGGTTGTTCCCAAATAGACCCCGGCATCCTTCCCCGAAGAACTTCTCACCTTGCTTTTGGGGAGACTCGAACTCACAACCTCTCGATTGGAAGTGGTGTTGTTTACCATGTGAGCAACCCCTCTTGCAAATTGTAGCTTTATATACAGATTTCTAAGCCACCAGATAATCTCGCTATAATTCATAATTTGATCCGACTTTGAACAGAATACTAAAAGATCTTATAACCAAATTTGGTGCGGACCACTTCCGCCTCGTACATTGAACTTGACACATGAGAATACATGCAAAATAGATAGAAACTAAAAATATGCAAGTTTGCATTATCATCTAACAACTAACATTATAGCCTCGAATTAGTTTTACGATTAAGTTGGCGATTGTGATTACTAAGTACGTATATGTGCCCAGGTGCTGATCACCTAAAGTGGTGTCTCGCAATAATGCTCCTGTCAAATTTTTTTCACTAAATATATATATATATAGATATAAGCAACAAAAAAAATTAAATACAAATATAATAAAAGATACCGTTTATCACTATAGTATTTAGTCAACTATTTATTTTTACGAAAAAAGATATTCCTTCAATTGCAATTTATGTGAACATGTTTGACTGCGCACAGAGTTTAAAAAAAATAAGATTTTTTAAATTTGTAGTCCTAAACAAGTCAAAAAAAAAGATCAAGAGTATTTGTGTGGTTATAAAAACTTCTCATTAAGAGTACAATTGGAAATTTAAGTTAAATTATTTTTATATTAAAAAGGAGTCCTTTTTTTTAACAAACCAAAAAGAAAATATATTCAATAATAAATTGATGGGGAGAACGGTTTATAACTGTAGTACTTTAGTCAGCTATTTATTTTTACGAGTCGAGACCTTGATCTTAATTAACCAACCACACCTTTCTTAATTCTCTAATGTCAATGCTAAATGTTATGTTGTACGAAAAGAGACTCATTCTGAACGTATTTCGAAAGGCTCAGAGATGGTTGATATCTAAATGACATCCACCATGTATTTGTTCAAGAGAGAAATACACTACCATTCTCATATGGACAAAGTATTTGATTTCTTAATTAGTTAAGATAATTCGTAAAAAGTTACTGGACAATTTCGTTTATACATCGTAGAATTACTATCCTTTTTTTATATGCATGTATAAATATGTCACAGCAGGGATCGCACATGTAATTGAGTTTGGTCAATATTTAACTATTTCTACCATGATCCCCTTTGGACATAAGAAAGTTTCCTCTTTTTTTTCAATTTTTTTTCCTGAAAATAGTATTTAGTTATTAAAATCTTATAATTTTTCAATTTTTACTAGAAAATGCATTTTCAAATTTAAAAATTTCAATGGAAAGGTTGCTAGTTTTTAGTTGCAAAATATATTAAAAAAATATTTAAATATATTGCAAAAATTATAACTACTTTATCTTCAATTCAAGCTTTAGCAAATTTCCAAATTTGAAAAAAAAAATAGAATTCATGTCCAAAAGCCTACTATGTCTTTTGTTGTTTCCGTTGTTTGTTAAATTAAGAACAGAATTTTGGGTATTTTGGTATGAATAGAAAATATTTTTTGAAATTTTTTTTATGTTTGGTTGGTTTAAATATTTTAAAAGTATTTTCCTTATGAACCAATATGTTTTCTCAATTGGAGAAAAATATTTTTCTAGCCAAGATGAGGGAAAATATTTTTTAACCTTCCCCAAGCTATTCTCTACCCTCATGCCCCACCCACTACCCCAATCACCCACTCCCATGCCCCCATCCCTGCCCATACCCACCACACTTACCCCCACCCTGCTCCACCCCAGTTTGCCTTAATTTATATAGTTATCAAAACAAGATTTTTTTTAAGTCACTAATCAACACTATAAATATATTTAATGTTTTCATTTATCAACCAACATGAGAAAATAAGTGACAAAATCACTTATTTTTCAAAAAAATATTTTTGAGGCAAATATTCTTTCTTTCATACTAAACACACTCTTCAGCTTGAAAATTTCAAATTTAAATATTAGTTTAAAGGTGTATTTCAAGTGAAGTTATTCAAATGCTTAAATTTTTGAAAAAAAGTTTAGCCAAAAGAACTGATTTATTTAATTGTAATTCTTCTTCAAAATTTTGAAGCAAACTGCAACTTCCATAATTAAAAAAAAAAGGAAAAAGAAAGGGTGCATCATAGGGGTTCTAGCAATAAAATTGATCAGTTTGGTTATATATGTTCAAGTAAAAATTTTAACTGATTATGGATTGTGTTATTATTACTTTTTTAAGAGAACAGACTCTAGCTCAACCCTTCTCATTTTGATGAAAATACAAGTCTGGCACTTGATAATTAGACAGCATGATTCTATTTCTGGTCAAAAGGATAGGTATTTACATTGTTAGAGATTCAACTTTAACCGTCCATAGGAAACTAGATTTCCATACTTCTTACTCACCGTTGGTTTGAACCCACAGTCCCGCACATAAGCACACTTTGCTTTTGTTTTCTGAGCTCCCGTTTGGCTATAGTTCTTGGCTACTTTAAATATTATTTATTTCTGGATTATGATCAGTTTTTTAAGTTAAATTAACTTTTGGCTGAATTTTTTTTTCTTTCACTTACTAAATTTAACTTTTTTTCAAATAAAATATATGTCCAAACATAAATTTCATTTCCAAAAGTTATTTTCTATATAACTTTAAATTAATTTTTTCAGATTCAACCAAATCTATATTCAAATGCTAGCTAAGATTTTGGAAATAGTACGTTTGGGTGCAACACCCAGTTTTAAGATGTTGCTAAAAAAATAATAGGCCTCGCTTGTGAATGGTTTAAAATAAGGGTGTTAAACAGGTCGGGTTAGCTCGGTTCCGAACCGACTCAGACCGATTAAAATCGAAACCAGCCCGGACATGTAGAAGGGGCTGGGTTAAGGGTGTAGTGCGGTTTGCATCGTTTACCTTTGAGCTACCAGTTACTCGGACCGGTTAAATCCGGTCAATGGACAGCAATCTTCAACCGATTAATCGGCCCGGCTCGGACCGAACCGGCCCTGACCGGACCGGCCCAGATAGGTTTAACGGTAAATAATTTTTATTTTTATTTTTTTTAGGACAGGCTCAGATTTCTGACTGTTGGCAACGGTCCATTTTACAATATGGTCGTTGCCCAACGGCTAAATTGCCTATTTAGCCCATTTTTGAGGTTTTCTTTGAAAAAAAATTAACCTCCCTTTGAAAATCTATAAATACCCCTCCCCCCCCCCCAATCTTCCTCACTTCTTCACTCATATCTCAATTCTCAATTCAATCTCAAATTCGCAATTCAAGAGTTCAAGTTAAATCATCCCTCGTACTTCTACAATGCGCTCATATGTTTGAAAACACTTTGAGGTGGTAGAAGAAAATGAAGAAGTTCAAAAAGTAAAGTGTAAGAACTATGGTCTAGTCTTAAATCGTCGTCCAAAGTGTGGCACATGCAGTTTAAGGAGGCATATAAAGAATTGTCTTGAGCGTCCTCCGGAAATTCGTATTTAAGTTGATTTGAGATAATTTGTGTTATTTTAAAATTATTAGACGTATTTATGCTTAATGTTTTAGTTTGTTAGATTAATTTGAAGTATTATTATGCAAACTTCAAATATTTATGCTAAAAATTACTATTTTTCGTTAATTTTTTATTTTAATATTATTAGACGTATTTATGCTTAAAATATTAAATTTTTTATTCATTTACTTGTTAAATGCAAACTTTAATTTCTTAATTTTGAAATAAATGTAGCACTTGCAATTTGTAAGTGTAATTTTTTTCCATCTTTATTGTATTCTTTATATTGAGATAACTTATAATAGTTATACAAAAATGCAAAATACAAAAAAAAAGTTAAAAATAACAATAGCCTGGCCTGGCCCGGCCCGGCCCGGCCCGGCCCCATGAACCCATAACCGTTACGGTTTAATTTTTATTCGGATAAACCCGAACCTGTTAAATTTGGTATGTCCCAACCCATAACCGGTCTGAATCATAATTCATACGGGTACTAAACTCCCTTATTCGGCCTGGCCCGGCCCATCCGTTAAACACCCATAATCTAAAAAATATTTTTCAAGGTTTTAACTTTGTTGCGTAGAAAAGACATATTGGGGTTTACAAGTAGGTTAAATAATATTTGAGTCTTTACAATAGAAGTAGGCATATATTACAAGCTTTTAAAACAAGCCACATGGTCCTGGTAATAGAGAAATCATGACAATCCGATATAATTTGTACATCATCCAAACAAGTAGTTTGGTTGAATATAGCATGAAGTCCTACAGATTTGCTATAAGTTATGCCAGCCTTTTTGAAAATTTTCTTTTCTTTTCTTGTAGCTTTGAAATCATAAAAGATAAAAAAAGGGATGAATAATTAAATAAGGTACCATAAGTGAAAATATGATAAATCACGGAAATTGGATGAGTGTTAAGTTGTAAGTTATGCAATATTATAACTAGGTTGAATGTAGAAAAAGTTACCCTCTATAGCCCCTCAAAATTTTAATAGTTCATATTTTGTTCTACTTACAAAAAATGGCTTTTCGGCCCAAATGTATTGCATATAATAGCCGAAAGGAATAAGCATGACAACATAAGTGCTTGTAGCTCAATGGTTGTTTCCTAAGCTAAAGGTTGTAAGTTCGACCCTCACCCAACACGATAAAGCAACCTTTTTGTGCCTTTTTAAATGTACTTCTGGATCTGATAAGTATATTAACTAACAATTGAATGAAATATGTAATGCAGGGCATATACGAAATGTCCATTTTTATGTATTTTTTGTATAATAACAGTCTATTTTTGTATATTTTTTGTATAATAACATACTATTTTTATATATTTTTGCATAGTGACAATCTATTTTGTATATTTTTGTATATTGATAATTATAAAATGTACGAAAATTGTATATATATACTATTACATTATGTATAAAGTGTGTCCTCTGTATTTTAGTATAACCATAATGTATCATTAGTGTATATTCATTATATAATGACAGTCTATTTTGTATATATTTTGTATAGTGCCAATCTATTTTGTATATATTTTGTATAGCGATAGTCTATTGTTATAAATTGTATACTGAAAAAGTCTATTTAATAGATTTTATATAATGACAGTCTATTTTGTATATATTTTGTGTAGTGATATTATATTTTATATATTTTTATATAGTGACAGTCTATTGTATATAAATTGTATAATGACAGTCTATTGTTATATAATTTTTGTTTCAATACTAATAGTTCACTACTAAATCAAGCCTGTATTTTGTATAATAACAGTCCATTTAGTATATTTTTTGTATAATAATAGTCTATTTTTGTATATATTTTACTATACTAATTTTTGTTTCAATATTACTAAGAACAAATTTTTTGGTTTCAATACTACTAATTCACTTGGTTTATTTTAGAAAGATTGAATTTTTATAAGCTAAAGAAAAATTAATATGCAAGATCCATTAATTTGTACACAAATAAAGTCACAAGTTCTAGAGCAAGAACACTTGAAATGTCCAAGATGTGATTCACCAAACACAAAATTCTATTATTACAACAATGATAATTTTTCTCAGCAACGACACTTTTGTAAGAGTTATCGTGGGTATTTGACCAAATGTGGTACTCTTAGGAATAATCTAGTTGGTGTCGGTTCTCTTAAGAACACAAAATATTCTTCTTCATCCAATAAGAAAATATCCTCCTCACCTACATCGTCTTAAGTTTCCTCTTCAAAACCTAATCAGATAACGAAACTAAAACCAGATCCATTTAGTATACCTAAAATTTCAATTTTCGATTAGAAAAGTAATATAGTGATTAATATGACTAATGGGCAATTCGGTTTGCTGTTGGAGTCAAACGGGTTGCAATTGGGACTTTGCTGGAAGCTTTGAATAGGAATAACAATGGATCCAATTTGCAGTATGGTGAATTTGCAAAGGAATCAAAATACCAATTCGGGTTTTGATTCGGGCACAAATGGTACCCTTTAAAATAGAAGTAATACAAATGAATATTTGGGGCAGTAGCACCCATGTGTTAAGAGGAAACGATTCCAACTTCCACCTGTAAACCAAACAAAGTGAAAGAAACAGTGCAAAGATAAGGAAAAAAATACGTATGATAAAAAATACACAAAAAATCCGAGGGAAGATAATGAGAAAAGTACAAAGACGGGTATGTGATTAGAAAGAGGGACAGCTGCAGTACCCAAGGTCTCTATGTTGCTCTGAATGCCCCAGCTCCCCTAGCTCTATGTTATGATCCCCCTCCTCGTTAAGTAAGTCCCGAAAGTACGCCTGCCACCTCTGCTTGATTTGAGATTCCCCCATCAGAACTCTGCCATCCTCGCCCTTGATACACCTAACTTGGTCTAGATCATGTGCCTTCCTTTCCCTTGCTTTAGCTAACCGGAATAACTTCTTATCCCCGCCTCTCTCCCCTAGTTCCTCGTACATGCGACCGAACACCGCGTTTTTAGCTTCCGTGACTGCCATCTTTGCTTCTTACCTCGCCACCTTGTAGATCACCCAGTTCGCTCTCTGTTCTTCCTCGCTTGTGCTCCCTGCCAACCTAGCGAACGCCGCCTTCTTCACCTCCACTTTTCCTTTGACTACATCGTTCCACCACCAATCACCCTGATGTCTGCTTGAGTATCCCTTGGCTACCCCGAGCACGTCCCGTGCTACCCCCCTAACCAAGTTCGCCGTCACTGTCCACATAGCGTCCGCTTCCCCAAAACTTCTCCAAGCTCCGCCCTCAGCTAACCTCCTTTCCAACTCCTGTGCTTTCTCCTTAGTCAAAGCACCCCATCTAATCCGCGGTTGTCCCCGAGCGCCCCTCCTCTTCCTCTTCACCCAGAGACCGACATCCATCACTAGGAGTCTATGAAGAGTTGAAAGAGACTCTCCCGGAATAACCATGCGGTCCTTGCACATACCCCTATAGCTCCTTCTGATGAGGATGTAATCAATCTGAGTCCTCGCAGCCAAACTCTTGAAGGTGACCAAATGCTCCTCCCTCTTCTGAAATGTCGAGTTCGCAATCAGAAGCTCGGAAGCCCTGGCGAAATCAAGCAGCGAAGTGCCTCCTCCGTTCCTAACCCCAAAGCCGAAGCCACCGTGCACCTCATCATAGCCACCAGCATCAGCCCCAATATGACCATTAAAGTCCCCTCCAATAACTAACTTCTCAGATTGGGGAATACTACTCACCAGATCATCCAAGTCCTCTCAAAAGCGCCTCTTAGCCTCCTCGTCTAAGCCCGCTTGCGGCACGTAAGCGCTGATGACGTTGAGGACGCAACCCCCAATAACCAGCTTCATTGATATTAACCTATCATTCACTCGCCTAACCTCGACCACGGACTCCCTTAGGTCCCTATCTACCAAGATGCCCACTCCATTCTTACCTCTCACGACCCCAGAATACCACAGCTTAAACCCATCTACATTCCTTGCCTTCGACCCTTTCCACCTAGTCTCTTGGACACACGCTATGTTAACCCTCTTCCTCTGAAGAACCTTCGCCAACTCTATGGACTTACCCGTCAGAGTGCCTATGTTCCATGACCCAATCCTTAATCTATGGGCGTCCGCTACCCTCTTCCCACCCTTACCTCCCGCCCTTCCCGCAGGACCACCCCCTGCTCCCCTACCCTCTTCCCACCCTTATGCAACATGATAGTTAATTAGGTGTAATATCGTATGAAATTCTAATGGTTTGCCATCACTTGCATGGTACCATTATGAAATGTATTTTGTTGCCTCTTGTTTATTCATTGCGTTGAAATTATGACATTCCAATAGAGTTTGTATGTTAGGCAATAGGATAACTAGATTAAATACAACATGAAGTCCAACTAATTTATCATGACGTGCATGGCATACTTCACGATTAGTAGCTTTTGTTACCATTTCTGTCGCTAAACCTTAAAAGTATTTTAGTCTAAATTTATTTCATTAAACTCAAAAGCATTATTTCCGCACAAATATCACATCGGGGATAAATTTTAAATACCTGCACAACCATGTTATATTTGTGCAAATCGCCTGATGCTACTATCATCCACAGGCCGAATTGGCACTGCAAGCGGAACATGAATGATCTTTGGGACCTGCTCAACCTGCACTCGCTGCTCTGGAGTGCAGATGGCGGGAGTCTGTGCTCCTCCTCCGGCTTGGGATATAGCTGCAGCAAGGGTAAGCAACCCCGCTTGAGCTAAGGTGGTGTACATAGACATGAACTGAGCCAACGTCCCCTGAAGGGCTAGAGTAGCAGTAGCAGTAGTAGGCGTGCCAGGTGCTTGGGCTCCGACTGGATCCACTGGTGGTGCCTCGATGGCAGCTCGCACAGGTGCTCTGGCTGCACCACGTGCGCGTCCTTGACCTCTGTCCCAGCCCTAACCTCTGATGGTTGCAGTAGGGGGCGCGGGTGCCTGATCATCCCGAGTAGTGCGTGTCCTCACCATCTGTGAAAGAATAGAAGACAAAAGTTTAGATCCGTTGTCAAAAATATCGCACGTCAAGGAAATCAATGAAGTGAAGATTTTTCCTAAACAGTTACATAGCCTCTCGTAGATAAGTACCGACGTCTCCGTACCAATCAGCGAGACTCTAATAAACCGGCCTATGTTTCGTGACTCCTATGAAACTAGAGCTCTGATACCAACTTGTCACGACCCCAGTTTGCCCTCCGTGAACATGTCACGATGGCACCTAGTTCCTATAAGTAGGTAAGCCTAACAATGCAGAAAACAACATAGCTTGCGGAATAATTTATTAAAACTGAACAACTAACAAAAACTGTAAATAAAGGCCGCTCCGCATATACAACTCAAATGCGGAAGTCTACAATATCATCCCAAAACCTAGAAACTCACGGGAACACAAGCTAACAAATAGTAATACATGGCTCTAACTCCAAAATATCTAAAGCAAAAGTACAGAAGAAGTCTAAATACTACATATAGAGTAAAGAAGGATACTCTTTGGTCTGCAGACGCTGCAGAAGTACCTCGAAGTCTCCATAGCTCTTCTAGCCTCAAGGATAGTGCGCCTCAGATGAAGTACCTGGTCTGCACATGAAAAACATGCACGGAAGAGGCATGAGTACACTACAGTGGTACTCAGTAAATACTAAGCCTAACCTCGATTGGGTAGTGATGAGAAAGGTTAGGGCCCTACAGAGATAAAATATAATAATAAGGCTGACAACAGTATGAAATAAGCAGAAATAATGGAACACAACTGTGAAGTACGTCAGGTCATACGAACAACAATTAGCACACAAGGGATAAGATAACACATAGTAAAACAACTCACTATAAGTATCACTTACGAGGATCTTCCAGGATACCGTCTTGTAGTCCCTTTCATCAATCTATCCGAGGAGCTCTGGGATACCATCCCAAAGTCCATCATATGAGTATATCCGAAGGATCTCCTGGGATGTCGTTCCGTATTCCATCATATGAGTATATCTGCAGGATCTCCGGGATACCGTCTCGTAGTCCAAAGGAGATGTGCGGAGGGATCTACAGGGAATCTAACCCGTAGTCCCAAAGTAAATATACAGGGGGATATACCGGGAATCTAACCCGTAGTCCCAAAGTAAATATGTAAGGGGATCTACGGGGAATCTAACCTGTAGTCCCAAAGTAAATATGCAGGGAGATCTACCAAAAATCTAACCCGTAGTCCCAATGTAAATGCGCAACCAAAATCATAAGATATTCAGAAAGGAAATACAAAAGATAAGAAACAAGTAGTACTAGCCTAACATGCTTCATTTAATACAGTCAGGGCAACTTAAGCAAGTAGGCAAGTTAAATCAACTAAACTTGTTTTTCTAATCTAACACAGGTTATAATTACAAGTAAAATAATGCAAATACGAAGGAAACCTTGTCTCAATATCTTAAGTAAAAATCGGATTTTCAACGATTATCTCAAGTACGCGCTCATCACCTCACGTACATAGCACCCAATTACCAAATAATATATCCTAAGGGAAAATGTCCCCCCACACAAGGTTAGACAAGCCACTTACCTCGAATCAGCTCCAAAATTAACTCGAAATTACACTTTTGCCCCGAGTATCCGACTCCAAATGGCCCAAATCTATTCAATTCAATTACATGTTGTAAATAACATGTCAAGCAATTAATTCTAATATTTAATTTAATGATAAGACGCAAAATTAGGTAAAATAACCAAAATGCCCTTCAGGACAACGTCTCGGAATCGAATACTTTTTACATTTTCAAAACCCTCGTACTCTCACGAGTCTAACCATACAAAAATCTCCCAAATCGGAGGTCAAACACCCGCTTAAAACTCAATAGTTTAGACTATGAAGTCTTACCCAATTTTTCCAAATTTTGACCCTTAATTCGAATTTTAATTATGGATTTAACTACATAATGATGAAATATAACTAGAAGAGATTAAAGAAACATTACCCAATAATCTCCTCTTTAAAACCCTCTCAAAATCGCCCTCTCCCGAGCTCAAATTTGATTTTTCCAACTTTTGAAATTAAACCCTCAATTTCACTATTTTTGAACATGGATTTCCGCTTCTGTGGACAAAAGCCGCTTCTGCAAAAACTAAGGAAAACACTGGAGCCCGCATCTGTGATGCCTCCGCTTCTGCGATGCCTAAGCCGTTTCTGCGGGAATAGCACCGCTTATGCGATTTCTGAGGGAAAGGAGCAAAGTCGCTTTTGCGGCCATTTAGCCGCTTCTGCTGCGCCGCATCTGCGGTTCCCAAGCCGCAGATGCGAAAATACCAGAAGCAGCAATGATTCAGCTGCTGCAACACATCTCCAATCTTCCCGTTAACCACCCAAAATAATCCCGAGGCCCCCGAGACCTTAACCAAAAGCACCAATAATACCTAATAACTCATTCAAACATGTACCAATCCTTATACCATCTAAAACAACGTTAGAAACTCGATTAACTCAAGGATTTGAGCCTAAGAACTTCCAATTTTTTCAAAATACACTTTCTATCAAAAACCCAACCAAAACACGTCCGAATGACCTGACATATTACACACACATCGCAAATGACATGACGGAGCTATTGCAACATTTGGAATTCCATTCCGACCCTGGGATCAAAAACTCACTATCGAATCGGTACTTCAAAATTTCACACTTCGCCATTTCAAGACTAAATGAGCTACGGACTTCCAAAATTTATTCCGAACACGCTCCCAACCTTGAAATCATCTAGCGGAGCTAACAGATGAGATTTCCATTCCGAGATCGTCTTCACACTGTTCTGAATACAGACCACTTTCTAATACTTAACTCTCATTTAGGGACTATGTGTCCCAAGACTCTCCGAAACCTAACACCGAACATCCCGGCAAACCAAAATAATAGAAATAAACTTAGGGGAAGCAGTTAATGGGGGATTCTGCCATAAATTCCAAAAACGACCGATCGGATCGTCACAGTATCACAAATGAAGCAGCCTATACATGGAGATAACACTATCGAGAAGAAGACATTCATCATTTTTCTTGATAAATCTTTTGAAATGCACATCTCTCAATAAGAATTCGATTGTCCATAATTCGAAACATATAATATGGAAAACAATGTCTATAGCTCTAATGCAATAAAGGAAGAGCTTGCAATTTGATAAGGAATTAAACATACCTTCTTCGAGAGTCGATTGTATGTTACTACGAACAATTACCTCAATGGTTTCTTATAATATTACTAATCGGATTTTGTAAAATTTTCATAGAAAACACCTATTTTATGTAAAGGATTTCACTATCAAAATATGAATAAGGAATGATCTAAATCACTCTCTCTTAAAGAAGAATAATGTGGCCTAATATTTCCTTTTAGATTTCTAGATCTCTTATGTATAAAAGTACATCTCTCATGTATAAAAAAAAAGATAGAGACTTGAGCTTTCTATTTTTTTTTATTTGTTGGCAGCATGTTTGTCACGACCCGAATTTTCCACACTCGAAAGTTATGAGGGTGCCTACTCGTGAAAGCTAGGTAAGTCGAATATTATAGATTCATTAACCCTTTTACTTAGCCTTGTTTAACATATCAATGTAACAGGTGATCAATAGCGGAATGTTTATAATAAACAAAAATGCGGAAGACAAAAACTCATAGTTCAACCATATACTAGTACAGAATCCAACATACAACTCTACCTAGAATTTGGTGTAACAATATCACGAACTATCTACAAATACTAAAAACAGTGGTTTGAAAGAGAATAATACAATTTTGTCTCTGAAATACAAAAAAAAACACAGAATGAATAGATAGAAGAGGATGCCAAGGCCTACAGACGCCTACAGGACTACCTCGGGTCTCCTGATGGACTGAAGGCAGCAACCTTACTGTGGTCCAAAAGCTCTAGTACTGGGATCTGCACACAGTACGAAGTGTAGTATCAACACAACTAACCCCATGTGCTGGTAAGCGTCGAGCCTAACCTCGTTAAAGTAGTGATGAAGATAGGACAAGACTACCAAATAAACCCGTGCAATTATCATCATATACAGCAAGTAATAGTGACAGAAACTAGCAGTTAAAGATAGGAAGGGGAAGCATGCTGGGGGAATATCATGTACAAATCGGAATTCAGTAAAGAAGCAAACGGAAAACCAAAATTCAACTATAATCAAGAATAAGTAAATAAATGACAAGTGCACGACATTAACCTTCGTGTTTTTACTCCCATTCTCACCATAAGAATTAATATAATTAGAATGGCATCACCTTTCGTGCTTTTATCTCACATAATCATGTCACAGCATTATTTTTCGTACATTATCACTGATATCATGGCACGACATCACGAACTGTAGTATGCAATCATGTAGGTTGGCCAGGCAGTGCATCACGAACGCGTAGGCTAAGATGCGTTCGCGAAGAGGAAATGAGGCAGTTGGGTTTACACACATTTGCTCTTCGCGATCGCGTGAAGAGGGATGTTATCGCGTGGGTTTGAGGAGTCTGTTCATCGTGTTCACATGGTGCTTTTTCCGCATTCGTGTAGGGTGAAACTGAGGGCCGTATAATAGTGCTTCGTGATCGCGAAGTAATTTCCGCAATCACGATAAAGGACTTCTGGGCAAAATATTAAATCCAAAAAATGAGGGTTTAAGTTTATTTTCAATTTGATTTTGGGAGCTCTGTGGGAGGCTATTCTTGGAGAGATTTTCAAGGGAGTGATTGGGATAAGTGATTCTTACTTAGTTTTGGTTAAATTCCATGTGTATGTATTTGATTTTATCATATATTTAGTGGTTTGGATATAAAAATTGGGGAAAAAATGAGAAAAATTCATAGGTCGGATTTTGGAGATTGGATCAAAATCTAAGTATCGAATATGAGTAATTTTAGTATGGGTAGACTCGTGGTTGAATGGGTGTTCGGGTTTTGTAATTTTTATCAAATTCCGAGACGCGGGCTCGGGGATTAATTTTTGAGTTGACTTTTTGACTTTTGATTAAGAACTTAGCATTTTCATATGGAATTGATTCCTATAGCTTGAGTTGATCGTATCATATTATCTGTGGCTAGATTCGAGGCATTCGGAGGTCGTCTTGAGAGGCAAGGCTTGTTGGAGTATAGCTTTGTACAGTTCTAGATAAGTAACACTTCTAAATTTGATTCTTACAGTATAAAACACCGAATTATGTGTTATGTAATTTGTGTTGAGGTGATGTACATGCTAGATGACGAGCGTGTGGGCGCACATCGTAAGAATTGCGACTTGGTCAAGTCCAGTTGTATTAGAAATTCTGCTTAGGCTCCGTGTTGGTTCTATTGGTACCCATAGAGGTCATGTTACATGTTGAATTATTTGTTTAATTTGTCAATTTGTACTCAGTCACAACTATATTTACATAATATGTCTCAGTCTCCATTGTCCTTATTTGATACGTCATATCATCGTTCTTTGGGTTGATTGTTATGATTCCGATGACCCCGAGAGACTGGAGAGATTAATGACTAAGTGAGACTGAGGTCTATTGTGAGTGATATTAATGGGATCGGGTTGCAAGTTGCACTAGGATTTATTGTTTCATGCCAGAATTTGGCTTATTATAGTGTTTGGGCTAGATCAGCCCCTCAGAAGTCTGCACATTCACAGCGGGAACAATGCTAGCAGTTATTTACTTTTGAGTTGGATCTGTTGTCATGACCCCAGTTCGCCCTCCGTGAACTATCATAACGACACATAGTCTCTACGACTAGGTAAGCCTAATGATGCGGAAAATAAACTAAACTTGTAGAATAAATTATCAAAAGCCAAAATAACTGAAGGAAATGATTATTTAAGTGTTGCTCGACATATGCACAAAACTCCTCAATAAATCTGATACACTATCCCAAAAAGCCGAAAACTCACGGATCCACAAGCTGAGAAAAACACTACATAGCTCTAATCTTCAGAATGTCTAACAAAACAATAAGTACAAGAGGGCTAAATACTAAATGCAGGAATAGAAAGAGACTCCTCGGTCTGCGGATGCGGCAGATATACCTCGAAGTCCCGTAGAATCGCCTCGCCTCAAGAATGGTAAGCCTGAGTAGAGGTACCTGGATCTTCATATGAAAAACATGCACAGAAAGGGCATAAGTACACCACAGCAGTACTCAGTAAGTGCCACGCCTAACCTTGGTTGAGTAGTGACAAGGAAAGTCAGGGCCCTACTGAGGTTAAATAAAAGACATAATTCGACAGTATAGAACAGAAAATAGTAGACGTATGAGACCAATGAAAGTAACAAAGATATAAAGGACAACAATAACAACGAAGAAACAATGTAGACACTGAAGAAAAGATACATGTCAACTCCAACAATATTAATCGGGGATCTTCCAGGATACCGTCCTGAAGTCCCAAATATACATATCCAATGAGTCTCTTGGGATACCGTCCCGCAGTCCAGTTCATAGTACACAAGGATCTACTAGAATCCCGTTCCATAGTCCCAAATATAAATACCTGGTATTGGGAGAATTTACCGGGTGCATTCCTGTAGTTCCATATAACTGTGCATGGGGAGCTACCGGAATCTCACATCTGTAGTCCCAAATGTAAACAAACAATGGGGGAACTACTGAAATCCCAAATACGTAGTCCCAATGTAAATACACAACAACAACAAGAGAAATACTCAAAAAGCATCAAACTTCATATTAAGTCAAATAAATAGTCTAGCCTAGCATGCTGACTTCAGGTTAGGCAGTTAACAAAAAAGGCAATTTAATCACGTAGGCATGCTTTTACTAATCTAACACATGCTTAAATAGTACAAGCAGTAAAACATGGCAGCAAACATACTCGTAGTACTTAATGAAAAACTAGATGTCCAACAATTAGCACAAGTACGCACTCGTCAACTTACGTACAAGGCATTTCAAAACAATCATATCAAATCCTAAGGGAAAACTCCCCGACACAAGGTTAGACAAGCCACTTACCTTGAACAAGCTCAAATCAACCCTAAACCCTACCTTTTCCATGAGTACTCGACTCCAAATGGCCCAAATCTATTTAATTCAATTGCATATTATAAATAACACGTCAAGCAACTGATTCCACAATTAAACTCTAAGCTAATACGCAAAACTAGATAAAATGACCATTAGGCACACATCTCGAAATTAGGTAAAATTTATATTTCGGAATCCTCATACTCTCACGAGTCTATGAATAACAAGAATACTAAAATCGGAGTTCATTTGACCCCTCAAATACCCTTTTGTGTCTCTTAAACTCAATAGTGCGCTCATACTGAACATATCTGAATCGTGCGCTCGGACTGCTCGTCCATCTAAGGGTGAAACGTTGTACTCAACTCTACTCGAGTACCCAACCCATGCTGGACAGCCCTCCAAAACCGTGATGTGAGCTGCGTACCTTTATCTAAAATGATAGAAACTGGAATACCGTGCAGACGAACAATCTCCTAGATATAAATCTCTACCAACCGCTCCGAAGAATAAGTAGCACACACGAGAATGAAATAAGCGGACTTGGTCAACCGATCCACAATCACCTAAATAGCATCGAACCTTTTCAAAGTTCGTGGAAGCCCAACTACAAAATCCATGTTGATCTGCTCCCGCTTCCGCTGCGGAATCTCTATCTAATGAAGCCAGCCACACAGTGTCTAGGGCTCATACTTCACCTACTGACAGTTGAGGCACTGAGCTACAAACCCAACTATATCTTTCTTCATCCGCCTCCTCCAATAGTGCTTCCTCAAATCCTAGTACATATTTGCGGCACCCAGACGAATAATGCTGTTTCAAATCCTAGTACATCTTTGCAGCACCCGGATGAATGGAATACCGCGAACTGTGGGCTCCTCTAGAATCAGCTCCCGAAGCCCATCAACATTGTGTACTCAAACCTGACCCTGCATCCTCAATACCCCATCCTCGCCAATGGTCACTTCTCTGGCATCACCATGCTAAACCTTGTCCTTAAGGACAGGCAAATAAGAGTCATCATACTGCCACTCCCTGATGCGATCAAATAAGGAAGACCGAGAAACAATGCAAGCTAGAAGCCGACTAAAATCCGAAAGATCCAATCTCAGAAACTGGTGGGCTAAGGCATGAACATCCATCGCCATAGGCCTCTCTAATGCTGGTAGATAAGCCAAACTCCCTAACTCCTCAATAAATCTGATACAATATCCCAAAACCCGAATAATCACGACTCCACAAGCTGAGAAAAACACTACATAGCTCTAATCTCCGGATTGTCTAACTGTAGAAAATCATTCTATCTATGATATGTGCGCTTTGGTTGTATTAGCATGATTTTCAGGTATAGGTTTTGATGAATGACAAACAATGAAGTCAAGTGTCAAACAACGACATTATATGACAAACAATCAAGCTTGAATGCCGAGAAGCATATTGATGAACGGATTGCAATGGAAAAGCCAAAGACGAGCTCAAATGTTCAAGACCAAAGACCCAAGGCATAGGTCGTTAGGTAGAACCAATGTAAGAGCAACACTTATGTTATATCATCTTTTGTCTCAACATAGGTCATCATAAATATGCACCAAATTATTTTATTAAATCATATTTATCATAAACATATTTCAAATACTTCAAACAAAATGATGTTAAAGTTTTCATTTTAACCAAAATGATTTTTGAAGTAAGTTTTCAATTCTGCCCAAAAATAATCGATTATCCAAGGATGCATAATCGATTATGCTGAGACCGTTACCAGTATTTTAACACTGCCTCAGAATAATCGATTGTGCTCAGCAAAATAATCGATTATTCAGCAGAAAATCAGCATTCTGATTTTCGGAACGTTAGAGACATAATCGATTATTACAATCAAATAATCGATTATATGTGTGCAGAATCTGATTCCGATTTTGTAACGTTAACAAATAATCGATTATGTGATATAAATAATCGATTATCTGGGCACAAAATCAGCATAATTAATTGTCAATGAAGCAACGGACATATCCTTTTTAACCCCTATAAATAGAGGTCTTTTGAGCTGATTTTAAAGACACAACACCTCCCAATATTGATATACATATTGACATTATTTGAGCATCATTTTAGAGCTTTTGTTGAGCCATTTGAGAGACAAATTTGAGTTGTTCATAGAGCTAAATTTGTATCTCTTTATCTACTCTTTTGAGAGAGTTCTTGTTGTAAAAGAGAAAGGTGTTTGAGAAGAACATATCTTCTCATTGATTGTCGGGTTCGCTAAGTACCCTAAGTCTTAGTGGTTGAAGTCTTGTGGTGCGGTATCCACGAGCAAGGTGAAGTCTTGAGGTGCGGTATCCTCGAGCAAGTTGAAGTCTTGTAGAGTGTACATCTACGAGCAAGTGTAACGGTTTGTTAGGCACCCGTAAGCTTAACGGAGTTAGTGGAATCTCGAGAGAGTCTCTCGGGGACTGGACTGACCACAAGTTGTGGTGAACCAGGATAAATTCGGTGTGTTCTTTCCTTGCTATTTTAATTACCGAATTTATTTTATTCCTGCAATTTTTAATTCCGCAATATTTATCAATATTCTTGTGCCGCACTATTCACCCCCCTTCTAGTGACGGGCATAAAACCTAACAATTGGTATCAGAGCCTAACTCTCTGAAAGCCTTAACCGGTTGAGAGCGATATATATTTTTGTTGTTAAGAATATTGAACGCAGGAATGATAAGCGAAGGAAACTCCACCGATAGCCCTCCACTATTTGACGGAACAAACTATACATATTGGAAAGAGCGGATGAGAATATTCATCCAATCACACAACTTTCGATTATGGCAAATCATCAAGAAAGGTGAACAAATGCCAACAAAGAAAGTTGGGGAAATCATGGTTCCAAAGGAGGAAAATAAATATGATGCCGAGGACATCAAGAAAATTGAAAGAAACGCAAAGGCCGTCAACTTACTATTTTGTGCGGTGAATCCGGACGACTATCGGAAAATCTCTTGTTGCACAACCGCAAAGGAAATGTGGGATAAACTCGAGATCACTTATGAAGGTACGTCTCAAGTCCGAGAATCTAAAGTTGATTTTCTAACACATGAATATGAAATTTTTAGAATGAGGGAGAATGAACCCATTGGCATTATGTTCGATCGATTTTCAAGAATCGTCAACGATCTTCATGCTCTCGGGAAAGTCTACACGAACAAAGATCTTGTTCGAAAAGTCCTAGGGAGTCTCACTCCCGAATGGCGTTCCAAAGCCAATGCCATCCAAGAATCTATAGGATTCACGGATATCACAATCGATGGACTAAGAGGTAACCTCGAAACTTATGAAAACACAATTCTTAATCTTTATCTTAGAAGTAAAGGTTCGAATATTGCCTTCAAAGCCTCATCGTCTAAAAGAGTAGAGGTAAGTGATTCGGAAAGCGATAATGATATTATTTCCAATGATATAATTGAAAAGTTTTGTAAGTTTATGAAGAAGGAAACAAGGAAGGAAGAACCAAGTCCTTCATGCCAAAATTGTGGAAAACTTAGCCACACCAAATCACATTGTCCAAAATCAAAGGACAAGAAAAAGAAGAAACACCATAGGCGCGTAACATGAGATTCGGACAGCTCGGGCGATGAAACTGCCGCATTATGCCTCATGGCCAACGAAGAAGAAGAGGTAAGTATTTCTAACTCTTACTCGTTAGAAGAATTGCAAAATGCTTATGATGAATTATATAGTGAATTTGTTAAAGCTTCCAAAACCATAAAAGATTTGAAGAAAACACTTTCTTTGCAAGAAAAAGATCTTGAGAAAACACTTTCTTTGCAAGAAAAAGTTTTTGAGAAAACACTTTCTTTGCAAGAAAAAGATTTTGAAAAACAACCTTCTTTAAAAGAAAATGATCTTTTAGAAAATGACAATACTGTTCTTAAAAATAAAATCAAAATTTTAGAAGAAGAAAATAGATTTTTGGAAAATGACAATGTCGATCTCAAAAATAAAATCAAGGAGATGAATGAAGTCTCTTTAATTGTTCAAAGTTCAAATTGTTCTTCTTGTAACTCTTTGAAAATAGAGAACGTAGAACTTAGAAATACACTAGAAAAATGTAGTGTAAATGATTCTAAAACAAGTGAAGTAATTAAAAAGGATGATAGAAATGAGGTTAAACCACCTAGACACAACTCTAGGAATTTTATTAATGAGCCTAGAATTAAACATTTTAGGCCACCTAGAAATGATTCTAGGATTTTTGTTAATGAGTCTAAAATTAATAATTTTAGACCACCTAGAAATAACTCTAGGAATTTCAATGCTTCTAGGAATAACAACTTTAGATCACCTAGAACGCATTTGGCTCAACCAAGGCATATGCAGAACCCGAACGTTATATGTCATTACTGTAACCGGGTAGGTCACATTGCACCCGTATGTTTTGCTAAACATAGAGATTCATATTTTGATTATGATTATTATTTGCCTAACCCCCAAGGACCCAAAAGATGTTGGGTACCGAAAACCTATTTTTAGGTACAATTGCAGGTGTGCTTGAAGACTACAATATCGTAGTAGATGCACCAAGCACGAAACCTTATTGCATCAAGGGGGAACGTCGGTTAGTTATCGTATTTTTGATAAAAACGTAATAGTTGATATGTGCTAACAATTGATATTAATTATTGATTCAAGTTGTGATAAGTGTTATTTTGAATAACAATTGGTATCAATTATTTTTATATTAAATGATTGATTCATGTTTTGATGAATACTTTTAGTTTAAATAACAGTTGGTATATTTGCAAAAAAAAAAAATGACCGTTATTATGGTTAGTATGTTTTTACTAACGTTTGGTATTATTTGATGTTGATATGATTTCTTTACAAACAATTGGTATCGTCAATAGTTTAAATAACAATTGGTACACTCTTTTTGTTAATGCCAAAAGGGGGAAGAATTTAGGCGATATGCATCAAATAAGGGGGAATGTCTTCACATTCTAGTATGCTTTAATTGAGGGGGAATATTCAATTAAGGGGGAATTATATTAAATTGTTTACATGAATTGTATGTTGAGATATAGCATGAATTTAGGGGGAATCCAATATGCATATCTCCTATTGTTTGTCATTATCAAAAAGGGGGAAATTGTAGAAAATCATTCTATCTATGATATGTGCGCTTTGGTTGTATTAGCATGATTTTCAGGTATAGGTTTTGATGAATGACAAACAATGAAGTCAAGTGTCAAACAACGATATTATATGACAAACAATCAAGCTTGAATGCCGAGAAGCATATTGATGAACGGATTGCAATGGAAAAGCCAAAGACGAGCTCAAATGTTCAAGACCAAAGACCCAAGGCGTAGGTCGTTAGGTAGAACCAATGTAAGAGCAACACTTATGTTATCTCGTCTTTTGGCTCAACATAGGTCATCATAAATATGCATAAAATCATTTTATTAAATCATATTTATCATAAACATATTTCAAATACTTCAAACAAAATGATGTTAAAGTTTTCATTTTAACCAAAATGATTTTTGAAGTAAGTTTTCAATTATGCCCAAAAATAATCGATTATCCAAGGATGCATAATCGATTATGCTGAGACCGTTACCAGTATTTTAACACTGCCTCAGAATAATCGATTGTGCTCAGCAAAATAATCGATTATTCAGCAGAAAATCAGCATTCTGATTTTCGGAACGTTAGAGACATAATCGATTATTACAATCAAATAATCGATTATATGTGTGCAGAATCTGATTCCGATTTTGTAACGTTAACAAATAATCGATTATGTGATATAAATAATCGATTATCTGGGCACAAAATCAGCATAATTAATTGTCAATGAAGCAACGGACATATCCTTTTTAACCCCTATAAATAGAGGTCTTTTGAGCTGATTTTAAAGACACAACACCTCCCAATATTGATATACATATTGACATTATTTGAGCATCATTTTAGAGCTTTTGTTGAGCCATTTGAGAGACAAATTTGAGTTGTTCATAGAGCTAAATTTGTATCTCTTTATCTACTCTTTTGAGAGAGTTCTTGTTGTAAAAGAGAAAGGTGTTTGAGAAGAACATATCTTCTCATTGATTGTCGGGTTCGCTAAGTACCCTAAGTCTTAGTGGTTGAAGTCTTGTGGTGCGGTATCCACGAGCAAGGTGAAGTCTTGAGGTGCGGTATCCTCGAGCAAGTTGAAGTCTTGTAGAGTGTACATCTACGAGCAAGTGTAACGGTTTGTTAGGCACCCGTAAGCTTAACGGAGTTAGTGGAATCTCGAGAGAGTCTCTCGGGGACTGGACTGACCACAAGTTGTGGTGAACCAGGATAAATTCGGTGTGTTCTTTCCTTGCTATTTTAATTACCGAATTTATTTTATTCCTGCAATTTTTAATTCCGCAATATTTATCAATATTCTTGTGCCGCACTATTCACCCCCCCTCTAGTGACTGGCATAAAACCTAACACTAACAACACCACAGGTACAGGAGGGCTATATACTAAATGCAAAAATAGAAAGAGACTCCTCGGTCTGCGGACGTGGCAGATTACCTCGAAGTACCGTAGAATCGCCTCGCCTCAAGAATGGTAAGCCTGAGTAGAGGTACCTGGATTTGCACATGAAAAATATGCACAGAAGGGCATGAGTACACCATAGCAGTACTTAGTAAGTGCCAAGCCTAACCTCGATTGAGTAGTGACGAGGAAGGTCAGGGCCTTTCTGAGGTTAAATAAAATATATAATTCAACAGTATAAAACAGAAAACAGTATAAGTATAAGCAACAATGAAAGTAACACAGATGTAAAGGACAACAATAACTATGCAAAAACAATATAGACACTGAAGAAAAGATACATGTCAACTCCAACAATATCAACCGGGAATCTTCTAGGATACCGTCCTAAAGTCCCAAATATAACTATCCAATGAGTCTCTCGGGATACTGTCCCGTAGTCCAGCTCATAGTACATAGGGATCTGTCGGAATCCCGTTCTATAACCCCAAATATAAATACCCAATATAGGGAGAATCTACCGGCTGCATTCCCGTAGTTCCATATCACTATGCAGGGGGCTACCGGAATCCCACATCTGTAGTCAGAAATGTAAACAGACAAGGGGGGAGAGCTATCGGAATCCCACATCCGTAGTCCCAATGTAAATACATAACAACAACAACAAGAGAAATGCTTAGAAAGTATCAAACTGCATATTAAGACAAACAAATAGTCTAGCCTAGCATGCTGCACCGACTTCAGGTTAAACATGTAACAAATAAGGCAATTTAATCACTTAGGCATGCTTTTACTAATCTAACACATGATTAAATAGTACAAACAGTAAAATCGAGAAGTAATCATACTCGTCATACTTAATGAAAAATTGAATTTCCAACAATTAGTACAAGTACGCACTCGTCACCTTACGTATGAGGCATTTCAATTAACAATCATATCAAATCCTAAGGGAAAAATCCCTTACACAAAGTTAGACAAGCCACTTACCTTGAACAAGCTCAAATCAACCCGAAACCATGCTTTGCCAGTACTCGACTCCAAATGGCCCAAATCTATTCAATTTAATTGCATATTATCAATAACACTTCAAGCAACTGATTCTACAATTAAATTCTAAGCTAATACACGAAATTAGATAAAATGACTAAAATTCCCCTTAGGCCCACGTCTCGGAATCAGGTAAAATTTATATTTTTAGAATCCTTATGTTCTCACGAGTCTCTGCATAACAATAGCACTAAAATCGCAGTTCAATTGGCCCCTCAAATACCCCTTTGTGGATCTCTTAAACTTAAGCCCTAATTACCCATTTTCCCCAAATTTTCCACCATTAATCAGATATTTAATCACATAAAAATAAGTTATAAGGTCAAAAATGTTACCTCCAAGTGATTCCTCTTGAATCCCTCTTCAACCCTCTTCAAAAGTTTAATAATCGCCTAATAATTGAGGAAACTAGGCTAAAATTTGTGAAATAAGCCTTTTAAAATGTTTTGCCCAGATATTAAATTCCTACTTCGCGAACGTGGTCAAAGCCTCGCGTTCGTGAAGCACAAATATGAAGTTGACCAAAATTTCTCTTACGCGGACGCGACAAGGCCCTCATGTACGCAATGCTTCAATGACCAACCCTTCGTGAACCCTTGCACCTCTCGCGAACGCGAAGAACAACTCCACCTTGAACCTAGCTGACCACTTTCTTCTACGCGAACGCAGTACCCTTCCCGCGAATGCGATGCTCAAACATCACAACCCTTCACGAAAGCTCAGCCTACCTCACGAACATGAAGGCAAAAATTCCATCAATTCACAATGACTCTTCGCGAACGCGAGGGTCCACTCACGAACGTGAAGATTAAACATCTGAACCTACGATTCTGTAATTTTTTTACAGCTTGAAATGATCCGTTGAGCATCCGAAACACAACCGAGGCCCCCGGGACGTCATCCAGAGGCATCAATACATCCTAAGGCCTTATTCAAACTTGTTCCAAATCTTCAGAATGCTCAAAACAACGAAACACCCATTTCGCATCAGATTCAAGCCTAAGAACTCCAAAATCTTCTAAATTACGTTTTTGATCAAAAACCCAACCGGACCACCTCTGAATGACCTAAAATTTTGCATACACATCCTGAATGACATGATGGAACTACTGCAACTCTTGGAATTCCATTCTGACGATCAGATCAAAATCTTACTATCGAACCAGAAACATCAAAAATTTAACTTTCGGCATTTCAAACCTAAATTAGCTACGGACTTCCAAAATACAATCCAAACATACCCCTAAGCCCAAAATCGCCTTATGGAGCTAAAGGAACCATCGAATGTTCATTCCGAGACCGTCTTCACATTGTTCCGATTACGGTCAACTTTCTAGCATTTAATCTCTCATTTAGGGACTAAGTGTCCTAAAACTCACCAAAACTTAAAACTAAATATCCCGACAAATCAAAATAGCAGCAATAAACTCGGGGGAAGTAGTTAATAGAGAAACAGGACATTAATTCTTAAGACGACCGGCCGGATCGTCACATCTGCCCTGGTTTACATGCATTTTTGGCTGGATCTGTTGCTCAGGGCTAGATGTGCCATGTTTTTTGTTGAATTTATTGCAAAGCCTAAAAGGATGTCTAAATTCTTGTACCTTTACTTGTAGATTATAAATATTTGAGATATCACTATCATATTTATTGTAAGTTTTCGTACTATTAATACTGCATGTGCACTGTATTACTCAAACTCGTTACTACTTTCAATTCAAAGATTAAATTTGTTATTTATTGAGTTGATTGTACTCACGCTACATTTTGCACCTTATGTATAAATTCATGTGTTTTTGGTCACTATGATAGCTGATTCACAAAGTTCTGACATTCGGAGATCATCGAGATAGTTGCTTTGGCGTCCACATGCCTTGATTCTCCCTTCCCTATCTTTCAATTTATTATTTCAGTTCTACTTTCCAGACAGTGTATTAGCCTATGTCATTATGTAGATGCCCATGTACTCAATGACACCCCAATTTTGGGAAAACTTGTATATTGGGTTATAGTATTCTATTTTGTTTTTATGAAATTTTTATTTATTTTTAAACCGTTTTAGTGTATTTCAAAATTGAAAGTGTTGGAAATATCTTAGTAGTCGGCTTGCTTAGTACCATGATAGGCGTCATCATGACATGTTGAATTTTTGGCACGTGACAATTCAGTTTGAATACTAACTAGTGCTTAGAGTCATAAACTATAATATTTCTTAATTAAAGTACTCAAAAGTACAAACTGAAAACGTTTGTTGACAAAAGTTTTGTCCAAAACCAGTAAATATCAACCCATAGAGAGAAAACTATATATAAAGGAATAAATTTGATCATTAAAAATGTCTTATTACTTTCTTAGAGTTAATTGATGAACTTCGAGAATAAATGAAAGTAAAATTTCAGATTATTTTTATATTTATGTAATGATTAATAATATGTGCATTATGGTAATATAATATATATTTCGGCACGGTATCAGTATGTTCGTATTTTATTTTAAAATATTAAATATCAATATTTTTAAGAACTTAAATAAAATACCATATCAAATATCAAATACCAAAATTTTGCTTTTGGTGCGATAATTCGGTATTTTTTAAACGGTTAAGGGTCAGATTTGCCCTTGTACTATTCAAAATAAGCTACATTTACCCTCCGTTTGCATTCTTTAACAAATATACCCCCACCGTTACACTTTCGGGCCACATTTACCCTTCTTCCGTTAAACCTGGTTTCCTCAAGTTTTTTAAACACGTGGCAGTCAACGATTGGATCAGATTAACCCACCCATTCTATTTTTTAAACCCGCCCGACCCACTTTTCTAACCCGCCCCGACCCCATTTCTTTATACATCATACAATTTTCAGGTTCTTTCAATACACCATACGCTAAACCAGTAGCGTCGACCCCCTCGTCCAAACGACTTCACCCGGACATACCTCCCCACCAGACATACCTCCCCACTAAAAATCAATGGTTTTCTGATAATCTTCGGTGACACAGAGGCTATCGCAACTGGAGCCCTACCCTGACAAATCCAAATTATTGAAACAAAAATGCTCATCTTGATGATGACATCAGCTTAGCACCATCAATTTTGTATGGTACCAGTCAACTGCTTCAATTTTGCAATCCTTCATACTAGGCTGCTCGAATCACTCAAGTGCTCGACCAAACCAGTAGCGTCGACCCCCTCGTCCAAACGACTTCACTGCCGGACAACACACATCAAGAGCAGCTGCTGCTCACTTCGTCTTCTTTCTCCAGTAGCTCGCTGGAAAACGAGCTTTAGCAGCTCGCCGGATTAATCAACAACCAGATTGCGAAAAAAGACCTCGAGGGAATAGACCTCGAATGGCTGGGCAGCAGCTGGTGTCGACGTCCAGCGTGGTCAGATGTTGCTGGGTGGTTGACGACGGACAGCTTGTGGTTCGATGGACGTGAGGAGATGGTGAGGGGTGGCTGGACGATGAGCTGAAGGCGGGACTGTTTGGTTGTTGGCTGGGGTCTGGTTCGTTGACGACGGGGAATGGGGCTGGAACGACTGGGCAGGAGGGTGGTCGTGGGTGGACGAAGATGAGGGGTCTGTTTGGGACATCGACAATGGTCGTTTGGTCGACGGAAAAGCTGGGGGGTGTTTACCGGAGCAGCGTGGGTCGGGGCGGGTTTAATACGCTGGGTCGGGCGGGTCTAATTAATCGAATGGGCGGGTCATCTGGTCCAATCAGAACATGCCACGTGTCTAAAAAAAATTTTGAAAACAAATTTTAACGGCTGAGGGATATATATGACCCTAATGTATAATGGTAGGGACATATTTGTTAAAGAATTCAAACGGAGGATAAATATAACTTATTTTGAATAGTACAAGGATATATTTGACCCTTGGGCAGCCCCCTTTTTCAATTATTACCAACTTTGCGAAACATATATAGACACTAAGTAGCCGTTTACCATAAATTTTGAAAGTTTTTTTTTTCAAAAAATATTTTAAATATGTGTTTGTTTATAGAATTAATTTAGTTTTTGGCAGATTTTGAAAATTAAAAACTTCAAATAAACCCCTTTTGGACCAAATCGTGACTCTTTGGAATTTTCAGCTAAAAAAATGTTCTAAAAATAACTTTTTAACATGTTAAAGTTAACCCAGAATTCATATCCAAATATATTTTCAATTTTAGATCAAACTTCTCCAAAATTAATTTTTTTAAATAATATTTAAAAATTTATGTTCAAACAGTTCCTAAGCAGAAGACAGTCGACAAATATACAAATGAGGAGAGCAACGAGAGACTGAGTTATCTCTAATAAAATATTGCATCAGATCAATTTCGAGAGAAAGTTTTGACGTAACATTTTATGTCTATCGAATTTGAAATTAAACTTTATGAGATTTTTCGCATTTAATTTACTGTATTTTTAAAGTTTTGTTTAAACCTGTTATTTATTGCAATTTTAATAAAATTTTATATATAAATATATTTCACATAAAAAATATGAAATTTAAATAAACTCGATATTAATATGCTATATCCGCCTCTGGTATCTAAGAACACTGTTCAAGAACTTTGGACTTTGATAATGCTGCCACAAATTGTTCATGGTTGTCTAATGCAAAGTTCGAAAAGTAAGCTTTTATAATGACCACTAACCTAACTTATTGATAAGAATGGACATTGGGCCTAACTCAACCCCAAAAGTTAGCTTATGAGTTGAGGATTGCCCAAGTCATATAAGGAGACCAAGGACCTCAAATCCCTCCGATGTGGGACAACTCAACATCCCCCTCACGCCCAGATCTCTGGAGCGTGGACAACATAAATGGGGGCCCAACATTGGTAACAATAATTGGAATGGGCCTGGCTCTGATACCATGATAAGAACGGACATTGCGCCTAACTCAACCCCAAAAGCTAGCTTATGAGGTGAGGATTGCCCAAGCCATATAAGGAGATCAAGGACCTCAAATCCCTCCGATGTGGGACAACTCAACACTTATAGTTAGTTCGGTCAAAATTATAAAATTCGTTTATTTCAAAAAATATTTATGTGAAAAGCAGTATGTTTTTAACTAATTAATTTAAAAATAATTTTAAGTAGTAGTTAGTGTTTTGACCAAATTTTTATATCCTTTTTCAAAAAAACTTTTGGAGAAAAATTGCTTCTGTTTTACTAATTTTTTTTTACCTTCTAAAGTCGGATCAAATTACCTTAACTTTGGGGAAAAAATTACTTCTGGGCAAAAAAAAAAGGTTAGCCAACAGATTATTAGGACCATTACTTGAGTTGATAAAAAGCAGAACACCATGATATAAAAAATAAAAATAAAAAATCTCCATAGTGGTGAAATGGGAAATGAAATGGAATTCAAAACTGAGGGTGAGGATAGAAGTACTAAATTACCCTCCTATTGTCCAGCGCGCAATATTCCGCATCTGGATTTGGTCCCTCCAACCACTCACTTCATTTGAATTTGAAACCTGAAAAGAAAAGAAAAGAAAAGAAAAGAAAAGAAAAGAAACCAACAAATTCTACGTATAAAATTGATTTGTTCACAGAATTACATGTGCCTCCTCTTTATGTATTCTGTAGATTTACCGGTGAAGTAACGCTACTTAACGGCGCGCTCTTCTGCAAATTCAAATCCTCATCCCTCCAAACCCAATTGGTCATTTCCCCCACCCCTTAAAACCCACTTCTCTCACTTCTTTTGAAACCCTAATTCAACCAATTTCAAAATTTCAACAACCCCCTTTTCTAATATACCCAGCCAATAGTTAATCTTTCTCTTTTATCATTTGGTGATACTCTCTTCGTTGTAAAATTAAGCATTCAATTTACCGTCTTGAATTTGAATTATTCGGGGGCAAAATCTTGGGCGTAAATAGGATATTTTCTTTAGGGAATTATGGACGAGGAATGTGGAATTTCTGATCAGTCTATTGGGGTAACTGGATCTGGGACAAAGGTTAGGGATTTTGCCCTTCTGGATGTTCATACTTGACTTATTCCCGTCCTTTCTTTATTGGGTGTTTATTAATTGTTTTCTTTTTCCTGAAATGTTTCAGGTCATTGTAGGGGAAAAGAGGGGCCGCGTTCAAGTTGAAGAAAGATCAGAACTTTGTCACAAAAGAGTGAAAATGAGAAATCTTGAATCTGTTCTGCGTAGAGAAGGTATAGTCTTTTTTGAAATTTGTGAACTTTAATTTTAAAATTTGCTCGTAGGAAGTGGGAACTGAAAGTCGAAAACTTTAAGCATTTTGCATTTGTAGTTCGACAAATATATAATGAATTGGTTAGTCAAGATGAAGTCTTCATGATTTTCTAGTGCAGTGTCTATGTTTACTGACATTTAAGTTCTGTATCTCTGAGAAATATTTTGCTGTTTTGTTCAAAATTTGGAACTTTGTCTTCCTTGAATTTAAAGATCCAAATCTTGTGAAGGTTACTTCGTAATATTTTTATCTTGCTCCACCAGAGAGAACTGAAATGGGTACAGACTCTGCCCTTAGATTGCTTGATCTTAATGCAAATATTGTTGCTTCTGGCAATGCCAATGCATCACATGTTGAAGAGACTGACAAACTACCCTCTCTGGGGAATAAAGACAATGGTCACGAGGGTGACTCTATGAAGTCAAAACGGTTTGCTTTAGATCTGAATGCAGAAGATTTTTCTAGCTCTATTAATCATGAACCCTTGTATCCGTGTAAGAATTCATCCTTCGTGAAATCGAAGGACGATTTTGAGTGTGCAAGTTCTGTTGGTCCATTGGACGAGAACGAGTCGATGAGACTCTGGAATGAGATGAAACAAAATGGTTTTCTTTCACATACTCATGGAGGTGCGCCAATGCCAAAGCTGCAAGGGAGGAAAAGTAAAAATGATGGGATGAAGAAAAAGATGGAGCTTGCGAAGAAGGAACGAGTTAACAGGTTTGCAAAGATTGCTGCACCTAGTGGGCTGCTCAACGGGTTAAACCCAGGGATCATAAACCATGTCAGAAACAGTAAGCAAGTTCATTCCATTATAGAAGCCCTAGTAAGGTCCGAAAAGCATGAAAATGCCCAAATGAAGGGTGGATCGAAAGACCTTGGTGAAAGAAAGAAAGACAAGGAAAATATAATTGGTCCCGGAGCAAGTAAATGCAACCTTGCTCATAAAGATCTGCCAGGAAGCAGGTGTACAAGTGGTTACCTGGCATCACTGAATAAATCAATCTCTTTGAATTCAGGGTTTATAGGAGGAGATGGAGGTTCATCCATGGTTGACACCAGGGTTACTGGAAAGATGGTTTTTCATCCAAACCATAACATTGATACTGAGGATGATGCACTTGCGCTGAAGTTGTCATCAACCACAACCATTGCTTCAGATAATACAAGCTCGTTATCTAATGAGGAATCAGCAAACTTAGCAAGTGTTACTTCACTTTCTGTTAAAGGTTGGTTTTTGCTTTCGTTCTCTTATTTTGTTCTCCTCTTCGAATACGCAATGTGCTTAATATGACGAGTTAAATATGCTGCTGAAAACTTCTGAGTTGACGCTTTAGCATTTGTGATTAACATACACTTGGAAATCTAGGTGTACAAGTGGTAAAGCTTCAAGTAATGGCCCATTTGTCATATAAATCTTGTTTTACCAATGGTAACATGCTGATATAGAATTTCTTTTGTAATTTAGCTGCTAATGTAGCTTCGCAATGGTTGGAATTGCTTCATCAAGACATAAAAGGACGTCTTGCAGGTATAGAAAAGTTCTCTAAGGCACTTGCAGGGTATTTAGCTTGGATCAAAATTGTAATGCACTCCATTCTATATATGCAGCATTGCGGCGTAGTAAAAAGAGAGTCCGGGCTGTAATTCATACAGAATTCCCTAGCTTATTGTCCAAAGAATTCTCATCTAATCAAGAGAACAGTTCGTACGGTTCACAAAATTCTTCTGTTGGTCACTTTGACAATTCTATTGCTCATGCACATCGTGCTAGATGGACTGCATTGTTTGGCCAGATGGATAAAGCTCTTTCTGAAGAAGAAAAGCAACTGGTGAGTCTACTAAAATCTTTACTATCAATCGTACAATGTTTGAGAAATAAAAGTTGAAAGTTCATTCAAAGAAGCAACTCTTCATTCTGTGCTTTGCCTTTTGCAGAAAGCCTGTTTAAGTCTGAGGAAATTCTGTTTGAATGACAATGCTTGATGTAATTTACAAAATCTATATTAGAGCACCAATTATGATTGCTTCATGTTATACAATATCCCGTCGAGTTGTTTAAATTGAAGCATGTGTGTCTAATTTTATTTTTAAGCCAAGTATAAATTCACTATCTAAATCTATTGGAAGGTATAACGAAACATTTTGTTTGGGAAATCTTCTCAGTTTCATCATGATATGGATAAGGATGATCTGATTATTGAAGAAAATCCAAATATGCATACTCTAGATATCTCACCTGTCTGAATGTGTTTTGTCTCCTTTTAATTGTGTCACGCTTCTTTACCTTATTCCTCC
Organism: Nicotiana benthamiana; assembly: GCA_034376525.1. NCBI lineage: Eukaryota > Viridiplantae > Streptophyta > Magnoliopsida > Solanales > Solanaceae > Nicotiana > Nicotiana benthamiana. The sequence continues at coordinate 55,034,363 of CM067325.1, read as the reverse complement.
TTTTCTCCTATCCTCCCCAAAGAGATATTTATTGTCTGTCTGTTGCACTTGAATTTTAGGAAAGTTCGCTGAACCAAGTAAGGCAAATGCAGCTGCAATGTGAACATGGTCTTCAGAAATTTGGTGTACCATATAGTTTGCATCAGATGGGGATATTACAAAATGACTGCAGGTAAGGTTCAGAATGTGCTGTCCTTTTTGGGGGTTGAAGCGGGGGAGTTCATGTGGCCCTTGCTTTCAACTTGCAAGTCTTTGGACATTTTAAACTAACTAGTCTTATTATATAAATATATATATATATATATATATATATATAATTTTCAAAAGAAATCACATAAGTATTACTCGTATTCGAAAAAATCACGTAAATCACGCATTGTAGATACTTTTTTGTAATTTATGACGACTTATGTGAGAATTACTTTTGGAAATTATTATTATTTCAGTGACCTAGTACTAAAAAGAAAACACAAAAGATTTGGGAATGAAAAGATTGACCCTATAGCTCCCAAAGAAATTGATAATGACAATGTAAAGTCTAAAAGATTAATATTTTACAATAGATAACTTAATATAGAAAAATGCAACGAAGCATTGTCATTTGTTGGACGGAACGCAAGAAAGGCAAAAAATGTCAACGTATTTATAGTATATTTTGTTTCTGCTATTCATCTTTAAACTTCTTATAAATAAATACATACAAATTATTACTATTAATTTCGATATATAAATTTCAGTATCTTATCTATGCTTGACTTATCTAATTGGATCTATCTTAATATGTATAAGGTCGACAAAAAGTTTAAAGTACATATATTTCATTATGACTATATTAAATTATTTTCAAAATATAGTCATGCCATTTATAAACTTATTTATAGCTAACTTTTTTTACTTGTCCTAATATATTTATAGGTTTGGTTTACGATGTTAGGAGACTTAAATAGTTTTGAACTTGAAATTATAAAGTTTAAAAATGACTACTGTTGATATTTTGATATTTTACGATAAATAATTTAACTTTAAAAAATATAGTGAGGCTATCATATGTCGGACTGAAAGCAAGAAAAGAAAAAAAAGCGATAACTTATTTATATACATTTTATTTTTCACTATTTCATCCTTGAATTTCTTTAGTAAGTATTATTTATTACTATTAATTTTGATATATAAATTTCAGTGTCTTATCTATGCTTCTTTAATCTAATTTTGTCTTTTAACTTGTATAAGTTCAACAAAAAATTTGAAGTATACTACATTTATTATTTCTACAATTATTAATTATTTTCAAAATATAGTCGTGTCTTTTGTAAATAATTTTTCACTTGTCCTAATATGTTTTAGGTTTGGTTTACGATGTATAGGTGACTTCAATAGTTTTGGACTTAAAATTAGTAACCAAATGATTATTGGTAAGTTTCGATGTATTCATTTGAACTTATGCTCTATCAATAGATCTTTCATTTGAATTTCGATACATAAATCAATCTGAGTGTTCTTAATTTTTTAAGAAATTGCATAAATCACTATGTTAAAGATTTATCATTTTGTGTCGTAAAGTGGATAGTGAATACGTTTGAAATATTCACACAAAGAGAACTATTTTAAAGCAAATTAAAGAATTAGGAGTTCTAATTGCTTCCTACTTATTCTTCTTTCAATTAATTTTGTTTTCTTTTTTTTACTAAAACAATAAAATATGAAGAATTATTCGGAACAATACTATAACAAAGATAAAACTCCTTAACCTAAAAAGAGTTTTAAGTACACGCTAAGGTTCCTACTTTGATTTGCTGGTATTTCATTTATAGATATGGTATTTAGTATTTACATAGTTTAAATATGGAAAAACATTAACACAAACAATTTAGTTAAGAGTTGGTTTTGAAGTGTCAAGTATTAGAAAAATAATTACACGAAATTGATTTTTTTAATTTAAAACGAACGATATTTCGCTTAGGCCCTTCGTGTTTTTAATATAGTATAGATAACTGGCAAGTCTCATGCCCAAGTCGAATCCAATCTAGAGTTGAGATCATACAAGGGTACTTTACCAATCAAGGCATAGACCTATCTTCACTGATAGTTTGTTTGGCCAAGTTGGAAAACTCAGTTTATTTTGAGAAATGTTTTTTTTCAAAAGTACTTTTGGTGAGAAGCAGTTTGTGTTTAGGCTAATTAATTTGAAAATCACTTCTAAGCAGCAATTAATGTTTGGCCAAGCTTTTAAAAATTGCTTCTAAGTGTATTTTTTTCAAAAATGCTTCTCAAAAGGAACTATTTTTTTCTCCTTCTCCAACATTATTTTTGCTTCTACTCAAAAATACTTTTTTTCCTTCTAAAAATTTGGCTAATCACTTCAATTTTGAGAAAAAAACATTTTCTTTTTTGCTTTTTAGCTTGGAAAAGCTTGACCAAATAGGCTATCAGTAAGGAAACTTTCTTAGACTACAGAACTGAGCATACCCTAAAGTTCTCTCTCCTACTTTTTAGCCAACATCAACCCCATTTTCATGATACAATTTTTAAAAGGACTTCGAAGCATTTGCATGACTGAAAATGAGAAGAAAGAAAAACTTAATGTAACAAGTAGAACGTAACCGTTTAAACCGTCAAAATTTGAGCACACTGCTGAAGGCTTATATACATGTCTGTAGTTACTAAGGCTATGCAGACCTATGTTGTTCAGATTTTCCGAAAATATCACCGGGTGCATGTCGAATACTCCAAAAGTAGTGTATTTTTAGAGAATTCGATATGTGTGCGGCAACATTTTGGAAAGTCCACGCAACGTGGATGCTGACTAGTATTTCAGTTGGCAGTGCATACAAGAATATCAAAATGAAGGTAAATATACATTGGCCTGAATATCTGCTTGTCTGCAATTTATTATTCGTTCGTTGTGCATTTCCTTGGCATAAAGTTTATGATTTTTCTTCATTGCATATTGTGCACTTGATGAAGCTTGCTTATGTTATATTCACTGTGCAGATTAGAGAAAGCCGAGAGTTCAGAAAGGGATTTAGCAGTCAGGGCAGCTGCTGCTTCCTTTTATTCAACATGCAACTTTTTATCTTCGATGGAAAACCTACCTTGTTGCTGATGATTTATTTGCAATTTCTTCGTGTAATACTCTACTTTTGACTCTCCTGATTCAATCCTACTTACGTATTCAATATGCAATGTTGTTGATTTCAACTTATTTATAGTTCAGTCTGGTAACCTTCAAGCAGAATCTGCTTCAACAAAGACCATATTCACACTGTAGTTGATTTCTATTATAAATTTGGACTCTAGTTGCGGTATTTATGTAGACATTGATGAATTATGCACAGATTTTGCGGGAATATACAAGGTTTAATGGAGTTTTAACTAGTAGACTTCTCATTAGAGGTGTTCATAAAAATTCGAAAAACCGAACCAAACCGAAAATCAAACTAAGGCTTTATTTGTTTGCACTTAATGGAGGTTTGAATTTTAACCATTCAAATCTCAGACGTTAAGTGCGTTTGTTTTTAATGTTTGAATGTTTGTTATACGGATCTTAATTATTAAGTGTGTGTTTTTTTTAAAAAAAATTACTTAATGGGTCTGAATAGGTTTGTATGATTCAGATCTATAACAGAGATTTAATTTCATTAAGATGCTATTACATGTTCATTATTAACTGTCGCCACCGCCTATCATTATCAATTATCATCATGCCACCACCACCATCATACTCAATCACCAGCACCACTACCACCACCGCCGCCACCTCTACCACCACCACGACATCATCATCCTTAATCATTGCTGCCACCATTATCGACCATCGCCACCCACTATCCCCACCACTTCGACCACCTTCATTACCCACAATCAATACTCATCCACCTCAACAGACCACCCCATCACCATCAACAACCAAGGACGACACTGCCCATCATTATAACCTACCTCCGCCTACCCACCACCTTTCTCTGTCACAACTATTACCACCACCCGTCATTATTAACTATCACCATCCACCACTACCACGACTACTATCACCATCCTCAATCATAATTGCCACAACTACAAATCACTAGTAGCTACTATCATGAACCATCATCATCAACCAACACCACCAACCACTGCCTTTAGTCGGTATTCACGTGTTAACCACCGCCAACAACTATCATATTTTAAAAAAATTATATATTTTATTGATAAAATACTAGATTTATTAGTATTTTATTTGCATTTTATGTTTATTAATTTTCAAATAAAGATATATTTATACATTTGGATGTTAAAAATCAAACGGCCTTAATTATTCTGTATTAAGATCTTAAAACACTTCTTAATATATTCAGATGTGTATATAGATTCACATGTCTTAATCTTAATAAACATTTTGATAGTCAGCTGTGTATTCAGATTCAGACGTCTTAATCTTAAAAAAAACAAATGAGGCCTAAACCGACCAAAAAAAAAATCCTATACGTTTTGGTTTGGTTTGGTTTTGGTTTTGAATTTGAAAAACCAATCAAATTTGGTTTGGTTATGATTTTAATCAGAAAAAACCGAAAAAGCCCTAACCAAATCGACTATAGGAGTACTTATTTTAGATTCATTACTACACCTATATATATGTATATTTTTATACAAAGTTTCAAAATTTTTATGGTAAATGTTACTTAGTTTGCACTTTTGGTATAGTTCTTTACCGTTACTTTCTAATTTGATTGGTAGTTTTCTTTTGTTAAGTATAAGAATTCATTTCGTGTTAAAAATAATATATTTTTAATTGAGTCCTTAAATTATTCATCACTATTTAATTCAATTATCATCAATATATCTTGGTAAATGATAGATTTCTAAAAGGGCAATTGATTCGATAGTGTTATGTTGAAAATGTGGTCGGCAAAATATGTGCTTGGTAATGTATGTCGTATATTTAAGAAAAAAATCGACAAATAACCGAAAAAATCATAACTGACAAAACACGACATTAACCGAATCGAGACAAAACCGACTTAATTGCTTTGGTTTGGTTCTAATATTTGGAAAACCGACTTATTTGGTTTGATTTTTTTTCTCCGAGAAAAACTGATCCAAACCGAACCATGAACACCCCTACTCATTATGGTATGTCTAGATCAGTATATAATGTGTATAGTTTGATGACATAAGCACTTAAAATTGGTGTACTAGTAAAGATTAAACGTGACCAGAGTATCATACTACATTATCAAATGAAGGAATAGTGGATAGTCTCGTAAGGAGACTCGCCTGATGTCTGATATTATTGTATGGAACTCTATTATGCTTAGTAGTACAACTCTACGTGCGAAATATTAAAAAGAAATTACATGCATAAATTGGTTTTATATATTGGCAATACTTTTGGCCGATTGTCTACCATCTCACGCCTCTTAGCAGCATAAAATTTACACACCTCAAATAATCAATAGTTATGAAGGTTGAGTTATGACCTACCTATTTAACCTATGTTAACTCAAGAGTCAAGACCCAAGTGCATTTTGGACGAATTATTTTCATGATATATTTATTAACTTGAGCTGTTTTCCCCATTCAAACAAGTTCAATCTGTCTATTTGATGCCCCCTGGATTATAATCTAAGGGACCCCAATGGGTTACATTAAAAGTCTACAAAACCTCATATTCACGTTAAACAAAAAAAAAGGAGATTGGAGGATACAATTTTGTGTCACTGCAAATGTCTCATCTTTAACTCTGTTTTCTGAAGAGCAAACAGTTAATACACAGGAAAATATAATATAAGTTCCTCTGCAATTCAGCAAGGATGAGAAAGGTATGAACATTAGTTCTGCTAAATATAACTCTACAGCCAATTGGCTGTCATTTCACTTGACATCAGTTGTGTTGATGGATTACCTTAGTAAACCTGGTTATATCTCTGCTTTTCTTATTTGATGATGAATGGTTAACCTGCAACTTGTCTCGTCAGAATGCTTGGACAGCAGCACGAATAGCTACACCAGAATGGACAAGAAAAAATAAATATATTTTCTAACTGAAATATGTCTGCATCTTTTAGCATGAAAATGAAATTAAGAAAATGGCAGTATCCTCTTACGGTACGTAGAACACATGAAAAGTGCTACGCATTTGCCTTCCACATTTACTATGAAATAATTAGGTGTAAGCTGTTATCGATTGTCCGTGTTCAAAGCAACGAGAAACTGGAAACCAGTAAGAAGAAGAGACAAAAAAAAAAAAAAAAAAAAAAAAAAACCGAACGTATGTAACGTTAAAAAAAAAAAAATCACAGAAATGAAGAAATCCGAGACCACAGAATTCACTGTGTGTCCTTAAGGAATTTAACCCCCTCACTGTACCCGAGGTTGTGGATTATTTCCTCCCAGGATATAACGGATATACCTGTCGTAGGAGTGGCGGTACCTCAAACGCCTACGACTTCGACGAACTCAAATTCGGGAACGAAATCACACTATGACTCGATATGTTTCAGTTTGCAGAAAAGAATGCAGAATTTTTAATGCACGAATAATAATTTTTTTTTTCTCAGTACTCGAAAATGAGGCATTGCCTCAGTTTATATAGCCTCGAATTGTGACTGTTCGGAAAGGCTTGGTGCCTGTTCGGGAAAGGCCATGCCTTTTTCTGAAAAATAAGAACGTTGGGAAGTTTACAGTTAACAAATTAATATTTTTCCCGCGGGAATTAAAAATAATTTCAGAAAATGAAGATTGAATTTTAAATAAATTTGGTCCAAAAAGATTATCAATCAATCAGATCATTTGACCAAATCCAAATCCAAATCCAAATCCAAATCCAAATCCAAATCCGAAGCCGAGCCGAGCGACGACGACGGCGCGAGGGGAGTCCCTCTTCTTAACCCTTTAAGAGCTAGAAGAAGTGCTTTCTAATATAAGCACATAACTTTCCCTTTCTACCACCAATGTGGTACAAAGCTCCTTTTCAAAGGAACTTTGCTTTGAAACTTCATTTTCCTTCTATTGTCTTCTTCCCTCCATTTCTCATTCACACCAACTTAGCTAGCTTTAATCATTAACTAGCTTTAACAATCCCCCACATGAATGGGGAATGGCTATATGATGAAAAACATGCATGACAAAAAAAAACTGTGTGATTCGTAAGCAAGGATTAATTGCATCTGGATAAGTAGATTTCTCTTTGAACTTTCCGTAGTGAGCATATGTCGGATATACTCGGTCAATTGGTAGATTTGATATCTTTGAACCGTCGAGCTTTGGTGTATACCTAGACAACCACATGTCACACAATTAACCCTTTAACCGTTTTTGGTTCTCATTGTTTTGTTCGTTTCAGCCATGAACACTTCCTGGTTCATAAGTGCGTAGAGAGCTGGCCTTACAGAGTTCTCCTTGAAGCGGCTTACACTTCACACTTACATAGGTGATTCCTAAATGTGTCATCCCATAGATACACTATTTGATATACCCCGTATCAAACTTAGAAACCATTAAAAAGCCTTAATGCTTTATCCTGGTACTGAACATTGTCTCATCATGAGAATGGACCAAAAAGTTATTGTGACAATGTTGAACCGTCATCAATGACTTTGTTTGATCTCTTTGAACCTAGATCTTGGGATCTCATGTCTTCTAGGTAGAGTTACCGCCACGATGACTTGTCCTCGGCCATAGTCCCATTCCCCTCGATGATCTTTCAACCACTTCTCTAGTTAGGCCTTTAGTTAGTGGATCCGACACATTATCTCTTGACTTAACATAGTCAATTGTGATAATTCCACTAGAGAGTAGTTGTCTAACGGTATTATGTCTTCGTCGTATGTGACGAGACTTTCCGTTGTACATAACGCTCCCGGCTCTTCCTATTGCCGCTTGGCTATCGCAATGTATGCATATAGGAGCCAACGGTTTGGGCCAAAATGGAATATCTTCTAAGAAATTCCGGAGCCATTCAGCTTCTTCACCGGCTTTGTCTAGAGCTATGAACTCAGATTCCATTGTAGAGCGGGCGATACATGTCTGTTTGGATGACTTCCAAGACACTGCTCCTCCACCTATAGTAAAAACGTATCCACTTGTGGATTTAGTTTCAGTTGAACTGGTGATCCAATTTGCATCACTGTATCCTTCAATAACTGCAGGATACCTGTTATAATGCAAAACAAAGTTTTGAGTATGTTTCAAATACCCCAAAACTCGTTTCATTGCCAGCCAATGATTTTGGTCGGGATTACTCGTGTAGCGACTTAGTTTACTTATAGCACACGCAATATCAGGTCGCGTACAGTTTATAATATACATCAAACTTCCCAACACTCTGGCATAATCCAATTGAGAATGACTTTCACCTTTATTCTTTGCAAGAGCAAGGTTCATATCACTTGGCGTCTTTGCAACTTTAAAGTCCAAATACTTGAACTTTTCAAGTACTTTTTCAATATAATGAGATTGAGACAATGCTAGACCTTGAGGAGTCTTATGGATTTTAATTCCCAGAATTAAATCGGCAACTCCTAAGTCTTTCATATCAAACTTACTAGCAAGCATGCGCTTAGTAGCATTTATGTTAGCAATGTTGTTACTCATTATTAACATATCATCCACGTATAAACAAACAATGACGACGTGGTTCGGAGTGTTCTTAATGTAGACACATTTATCACATTCATTTATCTTGAATCCATTTGACAGCATCGTATGGTCAAATTTTGCATGCCACTGTTTTGGTGCTTGTTTTAGTCCATAAAGAGACTTAACAAGTCTACATACCTTCTTCTCTTTCCCTGGAACTACAAACCCTTTGGGTTGTTCCATGTAAATTTCTTCCTCCAACTCTCCATTTAAGAAGGCTGTTTTCACATCCATTTGATGGATTTCAAGACCGTACACGGCGGCTAATGCTACTAACACCCGAATAGATGTAATCCTCGTTACCGGCGAGTATGTATCAAAGTAATCAAGACCTTCTCGTTGTCTAAACCCTTTAACAACTAGTCTTGCCTTATATTTTTCAATAGTGCCATCAGCTTTCATTTTCCGCTTGAAAATCCATTTGGAACCTAAAGGTTTATTCCCTGGAGGAAGATCAACCAATTCCCAAGTATGGTTGTTCAATATGGATTCTATCTCACTATTGATTGCCTCTTTCCAAAATTGAGCTTCCGATGAAGACGTAGCTTCGTTGAACGTTCGAGGCTCATTTTCCAACAAAAATGTTAAAAATTCTGGTCCAAAGGAAGTAGTCGTCCTTTGACGTTTGCTACGTCTTGGATTTTCCTCATCAGGAATGTTTTCCTTTATTTCTTCCCGAGGTCGTTTAGATTCTTTGCTAGACGACGCACATTCCTTTTTATACGGATATATGGTTTCAAAGAAGTCAGCATTATCTGATTCAATTACCGTATTCACCTGAATGTCGGGATTTTCTGATTTGTGAACCAGAAATCTATATGCCTTACTATTTGTGGCATATCCTATGAAAACACAATCAACGGTTTTAGGTCCTATTTTTACCCTTTTGGGTTTAGGAACTTGCACCTTGGCCAAACACCCCCACACTTTGAAGTATTCCAAATTGGGCTTCCTTCCTTTCCACTTTTCGTATGGAATAGATTTTGTTTTGCTATGGGGCACTCGATTGAGTATTCGGCTAGCTGTTAGAATGGCTTCCCCCCACAAGTTCTGGGGTAAACCAGAACTTATTAACAGGGCATTCATCATTTCTTTCAGTGTTCTATTTTTTCTTTCCGCAATTCCGTTTGATTGTGGCGAGTAAGGAGCAGTTGTTTGATGAATAATGCCATATTCCAAACATATTTGTTCAAAAGGAGATTCATATTCACCGCCCCTATCACTCATTATCATTTTAATCTTTTTGTTAAGTTGAGTCTCAACTTCAGTTTTGTATTGCCTGAACGCTTCAATTGCTTCATCTTTACTATTAAGTAAATAAACGTAGCAATACCGCGTACTATCGTCAATAAAAGTTATGAAATACTTCTTTCCACCGCGAGATGGAATTGACTTCATGTCACAAATATCTGTATGGATTAAGTCTAAAGGACTTGAATTCCTTTCAACTGACTTATAAGGATGTTTAGCATACTTAGATTCAACACAGATTTGACATTTTGATTGATTGCATTCAAACTTAGGCAATACTTCCAAACTAATCATTTTTCGCAAGGTTCTATAATTGACATGTCCTAAACGTGAATGCCATAAATCATTTGACTCAAGCAAGTAAGACGAAGCAGAAACTTTATTATTATTAGCAACAACCACTACATTCAGTTTGAAAAGGCCCTCTGTGAGGTAGCCTTTTCCTATGTACATTTCGTTCTTACTTATTACAACCTTGTCAGAAACATAAACACATTTAAAACCGTTCTTCACTAGAAGTCCGGTAGATACAAGACTTTTCCTAATTTCAGGAACATGACAGACATTGTTGAGAGTCACCACCTTGCCAGAGGTCATCTTCAGCAGTATCTTTTCATAACCTTCAATCTTGGCCGTTGCAGAATTTCCCATATATATTGTTTCGTCGGGCCCGGCGGGAGCATATGAAGCAAAGGCTTCTCTAACAGCACAAATGTGGCGAGTGGCGCCAAAGTCAATCCACCACTCTTTAGGACTTCCCACTAGGTTGCACTCGGACAACATAGCGCACAAGTCATCAACCTCCTCGTTTGTTTCAACCATATTAGCCTGACCCTTCTTCTTTTCCTTTTTCGGAGCACGACAGTCTGCAGCTTTGTGTCCGATTTTTCCACAATTATGGCAGTTTCCCTTGAATTTCTTCTTGTTGGGATAGTTCCTTGGTCCCGATGCCTTTTTCCTCTTTTTCATATTAGTTGGGCAGTTTCAACTATATGTGCTCCCCCTATGGTTGATCTCCCATTTGCCTTTTTCTCCGCTGCCTTGTTATCTTCCTCGATTCTCAACCGGACGATGAGATCTTCCAATGTCATCTCCTTTCGCTTATGTTTCAAGTAATTTTTGAAGTCCTTCCATGAAGGAGGCAACTTCTCTATCACTGCCGCAACTTGAAACGCCCCACTAATCACCAAACCTACAACAAACAACATGTAAGTGACGGGGCACTGAATACTTTTGACAAAGGCATTAATTAAATTTATACCTTCAGCGAGGAGATCATGGATGATAACCTGCAACTCTTGAACTTGAGTGACAACAGACTTGCCATCTACCATTTTGTAGTCCAAAAACTTGGCAGCAATAAACTTCTTTAAGCCAGCATCTTCTGTTTTATATTTATTTTCCAACGCATCCCATAGTTCTTTTGATGTTCCCACATTACTATAGACGTTGTAAAGATCATCCTCCAGTCCGCTAAGAATGTAATTCTTGCACAAAAAATCTGAGTGCTTCCACGCCTCAATTACAACAAATCGTTCATTTTCAGGTGTTGATTCCGGCGGAACCGGAATATCCTCCTTAATAAACTTTTGAAGGCTTAAAGTAGTTAGATAGAAGAACATCTTTTGTTGCCATCGTTTGAAATCAATCCCGGTGAATTTTCCGGGCTTCTCTGCCGGAGCCGGTGCTGGTGCAGTACGACTGGAGGACGCAGCATTGCTCGTAGAACAAACCACGGGGGCTGGTGTGGCAGTAACAGTAGCAGTAGCATTCAAATTTGGAGTTTGGTCTCCCATTTCTGTCGTAGGAAATAACAGAACACTTTAATAATCGGTGAAGATTTTATTTCTTCAAACCGAATCAAATTTACACAAACAGAATTAAAACAAACTTCAAATAGAATGTAATAAACTGTATGTAGTATACTTGATGAAGTTTTTATATCTTCAAATCAAGTACCCAAATGAGTAGAAAGTTCTGAAAACTTTAATCTCAACCGGAGTAGAAAATCCGAAGATTTAGTCTCCAAACAACATACAAGTTCGTTACATGCAAACAACAAAATTACAAGTTTCTTTTATTTTCTGGACAGTCACAATTTTATGTTAGGAAAAACTGTATGTAGTCACTGTTTTATGTAAGAATTTTTTTTTTCCTGTACTGTTGTATCGTTCTGTAACGTTTTAATCAACAGCAGATGAACACGAAAATAATAATATAAATTCCTTAAGCTTGTTATCGATTGTCCGTGTTCAAAGCAACGAGAAACTGGAAACCAGTAAGAAGAAGAGACAAAAAAAAAAAAAAAAAACAGAACGTATGTAACGTTAAAAAAAAAAAAATCACAGAAATGAAGAAATCCGAGACCACAGAATTCACTGTGTGTCCTTAAGGAATTTAACCCCCTCACTGTACCCGAGGTTGTGGATTATTTCCTCCCAGGATATAACGGATATACCTATCGTAGGAGTGGCGGTACCTCAAACGCCTACGACTTCGACGAACTCAAATTCGGGAACGAAATCACACTATGACTCGATATGTTTCAGTTTGCAGAAAAGAATGCAGAATTTTTAATGCACGAATAATAATTTTTTTTTTCTCAGTACTCGAATATATAGCCTCGAATTGTGACTCCTTTTTCTGAAAAATAAGAACGTTGGGAAGTTTACAGTTAACAAATTAATATTTTTCCCGCGGGAATTAAAAATAATTTCAGAAAATGAAGATTGAATTTTAAATAAATTTGGTCCAAAAAGATTATCAATCAATCATTTGACCAAATCCAAATCCAAATCCAAAGCCGAGCCGAGCGACGACGACGGCGCGAGGGGAGTCCCTCTTCTTAACCCTTTAAGAGCTAGAAGAAGTGCTTTCTAATATAAGCACATAACTTTCCCTTTCTACTACCAATGTGGTACAAAGCTCCTTTTCAAAGGAACTTTGCTTTGAAACTTCATTTTCCTTCTATTGTCTTCTTCCCTCCATTTCTCATTCACACCAACTTAACTAGCTTTAATCATTAACTAGCTTTAACATAAGCAGCCAAGAGGAAAATCATGTCTACCACACTACATAGTTTCATGGTACAAGTTACACAAATCTGTGCCGTTTAGTCATTGGACACAGGTTGTAAACCGCTACAGCAAGCTTTCTACAAATTGAACCATAAACATCCAAATCAGAAACTTCTGCAAAAGATAGTCTGACGGACACAAATTAAAGTCACCACAATAGGTGCCAGGAAAATACAACTCGTAAACAAAAATGAGACAGGAAAAACAACTTCAGACGAAATAAGGGTTTATTCACTTTTCTGTCAATTGTTGCTCGAGTGCAAAAATGGCATTGCCAGTTTCTCTAACTACTCATTTGAGAACTATATTTATTGCTTATGTAACATGTGAACCAAAATTATTGAAAGGAAATAGCTGTAAAGCAGTTGTTGGGTTTTTTGTAAGTATATTAATGCTTAAAAGAGGATGAAGGTGAAATGGAGAGAAAATGAAATATTTGAGATTCCCTTCTTGATGAAGGCGCATTGTCTCTCTAAAGTACATAGATAATAGAGAAATATTTCTTGTGCTGTATTCAAGAAGTAACAAGCTAACTATGCAAAGAATCAAAAAGGAAATCCTATAAATATATTGTGAACCCCTATAATTATGCTAGCTATATGTATTACATAAGATTATGTCTACATTCATTATCTAACATTCCCCTCAAGCTGGAGCATAGATACTGATCATGCCCAGCTTGTTACAAAGGTAATCAACTCGAATTCCATTCAACGCCTTTGTGAACAAATTAGCCGGTTGCTCTCCTGTCTTCACGTAGCCAGCGGAGATCAAGTTCTCCTGAATCTTCTCACGAATAAAATGGCAATCAACCTCAATATGCTTAGTTCTTTCAAGATACACGGATTTGACGCAATATGGAGGGTAACTTGATTGTCACACCAGAGTTTTGCTGGTATTGGATGCTCTAACCCAATTTCAGTCAACAGATGATGTATCCACATAATCTAACACGTAGACTATGACATAGCTCTATACTTGGATTCTGCACTGGATTGAGATACAATATTTTGCTTCTTACTCCTTCATGATACTACGTTTCCTCCAATAAAGAGACAATAACCTGTAGTAGATCTTTTATCAATTTTGATCCAGCCCAGTCAACATCTACAAAATACTCAGTACGAGTATGATTGTGATTGCTATATAATATGCCAAGTCTAGGATCTCCTTTCAAGTAACACAAAATCTGTTCCAAAGTTGCCCAATATTTGACCGTTGGTGCAGACATGAACTGGCTAGCAACACTTACTGCAAAAGCAATATTTGGACGAGTCATAATGAGGTAGTTTAATTTCCCAACAAACCTCATGTATCTCTTTGGATCGTCAAAAAGATCACCATCATCTTTCATAAGATGCATATTAGGAACCATTGGAGTACTGCAAGGTTTAACTGCCAACTTTCCAGTTTCTGCAAGCAAGTCAAGAATGTACTTTTTTTAGATAAAAGAATTCTCTTCTTGTTTCTATTTACTTCTACTCCCAAAAAGTATTTCAACTGGCCTAAGTCCTTTGAATAAAACCTAGTATACAAAGAAGACTTGAGGGAAGAAATCCCTGTATAGTCACTTCCTGTGATAACAATATCAAGGCTAAGTGATCGCACTTACTCATTTTCAATCCAAACTCCTGAGCTACCTCGCTTAACTTGTCAAACCAAGCTCGTGGACTTTTCTTGAAGCTATACAAGGATTTTTTCAAATGACAGAGTTCCCATACTACTCCTGAGCAACAAAACTTGGTGGCTGCTCCATATAAACTTCTCCTAAAGATCAGCATAAAAAACTTATTCTTGATATCCAATTGATGTAAAGTCTAATTCTCGGACGTAGATAGAGAAATAAATAGGCGGACAGAAGTGTGTTTGGCAACTGGGGAGAAGGTGTCAGAATAATTCACCCCATAAGTTTGTGCATACCTTTTCGCCACAAGTCTAGCCTTAAATCTTGCCACAGAACCATCTTGATTAACTCTAACTGTAAAGAACCACATGCATACCACTGGTTTCTTTCCCTTTGGTAAATCTACCAAATTCCATGTGTGGTTATCCTCTAAAGCATGTATTTCCTCAAGCATTACATCAGACCATCCGGGATGATTCAAAGCCTCCTTCACTATTTTGAGTCGGAGATGGAGTCTAGAGAATCAATCATAGATATAGACGTAAAGGATAAGTGGTCATAGGAAACAAAGTTAGAAACAAAAATTTTCGATTTGTAAGTACGTGTACCTTTGCAAAGAGCAATAGGAAGGTCAAGGTTATCTAGAGGATCATGCAAAAGAGGATGATGATGATGCAGGAACTGGTGCGAGACATGTATCATTTGTCTCTCACCTCTGCAAATAAACTTGAATAATTAGAGGTGTTGCTAACATAATTGGAGCAGGTACTGGAGGCATAATAGTCAATTTGATGCTCAATAGAAAAATTGGGAGATCGAAGAGTGTCATCTGCTTGTTCTGTCAAAGTACGGGTAACTTGATATACTAGCCACTCATCTTCCTCTCTCTGGCTTATAGAAATGGGAGGTGCATAGAATAATGGTGTAGTGTTTGAAAATACCACATCAGTTGACACTAAATATTTTTCAAGTTCAGTAGAATAACATCGATACCCCTTCTAAGGGTGAGAATATCCCAGGAAAACACACTTTACAGCATTGGGATCCAACTTGGTAAAAGATGGTCGAACATCTCGAACATAACATGTGCTTCCAAACACCTTAGGTTCCACCGGAAATAATGACTTGTTCGAAAAAAGAACACTATAAGGCACATTACCATCAAGTACGCTAGATGGCATGTGATTAATCAAAAAACAAGCCGTAGAAACCGCATCAGCCTAGAACAGTTTAGGAACATTCATTTGGAACATAAGTGCTCGGGCTATCTCAAGTAGATACCTATTCTTCCTCTCTGCAACTCCATTTTGAAAGGGTGTATTAACACATGAAAACTGATGTAATATATCATGTTATCTCATGTAGGACTGAAATAACTCTGACATGTATTCTTTAGCATTATTACTCCTTGGAGTACATACTAAAACATTGAACTAGGTTTTGACTTTAGCACACAAGGCAGAAAAATGAGTAAACACTTCAGAGAGGCTCTTCATAAAGCAAATCCAAGTCATTCGAGAAAATCATCTACAAAAGTAACAAAATACTTATGCACAGTTTTAGAAACAACTGGACATGGTCCCCAAATATCAGAATGGACTAACTCAAAAGCTAACTCAACTCACTTATTAAACCTTGGACTTAATGAGATGCTGTCACACCCCAAAATCGAAGGAAATGATAGGCGCTCGACCGGGTAGCCCCAGTCAAGCGGCCTGGGTGCCTTTCCTATCCCACGTGTTACCCCATGTTTTCGTTTCTCATTAATCAAGTGAATTAGCCATTTATAATTTAAACACCTTCTTACGAGACATACATAACATATAAGGTTAGTTTGCGTGGTTTCCAAGTTACATCGCCAACATACAAAATACATATTTACACAAGTTCATAACCCACATTTCTTGTTTACTAAGCCTCTTAGGATACAAAAAGGGAGATACAATATTAACCGGTAACAAATATCAAAATATAACTCCGGAAGAAGGCGACATGAGCCACACAGGGCCACAAGAAGAAAGGGGCTCACCAATTCAGCTGAAAGAAAGCGAAGGAGTGCTACTGTTGGTGGACTGGAGTACCTGCTATGGATCCACCTACAATCATAACACGAATGTAGCGCTATCAGCAAAAGGGACGTTAGTACATTTGAATTGTGCTGGTATGCAGGAACAAACTTTACCCCAAGTAAAATCAAGTATTGCACAGGTAACAACAGTGATGGAATCAACGATCAAATGCACATGAGAGGAACAACCAAAGCCAGACAAGTTTCACAATCTCTCCTTTTCCCCTTTCAACATTATTCTATCACATCAATGATTTTCACAACTTTCGCATATTTGCATTTCAATAGTGATTTAGATCCCTTTTCCACCCTATATTACCTCGGTCACCCTTATCACCCCAACCAACACCTCATTACTTCGTGTTGCAGCACGCAACCCGATCCCACCGGACAATAGTAATTCACACAATAACAACAACAACAATTCACAAAGAGTTTCATAAACATCAATACTATTTCCATCAAGTACAACAACCGGGATACAATTCAAGTCACAACAATAATTTCCCACAACAAGCCACACATGATATTACCACAGTTGTTCAATTACATCAATTACGACTTCTTTCCATCATTTAGTTTACAGCTCTTACCACATAAGCATATTTACACATACTTGGTGTGTTGCTATTTACTTACACCATCATATTGGGGAAACTTAACCAACTGTATTCAAGGGATATTAATCACAAGAATTCACAAATAGTTCACATAAGTGACACATACTAAGCAGTCGTACACCAACAAGGTGACCTTACAAAAGTTAAAGTTAGCCATATATACCTGGAGTCAAATTTCCCTTTTTACTTATACTTTTAGCTCACCAAAATCCTAGTACCGACAATCTAGTTCACAAGTTAAGACATCTTAGAATTGAAGTTCACAAATACTACCCAAACTTATTTAGGTTATTAACCCCCTTATTTTGCAAATCTTTACTCCTACCCGATTCCTTTGACTAGATTTTAGGTTTTAAAGAACATGCATGCGCATTTCAACTCATGCTTTCAAGAATCAATGCATAAGAATCCCCCTTTTTTGTTTAAACTTGAAAATCAATGAAAAAAAGGTTGGGGATTTTACCTGCAAGGACGGAGATGAAAGCTATTACTTGAGATTTCCCAGTCGGGGTGACTTTGAAGAATCAAATCAACAAATGCAAAACTTTCTCTCCCAAGAATTCTCTCTGCTTCTCTCTAGTTTGTTAAGAAAATATATAAAAATGAGGGTTTAGGGTATTTTATTGAAGAAGGGGTCGGGTTTAAAATTTAGGAAAATTAGAGCCCGAGTCAAATATGCGGTCGCACTTTGTGATCGCATAGTGAAAATGCGGTCCGTAGAATGGACCGCAAAAATGTTCTAAAAACTGGGCAAATTGTTTGGGCCTGCGACAGGAATGCGGTCCGGATTCACGTTATACGGTCGCATAAGGCACCTAGAACTACCCTTCACAAAATCCTTGGGAAATTATGTGATGATTATGCGGTCCGCGTATTAGTTATGTGGTCGAATAATAGACCGCATTTTTTGCCTCAATTTAACCAAACTACTACCTCAGTCCGCGGCAGAAATGTGGACAACATACTTGATATGCGGCCGCATTCTAGACCACATGATAGAATTTTTATGGAAAACTTTGATTTTTGATTTTTAAAGGCTAGATCAGTACAATTTCACACATTCCTAACACATATTCAAAACTTGGAACAACAAGTTACTAGATTTTCAGTATAAGTTTTCACAAGGCCTTACATCCTCCCCCATTTAAAATCATTTGTCCTCGAATGAGGATTTTAGGAATCAGTTGGTTTTGAAAACATAATATGCAAACTCTCAATTTTCACTAACTTTCATATTCTTAGAAAACTTCGCCAGAGTTTCATTTGTAATTAGACCTATATACTTGCTAGAGAGCCCCCGAAACATAGTTACCAATATACATTTCCTATTATCCCTACAATTGGCATAAAATTCATTACCTCAACTCTTGCAAATATTTACTCACCTCAACATGCTATATGCATCTCTATTAATCATTACCAATCTACACTACCATTAATCGTTCACTTATTATATAAGTTACCAAATCTTTCAATTACCAAAAGGGTTAGCACATAACTCAAAATATCACAACACATACAATTTTTGCACAACTTGGGGGGCGGGGGTTACAATAGTAAAACATTTAAGGGAAAAAGTTTGGGTGCCTTTACACCAATTTGATCACAACGTCAGTTTGCCTAGAGATAGGAGTTCACACGATTACTACTAGACTTGTTCAAATAGATGGGGATACTTTTCTTTCATCTCACTTTCCCCTTCCCACGTGGCTTCTTCGGCTCGTTGACTTTGCCATAATACTTTAATTGAAGCAATTTCCTTATTTCTCAATTTACGGACTTGCCTATCAAGAATGGCAACCGGGATTTCTTCATACGATAACCATCATTAACCTTGACAGTCTTAACTGACACGATGGTGGATGGATCTCCAACCACTTTCTTCAACATAGACACGTGGAACACTGGGTGCACTAATGACATTTCAGGGGGCAATTCCAGCCTATAAGCCACATGTCCTATCCTTTTAGCGACCCGATACGGCCCGATATATCTAGGACTCAACTTTCCTTTCTTCCCAAATCGTATGACTCCCTTCATAAGAGATACCCTCAAGAACACCCATCTACTTGGAACTCCAATTCTCTTCGACACACGTCCACATAGGATTTTTGGCAACTTTGAGCATTTTTTATCCTCTCCTGAATGACTTTAACTTTTTTCATAGCCTGGTTCACGAGATCTGGCCCTATCAATTCTGCTTCAACCACTTTAAACCATCCGATCGGAGACCTGCACCTCCTTCCGTACAATGCCTCAAATGGGCCATCTAAATACTAGCATGAAAGCTGTTACTGTAAGCAAATTCTATAAGTTGAAAGTGATCAATCCAATTACCTTTCAAATCCAAAACACAATCCCGCAATATAACTTCAAGCGTTTGAATAGTCCGCTCCGCTTGATCGTCAGTCTGTGGATGGAAAGACGTGCTGAGATTCTCCTGAGTACTCAAACCTTGCTGAAATTTCTTCCAAAAATTAGCTGTGAATTGGGCCCCCTCGATCTGATATAATAGAGAGTGGAGTTCCATGAAGCTTTACTATTTCCTTGATATACAACTAGACATACTGTTCCACAATATCGGTGGACTTGGACCATCAAGAAGTGAGATTATTTCGTGAGTAGATCCACTATTACCCAAATTCAGTCAAACTTGCGTTGAGTGAAAGGTAACCCTACCACGAAATCCATATTGATCATCTCCCATTTCCACATTAGTATTTCCATAAGATGACCTACCGGGCCCTGATGCTCAGCTTTTACTTGCTGACAATTTGGACACTTAGACACAAAGTTCGCCACACTTCTCTTCATACCGTTCCACCAATAAATTTCCTTGATATCATGATACATTTTCGTAGAACCTGGGTGCACAGAATACCTGGAATTATGTGCCTCCGCCATCACCCTCTCCCATAGATTATCCACATCTGGAACACATAGCCTACCTTGACATTGCAATACACCATCGCCGCCAGGTGAAAATGCCAAAGTCTTGTTATTCAAAATTTCCTCCTTCATCTGTGCCAATGCTGGATCGATAAACTACTTTTCCTTTACTTCCGCTACAAGTGACGATTCTGCTCCATTATGCACCATAATATTCCCCTAATCCGAAGTCGAAATACAAACCCCTAGACAGGCCAATTGATACACCCCCTGAGCCGAAAGCCTCTATTCCACCCCCCAAATGAGCCAACTTTCGGCTGAGAGCGTCGGCCACCACATTCTCCTTCCTTGGATGGTACAAAATGTTCATATCATAATCCTTGAGCAATTCTAACCACCGTCGCTGCCTTAAGTTCAACTCCTTCTGCTTGAACAAACATTGGAGACTCTTGTGGTTTGAGAACACATCCACATGAACCCCATAAAGATAATGCTTCCATATTTTCAAGGCAAACAAAACAGCTGCAAGCTCCAAATTATGCATCGGACAATTTTTCTTGTGATTATTGAGCTGCCTTGAAGCATACGCTATAACCTTCCCATGTTGCATCAGCACACACCCCAAACCAACCTTGAAGGCATCATAATAAAAACAAATCCTTTCGTGCCTTATGGCAAGGTCAATATCGGGGCCAAGTTCAACCTTGATTTCAACTGCTGAAAACTTTTCTCATAACCATCGGACCATTGGAACTTAACTTCTTTCTGCGTCAACTTAATCAATGGGGAGGCGAGGGTAGAGAATCCATCCACAAACCTCTGATAATACCCTGCTAAACCCAAGAAGCTACAGGTCTCCATCGGGGTCGTGGGTCTAGGCCAATATTTTAATGCTGCAATCTTCTAGGGATCCACCTGAATCTATTCACTGGAGACGACATGACCCAAAAAGGTAATGGACCCCAACCAAAATTCATATTTTGAAAATTTAGCATACTACTGGTGCTGGTGAAGTGTCTGCAGAACTACCCTGAGGTGATAGGCATGATCCTCCCGGCTCCACGAGTAAACAAGGATGTCATCAATGAAAACAATCACAAATGAGTCTACAAATGGCTTGAAGACCCGATTCATAAGATCCATAAAAGCTTCCGGGGCCGTTGATTAGCCCAAAAGACATGACCAAGAATTCAAAGTGACCATAGCGAGTTCTGAAAGCGGTCTTAGGAATATCCTGCTCTCTGATCTTTAATTGGTGATACCCGGATCGTAGATCAATTTTGGATAAGAACCTTGCACCTTGCAATTGGTCGAACAAATCATCTATCCGAGGCTGAGGATAGACTTTGTTGAGTTGCCGATAATCAATGCACATCTAGAGCGACCCATCCTTCTTTCTGACAAAAAGAACCGGAGCACTCCACGCCGACATACTCGGCCGTATGAACCCCTTTTCTAATAAATCCTTCAACTGCTCCTTTAACTCCCCTAACTCTGCTAGCGCCATTCTATATGGTGGAATAAATATTGGCTGCGTATCTGGAAATACATCAATCTCGAAATCAATCTCCTTATCTGGTGGAATCCCTGGACACTTATCCAAAAACACTTCAAGAAACTCATTCACAACTGGCACGGACTCGGGGGGCAGACGCTTCTGAAGTGGTGTCCGCTACCCAAACCAAATGATAGATACACCCTTTTTAAATAATATTTGAACCCTTAAGGTATTCGGCACTACACCATTCTCCTTCCACTCAATAATCGGCTCATTAGGGAACTCGAGTCTCATGACTCTCGTTCGATAGTCAATTTTAGCAAAGCACAAATAAATCCAGTCCATTCCCATAATAACATAAGAATCCACCATTCCAAGTTTGATAAGTCGGTCGTGGTAACACGACCACATACTGTGACAATACAATTCCTATAAACTCGTGCGACTGTAATAGGATCATCAACCAGAGTCGATATGGAGAACAACTCATGAAGCTGTTCGGGTTCTATCCCAAAATTTAAAGCAATGAATGGGGTGACATAAAACAAAGAGGACCCCAGATCAATAAGAGCAAAACAATCAATGGCTTGAACAGACAAGATACCTTTAACAACATCTGGAGAAGTCTCTGCACTCTGGAGACAACTCAAAGAATAAAACTGGTTGGGTCCACCCTTACCACGAGCCCTACACCTAACTGCACCATGCCCTGCTGAAGCTGGAGGACACGCGGATGATATGGCGGCTGAAGAACCGGATGACTAAGCAAATCCCCCACCCATACCCTGACTTGGCGCACTGCAGTCCCGCTGGATAAGACCTCTCACCCTGCATCTATAGCACATTGCGATGTCCAAATAACAAGTCTCGATATGAAATCTCCCATACTTGGGGCACGAAGCCCTACCCTGCTGCTGAAATTTCCCTCCTGGACGCCCGGTTTGATGGGGCCTCCTACTATTCGAACCTAGTCTCGAGTGACTGCTCGGCTGATAGATGTGCATAGATGGTGGTGCGCTCGCTGAAGACAGAGCATATGACTGGGATGTCCCTGATAACCCTCTCCCCTAAACCGGTCTCCCTAAGTGACCACTGATCGGGCCCTACTGCTACTGTCCTTTTTAGCCCAAATTTTCACTTTCCTAGCCTCTGTGGCCTGATTGAATCCCACAATCTTCCCATAATTCATATCTGGGTGTACCACAGCCTCATTCACCACCAAGGGGCTAAGGCCCTAAATGAATCGCCGAACTTGAGCCCTCATGGTCGATGCTAACTGAGGAGCATACTTGGACAATCTCACAAGCTCCATGTGGTACTCCCAAACACTTATACTACCCTGCTTGAGGACCTCGAACTCAGTGGCCCGAGCTGACATTGTCTTGGCAGGCAAGAAGTTGTGCATAAATACATCTACAAACTCATCCCATTTAGCCGAAGGGCTTTTTCCCACGGGAATCCTCCCACATCTTGAACCACAAATATGCTGCTCCTCTCAATCTGTAGGAATCCAACTCAACTCCCTCTATCTCTGAAGCTTTCATCACTTAAAAGGTCTTATGCATTTCATTAAGGAAATGCTGTGGATCGGCCTCTGGGTATGTTCCTATGAACTTTGGAGGGGCCAACTGCAGAAACTGGTTGACTCTAGAGTTGGAGGAATCTCCATGTCCGCTGGAGGACATGGGGATATCATGAGATCTATGGATCTGAGCGGCCACTAACTGGGTCAATATATATATGGCTCCACTGAGGTCCCTACCAGAAACTCTGGGACTGGGAGCTGGAACTGCATCAGAATCAAGGATATTGGTAGGAGAAATGGTAGCACCCTCTACCGCAGTAGGAATTGGAGCACTTTGATCTGGAATTGATGGGCTAGGCTGATTCAAGGACTGGGGAGTCACTCTCTCCCACTATATCATGTACATGGTCCACAACCACATTTGGAGTGGAATTAGCCCCAAGGCCAAGTCTAACTCTCTTCTTAGGTGCAATTACTTAAAATTTTGGAATAGAGCACGAATTAGACATAAATACTTTCACCTTTCATTCACCGCACGATATAGAATAGCAAAGAAGACGGTAATTTCCTAAATGTACATGTAGCCCCCACCACTTATAGATGTGGTCGACAACACACCGATAAGAAGGGCTCTACCAGAAATGGCTCCGAGACATCCTAGGACTCCTTTAAAACCTTAGGCTTTGATACCAAATTTGTCACACCCCAAAACTGAGGGACATGACCGGCGCTCAATCGGGTAGCCCCAGTCAAGTGGATCTGGGTGCCTTTCCTATCCCACGTGTTACCCGTGTTTTCATTTCTCATTAATCAAGTGAATTAACCATTTTATAATAATTTAAACACCTCCTTACGAGACATACATAACATACATGGTTACTTTGTGTGGTTCCCAAGTTACATTGCAACATACCAAATACATATTTACACAAGTTCATAACCCACATTTCATGTCTAGAGAGCCTCGAAGATAGAAAAAGGGAGATACAATACTTGCCAGTAACAAGGCTCTGGATATACCTTACACAAATATCAAAATAAAACTCCTGAAGAAGGCG
This sequence comes from Nicotiana benthamiana, assembly GCA_034376525.1. NCBI lineage: Eukaryota > Viridiplantae > Streptophyta > Magnoliopsida > Solanales > Solanaceae > Nicotiana > Nicotiana benthamiana. The sequence goes on along the minus strand of CM067325.1, from coordinate 55,010,134 downwards.
GCATGAGCCACACAGGGCCTTGATAAGAAAGGGGCTCACCAATTCAGCTGAAGGGAAGTGAAGGAGTGCTACTATTGGTGGACTGCTATGGATCCACCTACAATTATAACACAAATGTAGCTCCCGCACATTTGAATTGTACCGGTATGTATGAACAAACTTTACCCAAATAAAATCAAGCATTGCACAAGTAACAACAATAATGGAATCAACGATCAAATGCACATGAAAGGAACAACCAAAGCCAAACAAGTTTCACAATCTCTCATTTTCCTCTTTCAACATTATTCCACAACTTTCGCATATTTGCATTTCAATAGTGATTTCGATCACTTTTACACCCTTATTACCTCGGCCACCCTTATCACCAGAACCCACTCCTTATTATTTTGTGTTGCAACGCGCAACCCGATCCCAACGAACAATAATAATTCACACAACAACAACAACAAAAAATCACAAAGAGTTCCATAAACATCAATACTATTTCCATCAAGTACAATAGCCCAGATACAATTCAAGTCACAACAGTAATTGCCCACGACAAGACATACATGATATTACCACAATTGTTCAATTACATCAATTATGACTTCTTTCTCATTTTTTACACAACTCTTACCACACAACCATATTTATACATACTTGGTTCGTTGCCATTTACTTACACTATCATATCGGGAAAACTTAACCAACAACATTCAAGGCATATTAATCACAAGAATTCACAAATAGTCCACATAAGTGACACATACCAAGCACTCGTCCACTAACAAGGTGACCTTACAAAGGTTAAAGTTAGCCATACATACCTGGAGTCGAATTTCTCTCTTTACTTCTACTTTTAGCTCACAAACAGCCTAGTACCGACAATCTAGTTCACAAGTTAACACATACATCTTAGAATTGAAGTTCACAATTACTACCCAGACTTATTTTGGTTATCAACCCCCTCATGTTGCAAATCTTTACTCCTACCCAATTCCTTTGACTAGATTTTAGGTTTTAAAGAACATGCATGCGTATTTCAACTCATGTTTTCAAGAATCAATTCATAAGAATTCCCCTTTTTGTTTAAACTTGAAAATCAATGAAAAAGGTTTGGGGATTTTAATGCAAAACTTTCTCTCTTAAGAATGCTTTCTTCCACTTTCTTGTTTGTTCAGAAAATATGTAAAAATAAGGGGTCGGGGTGTTTTGTTGAAGAAGGAGTCGGGTTTAAAATTTAAGAAAAATAGAGCCCGAGTCAAATCTGTGGTCGCCCTTTGCGATCGCAGATTCGAAATGCGGTCCGTAGAATGGACCGCAAAAATATTCTCAAAAACTGGGTGGAGTGTTTGGGTCTGCGACAGGAATGCGGTCCACATGCACATTCTGCAATCGCATAAGGTACCGCAGAACTACCCTTTACAAAATCCTTGGAAAATTATGAGACGACTATGCGGTCGCATAATGGACCGTATTTTTTACCTCAATTTAATCAAAACACTGCCTCAGTCCGCGGCAAAAATATTGTCCACATACTTGATCTGCGACCGCATTCTCGACCACATAATAGTATTTTTATGGAAAACTTGATTCTTGATTTTTAAATGCTAGATTAATACAATTTCATACATTCCTAACACATATTCAAAACTTGGCACTACAAGTTACTAGATTTTGAGTAAAAGTTTTCACGGGGCCTTACATATGAGATGGTATTTTGTAAATCAACATAACTTACAATCCAATGATGAAGTATTTTGAAACTGATGACAGAGCTTCTTTAACAAAGCTAAAGAGGGATGTCCAAGTCGATAATGTGCTTCAAAAAGAGACATAACACTAAAGCATGCAACAGATCGTGGCTCATATTCATCAAGGATATAGCGACCATCCGTATATATCCTTTACCAGTAACCCACATCATCTTAAGATTGAGAAATAAACAATGATCCAGAAAGAATACAAAACAAGAAGTAAGGTCTTTGGTAATTTTACTAACAAAAATCAAGTTAAAGTCTAAGTTTGGTAGACTTAATACAGATGATAGGGTAGTAGAGGAAGTTAGTTTAACAGTCCCAGGTCTAACACTGTTACAAGTTGATCCATCAGCTATAGTAACCGGAGAGGATGCTTTATGTTAGAGAAAACTAGAAAAAATATTTAGATTACCTGTCATGTAATTTGTGGCACCTGAATCGATCACCCATTTATTAGAAGAGGTGATAAGACATGTTTTATCTTACCCAGCAAAAGTTAGTAGCTGAAGAAGATTCCTTAACTGATTTATGATATTGAAGGAATTTTAGAAACTCTTCCGAAACTAAGATTGTTGGACTAGGAGTTGTTGTATTATTATTCTTTACCATCATTGTTCCTTGCAATAAAAAACTGATTAAACTAACAGAGGTCTCCGAAGCTAAAAGATACCCGAATAGATCCTAGTAGATACAAAATCAACAATCTATTGAATAGGATTTAACTTCAATAATCCACTCAACCAAATCAGAGAACCAAACGAATTTGTCCCAACTCGAGAAATCAGACACCAACAAAGTTTCTGATAAGGAAAGACCCAGCAGACAATATCAAGTCACTAATCGATCACCATAGTGAGTCAAAAATAAAGATGCAAGCTTCTCACATAGGAAGACTCCAAGAAACATACCAGAGAATTAAAGAAATCGAATAAACAATAAACCAAACTCAAACCTGACCAAACAAGTGAGAATAAGATCTGTATGAGGTTGTTCTTTGCCAAAATGTGGTTCTATGTAGAACCACCAAAACTCAATTGAAAATGTCAAAATGACCTCAGATTAGCTTCCAATCGAGGAATTTCCAGCATGGGATTCGACTCAATTCCGACGAGCAGTATACCTGCTCTGACACCATTAAAGTATAGAGACAATAAAGAAATCTCTCTTGTGCTGTACTCAAGAAGTAACAAGTATATATACAAGTACATAGAGCCCTAACTATGGAAAGAATAAAAAAGAAAATCGTATAAATCTACTGTAAATCCTTATAATTGTTCTAGTTATATATATTACATAAGATTATGTCTACATTCAGATTATGTCTACATCCATTATCTAATAGTCCCATATTGGAAGAGAGAGGCTTTTTATGGGTATATAAGAAATTGCTCTTCTTCTAGCTCTTAAAGTGTTGAGAAGAAGGCAAGCCTCGCACCATCGTTGTCGCTCGGCTCGCTTTGGCTTCGGCTTCGCTTCAGATTTGGTCGGTTGATTGATTAATTTTTTGGACCAAATTTATTTGTTAATAGTAATTATTAACACAAATGTTATTGAATATCCATTTTATTAATGAATATTAATATTAAATACAATAATATTAATAATAAATCCAACTGGTTTCTATTTTTCTATTTTCTAATTTTACTAACAGAAAATTAACCACCCTCTTCAATTCTCCCGGTTTCTTGTTGAATAAATAGTCATTTATACTATGACATTTATTCTATGGCTTTTTGCATAAACAATCATTCTGAAGAGTTGCACCTCTTTAGGTTTCACCCTAACATAATCTAACCATACTAGTCCATTCTCTTAGATTTTTCATATGAATTTCTGATTTCTCCTCAATTTTTTGTATATTTTTAACTTCAATAAAAGCAACAGTAAGTATGATTTGCTACCAAACTTTGTGTTTGTTGAAACACTAATGTTTGAAGTACCACTACACCAATATGTAATTCGTCTTATCCCGAGAGAAAATAATTCATAACCTTGTGTACTAGGAGGGAATTAAATTCCTTAAGAAAACACTGTGAATTCAGTAAGCTTTGATTAACTTGTGTTTCGTTTATATTTCTATTTATGTTATTTTATTTTCACCAAAATTATTCTACAAATACATTTTACTAACAAGCTTAAGGAATTTAATTTATTTTCTGTATTTCTATTATACTCACTGTTTCTGGAGAGTAAAACCATTATTCCTTTCTACTCTATTGGAGATTAAAATACATAAATTTAATGTTTGTCTGTGTCATTCTTTTACAGAAATGACGAATGACAACGAGAATGAGACTGTTCCTATGGTGACTGCCAATGCATCAACAAGCCGAATAAAACCGACATTGGAACCAATGGAAAAAAAGCCAAAAAAATTTTGGGACTGATTTCAAGAACTGGCAGCAAAAGATGTTCTTCTACTTGACTACTTTAAGTCTGCAGAAGTTCATCAAGGAAGATATTCATGTACTGTCCGATGAAACTCTCGATTCTGAACGTTTCTCGTGATTAAGGAATGGAACAATTCTGATTTTCTATGTAAGAATTATATTCTCAGCAGTCTGGAAGACAATCTGTATAACGTTTACAGTGGTGTGGAGACGTCAAAAGAACTGTAGATTGCGCTTGAAAGGAAATACAAAGTTAAAGATGCGGGGTTGAAGATGTTCGTTGCGGAAAATTTTTTGGACTACAAAATGGTTAATATCAAGTCTATTATTAACGAAGACCAGGAATTTCAAGTGATTATTCATGATCTCCTTGCTGAAGGTATAGGTCAAACTAAATCTAATGTTGAAGTAGTAATTTTAGTATTTTTACAAACAAAATTTTCGTTAAAGATCTTGTCATATATAAAGCATTCCAAGTAGCAGCTATGATTGAGAAGTTGCACCATTTATGGAAGGACTTCAAAAACTACTTGAAACATAACTGCAAAGAGAAGTCGTTTGAAGATCTCATTCTTCGGTTGGGAATCGAAGATGACAAAAAAGCTTTTGAAAAGAGAGGCAATGGAAACTTAACAATAATGGGAGCAAACATTGTTGAGGATACTTCTCAAAATAAGATAAAGAGGAAGTATGCTTCTGGACCGAAAAGAAACACAAGAAAGAAGCGGTTCAACGGTAATTGCTACAGTTGTGGGAAAGATGGACAAAAATCTACAGATTTTTTGTACTCCAAAGAAAGACAAGAAGAAGGGTCAAACAAACATGGTTGAAAAGCACGAAGATTTTGATGACTTGTGTGATATGCTTTCTGAATGCAACCTGGTGGGCAATCCTAATGAGTGGTGGATTAATTCTGGAGCCACTTACCATATTTGTGCTGTTAGAGAAGCTTTTGCTACATTTGCTCCTGTTGGACCCGAAGAGACGATTTCTATGGAAAATGCTGCAATGGCCAAGATTGAAGGATGTGGGAAGATATTTCTGAGAGTAACTTCTGGCAAAGTGGTGACTTTGAACAACGTCCTTCATGTTCCCGATATTACGAAGAATTTAATCTCTGCTGGACTTCTTGTTAAGAATGGTTTTAAATATATTTTTGTATCCGATAAAGTTGTAATAAGTAAGAACAAAATGTTTATAAGAAAAGGTTATCTCATTGAGGGCCTTTTCAAGATGAATGTAATGGTTGTTGAGAATAATAATAAAATTTTAGCTTCGTTTAACTTATTTTGATTCAAATGAATTAGGACATATACGTTTGGGTCATGTCAATTATAAAACCTTGCAAAAAATTGATTATCTTGGAAGTATTGCCTAAGTTTGAATGCGGCAAATAAAAAATATCAAATATGTGTGGAATCTCAGTATGTTAAACATCCTTATAAGTCAGTTGAAAGGAATTCAAATCCTTTAGATTTAAATCACACAGATATTTGTGACATGAAGTCAATACCATCTCGCGGTTGAAAGAACTATTTCATAATAGTTATTGATGATTGTAATTGATATTGCTATTTTTACTTATATAATAGTAAAGATGAAGAAATAGACGCATTCAAGCAATACAAAAATTAAGTTGAAACGCAACTTAATAAGAAAATCAAAATGATAAGAAGCGATAGGGGTGGTGAATATGAATCTCCTATTGAAAAAATATGTTTGTAGTATGGAATTATTCATCAGACAACGACCCCTTACACACCCCAATCAAATAGGATTACTAAAGAAAGAATCGTTCATTAAAGGAGGTGATGAATGTATTGTTGTTAAGTTCTGGTTTGCCACAGAACTTATGGGAGAAGCCGTTCTTACGGCTAATCATATACTAAGTCGAGTACCCATACAAAAACATAATCCATTCCATATGAAAAATAAAAAAGAAGGAAGACCAACTTGAATTATTTTAATGTGTAGGAGTGTTTGGCAAAAGTGCAAGTTCCTAAACTTAAAAGGTAAAAATAGGGCTAAAACCCATTGATTGTGTTTTCATAGGATATGCAACCAATAGTAAAGCATATCAATTTCTGGTTCATAAATCAGAAAATTTCGATATTCATAATAATACGGCTACAGAAGTTGATAATGTCGGATTATTTAAAAATATATATCCGTATAAAAAGGATTAGATTGGCAAATGATCTAAACGACCTCGATAACAAATAAAAGAAAGTACATTTAATCAGGAGGATCCAAGATATAGTAAACATCAAAGAATGTATACTTCATTTGGGCCAGATTTTGTGACTTTCTTATTGGAGAATAAGCCTCAAATATTTAAAGAAGTTATATCTTCTTCGCAATCATTATTTTTGAAAGAGGAAATCAATAGTGAAATAGAATCTACATTGAATAACCATACATTAGAATTGGTTGATCTTCCTCCTAGAAATAAACCGTTGGGTTCTAAATGGATCGTTAAGTGAAAAATGAAAGATGATGGAAGTATTGACAAATATATGGAAAGACTTGTGGTCAAAGGGTATAGACAACAAGAAGATCTTGACTATTTTGATACATACTCTCAAGTTACAAAAATTACGTCCATACGAACGTTAGAAGAGTTAGCTATAATTTATGTTCTTGAAATTCATCAAATAGATGTAAAGACAACCTTATTAAATGGAAAGTTGGAGAAAGAAATCTACATGAAGTAACCTGAAGGGTTTGTGGTTCCAGGTAAAGAAAAAAAAGGTATGTAGACTTGTTAAGTTCCTATAAGGACTAAAACAAGCACCCAAACAATGACAAGCGAAATTTGACCAAACAATATTGTCAAATAATTTTAAGATAAATGAATGTGATAAATGTGTGTATATTAAAAATATTCCAAATCATATAGACATTGTTTGCTTATATGTGGATGATATGTTGATAATGAGTAATGACATTGCCAACATAAATGCTACTAAGCGTATGCTAACTAGTAAGTTTGAGAAAGGACTTGGGAGTTTCTGATTTAATTCTGGGATTAAGATCCATAAGACTTCTCAAGGTCTGGCATTGTCACAATCTCATTATATTAATACATTACTTAAAAAATTCTAGCACTTAGGTTTTAAAGTTGCAAAGACTCCAATTGACGTGAATCTTGCATTAGCAAAGAACAAAGGCCTAAACATATCACAATTGGATTATGCTCGTGTGTTGGGATACTTAATGTACATCGTGAATTGTACACGACTATATATAGCTTGTGCTATAAGTAAATTGAGTTAATACGCGAGCAATCCAAGTCAATCTCATTGGATGGCAATGAAACAAGTTTTGGAATATTTAGAACATACCCAGGATTTTGCTTTGCACTATAGTAAATATCTTGCGGTAATTGAGGGATATTGTGATGTAAATTGGATCACCGGTTCAACCGATTCTAAGTCAACAAGTGGATATGTATTCACTTTTGGCGGAAGAACAGTATCTTGGAAATCGTTCAACAAACTTGTATCGCCCGCTCTACAATGGAGGCTGAGTTTATAGCCTTAGATAAAGCCGGTGAAGAAGCTGAATTGCTTCGGAATTTCTTGGATGACATTCCATTTTGGCCCAAATCGTTGGCACCAATATGCATATATTGTGATGGTGATGTGACAATTAGAAGGGCCGGAAGCGTTATGTATAACGGTAAATCTCTTCATAAATGATGAAGATATAAAATCGTTAGGCAATTACTCTCTAGATGAATTATCACAGTTGACTATGTATCAAGTGATAATGTGTCGGATCTACTTGTAAAAGGCCTAACTAGGGAGGTAGTTGAGAAATCATCAAGGAAAATGAGACTATAGATGATAACAAGCCATTCTGACGGTAACTCTACCTAGAAAACTGGAGATCCCTAGATCTAGGTTCAAGGAGATCAAACAAAGACATTAATGACGGTTCAACATTGTCAACTAAAATTTTAGTCCATTCTTGTGATGAGACAATGTTCAGTATCCAGGATAAAACATTTAGGCTTTTTAATGATTTCTAATTTGAAATAGGGTATATCAAATAGTGTATTTACCGGATGATACGTTTAAGAATCACCTACTCTCTCCGTTTAAATTTATGTGAACCTGTTTCTTTTTTAGTCCGTGCCAAAAAGAATGACCTCTTTCCCTATTTGGAAATAATTTACCTTTATGTAATGGTTTATAGCCACAAAAAATATATGTGCTTCATTTTACAGCACAAGTTCAAAAGTCTTCTCTCTTTTCTTACACTATGTGCCCAATCAAATGAGTTCACATAAATTAAAATGGAGGGAGTATATTAGTGTGAAGTGTTAGCCACTTCAAGGAGAATTTATAAGGCCATTTCTTGACGCACTTATGAAACCATGCGGTTTTCATGGCTGAAAAGAACACAACAATGAGAATAAAAATGGCTAAGGATTAGTTGTGTGACTTATGGTTGTCAAGGTACATACCAAAGTTCGACAACTCAAAGATATCAAATCTACCATTTTGCATAAACAATCATTCTGAAGAGCATCACCTTTTCAGATTTCACCCTAACATTGATTATAAATACAAGTTCATTCTCTCATATGTTCCATACGAATTTATGAGTTTTCCTCCTTTCTTCTGCATATTTTTAACTTCAAAGAAAGCAACAGTAAGTGTAATTTGCTAAAAAACTTTGTCTTTGCTGAAACACTGGGGTTTGAAGTACTACTACACCAGTATGTAATTCGTTCTATCCTGGGAGAAAATAATCCATAAACTTGGATACTAGGAGAGGATTAAATTCCTTAAGAAAACACTGTGAATTCAGTGGAATCGGATTAATTTCTATTTATGTTATTTTATTTTATTTTAGAATTATTTTACAAATACAACAGTTGGGCTGCAGATGTACTTTAACATCCATCAGGTATCAAACAAGCTTAACAAAGTATTTCTTAAGGGCACACTTTAATCACATTCTGCCTGCACCATTATAAAAGGAATGCCCGCATGGCGATGTCATCCTTAAAGTGCTCCTCTGTAATTGCAGCATGATGTTAAGCGTACAGTCGAAGGATAAACAATGGAAGAATAATAATTGGGAACCAAGACCATATAAACCTTGATAAAAATATTCAGTCATCAAAAGAAAGAAAAGCATCACATTGCCAATTGAACGAACTTGTATACTTAATAAGGTAATTCAGAATTGTATTGACACCACAGTGATTCTTATATAGGCAGAGTCAAAAGTGGTAGCGCAAGACTTAGATATTGTTTTAAAAAGTTGAAAGGTTGCCAGACTATGAATGCTGTAAAGATAAAACTGTGTGTTTATTCAATTAGCAAACTGGCAACCTGAAGTCAACAAACTGCTAACTATAGCATTTTGCCCAGTCACTTCAAAGCTTTCTGATCAATGTCAATAGTGGAATTTTTGCTCTTTTCCTTGACTTTACATTATTGAAATTAGGAATTGAGAGATAGAAATGAACCTAATTTTTTTGCAAAAATACTCAATTCAAACAAATAATATTTTTCGAAAATCCAAATTCGAATTAAAGGGAATCAAACAAAACAAAAAGCCAAACTTTTTCTCTGACTTCGAATGTGTAGGTGATCAGCTAGATTGTGTAAAATATTGTAGTGAACTTACAAAACTTTGAACAACTAATAAATACTTTTGTTGATTGATCTTCCAACCATTAGTTAATGAACTTCAAAGCTTTAAGTTTCACAGCATTAAATTGATTTGAAGCTTCAAAACTTTTTAATAGTTTTCAATGATAGAATTGCTGCTCTTTTGTGCGAAATACATGGGGAGCGGGGTGGGATGTGAAGAAAGAAACGTGAGGGGAGTGGAAAATACATTAGAGTGATTTTAGGATACTAATTATTATCATTAATTTTCTTAAATGTATGTAAATAATAATTAGATATATAAAATATAATTATAGTAAAATTTGAATAAGAAAGGTAATATAGTTTAATATAAAATATAGAAATATAAAAATCTCCTTTCCTATTGAGTTTGAATGTAACAAATGCTAGAGGTTGGGAATTGCACGTTTAGTATTGGTTACTGGGAAGAAGTGATAAAGAGAAAGGCCGTCATTGTTAAGTAATTACACTTGAATTCAAGAATATACTCGAGAATTCAACTAACTAACTTCACACTGTCCTAACTACTTTTTGAACTACCACAAGGATCAAAGTTAAATGAGGAAACCTTGTCTTAGAAACATTGAAGTATTTCTATATTAATAGTCTAGACCACTTAACTAACACTTGGCCCACAGGCTTACTCCCCCTTTACCGTACGCCTTTGCAAAATAGATTCAGGATTAGGACAATGGGGTTTAGCAAGCAGGTGGATAGGCAATTTGATCAGGTCTGCATAGCATTTTTTTAAGAGAGATATATGAATTTATTATTGTCAACAACTAATTTTTGACCACACTCAAATTTTATACTATTTTTAGTATAAATATTTAGTTTCTTATATATATATATAATATTTAAGTATAAAAATAGTTGACTAATACTTTTAGATATACATTTTGCTTTCTCTTTTCTTCATTAGAAAAAAAATAAGTAAAAGTGTGTGTGGGTTATATATATATAATATATTAACAACTAAAAAAAGAACAAAACAATGTAAAAAAAATAAAAGTACAAAAGATTTCACCTAATCTTAGTTTACTGCCTATTAACTCACGTCCCTTCCCCTCAACCCCTCACGATGCACTCCACACACATGCACTTCAGGCCATTTGTTTTACCTCATTTTCATCATTATTCCATCACTAGACAATTATAATGTTTATATTATTCAATCATGTAACTAATTATCCTCCATTATTCCCAACCAGTTACATAACTTTCTTCCTTCCCCACGTAAACCCCCACCTACCCACTACCATATTGACATACAACTATATCTAGATAAAAAAGATCTTCTCTGGGAAAAAGGAACACATCTTGAACAAAATAGGAGAACGAAACTGAAAAGAAAAAAGTAACGAAATTGAGACGAAACAGGAAGAAAATGAGATTTGAGGAAGAAAAGGTCGAAATTCGAGGTTCCGTTCGTGATTCCGGTGGTGGTTAGTTTTTATTCGGAAGATTTTGATTACCTGAGTTTTATTTTGTACATTACTTGTCCAAGCAAAGAATCATATTCATTGATTTTTTTTTATAAAGCCTTCTAAGGTTCATATCTTCTTCTTTTTTTCTTATCATTAAGTAATTTAACATTTATTTATTTGTGTGATGTGGTTGAAGTGGATATTCATGCCATGTTTTGTTATAATCTTATTTTAGTTATTGAGTTTCATCCTTTTAGTCTAATACATGAAATTTTCCATTTTTCAAAAGAAATAAAAAAGGAGATCTATGTACTTTTTTCCTTATTTTCTTCTTCTTTTTAAAGTTCAGATGGTTTTAAAATGTCTAGTGTTCATGGTCTTTTTGTTGTTTCTATTTGACTGTCTTTTGGAAAGTAGAGAATCGTAAATGGTCTCAAAGGTTTAATCCTCATCGATTCTAACCATTGAAACCACATATTCCAATTTATAGTAAACTATGAACTAAAATTAAATATCACCCTTAAGCAAAACCATTGTACTTATTAATTTAGCTCCCTCCTTAAAAGCGCATTTCCCCCTCTTTGCCACAACGCTGAAACATGAACAAAAGAGTAATCAGACTTTAACCTTAAAGTTCTAAAGCACAGACATAAACTCTTTCTAACACAAAATTAAACAAACACATAAAAACCATCAAATACATTAACACCTCACACAAGAAAAGATAAAAAATTATCTTAGTCATTCCTCTGTCACTTTTTTGTTGCATAATTTCCTTTTTAATATGTCGCAAGAAGAATGACACATTTTTATATTCAGAAACAACTCCGTCTTAAGCTTCTCATTTTACGCGTAATGAGAAAGTCTATAGCTTGTTTTAGATCACAATGTCTATGCCAAGTCAACACTTCACATAAAATGGGACAGAGGAAGTAAAAAAAGGGATCTTTGCCCAAGGAGCCTGCCGGACTAGTGTTTGATTTTTCTACCCAGTATACATAGATTACACACTGATCATACAAATTTATAAACATATAATACATATGCTATTACACATTTGCCGGCAATTTAGGTTAATTCTTCTAACAATAATATCAACGCTAACCTCTTCCCGATATAAACAGAAACTCTCTCTCGCTCTCCCCCCCCCCTCCCTCACCCTATCCATTTCCCTGTCTACCCCCCCCCCCCCCAAATCTTTATTCCAAAGTTGTTTAACTCGTTTTTTGTGCAGGAATCTGGCGGCTCATCTCCCCTCCGGGTGGTGGTTCGATAGAAAATCCGTTGGTCGTTTTTCATGTACTTTTTCTGCATTAATTTAGAAAAATAGTATATATAAATTAGCTGTATAATTTTCAATATAGTATAGATAAATTAACAATAATCTTTTTCATATATATATATATTGACTTGTTAAAAATTTGCTTGTTTAGATTAATTAGCTATTTTTTAGTTAAATATTCTTATGAAAATGGATAGTATACTTGTATGTATCTAATAGTATATCAAGAAAATTTTTAGAATAATTTGGGTATGTTCTATAAGTATGGAATTTTTGTTTATATAAAAAATAAATAAAGAAATAATTTAAGTGCTAATGCTTCTTATAATTTCGGTTATAATAATTAAAGCCGAACAATATTTTAAAGAGTTAGAACTTTTATATATTTAAGTTGGGTTAGTTAAGAAACGACATAAGTGCTAATACTTCTTTGTTTCGTTTTTTCATTTGAAAATTCTTCATCCGCTATCTATGTGTTAATTATATTACTTATTATTGGAATAAATGAAGAAGATTCATTCAATTATGTATTAGAGCGCATTATATGCTAATTTAAAACAAAATGGACTAATTTAATGACATCTTCGTTTTTTATGTTTATATTGTTATATTTATTATGTATACTTTATGTTTATATTTGTTAGGTTAAATGTTTTTACATGTAAATATTTTATATTCATTAATTACATATGGACACAAGCGGTGGCATAAATAAAGGTATAAATATTATATAATTATCTATTTTGGTATTAATTTGAAAGTTGCTTGTTAGTTTTCTTACTTCTTTTACTTTCTTTTCCTTATTTCTCGTGAAAATAATAAATAAAGATCGAGTCATCGAGATTGGAGTACAACCATCCTCCAATCGTCCGCCAGCAGCATTATTCACTGGGGTATCAGTTTCCCAAGAAGACATGGAAGCTATGCGTCAAATAGTAGATTAAATGTCACAAGAATTTCAAGAAACTCAGGCTTTGATTCAAAAATTGTTAAAAAAGAAAAGCAGAAAGAAGCTGCAATGGAGTCTGAGTCTGAGTCTAGGGAAAAGGCTGATGCTGAAAAGGCTATTTGAATGTTTTAGAGTTGAAGTTAAAAACAAGTTTAATTCATGTTGTTTGATAGTTGGTTGTTTGATTAGTTGGTTGAATTGTTATAAATATTATTCCCTCCATTTCATATTAAATGAGGTACTTTTCTTTTTAGTCTGTTCTAAAATAAATGACACATCTCTAAATTTGGAAATAATTCAACTTTAAACTCTTACTTTTACCCTTTTTTCCTTAGTGAGAAGCTTCTATAGCAACACAAATGACATGACCTCACAAATCTTTTATCCCTTAATCTTTTAAGACCACAAGTTTCTAAAGTTTCTTCTTTTTTCTTAAACTCCGTGGCGAGTCAAACTATCTCAAACAATATGAAACTGAGAGAGTAATGTTTATTTTGTAGTTATTAGATTTTGGCTTGTTATTTTGTATTTTTGGATTGTTATATTTGGTTTTTGGTTAATTGTAAAGTGTTTGGTCGGCTGTTTCATATAGCAGGTGGTATAATTTGAAATACAGCAGGATTCTGCTTTTTAAATGCCCAGATTGCGACTGAATCAGTCGCAAATTTCACCATGAATTACCCAGATTTTCGATTGATTCAGTTTCAAATTGTAAAACTTAATTAAGATTTGCGATTGAATCAGTCGAAAATAGAGAATTTCCGATATTTTTAAATTAATTATAATCAATATTTATGACTGTTTCAGTCGGAATAATTAATTAAAGATTAATTTTATTTTAAATTTCTCGATGGAATCAATCGAAACTTTTTATTTATATTTAATTTTTTTAAACTCTAGTCAGCGATTCAATCAGTTGCTAAATTTGCGATTGATTCGGTCGCAAATAGCTTAACTCCAAATGTCCTCGTATTTTTCATTTCAGGATAGATTTTCGGTTTGCAACGGAATCCGTCACAAATTTTTGACTGATTATGTCGTAAATATATTGCGATCACATATTTTCCAACAACACTTCTCAGTGGCAAATAGGTCGAAAAAATATGATTGTCGACCGAAATCAGTTGCAAATTTGTTATTTTTTAGTTGTGGATTATTGGATGAATTTCACTGAGGGTGGGAAAAGCAATGTATAGGCAACAGGTCCAACTTGTTTGGTCCATTCCATAATATTTGGCAGCTAACTTGTGGAATGATTGAGAAGACAAAGTAGACTGTCTGTAAGGTTGTATTTTAAGATATACCCGATCTCCGCTACTAAGATTACCTCATGGCCTTTAGAGTTAGGCAAGCCATATATAAAATTCATGATTATTTGAGACCACACTGCCTCAGGTACAGGCAAAGGCTGCAACAGGCCAGGATAAGCTACCAAGTTTATCTTATTGCTTTGGCAAATATCATATCTTACGATGAAAATTCACATCAGCTCAGATTCTCTTCCAATAGAACAGAGTTAGTAGTCGTTTGAGGGTGCATCTTCACCAGAATGGCCTCCTTGTAGAGTAGAGTGCCATAGCTTAATGATATCAGTTATTAGGTTCTGCACCTTCCCCCTACTAACCTACCATTCCTCCATATCTAGTTATGATTTCACATAATTGTGAGGGTGTACAACTTGGTCAACCACATTATTTGTGAATTGGTGTGCAACTTCTTCTCCATAAGATATTTCAAAACCCTTTGGCCTGTCCTAGTAAGTACTGGGATATTTAGTGATTGTATGAGCTCGGGCTACACAAGAGGGGTTGCTCTGATGGGAAACAACCTCCACTTCCAACCGAGAGGTTGTGAGTTCGAGCCTCTCAAGAGCAAGGGTGGGAAGTTCTTGGAGGGAAGGATGCTGGGGGTCTATTTGGAAACAACCTCTCTACGCTAGGGTAGGGGTAAGGTCTGCGTACACACTATCTCCCCAGATCCCACTTAGTGAGAATACTGGGTTGTTGTTGTTGTTGTTGTTGTATGAGCTCGGGCTAGCAGCTCACTGTCATAGACTGAAAGTACAGCATGTCTAGGAGACAGCCTTATTGATGAAGGCTATTGGATGTCACTGCTGCTAATACAACGCCAATACCATATCCACTAGCATCAAACTCTACTACAAATAACTTTGTGGAGGTAAGGCTAGTACATGGGCATTGGTCAAAGCTATCTTCAGCTTCTCGAAGGCTTCAGTAGCTTGTGGTGACCATTTGAAATTGTCCTTGAGTAGGAGTTCAGTTAGTGGCTTGCATATTACCCCAAATCTTTGAATAAGTCTCCTGTAATATCCAGCCAATCCCAAGAATCACCTCAGTTGTTTAGCAGTAGTTGGAATAAGCCACTGTTTCATAGCTTCTACCTTTTGTGGATCTCTGAATACATCTTATTCAGTAATGAAGCGGCCCAGGTACTCTATCATTTTGACCCCAAAGAAACATTCTTTGCTTAGCATATAATTGATGCTTCTGCATCTCTTGAAAGATAGCTGCTAAATTCCATAGATAATCCTCCCAAGGTTATGCTATAAATAAAATATTTTAAAAAAAATACCAACAATATTTCGTGAGAAAAGCATGGAACATAGTTCATCAGCCTTTGTAATGTGGCAAGAGCATTTGACAATCCAAATGTCATGACTAGATATTCATAGTGGTCTAAATGTGTTCTAAAAGCAATCTTAGGTATGTCTTCAGTGTAGGTTCATCAAAGAGAGTTCTGAACACATGCAGTAAAGCTAACAACTTAGGATCGGGTTCAGTCATATATTTAGATTCTAGAGAATATATTGTACTTCATTACACATGGCACGTACTAATTGAATCATGCAAAGATTTGAGTGATTACTTGTAATTTTAGCCAATTTCTCAGCTCCAGCACTCAATATATGCCTGCCAGCTCGCCTCAGAACATGCTTCTTTCCCTTGTAAATGAATTCATGATCACTTTTTGAAATTTATTTTAGTATCCCCTAATGTAAGTAACCATTGTACCCCTAGTACTACTGCGCAGGACCTTAATGGTAATATCAGGAATTTGGCTGAAAATTTTGTACCTTGTTATAACCAAGAAATCCTGCAAACCTTGTCCATCTTCATTACACCATTAGCTGCAACTACCAATTAAGGTGGAATTTGTATAATTGGTGGATCAATGAGGTTATGTGAACTTTTTGTTCCAACCAAGATATGCAATGGCTTCTTGGAGTGATGATCAGTTACCTTCAAAGTCTTGTACACTAAGAATCCATTCAGTACATGAAAAGAAATTTTCATCCTCTCTGCCATCTGTTGAGAGTCAAGACCTTGTATTATCAATTCATCCTATGCTTCCTCCTGTTGTGATTGTTCTATCTCTTCTTGTTCTTCAAGTTTCAAAAGATATAATTGCTTAGCATTCTTGCATTTATGTCCAACCGTATATTTTTCATCACAGAAGAAACACAATCCTTTTGCTCTCTTCTCATTCATTTCTTCTAAACTCAACCTCATCATATGAACTTTACTAGTGTTAGGGGTAGGAAGAATTGGACTGTCATAACTCCTTGACTTCATGTAACTTTTTGGTGGGTTCATATAAGTAGACAGGCCAGGTGTAGTTTGTTCGATTGCTAAGAGGTAAGCCTCTTGCATCCTAGCAACCTTATACATATATAATAGAGTTGTAGGACTGCTAATTTTCACTACAATATTCCACTCAGGTTTGAGTACCCCAGTGAAGCAACTGATGGAATTCTCTTGTGATAAGGTCACCCTAGTTAAGTTCCTTTCGAAAACAGCTTGATACTCCTTCACACTTCCTAGTTGTTTGATCTTCTTGATTTCTTCTATAGGATTATCAAAATCAGTATCAAATCTTTCAACCAGAGCGATTACATATTCATTCCAAGATATATTGTCTATATTTCATAAAAGATAGATGCCATTGGATG
The DNA here is from genome assembly GCA_034376525.1 of Nicotiana benthamiana. Taxonomy (NCBI): domain Eukaryota; kingdom Viridiplantae; phylum Streptophyta; class Magnoliopsida; order Solanales; family Solanaceae; genus Nicotiana; species Nicotiana benthamiana. Next base: position 54,992,720 of record CM067325.1, on the reverse strand, counting down.
GCTTCTCCTTCTAATTGTAAAGCAGCAACTCCAATCTGTTCCTCTCATCCATAGCTATTCTTTCCATTGAAAAGGATTGCTCAACTTTAAACAACCAAGATTTTAGGTCCTCACCTGCAAATCTCAAGAATTTCATCCCTGACCATCGAGAAGGATTTGAACTATGATTGCGGGTACTGTCAGGACTCTTATCACCCTATGACCTTTCCTCGGTTGTCTTCCTCCAGAAGGTCCATCCTTATTCTGTAATGGAGTTTTACCTCTCTGCCTCTCACCTGAAGTTGTGATTTGTTCCCTTAGCTCGTGCACTGTTTGATCTAATCTCTTTAGATGTGCTACCTCCCCAACGAGTTCCCATCTCTGCTAACATTTCTGCATCATTTCTCTTAGCTCGTCCATGTCAGAGGGTGAATTTTCATTGATAGTATCACGATTAGACCTAGTTCTATTCGACTCAAAAGATATAAAAACCTTTTTGAACAAATCAATCAAAAGATGAAGGGGTAAATCTTAGCTGAGTATAATAAGTACTAGAACAAGCAAGTGATGAAGATATGATTACCAATAGATTTCCTTTCGTTCTCAAATGATGTTCTTTTTACAGTGTTTTATCGGTCATTTTTACAAAGCTCTTTATTCCCTTATATACTAGAGAGAGGCTCTTCTAAGTTGTCAGAAATAAACTACCACGAAAATTCAATGGATATTCTCAATGTCCCCTAATGGGCTTACAATACTTCAAGGATCGTACAATCTCTTCTTTTGTCCTAAGGTCGCCTCTTTCGAGACGTCAACTCTCAAGTCCCCGATCGTTTGTCGTATTTTTCATAGGTCATAGTTGGTTAAATTTGGACTCATACAGTTAGTCCCTACGCTTATCGGGGTTGCGAACGGATGCATCCTCGATGAGCGGACTTCACACACTCTCTTGGAGGAATTTGACCCGTTGAAACGTTCCGACATGACCAACGGGGGATGGTAATTTCGTTCGGCAAAATGTCGGGTGGTACATTTCACCGGGAAATGATATCAGATCCACGTGTGTCATCATTATGCATGTTTTCGAGGCAAGGATTTGACGGCTTGATGCTTCGATTCTTGCACACCTTTGAGACCTACCGCCTCGATTATGGCGCCACCCTATCCTATAAATAGGTGGGGATTTGTTTTTCTGAAGAACTTTAACCATTTCTCTCTTGAAAGCTTCTTTCACTCTTTCTCATTTGCTCTCATTTCCTTTTGTTTCTTCTTTCATTCTTCACCTGAAGCTTCCACTTTCTTTTTCCTCGTTGATATTATTTTGATCGATATCATGCCAAGGTCTCGTCATTCTCATGAAGAGGTTCCTGAAGCCACCCCGTTGTCCATGGTGCCTCATTTTGATAGCGAGGATATGGTGGTAGAAGAGGGTGATAGCCCTCTTGCGGTGGGGGATTTACTATCGAGACGCCCTTTATCTCTGAGACTTATTCAAGGATCCTCCTTCTACCCCGAATCCCGTATTTTCCAAGAATGGGCAGGTTCATCTCGACGCTCTTCGTTTAAAGTACGACATTCCTTACCATATTGAAATGGTTCTAGAGGGGAGAGATTACGTGGACGTCCACAGACCAGGGTACTGCGATTTCTACAACTACCCTTTTATGATTGGCTATACTCTTCCTCTTTTCCCCTTAGCGGAGGAATTTTGTAGATTCTACCAAGTCTGCCCAGCACAACTTTCGCCATATACGCTCATGGTGCTTCTGCTATTGACCAAGTATGTAGAGTTGGCAGAGTGCAGCGTTTTTATCCACCACCTTCTGCACCTATTCACGCCTGGCTTCCTTAGGGCTACCATGGTGAATTTGAGGCTTCGTGGAACGAAAAGGCTGGTGGTCGGATGGATGACCGAGCAAGTAATAAATTTTGGCATAAGTACTTCTTTGTCAAAATCGAGCACCTCGTTTCTGATTCCGCCGGATTCCCGAAGTGGTGATACGAGACTCGTAAGTGTTGTTACTCATTTTTTCTCCTTTCTTCTATATTTGCTGTAAAGTTTATTCTCTTGCCGTTCTGTAGCGATGGGCTGTCTGCCTCGCCCTATTGTGAGTATTAGGGATTGGGTAGCCCGTCTGTTTCCCTATGCAGCAGAAACTTGAACTTGGCTCGCCTTCATGAAGCGACACGGTCCTAAAGTTTCTTCGGGTAAATGTCGTACTTACTAGTTCCTTGGTTGTATGACCGTATTTAATGGTGTAACCCTTTATGATGACAGGTCGATGAGCTTCCAGGCGAAGAGCGCTAGTCCCCGCCTTTTGACAAGCCGTTGCTACTACGGACATGTAGTTTGTTTTGAATGACTCTGTTCGGGAGGATCGTCCTCAATATATTCAACTGGGAGATCCGTCTTGAGTCGTGGTCGGGAGGGAGGAGGCTTCCTTAGTGCCGGCCTCACATCCTTTGGATGAATCTTCTAACGGAGATGAGTCATTATCTAGGAAAAGAAGGAGGCTGGAGCTTGGGAAGGGCGTAGCCACGGATGCTGACAGAAGCGAGGCGTCCCAGACAGCCCTTGTGCATGCATTTATGGCTGACGCTATTTTGTCGGGGAGGTCTCCCCAAGTGGAAGGAGTTTGTCCAGGGGCTGGCTTAGTGCACTCTATTGAGGGTGGTGGGTCGTCCAACGTCGGAGGGCATCGTGTTGAGGGTGGCAGATCTGGTTCGGATGTCGACCCGGAGGATTTTAATGAGTTTGTAGGTCGCCATACCCACGTAGAGGTTAGAGTGGATGGTTCTGACCGTCATGTAATCGTCCCTAGGGATTACACATTACTGCTGCATAGGGAGCAAGTGGCATTTGCCTTAGCTCCCTTGTGTGCCGCTTTTCAAAGCGAAATCCTTAGGGGTATGAGCGACGTGAAGTTGTCTCAGAAGGTCGCTGATATGGCCTTGCAGGTAGATGCCTTATCTTTTCATTTCGTCGTTGAGTTTGTGCAGTAATCGTTGTTCTGTAATTTTGTTTCTAACTTTTTCCCTTCTCTTTTGTCAGACCATCTTCATGGATTTTGAAAGGGATTGTCAGGATAGGAGACGGATAGGTCTTTATGACAAGATGTTGTCCAAATATCATCAGTATTGGGCTAAGCACCGGGCGATGGCCGGCATTTATCATCAAGACCCTGAGTTTCATGTGTCTTTTGAAGGGCTTAAGCAGCAGGAGAACTAGTTGGAGCACAAGATTGTGGAGTTGAGGGAGAGAGATGAGGATCTCGTGAGGCTTTTCGCTCGCAACAGTGAGCTGGAGGCTTCCTTTAAGGTGGGGGAGGATGAGCTCGAGCTGAGCAAGGGGTTGACGGTTGAGAATGCTGACATATAGGCAAAGTGGCCGACTTGACCACTGAGTTGAGTGCAAATGCCGCAGAGATTGAAGATCTCAAGGGAAAATTAGGTGTTAGTGCCGACAAGTTGGCGGCGCCTATTTCGGAATTGGTATCTTTAGAAGACGCCCTTTGTATTTCTTGGTCGGAGTTGACTGAAGAGATGGAAGCCACTGGTCGCCAGGTTGCAGGACTCGAAGGCATATCAGAGAGCTATAGGTGGAGCTAGCTGCACTAAATGGTCAAATGGCCTTGCTGAGGGCGGAGGATGTGAGTCGACGCTCTCAGCATTCTACGTCTCGTCCTTCAGTAGATTCGGTCGTGCCTCGTCGTTTATATGAGTTGTGGGTTCATGCTGAAGCTCGGATAGATGTGTATAGGGCTTTTCTCGTGGAGGGAAGGGTGATCGAAGTGGAGCTTCAGGCCGTTCATACTGCAGCCCGTGCAGCTTGTAAAGCTTATGGGTACGACCCCCTTACTCCCGACAGGGGCGACATCAATTCTTTTGATGCATGTCATTTTGCTTCGGACTCATGGTACGAGGATGCTTACCTTTCGGGGGTGATGTGTAGCTTATGTTTGTACTTTTTTTATTGGTGGGATTTTGTAGAGGGCGTACTTGAGCCCGTTTGTGGATGTTGTAACTAACATTTAGATGTAATGTAAAATATATTTTGTTGATTTGCTCTTTTTTCAACGTTTACAAAATTTGGGGTACCTACCGATGGTCTTGGCCATTGGGATGTTGCTTCGAACTGTCGTTGAAGTAGGATCCCATCGCAGTTTAAATGAGTTCGAACTCATGTTATTGTTGATGGCCTTGGTCATTGGAACGTTGCTTCGAACTGTTGTCAAAGTAGAATCCTGTCGTAGTTCGAACGATGTCGAACTCATGTTGTCGTCGATGGTCTTGTCCATTGAGATGTTGCTTCGAACTATCATCGAAGTAGGATCCCGTTGTAGTTTGAACGAGGTCAAACTTATGTCGTAGTTGATGGCCTTGGCTTTTGGGATGTTGCTTCGAACTGCCATTAAAGTAGAATCACGTTGTAGTTCAAACGAGGTCGAACCCATGTCGTAGTCGATGGCCTTGGCCATTGGGATGTTGCTTCAAACTATCATCGTAGTTCGAACGAGGTCAAACTCATGTCATCATTGATGTCCTTGGCCATTGGGGCATTCCTTGAACTGTCATCGAAGTAGAATCTTGTCGTAGTTCGAATGAGGTCGAACTTATGTTGTCGTTAATGGCCTTGCCCATTGGGATGGGGCTTCGAATTGTCATCGAAGTAGAATCCCATCGTAGTTCGAACGAGGTCAAACTCATGTTGTCATCGATAGCCTTGGACATTGGGATATTGCTTCGGACTGTCACTGAAGTAGGATCTTGTCTTAGTTCGAACGAGGTCAAACTCATGTCATTGTTGATGACCTTGGCCATTGAGACGTTGCTTCGAACTCTCGTCGAAGTAAAATCTCGTTGTAGGTCGAACAAGGTCGAACTCATGTCGTCATTGATGGCCTTAGCCATTCTCCGTTTGAGATTCGATCGTATTCCCATAGAAAGACTTGACTTTGCTTATGCAATGAAGGTAAGGATCACATGCTGACTATGCACATACAATGGAGGTTTGATTAATTTCTTGTGAGAATCACATGTCGATTCCGCAAGTACCGTGGAGATTCGTTTAAGTTTTTGTGGGAATCACATGTTGATTCTGCACGTACAATGGAGATTCGATTATCTATATCCATTCCCTTTATTACTTCACTCCGGAATCCTGTCGATGGGTCGAGGTAATGAACAGTACTCCAATCCTTGACGTGTCTCCCTTGCTTCCTCGTTAAAAACCTCCCTGGGAAAACCCGACTAGGACAAAACCCGAGTGAGGGAAAAAAAGTACGACTTAGGTGACGCCTTCTTTAAGAAGTGGAAGTACTTGAGATGGGGCGACGTTCGAGTTGTTTTGGAGTATCTTTCCCTCTATTATTTCTAACTGGAACACTCCTTTTTTGCTGCCACTATGATCTTGTATGGTCTATCGCAGTTTGTTCCCAATTTCCCCTTATTAGGGCCTTTTAATGCTTGTGTCTTAGTCTTGAGGACGTAATCTCCGACTTTGAGCGGTCATACCTTGGCTCTCTTGTTGTGGTATCTTTCTACTTGCTGCTTCTAGGCTACCATTCTTACGTGGGACATGTCTCTTCGTTCTTCAACTTCATCCAGATCCTGTAGCCTACTTTCATTGTTACCTCTTCTGCTCTCGTTGGAGTATCTCAAACTGGGATCACCAACCTCGATGAGTGTACCTGCATCGGCCCCGTAAACTAGTGACTATGAAATTTCTCCTATGCTGGTTTTCGGCGTAGTGCGGTATGCCCATAATACTTCCAGTAGCAGTTCATGCCATAGCCCTTTAGCTTCCTCAAGCTTCTTTTTAAATATATTCACTAGGAGGATTCGACTTGACCATTGGTTGGAGGGTGGTATGGCATGGAGAGTATTCATTTGATGTGCCACTTTTCGAAAAAACTTAGCAGTTCTTTTTTCGATGAACTAAGGATCGTTATCGCAACTGGTTTCTTTGGGGATGTCAAAATGGCATATGATATTTTGTTATATGAACGCGATGACCTTCTGCTCGCATATCTAAGTGTATGCACCTGTTTCCACCCATTTAGAGAAGTAGTCAGTAAAACCAAAAGGAAGTGTACCTTACCTCGTCCTACTAGGAGGGAGCCAACTATGTCCATTATTCACTTCATGAACGGCCATGGCTAAGTGACAGAATGAAGGAGTTCCCCCGCTTGACGTATCATAGGGGAATACTTTTGACATTATTCAAATCTCCTGAAGTAGTCGGCGGCTTCTTTTTTCATGATGGGCCAGTAGTACCCGGCGCGGATGAGGAATCGAACGAGGGTGTGATTTTCCATATAGGCACCGCAATGCCCTTCGTGTACTACTTCCAGTACTTTCTGTGTTTGATATGGCCCAAGGCATTTGGCTAGTAGGAAGCCGAACATTCTTTTTTAGAGATCACCGTTTACTAGGTTGTACCGGGCTGCCTACACCTAGAGTTTTTTGTCTTCTTTTTTGTCTTGCGGGAGCGTTCCATCCTACAAATAGGCTACAAAGTGGTTAAGCTAGTCCTAGTTTAAGTTTATAGAATTTACCTCGACATGGTCTATTGCGGAATGAAGGAGGGTGACCATGTTTTCCTTGTTGATATTTTTGGTGGCCGCAGATAGTTTAGCGAGGCCGTGTGCTCGATATTCTATGCCCTGGGTATTAGGTCGAGGAGGCATTCGTCAAATTCTGGCAGTAGTTTGTGGATTTCCAACTAGTACCTTTGTAGCCTCTGCTCTCTGATTTGGCAAGTCCCGATGACCTGAATTACCACGATTTGAGAGTCACAGTGGAGGATGAGTCATCGAGCGCCATACTTGAGGGCTAACTTCAAACCTACAATCACAGCTTCATGCTCGTTTTCGTTGTTAGTCATCTCGGGAATCGTATAGACTGGCGAATTACTTCGCCTGTAGGGACCTCGAGGACGATTCCTAATCCCGATCCCAAAGAATTCACACAACAACAACAACAAAAAATCACAAAGAGTTCCATAAACATCAATACTATTTCCATCAAGTACAATAGCCCAGATACAATTCAAGTCACAACAGTAATTGCCCACGACAAGACATACATGATATTACCACAATTGTTCAATTACATCAATTATGACTTCTTTCTCATTTTTTACACAACTCTTACCACACAACCATATTTATACATACTTGGTTCGTTGCCATTTACTTACACTATCATATCGGGAAAACTTAACCAACAACATTCAAGGCATATTAATCACAAGAATTCACAAATAGTCCACATAAGTGACACATACCAAGCACTCGTCCACTAACAAGGTGACCTTACAAAGGTTAAAGTTAGCCATACATACCTGGAGTCGAATTTCTCTCTTTACTTCTACTTTTAGCTCACAAACAGCCTAGTACCGACAATCTAGTTCACAAGTTAACACATACATCTTAGAATTGAAGTTCACAATTACTACCCAGACTTATTTTGGTTATCAACCCCCTCATGTTGCAAATCTTTACTCCTACCCAATTCCTTTGACTAGATTTTAGGTTTTAAAGAACATGCATGCGTATTTCAACTCATGTTTTCAAGAATCAATTCATAAGAATTCCCCTTTTTGTTTAAACTTGAAAATCAATGAAAAAGGTTTGGGGATTTTAATGCAAAACTTTCTCTCTTAAGAATGCTTTCTTCCACTTTCTTGTTTGTTCAGAAAATATGTAAAAATAAGGGGTCGGGGTGTTTTGTTGAAGAAGGAGTCGGGTTTAAAATTTAAGAAAAATAGAGCCCGAGTCAAATCTGTGGTCACCCTTTGCGATCGCAGATTCGAAATGCGGTCCGTAGAATGGACCGCAAAAATATTCTCAAAAACTGGGTGGAGTGTTTGGGTCTGCGACAGGAATGCGGTCCACATGCACATTCTGCAATCGCATAAGGTACCGCAGAACTACCCTTTACAAAATCCTTGGAAAATTATGAGACGACTATGCGGTCGCATAATGGACCGTATTTTTTACCTCAATTTAATCAAAACACTGCCTCAGTCCGCGGCAAAAATATTGTCCACATACTTGATCTGCGACCGCATTCTCGACCACATAATAGTATTTTTATGGAAAACTTGATTCTTGATTTTTAAATGCTAGATTAATACAATTTCATACATTCCTAACACATATTCAAAACTTGGCACTACAAGTTACTAGATTTTGAGTAAAAGTTTTCACGGGGCCTTACATATGAGATGGTATTTTGTAAATCAACATAACTTACAATCCAATGATGAAGTATTTTGAAACTGATGACAGAGCTTCTTTAACAAAGCTAAAGAGGGATGTCCAAGTCGATAATGTGCTTCAAAAAGAGACATAACACTAAAGCATGCAACAGATCGTGGCTCATATTCATCAAGGATATAGCGACCATCCGTATATATCCTTTACCAGTAACCCACATCATCTTAAGATTGAGAAATAAACAATGATCCAGAAAGAATACAAAACAAGAAGTAAGGTCTTTGGTAATTTTACTAACAAAAATCAAGTTAAAGTCTAAGTTTGGTAGACTTAATACAGATGATAGGGTAGTAGAGGAAGTTAGTTTAACAGTCCCAGGTCTAACACTGTTACAAGTTGATCCATCAGCTATAGTAACCGGAGAGGATGCTTTATGTTAGAGAAAACTAGAAAAAATATTTAGATTACCTGTCATGTAATTTGTGGCACCTGAATCGATCACCCATTTATTAGAAGAGGTGATAAGACATGTTTTATCTTACCCAGCAAAAGTTAGTAGCTGAAGAAGATTCCTTAACTGATTTATGATATTGAAGGAATTTTAGAAACTCTTCCGAAACTAAGATTGTTGGACTAGGAGTTGTTGTATTATTATTCTTTACCATCATTGTTCCTTGCAATAAAAAACTGATTAAACTAACAGAGGTCTCCGAAGCTAAAAGATACCCGAATAGATCCTAGTAGATACAAAATCAACAATCTATTGAATAGGATTTAACTTCAATAATCCACTCAACCAAATCAGAGAACCAAACGAATTTGTCCCAACTCGAGAAATCAGACACCAACAAAGTTTCTGATAAGGAAAGACCCAGCAGACAATATCAAGTCACTAATCGATCACCATAGTGAGTCAAAAATAAAGATGCAAGCTTCTCACATAGGAAGACTCCAAGAAACATACCAGAGAATTAAAGAAATCGAATAAACAATAAACCAAACTCAAACCTGACCAAACAAGTGAGAATAAGATCTGTATGAGGTTGTTCTTTGCCAAAATGTGGTTCTATGTAGAACCACCAAAACTCAATTGAAAATGTCAAAATGACCTCAGATTAGCTTCCAATCGAGGAATTTCCAGCATGGGATTCGACTCAATTCCGACGAGCAGTATACCTGCTCTGACACCATTAAAGTATAGAGACAATAAAGAAATCTCTCTTGTGCTGTACTCAAGAAGTAACAAGTATATATACAAGTACATAGAGCCCTAACTATGGAAAGAATAAAAAAGAAAATCGTATAAATCTACTGTAAATCCTTATAATTGTTCTAGTTATATATATTACATAAGATTATGTCTACATTCAGATTATGTCTACATCCATTATCTAATAGTCCCATATTGGAAGAGAGAGGCTTTTTATGGGTATATAAGAAATTGCTCTTCTTCTAGCTCTTAAAGTGTTGAGAAGAAGGCAAGCCTCGCACCATCGTTGTCGCTCGGCTCGCTTTGGCTTCGGCTTCGCTTCAGATTTGGTCGGTTGATTGATTAATTTTTTGGACCAAATTTATTTGTTAATAGTAATTATTAACACAAATGTTATTGAATATCCATTTTATTAATGAATATTAATATTAAATACAATAATATTAATAATAAATCCAACTGGTTTCTATTTTTCTATTTTCTATTTTCTATTTTACTAACAGAAAATTAACCACCCTCTTCAATTCTCCCGGTTTCTTGTTGAATAAATAGTCATTTATACTATGACATTTATTCTATGGCTTTTTGCATAAACAATCATTCTGAAGAGTTGCACCTCTTTAGGTTTCACCCTAACATAATCTAACCATACTAGTCCATTCTCTTAGATTTTTCATATGAATTTCTGATTTCTCCTCAATTTTTTGTATATTTTTAACTTCAATAAAAGCAACAGTAAGTATGATTTGCTACCAAACTTTGTGTTTGTTGAAACACTAATGTTTGAAGTACCACTACACCAATATGTAATTCGTCTTATCCCGAGAGAAAATAATTCATAACCTTGTGTACTAGGAGGGAATTAAATTCCTTAAGAAAACACTGTGAATTCAGTAAGCTTTGATTAACTTGTGTTTCGTTTATATTTCTATTTATGTTATTTTATTTTCACCAAAATTATTCTACAAATACATTTTACTAACAAGCTTAAGGAATTTAATTTATTTTCTGTATTTCTATTATACTCACTGTTTCTGGAGAGTAAAACCATTATTCCTTTCTACTCTATTGGAGATTAAAATACATAAATTTAATGTTTGTCTGTGTCATTCTTTTACAGAAATGACGAATGACAACGAGAATGAGACTGTTCCTATGGTGACTGCCAATGCATCAACAAGCCGAATAAAACCGACATTGGAACCAATGGAAAAAAAGCCAAAAAAATTTTGGGACTGATTTCAAGAACTGGCAGCAAAAGATGTTCTTCTACTTGACTACTTTAAGTCTGCAGAAGTTCATCAAGGAAGATATTCATGTACTGTCCGATGAAACTCTCGATTCTGAACGTTTCTCGTGATTAAGGAATGGAACAATTCTGATTTTCTATGTAAGAATTATATTCTCAGCAGTCTGGAAGACAATCTGTATAACGTTTACAGTGGTGTGGAGACGTCAAAAGAACTGTAGATTGCGCTTGAAAGGAAATACAAAGTTAAAGATGCGGGGTTGAAGATGTTCGTTGCGGAAAATTTTTTGGACTACAAAATGGTTAATATCAAGTCTATTATTAACGAAGACCAGGAATTTCAAGTGATTATTCATGATCTCCTTGCTGAAGGTATAGGTCAAACTAAATCTAATGTTGAAGTAGTAATTTTAGTATTTTTACAAACAAAATTTTCGTTAAAGATCTTGTCATATATAAAGCATTCCAAGTAGCAGCTATGATTGAGAAGTTGCACCATTTATGGAAGGACTTCAAAAACTACTTGAAACATAACTGCAAAGAGAAGTCGTTTGAAGATCTCATTCTTCGGTTGGGAATCGAAGATGACAAAAAAGCTTTTGAAAAGAGAGGCAATGGAAACTTAACAATAATGGGAGCAAACATTGTTGAGGATACTTCTCAAAATAAGATAAAGAGGAAGTATGCTTCTGGACCGAAAAGAAACACAAGAAAGAAGCGGTTCAACGGTAATTGCTACAGTTGTGGGAAAGATGGACAAAAATCTACAGATTTTTTGTACTCCAAAGAAAGACAAGAAGAAGGGTCAAACAAACATGGTTGAAAAGCACGAAGATTTTGATGACTTGTGTGATATGCTTTCTGAATGCAACCTGGTGGGCAATCCTAATGAGTGGTGGATTAATTCTGGAGCCACTTACCATATTTGTGCTGTTAGAGAAGCTTTTGCTACATTTGCTCCTGTTGGACCCGAAGAGACGATTTCTATGGAAAATGCTGCAATGGCCAAGATTGAAGGATGTGGGAAGATATTTCTGAGAGTAACTTCTGGCAAAGTGGTGACTTTGAACAACGTCCTTCATGTTCCCGATATTACGAAGAATTTAATCTCTGCTGGACTTCTTGTTAAGAATGGTTTTAAATATATTTTTGTATCCGATAAAGTTGTAATAAGTAAGAACAAAATGTTTATAAGAAAAGGTTATCTCATTGAGGGCCTTTTCAAGATGAATGTAATGGTTGTTGAGAATAATAATAAAATTTTAGCTTCGTTTAACTTATTTTGATTCAAATGAATTAGGACATATACGTTTGGGTCATGTCAATTATAAAACCTTGCAAAAAATTGATTATCTTGGAAGTATTGCCTAAGTTTGAATGCGGCAAATAAAAAATATCAAATATGTGTGGAATCTCAGTATGTTAAACATCCTTATAAGTCAGTTGAAAGGAATTCAAATCCTTTAGATTTAAATCACACAGATATTTGTGACATGAAGTCAATACCATCTCGCGGTTGAAAGAACTATTTCATAATAGTTATTGATGATTGTAATTGATATTGCTATTTTTACTTATATAATAGTAAAGATGAAGAAATAGACGCATTCAAGCAATACAAAAATTAAGTTGAAACGCAACTTAATAAGAAAATCAAAATGATAAGAAGCGATAGGGGTGGTGAATATGAATCTCCTATTGAAAAAATATGTTTGTAGTATGGAATTATTCATCAGACAACGACCCCTTACACACCCCAATCAAATAGGATTACTAAAGAAAGAATCGTTCATTAAAGGAGGTGATGAATGTATTGTTGTTAAGTTCTGGTTTGCCACAGAACTTATGGGAGAAGCCGTTCTTACGGCTAATCATATACTAAGTCGAGTACCCATACAAAAACATAATCCATTCCATATGAAAAATAAAAAAGAAGGAAGACCAACTTGAATTATTTTAATGTGTAGGAGTGTTTGGCAAAAGTGCAAGTTCCTAAACTTAAAAGGTAAAAATAGGGCTAAAACCCATTGATTGTGTTTTCATAGGATATGCAACCAATAGTAAAGCATATCAATTTCTGGTTCATAAATCAGAAAATTTCGATATTCATAATAATACGGCTACAGAAGTTGATAATGTCGGATTATTTAAAAATATATATCCGTATAAAAAGGATTAGATTGGCAAATGATCTAAACGACCTCGATAACAAATAAAAGAAAGTACATTTAATCAGGAGGATCCAAGATATAGTAAACATCAAAGAATGTATACTTCATTTGGGCCAGATTTTGTGACTTTCTTATTGGAGAATAAGCCTCAAATATTTAAAGAAGTTATATCTTCTTCGCAATCATTATTTTTGAAAGAGGAAATCAATAGTGAAATAGAATCTACATTGAATAACCATACATTAGAATTGGTTGATCTTCCTCCTAGAAATAAACCGTTGGGTTCTAAATGGATCGTTAAGTGAAAAATGAAAGATGATGGAAGTATTGACAAATATATGGAAAGACTTGTGGTCAAAGGGTATAGACAACAAGAAGATCTTGACTATTTTGATACATACTCTCAAGTTACAAAAATTACGTCCATACGAACGTTAGAAGAGTTAGCTATAATTTATGTTCTTGAAATTCATCAAATAGATGTAAAGACAACCTTATTAAATGGAAAGTTGGAGAAAGAAATCTACATGAAGTAACCTGAAGGGTTTGTGGTTCCAGGTAAAGAAAAAAAAGGTATGTAGACTTGTTAAGTTCCTATAAGGACTAAAACAAGCACCCAAACAATGACAAGCGAAATTTGACCAAACAATATTGTCAAATAATTTTAAGATAAATGAATGTGATAAATGTGTGTATATTAAAAATATTCCAAATCATATAGACATTGTTTGCTTATATGTGGATGATATGTTGATAATGAGTAATGACATTGCCAACATAAATGCTACTAAGCGTATGCTAACTAGTAAGTTTGAGAAAGGACTTGGGAGTTTCTGATTTAATTCTGGGATTAAGATCCATAAGACTTCTCAAGGTCTGGCATTGTCACAATCTCATTATATTAATACATTACTTAAAAAATTCTAGCACTTAGGTTTTAAAGTTGCAAAGACTCCAATTGACGTGAATCTTGCATTAGCAAAGAACAAAGGCCTAAACATATCACAATTGGATTATGCTCGTGTGTTGGGATACTTAATGTACATCGTGAATTGTACACGACTATATATAGCTTGTGCTATAAGTAAATTGAGTTAATACGCGAGCAATCCAAGTCAATCTCATTGGATGGCAATGAAACAAGTTTTGGAATATTTAGAACATACCCAGGATTTTGCTTTGCACTATAGTAAATATCTTGCGGTAATTGAGGGATATTGTGATGTAAATTGGATCACCGGTTCAACCGATTCTAAGTCAACAAGTGGATATGTATTCACTTTTGGCGGAAGAACAGTATCTTGGAAATCGTTCAACAAACTTGTATCGCCCGCTCTACAATGGAGGCTGAGTTTATAGCCTTAGATAAAGCCGGTGAAGAAGCTGAATTGCTTCGGAATTTCTTGGATGACATTCCATTTTGGCCCAAATCGTTGGCACCAATATGCATATATTGTGATGGTGATGTGACAATTAGAAGGGCCGGAAGCGTTATGTATAACGGTAAATCTCTTCATAAATGATGAAGATATAAAATCGTTAGGCAATTACTCTCTAGATGAATTATCACAGTTGACTATGTATCAAGTGATAATGTGTCGGATCTACTTGTAAAAGGCCTAACTAGGGAGGTAGTTGAGAAATCATCAAGGAAAATGAGACTATAGATGATAACAAGCCATTCTGACGGTAACTCTACCTAGAAAACTGGAGATCCCTAGATCTAGGTTCAAGGAGATCAAACAAAGACATTAATGACGGTTCAACATTGTCAACTAAAATTTTAGTCCATTCTTGTGATGAGACAATGTTCAGTATCCAGGATAAAACATTTAGGCTTTTTAATGATTTCTAAATTTGAAATAGGGTATATCAAATAGTGTATTTACCGGATGATACGTTTAAGAATCACCTACTCTCTCCGTTTAAATTTATGTGAACCTGTTTCTTTTTTAGTCCGTGCCAAAAAGAATGACCTCTTTCCCTATTTGGAAATAATTTACCTTTATGTAATGGTTTATAGCCACAAAAAATATATGTGCTTCATTTTACAGCACAAGTTCAAAAGTCTTCTCTCTTTTCTTACACTATGTGCCCAATCAAATGAGTTCACATAAATTAAAATGGAGGGAGTATATTAGTGTGAAGTGTTAGCCACTTCAAGGAGAATTTATAAGGCCATTTCTTGACGCACTTATGAAACCATGCGGTTTTCATGGCTGAAAAGAACACAACAATGAGAATAAAAATGGCTAAGGATTAGTTGTGTGACTTATGGTTGTCAAGGTACATACCAAAGTTCGACAACTCAAAAGATATCAAATCTACCATTTTGCATAAACAATCATTCTGAAGAGCATCACCTTTTCAGATTTCACCCTAACATTGATTATAAATACAAGTTCATTCTCTCATATGTTCCATACGAATTTATGAGTTTTCCTCCTTTCTTCTGCATATTTTTAACTTCAAAGAAAGCAACAGTAAGTGTAATTTGCTAAAAAACTTTGTCTTTGCTGAAACACTGGGGTTTGAAGTACTACTACACCAGTATGTAATTCGTTCTATCCTGGGAGAAAATAATCCATAAACTTGGATACTAGGAGAGGATTAAATTCCTTAAGAAAACACTGTGAATTCAGTGGAATCGGATTAATTTCTATTTATGTTATTTTATTTTATTTTAGAATTATTTTACAAATACAACAGTTGGGCTGCAGATGTACTTTAACATCCATCAGGTATCAAACAAGCTTAACAAAGTATTTCTTAAGGGCACACTTTAATCACATTCTGCCTGCACCATTATAAAAGGAATGCCCGCATGGCGATGTCATCCTTAAAGTGCTCCTCTGTAATTGCAGCATGATGTTAAGCGTACAGTCGAAGGATAAACAATGGAAGAATAATAATTGGGAACCAAGACCATATAAACCTTGATAAAAATATTCAGTCATCAAAAGAAAGAAAAGCATCACATTGCCAATTGAACGAACTTGTATACTTAATAAGGTAATTCAGAATTGTATTGACACCACAGTGATTCTTATATAGGCAGAGTCAAAAGTGGTAGCGCAAGACTTAGATATTGTTTTAAAAAGTTGAAAGGTTGCCAGACTATGAATGCTGTAAAGATAAAACTGTGTGTTTATTCAATTAGCAAACTGGCAACCTGAAGTCAACAAACTGCTAACTATAGCATTTTGCCCAGTCACTTCAAAGCTTTCTGATCAATGTCAATAGTGGAATTTTTGCTCTTTTCCTTGACTTTACATTATTGAAATTAGGAATTGAGAGATAGAAATGAACCTAATTTTTTTGCAAAAATACTCAATTCAAACAAATAATATTTTTCGAAAATCCAAATTCGAATTAAAGGGAATCAAACAAAACAAAAAGCCAAACTTTTTCTCTGACTTCGAATGTGTAGGTGATCAGCTAGATTGTGTAAAATATTGTAGTGAACTTACAAAACTTTGAACAACTAATAAATACTTTTGTTGATTGATCTTCCAACCATTAGTTAATGAACTTCAAAGCTTTAAGTTTCACAGCATTAAATTGATTTGAAGCTTCAAAACTTTTTAATAGTTTTCAATGATAGAATTGCTGCTCTTTTGTGCGAAATACATGGGGAGCGGGGTGGGATGTGAAGAAAGAAACGTGAGGGGAGTGGAAAATACATTAGAGTGATTTTAGGATACTAATTATTATCATTAATTTTCTTAAATGTATGTAAATAATAATTAGATATATAAAATATAATTATAGTAAAATTTGAATAAGAAAGGTAATATAGTTTAATATAAAATATAGAAATATAAAAATCTCCTTTCCTATTGAGTTTGAATGTAACAAATGCTAGAGGTTGGGAATTGCACGTTTAGTATTGGTTACTGGGAAGAAGTGATAAAGAGAAAGGCCGTCATTGTTAAGTAATTACACTTGAATTCAAGAATATACTCGAGAATTCAACTAACTAACTTCACACTGTCCTAACTACTTTTTGAACTACCACAAGGATCAAAGTTAAATGAGGAAACCTTGTCTTAGAAACATTGAAGTATTTCTATATTAATAGTCTAGACCACTTAACTAACACTTGGCCCACAGGCTTACTCCCCCTTTACCGTACGCCTTTGCAAAATAGATTCAGGATTAGGACAATGGGGTTTAGCAAGCAGGTGGATAGGCAATTTGATCAGGTCTGCATAGCATTTTTTTAAGAGAGATATATGAATTTATTATTGTCAACAACTAATTTTTGACCACACTCAAATTTTATACTATTTTTAGTATAAATATTTAGTTTCTTATATATATATATAATATTTAAGTATAAAAATAGTTGACTAATACTTTTAGATATACATTTTGCTTTCTCTTTTCTTCATTAGAAAAAAAATAAGTAAAAGTGTGTGTGGGTTATATATATATATAATATATTAACAACTAAAAAAAGAACAAAACAATGTAAAAAAAATAAAAGTACAAAAGATTTCACCTAATCTTAGTTTACTGCCTATTAACTCACGTCCCTTCCCCTCAACCCCTCACGATGCACTCCACACACATGCACTTCAGGCCATTTGTTTTACCTCATTTTCATCATTATTCCATCACTAGACAATTATAATGTTTATATTATTCAATCATGTAACTAATTATCCTCCATTATTCCCAACCAGTTACATAACTTTCTTCCTTCCCCACGTAAACCCCCACCTACCCACTACCATATTGACATACAACTATATCTAGATAAAAAAGATCTTCTCTGGGAAAAAGGAACACATCTTGAACAAAATAGGAGAACGAAACTGAAAAGAAAAAAGTAACGAAATTGAGACGAAACAGGAAGAAAATGAGATTTGAGGAAGAAAAGGTCGAAATTCGAGGTTCCGTTCGTGATTCCGGTGGTGGTTAGTTTTTATTCGGAAGATTTTGATTACCTGAGTTTTATTTTGTACATTACTTGTCCAAGCAAAGAATCATATTCATTGATTTTTTTTTATAAAGCCTTCTAAGGTTCATATCTTCTTCTTTTTTTCTTATCATTAAGTAATTTAACATTTATTTATTTGTGTGATGTGGTTGAAGTGGATATTCATGCCATGTTTTGTTATAATCTTATTTTAGTTATTGAGTTTCATCCTTTTAGTCTAATACATGAAATTTTCCATTTTTCAAAAGAAATAAAAAAGGAGATCTATGTACTTTTTTCCTTATTTTCTTCTTCTTTTTAAAGTTCAGATGGTTTTAAAATGTCTAGTGTTCATGGTCTTTTTGTTGTTTCTATTTGACTGTCTTTTGGAAAGTAGAGAATCGTAAATGGTCTCAAAGGTTTAATCCTCATCGATTCTAACCATTGAAACCACATATTCCAATTTATAGTAAACTATGAACTAAAATTAAATATCACCCTTAAGCAAAACCATTGTACTTATTAATTTAGCTCCCTCCTTAAAAGCGCATTTCCCCCTCTTTGCCACAACGCTGAAACATGAACAAAAGAGTAATCAGACTTTAACCTTAAAGTTCTAAAGCACAGACATAAACTCTTTCTAACACAAAATTAAACAAACACATAAAAACCATCAAATACATTAACACCTCACACAAGAAAAGATAAAAAATTATCTTAGTCATTCCTCTGTCACTTTTTTGTTGCATAATTTCCTTTTTAATATGTCGCAAGAAGAATGACACATTTTTATATTCAGAAACAACTCCGTCTTAAGCTTCTCATTTTACGCGTAATGAGAAAGTCTATAGCTTGTTTTAGATCACAATGTCTATGCCAAGTCAACACTTCACATAAAATGGGACAGAGGAAGTAAAAAAAGGGATCTTTGCCCAAGGAGCCTGCCGGACTAGTGTTTGATTTTTCTACCCAGTATACATAGATTACACACTGATCATACAAATTTATAAACATATAATACATATGCTATTACACATTTGCCGGCAATTTAGGTTAATTCTTCTAACAATAATATCAACGCTAACCTCTTCCCGATATAAACAGAAACTCTCTCTCGCTCTCCCCCCCCCCTCCCTCACCCTATCCATTTCCCTGTCTACCCCCCCCCCCCAAATCTTTATTCCAAAGTTGTTTAACTCGTTTTTTGTGCAGGAATCTGGCGGCTCATCTCCCCTCCGGGTGGTGGTTCGATAGAAAATCCGTTGGTCGTTTTTCATGTACTTTTTCTGCATTAATTTAGAAAAATAGTATATATAAATTAGCTGTATAATTTTCAATATAGTATAGATAAATTAACAATAATCTTTTTCATATATATATATATTGACTTGTTAAAAATTTGCTTGTTTAGATTAATTAGCTATTTTTTAGTTAAATATTCTTATGAAAATGGATAGTATACTTGTATGTATCTAATAGTATATCAAGAAAATTTTTAGAATAATTTGGGTATGTTCTATAAGTATGGAATTTTTGTTTATATAAAAAATAAATAAAGAAATAATTTAAGTGCTAATGCTTCTTATAATTTCGGTTATAATAATTAAAGCCGAACAATATTTTAAAGAGTTAGAACTTTTATATATTTAAGTTGGGTTAGTTAAGAAACGACATAAGTGCTAATACTTCTTTGTTTCGTTTTTTCATTTGAAAATTCTTCATCCGCTATCTATGTGTTAATTATATTACTTATTATTGGAATAAATGAAGAAGATTCATTCAATTATGTATTAGAGCGCATTATATGCTAATTTAAAACAAAATGGACTAATTTAATGACATCTTCGTTTTTTATGTTTATATTGTTATATTTATTATGTATACTTTATGTTTATATTTGTTAGGTTAAATGTTTTTACATGTAAATATTTTATATTCATTAATTACATATGGACACAAGCGGTGGCATAAATAAAGGTATAAATATTATATAATTATCTATTTTGGTATTAATTTGAAAGTTGCTTGTTAGTTTTCTTACTTCTTTTACTTTCTTTTCCTTATTTCTCGTGAAAATAATAAATAAAGATCGAGTCATCGAGATTGGAGTACAACCATCCTCCAATCGTCCGCCAGCAGCATTATTCACTGGGGTATCAGTTTCCCAAGAAGACATGGAAGCTATGCGTCAAATAGTAGATTAAATGTCACAAGAATTTCAAGAAACTCAGGCTTTGATTCAAAAATTGTTAAAAAAGAAAAGCAGAAAGAAGCTGCAATGGAGTCTGAGTCTGAGTCTAGGGAAAAGGCTGATGCTGAAAAGGCTATTTGAATGTTTTAGAGTTGAAGTTAAAAACAAGTTTAATTCATGTTGTTTGATAGTTGGTTGTTTGATTAGTTGGTTGAATTGTTATAAATATTATTCCCTCCATTTCATATTAAATGAGGTACTTTTCTTTTTAGTCTGTTCTAAAATAAATGACACATCTCTAAATTTGGAAATAATTCAACTTTAAACTCTTACTTTTACCCTTTTTTCCTTAGTGAGAAGCTTCTATAGCAACACAAATGACATGACCTCACAAATCTTTTATCCCTTAATCTTTTAAGACCACAAGTTTCTAAAGTTTCTTCTTTTTTCTTAAACTCCGTGGCGAGTCAAACTATCTCAAACAATATGAAACTGAGAGAGTAATGTTTATTTTGTAGTTATTAGATTTTGGCTTGTTATTTTGTATTTTTGGATTGTTATATTTGGTTTTTGGTTAATTGTAAAGTGTTTGGTCGGCTGTTTCATATAGCAGGTGGTATAATTTGAAATACAGCAGGATTCTGCTTTTTAAATGCCCAGATTGCGACTGAATCAGTCGCAAATTTCACCATGAATTACCCAGATTTTCGATTGATTCAGTTTCAAATTGTAAAACTTAATTAAGATTTGCGATTGAATCAGTCGAAAATAGAGAATTTCCGATATTTTTAAATTAATTATAATCAATATTTATGACTGTTTCAGTCGGAATAATTAATTAAAGATTAATTTTATTTTAAATTTCTCGATGGAATCAATCGAAACTTTTTATTTATATTTAATTTTTTTAAACTCTAGTCAGCGATTCAATCAGTTGCTAAATTTGCGATTGATTCGGTCGCAAATAGCTTAACTCCAAATGTCCTCGTATTTTTCATTTCGCGATAGATTTTCGGTTTGCAACGGAATCCGTCACAAATTTTTGACTGATTATGTCGTAAATATATTGCGATCACATATTTTCCAACAACACTTCTCAGTGGCAAATAGGTCGAAAAAATATGATTGTCGACCGAAATCAGTTGCAAATTTGTTATTTTTTAGTTGTGGATTATTGGATGAATTTCACTGAGGGTGGGAAAAGCAATGTATAGGCAACAGGTCCAACTTGTTTGGTCCATTCCATAATATTTGGCAGCTAACTTGTGGAATGATTGAGAAGACAAAGTAGACTGTCTGTAAGGTTGTATTTTAAGATATACCCGATCTCCGCTACTAAGATTACCTCATGGCCTTTAGAGTTAGGCAAGCCATATATAAAATTCATGATTATTTGAGACCACACTGCCTCAGGTACAGGCAAAGGCTGCAACAGGCCAGGATAAGCTACCAAGTTTATCTTATTGCTTTGGCAAATATCATATCTTACGATGAAAATTCACATCAGCTCAGATTCTCTTCCAATAGAACAGAGTTAGTAGTCGTTTGAGGGTGCATCTTCACCAGAATGGCCTCCTTGTAGAGTAGAGTGCCATAGCTTAATGATATCAGTTATTAGGTTCTGCACCTTCCCCCTACTAACCTACCATTCCTCCATATCTAGTTATGATTTCACATAATTGTGAGGGTGTACAACTTGGTCAACCACATTATTTGTGAATTGGTGTGCAACTTCTTCTCCATAAGATATTTCAAAACCCTTTGGCCTGTCCTAGTAAGTACTGGGATATTTAGTGATTGTATGAGCTCGGGCTACACAAGAGGGGTTGCTCTGATGGGAAACAACCTCCACTTCCAACCGAGAGGTTGTGAGTTCGAGCCTCTCAAGAGCAAGGGTGGGAAGTTCTTGGAGGGAAGGATGCTGGGGGTCTATTTGGAAACAACCTCTCTACGCTAGGGTAGGGGTAAGGTCTGCGTACACACTATCTCCCCAGATCCCACTTAGTGAGAATACTGGGTTGTTGTTGTTGTTGTTGTTGTATGAGCTCGGGCTAGCAGCTCACTGTCATAGACTGAAAGTACAGCATGTCTAGGAGACAGCCTTATTGATGAAGGCTATTGGATGTCACTGCTGCTAATACAACGCCAATACCATATCCACTAGCATCAAACTCTACTACAAATAACTTTGTGGAGGTAAGGCTAGTACATGGGCATTGGTCAAAGCTATCTTCAGCTTCTCGAAGGCTTCAGTAGCTTGTGGTGACCATTTGAAATTGTCCTTGAGTAGGAGTTCAGTTAGTGGCTTGCATATTACCCCAAATCTTTGAATAAGTCTCCTGTAATATCCAGCCAATCCCAAGAATCACCTCAGTTGTTTAGCAGTAGTTGGAATAAGCCACTGTTTCATAGCTTCTACCTTTTGTGGATCTCTGAATACATCTTATTCAGTAATGAAGCGGCCCAGGTACTCTATCATTTTGACCCCAAAGAAACATTCTTTGCTTAGCATATAATTGATGCTTCTGCATCTCTTGAAAGATAGCTGCTAAATTCCATAGATAATCCTCCCAAGGTTATGCTATAAATAAAATATTTTAAAAAAAATACCAACAATATTTCGTGAGAAAAGCATGGAACATAGTTCATCAGCCTTTGTAATGTGGCAAGAGCATTTGACAATCCAAATGTCATGACTAGATATTCATAGTGGTCTAAATGTGTTCTAAAAGCAATCTTAGGTATGTCTTCAGTGTAGGTTCATCAAAGAGAGTTCTGAACACATGCAGTAAAGCTAACAACTTAGGATCGGGTTCAGTCATGTATTTAGATTCTAGAGAATATATTGTACTTCATTACACATGGCACGTACTAATTGAATCATGCAAAGATTTGAGTGATTACTTGTAATTTTAGCCAATTTCTCAGCTCCAGCACTCAATATATGCCTGCCAGCTCGCCTCAGAACATGCTTCTTTCCCTTGTAAATGAATTCATGATCACTTTTTGAAATTTATTTTAGTATCCCCTAATGTAAGTAACCATTGTACCCCTAGTACTACTGCGCAGGACCTTAATGGTAATATCAGGAATTTGGCTGAAAATTTTGTACCTTGTTATAACCAAGAAATCCTGCAAACCTTGTCCATCTTCATTACACCATTAGCTGCAACTACCAATTAAGGTGGAATTTGTATAATTGGTGGATCAATGAGGTTATGTGAACTTTTTGTTCCAACCAAGATATGCAATGGCTTCTTGGAGTGATGATCAGTTACCTTCAAAGTCTTGTACACTAAGAATCCATTCAGTACATGAAAAGAAATTTTCATCCTCTCTGCCATCTGTTGAGAGTCAAGACCTTGTATTATCAATTCATCCTATGCTTCCTCCTGTTGTGATTGTTCTATCTCTTCTTGTTCTTCAAGTTGCAAAAGATATAATTGCTTAGCATTCTTGCATTTATGTCCAACCGTATATTTTTCATCACAGAAGAAACACAATCCTTTTGCTCTCTTCTCATTCATTTCTTCTAAACTCAACCTCATCATATGAACTTTACTAGTGTTAGGGGTAGGAAGAATTGGACTGTCATAACTCCTTGACTTCATGTAACTTTTTGGTGGGTTCATATAAGTAGACAGGCCAGGTGTAGTTTGTTCGATGGCTAAGAGGTAAGCCTCTTGCATCCTAGCAACCTTATACATATATAATAGAGTTGTAGGACTGCTAATTTTCACTACAATATTCCACTCAGGTTTGAGTACCCCAGTGAAGCAACTGATGGAATTCTCTTGTGATAAGGTCACCCTAGTTAAGTTCCTTTCGAAAACAGCTTGATACTCCTTCACACTTCCTAGTTGTTTGATCTTCTTGATTTCTTCTATAGGATTATCAAAATCAGTATCAAATCTTTCAACCAGAGCGATTACATATTCATTCCAAGATATATTGTCTATATTTCATAAAAGATAGATGCCATTGGATGGCTTCTCCTTCTAATTGTAAAGCAGCAACTCCAATCTGTTCCTCTCATCCATAGCTATTCTTTCCATTGAAAAGGATTGCTCAACTTTAAACAACCAAGATTTTAGGTCCTCACCTGCAAATCTCAAGAATTTCATCCCTGACCATCGAGAAGGATTTGAACTATGATTGCGGGTACTGTCAGGACTCTTATCACCCTATGACCTTTCCTCGGTTGTCTTCCTCCAGAAGGTCCATCCTTATTCTGTAATGGAGTTTTACCTCTCTGCCTCTCACCTGAAGTTGTGATTTGTTCCCTTAGCTCGTGCACTGTTTGATCTAATCTCTTTAGATGTGCTACCTCCCCAACGAGTTCCCATCTCTGCTAACATTTCTGCATCATTTCTCTTAGCTCGTCCATGTCAGAGGGTGAATTTTCATTGATAGTATCACGATTAGACCTAGTTCTATTCGACTCAAAAGATATAAAAACCTTTTTGAACAAATCAATCAAAAGATGAAGGGGTAAATCTTAGCTGAGTATAATAAGTACTAGAACAAGCAAGTGATGAAGATATGATTACCAATAGATTTCCTTTCGTTCTCAAATGATGTTCTTTTTACAGTGTTTTATCGGTCATTTTTACAAAGCTCTTTATTCCCTTATATACTAGAGAGAGGCTCTTCTAAGTTGTCAGAAATAAACTACCACGAAAATTCAATGGATATTCTCAATGTCCCCTAATGGGCTTACAATACTTCAAGGATCGTACAATCTCTTCTTTTGTCCTAAGGTCGCCTCTTTCGAGACGTCAACTCTCAAGTCCCCGATCGTTTGTCGTATTTTTCATAGGTCATAGTTGGTTAAATTTGGACTCATACAGTTAGTCCCTACGCTTATCGGGGTTGCGAACGGATGCATCCTCGATGAGCGGACTTCACACACTCTCTTGGAGGAATTTGACCCGTTGAAACGTTCCGACATGACCAACGGGGGATGGTAATTTCGTTCGGCAAAATGTCGGGTGGTACATTTCACCGGGAAATGATATCAGATCCACGTGTGTCATCATTATGCATGTTTTCGAGGCAAGGATTTGACGGCTTGATGCTTCGATTCTTGCACACCTTTGAGACCTACCGCCTCGATTATGGCGCCACCCTATCCTATAAATAGGTGGGGATTTGTTTTTCTGAAGAACTTTAACCATTTCTCTCTTGAAAGCTTCTTTCACTCTTTCTCATTTGCTCTCATTTCCTTTTGTTTCTTCTTTCATTCTTCACCTGAAGCTTCCACTTTCTTTTTCCTCGTTGATATTATTTTGATCGATATCATGCCAAGGTCTCGTCATTCTCATGAAGAGGTTCCTGAAGCCACCCCGTTGTCCATGGTGCCTCATTTTGATAGCGAGGATATGGTGGTAGAAGAGGGTGATAGCCCTCTTGCGGTGGGGGATTTACTATCGAGACGCCCTTTATCTCTGAGACTTATTCAAGGATCCTCCTTCTACCCCGAATCCCGTATTTTCCAAGAATGGGCAGGTTCATCTCGACGCTCTTCGTTTAAAGTACGACATTCCTTACCATATTGAAATGGTTCTAGAGGGGAGAGATTACGTGGACGTCCACAGACCAGGGTACTGCGATTTCTACAACTACCCTTTTATGATTGGCTATACTCTTCCTCTTTTCCCCTTAGCGGAGGAATTTTGTAGATTCTACCAAGTCTGCCCAGCACAACTTTCGCCATATACGCTCATGGTGCTTCTGCTATTGACCAAGTATGTAGAGTTGGCAGAGTGCAGCGTTTTTATCCACCACCTTCTGCACCTATTCACGCCTGGCTTCCTTAGGGCTACCATGGTGAATTTGAGGCTTCGTGGAACGAAAAGGCTGGTGGTCGGATGGATGACCGAGCAAGTAATAAATTTTGGCATAAGTACTTCTTTGTCAAAATCGAGCACCTCGTTTCTGATTCCGCCGGATTCCCGAAGTGGTGATACGAGACTCGTAAGTGTTGTTACTCATTTTTTCTCCTTTCTTCTATATTTGCTGTAAAGTTTATTCTCTTGCCGTTCTGTAGCGATGGGCTGTCTGCCTCGCCCTATTGTGAGTATTAGGGATTGGGTAGCCCGTCTGTTTCCCTATGCAGCAGAAACTTGAACTTGGCTCGCCTTCATGAAGCGACACGGTCCTAAAGTTTCTTCGGGTAAATGTCGTACTTACTAGTTCCTTGGTTGTATGACCGTATTTAATGGTGTAACCCTTTATGATGACAGGTCGATGAGCTTCCAGGCGAAGAGCGCTAGTCCCCGCCTTTTGACAAGCCGTTGCTACTACGGACATGTAGTTTGTTTTGAATGACTCTGTTCGGGAGGATCGTCCTCAATATATTCAACTGGGAGATCCGTCTTGAGTCGTGGTCGGGAGGGAGGAGGCTTCCTTAGTGCCGGCCTCACATCCTTTGGATGAATCTTCTAACGGAGATGAGTCATTATCTAGGAAAAGAAGGAGGCTGGAGCTTGGGAAGGGCGTAGCCACGGATGCTGACAGAAGCGAGGCGTCCCAGACAGCCCTTGTGCATGCATTTATGGCTGACGCTATTTTGTCGGGGAGGTCTCCCCAAGTGGAAGGAGTTTGTCCAGGGGCTGGCTTAGTGCACTCTATTGAGGGTGGTGGGTCGTCCAACGTCGGAGGGCATCGTGTTGAGGGTGGCAGATCTGGTTCGGATGTCGACCCGGAGGATTTTAATGAGTTTGTAGGTCGCCATACCCACGTAGAGGTTAGAGTGGATGGTTCTGACCGTCATGTAATCGTCCCTAGGGATTACACATTACTGCTGCATAGGGAGCAAGTGGCATTTGCCTTAGCTCCCTTGTGTGCCGCTTTTCAAAGCGAAATCCTTAGGGGTATGAGCGACGTGAAGTTGTCTCAGAAGGTCGCTGATATGGCCTTGCAGGTAGATGCCTTATCTTTTCATTTCGTCGTTGAGTTTGTGCAGTAATCGTTGTTCTGTAATTTTGTTTCTAACTTTTTCCCTTCTCTTTTGTCAGACCATCTTCATGGATTTTGAAAGGGATTGTCAGGATAGGAGACGGATAGGTCTTTATGACAAGATGTTGTCCAAATATCATCAGTATTGGGCTAAGCACCGGGCGATGGCCGGCATTTATCATCAAGACCCTGAGTTTCATGTGTCTTTTGAAGGGCTTAAGCAGCAGGAGAACTAGTTGGAGCACAAGATTGTGGAGTTGAGGGAGAGAGATGAGGATCTCGTGAGGCTTTTCGCTCGCAACAGTGAGCTGGAGGCTTCCTTTAAGGTGGGGGAGGATGAGCTCGAGCTGAGCAAGGGGTTGACGGTTGAGAATGCTGACATATAGGCAAAGTGGCCGACTTGACCACTGAGTTGAGTGCAAATGCCGCAGAGATTGAAGATCTCAAGGGAAAATTAGGTGTTAGTGCCGACAAGTTGGCGGCGCCTATTTCGGAATTGGTATCTTTAGAAGACGCCCTTTGTATTTCTTGGTCGGAGTTGACTGAAGAGATGGAAGCCACTGGTCGCCAGGTTGCAGGACTCGAAGGCATATCAGAGAGCTATAGGTGGAGCTAGCTGCACTAAATGGTCAAATGGCCTTGCTGAGGGCGGAGGATGTGAGTCGACGCTCTCAGCATTCTACGTCTCGTCCTTCAGTAGATTCGGTCGTGCCTCGTCGTTTATATGAGTTGTGGGTTCATGCTGAAGCTCGGATAGATGTGTATAGGGCTTTTCTCGTGGAGGGAAGGGTGATCGAAGTGGAGCTTCAGGCCGTTCATACTGCAGCCCGTGCAGCTTGTAAAGCTTATGGGTACGACCCCCTTACTCCCGACAGGGGCGACATCAATTCTTTTGATGCATGTCATTTTGCTTCGGACTCATGGTACGAGGATGCTTACCTTTCGGGGGTGATGTGTAGCTTATGTTTGTACTTTTTTTATTGGTGGGATTTTGTAGAGGGCGTACTTGAGCCCGTTTGTGGATGTTGTAACTAACATTTAGATGTAATGTAAAATATATTTTGTTGATTTGCTCTTTTTTCAACGTTTACAAAATTTGGGGTACCTACCGATGGTCTTGGCCATTGGGATGTTGCTTCGAACTGTCGTTGAAGTAGGATCCCATCGCAGTTTAAATGAGTTCGAACTCATGTTATTGTTGATGGCCTTGGTCATTGGAACGTTGCTTCGAACTGTTGTCAAAGTAGAATCCTGTCGTAGTTCGAACGATGTCGAACTCATGTTGTCGTCGATGGTCTTGTCCATTGAGATGTTGCTTCGAACTATCATCGAAGTAGGATCCCGTTGTAGTTTGAACGAGGTCAAACTTATGTCGTAGTTGATGGCCTTGGCTTTTGGGATGTTGCTTCGAACTGCCATTAAAGTAGAATCACGTTGTAGTTCAAACGAGGTCGAACCCATGTCGTAGTCGATGGCCTTGGCCATTGGGATGTTGCTTCAAACTATCATCGTAGTTCGAACGAGGTCAAACTCATGTCATCATTGATGTCCTTGGCCATTGGGGCATTCCTTGAACTGTCATCGAAGTAGAATCTTGTCGTAGTTCGAATGAGGTCGAACTTATGTTGTCGTTAATGGCCTTGCCCATTGGGATGGGGCTTCGAATTGTCATCGAAGTAGAATCCCATCGTAGTTCGAACGAGGTCAAACTCATGTTGTCATCGATAGCCTTGGACATTGGGATATTGCTTCGGACTGTCACTGAAGTAGGATCGTGTCTTAGTTCGAACGAGGTCAAACTCATGTCATTGTTGATGACCTTGGCCATTGAGACGTTGCTTCGAACTCTCGTCGAAGTAAAATCTCGTTGTAGGTCGAACAAGGTCGAACTCATGTCGTCATTGATGGCCTTAGCCATTCTCCGTTTGAGATTCGATCGTATTCCCATAGAAAGACTTGACTTTGCTTATGCAATGAAGGTAAGGATCACATGCTGACTATGCACATACAATGGAGGTTTGATTAATTTCTTGTGAGAATCACATGTCGATTCCGCAAGTACCGTGGAGATTCGTTTAAGTTTTTGTGGGAATCACATGTTGATTCTGCACGTACAATGGAGATTCGATTATCTATATCCATTCCCTTTATTACTTCACTCCGGAATCCTGTCGATGGGTCGAGGTAATGAACAGTACTCCAATCCTTGACGTGTCTCCCTTGCTTCCTCGTTAAAAACCTCCCTGGGAAAACCCGACTAGGACAAAACCCGAGTGAGGGAAAAAAAGTACGACTTAGGTGACGCCTTCTTTAAGAAGTGGAAGTACTTGAGATGGGGCGACGTTCGAGTTGTTTTGGAGTATCTTTCCCTCTATTATTTCTAACTGGAACACTCCTTTTTTGCTGCCACTATGATCTTGTATGGTCTATCGCAGTTTGTTCCCAATTTCCCCTTATTAGGGCCTTTTAATGCTTGTGTCTTAGTCTTGAGGACGTAATCTCCGACTTTGAGCGGTCATACCTTGGCTCTCTTGTTGTGGTATCTTTCTACTTGCTGCTTCTAGGCTACCATTCTTACGTGGGACATGTCTCTTCGTTCTTCAACTTCATCCAGATCCTGTAGCCTACTTTCATTGTTACCTCTTCTGCTCTCGTTGGAGTATCTCAAACTGGGATCACCAACCTCGATGAGTGTACCTGCATCGGCCCCGTAAACTAGTGACTATGAAATTTCTCCTATGCTGGTTTTCGGCGTAGTGCGGTATGCCCATAATACTTCCAGTAGCAGTTCATGCCATAGCCCTTTAGCTTCCTCAAGCTTCTTTTTAAATATATTCACTAGGAGGATTCGACTTGACCATTGGTTGGAGGGTGGTATGGCATGGAGAGTATTCATTTGATGTGCCACTTTTCGAAAAAACTTAGCAGTTCTTTTTTCGATGAACTAAGGATCGTTATCGCAACTGGTTTCTTTGGGGATGTCAAAATGGCATATGATATTTTGTTATATGAACGCGATGACCTTCTGCTCGCATATCTAAGTGTATGCACCTGTTTCCACCCATTTAGAGAAGTAGTCAGTAAAACCAAAAGGAAGTGTACCTTACCTCGTCCTACTAGGAGGGAGCCAACTATGTCCATTATTCACTTCATGAACGGCCATGGCTAAGTGACAGAATGAAGGAGTTCCCCCGCTTGACGTATCATAGGGGAATACTTTTGACATTATTCAAATCTCCTGAAGTAGTCGGCGGCTTCTTTTTTCATGATGGGCCAGTAGTACCCGGCGCGGATGAGGAATCGAACGAGGGTGTGATTTTCCATATAGGCACCGCAATGCCCTTCGTGTACTACTTCCAGTACTTTCTGTGTTTGATATGGCCCAAGGCATTTGGCTAGTAGGAAGCCGAACATTCTTTTTTAGAGATCACCGTTTACTAGGTTGTACCGGGCTGCCTACACCTAGAGTTTTTTGTCTTCTTTTTTGTCTTGCGGGAGCGTTCCATCCTACAAATAGGCTACAAAGTGGTTAAGCTAGTCCTAGTTTAAGTTTATAGAATTTACCTCGACATGGTCTATTGCGGAATGAAGGAGGGTGACCATGTTTTCCTTGTTGATATTTTTGGTGGCCGCAGATAGTTTAGCGAGGCCGTGTGCTCGATATTCTATGCCCTGGGTATTAGGTCGAGGAGGCATTCGTCAAATTCTGGCAGTAGTTTGTGGATTTCCAACTAGTACCTTTGTAGCCTCTGCTCTCTGATTTGGCAAGTCCCGATGACCTGAATTACCACGATTTGAGAGTCACAGTGGAGGATGAGTCATCGAGCGCCATACTTGAGGGCTAACTTCAAACCTACAATCACAGCTTCATGCTCGTTTTCGTTGTTAGTCATCTCGGGAATCGTATAGACTGGCGAATTACTTCGCCTGTAGGGACCTCGAGGACGATTCCTAATCCCGATCCCAAAGAATTCACACAACAACAACAACAAAAAATCACAAAGAGTTCCATAAACATCAATACTATTTCCATCAAGTACAATAGCCCAGATACAATTCAAGTCACAACAGTAATTGCCCACGACAAGACATACATGATATTACCACAATTGTTCAATTACATCAATTATGACTTCTTTCTCATTTTTTACACAACTCTTACCACACAACCATATTTATACATACTTGGTTCGTTGCCATTTACTTACACTATCATATCGGGAAAACTTAACCAACAACATTCAAGGCATATTAATCACAAGAATTCACAAATAGTCCACATAAGTGACACATACCAAGCACTCGTCCACTAACAAGGTGACCTTACAAAGGTTAAAGTTAGCCATACATACCTGGAGTCGAATTTCTCTCTTTACTTCTACTTTTAGCTCACAAACAGCCTAGTACCGACAATCTAGTTCACAAGTTAACACATACATCTTAGAATTGAAGTTCACAATTACTACCCAGACTTATTTTGGTTATCAACCCCCTCATGTTGCAAATCTTTACTCCTACCCAATTCCTTTGACTAGATTTTAGGTTTTAAAGAACATGCATGCGTATTTCAACTCATGTTTTCAAGAATCAATTCATAAGAATTCCCCTTTTTGTTTAAACTTGAAAATCAATGAAAAAGGTTTGGGGATTTTAATGCAAAACTTTCTCTCTTAAGAATGCTTTCTTCCACTTTCTTGTTTGTTCAGAAAATATGTAAAAATAAGGGGTCGGGGTGTTTTGTTGAAGAAGGAGTCGGGTTTAAAATTTAAGAAAAATAGAGCCCGAGTCAAATCTGTGGTCACCCTTTGCGATCGCAGATTCGAAATGCGGTCCGTAGAATGGACCGCAAAAATATTCTCAAAAACTGGGTGGAGTGTTTGGGTCTGCGACAGGAATGCGGTCCACATGCACATTCTGCAATCGCATAAGGTACCGCAGAACTACCCTTTACAAAATCCTTGGAAAATTATGAGACGACTATGCGGTCGCATAATGGACCGTATTTTTTACCTCAATTTAATCAAAACACTGCCTCAGTCCGCGGCAAAAATATTGTCCACATACTTGATCTGCGACCGCATTCTCGACCACATAATAGTATTTTTATGGAAAACTTGATTCTTGATTTTTAAATGCTAGATTAATACAATTTCATACATTCCTAACACATATTCAAAACTTGGCACTACAAGTTACTAGATTTTGAGTAAAAGTTTTCACGGGGCCTTACATATGAGATGGTATTTTGTAAATCAACATAACTTACAATCCAATGATGAAGTATTTTGAAACTGATGACAGAGCTTCTTTAACAAAGCTAAAGAGGGATGTCCAAGTCGATAATGTGCTTCAAAAAGAGACATAACACTAAAGCATGCAACAGATCGTGGCTCATATTCATCAAGGATATAGCGACCATCCGTATATATCCTTTACCAGTAACCCACATCATCTTAAGATTGAGAAATAAACAATGATCCAGAAAGAATACAAAACAAGAAGTAAGGTCTTTGGTAATTTTACTAACAAAAATCAAGTTAAAGTCTAAGTTTGGTAGACTTAATACAGATGATAGGGTAGTAGAGGAAGTTAGTTTAACAGTCCCAGGTCTAACACTGTTACAAGTTGATCCATCAGCTATAGTAACCGGAGAGGATGCTTTATGTTAGAGAAAACTAGAAAAAATATTTAGATTACCTGTCATGTAATTTGTGGCACCTGAATCGATCACCCATTTATTAGAAGAGGTGATAAGACATGTTTTATCTTACCCAGCAAAAGTTAGTAGCTGAAGAAGATTCCTTAACTGATTTATGATATTGAAGGAATTTTAGAAACTCTTCCGAAACTAAGATTGTTGGACTAGGAGTTGTTGTATTATTATTCTTTACCATCATTGTTCCTTGCAATAAAAAACTGATTAAACTAACAGAGGTCTCCGAAGCTAAAAGATACCCGAATAGATCCTAGTAGATACAAAATCAACAATCTATTGAATAGGATTTAACTTCAATAATCCACTCAACCAAATCAGAGAACCAAACGAATTTGTCCCAACTCGAGAAATCAGACACCAACAAAGTTTCTGATAAGGAAAGACCCAGCAGACAATATCAAGTCACTAATCGATCACCATAGTGAGTCAAAAATAAAGATGCAAGCTTCTCACATAGGAAGACTCCAAGAAACATACCAGAGAATTAAAGAAATCGAATAAACAATAAACCAAACTCAAACCTGACCAAACAAGTGAGAATAAGATCTGTATGAGGTTGTTCTTTGCCAAAATGTGGTTCTATGTAGAACCACCAAAACTCAATTGAAAATGTCAAAATGACCTCAGATTAGCTTCCAATCGAGGAATTTCCAGCATGGGATTCGACTCAATTCCGACGAGCAGTATACCTGCTCTGACACCATTAAAGTATAGAGACAATAAAGAAATCTCTCTTGTGCTGTACTCAAGAAGTAACAAGTATATATACAAGTACATAGAGCCCTAACTATGGAAAGAATAAAAAAGAAAATCGTATAAATCTACTGTAAATCCTTATAATTGTTCTAGTTATATATATTACATAAGATTATGTCTACATTCAGATTATGTCTACATCCATTATCTAATAGTCCCATATTGGAAGAGAGAGGCTTTTTATGGGTATATAAGAAATTGCTCTTCTTCTAGCTCTTAAAGTGTTGAGAAGAAGGCAAGCCTCGCACCATCGTTGTCGCTCGGCTCGCTTTGGCTTCGGCTTCGCTTCAGATTTGGTCGGTTGATTGATTAATTTTTTGGACCAAATTTATTTGTTAATAGTAATTATTAACACAAATGTTATTGAATATCCATTTTATTAATGAATATTAATATTAAATACAATAATATTAATAATAAATCCAACTGGTTTCTATTTTTCTATTTTCTATTTTCTATTTTACTAACAGAAAATTAACCACCCTCTTCAATTCTCCCGGTTTCTTGTTGAATAAATAGTCATTTATACTATGACATTTATTCTATGGCTTTTTGCATAAACAATCATTCTGAAGAGTTGCACCTCTTTAGGTTTCACCCTAACATAATCTAACCATACTAGTCCATTCTCTTAGATTTTTCATATGAATTTCTGATTTCTCCTCAATTTTTTGTATATTTTTAACTTCAATAAAAGCAACAGTAAGTATGATTTGCTACCAAACTTTGTGTTTGTTGAAACACTAATGTTTGAAGTACCACTACACCAATATGTAATTCGTCTTATCCCGAGAGAAAATAATTCATAACCTTGTGTACTAGGAGGGAATTAAATTCCTTAAGAAAACACTGTGAATTCAGTAAGCTTTGATTAACTTGTGTTTCGTTTATATTTCTATTTATGTTATTTTATTTTCACCAAAATTATTCTACAAATACATTTTACTAACAAGCTTAAGGAATTTAATTTATTTTCTGTATTTCTATTATACTCACTGTTTCTGGAGAGTAAAACCATTATTCCTTTCTACTCTATTGGAGATTAAAATACATAAATTTAATGTTTGTCTGTGTCATTCTTTTACAGAAATGACGAATGACAACGAGAATGAGACTGTTCCTATGGTGACTGCCAATGCATCAACAAGCCGAATAAAACCGACATTGGAACCAATGGAAAAAAAGCCAAAAAAATTTTGGGACTGATTTCAAGAACTGGCAGCAAAAGATGTTCTTCTACTTGACTACTTTAAGTCTGCAGAAGTTCATCAAGGAAGATATTCATGTACTGTCCGATGAAACTCTCGATTCTGAACGTTTCTCGTGATTAAGGAATGGAACAATTCTGATTTTCTATGTAAGAATTATATTCTCAGCAGTCTGGAAGACAATCTGTATAACGTTTACAGTGGTGTGGAGACGTCAAAAGAACTGTAGATTGCGCTTGAAAGGAAATACAAAGTTAAAGATGCGGGGTTGAAGATGTTCGTTGCGGAAAATTTTTTGGACTACAAAATGGTTAATATCAAGTCTATTATTAACGAAGACCAGGAATTTCAAGTGATTATTCATGATCTCCTTGCTGAAGGTATAGGTCAAACTAAATCTAATGTTGAAGTAGTAATTTTAGTATTTTTACAAACAAAATTTTCGTTAAAGATCTTGTCATATATAAAGCATTCCAAGTAGCAGCTATGATTGAGAAGTTGCACCATTTATGGAAGGACTTCAAAAACTACTTGAAACATAACTGCAAAGAGAAGTCGTTTGAAGATCTCATTCTTCGGTTGGGAATCGAAGATGACAAAAAAGCTTTTGAAAAGAGAGGCAATGGAAACTTAACAATAATGGGAGCAAACATTGTTGAGGATACTTCTCAAAATAAGATAAAGAGGAAGTATGCTTCTGGACCGAAAAGAAACACAAGAAAGAAGCGGTTCAACGGTAATTGCTACAGTTGTGGGAAAGATGGACAAAAATCTACAGATTTTTTGTACTCCAAAGAAAGACAAGAAGAAGGGTCAAACAAACATGGTTGAAAAGCACGAAGATTTTGATGACTTGTGTGATATGCTTTCTGAATGCAACCTGGTGGGCAATCCTAATGAGTGGTGGATTAATTCTGGAGCCACTTACCATATTTGTGCTGTTAGAGAAGCTTTTGCTACATTTGCTCCTGTTGGACCCGAAGAGACGATTTCTATGGAAAATGCTGCAATGGCCAAGATTGAAGGATGTGGGAAGATATTTCTGAGAGTAACTTCTGGCAAAGTGGTGACTTTGAACAACGTCCTTCATGTTCCCGATATTACGAAGAATTTAATCTCTGCTGGACTTCTTGTTAAGAATGGTTTTAAATATATTTTTGTATCCGATAAAGTTGTAATAAGTAAGAACAAAATGTTTATAAGAAAAGGTTATCTCATTGAGGGCCTTTTCAAGATGAATGTAATGGTTGTTGAGAATAATAATAAAATTTTAGCTTCGTTTAACTTATTTTGATTCAAATGAATTAGGACATATACGTTTGGGTCATGTCAATTATAAAACCTTGCAAAAAATTGATTATCTTGGAAGTATTGCCTAAGTTTGAATGCGGCAAATAAAAAATATCAAATATGTGTGGAATCTCAGTATGTTAAACATCCTTATAAGTCAGTTGAAAGGAATTCAAATCCTTTAGATTTAAATCACACAGATATTTGTGACATGAAGTCAATACCATCTCGCGGTTGAAAGAACTATTTCATAATAGTTATTGATGATTGTAATTGATATTGCTATTTTTACTTATATAATAGTAAAGATGAAGAAATAGACGCATTCAAGCAATACAAAAATTAAGTTGAAACGCAACTTAATAAGAAAATCAAAATGATAAGAAGCGATAGGGGTGGTGAATATGAATCTCCTATTGAAAAAATATGTTTGTAGTATGGAATTATTCATCAGACAACGACCCCTTACACACCCCAATCAAATAGGATTACTAAAGAAAGAATCGTTCATTAAAGGAGGTGATGAATGTATTGTTGTTAAGTTCTGGTTTGCCACAGAACTTATGGGAGAAGCCGTTCTTACGGCTAATCATATACTAAGTCGAGTACCCATACAAAAACATAATCCATTCCATATGAAAAATAAAAAAGAAGGAAGACCAACTTGAATTATTTTAATGTGTAGGAGTGTTTGGCAAAAGTGCAAGTTCCTAAACTTAAAAGGTAAAAATAGGGCTAAAACCCATTGATTGTGTTTTCATAGGATATGCAACCAATAGTAAAGCATATCAATTTCTGGTTCATAAATCAGAAAATTTCGATATTCATAATAATACGGCTACAGAAGTTGATAATGTCGGATTATTTAAAAATATATATCCGTATAAAAAGGATTAGATTGGCAAATGATCTAAACGACCTCGATAACAAATAAAAGAAAGTACATTTAATCAGGAGGATCCAAGATATAGTAAACATCAAAGAATGTATACTTCATTTGGGCCAGATTTTGTGACTTTCTTATTGGAGAATAAGCCTCAAATATTTAAAGAAGTTATATCTTCTTCGCAATCATTATTTTTGAAAGAGGAAATCAATAGTGAAATAGAATCTACATTGAATAACCATACATTAGAATTGGTTGATCTTCCTCCTAGAAATAAACCGTTGGGTTCTAAATGGATCGTTAAGTGAAAAATGAAAGATGATGGAAGTATTGACAAATATATGGAAAGACTTGTGGTCAAAGGGTATAGACAACAAGAAGATCTTGACTATTTTGATACATACTCTCAAGTTACAAAAATTACGTCCATACGAACGTTAGAAGAGTTAGCTATAATTTATGTTCTTGAAATTCATCAAATAGATGTAAAGACAACCTTATTAAATGGAAAGTTGGAGAAAGAAATCTACATGAAGTAACCTGAAGGGTTTGTGGTTCCAGGTAAAGAAAAAAAAGGTATGTAGACTTGTTAAGTTCCTATAAGGACTAAAACAAGCACCCAAACAATGACAAGCGAAATTTGACCAAACAATATTGTCAAATAATTTTAAGATAAATGAATGTGATAAATGTGTGTATATTAAAAATATTCCAAATCATATAGACATTGTTTGCTTATATGTGGATGATATGTTGATAATGAGTAATGACATTGCCAACATAAATGCTACTAAGCGTATGCTAACTAGTAAGTTTGAGAAAGGACTTGGGAGTTTCTGATTTAATTCTGGGATTAAGATCCATAAGACTTCTCAAGGTCTGGCATTGTCACAATCTCATTATATTAATACATTACTTAAAAAATTCTAGCACTTAGGTTTTAAAGTTGCAAAGACTCCAATTGACGTGAATCTTGCATTAGCAAAGAACAAAGGCCTAAACATATCACAATTGGATTATGCTCGTGTGTTGG
Organism: Nicotiana benthamiana; assembly: GCA_034376525.1. NCBI lineage: Eukaryota > Viridiplantae > Streptophyta > Magnoliopsida > Solanales > Solanaceae > Nicotiana > Nicotiana benthamiana. Next base: position 54,954,925 of record CM067325.1, on the reverse strand, counting down.
GATACTTAATGTACATCGTGAATTGTACACGACTATATATAGCTTGTGCTATAAGTAAATTGAGTTAATACGCGAGCAATCCAAGTCAATCTCATTGGATGGCAATGAAACAAGTTTTGGAATATTTAGAACATACCCAGGATTTTGCTTTGCACTATAGTAAATATCTTGCGGTAATTGAGGGATATTGTGATGTAAATTGGATCACCGGTTCAACCGATTCTAAGTCAACAAGTGGATATGTATTCACTTTTGGCGGAAGAACAGTATCTTGGAAATCGTTCAACAAACTTGTATCGCCCGCTCTACAATGGAGGCTGAGTTTATAGCCTTAGATAAAGCCGGTGAAGAAGCTGAATTGCTTCGGAATTTCTTGGATGACATTCCATTTTGGCCCAAATCGTTGGCACCAATATGCATATATTGTGATGGTGATGTGACAATTAGAAGGGCCGGAAGCGTTATGTATAACGGTAAATCTCTTCATAAATGATGAAGATATAAAATCGTTAGGCAATTACTCTCTAGATGAATTATCACAGTTGACTATGTATCAAGTGATAATGTGTCGGATCTACTTGTAAAAGGCCTAACTAGGGAGGTAGTTGAGAAATCATCAAGGAAAATGAGACTATAGATGATAACAAGCCATTCTGACGGTAACTCTACCTAGAAAACTGGAGATCCCTAGATCTAGGTTCAAGGAGATCAAACAAAGACATTAATGACGGTTCAACATTGTCAACTAAAATTTTAGTCCATTCTTGTGATGAGACAATGTTCAGTATCCAGGATAAAACATTTAGGCTTTTTAATGATTTCTAAATTTGAAATAGGGTATATCAAATAGTGTATTTACCGGATGATACGTTTAAGAATCACCTACTCTCTCCGTTTAAATTTATGTGAACCTGTTTCTTTTTTAGTCCGTGCCAAAAAGAATGACCTCTTTCCCTATTTGGAAATAATTTACCTTTATGTAATGGTTTATAGCCACAAAAAATATATGTGCTTCATTTTACAGCACAAGTTCAAAAGTCTTCTCTCTTTTCTTACACTATGTGCCCAATCAAATGAGTTCACATAAATTAAAATGGAGGGAGTATATTAGTGTGAAGTGTTAGCCACTTCAAGGAGAATTTATAAGGCCATTTCTTGACGCACTTATGAAACCATGCGGTTTTCATGGCTGAAAAGAACACAACAATGAGAATAAAAATGGCTAAGGATTAGTTGTGTGACTTATGGTTGTCAAGGTACATACCAAAGTTCGACAACTCAAAGATATCAAATCTACCATTTTGCATAAACAATCATTCTGAAGAGCATCACCTTTTCAGATTTCACCCTAACATTGATTATAAATACAAGTTCATTCTCTCATATGTTCCATACGAATTTATGAGTTTTCCTCCTTTCTTCTGCATATTTTTAACTTCAAAGAAAGCAACAGTAAGTGTAATTTGCTAAAAAACTTTGTCTTTGCTGAAACACTGGGGTTTGAAGTACTACTACACCAGTATGTAATTCGTTCTATCCTGGGAGAAAATAATCCATAAACTTGGATACTAGGAGAGGATTAAATTCCTTAAGAAAACACTGTGAATTCAGTGGAATCGGATTAATTTCTATTTATGTTATTTTATTTTATTTTAGAATTATTTTACAAATACAACAGTTGGGCTGCAGATGTACTTTAACATCCATCAGGTATCAAACAAGCTTAACAAAGTATTTCTTAAGGGCACACTTTAATCACATTCTGCCTGCACCATTATAAAAGGAATGCCCGCATGGCGATGTCATCCTTAAAGTGCTCCTCTGTAATTGCAGCATGATGTTAAGCGTACAGTCGAAGGATAAACAATGGAAGAATAATAATTGGGAACCAAGACCATATAAACCTTGATAAAAATATTCAGTCATCAAAAGAAAGAAAAGCATCACATTGCCAATTGAACGAACTTGTATACTTAATAAGGTAATTCAGAATTGTATTGACACCACAGTGATTCTTATATAGGCAGAGTCAAAAGTGGTAGCGCAAGACTTAGATATTGTTTTAAAAAGTTGAAAGGTTGCCAGACTATGAATGCTGTAAAGATAAAACTGTGTGTTTATTCAATTAGCAAACTGGCAACCTGAAGTCAACAAACTGCTAACTATAGCATTTTGCCCAGTCACTTCAAAGCTTTCTGATCAATGTCAATAGTGGAATTTTTGCTCTTTTCCTTGACTTTACATTATTGAAATTAGGAATTGAGAGATAGAAATGAACCTAATTTTTTTGCAAAAATACTCAATTCAAACAAATAATATTTTTCGAAAATCCAAATTCGAATTAAAGGGAATCAAACAAAACAAAAAGCCAAACTTTTTCTCTGACTTCGAATGTGTAGGTGATCAGCTAGATTGTGTAAAATATTGTAGTGAACTTACAAAACTTTGAACAACTAATAAATACTTTTGTTGATTGATCTTCCAACCATTAGTTAATGAACTTCAAAGCTTTAAGTTTCACAGCATTAAATTGATTTGAAGCTTCAAAACTTTTTAATAGTTTTCAATGATAGAATTGCTGCTCTTTTGTGCGAAATACATGGGGAGCGGGGTGGGATGTGAAGAAAGAAACGTGAGGGGAGTGGAAAATACATTAGAGTGATTTTAGGATACTAATTATTATCATTAATTTTCTTAAATGTATGTAAATAATAATTAGATATATAAAATATAATTATAGTAAAATTTGAATAAGAAAGGTAATATAGTTTAATATAAAATATAGAAATATAAAAATCTCCTTTCCTATTGAGTTTGAATGTAACAAATGCTAGAGGTTGGGAATTGCATGTTTAGTATTGGTTACTGGGAAGAAGTGATAAAGAGAAAGGCCGTCATTGTTAAGTAATTACACTTGAATTCAAGAATATACTCGAGAATTCAACTAACTAACTTCACACTGTCCTAACTACTTTTTGAACTACCACAAGGATCAAAGTTAAATGAGGAAACCTTGTCTTAGAAACATTGAAGTATTTCTATATTAATAGTCTAGACCACTTAACTAACACTTGGCCCACAGGCTTACTCCCCCTTTACCGTACGCCTTTGCAAAATAGATTCAGGATTAGGACAATGGGGTTTAGCAAGCAGGTGGATAGGCAATTTGATCAGGTCTGCATAGCATTTTTTTAAGAGAGATATATGAATTTATTATTGTCAACAACTAATTTTTGACCACACTCAAATTTTATACTATTTTTAGTATAAATATTTAGTTTCTTATATATATATATAATATTTAAGTATAAAAATAGTTGACTAATACTTTTAGATATACATTTTGCTTTCTCTTTTCTTCATTAGAAAAAAAATAAGTAAAAGTGTGTGTGGGTTATATATATATATAATATATTAACAACTAAAAAAAGAACAAAACAATGTAAAAAAAATAAAAGTACAAAAGATTTCACCTAATCTTAGTTTACTGCCTATTAACTCACGTCCCTTCCCCTCAACCCCTCACGATGCACTCCACACACATGCACTTCAGGCCATTTGTTTTACCTCATTTTCATCATTATTCCATCACTAGACAATTATAATGTTTATATTATTCAATCATGTAACTAATTATCCTCCATTATTCCCAACCAGTTACATAACTTTCTTCCTTCCCCACGTAAACCCCCACCTACCCACTACCATATTGACATACAACTATATCTAGATAAAAAAGATCTTCTCTGGGAAAAAGGAACACATCTTGAACAAAATAGGAGAACGAAACTGAAAAGAAAAAAGTAACGAAATTGAGACGAAACAGGAAGAAAATGAGATTTGAGGAAGAAAAGGTCGAAATTCGAGGTTCCGTTCGTGATTCCGGTGGTGGTTAGTTTTTATTCGGAAGATTTTGATTACCTGAGTTTTATTTTGTACATTACTTGTCCAAGCAAAGAATCATATTCATTGATTTTTTTTTATAAAGCCTTCTAAGGTTCATATCTTCTTCTTTTTTTCTTATCATTAAGTAATTTAACATTTATTTATTTGTGTGATGTGGTTGAAGTGGATATTCATGCCATGTTTTGTTATAATCTTATTTTAGTTATTGAGTTTCATCCTTTTAGTCTAATACATGAAATTTTCCATTTTTCAAAAGAAATAAAAAAGGAGATCTATGTACTTTTTTCCTTATTTTCTTCTTCTTTTTAAAGTTCAGATGGTTTTAAAATGTCTAGTGTTCATGGTCTTTTTGTTGTTTCTATTTGACTGTCTTTTGGAAAGTAGAGAATCGTAAATGGTCTCAAAGGTTTAATCCTCATCGATTCTAACCATTGAAACCACATATTCCAATTTATAGTAAACTATGAACTAAAATTAAATATCACCCTTAAGCAAAACCATTGTACTTATTAATTTAGCTCCCTCCTTAAAAGCGCATTTCCCCCTCTTTGCCACAACGCTGAAACATGAACAAAAGAGTAATCAGACTTTAACCTTAAAGTTCTAAAGCACAGACATAAACTCTTTCTAACACAAAATTAAACAAACACATAAAAACCATCAAATACATTAACACCTCACACAAGAAAAGATAAAAAATTATCTTAGTCATTCCTCTGTCACTTTTTTGTTGCATAATTTCCTTTTTAATATGTCGCAAGAAGAATGACACATTTTTATATTCAGAAACAACTCCGTCTTAAGCTTCTCATTTTACGCGTAATGAGAAAGTCTATAGCTTGTTTTAGATCACAATGTCTATGCCAAGTCAACACTTCACATAAAATGGGACAGAGGAAGTAAAAAAAGGGATCTTTGCCCAAGGAGCCTGCCGGACTAGTGTTTGATTTTTCTACCCAGTATACATAGATTACACACTGATCATACAAATTTATAAACATATAATACATATGCTATTACACATTTGCCGGCAATTTAGGTTAATTCTTCTAACAATAATATCAACGCTAACCTCTTCCCGATATAAACAGAAACTCTCTCTCGCTCTCCCCCCCCCCTCCCTCACCCTATCCATTTCCCTGTCTACCCCCCCCCCCCAAATCTTTATTCCAAAGTTGTTTAACTCGTTTTTTGTGCAGGAATCTGGCGGCTCATCTCCCCTCCGGGTGGTGGTTCGATAGAAAATCCGTTGGTCGTTTTTCATGTACTTTTTCTGCATTAATTTAGAAAAATAGTATATATAAATTAGCTGTATAATTTTCAATATAGTATAGATAAATTAACAATAATCTTTTTCATATATATATATATTGACTTGTTAAAAATTTGCTTGTTTAGATTAATTAGCTATTTTTTAGTTAAATATTCTTATGAAAATGGATAGTATACTTGTATGTATCTAATAGTATATCAAGAAAATTTTTAGAATAATTTGGGTATGTTCTATAAGTATGGAATTTTTGTTTATATAAAAAATAAATAAAGAAATAATTTAAGTGCTAATGCTTCTTATAATTTCGGTTATAATAATTAAAGCCGAACAATATTTTAAAGAGTTAGAACTTTTATATATTTAAGTTGGGTTAGTTAAGAAACGACATAAGTGCTAATACTTCTTTGTTTCGTTTTTTCATTTGAAAATTCTTCATCCGCTATCTATGTGTTAATTATATTACTTATTATTGGAATAAATGAAGAAGATTCATTCAATTATGTATTAGAGCGCATTATATGCTAATTTAAAACAAAATGGACTAATTTAATGACATCTTCGTTTTTTATGTTTATATTGTTATATTTATTATGTATACTTTATGTTTATATTTGTTAGGTTAAATGTTTTTACATGTAAATATTTTATATTCATTAATTACATATGGACACAAGCGGTGGCATAAATAAAGGTATAAATATTATATAATTATCTATTTTGGTATTAATTTGAAAGTTGCTTGTTAGTTTTCTTACTTCTTTTACTTTCTTTTCCTTATTTCTCGTGAAAATAATAAATAAAGATCGAGTCATCGAGATTGGAGTACAACCATCCTCCAATCGTCCGCCAGCAGCATTATTCACTGGGGTATCAGTTTCCCAAGAAGACATGGAAGCTATGCGTCAAATAGTAGATTAAATGTCACAAGAATTTCAAGAAACTCAGGCTTTGATTCAAAAATTGTTAAAAAAGAAAAGCAGAAAGAAGCTGCAATGGAGTCTGAGTCTGAGTCTAGGGAAAAGGCTGATGCTGAAAAGGCTATTTGAATGTTTTAGAGTTGAAGTTAAAAACAAGTTTAATTCATGTTGTTTGATAGTTGGTTGTTTGATTAGTTGGTTGAATTGTTATAAATATTATTCCCTCCATTTCATATTAAATGAGGTACTTTTCTTTTTAGTCTGTTCTAAAATAAATGACACATCTCTAAATTTGGAAATAATTCAACTTTAAACTCTTACTTTTACCCTTTTTTCCTTAGTGAGAAGCTTCTATAGCAACACAAATGACATGACCTCACAAATCTTTTATCCCTTAATCTTTTAAGACCACAAGTTTCTAAAGTTTCTTCTTTTTTCTTAAACTCCGTGGCGAGTCAAACTATCTCAAACAATATGAAACTGAGAGAGTAATGTTTATTTTGTAGTTATTAGATTTTGGCTTGTTATTTTGTATTTTTGGATTGTTATATTTGGTTTTTGGTTAATTGTAAAGTGTTTGGTCGGCTGTTTCATATAGCAGGTGGTATAATTTGAAATACAGCAGGATTCTGCTTTTTAAATGCCCAGATTGCGACTGAATCAGTCGCAAATTTCACCATGAATTACCCAGATTTTCGATTGATTCAGTTTCAAATTGTAAAACTTAATTAAGATTTGCGATTGAATCAGTCGAAAATAGAGAATTTCCGATATTTTTAAATTAATTATAATCAATATTTATGACTGTTTCAGTCGGAATAATTAATTAAAGATTAATTTTATTTTAAATTTCTCGATGGAATCAATCGAAACTTTTTATTTATATTTAATTTTTTTAAACTCTAGTCAGCGATTCAATCAGTTGCTAAATTTGCGATTGATTCGGTCGCAAATAGCTTAACTCCAAATGTCCTCGTATTTTTCATTTCGCGATAGATTTTCGGTTTGCAACGGAATCCGTCACAAATTTTTGACTGATTATGTCGTAAATATATTGCGATCACATATTTTCCAACAACACTTCTCAGTGGCAAATAGGTCGAAAAAATATGATTGTCGACCGAAATCAGTTGCAAATTTGTTATTTTTTAGTTGTGGATTATTGGATGAATTTCACTGAGGGTGGGAAAAGCAATGTATAGGCAACAGGTCCAACTTGTTTGGTCCATTCCATAATATTTGGCAGCTAACTTGTGGAATGATTGAGAAGACAAAGTAGACTGTCTGTAAGGTTGTATTTTAAGATATACCCGATCTCCGCTACTAAGATTACCTCATGGCCTTTAGAGTTAGGCAAGCCATATATAAAATTCATGATTATTTGAGACCACACTGCCTCAGGTACAGGCAAAGGCTGCAACAGGCCAGGATAAGCTACCAAGTTTATCTTATTGCTTTGGCAAATATCATATCTTACGATGAAAATTCACATCAGCTCAGATTCTCTTCCAATAGAACAGAGTTAGTAGTCGTTTGAGGGTGCATCTTCACCAGAATGGCCTCCTTGTAGAGTAGAGTGCCATAGCTTAATGATATCAGTTATTAGGTTCTGCACCTTCCCCCTACTAACCTACCATTCCTCCATATCTAGTTATGATTTCACATAATTGTGAGGGTGTACAACTTGGTCAACCACATTATTTGTGAATTGGTGTGCAACTTCTTCTCCATAAGATATTTCAAAACCCTTTGGCCTGTCCTAGTAAGTACTGGGATATTTAGTGATTGTATGAGCTCGGGCTACACAAGAGGGGTTGCTCTGATGGGAAACAACCTCCACTTCCAACCGAGAGGTTGTGAGTTCGAGCCTCTCAAGAGCAAGGGTGGGAAGTTCTTGGAGGGAAGGATGCTGGGGGTCTATTTGGAAACAACCTCTCTACGCTAGGGTAGGGGTAAGGTCTGCGTACACACTATCTCCCCAGATCCCACTTAGTGAGAATACTGGGTTGTTGTTGTTGTTGTTGTTGTATGAGCTCGGGCTAGCAGCTCACTGTCATAGACTGAAAGTACAGCATGTCTAGGAGACAGCCTTATTGATGAAGGCTATTGGATGTCACTGCTGCTAATACAACGCCAATACCATATCCACTAGCATCAAACTCTACTACAAATAACTTTGTGGAGGTAAGGCTAGTACATGGGCATTGGTCAAAGCTATCTTCAGCTTCTCGAAGGCTTCAGTAGCTTGTGGTGACCATTTGAAATTGTCCTTGAGTAGGAGTTCAGTTAGTGGCTTGCATATTACCCCAAATCTTTGAATAAGTCTCCTGTAATATCCAGCCAATCCCAAGAATCACCTCAGTTGTTTAGCAGTAGTTGGAATAAGCCACTGTTTCATAGCTTCTACCTTTTGTGGATCTCTGAATACATCTTATTCAGTAATGAAGCGGCCCAGGTACTCTATCATTTTGACCCCAAAGAAACATTCTTTGCTTAGCATATAATTGATGCTTCTGCATCTCTTGAAAGATAGCTGCTAAATTCCATAGATAATCCTCCCAAGGTTATGCTATAAATAAAATATTTTAAAAAAAATACCAACAATATTTCGTGAGAAAAGCATGGAACATAGTTCATCAGCCTTTGTAATGTGGCAAGAGCATTTGACAATCCAAATGTCATGACTAGATATTCATAGTGGTCTAAATGTGTTCTAAAAGCAATCTTAGGTATGTCTTCAGTGTAGGTTCATCAAAGAGAGTTCTGAACACATGCAGTAAAGCTAACAACTTAGGATCGGGTTCAGTCATGTATTTAGATTCTAGAGAATATATTGTACTTCATTACACATGGCACGTACTAATTGAATCATGCAAAGATTTGAGTGATTACTTGTAATTTTAGCCAATTTCTCAGCTCCAGCACTCAATATATGCCTGCCAGCTCGCCTCAGAACATGCTTCTTTCCCTTGTAAATGAATTCATGATCACTTTTTGAAATTTATTTTAGTATCCCCTAATGTAAGTAACCATTGTACCCCTAGTACTACTGCGCAGGACCTTAATGGTAATATCAGGAATTTGGCTGAAAATTTTGTACCTTGTTATAACCAAGAAATCCTGCAAACCTTGTCCATCTTCATTACACCATTAGCTGCAACTACCAATTAAGGTGGAATTTGTATAATTGGTGGATCAATGAGGTTATGTGAACTTTTTGTTCCAACCAAGATATGCAATGGCTTCTTGGAGTGATGATCAGTTACCTTCAAAGTCTTGTACACTAAGAATCCATTCAGTACATGAAAAGAAATTTTCATCCTCTCTGCCATCTGTTGAGAGTCAAGACCTTGTATTATCAATTCATCCTATGCTTCCTCCTGTTGTGATTGTTCTATCTCTTCTTGTTCTTCAAGTTGCAAAAGATATAATTGCTTAGCATTCTTGCATTTATGTCCAACCGTATATTTTTCATCACAGAAGAAACACAATCCTTTTGCTCTCTTCTCATTCATTTCTTCTAAACTCAACCTCATCATATGAACTTTACTAGTGTTAGGGGTAGGAAGAATTGGACTGTCATAACTCCTTGACTTCATGTAACTTTTTGGTGGGTTCATATAAGTAGACAGGCCAGGTGTAGTTTGTTCGATGGCTAAGAGGTAAGCCTCTTGCATCCTAGCAACCTTATACATATATAATAGAGTTGTAGGACTGCTAATTTTCACTACAATATTCCACTCAGGTTTGAGTACCCCAGTGAAGCAACTGATGGAATTCTCTTGTGATAAGGTCACCCTAGTTAAGTTCCTTTCGAAAACAGCTTGATACTCCTTCACACTTCCTAGTTGTTTGATCTTCTTGATTTCTTCTATAGGATTATCAAAATCAGTATCAAATCTTTCAACCAGAGCGATTACATATTCATTCCAAGATATATTGTCTATATTTCATAAAAGATAGATGCCATTGGATGGCTTCTCCTTCTAATTGTAAAGCAGCAACTCCAATCTGTTCCTCTCATCCATAGCTATTCTTTCCATTGAAAAGGATTGCTCAACTTTAAACAACCAAGATTTTAGGTCCTCACCTGCAAATCTCAAGAATTTCATCCCTGACCATCGAGAAGGATTTGAACTATGATTGCGGGTACTGTCAGGACTCTTATCACCCTATGACCTTTCCTCGGTTGTCTTCCTCCAGAAGGTCCATCCTTATTCTGTAATGGAGTTTTACCTCTCTGCCTCTCACCTGAAGTTGTGATTTGTTCCCTTAGCTCGTGCACTGTTTGATCTAATCTCTTTAGATGTGCTACCTCCCCAACGAGTTCCCATCTCTGCTAACATTTCTGCATCATTTCTCTTAGCTCGTCCATGTCAGAGGGTGAATTTTCATTGATAGTATCACGATTAGACCTAGTTCTATTCGACTCAAAAGATATAAAAACCTTTTTGAACAAATCAATCAAAAGATGAAGGGGTAAATCTTAGCTGAGTATAATAAGTACTAGAACAAGCAAGTGATGAAGATATGATTACCAATAGATTTCCTTTCGTTCTCAAATGATGTTCTTTTTACAGTGTTTTATCGGTCATTTTTACAAAGCTCTTTATTCCCTTATATACTAGAGAGAGGCTCTTCTAAGTTGTCAGAAATAAACTACCACGAAAATTCAATGGATATTCTCAATGTCCCCTAATGGGCTTACAATACTTCAAGGATCGTACAATCTCTTCTTTTGTCCTAAGGTCGCCTCTTTCGAGACGTCAACTCTCAAGTCCCCGATCGTTTGTCGTATTTTTCATAGGTCATAGTTGGTTAAATTTGGACTCATACAGTTAGTCCCTACGCTTATCGGGGTTGCGAACGGATGCATCCTCGATGAGCGGACTTCACACACTCTCTTGGAGGAATTTGACCCGTTGAAACGTTCCGACATGACCAACGGGGGATGGTAATTTCGTTCGGCAAAATGTCGGGTGGTACATTTCACCGGGAAATGATATCAGATCCACGTGTGTCATCATTATGCATGTTTTCGAGGCAAGGATTTGACGGCTTGATGCTTCGATTCTTGCACACCTTTGAGACCTACCGCCTCGATTATGGCGCCACCCTATCCTATAAATAGGTGGGGATTTGTTTTTCTGAAGAACTTTAACCATTTCTCTCTTGAAAGCTTCTTTCACTCTTTCTCATTTGCTCTCATTTCCTTTTGTTTCTTCTTTCATTCTTCACCTGAAGCTTCCACTTTCTTTTTCCTCGTTGATATTATTTTGATCGATATCATGCCAAGGTCTCGTCATTCTCATGAAGAGGTTCCTGAAGCCACCCCGTTGTCCATGGTGCCTCATTTTGATAGCGAGGATATGGTGGTAGAAGAGGGTGATAGCCCTCTTGCGGTGGGGGATTTACTATCGAGACGCCCTTTATCTCTGAGACTTATTCAAGGATCCTCCTTCTACCCCGAATCCCGTATTTTCCAAGAATGGGCAGGTTCATCTCGACGCTCTTCGTTTAAAGTACGACATTCCTTACCATATTGAAATGGTTCTAGAGGGGAGAGATTACGTGGACGTCCACAGACCAGGGTACTGCGATTTCTACAACTACCCTTTTATGATTGGCTATACTCTTCCTCTTTTCCCCTTAGCGGAGGAATTTTGTAGATTCTACCAAGTCTGCCCAGCACAACTTTCGCCATATACGCTCATGGTGCTTCTGCTATTGACCAAGTATGTAGAGTTGGCAGAGTGCAGCGTTTTTATCCACCACCTTCTGCACCTATTCACGCCTGGCTTCCTTAGGGCTACCATGGTGAATTTGAGGCTTCGTGGAACGAAAAGGCTGGTGGTCGGATGGATGACCGAGCAAGTAATAAATTTTGGCATAAGTACTTCTTTGTCAAAATCGAGCACCTCGTTTCTGATTCCGCCGGATTCCCGAAGTGGTGATACGAGACTCGTAAGTGTTGTTACTCATTTTTTCTCCTTTCTTCTATATTTGCTGTAAAGTTTATTCTCTTGCCGTTCTGTAGCGATGGGCTGTCTGCCTCGCCCTATTGTGAGTATTAGGGATTGGGTAGCCCGTCTGTTTCCCTATGCAGCAGAAACTTGAACTTGGCTCGCCTTCATGAAGCGACACGGTCCTAAAGTTTCTTCGGGTAAATGTCGTACTTACTAGTTCCTTGGTTGTATGACCGTATTTAATGGTGTAACCCTTTATGATGACAGGTCGATGAGCTTCCAGGCGAAGAGCGCTAGTCCCCGCCTTTTGACAAGCCGTTGCTACTACGGACATGTAGTTTGTTTTGAATGACTCTATTCGGGAGGATCGTCCTCAATATATTCAACTGGGAGATCCGTCTTGAGTCGTGGTCGGGAGGGAGGAGGCTTCCTTAGTGCCGGCCTCACATCCTTTGGATGAATCTTCTAACGGAGATGAGTCATTATCTAGGAAAAGAAGGAGGCTGGAGCTTGGGAAGGGCGTAGCCACGGATGCTGACAGAAGCGAGGCGTCCCAGACAGCCCTTGTGCATGCATTTATGGCTGACGCTATTTTGTCGGGGAGGTCTCCCCAAGTGGAAGGAGTTTGTCCAGGGGCTGGCTTAGTGCACTCTATTGAGGGTGGTGGGTCGTCCAACGTCGGAGGGCATCGTGTTGAGGGTGGCAGATCTGGTTCGGATGTCGACCCGGAGGATTTTAATGAGTTTGTAGGTCGCCATACCCACGTAGAGGTTAGAGTGGATGGTTCTGACCGTCATGTAATCGTCCCTAGGGATTACACATTACTGCTGCATAGGGAGCAAGTGGCATTTGCCTTAGCTCCCTTGTGTGCCGCTTTTCAAAGCGAAATCCTTAGGGGTATGAGCGACGTGAAGTTGTCTCAGAAGGTCGCTGATATGGCCTTGCAGGTAGATGCCTTATCTTTTCATTTCGTCGTTGAGTTTGTGCAGTAATCGTTGTTCTGTAATTTTGTTTCTAACTTTTTCCCTTCTCTTTTGTCAGACCATCTTCATGGATTTTGAAAGGGATTGTCAGGATAGGAGACGGATAGGTCTTTATGACAAGATGTTGTCCAAATATCATCAGTATTGGGCTAAGCACCGGGCGATGGCCGGCATTTATCATCAAGACCCTGAGTTTCATGTGTCTTTTGAAGGGCTTAAGCAGCAGGAGAACTAGTTGGAGCACAAGATTGTGGAGTTGAGGGAGAGAGATGAGGATCTCGTGAGGCTTTTCGCTCGCAACAGTGAGCTGGAGGCTTCCTTTAAGGTGGGGGAGGATGAGCTCGAGCTGAGCAAGGGGTTGACGGTTGAGAATGCTGACATATAGGCAAAGTGGCCGACTTGACCACTGAGTTGAGTGCAAATGCCGCAGAGATTGAAGATCTCAAGGGAAAATTAGGTGTTAGTGCCGACAAGTTGGCGGCGCCTATTTCGGAATTGGTATCTTTAGAAGACGCCCTTTGTATTTCTTGGTCGGAGTTGACTGAAGAGATGGAAGCCACTGGTCGCCAGGTTGCAGGACTCGAAGGCATATCAGAGAGCTATAGGTGGAGCTAGCTGCACTAAATGGTCAAATGGCCTTGCTGAGGGCGGAGGATGTGAGTCGACGCTCTCAGCATTCTACGTCTCGTCCTTCAGTAGATTCGGTCGTGCCTCGTCGTTTATATGAGTTGTGGGTTCATGCTGAAGCTCGGATAGATGTGTATAGGGCTTTTCTCGTGGAGGGAAGGGTGATCGAAGTGGAGCTTCAGGCCGTTCATACTGCAGCCCGTGCAGCTTGTAAAGCTTATGGGTACGACCCCCTTACTCCCGACAGGGGCGACATCAATTCTTTTGATGCATGTCATTTTGCTTCGGACTCATGGTACGAGGATGCTTACCTTTCGGGGGTGATGTTTAGCTTATGTTTGTACTTTTTTTATTGGTGGGATTTTGTAGAGGGCGTACTTGAGCCCGTTTGTGGATGTTGTAACTAACATTTAGATGTAATGTAAAATATATTTTGTTGATTTGCTCTTTTTTCAACGTTTACAAAATTTGGGGTACCTACCGATGGTCTTGGCCATTGGGATGTTGCTTCGAACTGTCGTTGAAGTAGGATCCCATCGCAGTTTAAATGAGTTCGAACTCATGTTATTGTTGATGGCCTTGGTCATTGGAACGTTGCTTCGAACTGTTGTCAAAGTAGAATCCTGTCGTAGTTCGAACGATGTCGAACTCATGTTGTCGTCGATGGTCTTGTCCATTGAGATGTTGCTTCGAACTATCATCGAAGTAGGATCCCGTTGTAGTTTGAACGAGGTCAAACTTATGTCGTAGTTGATGGCCTTGGCTTTTGGGATGTTGCTTCGAACTGCCATTAAAGTAGAATCACGTTGTAGTTCAAACGAGGTCGAACCCATGTCGTAGTCGATGGCCTTGGCCATTGGGATGTTGCTTCAAACTATCATCGTAGTTCGAACGAGGTCAAACTCATGTCATCATTGATGTCCTTGGCCATTGGGGCATTCCTTGAACTGTCATCGAAGTAGAATCTTGTCGTAGTTCGAATGAGGTCGAACTTATGTTGTCGTTAATGGCCTTGCCCATTGGGATGGGGCTTCGAATTGTCATCGAAGTAGAATCCCATCGTAGTTCGAACGAGGTCAAACTCATGTTGTCATCGATAGCCTTGGACATTGGGATATTGCTTCGGACTGTCACTGAAGTAGGATCGTGTCTTAGTTCGAACGAGGTCAAACTCATGTCATTGTTGATGACCTTGGCCATTGAGACGTTGCTTCGAACTCTCGTCGAAGTAAAATCTCGTTGTAGGTCGAACAAGGTCGAACTCATGTCGTCATTGATGGCCTTAGCCATTCTCCGTTTGAGATTCGATCGTATTCCCATAGAAAGACTTGACTTTGCTTATGCAATGAAGGTAAGGATCACATGCTGACTATGCACATACAATGGAGGTTTGATTAATTTCTTGTGAGAATCACATGTCGATTCCGCAAGTACCGTGGAGATTCGTTTAACTTTTTGTGGGAATCACATGTTGATTCTGCACGTACAATGGAGATTCGATTATCTATATCCATTCCCTTTATTACTTCACTCCGGAATCCTGTCGATGGGTCGAGGTAATGAACAGTACTCCAATCCTTGACGTGTCTCCCTTGCTTCCTCGTTAAAAACCTCCCTGGGAAAACCCGACTAGGACAAAACCCGAGTGAGGGAAAAAAAGTACGACTTAGGTGACGCCTTCTTTAAGAAGTGGAAGTACTTGAGATGGGGCGACGTTCGAGTTGTTTTGGAGTATCTTTCCCTCTATTATTTCTAACTGGAACACTCCTTTTTTGCTGCCACTATGATCTTGTATGGTCTATCGCAGTTTGTTCCCAATTTCCCCTTATTAGGGCCTTTTAATGCTTGTGTCTTAGTCTTGAGGACGTAATCTCCGACTTTGAGCGGTCATACCTTGGCTCTCTTGTTGTGGTATCTTTCTACTTGCTGCTTCTAGGCTACCATTCTTACGTGGGACATGTCTCTTCGTTCTTCAACTTCATCCAGATCCTGTAGCCTACTTTCATTGTTACCTCTTCTGCTCTCGTTGGAGTATCTCAAACTGGGATCACCAACCTCGATGAGTGTACCTGCATCGGCCCCGTAAACTAGTGACTATGAAATTTCTCCTATGCTGGTTTTCGGCGTAGTGCGGTATGCCCATAATACTTCCAGTAGCAGTTCATGCCATAGCCCTTTAGCTTCCTCAAGCTTCTTTTTAAATATATTCACTAGGAGGATTCGACTTGACCATTGGTTGGAGGGTGGTATGGCATGGAGAGTATTCATTTGATGTGCCACTTTTCGAAAAAACTTAGCAGTTCTTTTTTCGATGAACTAAGGATCGTTATCGCAACTGGTTTCTTTGGGGATGTCAAAATGGCATATGATATTTTGTTATATGAACGCGATGACCTTCTGCTCGCATATCTAAGTGTATGCACCTGTTTCCACCCATTTAGAGAAGTAGTCAGTAAAACCAAAAGGAAGTGTACCTTACCTCGTCCTACTAGGAGGGAGCCAACTATGTCCATTATTCACTTCATGAACGGCCATGGCTAAGTGACAGAATGAAGGAGTTCCCCCGCTTGACGTATCATAGGGGAATACTTTTGACATTGTTCAAATCTCCTGAAGTAGTCGGCGGCTTCTTTTTTCATGATGGGCCAGTAGTACCCGGCGCGGATGAGGAATCGAACGAGGGTGTGATTTTCCATATAGGCACCGCAATGCCCTTCGTGTACTACTTCCAGTACTTTCTGTGTTTGATATGGCCCAAGGCATTTGGCTAGTAGGAAGCCGAACATTCTTTTTTAGAGATCACCGTTTACTAGGTTGTACCGGGCTGCCTACACCTAGAGTTTTTTGTCTTCTTTTTTGTCTTGCGGGAGCGTTCCATCCTACAAATAGGCTACAAAGTGGTTAAGCTAGTCCTAGTTTAAGTTTATAGAATTTACCTCGACATGGTCTATTGCGGAATGAAGGAGGGTGACCATGTTTTCCTTGTTGATATTTTTGGTGGCCGCAGATAGTTTAGCGAGGCCGTGTGCTCGATATTCTATGCCCTGGGTATTAGGTCGAGGAGGCATTCGTCAAATTCTGGCAGTAGTTTGTGGATTTCCAACTAGTACCTTTGTAGCCTCTGCTCTCTGATTTGGCAAGTCCCGATGACCTGAATTACCACGATTTGAGAGTCACAGTGGAGGATGAGTCATCGAGCGCCATACTTGAGGGCTAACTTCAAACCTACAATCACAGCTTCATGCTCGTTTTCGTTGTTAGTCATCTCGGGAATCGTATAGACTGGCGAATTACTTCGCCTGTAGGGACCTCGAGGACGATTCCTAATCCCGATCCCAAAGAATTCACACAACAACAACAACAAAAAATCACAAAGAGTTCCATAAACATCAATACTATTTCCATCAAGTACAATAGCCCAGATACAATTCAAGTCACAACAGTAATCGCCCACGACAAGACATACATGATATTACCACAATTGTTCAATTACATCAATTATGACTTCTTTCTCATTTTTTACACAACTCTTACCACACAACCATATTTATACATACTTGGTTCGTTGCCATTTACTTACACTATCATATCGGGAAAACTTAACCAACAACATTCAAGGCATATTAATCACAAGAATTCACAAATAGTCCACATAAGTGACACATACCAAGCACTCGTCCACTAACAAGGTGACCTTACAAAGGTTAAAGTTAGCCATACATACCTGGAGTCGAATTTCTCTCTTTACTTCTACTTTTAGCTCACAAACAGCCTAGTACCGACAATCTAGTTCACAAGTTAACACATACATCTTAGAATTGAAGTTCACAATTACTACCCAGACTTATTTTGGTTATCAACCCCCTCATGTTGCAAATCTTTACTCCTACCCAATTCCTTTGACTAGATTTTAGGTTTTAAAGAACATGCATGCGTATTTCAACTCATGTTTTCAAGAATCAATTCATAAGAATTCCCCTTTTTGTTTAAACTTGAAAATCAATGAAAAAGGTTTGGGGATTTTAATGCAAAACTTTCTCTCTTAAGAATGCTTTCTTCCACTTTCTTGTTTGTTCAGAAAATATGTAAAAATAAGGGGTCGGGGTGTTTTGTTGAAGAAGGAGTCGGGTTTAAAATTTAAGAAAAATAGAGCCCGAGTCAAATCTGTGGTCACCCTTTGCGATCGCAGATTCGAAATGCGGTCCGTAGAATGGACCGCAAAAATATTCTCAAAAACTGGGTGGAGTGTTTGGGTCTGCGACAGGAATGCGGTCCACATGCACATTCTGCAATCGCATAAGGTACCGCAGAACTACCCTTTACAAAATCCTTGGAAAATTATGAGACGACTATGCGGTCGCATAATGGACCGTATTTTTTACCTCAATTTAATCAAAACACTGCCTCAGTCCGCGGCAAAAATATTGTCCACATACTTGATCTGCGACCGCATTCTCGACCACATAATAGTATTTTTATGGAAAACTTGATTCTTGATTTTTAAATGCTAGATTAATACAATTTCATACATTCCTAACACATATTCAAAACTTGGCACTACAAGTTACTAGATTTTGAGTAAAAGTTTTCACGGGGCCTTACATATGAGATGGTATTTTGTAAATCAACATAACATACAATCCAATGATGAAGTATTTTGAAACTGATGACAGAGCTTCTTTAACAAAGCTAAAGAGGGATGTCCAAGTCGATAATGTGCTTCAAAAAGAGACATAACACTAAAGCATGCAACAGATCGTGGCTCATATTCATCAAGGATATAGCGACCATCCGTATATATCCTTTACCAGTAACCCACATCATCTTAAGATTGAGAAATAAACAATGATCCAGAAAGAATACAAAACAAGAAGTAAGGTCTTTGGTAATTTTACTAACAAAAATCAAGTTAAAGTCTAAGTTTGGTAGACTTAATACAGATGATAGGGTAGTAGAGGAAGTTAGTTTAACAGTCCCAGGTCTAACACTGTTACAAGTTGATCCATCAGCTATAGTAACCGGAGAGGATGCTTTATGTTAGAGAAAACTAGAAAAAATATTTAGATTACCTGTCATGTAATTTGTGGCACCTGAATCGATCACCCATTTATTAGAAGAGGTGATAAGACATGTTTTATCTTACCCAGCAAAAGTTAGTAGCTGAAGAAGATTCCTTAACTGATTTATGATATTGAAGGAATTTTAGAAACTCTTCCGAAACTAAGATTGTTGGACTAGGAGTTGTTGTATTATTATTCTTTACCATCATTGTTCCTTGCAATAAAAAACTGATTAAACTAACAGAGGTCTCCGAAGCTAAAAGATACCCGAATAGATCCTAGTAGATACAAAATCAACAATCTATTGAATAGGATTTAACTTCAATAATCCACTCAACCAAATCAGAGAACCAAACGAATTTGTCCCAACTCGAGAAATCAGACACCAACAAAGTTTCTGATAAGGAAAGACCCAGCAGACAATATCAAGTCACTAATCGATCACCATAGTGAGTCAAAAATAAAGATGCAAGCTTCTCACATAGGAAGACTCCAAGAAACATACCAGAGAATTAAAGAAATCGAATAAACAATAAACCAAACTCAAACCTGACCAAACAAGTGAGAATAAGATCTGTATGAGGTTGTTCTTTGCCAAAATGTGGTTCTATGTAGAACCACCAAAACTCAATTGAAAATGTCAAAATGACCTCAGATTAGCTTCCAATCGAGGAATTTCCAGCATGGGATTCGACTCAATTCCGACGAGCAGTATACCTGCTCTGACACCATTAAAGTATAGAGACAATAAAGAAATCTCTCTTGTGCTGTACTCAAGAAGTAACAAGTATATATACAAGTACATAGAGCCCTAACTATGGAAAGAATAAAAAAGAAAATCGTATAAATCTACTGTAAATCCTTATAATTGTTCTAGTTATATATATTACATAAGATTATGTCTACATTCAGATTATGTCTACATCCATTATCTAATAGTCCCATATTGGAAGAGAGAGGCTTTTTATGGGTATATAAGAAATTGCTCTTCTTCTAGCTCTTAAAGTGTTGAGAAGAAGGCAAGCCTCGCACCATCGTTGTCGCTCGGCTCGCTTTGGCTTCGGCTTCGCTTCAGATTTGGTCGGTTGATTGATTAATTTTTTGGACCAAATTTATTTGTTAATAGTAATTATTAACACAAATGTTATTGAATATCCATTTTATTAATGAATATTAATATTAAATACAATAATATTAATAATAAATCCAACTGGTTTCTATTTTTCTATTTTCTATTTTCTATTTTACTAACAGAAAATTAACCACCCTCTTCAATTCTCCCGGTTTCTTGTTGAATAAATAGTCATTTATACTATGACATTTATTCTATGGCTTTTTGCATAAACAATCATTCTGAAGAGTTGCACCTCTTTAGGTTTCACCCTAACATAATCTAACCATACTAGTCCATTCTCTTAGATTTTTCATATGAATTTCTGATTTCTCCTCAATTTTTTGTATATTTTTAACTTCAATAAAAGCAACAGTAAGTATGATTTGCTACCAAACTTTGTGTTTGTTGAAACACTAATGTTTGAAGTACCACTACACCAATATGTAATTCGTCTTATCCCGAGAGAAAATAATTCATAACCTTGTGTACTAGGAGGGAATTAAATTCCTTAAGAAAACACTGTGAATTCAGTAAGCTTTGATTAACTTGTGTTTCGTTTATATTTCTATTTATGTTATTTTATTTTCACCAAAATTATTCTACAAATACATTTTACTAACAAGCTTAAGGAATTTAATTTATTTTCTGTATTTCTATTATACTCACTGTTTCTGGAGAGTAAAACCATTATTCCTTTCTACTCTATTGGAGATTAAAATACATAAATTTAATGTTTGTCTGTGTCATTCTTTTACAGAAATGACGAATGACAACGAGAATGAGACTGTTCCTATGGTGACTGCCAATGCATCAACAAGCCGAATAAAACCGACATTGGAACCAATGGAAAAAAAGCCAAAAAAATTTTGGGACTGATTTCAAGAACTGGCAGCAAAAGATGTTCTTCTACTTGACTACTTTAAGTCTGCAGAAGTTCATCAAGGAAGATATTCATGTACTGTCCGATGAAACTCTCGATTCTGAACGTTTCTCGTGATTAAGGAATGGAACAATTCTGATTTTCTATGTAAGAATTATATTCTCAGCAGTCTGGAAGACAATCTGTATAACGTTTACAGTGGTGTGGAGACGTCAAAAGAACTGTAGATTGCGCTTGAAAGGAAATACAAAGTTAAAGATGCGGGGTTGAAGATGTTCGTTGCGGAAAATTTTTTGGACTACAAAATGGTTAATATCAAGTCTATTATTAACGAAGACCAGGAATTTCAAGTGATTATTCATGATCTCCTTGCTGAAGGTATAGGTCAAACTAAATCTAATGTTGAAGTAGTAATTTTAGTATTTTTACAAACAAAATTTTCGTTAAAGATCTTGTCATATATAAAGCATTCCAAGTAGCAGCTATGATTGAGAAGTTGCACCATTTATGGAAGGACTTCAAAAACTACTTGAAACATAACTGCAAAGAGAAGTCGTTTGAAGATCTCATTCTTCGGTTGGGAATCGAAGATGACAAAAAAGCTTTTGAAAAGAGAGGCAATGGAAACTTAACAATAATGGGAGCAAACATTGTTGAGGATACTTCTCAAAATAAGATAAAGAGGAAGTATGCTTCTGGACCGAAAAGAAACACAAGAAAGAAGCGGTTCAACGGTAATTGCTACAGTTGTGGGAAAGATGGACAAAAATCTACAGATTTTTTGTACTCCAAAGAAAGACAAGAAGAAGGGTCAAACAAACATGGTTGAAAAGCACGAAGATTTTGATGACTTGTGTGATATGCTTTCTGAATGCAACCTGGTGGGCAATCCTAATGAGTGGTGGATTAATTCTGGAGCCACTTACCATATTTGTGCTGTTAGAGAAGCTTTTGCTACATTTGCTCCTGTTGGACCCGAAGAGACGATTTCTATGGAAAATGCTGCAATGGCCAAGATTGAAGGATGTGGGAAGATATTTCTGAGAGTAACTTCTGGCAAAGTGGTGACTTTGAACAACGTCCTTCATGTTCCCGATATTACGAAGAATTTAATCTCTGCTGGACTTCTTGTTAAGAATGGTTTTAAATATATTTTTGTATCCGATAAAGTTGTAATAAGTAAGAACAAAATGTTTATAAGAAAAGGTTATCTCATTGAGGGCCTTTTCAAGATGAATGTAATGGTTGTTGAGAATAATAATAAAATTTTAGCTTCGTTTAACTTATTTTGATTCAAATGAATTAGGACATATACATTTGGGTCATGTCAATTATAAAACCTTGCAAAAAATTGATTATCTTGGAAGTATTGCCTAAGTTTGAATGCGGCAAATAAAAAATATCAAATATGTGTGGAATCTCAGTATGTTAAACATCCTTATAAGTCAGTTGAAAGGAATTCAAATCCTTTAGATTTAAATCACACAGATATTTGTGACATGAAGTCAATACCATCTCGCGGTTGAAAGAACTATTTCATAATAGTTATTGATGATTGTAATTGATATTGCTATTTTTACTTATATAATAGTAAAGATGAAGAAATAGACGCATTCAAGCAATACAAAAATTAAGTTGAAACGCAACTTAATAAGAAAATCAAAATGATAAGAAGCGATAGGGGTGGTGAATATGAATCTCCTATTGAAAAAATATGTTTGTAGTATGGAATTATTCATCAGACAACGACCCCTTACACACCCCAATCAAATAGGATTACTAAAGAAAGAATCGTTCATTAAAGGAGGTGATGAATGTATTGTTGTTAAGTTCTGGTTTGCCACAGAACTTATGGGAGAAGCCGTTCTTACGGCTAATCATATACTAAGTCGAGTACCCATACAAAAACATAATCCATTCCATATGAAAAATAAAAAAGAAGGAAGACCAACTTGAATTATTTTAATGTGTAGGAGTGTTTGGCAAAAGTGCAAGTTCCTAAACTTAAAAGGTAAAAATAGGGCTAAAACCCATTGATTGTGTTTTCATAGGATATGCAACCAATAGTAAAGCATATCAATTTCTGGTTCATAAATCAGAAAATTTCGATATTCATAATAATACGGCTACAGAAGTTGATAATGTCGGATTATTTAAAAATATATATCCGTATAAAAAGGATTAGATTGGCAAATGATCTAAACGACCTCGATAACAAATAAAAGAAAGTACATTTAATCAGGAGGATCCAAGATATAGTAAACATCAAAGAATGTATACTTCATTTGGGCCAGATTTTGTGACTTTCTTATTGGAGAATAAGCCTCAAATATTTAAAGAAGTTATATCTTCTTCGCAATCATTATTTTTGAAAGAGGAAATCAATAGTGAAATAGAATCTACATTGAATAACCATACATTAGAATTGGTTGATCTTCCTCCTAGAAATAAACCGTTGGGTTCTAAATGGATCGTTAAGTGAAAAATGAAAGATGATGGAAGTATTGACAAATATATGGAAAGACTTGTGGTCAAAGGGTATAGACAACAAGAAGATCTTGACTATTTTGATACATACTCTCAAGTTACAAAAATTACGTCCATACGAACGTTAGAAGAGTTAGCTATAATTTATGTTCTTGAAATTCATCAAATAGATGTAAAGACAACCTTATTAAATGGAAAGTTGGAGAAAGAAATCTACATGAAGTAACCTGAAGGGTTTGTGGTTCCAGGTAAAGAAAAAAAAGGTATGTAGACTTGTTAAGTTCCTATAAGGACTAAAACAAGCACCCAAACAATGACAAGCGAAATTTGACCAAACAATATTGTCAAATAATTTTAAGATAAATGAATGTGATAAATGTGTGTATATTAAAAATATTCCAAATCATATAGACATTGTTTGCTTATATGTGGATGATATGTTGATAATGAGTAATGACATTGCCAACATAAATGCTACTAAGCGTATGCTAACTAGTAAGTTTGAGAAAGGACTTGGGAGTTTCTGATTTAATTCTGGGATTAAGATCCATAAGACTTCTCAAGGTCTGGCATTGTCACAATCTCATTATATTAATACATTACTTAAAAAATTCTAGCACTTAGGTTTTAAAGTTGCAAAGACTCCAATTGACGTGAATCTTGCATTAGCAAAGAACAAAGGCCTAAACATATCACAATTGGATTATGCTCGTGTGTTGGGATACTTAATGTACATCGTGAATTGTACACGACTATATATAGCTTGTGCTATAAGTAAATTGAGTTAATACGCGAGCAATCCAAGCCAATCTCATTGGATGGCAATGAAACAAGTTTTGGAATATTTAGAACATACCCAGGATTTTGCTTTGCACTATAGTAAATATCTTGCGGTAATTGAGGGATATTGTGATGTAAATTGGATCACCGGTTCAACCGATTCTAAGTCAACAAGTGGATATGTATTCACTTTTGGCGGAAGAACAGTATCTTGGAAATCGTTCAACAAACTTGTATCGCCCGCTCTACAATGGAGGCTGAGTTTATAGCCTTAGATAAAGCCGGTGAAGAAGCTGAATTGCTTCGGAATTTCTTGGATGACATTCCATTTTGGCCCAAATCGTTGGCACCAATATGCATATATTGTGATGGTGATGTGACAATTAGAAGGGCCGGAAGCGTTATGTATAACGGTAAATCTCTTCATAAATGATGAAGATATAAAATCGTTAGGCAATTACTCTCTAGATGAATTATCACAGTTGACTATGTATCAAGTGATAATGTGTCGGATCTACTTGTAAAAGGCCTAACTAGGGAGGTAGTTGAGAAATCATCAAGGAAAATGAGACTATAGATGATAACAAGCCATTCTGACGGTAACTCTACCTAGAAAACTGGAGATCCCTAGATCTAGGTTCAAGGAGATCAAACAAAGACATTAATGACGGTTCAACATTGTCAACTAAAATTTTAGTCCATTCTTGTGATGAGACAATGTTCAGTATCCAGGATAAAACATTTAGGCTTTTTAATGATTTCTAAATTTGAAATAGGGTATATCAAATAGTGTATTTACCGGATGATACGTTTAAGAATCACCTACTCTCTCCGTTTAAATTTATGTGAACCTGTTTCTTTTTTAGTCCGTGCCAAAAAGAATGACCTCTTTCCCTATTTGGAAATAATTTACCTTTATGTAATGGTTTATAGCCACAAAAAATATATGTGCTTCATTTTACAGCACAAGTTCAAAAGTCTTCTCTCTTTTCTTACACTATGTGCCCAATCAAATGAGTTCACATAAATTAAAATGGAGGGAGTATATTAGTGTGAAGTGTTAGCCACTTCAAGGAGAATTTATAAGGCCATTTCTTGACGCACTTATGAAACCATGCGGTTTTCATGGCTGAAAAGAACACAACAATGAGAATAAAAATGGCTAAGGATTAGTTGTGTGACTTATGGTTGTCAAGGTACATACCAAAGTTCGACAACTCAAAGATATCAAATCTACCATTTTGCATAAACAATCATTCTGAAGAGCATCACCTTTTCAGATTTCACCCTAACATTGATTATAAATACAAGTTCATTCTCTCATATGTTCCATACGAATTTATGAGTTTTCCTCCTTTCTTCTGCATATTTTTAACTTCAAAGAAAGCAACAGTAAGTGTAATTTGCTAAAAAACTTTGTCTTTGCTGAAACACTGGGGTTTGAAGTACTACTACACCAGTATGTAATTCGTTCTATCCTGGGAGAAAATAATCCATAAACTTGGATACTAGGAGAGGATTAAATTCCTTAAGAAAACACTGTGAATTCAGTGGAATCGGATTAATTTCTATTTATGTTATTTTATTTTATTTTAGAATTATTTTACAAATACAACAGTTGGGCTGCAGATGTACTTTAACATCCATCAGGTATCAAACAAGCTTAACAAAGTATTTCTTAAGGGCACACTTTAATCACATTCTGCCTGCACCATTATAAAAGGAATGCCCGCATGGCGATGTCATCCTTAAAGTGCTCCTCTGTAATTGCAGCATGATGTTAAGCGTACAGTCGAAGGATAAACAATGGAAGAATAATAATTGGGAACCAAGACCATATAAACCTTGATAAAAATATTCAGTCATCAAAAGAAAGAAAAGCATCACATTGCCAATTGAACGAACTTGTATACTTAATAAGGTAATTCAGAATTGTATTGACACCACAGTGATTCTTATATAGGCAGAGTCAAAAGTGGTAGCGCAAGACTTAGATATTGTTTTAAAAAGTTGAAAGGTTGCCAGACTATGAATGCTGTAAAGATAAAACTGTGTGTTTATTCAATTAGCAAACTGGCAACCTGAAGTCAACAAACTGCTAACTATAGCATTTTGCCCAGTCACTTCAAAGCTTTCTGATCAATGTCAATAGTGGAATTTTTGCTCTTTTCCTTGACTTTACATTATTGAAATTAGGAATTGAGAGATAGAAATGAACCTAATTTTTTTGCAAAAATACTCAATTCAAACAAATAATATTTTTCGAAAATCCAAATTCGAATTAAAGGGAATCAAACAAAACAAAAAGCCAAACTTTTTCTCTGACTTCGAATGTGTAGGTGATCAGCTAGATTGTGTAAAATATTGTAGTGAACTTACAAAACTTTGAACAACTAATAAATACTTTTGTTGATTGATCTTCCAACCATTAGTTAATGAACTTCAAAGCTTTAAGTTTCACAGCATTAAATTGATTTGAAGCTTCAAAACTTTTTAATAGTTTTTAATGATAGAATTGCTGCTCTTTTGTGCGAAATACATGGGGAGCGGGGTGGGATGTGAAGAAAGAAACGTGAGGGGAGTGGAAAATACATTAGAGTGATTTTAGGATACTAATTATTATCATTAATTTTCTTAAATGTATGTAAATAATAATTAGATATATAAAATATAATTATAGTAAAATTTGAATAAGAAAGGTAATATAGTTTAATATAAAATATAGAAATATAAAAATCTCCTTTCCTATTGAGTTTGAATGTAACAAATGCTAGAGGTTGGGAATTGCACGTTTAGTATTGGTTACTGGGAAGAAGTGATAAAGAGAAAGGCCGTCATTGTTAAGTAATTACACTTGAATTCAAGAATATACTCGAGAATTCAACTAACTAACTTCACACTGTCCTAACTACTTTTTGAACTACCACAAGGATCAAAGTTAAATGAGGAAACCTTGTCTTAGAAACATTGAAGTATTTCTATATTAATAGTCTAGACCACTTAACTAACACTTGGCCCACAGGCTTACTCCCCCTTTACCGTACGCCTTTGCAAAATAGATTCAGGATTAGGACAATGGGGTTTAGCAAGCAGGTGGATAGGCAATTTGATCAGGTCTGCATAGCATTTTTTTAAGAGAGATATATGAATTTATTATTGTCAACAACTAATTTTTGACCACACTCAAATTTTATACTATTTTTAGTATAAATATTTAGTTTCTTATATATATATATAATATTTAAGTATAAAAATAGTTGACTAATACTTTTAGATATACATTTTGCTTTCTCTTTTCTTCATTAGAAAAAAAATAAGTAAAAGTGTGTGTGGGTTATATATATATATAATATATTAACAACTAAAAAAAGAACAAAACAATGTAAAAAAAATAAAAGTACAAAAGATTTCACCTAATCTTAGTTTACTGCCTATTAACTCACGTCCCTTCCCCTCAACCCCTCACGATGCACTCCACACACATGCACTTCAGGCCATTTGTTTTACCTCATTTTCATCATTATTCCATCACTAGACAATTATAATGTTTATATTATTCAATCATGTAACTAATTATCCTCCATTATTCCCAACCAGTTACATAACTTTCTTCCTTCCCCACGTAAACCCCCACCTACCCACTACCATATTGACATACAACTATATCTAGATAAAAAAGATCTTCTCTGGGAAAAAGGAACACATCTTGAACAAAATAGGAGAACGAAACTGAAAAGAAAAAAGTAACGAAATTGAGACGAAACAGGAAGAAAATGAGATTTGAGGAAGAAAAGGTCGAAATTCGAGGTTCCGTTCGTGATTCCGGTGGTGGTTAGTTTTTATTCGGAAGATTTTGATTACCTGAGTTTTATTTTGTACATTACTTGTCCAAGCAAAGAATCATATTCATTGATTTTTTTTTATAAAGCCTTCTAAGGTTCATATCTTCTTCTTTTTTTCTTATCATTAAGTAATTTAACATTTATTTATTTGTGTGATGTGGTTGAAGTGGATATTCATGCCATGTTTTGTTATAATCTTATTTTAGTTATTGAGTTTCATCCTTTTAGTCTAATACATGAAATTTTCCATTTTTCAAAAGAAATAAAAAAGGAGATCTATGTACTTTTTTCCTTATTTTCTTCTTCTTTTTAAAGTTCAGATGGTTTTAAAATGTCTAGTGTTCATGGTCTTTTTGTTGTTTCTATTTGACTGTCTTTTGGAAAGTAGAGAATCGTAAATGGTCTCAAAGGTTTAATCCTCATCGATTCTAACCATTGAAACCACATATTCCAATTTATAGTAAACTATGAACTAAAATTAAATATCACCCTTAAGCAAAACCATTGTACTTATTAATTTAGCTCCCTCCTTAAAAGCGCATTTCCCCCTCTTTGCCACAACGCTGAAACATGAACAAAAGAGTAATCAGACTTTAACCTTAAAGTTCTAAAGCACAGACATAAACTCTTTCTAACACAAAATTAAACAAACACATAAAAACCATCAAATACATTAACACCTCACACAAGAAAAGATAAAAAATTATCTTAGTCATTCCTCTGTCACTTTTTTGTTGCATAATTTCCTTTTTAATATGTCGCAAGAAGAATGACACATTTTTATATTCAGAAACAACTCCGTCTTAAGCTTCTCATTTTACGCGTAATGAGAAAGTCTATAGCTTGTTTTAGATCACAATGTCTATGCCAAGTCAACACTTCACATAAAATGGGACAGAGGAAGTAAAAAAAGGGATCTTTGCCCAAGGAGCCTGCCGGACTAGTGTTTGATTTTTCTACCCAGTATACATAGATTACACACTGATCATACAAATTTATAAACATATAATACATATGCTATTACACATTTGCCGGCAATTTAGGTTAATTCTTCTAACAATAATATCAACGCTAACCTCTTCCCGATATAAACAAAAACTCTCTCTCGCTCTCCCCCCCCCCTCCCTCACCCTATCCATTTCCCTGTCTACCCCCCCCCCCCCCCCCAAATCTTTATTCCAAAGTTGTTTAACTCGTTTTTTGTGCAGGAATCTGGCGGCTCATCTCCCCTCCGGGTGGTGGTTCGATAGAAAATCCGTTGGTCGTTTTTCATGTA
Organism: Nicotiana benthamiana; assembly: GCA_034376525.1. Lineage (NCBI taxonomy): Eukaryota > Viridiplantae > Streptophyta > Magnoliopsida > Solanales > Solanaceae > Nicotiana > Nicotiana benthamiana. Next base: position 54,925,814 of record CM067325.1, on the reverse strand, counting down.
CTTTTTCTGCATTAATTTAGAAAAATAGTATATATAAATTAGCTGTATAATTTTCAATATAGTATAGATAAATTAACAATAATCTTTTTCATATATATATATATTGACTTGTTAAAAATTTGCTTGTTTAGATTAATTAGCTATTTTTTAGTTAAATATTCTTATGAAAATGGATAGTATACTTGTATGTATCTAATAGTATATCAAGAAAATTTTTAGAATAATTTGGGTATGTTCTATAAGTATGGAATTTTTGTTTATATAAAAAATAAATAAAGAAATAATTTAAGTGCTAATGCTTCTTATAATTTCGGTTATAATAATTAAAGCCGAACAATATTTTAAAGAGTTAGAACTTTTATATATTTAAGTTGGGTTAGTTAAGAAACGACATAAGTGCTAATACTTCTTTGTTTCGTTTTTTCATTTGAAAATTCTTCATCCGCTATCTATGTGTTAATTATATTACTTATTATTGGAATAAATGAAGAAGATTCATTCAATTATGTATTAGAGCGCATTATATGCTAATTTAAAACAAAATGGACTAATTTAATGACATCTTCGTTTTTTATGTTTATATTGTTATATTTATTATGTATACTTTATGTTTATATTTGTTAGGTTAAATGTTTTTACATGTAAATATTTTATATTCATTAATTACATATGGACACAAGCGGTGGCATAAATAAAGGTATAAATATTATATAATTATCTATTTTGGTATTAATTTGAAAGTTGCTTGTTAGTTTTCTTACTTCTTTTACTTTCTTTTCCTTATTTCTCGTGAAAATAATAAATAAAGATCGAGTCATCGAGATTGGAGTACAACCATCCTCCAATCGTCCGCCAGCAGCATTATTCACTGGGGTATCAGTTTCCCAAGAAGACATGGAAGCTATGCGTCAAATAGTAGATTAAATGTCACAAGAATTTCAAGAAACTCAGGCTTTGATTCAAAAATTGTTAAAAAAGAAAAGCAGAAAGAAGCTGCAATGGAGTCTGAGTCTGAGTCTAGGGAAAAGGCTGATGCTGAAAAGGCTATTTGAATGTTTTAGAGTTGAAGTTAAAAACAAGTTTAATTCATGTTGTTTGATAGTTGGTTGTTTGATTAGTTGGTTGAATTGTTATAAATATTATTCCCTCCATTTCATATTAAATGAGGTACTTTTCTTTTTAGTCTGTTCTAAAATAAATGACACATCTCTAAATTTGGAAATAATTCAACTTTAAACTCTTACTTTTACCCTTTTTTCCTTAGTGAGAAGCTTCTATAGCAACACAAATGACATGACCTCACAAATCTTTTATCCCTTAATCTTTTAAGACCACAAGTTTCTAAAGTTTCTTCTTTTTTCTTAAACTCCGTGGCGAGTCAAACTATCTCAAACAATATGAAACTGAGAGAGTAATGTTTATTTTGTAGTTATTAGATTTTGGCTTGTTATTTTGTATTTTTGGATTGTTATATTTGGTTTTTGGTTAATTGTAAAGTGTTTGGTCGGCTGTTTCATATAGCAGGTGGTATAATTTGAAATACAGCAGGATTCTGCTTTTTAAATGCCCAGATTGCGACTGAATCAGTCGCAAATTTCACCATGAATTACCCAGATTTTCGATTGATTCAGTTTCAAATTGTAAAACTTAATTAAGATTTGCGATTGAATCAGTCGAAAATAGAGAATTTCCGATATTTTTAAATTAATTATAATCAATATTTATGACTGTTTCAGTCGGAATAATTAATTAAAGATTAATTTTATTTTAAATTTCTCGATGGAATCAATCGAAACTTTTTATTTATATTTAATTTTTTTAAACTCTAGTCAGCGATTCAATCAGTTGCTAAATTTGCGATTGATTCGGTCGCAAATAGCTTAACTCCAAATGTCCTCGTATTTTTCATTTCGCGATAGATTTTCGGTTTGCAACGGAATCCGTCACAAATTTTTGACTGATTATGTCGTAAATATATTGCGATCACATATTTTCCAACAACACTTCTCAGTGGCAAATAGGTCGAAAAAATATGATTGTCGACCGAAATCAGTTGCAAATTTGTTATTTTTTAGTTGTGGATTATTGGATGAATTTCACTGAGGGTGGGAAAAGCAATGTATAGGCAACAGGTCCAACTTGTTTGGTCCATTCCATAATATTTGGCAGCTAACTTGTGGAATGATTGAGAAGACAAAGTAGACTGTCTGTAAGGTTGTATTTTAAGATATACCCGATCTCCGCTACTAAGATTACCTCATGGCCTTTAGAGTTAGGCAAGCCATATATAAAATTCATGATTATTTGAGACCACACTGCCTCAGGTACAGGCAAAGGCTGCAACAGGCCAGGATAAGCTACCAAGTTTATCTTATTGCTTTGGCAAATATCATATCTTACGATGAAAATTCACATCAGCTCAGATTCTCTTCCAATAGAACAGAGTTAGTAGTCGTTTGAGGGTGCATCTTCACCAGAATGGCCTCCTTGTAGAGTAGAGTGCCATAGCTTAATGATATCAGTTATTAGGTTCTGCACCTTCCCCCTACTAACCTACCATTCCTCCATATCTAGTTATGATTTCACATAATTGTGAGGGTGTACAACTTGGTCAACCACATTATTTGTGAATTGGTGTGCAACTTCTTCTCCATAAGATATTTCAAAACCCTTTGGCCTGTCCTAGTAAGTACTGGGATATTTAGTGATTGTATGAGCTCGGGCTACACAAGAGGGGTTGCTCTGATGGGAAACAACCTCCACTTCCAACCGAGAGGTTGTGAGTTCGAGCCTCTCAAGAGCAAGGGTGGGAAGTTCTTGGAGGGAAGGATGCTGGGGGTCTATTTGGAAACAACCTCTCTACGCTAGGGTAGGGGTAAGGTCTGCGTACACACTATCTCCCCAGATCCCACTTAGTGAGAATACTGGGTTGTTGTTGTTGTTGTTGTTGTATGAGCTCGGGCTAGCAGCTCACTGTCATAGACTGAAAGTACAGCATGTCTAGGAGACAGCCTTATTGATGAAGGCTATTGGATGTCACTGCTGCTAATACAACGCCAATACCATATCCACTAGCATCAAACTCTACTACAAATAACTTTGTGGAGGTAAGGCTAGTACATGGGCATTGGTCAAAGCTATCTTCAGCTTCTCGAAGGCTTCAGTAGCTTGTGGTGACCATTTGAAATTGTCCTTGAGTAGGAGTTCAGTTAGTGGCTTGCATATTACCCCAAATCTTTGAATAAGTCTCCTGTAATATCCAGCCAATCCCAAGAATCACCTCAGTTGTTTAGCAGTAGTTGGAATAAGCCACTGTTTCATAGCTTCTACCTTTTGTGGATCTCTGAATACATCTTATTCAGTAATGAAGCGGCCCAGGTACTCTATCATTTTGACCCCAAAGAAACATTCTTTGCTTAGCATATAATTGATGCTTCTGCATCTCTTGAAAGATAGCTGCTAAATTCCATAGATAATCCTCCCAAGGTTATGCTATAAATAAAATATTTTAAAAAAAATACCAACAATATTTCGTGAGAAAAGCATGGAACATAGTTCATCAGCCTTTGTAATGTGGCAAGAGCATTTGACAATCCAAATGTCATGACTAGATATTCATAGTGGTCTAAATGTGTTCTAAAAGCAATCTTAGGTATGTCTTCAGTGTAGGTTCATCAAAGAGAGTTCTGAACACATGCAGTAAAGCTAACAACTTAGGATCGGGTTCAGTCATGTATTTAGATTCTAGAGAATATATTGTACTTCATTACACATGGCACGTACTAATTGAATCATGCAAAGATTTGAGTGATTACTTGTAATTTTAGCCAATTTCTCAGCTCCAGCACTCAATATATGCCTGCCAGCTCGCCTCAGAACATGCTTCTTTCCCTTGTAAATGAATTCATGATCACTTTTTGAAATTTATTTTAGTATCCCCTAATGTAAGTAACCATTGTACCCCTAGTACTACTGCGCAGGACCTTAATGGTAATATCAGGAATTTGGCTGAAAATTTTGTACCTTGTTATAACCAAGAAATCCTGCAAACCTTGTCCATCTTCATTACACCATTAGCTGCAACTACCAATTAAGGTGGAATTTGTATAATTGGTGGATCAATGAGGTTATGTGAACTTTTTGTTCCAACCAAGATATGCAATGGCTTCTTGGAGTGATGATCAGTTACCTTCAAAGTCTTGTACACTAAGAATCCATTCAGTACATGAAAAGAAATTTTCATCCTCTCTGCCATCTGTTGAGAGTCAAGACCTTGTATTATCAATTCATCCTATGCTTCCTCCTGTTGTGATTGTTCTATCTCTTCTTGTTCTTCAAGTTGCAAAAGATATAATTGCTTAGCATTCTTGCATTTATGTCCAACCGTATATTTTTCATCACAGAAGAAACACAATCCTTTTGCTCTCTTCTCATTCATTTCTTCTAAACTCAACCTCATCATATGAACTTTACTAGTGTTAGGGGTAGGAAGAATTGGACTGTCATAACTCCTTGACTTCATGTAACTTTTTGGTGGGTTCATATAAGTAGACAGGCCAGGTGTAGTTTGTTCGATGGCTAAGAGGTAAGCCTCTTGCATCCTAGCAACCTTATACATATATAATAGAGTTGTAGGACTGCTAATTTTCACTACAATATTCCACTCAGGTTTGAGTACCCCAGTGAAGCAACTGATGGAATTCTCTTGTGATAAGGTCACCCTAGTTAAGTTCCTTTCGAAAACAGCTTGATACTCCTTCACACTTCCTAGTTGTTTGATCTTCTTGATTTCTTCTATAGGATTATCAAAATCAGTATCAAATCTTTCAACCAGAGCGATTACATATTCATTCCAAGATATATTGTCTATATTTCATAAAAGATAGATGCCATTGGATGGCTTCTCCTTCTAATTGTAAAGCAGCAACTCCAATCTGTTCCTCTCATCCATAGCTATTCTTTCCATTGAAAAGGATTGCTCAACTTTAAACAACCAAGATTTTAGGTCCTCACCTGCAAATCTCAAGAATTTCATCCCTGACCATCGAGAAGGATTTGAACTATGATTGCGGGTACTGTCAGGACTCTTATCACCCTATGACCTTTCCTCGGTTGTCTTCCTCCAGAAGGTCCATCCTTATTCTGTAATGGAGTTTTACCTCTCTGCCTCTCACCTTAAGTTGTGATTTGTTCCCTTAGCTCGTGCACTGTTTGATCTAATCTCTTTAGATGTGCTACCTCCCCAACGAGTTCCCATCTCTGCTAACATTTCTGCATCATTTCTCTTAGCTCGTCCATGTCAGAGGGTGAATTTTCATTGATAGTATCACGATTAGACCTAGTTCTATTCGACTCAAAAGATATAAAAACCTTTTTGAACAAATCAATCAAAAGATGAAGGGGTAAATCTTAGCTGAGTATAATAAGTACTAGAACAAGCAAGTGATGAAGATATGATTACCAATAGATTTCCTTTCGTTCTCAAATGATGTTCTTTTTACAGTGTTTTATCGGTCATTTTTACAAAGCTCTTTATTCCCTTATATACTAGAGAGAGGCTCTTCTAAGTTGTCAGAAATAAACTACCACGAAAATTCAATGGATATTCTCAATGTCCCCTAATGGGCTTACAATACTTCAAGGATCGTACAATCTCTTCTTTTGTCCTAAGGTCGCCTCTTTCGAGACGTCAACTCTCAAGTCCCCGATCGTTTGTCGTATTTTTCATAGGTCATAGTTGGTTAAATTTGGACTCATACAGTTAGTCCCTACGCTTATCGGGGTTGCGAACGGATGCATCCTCGATGAGCGGACTTCACACACTCTCTTGGAGGAATTTGACCCGTTGAAACGTTCCGACATGACCAACGGGGGATGGTAATTTCGTTCGGCAAAATGTCGGGTGGTACATTTCACCGGGAAATGATATCAGATCCACGTGTGTCATCATTATGCATGTTTTCGAGGCAAGGATTTGACGGCTTGATGCTTCGATTCTTGCACACCTTTGAGACCTACCGCCTCGATTATGGCGCCACCCTATCCTATAAATAGGTGGGGATTTGTTTTTCTGAAGAACTTTAACCATTTCTCTCTTGAAAGCTTCTTTCACTCTTTCTCATTTGCTCTCATTTCCTTTTGTTTCTTCTTTCATTCTTCACCTGAAGCTTCCACTTTCTTTTTCCTCGTTGATATTATTTTGATCGATATCATGCCAAGGTCTCGTCATTCTCATGAAGAGGTTCCTGAAGCCACCCCGTTGTCCATGGTGCCTCATTTTGATAGCGAGGATATGGTGGTAGAAGAGGGTGATAGCCCTCTTGCGGTGGGGGATTTACTATCGAGACGCCCTTTATCTCTGAGACTTATTCAAGGATCCTCCTTCTACCCCGAATCCCGTATTTTCCAAGAATGGGCAGGTTCATCTCGACGCTCTTCGTTTAAAGTACGACATTCCTTACCATATTGAAATGGTTCTAGAGGGGAGAGATTACGTGGACGTCCACAGACCAGGGTACTGCGATTTCTACAACTACCCTTTTATGATTGGCTATACTCTTCCTCTTTTCCCCTTAGCGGAGGAATTTTGTAGATTCTACCAAGTCTGCCCAGCACAACTTTCGCCATATACGCTCATGGTGCTTCTGCTATTGACCAAGTATGTAGAGTTGGCAGAGTGCAGCGTTTTTATCCACCACCTTCTGCACCTATTCACGCCTGGCTTCCTTAGGGCTACCATGGTGAATTTGAGGCTTCGTGGAACGAAAAGGCTGGTGGTCGGATGGATGACCGAGCAAGTAATAAATTTTGGCATAAGTACTTCTTTGTCAAAATCGAGCACCTCGTTTCTGATTCCGCCGGATTCCCGAAGTGGTGATACGAGACTCGTAAGTGTTGTTACTCATTTTTTCTCCTTTCTTCTATATTTGCTGTAAAGTTTATTCTCTTGCCGTTCTGTAGCGATGGGCTGTCTGCCTCGCCCTATTGTGAGTATTAGGGATTGGGTAGCCCGTCTGTTTCCCTATGCAGCAGAAACTTGAACTTGGCTCGCCTTCATGAAGCGACACGGTCCTAAAGTTTCTTCGGGTAAATGTCGTACTTACTAGTTCCTTGGTTGTATGACCGTATTTAATGGTGTAACCCTTTATGATGACAGGTCGATGAGCTTCCAGGCGAAGAGCGCTAGTCCCCGCCTTTTGACAAGCCGTTGCTACTACGGACATGTAGTTTGTTTTGAATGACTCTGTTCGGGAGGATCGTCCTCAATATATTCAACTGGGAGATCCGTCTTGAGTCGTGGTCGGGAGGGAGGAGGCTTCCTTAGTGCCGGCCTCACATCCTTTGGATGAATCTTCTAACGGAGATGAGTCATTATCTAGGAAAAGAAGGAGGCTGGAGCTTGGGAAGGGCGTAGCCACGGATGCTGACAGAAGCGAGGCGTCCCAGACAGCCCTTGTGCATGCATTTATGGCTGACGCTATTTTGTCGGGGAGGTCTCCCCAAGTGGAAGGAGTTTGTCCAGGGGCTGGCTTAGTGCACTCTATTGAGGGTGGTGGGTCGTCCAACGTCGGAGGGCATCGTGTTGAGGGTGGCAGATCTGGTTCGGATGTCGACCCGGAGGATTTTAATGAGTTTGTAGGTCGCCATACCCACGTAGAGGTTAGAGTGGATGGTTCTGACCGTCATGTAATCGTCCCTAGGGATTACACATTACTGCTGCATAGGGAGCAAGTGGCATTTGCCTTAGCTCCCTTGTGTGCCGCTTTTCAAAGCGAAATCCTTAGGGGTATGAGCGACGTGAAGTTGTCTCAGAAGGTCGCTGATATGGCCTTGCAGGTAGATGCCTTATCTTTTCATTTCGTCGTTGAGTTTGTGCAGTAATCGTTGTTCTGTAATTTTGTTTCTAACTTTTTCCCTTCTCTTTTGTCAGACCATCTTCATGGATTTTGAAAGGGATTGTCAGGATAGGAGACGGATAGGTCTTTATGACAAGATGTTGTCCAAATATCATCAGTATTGGGCTAAGCACCGGGCGATGGCCGTCATTTATCATCAAGACCCTGAGTTTCATGTGTCTTTTGAAGGGCTTAAGCAGCAGGAGAACTAGTTGGAGCACAAGATTGTGGAGTTGAGGGAGAGAGATGAGGATCTCGTGAGGCTTTTCGCTCGCAACAGTGAGCTGGAGGCTTCCTTTAAGGTGGGGGAGGATGAGCTCGAGCTGAGCAAGGGGTTGACGGTTGAGAATGCTGACATATAGGCAAAGTGGCCGACTTGACCACTGAGTTGAGTGCAAATGCCGCAGAGATTGAAGATCTCAAGGGAAAATTAGGTGTTAGTGCCGACAAGTTGGCGGCGCCTATTTCGGAATTGGTATCTTTAGAAGACGCCCTTTGTATTTCTTGGTCGGAGTTGACTGAAGAGATGGAAGCCACTGGTCGCCAGGTTGCAGGACTCGAAGGCATATCAGAGAGCTATAGGTGGAGCTAGCTGCACTAAATGGTCAAATGGCCTTGCTGAGGGCGGAGGATGTGAGTCGACGCTCTCAGCATTCTACGTCTCGTCCTTCAGTAGATTCGGTCGTGCCTCGTCGTTTATATGAGTTGTGGGTTCATGCTGAAGCTCGGATAGATGTGTATAGGGCTTTTCTCGTGGAGGGAAGGGTGATCGAAGTGGAGCTTCAGGCCGTTCATACTGCAGCCCGTGCAGCTTGTAAAGCTTATGGGTACGACCCCCTTACTCCCGACAGGGGCGACATCAATTCTTTTGATGCATGTCATTTTGCTTCGGACTCATGGTACGAGGATGCTTACCTTTCGGGGGTGATGTGTAGCTTATGTTTGTACTTTTTTTATTGGTGGGATTTTGTAGAGGGCGTACTTGAGCCCGTTTGTGGATGTTGTAACTAACATTTAGATGTAATGTAAAATATATTTTGTTGATTTGCTCTTTTTTCAACGTTTACAAAATTTGGGGTACCTACCGATGGTCTTGGCCATTGGGATGTTGCTTCGAACTGTCGTTGAAGTAGGATCCCATCGCAGTTTAAATGAGTTCGAACTCATGTTATTGTTGATGGCCTTGGTCATTGGAACGTTGCTTCGAACTGTTGTCAAAGTAGAATCCTGTCGTAGTTCGAACGATGTCGAACTCATGTTGTCGTCGATGGTCTTGTCCATTGAGATGTTGCTTCGAACTATCATCGAAGTAGGATCCCGTTGTAGTTTGAACGAGGTCAAACTTATGTCGTAGTTGATGGCCTTGGCTTTTGGGATGTTGCTTCGAACTGCCATTAAAGTAGAATCACGTTGTAGTTCAAACGAGGTCGAACCCATGTCGTAGTCGATGGCCTTGGCCATTGGGATGTTGCTTCAAACTATCATCGTAGTTCGAACGAGGTCAAACTCATGTCATCATTGATGTCCTTGGCCATTGGGGCATTCCTTGAACTGTCATCGAAGTAGAATCTTGTCGTAGTTCGAATGAGGTCGAACTTATGTTGTCGTTAATGGCCTTGCCCATTGGGATGGGGCTTCGAATTGTCATCGAAGTAGAATCCCATCGTAGTTCGAACGAGGTCAAACTCATGTTGTCATCGATAGCCTTGGACATTGGGATATTGCTTCGGACTGTCACTGAAGTAGGATCGTGTCTTAGTTCGAACGAGGTCAAACTCATGTCATTGTTGATGACCTTGGCCATTGAGACGTTGCTTCGAACTCTCGTCGAAGTAAAATCTCGTTGTAGGTCGAACAAGGTCGAACTCATGTCGTCATTGATGGCCTTAGCCATTCTCCGTTTGAGATTCGATCGTATTCCCATAGAAAGACTTGACTTTGCTTATGCAATGAAGGTAAGGATCACATGCTGACTATGCACATACAATGGAGGTTTGATTAATTTCTTGTGAGAATCACATGTCGATTCCGCAAGTACCGTGGAGATTCGTTTAAGTTTTTGTGGGAATCACATGTTGATTCTGCACGTACAATGGAGATTCGATTATCTATATCCATTCCCTTTATTACTTCACTCCGGAATCCTGTCGATGGGTCGAGGTAATGAACAGTACTCCAATCCTTGACGTGTCTCCCTTGCTTCCTCGTTAAAAACCTCCCTGGGAAAACCCGACTAGGACAAAACCCGAGTGAGGGAAAAAAAGTACGACTTAGGTGACGCCTTCTTTAAGAAGTGGAAGTACTTGAGATGGGGCGACGTTCGAGTTGTTTTGGAGTATCTTTCCCTCTATTATTTCTAACTGGAACACTCCTTTTTTGCTGCCACTATGATCTTGTATGGTCTATCGCAGTTTGTTCCCAATTTCCCCTTATTAGGGCCTTTTAATGCTTGTGTCTTAGTCTTGAGGACGTAATCTCCGACTTTGAGCGGTCATACCTTGGCTCTCTTGTTGTGGTATCTTTCTACTTGCTGCTTCTAGGCTACCATTCTTACGTGGGACATGTCTCTTCGTTCTTCAACTTCATCCAGATCCTGTAGCCTACTTTCATTGTTACCTCTTCTGCTCTCGTTGGAGTATCTCAAACTGGGATCGCCAACCTCGATGAGTGTACCTGCATCGGCCCCGTAAACTAGTGACTATGAAATTTCTCCTATGCTGGTTTTCGGCGTAGTGCGGTATGCCCATAATACTTCCAGTAGCAGTTCATGCCATAGCCCTTTAGCTTCCTCAAGCTTCTTTTTAAATATATTCACTAGGAGGATTCGACTTGACCATTGGTTGGAGGGTGGTATGGCATGGAGAGTATTCATTTGATGTGCCACTTTTCGAAAAAACTTAGCAGTTCTTTTTTCGATGAACTAAGGATCGTTATCGCAACTGGTTTCTTTGGGGATGTCAAAATGGCATATGATATTTTGTTATATGAACGCGATGACCTTCTGCTCGCATATCTAAGTGTATGCACCTGTTTCCACCCATTTAGAGAAGTAGTCAGTAAAACCAAAAGGAAGTGTACCTTACCTCGTCCTACTAGGAGGGAGCCAACTATGTCCATTATTCACTTCATGAACGGCCATGGCTAAGTGACAGAATGAAGGAGTTCCCCCGCTTGACGTATCATAGGGGAATACTTTTGACATTGTTCAAATCTCCTGAAGTAGTCGGCGGCTTCTTTTTTCATGATGGGCCAGTAGTACCCGGCGCGGATGAGGAATCGAACGAGGGTGTGATTTTCCATATAGGCACCGCAATGCCCTTCGTGTACTACTTCCAGTACTTTCTGTGTTTGATATGGCCCAAGGCATTTGGCTAGTAGGAAGCCGAACATTCTTTTTTAGAGATCACCGTTTACTAGGTTGTACCGGGCTGCCTACACCTAGAGTTTTTTGTCTTCTTTTTTGTCTTGCGGGAGCGTTCCATCCTACAAATAGGCTACAAAGTGGTTAAGCTAGTCCTAGTTTAAGTTTATAGAATTTACCTCGACATGGTCTATTGCGGAATGAAGGAGGGTGACCATGTTTTCCTTGTTGATATTTTTGGTGGCCGCAGATAGTTTAGCGAGGCCGTGTGCTCGATATTCTATGCCCTGGGTATTAGGTCGAGGAGGCATTCGTCAAATTCTGGCAGTAGTTTGTGGATTTCCAACTAGTACCTTTGTAGCCTCTGCTCTCTGATTTGGCAAGTCCCGATGACCTGAATTACCACGATTTGAGAGTCACAGTGGAGGATGAGTCATCGAGCGCCATACTTGAGGGCTAACTTCAAACCTACAATCACAGCTTCATGCTCGTTTTCGTTGTTAGTCATCTCGGGAATCGTATAGACTGGCGAATTACTTCGCCTGTAGGGACCTCGAGGACGATTCCTAATCCCGATCCCGAGGCGTTAGAGGCACCGTCGGTGTATAGGACCCAGAGGTCAGTATATAGAGGTGTGAAGTTCTTCCTGTTCTACCTCAGGCAATATTTTCGTGTTGAAATCAATGACGAAGTATGCGAGCACCTGCAACTTGATGGCGGTTAGCGGTTGATATGTTATGTCGTGCTTGCTAAGTTCTATGGACCATTTGGCTAGCCTACCCGATTGTTCGAGGATACCTCTTAGGGGGAAAGTTGTCACCATTTTTATGGGGTGACATTAGAAGTATGGTCTAAGTTTTCGTGAAGCTACGACTAATGCCAGAGCTAGTTTTTCCAGGTGAGGGTATCTCGTCTAAGCATCTATTAAAGTTTTACTGATATAGTAAACTGGAGATAGCATACCTTTATTTTCACGGACCAAGACCACGCTTACCGCAACTTGGGAAACTGCTACATATACCAGTAGGCATTCACCTGGGTGCGCTTTGACGAGTAGTGAAGGTGGGGATAGATACGTTTTCATCTTTCTCAGGGCGTCAATGCATTCATTATTCCTTTGCAGCTCGTGGTCTTTCCTTAGCACATTGAAGAATTTATGGCATCTTTCCGAGGATCGTGAAATGAACCTTGATAGGGCGGCTATTCATCCTGTCAGTTTCTGCACCTGGTTTTTGCTGGTTAGTGTCTTCGCTATTGCATTGACTTCCCTTATTTGATCCGAGTTGAACTCGATTCCCCTTTGTAACACTAGGAAATCGAGGAATTTTCTAGAAGTAACGCCGAAGGCTTATTTTTCAGGATTTAGTTTCATCCCGTACTGCGGCAGTATTTTAAAGGCTTCCCTCAGATGACCAATGTGGTCTTGTTTATTTGCCGATTTCACCAGCATATCATTGATGTGTACCTCCATGGTCTTGCCGAGTTGTTCCTTGAACATCTTGGTAACTAACCTTTGATGCGTGGCCCCTGCATTCTTGAGCCCGAATAGCACCACCTTATAGCAATATGTCCCTTGATGGGTGATGGAAGTGGTCTTTTCTTGATCTTCCTCAGCCATTAGAATTTGGTTATAGCCGGAGTAGGCGTCTAAGAAGCTTAGCAGTCGTGCCCTGTTGTTGCATCGATAGTTGGTCAATGTAAAGTAATGGGAAGGAGTCCTTTGGGCATGATTTGTTTAGATCGATGAAATCAACACACATTTGCCGTTTCCCGTTCTTCTTTTTGACCATGACCACATTCGTGACCCATTAGGGGTATTTCGATTCCCTAATGGAACCGTTGGCGAGCAGTTTATCAACCTCCTCACTGACCATCTCGTTTATGGCGGCATTGAATTTTCTCCTTATCTGTCGTACCGACAGATAAACTGGGTCGACGTTCAGCCTACATGTGGCGATATCCGTTGGGATTCCCGAAATATCTAAGTGGGAGAAAGCAAAAAAATTAGAATTGTTAGTTAAAAACTCACGATACCTACCTGGCTCCGAGAGGTTGTGTCTGATGTAAGACTTTTTTGTACAGTCGGTGTTGTCCAATTATACGGGTTCGAGATCTTCTACTGTTGCCTTGCAAGCTTCTACAATGTCTAGGTCTTTGACGACCTCTATCTTTACGTCGGGTTTGGTGCCCAACATGGCTGACTGTTATGCTTCCGCACTCGCCCCTTTTAGTTGTTTGGTGTGCGTGCAATCTTGGGCGATCCGATAATATTCTTGGTGGTAGTGGCTCGCCCCAAATGCTGAATATACCCCATTTTCTAGGAATTTTGATTACTTGATAGAAGCTTGAGGGGACAGTCCGCATGGCGTGTATCCATGATCGTTTTATGGTGGCGTTATAAGTCGTTTCATGGTTCATGACGTGAAATGTTGTTTCCAAGGTGACCCCTCCTGCCAGGACAGGTAGCACTATTTCTCCATATGTCTCCTCTGTATCAGTATCTAACTTATCGAAGATGATACTGTCTTCGAGGTCATCATACTGTTCGTGAGTGACTATCCGCTTGAGTTTGTGCGTGGTGGTGAACTTCACATGGTTGATTACCATATCATTGTTGCTGCCAATGATCATTTGTAAGGTACAAGCTGGTGATGGTGGCTTTGGAGGTCTTTGAGGTGGATCGCGCCCTCGAGTGAAGTTAGCCCGTCCTTTATCACTTAGCAGTTCCTTCAGATACCCCTAGTTTAACATCCTAACTACTACTTGCCGCAGACCTATGAAGTCACCGGCCTAGTATCCTCTTTCTTGGTGGAATTTACATAGGACGTTCGACTCATGGTGCTTGGATCCGATTTCATATTCTACGGCCACTGCACCTTCGTGCCCAGTTTTTCCAGTGTGTACACTATCTCTGAAAGGGAAACACAAAAATTATGAGCAGATAGTAGTGGAGGCATACCTCTTTTTGTTCTGGATGGGTGTAGCCTATTGGGACATGATATCCATATATTGCGGAGGGAGCAGGTTGGACGTCCGGACATATGGCTGATGCCTTTCTCAATTGAAACGTGGTAATCAGTCCCTTCACCCATCGTTACATCGATCTCTCCTTCTCTCGATCTGGAGTGATGTTAATCGCTAAAGCGGGCCATTCTAGACATCCTCGTTTGCCCTTTCCTCGGCGCAATAAGCGTTGTGGATTTCTTCCCCTGTTGTGGAGGGTACTTTATGAGTCTAATGAGTAGTTTTTTGGTTGCCTTAGATCCGTTCCTATTTAACCCATTTTGAAAGGCTGCTACTGCTATCCCTTCTGACATGTTCAGTAAACTCATCCTCACTGTGTTGAATCAGGCCAAGAAATCCCGCAGTCCCTCGCCCGTCATTTGCCTAACGACGAAGATATTGTTGATCCTAGCTTCGACCTTCTTTGCCCCTATGTGAGCGGTGGCGAATTTATCTGCCATTTCTTTAAATGTCGTATTGGCTGTGACGATAGTTAGGAGTACCACGTCAACGCTGCACCTATCAAAGTCTCACAGAACGTTTTTAGCAGCATTGATGATAAGATCATTTCCCTTTACTGCAGTGACGTAATGGATTAAGTGATCCTCTTGGTATGTGGTCTCGTCGTATATTTTTAAGTATGGCGACATTTTGAAGGTTTTCGGAATAGGATGGGGAGCTTCCTCTTTGCTGTATGGTTGTTCGTCGAATTGGCTCACATGAGTGCATCGTCACCTGCATTAGTAACAGTTCGGGTGTTACATGTTCGTGCAACGTTTGGCTTATTATCGGCAGTTGCGATTTCCGTAGGTGGCAACTCTTCGACATCCCTTTGAGTGAGTTTCTCTAGCATGTTGCTCAAGGCACTCGTTACCATTCTTCGAGAAGCTTCTTGATTGTTGGTGGCGCTTCCCCTGCCGCGGATGTTGAGGCTCCACTTTCACGCAAGATCATTAGATCCCCGTGCAAAGGAGGTGATATCTCTCCCTCCGATGTAGCGCTTGATGTTGTATTCTCATTGTTTTCTCTACCTGCCTTGTTGAGGGAACTCATGAGGTTAGTCGAGATATTTTCTACTGCCTTTAGCTTCGCTTCCCCCTTTCCCGCCATTGTTGGTTCTTATGAAGTATGAGGAAAACAGTTATCACTTTGAATAATCTAGATGGATAATTATGGTTTCAGCTATAGAAATTTCCACATACTGGGTCAAATTGTTTGACTCAAAAGATATAAAAACCCTTTTTAACAAATCAATCGAAAGATGAAGGGGTAAAATCTTAGTTGAGTATGATATATACTAGAATAAGCAAGTGATGAAGATATGATCGCCAATAGATTTCCTTTCGTTCTCAAATAATGTTCTTTTTACGGAGTTTTTTTGGTTCTCTTTACAAAGGTCTTTATCCCCCTTATATACTAGAGGGAGACTCTGCTAAGTTGTCAGAAATAAACTACCAAGAATATTCGATGGAATATTTTCAATGTCCCCTAATGGGCTTACAATACTACAAGGGTTGTACAACCTCTTCTTTTGTTTTAAGGTCGCCTCTTTCGGGACGTCGACTCGTAGGTCCCCGATCGTTTGTCGTATTTGTCATAAGTCGAAGTTGGTTAAATTTGGACCCATACAAGTTCCTTTCTCCATGAATGGAGAATTCGAAAGCTCCGACACCAATGTTAACTAATATGTTAATAACACTTGAATTCAGGAATAGTCTCAAGAATTCAACAGCTGCACATGAGCTCTACAGAGGAAGCTCTAGTGTTCCAGCCCGGAAATAGAATCAGAAGATTTGGAAGAAGAATAATTAGAATAAAAACTTGTAATATTTTCTCATTGATTTGTAATGAACTCAATACAATCATTTATACTACTCGACTGGAAATGGAAATTACAGCTCGATTTGTTATTCCATGTTTCTAGTTCACTAACTAACTTAACACTGCGATAACTGCTTTTTGAACTGTCACTAACGACTTCTGCTGACATGGCTTCTTCAGTTTACATTTTGCATATCAGTCAGATTATGATGATTGGGATGATTAACTAGCTTAATGCATTGTCAGATTTGTTCCATATTAAACAGTTTTCAATTTTTTATTTATTTTTCCATTTACTTGAATTTCATGAGGAAATGTTGGAAGGGTTTATACAGGAAAAGGAAACTATAGTGAAAGTTATCTTTGAAGCTTAGATGTGGTGCATGACCAATTAAGTTGTCTATAGAATTGATTCAGTTACAGTTTTTATGCTAAGTGTGAATAGATTGTGTTTTTGTTTTTGTTTTTAGGCTGTATCGATAATTTTCTCCCTTTCCATTGTCTTGTTTGCTCAAACTTTGTGGCATTAGATGTTAGATTAATGATTTCTCCATTCATAAATTAACTTGCATATATAAATAATTTCCACAAAAGAAATAAAGAATGCAGAATAAAATAGATTTCTGCAAACAATTTTTCAGAAAAACAAAGAAGCATATTACATTTGGTTCGAGTGCATGCTCATGCTTTTCTCTATAATATTCCCACAGAGGGGTGGATTCTAAATAAAGTGATAATGGTGCCTGCATCTTCACCATCCAACTCTCCATAAAGCAAAAAAGTACCCCCTATATATTCTAAAAAAAAGTTATGTTTTGTGAGTGCACCATGCACTATCCTTGGTTCCTGAACCCCGTCAGTGCGGGAGACAGCTAGAGGTTTAACCGAAGTTAATAACTTTTATTCAAATAAAATATTTTTATTAAAAATCATTAAATACGTATAAATATTAATTAGAATTTAATTATTAACACTTAACATTCTCTTTTTAAATTTTAAAACCCATAAAATTAAAATCCTTGTGATCTCTGAGCTCCATATGTATATCTCCCTTTCTTTTTCATCATGTCAGATTGCTTTCTCTCCTTTTCATTTTCTTTATCCTTCCTAAACAAATCATCAAGGAACTTTATATTATCTTTTCTTTTGCCTCACCGCCAAGCACACTTTTTATTGGATACTCTAAGCTTTTATTTGACAACTCTCTTTTAAAGTTTCTTACATACCCTTCAAAAAATTTAATCTAGTTATATGAATTATTTTTTATCTCTCTCTTAATTAGCGTTTCACTTGACTAGCACTCAACTAACCAGAGCAACAAGGGTGAATTTGAAAAGAAAAATACTCCTAATACATGTTTTCTCCTAAAATGTCAAGTACTTTAAAATAAATTCAGTTTATCAAAACGATAAATAATACTCCCTCCAGTCCAAAATAAGTAATTTCTTTGTCTTTTTTTGTGGTCCAAAATAAATAATTTTTTAGATTTCAAGAATGAATTAATTATTTTTTTTCTACATTGTCCTTGGAGTAAATAGTGTTGGAATATGTGATAGGAGTATTTATGTGAGATAGTAAAGGTTAATAAGGTCAATTCTATCACTAATTAATGCTAAAAGATAGATTTCTTAATTTGTGTGAAAAAATTCAAAATTTCACTTATTTTGTGTAGAGAGTTTTGGGAGAATTGATTTTCTTGTATTGCTCACAAAAGTATATATAGAGTACAGAGATGTATCAAATCCTACCAACTATAGGACTGTACAATATCAAATCCTACCAACTATAGGACTGTACAATAATGAGAGAATATCTACCATTAATAAAAAGATACACAACACAATATATCCTAATACGCCCACAATATATCCTAATACGCCCCCTCAAGATGGAGGGCCGGAGGACACGCCAATCTTGGACATCAGCAGAAGAAGCCGAGGACGAGATAAGTGCTTGGTGAGAGCATCAGCAAGCTGATCTGCAGAGGATACGTGAGCAACACGAAAAGACCCATTCTGAACCAATTGACGAACAAAGTGATAATCAATGGATATGTGTTTCATGCTCGAATGAAACACCGGGTTGGCGCAGAGGTAAGTGGCTGGTGGGCACGGCTTCGATCCGTCCAAGAAGCCGAGGAGGTCGTAACCCGTAAGTAGGTTTCGGAATTGGAATTTTCACGCCAGGTAATTAGTGGAATCCAATTTGAGTGGATCTGAGCCGATGCATTGATGGCAATCGGCTGGAGACGATCGTTGGATGTCGTAGCGGCCATGAAGCGCGAGGCAAAGGAGAGAAGGCGTTGATCGATGTCGAGAGAGAGGGTTGCCGGTTAGTGCAGCGGCAGCGTGGCAAGACGCCGGAGAGAGGCGGTTGACCGAGAAGGTCGGCGGCGGTGGGCTGCCGATTAGTGCAGCGGCGGCGCGGGTAGGGAAGAATTAAGGTTTCTTTGGCGATAAGCCACTGGCGTCTGATACCATGTAGAGAATTCTGGGAGACTTTATTTTCTTGTATTGCTCACAAAAGTGTATATATATAGTACAGAGAGGTATCAAATCCTACCAACTATAGGACTGTACAATATCAAATCCTACCAACAATAGGACTGTAAAATATTAAATCCTACCAACTATAGAATTGTACAATAATGAAAAAATATCTACCAATAATAAAAAGATACACAACACAATATATCCTAATATTTTGGACCGAAAAGAGTATAGTTCTTGGCTTTCTTCAAGATAAATCTATTTGTGTTTTGGTAGGGTAGGTTCTTGTAGAAAGAGCCATGGGTATAGCTAGCTTTCTAGAAGGCATAAGAAAGAAAGAATTAAAGATTCTGTAATTAAGAACACTGATAAAGGAAATCCCACGTATAATTATGATTAGACTCTAAAGTTTAAGGGTAAGGCATGCTTGCTTGTTAATGAACAATAACACCAACCAACAGATTAGGTTTTTCTTGGGCCCAACGCCATTCATGAGACCTATACGCAATTTCAAAACTACTCATTTTAGTTATCTAAACCACATGGCTTTATACTTTCATGAGATCAAACTTTAGCTAGTGTTTCGATATAGATTTGATTAAAATTTTAAAAATTAAATTTAAAGTTATGTTAAAAAATAATTTTGAAAGTTAAAATTGGTATGGACATGCATTTTATTTATAAAAGAAATTAAAGTTTTATGAGTAAAAAAATAATTTCCCTAAACTAGTTTTTGGAGAACTTGACTTTTTTTTTCAAAATTTAATGTCATTACATGAATAAATAATATTTCAAAACGATTTTGAAAAATATTATCAAAATTTATGACCAGACGGGAGTTTAATTAATATTAACAACCAATATCTTCTGCTTTTCCTCTTTCGTTTTCTTATTGTAGAAACGAAAACAAATGATACTCCTAGTTCATTATTTGAAGAGTATTTGAACATGTTACCATTTTCTAGCAACTTAGAGATTTTTTTATGAATATTATTAATCTAATAGGTGCGCAGAGCTGAAGAAGTTCAAAGCCTATAATTAATTTTTTATGAAAACTAATGATGCTTCACATTTTATAGAGGTGGAATGTTTTAAAGATAACAAGCAGTGTTCGGTCCTCCTTTTTATTTGATTAACAAACAAAGGTATATATCTTCAAGCAGAGATACTTCCAACTAATAAAAAGACATGAAGAACAAGAAGAAAGAAACATAATGAGTTTCAGCATCTGAAAGATGACTAAATACTAAAAACCAAAATTTGCATTTAAATAAATAGTATAGCTAGTACCAGAATCTAAAGGCAGATCACTGTTTCTTCAGCAGCAGCATATTCCCAATTAATTTATTTCCCTACTCAGAACCATTTTCTCGTCTTTCATTAAATATTGAGGTTTTCCTTTTCACTTTTGCTTTTGTCTGAACTCTGTTTAATAAATTCTAAAATCACCACTACTTGGATTGTTTACTTTGAAATGGGAGCTAAGAATCTTTGAGGCCCTCAGACTATCTACTCACTTTTTGACTTGGCCAATGTATTTTTCTGACAATGTCGTGTTTGATAAAGTAACTCAAGAGTAGAACATCTGACTGTCCTCTGTAGTAAATTCTTTCTCCTTATAATTGAAAATATAACTTGGGTTTAAGTTATTTTTCTATACTTTTCAATGTAGTTAGATTGTTTATCTTAAGAGGCAGAAAAGGACTGCTTTCCCCATCCCTGATTGGAGGCAGTTTTAAAAAAGTAAAGGAAAAAATATTTAAATAGTTAGTCTATTATTAAAAAAAATATCACATTAAATAAAGGCATATCAATGTGGAGATTTTGGCCGAAACTGCACTTAGTGGCACGTCCACTTTAAAAATGAACAACAACAATAACTATCCAGTATAATCCCACAAAGTGGGGTCTGGGGAAGGTAATATGTAGACGGGCCTTACCTATACCAGAAAGGACAAAGAGGTTGTTTCCAATCAATCATCGGCTCAATGAAGGAAAGGACCACTTTAAAAATCAAATGTTTAGGAATTAAGATAATAGCCATAAGATTCCAATACTGGAACCCGGTGAAAAGGAATCCGGTAACCATGGTAACATAGAGAAGCAATTACAAACGTTGTAACTCAAAAAGAGCAAAAAGTTCCAACTTGTCTGAATAAATCAACCGGATTCTTCTTCGCCAAGATAATAATGCATTTCTTACAATCTCTATTTGATCATCATACAAGTTCATCCTGACCTTCTGAAGGACATCGGATCAGCTCCAATATGTTAACCACTTCCGCCATATCAGGCCGGTTAGATGGAACTTGAGATGTGCAGATTAATCCTAACTTCATCACAGGAATCGCTTCATCCCCTGGAAATTTGCCCTGCAGCCTTGTATCTATACAATCTTCTACCCTGCCTTCTTCTAATGCTCCTCGTACCATGTCACACAGTACTACCACATCGTCCTCCATATATTCAACTGGCCGCTTTCCGGTGACTACCTCCAGAATAAGAACTCCAAATCCATACACGTCACACTTCTCGGTTATCTTCACAGTTTTGCATGCAAATTCAGGTGCCATGTAACCGAGTGCACTCTGGATTTTGCTACTCAAAACATATCGATCTAGCATTGGTAACAATCTTGCTAAGCCATAATCTGCAACTTTAGGTTCACCTGAGCCATCGATCAGGATATTGCTGGACTTTAGGTTGTAGTGGATTATGTTCATTTGGTGCAAGTGAGCCAAGCTTTTTGCTGTCCCGAGAATGATGCTGAACCGCTCATTCCATGTAAGTAAACTCCCGCCGGATCCTTCATGGAGATGCTTAAACAAATTGCCACCGGCCACAAATTCATATATAAGTAACTGTAAAGATGGTGTCCAATAATAACCCTCAAGGGTGACAAGATTGTGGTGACGGACTTTTCCCAATTTCCTAACTTCCCTCTCAAAGTCTTCCTGGGACTTAACAAGACTGGAGACTGTAAGTTTCTTAATAGCCACCGAATGCCCATCTCCAAGGACGGTGTGGTACACTGCTCCAAAACCACCTCGCCCGAGTTCACAATCCTTATTAAGCAGAGCATGTGCCCCTGTGCTGAAGTCAGGATCACCTGTAAACATGACAAGCTTACCAGAATTTGCATCCGTAGATGGAGAACGGCTAAAATCATCTCCACCAGAAAACGTAAGGGCTGCAGCAGCAGAGCGCGATGTTGTGGACCGGACACGAATATTGAGCACAGTAATGGCAATCACGCCAACAAAAATAACAGCAGCCGCACCAATGGCAATGAGGGCAGAGATGCTTAGGATTTTCTTCTCATGGCGAAAACTCTGAGGGACAGTGCTGGGAGTAGAATCAGTGGAGTTGGGATTAAGAACAATTGGCTTGGGCATGACGGTAGAGCAAGACCTATTGACAGCAGCCCCACATAGAGACGGGTTTGCTAACACAGAATAAGGAGAAATAGTATTAAAAAAACCATTAGAAGGTAGTTCTCCCTGTAGCTGGTTGTGTGAAATGTTGAATGACAAGAGATGGCCAAGATTCCCAAGCTGCTTTGGTAAGGTTCCGGTTAATTTGTTAAAGGACAAGTCAACATTTTGAAGGTAAGTCAGGCTAGCAAGAGCTACAGGTACAGGACCACTTAGACTGTTATGTGATAGAGACCTGCCAATTTGGTTGAAACAAAACATTAACCAAGTGTAGCTAAAAGTTCATACTAAGGGAACACCCCAGCCAATACAAGTAACGGATATAAATAGATGGATCATAAAACCAATGAGATGCGGGCAATCTGATGTTGTTGTTACTTACATGCTTTTATGCAATATCAGACTCTGACCTCAAAAGATATGCACTTTCACACATTCTAATAAATGTTATGCACCTGGAATTTACAATAGAAGCCGATAATATTTATCTATTTTCATAGCAAACTAACGCTACATGATTACTTAGAGCGAACAAACTTCAGCATCACATTTGACCAAGAACCCAAGTATGGATTTGTGTTGGATCTTGAGACTCTAACAGACTAACAAAAACAGTTCTGAATGCTAAAAAGAATGTAAACACAAAGTTTTAAGGAACTTCAAGCAGAGAAGATGGTATAATTTAAGAGTAAAGAGGATCAACAACTTACAAGGACAAAAGTGAAGAACAACTGCCAATTGAACTAGGAATTTGTCCCGTCAAGGCGTTTTTCTCCAGCCTAAGTTCCTTGAGAGATGTGACTTCTCCAATTTCCGCAGGGACAGTACCATATAAGCGATTCTCACTCAAGTCGAGAATATCCAACGAAGTCAATTGTCCAACAGTCTTAGGAATGCTGCCTGCAAGTTAATTTATAGACAAATTCAAGGACTACAAACTACTAAACTCACCAAAAGCTAATGAAATTTCACCAGATATCTCATTGCTAGGATATTTTTCCGAGTGAAGGAAAAAGGCATTACTTAAATCACCAAATAAGTTAATCGCGAAAAACATAACTTGCTGTAATGTAATCCTAATTTAAATGCCCAAGTAGGAAACTTACCCGTCAAATTGTTATGACTGACATCCAATGTCAGAAGGTTAACACAACTGCTAATAGACTCCGGTAAGCTTCCAGAAATTGCATTCTGCGACATGTTTAGTACTTTCAGCGACTCAAGTTTCTCTAAAGAAGTTGGAATTGTACCAGACAAGTTGTTCTCAGAAAAATCAAGAATCTCAAGGCTTTTCATTTCTCCAATCCATTCTGGTACAATGCCCGCAAAAGCATTACGTCTCAAAATGAATTCATTACACAAGTTAAGCTTCTGCATTGTGCTGGGGAGCTCTCCAGAGAAAGAATTTCCACTCAAATCAATTGACCTCAAAAGCCAACAACCTCCAATTCCATCTGGAATTTCACCCTTGAAATGATTTCCCCCCAAGTTTATTGCTCTCAAATTACTCAGACCTGCAATGCCAGCTGGAATTTCACCATCCAACAAATTATTCGACAGATCAAGAGACCTTAGTCCATTCAAAGACCAAATCCCAGAAGGCACCAAGCCTGAAAACTGATTTGAGGATAAATTAAGTGACGCAAGCGTCGCACAAGAGCTCAAACTCTCTGGTATTTCCCCTGAAAATTTGTTCTTGGCCAGAGAAACTGATCTCAACGGCCCACATTTTACAAAGTAATCACCAGGAATGGGACCAGATAAGCTGTTCTCACTCAAATCAAGAATCTTGAGATTCGCGAGCTGAGAAAGACTAACAACACTAATGCTTCCAGTAAGATTGTTGTTTGCTAAAGAAAGCTTGTGAAGAAACTGCAAGCGTAAAAGGCCTCTGCTTATCCTCCCTGAAAGTCCAAACCCGTCAAGAACAACATCAGATACCCTTTTGGATCTTGGGTTACAATTTATTCCGTTCCAGTTACAAGGACTATCATCCTCTTCATTCCAAGATTTCAGCTTTCCATCTGGATCTTGAACGTCCGATTTGAACACAATTAGTCCCAGTACATCATCATTCAAAGATGGGTTCAATGCTCTCACAGAAGTAGCAGCTAAAAGACAAAAAATTACGATAACAAACAGCTTTCTCATTTTCAATCTATGTACTGCTTATAATGCCATTAGCAAGATTCTAAGGAATAGAGACCAAGTACGAGGTTAGCTAAAAACAATGTTGCAGGAAAATACAAGAAGCTGCCTCGGCGTCCCTACAACGTGTGGTTTGCTAAGCAAAACAAACTTCCAAAATAGGAACTGAAATGACCCGTCAAGACTAAAGATGAAACCTTTGGGTCCAACGGATAAAAATGCAATCCAAACAGTTCCTAAAAGCAAGACCCAAAACCCTAAAATTCTACGAATCTGCTAAAAGAGTAAACTTCAAGGAACCAAAAGAAAGACAGAAAAGAAAGGGTCAAAAAACAGTTCAGTGAGAGCTAAAATTTGGCTAAAAAAGAAAAAAAACTCAGAGCAGCTAGACCTTAAAACGAAAGCAGCAAGCCAATGTGAGTTAAGAATTAGCCGGAAACGAAACCGCCGGAGGCGGAAACGTATGCTCTGCCCTTAAAAGAATTTAACAGGAAAGCCGCCGGAGGGAGAATGAGCTTTCCGGCGACGGCGAGTTAGTGAAGTATTTAAAGCGCTCTCTCTGTCTCTCTCTCTCTCTCCTCTCTGTCTCTTTCTCTCTCTCTCTTACTGTCTGAGTGGGATACAGAGTCTCTTTATTAACGGGAAAAAGAAGAACAGGGAGGGATGTGCCTTTATTATATTTGACACGTGGCATTTTATAGTAGGTTAGTCGGAGTCTGATGTGGATTTACACGTAGTCTTTGTCAGGAGAGACTAACCATTAGTAATGCTTGAAATTTTAGAAAACGTTAATTGAAAAATAAAAAACGGCAAAAATTAACAAGGTGGCCCACCTTAATTAACTAAAGGAATTCACTAAAATTGAAGTAATAAATAAAGTGGGTAGTTTTATTGCAGCACCCCACCACCCACCGGCCACTGCGAAGAGAAGAAGCAATAAAAATTTGTTTTATTTATTTATTACTATTATTTTAAAGTAAATCCATTTTGTTCAATATTTTCATAACTAAAAAAATTCTCAAATATTTTTTCAAATAAAATGTATGTCCAAACATAAAATAACTTTTTAACTTAACTCAAAATAAATACTTTTTTCAAAAATTACCTGCTTAGTAGTTGATGTTAAGATGAAAGTGAAATGAGGAAGTAATAAAGAGTAGGAGTAGTAAATGTGTAACATCCGGTTGGTACGCCTCAGATTTTGCAGGACACACTCCTCTATTTATCGCTTCCTTCAATTCCTCCACTGAAAGCTTGTTCCAACCATAAAGATGTCCCCTCTGCCACCCTATTCAACACGCTAACATATCTTAAGAAACGTCATAATCTCCATATCCATAAATAATTTGTTTGCCAATTAATATATTTTTCATATTTTATAATTTGCAATTACCCATTCTTCCCAGAGGTCTTTCTTCAATCCCTACATATTTTACCGCTCAACATTAATATCTAATCCCGAAGATGCTCCACAAACATTTAAAATTTTCATTCATAAAAGAATTGTTGTACGCTTGGATACTCTTAACTCTTGGTACACTGTTGATAAGAAGAAAAAAATAAGTGAGCAAGAGCCAATTAAAATTTAGTTAATAAGTCCGTAGAGATTGGGTTAGCTTGCACAATGTTTGGCTCAAAAAATAGTGGAATCTTTTTGAACAAATCAATCAAAAAAATGAAGGGGTAAATCTTAGCTAAGTATAATAATCTCTAGAATGAAAGATTGAATGGGAAACACGGATGATAAGAATTCTTTATCTCGTCCATACCAAGAGGCCTTTAACAATAATCTCCTCAATCCTTTATGTAAGCAAGTTCACAGCGAGTATTACGGATTAGCCCTAGTGTCTCTCTTACAAAGTAGTTTCACGTTATATATAAGGAATTAAACCCTTTTGAGCTCTAAAAGACAAGTTATAAGGAATATTCAAAAGAATATTCATAATGTCCCCTAATGGACATGCACTATTACAAGGGTCGTACAGTCTCTTGTTCGCCTTAAGGTTTTCCTCTACTAGATATTGAGCTACGAGGATCTCGCCGTTCATCATACTCATCAACGGTCGTGGTTGTTCAAATTTGGACCCATACAGTTAGTGCCTTCGTTAGTCGGGGTTGCAACTCAGAGCATAGTCGATGAGTGGACACCATGCGCTCTTATGGAGAAATTTGACCCTACGAGGCGTCACGGCCCGGCCAATGGTAGGCGGTCAGCATGCTTAGATTTTGGTGCAATCTGCGACCTTCCGCTTCGAATCTGGCACCACCCAATCCTATAAATAGGTGGATGGTTTTTTTTTTCAAAAATTCTTAGCCATTTCATTTCTAATTATCCTTCTTTATTTCTCTGAGTTTGTCCCAACACACTTCTGCTTCTTCTTCTCACACTCTTCGTTCACAACCTTTTTTTCTTCCTCTTTTTTTGTGTCACTACCTTCTTAATGGAAGCATGCCAAGATCACATCGATCTCGTGAAGGGACTTCTGAGGCCGCCCCGTTGTCCATGGCGCCCCCTTCAGGTGGTGAGGATATGTCGGTAGAAGAAGGTGATAGTCTTCCTACGGTGGAGGAGTTACTGCCGAGACACCCCATGTCTTGAAGTGACTTCCTCAAAGATTCCCTTTCTACTCCTATCCCCATACTTTCTGAAACGAAACAAGTTGACATCGACGCTCTTTGTGCAAAGTATGGCATTCCAGCTCATGTTGACACGGTTCCAGCGAGAATGGATTTCGTAGAGGCCCACAGACCTGGGTACTGCGCTTTTTACGAGTACCTTTTCGTGATTGGCTATTCTTTTCCCTCCTCCCATTAGTAAAAAAGTTCTGTAGGTTCTACCAAGTTTGCTCGATGCAACTTTCACCATATACGCTCAAGATACTTTTGTTGTTAACTAAGTGTGCGGAGTTGGTGGAATGTGATGTTTCTATCCATCACCTCTTGCACCTATTCTCGCCTAGCTTCTATAGGGGTATTATGGTGTATTTGATGCCTCGTGGTTCAAAATGGCTGGTAGTTGGGATCGATGACCGAGTCAGTCGCAAGGTTTGGCATAAGTATTTCTTTACCAAAACTGAACACATTATTTGTGACTCTGCCAGGTTCTCGGAGCGGTGGAATGAGACTCGTATGTGTCGCTACTCATTTCGCTCTTCCTTCATTTATATTCATTGTGAGCATATGATTTTTATCCTGTCAAAACAAGCTCCTACAGGACTCTTAAAGTTTCGGATTTTCTTTAAAATATTAGGATTTTATTTTTTTAGGATTTAATTGCATACGCATGTTCATTACTACGTGTTTAAGATTGATTAGGATTTAATTATATATAAATATATATATATATACATATGTATGTATTTCCGGCATTTGAAGTCATTTTTGTTTTATTCCAACTTGGTGTAGTTTTATTTGTGTTAATGAGGAATTTTGTGGTTTTTAAATTAAGAAATTAACTTAAATTAAAGAAAAAGACAAAAAAAATATACGTATATATATATACAGCCACTCAGGCTGGCCACTATTGGGCCAGACCTGAGTGGCACAAACCTGTTTCTCCCTTAAACACACACAACCCAGCCCAACACTTCTCTGATCCAATCCACACCCAAACGACACTGTTTGAGGACCAGGCCATCACAACCGTCAATCTCACCTCAATCCAACGGCTATCAAACCCCCTCCCAAATAATATACTTATGTCCAAACGTCTCTAATATATTTAGATACAGATTCCCTTCTTCTTCTTACCGTCTACCACCGACCTAACATCATCCATTGACCACCCCACGATCACCAATTGACCACCGGCCTACTACCCTAATGCCACCGTCAGAAATCGCCTCACGGCGGAGGCCGGCAATCAAACCTCCCCAGATTTACACCACTCAACCGTCACAACCTCCTCTTTCCCACCCTGTAATTATTTCCCATCGAACATGCCCCCTCCGTCTCGAATGTTCAAAAACAGGGTCGTCAGAACCACCGTCTCTGGAGACTTTGTTCCAAACCCTTCCACCTTTACACCATAGAGTCACTAAGACCTCCCCTTCCTCGCCTTGCATCCCACTCCCTTCGAATCCTTCCCCATCATCTCAAATATTCGCAGAAAGGTCGTCGGAAACCCAATCTCCGGCGACCCTGTTCCAAAGCCCTCCAAACTTACACCCCTGAAGCACCTCAATCTCCTCTTTCCAACCATGTACCCCTCTTGAATCTGCCTGAAACCCTTTGAATATCAATTCAAAGTCTAACCCTCAAACTCAAAACCCGCCGAAAATGGTTCAAACTCCTCCTAGGAAATCCCTGACCCTTCCTTTCCCCAACCATATCACCCATGACTCCCAAACATCCTCGACCACTAAATAAATCCAAATCTGAGACCACGCTGAGGTCTTAGAATCATGAAAGCCTCCTTGAACTCTTAAAAACGGTTATACATCGTCCCCGGAGTGTTCGAAACCCCTGTTGAAGGGGTCAAGAGCTGATTAAAAGGGTTTAAATTGGACATGCATAAGAAGCTAAGTACTATGCCTCCTCTGTATATATTTACCTTATTATTTGGTCTCTTTGGTATATATTTGCCTAAGTAGTTTATCTTTTTCACTTCTATTAGTTCTTAGCTATTAGCTCTTAGATGTTTTCTTTTAAATAAATGTTTGTCCACAATCTCGCCTGAAGTAGGTCTAAATGGTCATATTCTATTGTTTGTCAATAATCTGAAATCCTTTCATCTCTTGAGTAGTGTTGATATCTTGCTAGCATTAGTCTCCTGATTCTGGAATGCATGGTTTTGTTTATTCTACAGTAATGTGACTTTTTGGGCTGGATTGGCCTACATGTTCTGATCATTATTTGTTTATTCCAATGATTTATGGTTTGTTTGGTTGAGCATGTTCCTAAGTATTTGATTTCCATAATGATTTTGATTTTTAAGTTTAGACTAACTTGTTGGGTAGACCTTTAATTGCTAGTGATAGCCTTCACCCTTCTAATTTGATACCTGAGCTAAAAGTTCACCCCCTACTTTGTGCTTCTTATTTTTTTAAGTAATTCTGAGCATTTGATGGTGCTATTTCTGAAAGGTAAGTGTTGATTGTATTCATTCTTCTGGTCCTTTGTTTTGATAATCTTGTATAATGTTTGGATGTGAAAGTCTACATTAACGCATTTGTGTTGAACCTTGATAATTTTGGCTGATTCTGAACTTTCATGAGCCTGTTAGTCTAAGATTAAAATGTGACCCCAAGTTTGATTGACCAGGGTTAATTGTAACTAAACTAGAGTCAAGGAACTGACTAAGGTCAAAACTTCGGGGGGGGGGGGGGGGGTAATTTAGGAAAGGAAGTGAGGGCATAAAAGGGATTTGAACCTTTAAAAAATCTGATAGTAATCCCTTAAAACCTTCTAGCAAGGACTAAAACACAATTCATGCCTCAAACTTGAGGCACAAATCGGGAATTGAAGGACCATTTAGGAAACGTGCAAATTTGAAGTAAGGACTTAAAGAAAAACAAGAGGAGAAATTTGATGCCCTAAGGCTTTACTATAAAAGAAACCATCTGGGCATTTTTAAAGGGATCCGGAACCTCCTCTTTGAATCCTAGAGCTAAAATACATACTAGTTTTCTCCTATATCTGCAAAAAAACCTTTAGTGTTGTTTGAATCATTTTTCTGAAGACTTAATTCTATAAAAACTCTGCTGAAGCCTGGATGCACTGTGTGTTTGGCTGTTGATTGCTTAGCGGGTCCCTTACATTTACTCATAGGCTCTTGTTTCTTCTGCAGCATTACAGATACACTCGACGTTCATGTATATATGAAGTTCAAGTGAAATATATTCCCAATGTGAAGATCTCCAGTTGTTATCTATATTTTTGAATTATTCCCCCATTTTTCCGTATTTAGTTTGAATATAGGTGTAATAATAAAATGATCATGATGTTGTAGTTAAGTGTTAGATTGATCCATTTTGTAATAGTTGGACATTTGGGACTGCTTCAATGTGTAATAACTGGACATTCAACTGAATTTCTCCTTTTATGTGTATAATTAATAGTAAGTTCAATTATTGGTCTAGCTGGTTCGAGTGTTTTCCTTTGCACTCAGAGCCACTGGATTTAGGAAATGTTAGTTTTGATAATCATGTGAAGATCAAAATGTTGTGTAACATTTCAGTTCATTTAAATCTCCATACGTTTAGTAATAATTGGTTTTCAGAGCTATCTAATATAGTGTAACCTGAAGCATAGTTGAATTTTGGAAGGTAGAGTCGCATGCTCTGACTAATGAGTATGAGAGTCATGTAATTCAGATTTAAGGCTAAAAATGATATAACATAATCACTAGTAACTCTCATGTTGAATCTAGTAGATATATTTGATGTTTAAGGTCTTGTGAAAGATGATATAAAATGGTCATCAACATCCTCTTTATAAATGTATAGATGATTAATCTTGTGTATATATTCGAACTGAAAAAGCATCATTGAAACTGGGTCGTATGGACTCCCCGTACAAAATGAACTTCAGGCGCAGTTGAGAGGCCCGACTGTGGCCAAACACAATATGTGTTATGGGCCACCTCAATTTTGAGTCCAATATGTGCAATTAGCCATGAATAAGGCTAAGAGGCATGTATTGTTTCCTCAAATACACATGCCATACATAAATAATTACTGCATTCAAACACTAGCTATAGTAGAGAATCTAGTATACATTAGAACGTCTTAAAACAAGGGGAGCTGCATTAATCCCATCAAATATCATGCGGTGGCTCCTTAATTCATTAAAACACATAGAGAAATAGGAAGTGCTGTTTAGCGGATTTCACTTCTTTTCCACAAATCTCGAAGACATAGTTGCTATAGGCGCGCGTGTTAAATAAGAATACCTTCCTAAATTCGGGTGCGCATTTATGTGACCCAAATCCTATTCTCAATGGAATTAAAATATGTCTAAAATTGCGGGTGCATTTATGTGACGCAATTCGCGATGTGTTTTAATAACATTGCAAATTTTTCCTGAAAGATGTTAAAATCGGTTAATAATCTAAACTTACGGTTTAGCAGGTATAGCAAATCATATTTTAACCACTTATAATGAGTTTAAGCGATCGTGCTAGAACCACGGGATCCGAGGGTGCATAACACCTTCCCTCGGGTCAACAGTATTCCTTACTCAAGAATTTCTGGTTCGTATACTCTAATTGGGTAGTCGAAATTTCCTCTATTTGGGATTTCAAATAAATCGGTGACTTGGGACACCAAAAAAGCCAAACCTATCCCAAGTGGCGACTCTTGAAATAAACAATTAATCGTATCTCGAATAATGTCACTTTAACTGGAAAAACTCCTATACACGCGTCATCTTTCGGGGTAACCACGTGTAAGCTGAAAACGGAGGTGTGACAGCTTTGGCGACTCTGCTGGGGAAGGAACCCAGAATATCTGGTTCAGGGTTCAAGAATTTGAGCTTACAATAACTGTTATATTTGGCTTTTTCTGATATCCTTACATGTTCTGTGCTAAATGCCACATGTTTCACCACTTTGATATTATCTGAACTGTATATATAAATTGTTACGAATCCCTTCATTTCTCACCTTCGGGGATGTGCTTACTGGTTGAGACTCCCTATTCTGTTAGTATCTTACCCTGAATTAAGAAAGAGGTCGGACAAGTTATAAAGACGGACGATCTCGCGGATCCCCGGTACGTAGCCCCCTCCTCGACTCGAGTTGTCCACTCGGGTACACAGTCTAGACCCTATACCGAGGTTCTCAACTTAGGATAAAAAAACTTTATGCCGGATCCCTAGTAGGAACGTTTATTTGCATCATGCATTTTTGACTTAGGGGACTCAACATAGGGGTTGGGTCTGTCTAGGACAGGTGCCCTGAAATAAAAAATCACCCTGATGCATATTTACGTGCTACTTGCGCATTTATTTTCCCCAAATTCGCATGTTGATGGCCTGCAAACAAAGGGAATAATTGAAAAAAAAAAAAGCAGTGCTAATATTATTGGTTTAAAATAAACTAAAAACAAAAAAAGGTTCATGGCTCTAAAGTTCATGGCTTGTCTAGCTTTTACAAGTAGGCGCCATCACGCCCCCCGAGGGTAGGAAATCCAAATCGTGATAGTTGCATTCAGAAAGCGTAGCACACAAGTCATCAATATCTTTGTGCTTTTAAACCATGTTTGCTTGACCCTTCTTCTTGTCTTTCTTTAGATCACGACAATCTGCAGATTTATGTCCAGCTTTCCCACAATTGTAGTAATTTTTATTGAACCGCTTCTTGCTTGGGTTGCTTTTAGATCCAGAATCCTTCTTCCTCTTTCTATTCTTTGTAGGAGAATCCATAACAAAATTTACTCCCATTATTATTGAGTTTTCACGACCTTTCTTTTCAGCAGCTTTATTGTCCTCTTTAATTTTCTACTGAACAATGAGATCTTTAAGTGACATCTCCTTGCGTCTATGTTTCAATTAGTTTTTGAAGTCCTTCTATAAAGGAGGAAACTTCTAAATTATCGTTGCAACTTGGAATGCTTCATTGATGACAAGACCTTTAATGAAAATTATGTTAGTAAAAGTAATATAATTAATACTTTCAACATCAGTATTAATTTGACTTATACCTTCAGCAAGGAGATCATGAATAATCACTTGTAATTATTGGACTTGGTTAATAACGGACTTGCTATCTAATATTTTGTAGTCCAAAAATTTAGCGGCAATAAATTCCTCAACTCGACATCTTCAGTTTTGTATTTTCTTTCAAGCGCAATTCACAGTTCTTTTGACGTCTCCACGTTACTATAAACGATACACAGATCGTCCGCCACTCCGTTAAGAATGTAATTCATGCATATAAAATCAGAATGCTTCCATGCCTCAGTCACGAAAAATAGTTTATTGTCTAGAGTTTCGTCGTGCAGAACAAGAACATCTTCCTTAATGAACTTCTGTAGACTTAAAGTCATCAAATAGAAGAACATCTTCTGCTGTCATCGCTTGAAATTAATACGGAATTTTTTTTGGGGTTTTTCTATTGGTGCCAATGCCTGTGTTGTTCGGCTTGTCGATGCATTATCAATCACCGTAGGAACAATATGGTTTCCGTTGTCATTCGTCATTTATGTAAAAGAATGACACAAACAAATATTAAAATCACGTATATTTTAATCTCCAATGGAGTAGAAGATCGCCATGAAGGCTTTAATCTCCAAAATAGGAGTAGAAAACCACAAAGGTTTTAGTCCTAGAACAGTGAGTATAACACAAATACAGAAAATAATTCCTTAAGCTTGTTAGTATACCATATTTGTTATATAATTCTGGAGAAGATAAAATAACATATAAACAAAAATGTAAAAGAAAAAGAATTTAATCCGAGCCCACTAAATTCATAGTATTTCATTAAGGAACTTAATTCCCTCCTAATACCCGAGGTTGTGGATTATTTCCTCCCAAGATAGAACGAATTATTTACTGATGTAGCGGTACTTTAAACCACATTGTTTTAGCGAACACAGTGATCGGTAGCAAATCACACTTACTGTTGCTTTTTTTGTAGTTAAAATAATGCAGAAGAAAGAAGAAGAATTCAGAATTTTGTATAGAAAATCTGAGAGAATGGACTGCTATTTATGACCCCAACCTATTGAGTTCAAACAAAGAGGTGCAATTTTTCAGAGCGAAGAAGAAACTTTATTTTCCGTTACAAAAACTGGACGGGCAGAGGAAACTTTATTTTCCATTACAAAGAATGGATAATTTGGATTTAATATTAGTTTCCATTACAAAAATGGATATTTAATTACATTAATATTTATTATTAATAAATAAATTTGGTCCAAAAAATTAATCAATCAATCATTTGACCAAATCAGAAGCCGAGTCGAGCGGATGACGACGACGGCGCGAGGCTTGCCTTCTTTTTAACTATTTAAGAGCTAAAAGAAGAGCAATTACGTATATACCTATCAAAAGTCTTTTCCTCCACCAATATGGGACAATGTTCCTTTGTCAAGGAGGAAAACTCAAATATTTTATTTTGTCCCCATTTTTATTCACCCTCTTTTAAGCTAAAATAAGCTTAAAAAACTCAACAGTTTGGATAGTTGTTATATATCATTTCGTAATGCATCGAATAGTATTGTATTATATTGTATTGTATTATTATTTTAATAAATATAATATTTGGATAGATTATATCATTCGTCACAGTTTTATAATGTTAATGTACCAATAATATAAAGAATAAATTTTTAATATTATAATGAAATAATATGTTATAGAACTATTATATAAAAGGATATAATAAAAGATAAAGGCAAGATAAGAGGAAAAAAAATAAGATAGCGATACAATCACACCAAATTAATCACTCTATAAAATAATACTTTTAATCGTTACAAAACGATAAATTTAATGATAAAAATAAAATTCAAATAATAATTGAAACAAACATGGTACAATATTGGGTAACAATCATCCAAAATTCCAAACAAGAAGGAAAAGGTTTAATTTTTTTTCTGGTTTAAAATATTTTTCAAACAGACGTCCAAATGGAAGAAAAAAAATTAAAAATTGGATTGAACTAATTTAAAATTTTGAATCAAGCGCTTCTGAAATGTGCCAGCCAAATTTCACACTGCAAGGAGATGGAAGTCAGACAATTAAAAATGTTTATTGTTCTATTTCAAAAGACAAAAGGTGTATACAGCTGGAGAAAGTGAAAATACAGTGTGTTTAAAGTCGAAAGCCGTTTGTTTTTTTCACGGCGTTAAGAAAATACACTACACAACAAGAATTAGGGCAACAAGGCTAACAAAAGCAAAAAGACAAAAATAAATGTCAGAGTGCCGTTATGTCACTTTTCCCCTGTTTCTGCTATACGACTTTCAATGCAAGAACAATGTAGTCAGACTGGCTGTAAAAAGGATTATTAGGCCAGCTAACGTCAAGTCTGCGTGGAACTGCCTAATGTGCACACTTTGGTTTTGAGTCCTGTGTTTCTTGATTCTTCTAATTACTCGGCTTATAAGAATGGTTTCTGAGTCAATTGCTTTATGTGCTAACTTCAATCAGTATAGGTACAGAATAAAGGTTAGACAAATATCACCTAATTTTATTTAAGTCTTTCACAAAATTAATTTGTTTAATATGTTATAATATATATCATTTATAATAACATTTTATTATAACAACAAAAAATTATCAATGCGGACAAAACTATTATAGAAAAATTTTAAACCCTAATTTTTTAAGTTCGTAAATATTTCATTGCCGAATAGGTCATATATCCTTTGATGTTGAATTTGTACATGTACTTAATTTATATCTATTGTCGAAGTAATAAAATTTTGTATCGAGTGTAATTTAAGATATTAAGATTATGCGTCTTATTTTTGAGATTATTAGATTTAGTGTACGTGCGTTACGGATGTTTTTTGGTGTTGTAGACAATAAATTTGCGTCGAGAAAATAAAATCAAGACCGAAAAATATCGCATCAATCATAGTATTTTATTTCGAATATTTGAGTGTTACATCTTTATGGATCCATTGATTCTTCTTTCCAATAATAAATAAGTTCAAGGGCCTCTGAGCTTGTTCTTGAATCTATGTTTGTTGTCGCGAACGATGATCTTGTTCTTGAGCTTGAGCTTGATTGCTTGAACTTGACATTGTTTTGTTCTTCGTTCTTGAGCTCGAACTTGATTTCTTCTTCGTTCTTGAGCTTGAACTTGATTTCTTGAACTTGAAGCTTGAAACTTGCGGAGGAATTTGCAGCGTTTGATCCACGAGCTCTTTCTTGCTTCTTGTTATAACTTTTGGTGTCTTTTCTGAGTTATGAAGACCCCTATTTATAATTGTGGAAGGGAAGAGTTGTGATAAGAACAAACTCTTTCCTTCAAATCAAATTAAAGTGTGACATGGCCAGAGCATGTCACTTGCACACATGGTACTATTTCATTGGCCTTTTAGTGTGGCTGGGCATGCCTTGCCATTTTGACACGTAGCATGATCCTATTGGCTCTTCCATTTGACTTGGCGCGCCACGTCATTTGACACGTAGCACAAAGCTGGGCCTCTAGGAAGATGTCATCTTGGGCTTAATGAAGTGGGATAATCTCTTTAGCCCAATTAAATGGGCTAGCACAATGGATTAAGATTTATTTATTTAATCCATATGTATTGGACTTATATAATTAATTCAATTATATTAGCCCATAATATTTATTTGGACCAATATATCTTGAATTTAAAATATAGTTCAAATTATTTTATGAATTTAATTTAAGTAAAATTTATATACTTCTAAATGCCCCCTACTTCAAAATTTGTCAAAGTATTAATGTAATGACTAGGCTTGAAGTATTACCAAAGGCTATTGGCGCCTTTCTTCCTGCCGATGCTTTCACGGGCTTATTCATTCATGCCTCCTTCAAATTATATTTTAAGAGATTTTGCTTTTATTTAATTGAAATATCTCATTTTGTCAGAAGGAGAGTGCTTATGGTTTGGACCATGATTATTTACTTTGTCTTTTAATCAATTAAAAGCTCCTTTGTACATTGAGATCAATGTCCTTATTACAACAATAATAACTACCCAGTATATTCCTATCAGGTGGGGTCTGGGGAGGGTAATATGTAGACAAGCCTTACCCCTACCCAAAAGGGCAGAGAGACTGTTTCCAATCGACCCTCGGCGTGTAGGATTAAAAAGGAGAAGCTGCATTAAGAAACAAAGGCAAAATTAGAAACACACGCAAGATAAAACAAAATAATAAAGCATAAGTAATCCCGCAGAAGTAACGTAAATAATTATGAAAACATAAGCAACATAAATACAGTCGCATGCAATAGTAACAATCAGTAACTACCATACTAACAACCATATGGGGACATAAGCTAAAACACTAATCACCTATGGGTAACCGTAGTATCCCACCCAACCCCGGGAGAGGCGTACGAAGAACTCTATGAGCCCCTAGCCTACAATCCTGATTCTAGACCTCCAGATTCCCCTATCAAGGGTCATGTCCTCGAAAACCTGCATTCTGGTCATGTCCTGCCTAATCACCTCTCCCCAATGCTTCTTCGGCCTCCCTCTCCCTCGCCGACCACCAACAATCTCCAGCCGCTCGCAGCTCCTCACCGGGGCATCGGGGCCCCTCCTCCGAACGTGCCCGAACCACCTCAGCCTCGCTTCCCGCATCTTCTCGTCCACCGGGGCCACCCCTACCTTCTGTCGAATAACTTCATTCTCGATCTTATCCAGCCTGGTGTGCCCACACATCCACCTAAGCATCCTCATCTCCGCAACCTTCATTCTCTGAACATGCGAGTTCTTCACGGGCCAGCACTCCGCCCCATACAACATCACAGGTCTAACCACGGCTCTGTAGAATTTCCCCTTGAGTTTGTGTGGAATTTTCTTGTCACACAGTACCCCTTAAGTGAGCCTCCACTTTGACCACCCCGCTCCTATCCGATGGGTGACGTCCCCGTCAATCTCTCCGTCCCCCTGAATCACAGACCCAAGATATCTTACACTGTCCCTCTTGGCGATGGCCTGAGAACCAAGCATCACTTCCCTGCCTACCCCACTCGGCTCGTCGCCAAACTTGCACTCCAGATATTCTGTCTTAGATCTGCTTATTTTGAAACCCTTAGACTCGAGGGTCTGTCTCCATATCTCTAACCTTTCACTAACACCGGCCCTCGTCTCGTCTATCAATATTATATCATCAGCAAAGAGCATACACCAAGGCACATTCCCTTGGATATGTCGGGTCAGAGCATCCATCACTAAGGCGAACAACAGGGGGCTCAGCGTCGATCCTTGATGAAGCCCCATTACCACAGGAAAATGGTCTGATTCGCCCCCCATTAACGTCCTTACTAAATTGAAATCAATATCTTTGTCATCAATTACCTTCATATGTACTCATAGAGTCTTCGATTTAGGGGACTCAAATAGAACCAACAAATACACATCAACAATATATTGATGCATAGTGAAACCCAGTTGACATAAGCTCGTGATTAAGAGACACTTTAGTTGAGGAATTTTAATCCATCAGTTTACCCGTAGGGATTACACGTGTGCATTGATCAAGACTCTTTTTATTGCCGAATCCTATTAAGACTCTAGTTAGATATCTACTCGGACATGGAATGGTTGAAGTCATGACAACCCGTAATTGATCCCACATCGGTAATAATTCCCTAATGGCCACGTTATTGTACCTATAAATATAGATCATGCCATCCATTCAGAGACATCAATCGTATTGTTAGCAGTCTATTTTATGTTGCTCGGAAGCACTAACGTAAAGGTAATTTCTTCTTTGTTTCTTGTGCCTTTCTTCTTTTGTCTTTTTTTTATAGTTCAAGCGAGATCCACGTACGAAGAAGGCGGTCTTAGGGTGTGAGGGGATGGGTACTCATCCCTGCCCAATTCTTGGAGAGATTACTCTTAAAATGTCTTGATTCTTGGAGAGATTACTCTCAAAATGGCCCGATTCTTGAAGAGATTACTCTCAAAATGGCCCAATTCTTGGAGAGATTACTCTCAAATGGCCCGATTCTTGGAGAGATTACTCTCAAAATTGCCTGATTCTTGGAGAGATTACTCTCAAAATTGCACGATTCTTGGACAGATTACTCTCAAGATTGCCCGATTCTTGGAGAGATTACTCTCAAGATGGCCTGATTCTTGGAGAGATGACTCTCAAAATAGCCCGATTGTAGGAGAGATTACTCTCAAAATGGCCTGATTCTTGAAGAGATTACTCTCAAAATGGCCCGATTCTTGGAGAGATTACTCTCAAAATGGCCCGACTACCGGAGAGCATTTAATCTATTTAGACTTTTGTACCTATTCTAATATTCTTGATTTGGACTTTGATAACCCCTCTTTTCTTTCTCTTTTTTTTAGCACGAATGGAAAACTTCAGGGACTATACCCCGCCTTCCTCAAAATTTGGATATCTCATTATCGAGACTGAAGATGGCATAGAACATACCAAGCTTTTGGTTCTCACCTCACAAGCCGACCAATATGCAGCCTCATGACCTCCTCTAAGGAACTCCCTTCATGTAGAGAACTGGACCCTGGAGCACAAATCAACTTCTAATCCATTATCCAAGATGTGGGCTCTCCAAGCGTCAATCCATCATCATGTAAATATTGCTAGCACCCTTCCAAACTTAGGAAGCCGCATAATTCAAGGAGAAGTACATTGGGGAAACACAATAACAATCGAGGGCGAGTATCACCACATCCCAGGATATTGGGAATGGGCTGAAGACGTGCTTGATGGAAGCCAACAAACTCTGAGTACAACAAAGATTTATGATGTTGTATATGCCTCACTTTTCACTTATGATCGAAACTTGAACATTTTGCAAGCATTTTGTGAGGCTTGGTGCCCCAAGACAAACACACTTCTTACATTAGCTGGGGAGCTATCTATATCTCTTTGGGACTTACATATCCCCGGGGGTTTTCCCATTGCGGGTTCTCCATACGAAGAAGTGGTACCTGAGACAAGAGAACTCGTCAGTTTGAATGAAAAACAAGTCAGATTTATTCCTCGATCTTGTGAGTATTTATTTGCTGCATTTCACCATCTTAAGGAAGGTACGAGTGCTACCTAAAAGGTTTTTTTCAACAAGTGGACAAGTTTTTGGTATAAGAAAACTTTAATAAATAGACCATCCCCGCTGCGAAAGGAAAAGAAATCTGCACACCTAAAGTCAACACATAATCCTAACGAAGTTATTCCCAAGGCGATGAGGTGGTCGACTGATCCAGAAACTATATTCTCTAAGCTTAGGGTGAGGTATGACAAGAAAGATAAAACATATGTAGTGGCATTCATATCAATTTGGATATGTTCCTTTGTGTTCCCTAAGGTAGAAAACTCCATTCGTCCTGAGACTTTTAAGACGACAAGCATGATGGCAGGCGGGCGACAGATTAGCCTTCCAGTCCTAGTTTTGGCGAGTATTTATCATGTTTTGAATAAGATTTCGCGTTCTGCCCAACTTGATCAGGTCAAAGTTTCTTTTTCCATTCATTATGTTTACGGCTGGCTTGCACATTACTTCAAAACACAATATCCACTTTCTAAGGGTCCGTCTGTCCCTTTGATGGTGGTATACTCAGGAGAAGGGGCTGCAAGGTACTTTGACGAGAAAGATGGAAGAAAATGCATCCACAATGGGGAGGATATAGTTTGGGCACCAACAATGTTGACCAATTCCCGTCCTTATTATTACGTGGATAACGATGCCCCTCAAGAGTTGGAATAAAATACTTCATGAGCTTACGTTTTAATTACCTCCCTTTGAGGTATGGTAACTCATTCATCATCGAGCTGTATAGTCCACATCGATTTGGTCGTCAATTTGGATTTTACCAGAACGTCCCCGCTTTTTGGAGAACGATATCTGTAACACCTCTCTAGATGAAGGAATCAGATTTTGGAGGATTTGCACACTGTATCAATCTATGTCACGTGCGGTTTTTCCTCCAGCGAGAGATCCTACAGAGAAGCCTTTCTCCACTAATTATATGTCTTGGTGGGAGAAAGAGTATGAGAAGTTTCTCAAGAATAACTTACAAGATTTGGTAGACAATGTTGGGCTAAAGTCTACAAACCTTTTAGGAGGTGAAGATCAAGGTGTTGGAAAGACGCTCTCAAAAGTTAAAAAATATCAACTCCAATCCCAAAAGTAGTTACGCAACCTAAAAAAGGAAGCTTAAATCCTCAAAGGCAACTTTGAAAGAAGTGGTGTGCACTTCAACAGCTATAGAGAAATACTCTCCAGTTCTTCCATTTAACACGCGTGTTCCTCAAGAGACAAGTCAGAGTACCAATGAAGATCAAAATTGAAAAGCAAACGGCCTAACTCAGTAGAGATTGTCGAGGTTCAAAGTGTTGATAGTCGCTCAAGAACGCATACAGCTTGTAACAAAGAGGTAAAATACAATCACCTCGCTCATTCCGCCTTTTGTTAGGAGAAGCTTCACTTATAAGTTACTTACTTACTTTGCCTTTTCTTAATGCAGTTAAACACTATTGGGCATCCGATGGTATCCCCATGCGACAAGCTACATGTAAAGTGAAGTCATCGTCAAAGGCGTCATCTCTTCCTCATGACGAATCCCTAAAAAGACAAACTCCAAATGAGATAACTCGCATTTCACCAATGACAAATACAACGGTATCTATATCTGAAGGAAAAAGCATTGTTTTCAATCGTAAGAAGGAATTCATTTTGGGACTTTGGGAGTATATTTGCAATAGGCTCTCCAAAACTCATACGGAATTTCTCTCATCTTATAGGGAGAAAATCATTGAGATTTTTTAGGATATGAAGAAGACGAATATTCTGAATTTTTCTCCATTAGAAGATTTACTGAATTCTCTTTTTAAACTTGCCACATCATATGACCAAGGGCGATCCAATATGGCTGATAAGACGAGTGAAGATGAGAAGCTAGAGCTGATTTCCAAAGCTAAAGAGCCTCTCGAATTGTTCAAACTTGAAGCAAGTGAGAAAGTCAAGAAAGTTTCCTCTAGTGAAAAGAAATTAAAGAGAGCCGTGAAGAAGTTGTATATATTACAACAAGAGAGGAAGAACTTCGAAGGTGTTATAGAAGCAACTCAAAAGGAGGTTGAGGAGATTCAGGAAAAAAATTTCAACTGCCGAGACTGAGGTCTCTTCATATGACAACGTAAATTTGTTGACTGTTGATGATTCGGCCAATTTGGAGGAGAAGAAAAAGAACCTAGAGACTAGCTGTCAAGAATTGATCAACTACAAAGTTTGTTTAGATTACACTATTAGCATTATCTACGCTTTTATCTTTATAATAGGTTGACCTAGTGGATATTTATTTCTTCTTAGATAAGATTGCTTCTCGTTTGCTTTACATTACCCGACATTTATCTTAGTTGCATAATTTTCTACTTTACGCACCTGTAACGAAAGATTCTGGGGAGATTCCAAATAATGAACCATTTGATTTTTCGCAAATTAGAATTCAATATCTAAAGTATATCCAAAATTCAGAATCAAACACCTTTAAAATTGCCTTAGATAGTATTTTGGAACCAACTTTAGATTCCACCACGTTGAAAATTTTAGATTTGCGCAGTCTCACCAAAAATTTCATATCTCAGAGTAAAAATATTGGAATTGCAAACTGTTTGATTTCAAGAAAAATAGACTTCAAGATATATATCATATCCAAAATTCTAAATTAAAAAACTTCGGAATCGTTCCAAATAATATTTTGAAAGAACCTTTATGTTGCACCTCGCTATCAATTCTAGATTTGCGCAGTCTCTCTAAAAAAATCATATCTTGGTGTAGGAACGTTGAAATTACAAACTGTTTGATTTCTTGAAAACTAATCTTCAATACATAGAACATATCCAAAATTCTCAATCAAATAAATTCAAAATTATCCAGGATAATATTTTGAAATCAGCTTTAGGTTCCACGACGTTGAAAATCTCATATTTGCGCGACTTCGCCAAAAGTTTTTTATCTTGAAGTAGGAATGTCAAAATCATGAACCATTTAATATAATATAAACTTAACTTCCAAATATATAAGATATCCAAAATTCAAGATTTAATGCCATACAGACATATTCAGATAATATTTTGAAGTCAATACTAAATTCTGATACACCGACAATTTCATATTTGCGTGACTTCACCAAATATTTTGTATCTTGATATGGAAGCCTCGAGATCGGAAGACGTATTACTTGCCATAAATTAAAATTTAAGAACCATATTCTCACAAATATCTTGGGGTTAAAATCTCACTGAATTTGAAACGTTGTACCAAGCAATCATTTCTTTTTACTTGTGTTTCCTTTTGATGCCTTGCTTCTCTTTCCTTTTTTTAGGCAGAGGGCGGACTTGGACACCAACAAACTTGAAGGTTTGGCGAACCTGAAGACATAGAGAATCCCTGGACTTCAATGCAAATAATTGACATCCTTCTAAAATCGGCCCATTGAAGATATCAATTTACCAAGGAGGGTTGCTCCTTTAAATCAAATGAGATCAAAGTTCAACAGGAGGATGATATTTCAGCTTGATCTTGCGTTCCTTCATACTTCATTCTAACAATAATTGGGGCAATATGTATCTTTTTAACTTATGCGATTGAACTTAAAATGAAACTCTAAGAAGCCTACGTACCCCGATGAAGAGGATCAAGTCATACCGTAGTTCAGGCTGGGTGATTTTTTTTATTTTTTATTTTTTATGTCCTAACTTTTTCCTAGGCCGCCTCCTTTGAGATTTTCAACCTAGCAGACATTTTTTTAGGCCGTACACAGTTTATACTCTTGCGGACAGGAGTGTAGCAACATGCAGTTTAGGCTCATGCATCAAGGAGCGTCATGACTTCAAGAATAATACTTCTTCAAAAACTTTCCATTTATAGGGATAATTCTCATACCATCTGCATCAACTAGCTTGTAAGCCCCACTTGAGTAAGCTTCTTGTACGACATATGCCTCATCCCATTTTGAAGTATACTTTCCTGCAGGTTTATGGGAAGTAATTATGGGTCTTCGTACGGCAAGGACTTTATCTCCTACTTGAAAGGATCTCGGGCGAACTCTTTTATTGAAGGCGCGAGATAATCGAGCTTGATAACATTCAAGACTCTGTTGAGCTTCCAATCTCTTTTCATCAAGAGCTTCTAACTTTGCGAACCGTAGTTGAGTATTTTCTTCATCAGTGATCCCTTCTTGAATAGCCAGTCGTAACGAAGGTATTCGACGCTCAAGTGGCAAGACGACTTCGACCCTATAAATGAGTGAATAAGGAGTCGCCTGTGTTGGCATGCGATGAGTCGTCCTATATGCCCATAAAGCTTCTCCCATAAGGCCATTCCAATCTCGTTTGGATTTGGAGATAACTTTCTTTAACAATTTGCATAAAGTCTTGTTGAATGCCTTGGCTAGGCCATTAGCGGAAACATTGTACAT
Organism: Nicotiana benthamiana; assembly: GCA_034376525.1. Lineage (NCBI taxonomy): Eukaryota > Viridiplantae > Streptophyta > Magnoliopsida > Solanales > Solanaceae > Nicotiana > Nicotiana benthamiana. Next base: position 54,881,615 of record CM067325.1, on the reverse strand, counting down.
CGAAGAGTTACGTTGCTTGAAGCCAAAGAGCTCACAAATCTTGTTCATCAACCTATTGTAGAACGGCTTGCCATTATTTGTTATTATGTAAGGGGGAATGCCAAAGTGATAGATGATGTTTACTCGGATAAAACTTGCAACATTTTCCTTCTTTACCTCCTTAAGAGCAACAACTTCAGCCCATTTTGAGAAGTAGTCAGTTGCAGCCAAGATGTATAGGTGGCCACCAGAGGACTTTGACAGTGGTCCAACAACATCCAATCCCCAAGTGTCAATTGGCCAGGATGCAACAGTCGGGTGCAACACTTCAGGAGGTTGATAAATAAAATTCGCATGAAATTGACAAGCCTTGCATCATAAAGCGTAGTCCAAGAAATCTTTTACCATCGTTGGCCAATAATATCCCATCCTTTTTATATGGAAGCGGAGCTTTAGTCCAGACTGGTGTGACCCAGATACCCCAGAATGTGCCTCTTGCAAAGCTTGGAGAGCTTCTTCTTCTCTTAGGCATTGCATGAGTACTCCCTCGAATGACCTTCTGTATAGACTATCCTTGTAGTAAAGGAATCAAGGCGCACGACAATGGATTTTAGTCCTTCTCCTCGGATTTTCCGGAAGTATCCCATAGCATAAGTAGTTGATAATGGGTTGGCACAATTCTTCTTTCTCAACTTCAGAAACAACAACAAGATGCTTGAGTTCGTTTTCTTCACCTTCAGCCTCTTTTGGCGGCGGTACTACCCATTTTTGGCAGAGAGTAACTTGTGCTTGATCAGGCAGGGTTAAAGATGAAGCTAGGGCAGCTAATGCATAAGCCTTCTTTTTTTCTTTCCTTGGCACATGTTGAATAGCCACATCACCGAGCCATCCCATCAACTTTTTAGCGTAATCATGATATGGGCATAGTTTGGGCTTCTTAACCTCGTAACTACCCAAAATCTGATTGACCACTAACTGGGAGTCACCAAAGACTTGCAATTGCAACTGCTTCATATCAATGGCCATTTCAAGACCAAGTTTTAATGCTTGATACTCAGCAACATTGTTGGAACAGAGTTGTGTCAAGGTGAAGGAGTAGGGCAAGACTTAACATTGGGGAATGACAAATACTACGCCAGCCCCAGTTCCCCCATGATGCACGACACCATCAAAGTATATCTTCCATGGAGGTTGAACTTCAACGACCATTGTGTCCTCATCAGGTTGTTCATCAGTAAGTTCCTAGTCATTAGGTATTGGATGATCTGCCAAGAAATCTACAATGCTTGTCCTTTTACAGCCTTTTGAGGGATGTACAAAATCTTAAATTGTTGAAATTGGAAGTACCATCTCGCTAGTCGATCACTAAGAATAGGTTTTAACATCACGAACTTGATGGGATTTGCTTTAGAAACAAGATGGACAACATGAGCTTGAAAGTGGTGCTTCAACTTTTGAATTGAGAAGACTAGTGCCAAGAACAACTTCTCAATTGGTGAATAATTCAACTCGTTTGGTGTCATCATCCTGCTCAAGTACTAAAGAGAGTTTTATTTCCCCTCACTATTTTCTTGGGCCAACAATGCTCCAACAAACCTTTCTTGTGCCGTAATGTATAGTATAAATGGATTTCCAGGTACAGGGGCTGCTAAAACTGGAGGCTCCATCAAGTAGGATTTAATGCTCTCAAAGGCATTACTGCATGCTTGGTCCCATCTGAAAGGGACACCTTTCTTCATAAGACGACTGAATGGTTGACACCTCCCAGCTAGGTTCGAGATGAACCTCCTAAAGTACGCTAGCTTTCCTTGCAGACTTTTCAATTCATGGATATCTCGAGGATCAGGCATTTTCAAAATGGCATCCACTTTGGCTTGATCGATTTCGATCCCTCGATGTCAGACAATGAAACCAAGGAACTTTCCAGAAGTAACTCTAAAGGCACATTTCAATGGATTCATCCTGAGTTGGTATCTCCAGAGCAATTCAAATACCATCCTCCAGTCTTTCATGTAGTCGCCTTCTCTCTTGATTTCACCACCAAATCGTCAACATAGCATTCAACATTCTTGTGGAGAAGATCGTTGAAAATATTTTTCATAGCCCTTTGGTAAGTAGCGCCATCATTCTTCAAGCCAAAAGGCATTACCTTGTAGCAATAAATACCCTTGGGAGTGCGAAACGCAGTAAGCTCTTCACCTTTGGTGCCATGCAAATTTGGTTATAGCCCGACGAATCGTCCATGAAAGATATTGCATCGTACCCAGTAGTAGCATCGATCATTAGCTCTGGAATAGGAAGCGCGAATTCATCTTTGGGACATAATATTATTGAGGTCCCTGAAGTTAACGCATACTCGAATCTGGCCATTCTTCTTCCTTACAGGGACAATCCTTGAAACCCATGTTGGGTATTTAACATCCCGAATAAATCCAGCTTCAATGAGTTTGTTAACTTCAACTTCAATCAGGGGAACCAAGTACAGCCTGAAGCGCCTTTGAGCTTGTTTAACAGGGCGAGCACCATTTTTGACTGCAAGGTGATGGACTGCTACTTTCGGGTCCAATCCAGACATCTCTTTTATAACTCCAAGCGAAGACATCCCTGAACTCTGTGAGTAACTCAATATAAGTGCTTTCTTCATCAGCTTCGAGTAAAGCACTTAGGTAGGTGGGTCTTGGTTCTTCATCGGTGCCAAGTTAACTTCTTTTAAGGCGTCAACTGTTGTCTTCACTCCTTCTTCAAGTTCAGGTGGAGCATCTTTCGCATATTCATCTTTTTGAGGATCCCCATCATTGAAGGATATGTGATAACATGGTGAAACATGCTCCAATTCTGCGTTATCCTCCATAGAAGATGGAACACCATTCTCGCTTTGTTACAGTGACATGATACGAAGAGCCTACACTTTCTTCATCTCCGTCACATTCCTTAGTGTAGACCACAGTATATGGATTTATCTTTAGTACTTCTTCACATGAAACCACAAGTTTTGTTTGTCGCCTCATTCTAGAAGGAACTAAAATTTGGAAAATCCTTAGAGATCTCCTGAATTTTGGGTGAAGCGGGTGTTCTTGTATTTCAATAATTTCTCTGGAACTTCTTCCCTTTCTTTAATGGACCCAATTTCTCAAATACGGAAGTTCTCATAGTTGATTTTCCAAGTCGATCAAAGACAGAAGGCCTGTTAAAAGCGGCAGATTCGTCTTATACATTGATATAACTTCTACTCGCCCTTCTTATTGAGATACGCACTGGTGACGGTTGCTTGTATCCCAAACTTTCACGTGGTTGCCTCGTTGTTGCTTCTGATGGGAGCTTCCCTAACTTTGACGGCTCATTGGAATTGTATCCAGCTTTCGCAAATAGCTCGTAGGCGTTAGGGTCAAAACCTTCATCTGTTCGCTTTGTAAGGAGTATCACATTCCGCAAACGATTTTGGGCTACAAACACTGCAAGCGGCTTTAAGGACGACTTTACTGCCTCAATTCGTTTGACGGGCAGAGTTAACTCCTTTAGCATGCTAGCTTGGCAATTAGATGGTTCACCTTTATCTTTCTTCCTTTTAGGGACATATTGGAGTGCTGACTTACTTTCTTGCCATAAGGTGTAATATTCCCTCCATAAGATTTATTCACGTTGGGTTGTACATCCTTACTAATAGCTTTGACTTCACCAATAGTCGCCTCTTCTCTTTTAGTTGAGGAATATTTATTTTTGCTATTCATACCATCATGCGCTTTCAGCTCCTTCACAATGCGGTTCTTCATGTAGAACTTTGCATCGGCGAAGTGTGACTCAGCTTCGGTGAATGGCTCATCATCAACAATTGTCATCTTCTTGACTTCACTTTCATAGTATTTTAAAATTGATGGTAGGTAGATAGAACTACTTTATTCTCATGTATCCAAGGCCTCCCAAGCAAAACATTGTATGAAGTCTTCGCGTTGATCATATGAAGCCATGCACTTGATTGCATGTCTTCAATTGTGATTCCCAGCCTGATCGTGCCTATGGCTCTTTTCTCCCCTTGGTTGAATCCTTGGATCATCACACGACTTTCTGAGAGTTCGTTCATGGGAATACCAAGTTCTTTCACAGTATGGATTGGCAAAAGTTTCACTGAGGATCCTCCATCAACCAAAATCCGGTTTACCCTTTCTCGCGCATATAGCCAACCAGGTACAATGGGCGGTTATGAAGAGTGTTACCTAGCAAAAGATCGTCATTTGTGAACGTGACCTTCCCCTCACAAGCATTAACTTCTTGAGGAGTGGGCTCGATGGGCTTTTCCGAAGATGGTGCCAATGGTAGGTCATCACTCTTTTCTTCTCCTTTGTTAGCATGGCAACAAGAGGCATCAATACCCTCATGGGAAATCTTCGTGCGGAACCAACTTGGTAAAAACTACACCAAGGTCACTGGATTTTGTGGCTTTTGAGGGTGGTGAATCTCCACTTTTGCTTTCTTCGAATGCCTAACTGGATTCTCTTTTATTGGTCTTTTACCATCATATTCCTTGTTGGTTGTTCCACCAGTTCTTCTCGTGGGCTCCTTTTGTGGTGCCTACGACAAGTCACCAACGTCCAACCTTCATCATCATCAGGTTGGTTGACTTCAGCTTTGCTGCTCTCTAATAGTTCTTCATCTTTGCTTTCTTTAAAACCACATAATTCATCCGGACTCAATGAGCCAAAGGTGATAGAGACTTGGTTTGCGCTTGCTTTCTCATCTTCAAGCACGATCTTCTTTTCCCGAGCCAAGTCCATGACTTTATCCTTGAAGACAAAGCACTTCTTTTACAAGTCGGTGATATTTGCAGTAATTTGGGTCATTTATTTTTCCAGCTTTATTTGGTCGCTTCATCTGCGTAAGCTCAATGAGATTTAACTCGAGGAGCTCTTCGAAAACGGCTGGCACATCAGACTCCAAGAAAGGGTACTCTTTCTCCTGCATTTCTTTTAGAGTCAACTTTCCACTTGGCTTGACTTGAAAAGAAGTGGATTTCATACTCTGCTTCTTACTCACCTTCGTCGTGAAATTCATAGGTGATGTATTGACATTCATAGCTTCTTTGCTTTCAGACTTGGGTACGAACTTGCCCCACTTCCTAACTTCTTGTTTCTCATTCACTTTGTGAGGTTCATAGATGGGCAGCCTTTCATTTCCAGCGGAGGCCATGCTCAATTCCATGTCATGGGCACGAGTTGCAAGTTCTTCAAATATTCTAGGCTTGATACTAGAGCAATCCCCAATGCATGCCTTGGATGCACATCTCTATGCCTGAAGCTTCACTAAGCCTGTCTTTGCAGTTAAGGCTTGCATTCCTTCAACGATTGATAAAGTCGATAACTGGTTCCCCCTTTCTTTGACGAGTATTTGTGAGCTCTATCATACTCACAGTGCGTATCGTGCTATAAAAGCGATTGAGGAACTCTTGCTCTAGTTGATCCCAACTATTGATAGATCCAGCCTCGAGGCCCGTGTACCAATCAAAAGCATTTCCTTTTAATGAGTGGACAAACTGTTTGATGAGGTAGTCTTCATAAGTCCCAGCATTGTTGCATGTCTCAACAAAGTGCGGCACGTGTTGCTTTGGGTTACCTTTACCATCAAACTGTTGAAACTTTGGAGGTTGATAGCCAGCAGGCATCTTTAACATATCGCCCTTGCAGTGTATGGATTTGCATATGTAAGGGAGGATTTGGCAGCAACTTCATATTTGTTCTTGATGGTTCCTTTAATGAACTCCTTCAATTGATCGATTGGAATCATCCCTTCAGATGAGACATGGATAGCCTTAGTGGATGCTGCTTGTCTCGGGGAAGAATCGCTCTTTAGAACCTCTGGGAGCTTGCCAGGTGCATGGGTGTATTCTTTTTCCATCAGAATTCCCACCCTGTCTGTTAGCTTGCCAATTTTGGCCTATTGATTTTACATGCATTTGGTCAAGCCAACGGTTGCTTCTATCAAGTTTTCCAACTGCACCTTCATAGATGAAGTGTTTGTCACCATTGCTGGCATGATTGTTGTGGACGACAGAGAGTAACATGGATTTTCACACAGATTGATCCTTGATTGGCTCACGCTACGTGGTGTAAGTGGGGAGGATCCATCACTTGAAGCATCATCATCTTCCTTCATAGCAGAGTGCTTGGATCTGGAGAGGTCAAGTAGAGCAAGAGTTTTCTTGATCTTTTCAGCAACATCTCTTCCTCCTTCAGCTGCGTTTGTGGCAGATTTGCTTCTTTTGAGGATGAAGATCCGAAAACAGGGGTTGATGCGGATGGCACTTGGGATGCTTGCTGTCCTAAAGAGCTTGCTTTGCTCCTCGTAATCGGTCCGAATCTTCCAAAGGTAACATCGAGGATGCTTTCCACATCAGCATAGAACCTGGAGTTAGCAGCCTTGGTGGAAGTTGAAGCGGAGTTGATTTTCTTTGGAGCCATTTCAATGTTCTTGAACTTTGGTGATTGAAAAATTGAGATGAAAAGTAGAGATTGTCCCACCGGGTGTGCCAGGATTTGTAGATAATAAAGTTGCGTCGTGAAAATAAACTCAAGACCGAAAAATATCGCAACAATTGTAGTATTTTATTTCGAATATTTGAGTGTTACAATCTCTATGGATCCTCTGATTCTTCTTTCCAATAATAAATAAATTCAAGGGCCTCTGAGCTTGATCTTGAATCTATGTTTGTTGTCGCAAATGATTATCTTGTTCTTGAGCTTGAGCTTGAGCTTGATTGCTTGAATTTGACCTTGTTTTATTTTTCGTTCTTGAGCTCGAACTTGATTTCCTCTTCGTTCTTGAGCTTGAACTTGATTTCTTGAACTTGAACTTGAACTTGAAGCTTGAAACTTGTGGAAGAATTTGCAGCGTTTGATCCACAGGCTCTTTCTTGCTTCTTGTTATAATTTTTGATATCTTTTCTAAGTTATGAAGATCCCTATTTATAGTTGTGGAAGGGAAGAGTTGTAATAATAACAAACTCTTTCCGATCAATCAAATTAAAGTGTGACATGGCCGCATTTGATTGGCCAGAGCATGTCACTTGCACACATGGCACTATTTCATTAGCCTGTTAGTGTGACTGGGCATGCCTTGCCATTTTGACACGTGGCATGATCCTATTGGTTCTTCCATTTGACTTGGTGCGCCACGTCATTTGACACGTGGCACCAAACTGAGTTTCTAGGAAGATGTCATATTGGGCTTAATGAAGTAGGCTCGTCCCTTTAGCCCAATTAAAAAGGCTAGCCCAATGGATTAAAACTTATTTATTTAATCCATATGTATTGGACTTGTATGATTAATTCAATTATATTAGCCCATAATATTTATTTGGACCAATATATCTTGAATTTAAAATATAGTCCAAATTATTTTATGAATTTAACTTAAGTAAAATTTATATGCTTATAGGTGTATTAATAAAAAAAATATATAAAACTTATAATAAGAATAAATTATGCGTAGTAGCAATTGACGTCAAGATAAATTCAATATTCACTTAAATTGAAAAATAAATGTTATATTGACAAAATATTTAAATATACAGTTAGTGGGTTTCTTCTAAATTGCAATGATTAAGAGTTTTGGTAGATTAATTATATACTTTTTGTATTTATATATTTTTTATGAAGCTAAATATAATATATTATGTTTTTATATTTGACCTAATATTTCTTTACAGACTATATTCTTAATATGTATGATTATCCTTAGCAAAATATTGTAAATTATACGCTTTTCTTTAATTTGATTAAATTTAATCGAATGAGTGAATAAATTATGATAAAAAATTCTCTCTTATTAATTAGTACTTTTATCTCCCTCTTCAAAATTTATTTTCCCTCCGCTACTATATTTATTTTATATATGCTTCTTATGATTTAACTTTTTGAATTCTAAAATAATTATTTTTTTTGTCTCGTTTGATTGATCCATAAATGAAAAATAGATCATTTTAATTTTTCTCATTAGGACATAAATTTTAGGAAATAATTTTAATGTCTTTTATTATAATTTGGCTTTAGATCACTAATTTTATCGAAATGCCCCTACAATTAGCTAAGAAATTTTAGTTGTTTAATTTTACATTTGCTCAAGGGTGCTTGAGTATTTTTTATTTTCTCAATCTTAATGGTTACTCTTATTACAAGTTGAGTTAGTCTAACAGAATGATATTTAATATTCTTTAATTATCCATCATATTACTCGAAGTTTTTATTATCAAAGAACAAAAATTTATATTTGAAGGCACGATTAATGAATATTTTTTCCTTTTCTTTTCTTCACTTGCTAGGATCCGTAAATGTTTAGATGTAATAAAATTTAGTGTCTTAGAACTGAAGATATTCTTCAGATATGCACATCGACGTATACTAAAATCTTTTCAAGTGTTTATTTTTTAATTATTTACCCGCAAAATATGAGTAGCGGTACATGATACCTATAAAAAGCGATATTTAGATAATATTAAAGTCTGTATTTTAAAAATAATTGTCCGCACTAAAAAAGGTTATAAAATATAATTGAATACGTATAAAACAAGGTTTATGATGAAAAACTACAACATATAATAATACACCAATGTCAATAAAGTTGTCACACTTAGTTTCATATTTGTTGAAATAATTCTTTCCAGAATTAATTTTATACTTGATGGAATAACATATTTCTCTCCAACTTTATTAAAATGATATATACGTAATGTCATTTACTTATAGAGTTTCTGACTTTGTATCCAATATATCCCAGCATCACCAAAATGGGTCTTGTATTAATCACACGAAAAAGGATGTTTCAAATAAAGAACGTGATTGAAAAATGATTATATTAAAATCGATTTTAAAGTCTAAAATATTAATACTTCCAATATAGTTGAATAATTAAGGAAATATTTAAGAATTAAAATTTTAGTCGATTTCATATCCCTAAATATTAAATAAATAATTAAATAATAAATTTTCTAATATAAAAATAATATTTTACTAAGATCTTCATGATTTTAATATAGTATAGATAGATATAGTGCATCTCTGTTGCACTTTCATGTTGCTTAAATAGTTAAAAATTTCATATGTCAAGAGAGCGAATGTTACATTAACAAAGGAGATAATATAAACATTAAAAAAATATCAAAAAATCAATCAACTACGTACTAAATACACATTGTCATACAAAGCGCATAAATTTCTGTAGGAGTTTCATTTGGTTCGGGATGAACACTATAACTAAGAAAGCATACAGTTCTTGGGACAAAATGTGTACCCCAAAATCAGTTGGTGGGATGAACCTAACTAACCTAAAGCTCTGGAACAAAGCTGCCATTGTAAAGACCTGCTGGGACCTAGCTCATAAAAAGGACAAGCTGTGGATTAGGTGGATCACTGTATATTACATCAAAGACAGACCAATAGAATCCATTCCAATTCCTGCTCAAGAAAGTTGGATGGTGAGAAAGATCATCCAATCCAGAGATATTCTACAAAGGATCCAGAATTGGAAGGAACAAAAATGCTCGACTAGACAGTTGTACCAGTCAAGATGCAAGCAGTGCTGAGAGTCCCATGGAAGAATTTAATCATACAGAACCAAGCAAGGCCAAAAGCAACTTTCAACCTATGGCTATTCCGATAGGATAGACTCCCAACAAAGGACAGACTACACAGCTGGGGAATGAGTATTGATCAACAATGCACCTTGTGCCAAACCCACCCGGAAACAAGAGATCACTTGTTAATGAACTGCCCTGTCACTGTGGACTTATGGGAAAGAACAATGATCTGGTTGCAGGAAACCTACCCACCCAGTTCTGATTGGAACCAGAAAATGCAGTGGTTGATTAGCAAAGCCAAAGGTCGAACAGTTCGAGCTGCCACTTTCAAAATGGTTACAGCTGAATTTGCATATGCTATCTGGCTGGAAAGGAATGCAAGAGTCTTCAACAAAATATTCCGATGTAACACTGCCCTACTAAGAGACATAGTGTATAATTGTAATGTTAGAGGTACCCCACGAATTAAACAAATATTACAACACCTTCGCATATAGTAGTGTTAGATAGTTAGGATAGTAGATATAATTTATATGTTAGCTCCTAGACAATCAGCTGGGTTGAAGCTCGACTGTGATTTTGTAAAGCTACTTCATTGATGATTAATGAAAACCTTAATTTTAAAAAAAAAAAGATTGTAAAAGCCTGGTGCTTATGCACTATTTGCAAATATTCTAGTATTAATTCAAACTAAAATGAACTGTCTTGTCCTAGGTTAATATAAAGCTAGATAAAGTGCTCGAATAAAATAATTAAAATAAAATAAAAAGAGAGGAAAAGAGGACCTTCATTAAAATGGTTTAATTAAAAACTAAAGAAAAATAAAGAGTAGAAAATGGTGAATATGCATGACATAAAAAGGGGAACTAAGAAGCTTACAAAGAATTTCATCGATCAAAATTTCAAAAATAGTCCATGGCTTTTGTAAAGGCTCTCTTTAGCTGTATAATTATTCTTTTTTTTTTATATAATTATCGTGAGACTCAAAAGTATGGAGAAAGCTCTTTACTATTTTCTAAACAAAGGACTAGCTGTCTGTATCAATCTCTTCTTTTTTAATTTCTTTCACAAGTTTACACAAAATTAAAGAAAAATATATTTCGCTCTTCCAACTTTTTGGTGGAACTCAAATACTTTTTTCATATTACTAATTATAGAAAGGTTATATGTCACAAATAAATTAATCGAATCAAACAAATTCCAACAATTAGTTTATTGAGAATAAAATACACACCGACAAAAATAACATAAATTTGATGAGATATACAACTGTAACATTATTCATAGAGTGAATTAACATTGGTTAGATTCTAAGAGATGAGCTTTCACTTATGCTTCTTCTTCCGTAAATTGGAGCCAACGAAATATAATAAGCCATCAATATTACCTAAATACTAAATAATCATACCTAAACAAATAAAAACCGTATCCGGGTTAGAGTTGGATGCTCCTACCAAAAAAAAAAAAGAGAAAAGAAAATGCACTCAAAATAATCGACTACATCAAACCTAAACAAGTTATATAGGAGTACACGAGTCAAATTAATTATGTATCTATCCAACTTTCTTAGAGTACACATGTTCACCGTTTAGTTTAGGGATAATTTCACATAAGTACAATTTACATAGGTGCTTTTTATTCGCGTAACCATCATTTTAAGTTTTCATCCGTATAACCAACGAAGCCTTCCAATATTATTGCCTGACATACATTATAATGATCTCTTTCCTTTTTTTTCTATTTCTCCTTTTTTTTTTATCTTCCAGATTAATGTAACTATCTGATAAAAAGTCAACTCATCACGTGATTTTAAATTCTTATTTTTTCTCCCTCTCTTTACCTTATTTTTGTCCAAAATTTACCAAAAAAAAGAGTATATTGTCATTTCATATATATATATATATATATATATATATATATATATATATATATATATATATATATATATACACACAATTGTACATAGGAATGCTAATGTAAATACATTATTATATGTTCGTATATATATAACTATACACACTTATATACATATTTATACAATATATATAATATATATGTATAAGTATACAATATATGCACTGAATATAGATAAATTTAACATGCATATTTTACACTAGAAAAAAACTTTTCAGACATTATTAAACCTTTATTTTAACATAAAATTTACCATATAAAAAAGGTGTCAAACTTTCATGAAGACCTCTTATACAATAATAATATATATACACCCTTATATATTGAAAAAAATATAATTATACATTATTATACACAAATCTACACACTTATCCCTATTTTATACATAATTATATAATATTTGTATAAGTGTATATCAGTTATATGGTATATGCACTGAAAAATACTTTATGTCCATCACTACACCTCGGTTTAACACCAATATTGTCAAAAAGAACAAGAAAACAGAAGAAGAAGAACCAATCAGCTCAAGATAACTCTAGATGAATCCCAAATTCTTAAATTTTGTCTCACCCGATTAATAATACTATTATTAGTCAATACCTATCTGGATTGAAGCACCAATTCACAATGAAAACTTCCAGATCTGAAAACTTTAGCTTCATCAGTGGCGGAATTATAATTTTTGGGACTATATTTAGATACCAAATGCTCACAGTTATATACACCCTTATACATTACAAACATATAATTATATATCATTATACATACATTTACACACTTATACATATTTTATACAATATTTGTATAAGTGTGTATAAACACCAGTTATACGGTATATGCACTATTATCAAAAAAAGAAGAAGAAGAAGAAGAAGAATAATAATAATAATAATAATAATAATAATAAGAAGAATAATAATAATAATAATAATAATAAGAAGAAGAAGAAGAAGAAGAAGAAGAAGAAGAAGAAGAAGAAGAAGAAGAAGAAGAAGAAGAAGAAGAAGAAGAAGAAGAAGAAGAAGAAGAAGAAGAACCAATCAGCTCAAGATACGTCTAGATGAATCTCAAATTCTTAAATTGTGTCTCACCCGATCAATAATACTATTATTAGTCAATACCCATCTGGATTGAAGTACCAGTTCACAATAAAAACTTCCAGATCTAAAAACTTTAGCTTCGTCAGTGGCAGAATTATGATTTTTGGGACTTATATTTCGATACCAAATGGTCACGGTAAGAGACTCAGAGATTTATCAATCAAAATTACTTAAATCATTAATGGGTCAAATATTTTCTTCATCAATCCTTTCAAATGAACAATTAACTTCATATCTTCATCTTACTCTAGGCTTTCATCTTTTTGCATTAGGAAAGTTTGAGAGAATCAAAAAAATTAAGGAAAATTAGATCTGGAAATTAGAGAAGAGAAAAGATAGGATGAAACATAGATTTAAGATTATAGAAGATAGAAGATGAATATGGTAGATAAATCAAAAGAATATGGAGGATAGAAGATGATGGCCCGTAGAGAATGAAGAGGCATCAGGAGAGAGTGTATTTTGGGCATGTAGGGAAAAAGAGAACTAGATTAGTAATTGAAATATTTCCTTCAAATTTTATACAAACTACGCTATAGTAGGTAAACTTTAAAAATATAAGCTATTTTTTGTTATAGTATGAAGTCATCTGTATTTTCTTGTAATTATTTCTTTAGTTTAGGCCAAAGTCATGATGCTTTAGAAGACCTATTAGGGTTTATGCAAAAAAGATTTTCTTGAGGGAAAAGTTTCACGCTATAGGATAGAAGGGATCAAAAGTTTGCATAGGAGTCCTAACGAGAACACACTTAAAATAGGTTTTACCTTGTATCCTAAAAAATAATATTTTTGTGTCCTAAAAAACTATTCCTAAGTATAAAGAAAATAATTAAAATATTGTGCAAACTCTATTTTAAATGGATAAAAAAATCGAACAATATTTCGCTAAGGGCTTTCGTATTTTTATTATAATATGGAATAGATTAGTTTTACTTATTATAAGTAATTTCATATCATTATTTTTTAAATAATTTGAAAGTTTAATTTTTTGAACATTATCATGGCATATCATTCCGCTGTCTATTAAAATAGATGTACAAATAAGTCCAGACAGTAAAATGACACTTGCGTTTGGCTTTTAACTAATTAGAGAATATATACATTTATTTTTGATAGGTGCATTTCGTTTGTTTGCTGACAAAAATAACGTGAGATTTTAGTACCCAACAGATTGTGGCTATGCGATTGCTAGTCGGATTAATATTTTGTCATATGTTTGTTTTGGGAGTATGCAGGAGGAACATAATTTTTGTTACAAATATTTAATGCCTACAAAAATAAGATATTTATAATATCTATGTAAATATCAATTGCTGTAAATTGATCATCCAGCACGCATTAAGAGAAATCTCTCGTTCTTAATTATATATTTTGGGTTTGAGTTTTAGGAGTGAATATCTATTTAGCTAAACTGTTAAAATTTACTTATTTTAAAAAGTACTTTTTTCAGAAATATTTTTAAAAAAAATACTTTTGAAACAAAACAAAATGTTTGTGTTTGGCCAATTCATTTAAAAAGTACCTCTTGGAACATTTGGTAGGTACAATTAGGCCGTGAACAACCAACCATTATACTGTAAAAATTGGATAGTAAATAATTAATGTTTGGCCAATCAATTCAAAAAATGCTTTTGAGTGTCAAATCACCAAAACGGATAGTACCAAGGTTGTATAATTTTTTTAAAGCGTAATGACTTTGTGGCCACTTAAACTTGTATCAGTTTTAAAAGCCGATACATGAACTTGCATTTTTCCAATGTAAACACTCCAACTTGATGAATTAAATATTAATAAACACATTTGAACGTTGATTATGCCAATATAGAAGCGATACAACTGACATGGCTCAGTTGTGTGCATTTCACGCTATAAAGGAGCGTGGATAGTTGTTAATTTTATTAATAAAGAAAAGAAAAGACATTTCCCTTTCCCTTCTATTTTCCCCTCGTGTTCCCTACCAAACTCCCCCTTTCCCTTCCCTCCCCCCCCCCCCTCCCGGCCCTTTCTATTCTACCATAGCCACTTCTAGGAGAATATAGAACACAACCCAAATAAAGAAAAAAGCTCAGAACCTTAGCACACCCCCAACGCACTCGCGTAACTCTTTAAAGATATCAACAACAAAACTCCATAACCATGGGAAGTAAAATCGAAGCTTATGTTTGCAGTCTCATTCAACAGTAAATTGGTGGACAACCCTTTATTATTGTGAGTGTGGCTGCGGATGAGATATTGACTGTGTTAAAAGACGACAACTTTAAGAACCCTGAAAAGAAATTGGAAATTGAAAATCTGTTAAACCCTATTTCGGACCAGGTATTTGATAAGTTGGTGTCAATTGAGTGACCCATCACTGACTACCAATTAAATGGTCGCGATGATGGCGATGAAACTTTTGATTATGATGTTGGTGTAGCAGTTGAGTTTGAAGAGAATGACGACGAAGAAAAAGGTGAAGAAAGTGAGCTTGACCATGAATAGGAGGATGATGTTGTGCTGGAGCCGATGGTTCTGGCGGTATGCAGATGGGCAATGACATTGAGGAAGATGAGATACAAAAGGCAGATGAAGTAATGACTTTGAATGTTCATGACATAGATGCTTATTGGCTTCAATGAAAGATTTCTCAAGCTTATCAGGAAGCTTATTATTTAGTCTGGCATAGCAGAACTCGATTGAAATTCTGTCTCCATTATCGGAGCATATGTTTAAAGTCTCCATTATTAAGCTTTTGTTTACAGTTCGTGAAAAAAGGAAAGAGAAGAAAAAATGTGAATTTTATAAATTATTTTTGGAAAAGGATAGGGCCCACAAATTGGGACCTTGAACATACATGTGTTAACAAAGTGTGAATAAAATGATGATGTGGCTATATAAAATATTAACTTAAATCCATGTCAGCAGCAATAGAACAACGCGCACCATCACAAGTGTTTATTAGGAATCATTTTTTCAAGTAAATGTGTTCAAATGGGAAACTCAAAAGTTCATATATCAGCTTAACAAACTGATGCAAGTTTAAGTGGCTAGGAAGTCATTCTGCCTTCTTTTAAACATAAAAATGAACTTAAATATTTATTGTAACTTTTATTATTTTTTTTATTTTATTTAATTAAAATATCAAACATAAAATAAAAATATATATTAAAGATGTAAATCAATTTTACATATATAGTTATACCAAGTATATAATGTTATCTAGTATAATTACTTATTTTTATATAATGATTTGAATCATTAAATAACATCATTCAGTATAACTTAGAAGTCTATCCACAAATTACTATATATTAATAATCCATCATGATATAATAAGTAAATTCACTCACACCTGATAATACTTCTCAACAAGTTCATCTCTACTTCGATCACACAACACTTCAATATTAGTAGAAGACTTGCCTCGCATTTCTAAAGAAATATCAAAAGGTTGATCTTCTTCATCAATCTCTGCAGTTATGCCTTCATTAGCATAATAGTTGAGTTCTTTATCTGTAAAAAAATATTATGAGATGAAATTATCTATATCCATGGTAGTTGTATCTAGATGATTTTGAGTGTCACACTTGAAAGATGGCATTACGCGTAAAATAAAAATAATTTTAAATATATAAAAAATCGTAAAAGAAATAGGTAAGTATTTTTAAATTCTAATTCAAAAAGAATAACTAATTATTAACAACACATAATATATAATTTATTTATTCTTATAAAATTTAAATTAAAAAAGAAACTAATTATTACCTAATCTTTAAAATAGTTATTTTGGCCAAGCTTCTAAATTCAACTTATTTTGAGAAGTGCTTTTGTCAAAAGTACTTTTAAAAAAAGTACTTCTGGTGAGAAGTAGTTCGTGTTTGGCTAATTAATTAGAAAAATATTTTTGAGCAGTAATTAGAGTTTGGTTAAACTTTTGAAAACTGCTTCTAAGTGTATTTTTCTCAAAAGGGCTTCTCAGAAAAGTACTTTTGGAGAGAAACTAATTTTTCTGCTTCTTCAAAACTGCTTTTGCTCTCCATAAAAGTATTTTTTTTCTTTCAAAAGCTTGGCCAAACACCTCTATTTTTGGCGAAAAGTGTTTTCGGCAAAAAAAAAAAAAAATACTTTTGGCCCAAATAAACTTGGCCAAACAGGCTATTAACTTTGTCCGAAAACGCCAAGTTGCCTATTATGAGGCTGCCACATGACTTAATATGGATGCATTTTTCTTCTTCTTTTAATAATATATAGATAAATTATGCAATGCAATTGTAAATTTATTACTTATTTGTAAGTTATTTTCACAAATCAGATTTGATAATTATTTTAAATATTCAACAACTAATAACATATAATAGAAGAAATTATAAACAATTATTTATAGGAAGAGAATTGATAATCCAAAGAAGATGCAAAAAGTTTACTTTAGTGTGAGAAAAGAAGAAGATAATTTGGAAAGTTACGAGACATCACACAATGTAAAGATAAAAAACAAGCAATGACAATAAATTTTTTGAAAAGTTACAATATGATTCATATGTATGATATTTTTAATTTTAATATGATGGTAAAAGTTAGAAAAAAATGAAAAGAAAGAACTTAAATTAGTGAAGGATAATTTGAAAAATTTAAATTTATGGTGAGGAATTTTTGTCTTGAATAAATTAATTTTCTATTTCTGCTTCCGCTTCTTGGAAGAAGCTACTATTTTCTGCTTTTTCACAGAAGTAGAAAAACTACTTTTGCTGCTAGCAAAAAATACTTTTATGTATTGGTCAAACAACCCAAATTTTTTAAAAAGTACTTTTTTTTGGGGAAAAAGTACTTCTGGCCTCCCAAAAGCTTGGCCAAATAGGCTCATAATTCTGATAGTAAATACTTTCCTCTTTAATGGACCTTACATGAATCCGAATTAATGGGAAAAAAAATGAAAAATGCCAAATATATCCATGTACTATCACAAAAAGTTTAAATTTACCCTTTATTTTACTTTGAGTCCAAATATAACCATGTCATTATATAATTGGTTTAAATATACCCATTTTCCGTTAAGTTTGTCCAAAGTAGATATCGAATCCTACATGGCACTGGCATTTGATGAGGTAGATGTTACATGGATTGCCACCTCAGTGCCCCTAACCCATTTTACTCCCTCTCTTCTAGTTTTTCCACCACTTGAATTTTCTCCCCTCCACCACTATTGCCACCATTATCGCTATCATAAAAAATATAGTATTTCTAATTTTAGTCTTTATAGATGGATTAGGGGCACTGAAATGGCATGCCATGTGGCATCTACCTCATCAAATATTAGTGCCATATAGGATTGGATGTCTATATTTGATAAACTTAATAAAAAATGTGTATATTTGAACCAATAGTATTACTGCAAGGGTATATTGGGCCTAAAGTATAACGAAGGATATATTTAAATATATTTCCATAATTGTGAGCATGTGATTTTTGCCCTGCTAAGACGACTCTCATAGGACTCTCAGGTTTAGGATTTTTCTTTTTATATTTGTTTTTAGGATTTAATTGCGTGTTCCAATGTGTTTTCATTAATTCATGCTTAAAATCATTTAGGATTTAATTTTGTATTTTTGCTAAATAATTGTTAATTAGGATTATTTTTCCAAATATAAAATTCAAAAAATACGCAAGTAATATTTCTGGAATTTTAATCATTTTTATTCAGTTTTAATTTGCTACATTCTTATTTTTTGTGTTAATTAGGAATTTGTTTTTTTAGAATAAAATAGAATTAAGAATTAAGGAATAAAACAAATGGAAAGAAAACAAAAAAAATAAAAAAAAATATATACATATATATATACAACCACCCATTATGGCCACAATTCGGCCAGGCTTGGGTGGCCCAAATACTTTTGCTCTGTAAACACACACATGTGCCCAGCCCAAACATAAACCCCCGACCCAGTCCACATACAAACGCCCGAAACCACACAATTTCAAGGATAGGCTATCACAGTCGTTGATCAATAGACCATCCAACGGCGATGAAACCCTCACCCCAAATTAAATAAATATGTCCAAATCTCTGTAGAGATATTGAGACAAAATATTTATCTTCCTCGTACAGAATACACCGCCGTAATACCCTCCCTTCTCCGCCCTTTGACCGCCCATGACCACCCAGCAACCACCCTAATGCCACCGCCGGAAATCGTTTCATGGCGGTGGCCGGTCACCAAATCGCCCCAAATTTACACCATAGGACCACCTAGACCTCCCCTTCCCCGTCCTGCCATCCTTTCCTTTCAAACAACTCTCCATCGTCTCGAATATTCAAAAGAAGGATCGCCAGAACCACCGTCTCCGGCGACCCAACCCCAAACCCGTACAAAGTTAAACCCCTGAACCACCTCATCTTCCTCTTTCCAACCGTCCATATCACACCCTTCGAATCCAAGTGAAGCACCTCGAATATCAATTTGAAGTATACCCTAAAACATAAACCCCATCGGATTCTGGCCAAACTGACCTCAGACAATCCCCTTCCATCCCCCTCCCCAACCATGCCATCCACATCCCTCAAACCCTGCTAACCACAACAAAAACTTAGATCTGAGACCTTGTTGGGTATTAGAAGCACCAAACCCCCCGAACCCGTGTTCTTCTTTAAATACTCAAGGAAAATGCCTTAGATGTTAAAAAACCTCCCAAAAGAAGCCAAAAATTCATGGAACTGGAAGAATATAAATTTAAGGCTGCATGAACCAAAAGCTAAGTATTCTATGTTTAATCACTGTCGTTGCTTGTATATATTTAATTGCTTTATTTCTTTTGTATGTTAGTTGTTTTGTTTCATTTAAATTTTAGTTGTTTTCCAAGATCTCATCCTGCAGTAGGTTAGGTAGTCGTCTCTACTTGCTATATCCCTTATTTTCTTTGGGTGTTTCTGGTTTGAATTCATTCATTTTTTGAGTGGTCTGATATCATGCTGATCTTAGCCTTTTAATTCTGAAATTTACATGGCTTGTGATCATTGCCTTTTGACTCTTCAGTAATGTGACCACTGAAATTTTTATATTGTTTGTTGATCCTCGTTTCTTGATTTTGCATTGGTTTCACTTCTGAGGTTCTGAATGATTTCTTGATCCTACCCGTGTTATATCATGATTCTGAGTAGGTGTCCTCTTTTAAGAGTTTTATACCAGTCATATTTCTTTCTTAGTGATTGTGATCTTCAGTATTTGCACATGTTAGGATAAATTGCTTTTCTATATATTGTAACTACTGATATTAGCTTTGTTTTAATTTTTTGGTTTTTACTTCCAAGTTTTTTACTAAGTATTATAGTTTGCCCATTGTTCCTGCATAGTCAATTGGGTTTCTTTTTGATTGTTATGGTTCATCTTGACGTATTCATGAATTGTCCTGAACGTTGTGATAATTGTTTGCTTGAATCCATGAGGTGCATTGTTTGGTCCTTAAACTCTATAAGTGTCCAAGTCCACATAGTAAGCCTGTAGTTCAGACCAAATTTGGCCTATAATTGAACACAGTTGACCAGGGTCATATTTGACCAAACCCAATTGAAAACCAACGGTTAAAACCTTAGGTTAGTCAATTAGGAAATGAAATAGGGGTATAAGGGGTATTTAAGACTGAAAGAATCTTGTAACAACCCCTAGAATATTCTAGTGAGGGCCTTAAGCATAATTTCAACCTCAAACTTGAGGCATAAGTCAGAAAACTAAGGACTGTTTAGGTAAAAATTGAAATTTGAATAAGGGACTGAAAGGAAAAGTATTGCCCTAAGGCCTCACTATAAAAAAGGAGCAATCTGAACATTAAAAAAAGGGGGAGATTTTTTCTGACTTTTGGAATATATTTTCGAGCAGATCTTTCTTTTGAAGCTGGAGTGAATTGAGATATATAAATACATATTAGTTTCCTCTATACTGGAGAAGTCATTAGTGCTGCTCTTATTCCTGTGGAATTTTGATCCCTTCAAAAGTCCTTCATAAAATCTGGGTGTTTACTGTTCGATTGGCTGCTGCTTGCTTGCAGATTACTTTTATTTACTCATAGGCTTTGTTCCATGCTGAATTCCAGGTACATTCTGATGTCCATTGATGTATGGAGCTTGATTTGAATATATCCCCGAACTTGAAAATCTATGTTCATTATTTTCCCTTTGAACCCTCACCCTTTTCCTTCTTTTTTAGCTTTAATATACTTCCCGATAGAGATAGTTACCTTTCAATAATTAGACATTTGGAATGATTTATCTTGTAATAACTGAACGTTCAGACTGATTTACCTTGTAATAATTGGATATTTGGATTGACATTTAGAATATGCACAACTAATAGTAAGATTAACTAATGATATGGTTAGTTCAGATGCCTGTTGTAGTTCATATCTCATAGCTTGACAGCTATTCAAATGTCAAAATATTGTGTAGTGTTTTAGTCATTCAAGTTTCAGTACATTTAGGAATAGTCTGTTCAGATCTGAAATCTGATACAAAATCTTCCTCAGCATCTTCCTTGTGAATATTGTCGATATATTTCATAGTAGTCATGTGTACAATGTCAATAGTTAAGGTATAAATCGAAAGAAGAATTGTTGTGACTTATTTATGATGGACTCATTCGTCCATATATCTCTGGGCCTAATTAAGAGGCCCAACAGCTGCTAGATATAATGTAACACTACACGTTCTGGGCTGATTAAAAAGGAAGCCCAAAGCAGCCACGAATGAGGCTAAAATGTGAATTCATCTATAATTATTAGAGCATCTCTAGATATAAGAAAAATAGAACATTTAGTGTGCTTTAAGATGTACTTATAAAATAAAGTGGGCCACATTCACCTAATCAAACACCACGAGGCTCCTTAATTTGATAAAACACTTAGTAAAATTGGAAGTGCCGATTAGCAAATTTCACGGCCTCCCACGAATTTCAAAAGACATAGTTGCTATAGGCGCGAATTTATTAATAAAATACCTTTCTATATTCGAGTGCGCATTTATGTGACGTGATTAGCGATGTGTTTTAATGACATTGTAAACTTTCTAAAATATTCATACTAAAGTGGTTAATACTTTAAAATTGAATCATAGGTTTGAACATGTACTCAAATAAGTAATTTAGCCACTTATAGTAAGTTTAAGCGACCGTGCTAGAACCACGGGATCTGAAGGTGCCTAACACCTTCCCTCGGATCAACAGAATTCCTTACTCAAGAATTTCTGGTTCGCAGACTCCAATTGGGCAGTCGAAATTTCCTTGATTTTGGATTTTAAATAAACCGGTGACTCGGGACACCAAAAGCCAAACCTATCCCAAGTGGCAACTTTTAAATAAATAATAATCCCATTTCGAATAATATCACTTTAATTGGAAAAACTCCCTAATACGTTTACCCTTCAGGGTAGGTGTGTAAAAAGGAGGTGTGACAGCTTTGGCGACTCTACTGGAGAATAAGAGGACCCGAAGTCTTTGGTTCAGGTTTTAAGAATTCGAGCTTACAATAACTGTTATATTTGGCTTCTTTTTATTTGCTTACAAGTTCTATGCTAAATGGCACATACTTTACCGCTTTGTTTTTATCAGAACTGTATATGTAAACTGCTATGAAAATTATTCACTTCTCACCTACGGGGATGTGCTCACTGGTTGAGAATCCCTAATCTGTTAGTGTCCTTCCCTGAAATAAGAAAATAGGCTGGACAAGTTACTAAGCCGGAGGGTCTTTTGGTTTTCGGTAGGTAGCCGCCTCCTCGACTCGAGTTGTCCGCTCGGGTGCACAGTCTAAACCCTATACTGAGGTTCTCAACATAGTATAACAAAACCTCATGCTGAATCCCTAGTAGGAACGTTTATCTGCATCATGAATTTTGACTTAGGGGACTCAACACAGGGGTTGGGTCCGTCTAAGACAGGTCCCCTGAAATAAAAGACCGTCATGATGCATTTTTGCGTGCTACTTGTGCATTTATCTGCCTTGGATTCTCATGTAGACCAGTTGTGAACAAAAGAGAATAAATTGAGGAAAACAGCAGTGGTAGGGTGATCACTTGTAAAACCAATGTTTAAAATAGCGTCGAAATGCTGTCAGATTTTTCCCAAACAAAAATAGAACAAAACAAAACAAAAAAACAAAAGAATTTGGAGTTTTTCAACAATATTTGCGGGTTTTAATAAAATATTTTGGCCAAGTCTAATCCATTTTCCAAAATGTCAAAAAAAGATGTCCAAGTTTATTCACTTGTTTTGAAATAAGTCGGGTGGCTCCATTACTGCCGGTAATAAATGAATGTTACCACAAGGGATGCCGGAAGGCTGATCTTGCACAAATGGTCACCTCTGAATTTTATTCTAACTGGCAAGCAAGCACAGCCTGGAAAACCTTCTCCCCGAAGTGTTAAAAGGCCGTATCTGCAAAGCGAGTCCTGATTTTTAAAACAAATTTCATAAACTGTCAGTTTTAATGTTTTGAGACTACTAATTCACTTTTATAAATGTGCATAATGAGCACAATAATGAACAAAATTCCCTTGGAGTTGTAGCTATGGTGGGATGATCTCGGGGAAGCAGGAAAGAAAAGGGTCAATGCACACCTGGGAGGCCTCACTGGTTTACTGAAAATTAACCTCAGGGGAGACATCATAAAGGCTTTAATCGATTTTTGGGACCCGACCCACAATGTCTTCCACTTCTTGAACTTTGAGCTAACCCCGACTTTGAGCTAACTCCGTCTTTAGGAGAAATGTCTGTATATATCGGGACCCATACAATCCCTTCGAGACATAAATTCTTGATCGCACCCAGAGCCCTCGCCGTACATAAATTCCTCGATACCCTGAAAATCAGTATAAAAGTTCACATTCCCGACTTATCTGCTGTATTTTGCACATTGCAATTTATATACCAAACATATGGCCACATTGGAGGATTCTACAACCCTGAAAATCTTATCTGTAGCAAGGGTAATCGGCTCAAGTGGGAGGAGAATCGATACTTCGCATTCATGGTGTCTTTCTTGGGTCTTTTAGTATTCTCGCGAAAGGACGGGAACATCGACATACAGATAGCAGGCGTTATTATCACTTTGATGACCCAAGAAAAGAGTACTCTTGCTCCAATGATCTTGTCTGACATCTTCCAGGCCCTTACCATCTGTAAAGCGGGAGGAGATTTCTTGGAGGGTTGTAACTTGCTGCTACAAATCTGGATGATTGAGCATATATGTCACCGGCCTCGATTCATGAATTACGGGTCACTAGCGAAAGGCTGCATATAAGAATTTGACAACAGAGTTGATGGGTTTAAATTTCTAGAGGGTGTCGCAGAATGGATGACGCATCTCCGGGTTATCACCGCAAATCAAATAAAATGGACATTCAGTTGGCTCTCTGTGGACGAAATTGTGTATATGCCTGCCACCAGACCTCATTTCCTTTTGATGGGCATCCGAAGCATCAATCCCTATGCTCCGTTTAGAGTACTCAGACAATTGGGTAGATGCCAAATAATCCTTAGAGATGAGGATATTAGCCGCATGCTGTTGAGATAAGCCCGAATGGTCAATTCCCCAAAGCAGCTGTGCGCTAAATCTGGAGTGAGTGCCAATATTCGACAGTCGATACTCGAGTACGTGACGTATCTAAGGGTGAGGTTGCTCCAGGGTATGCTGCCGGGTACAAGAGAGATATAGAGCCTAGGAGGCCAGCAAAGAGACCCCATCTCCAGGAATTTGTTGAGACATCACAAGAGTAGTGGGATTGGTTAGCAAATGAAAATGAATACCGGGCTACTATAGTAAGGCTAGAAAAGAATATTCAAGAATTGCAATTTGAAAACTGTTTGCAAGCTACAGCCAGAGAGGGAGAAAATAAGTTATTGATTAAAGAAAACGAAACC
Organism: Nicotiana benthamiana; assembly: GCA_034376525.1. Taxonomy (NCBI): domain Eukaryota; kingdom Viridiplantae; phylum Streptophyta; class Magnoliopsida; order Solanales; family Solanaceae; genus Nicotiana; species Nicotiana benthamiana. The sequence goes on along the minus strand of CM067325.1, from coordinate 54,857,178 downwards.
CTACGAGCCCAGATCTAGAAAATGAAGGCAGCCACAGAAAATCCTCCGAGGAGTACAAAAGATGAAAAGCTCATAGAGAACCTGTGACGAAAAGTAACTGAATACGTGTTCGACCTGAATAAGGCGGAGGGTGAACTGTCTAGGGCTCTGAAGCAATTAATTAAAAGTGTAGAAGAAAGGGCCCGCATACTGGAGAAATTAAAAGAAGGAAGTGGCAATGAATGCATCAGTTGAAAACAGAGGGTTGTCATAGCTGAAAACAAAATGGCCAAACAAGCCAGGGATTTCAAAGCCAAGAGAGAGCATTACTATACGGTAATAGCGTGATTGGAAAGAGATTTGCAGCAGTTCCAAAAGCTGAATCAAGCAGGTGAACGGACTTTAGAAGCACGAGCCGTACAAATAGGGCGTCTGCTACAAGAGAAAAGGGTTATCAAAGAAAAGGTGCGGGCAATCGCAGAATATATTACCACGAAGTGCAATAATTGTGAAGACATGAAAAAATCTATGTTTTTTGCCGCTGCCATTACATTTGTCCGTCAAGTAATGAATGATCTCCACTACCTCCAGGGGAGTTTGGCGCACAAACCTGCGGCAAGGCCGAACAATGCCCCGCAAGCCCCAATGACATTTGAAGTTTTAACGTATTCATAAATTTGTATTTTTCCTAAAAAGAATCTGTCTGTATGTTCTGTTACTTACCTTTTGAGTCTGTAAAAGCATTAAGTCCCAGTTTGGTAGCTACCTTTCATTCGGTTAGTCTTTGTAATCAAAGTTTATGTCTTTACAAAAGTTGGAAATCCCAAATATTCTTTGAGTACATAACATTTTTCCATGAACTGCGCTCGGTCTGATTCATGCAAGGGGAATCTCCACATGATTCGATCGTATTCTTGTAAAAGGGGAAAGCTACAAAAGGGGAATACGAAGTAGGAAAAAAAAGGAAATTCGGTATAAATGCCGGGATGACACGTGCGACGATTGCAAGCATATAGAAACACGTTATCTGCATAGGTGCATCATACTTAACGTGTGATTTTCTATTTGTTTATTTCTCCCGAGCTAACTGTTGAATTCTAGTGTCCAGTTCAGGTGTTTTAAGAACACTGATTGGTTTGCGGTAAGCTGGCTTCACACGGATACTTTACTAGGTCAAATGGAAGCATAGAGATGTCGACCGAAATGACTCTACCAGCAGCCCCTATCCCAGAGGACAACCCAATTACAGGAGTACCAACCTACAAATCTGCAGCGGCTGAATAAAACAGGATCCCTTGGCTCCGAGTCATGGAGATGTGGGATGCTTGGACAAATGGGAAAGAACCTCCAAGCGCTATCCCCGGATTTCCCGAGTTTTTTCCAAGGTCAGGGGGTACCTCCACCATTCCTATCAGCTACCCAAATATTCTCCTGGGGCAGCCCACCATATCAAAAAATTTTGTCGGGGTGCCCTCTGAAACCTGCCCTCCGATGTTTACATCTGGTCTAGTTCCCAACATTTTTACGGCCCCTCTGTGTGGAGCCACCACGCAGCTTGCGGTACCGAGGCTCGTGTTTGACCCTATAGGTTTTACATTCCAAACTTCTAACTACCAAAACTAGCCTCCCCCATACCCCATATACAACTATCCTCAGCCAGCATATGAACTTACCTTGTGCAAGACAAAACCTCCAAAACACCCGAACAAGATGAAATCACAAGGAGAATGAAGAGTCTTGAACAAAGTCTGAAGAACATGCAAGGAATAAGTGGGCAGAAGAGTGTATCTTACTCAGACCTATGCATGTTCCCACACGTTTATCTTCCTTTGGGGTTTAAAACACCGAAGTTTGAAAAATACGATGGTCACAGCGACCCCATCGCTCATTTGAAAATGTATTGCAATCAACTGCGTGGAGAAGGAGGGAAGGAAGAACTCTTAATGGCATATTTTGTGGAGAGCTTAGTGGGCATTGCATCTGAATGGTCATATAGACCAGGATATTACCCGATGGTGCATCTGGGATGACCTCGCCCGGGACTTTGTAAGGATATTCAAGTACAACATCGATATTTACCTAGATAGGAACGCTTCAGAGAATATGCTATTAAATGGCGCGAGCAAGAATCGAGAGTAAAGCCTCCCATGAATGAAACAGAGATGGTCACCTTCTTTTTACAAGCAGAAGAGGCAGATTATTTTCAGAATATGATGTCGGCCATGGGTAAACCTTTTGCACAGGCAATTAAGATTGGGGAAATGGTAGAGAATGACCTCAAAACAGGGAGGATTCTTAGTTTATCCGCCATAAGAGCAACCTCCCAGACCATACAAGGAGGGGTTGGAGGAATAGCAAGAAACAACAAGAAAGAGGAAGCATCCATGGCAGCCTTCGGGATGAGGAAGAATCCTGCTCACAGACATACATTCTCTGAAAGGGCACCTCATTATTAATATCCTCACCAATACATGCACTATGTCCCTAAACCCTATGCAGTTATGAACGCTCAACCCTTTGCTCGACCTCAACAGCAGAACAACAGAAACCAATCCCCAAGAAATCAGCCTCCTCAGAATCACTACAATCCCCGCCCTCCACAAAATAATTATCGTCCCAGGGAGCCACCCAGGAGACAAAATTTCAATCCAATAGGATAATCCTACGCCAGCCTGTTTCTAAAGTTGGTCCACATGGGTCTCTTGCAGCCTGTGCCCCCAAACAGATAAAACCCCGAATCACCTTCTTACCAAAGGGGCGTACGTTGTACTTACCACTATGGGGCAGAGGGACATGATACCGAAAATTGCTGGATCCTAAGACGAGCAGTGGAGGATTTGATAGACCAAAAGAAGATAGTACTAAGAGATGAAGAGGTCCCAAACGTAACTGATAACCCGTTGCCGGCTCACAACAACGGGCCGGTCATCAGAATGATCTGCGAGGACAAAGAATTTGATCCCCCTCTGAAAGACATAATAGCCATCGCCAAGGAAGACAGAAAACCAAAATTTACCCCTAAAAAGACTGAAGAAAAGAAAATGAATGAAGCCAAATGCCCAAAAGCAGAGAAGAAGGCTGAAGTCAAAACTAGGGCGACCCCTACCAAGGAAACAATACTCTTTATCCCACGAGGGCGTCAAGAAAAGCAGCCCACTTTGAGCCCCCCAAAAAAGGTTCGATTTGAACAAAACCATGTATATACCCAAGAAAGCCTATGTGGTACGGGGATCAATTAAACCACCAGTGCTGAATGAGCCCGTGGTAATCGGTCGCGCACCGCAGAAGCTCATGACCAACCCTTCAGCAGTCCCTTGGAATTATCAGGAAACCATCGTTACATACACGGGCAAAGAAGTTCTCGGGGAAGTTCAAAAAGGTTATCCCACAAAGAAATACTCATATATGGAAGAGGTGAACGCTGCTACCAAATGATGATTTCCACCTAAGAGTCTAGTGAATGCTGAGGAGGCAGAAGCCTTCTTCCAGAAAATGAAAATGCTGGAGCACGAAGTGGTGGACCAACTCCAAAAATCCCCTAGCAGATTTCTTTATTGTCACTCTTGATTAAATCTCCCGAGCATTAGTAGGTGTTGGCCAAAACATTGAACAAAGCTTATGTACAGGCTAAGACATCTATAGAGCAACTAGAGAAAATGGCGGAGAGATTCTTTGCTATGAACCAGGTCTCATTCAGTACGAATGACCTACCTCCGGAGGGAACTGCTCACAACAAAGCTTTGCAACTCACTATCAAGTGTGAGGGATATTATGTCAAAAGAGTGATGATCGATGAAGGTTCCGGAGTAGACATATGCCCAATGTCTACCTTGCAGAGAATAGAGATTGGGAGAGAGAGGATCCGTCCTAACAACATATGTGTCCGAGCCTTCGGTGGAATCAAAAGGGACACCATAGGTGAAATTGATTTGGTGCTCACCATTGGACCAGTCGACTTCGAAGTAACATTTCAGGTGTTGGACATGGACACCTCCTATAACTACCTCCTAGGAAGGCCGTGGATTCATGCAGCAGGGGCAGTGCCTTCTACCCTGCACCAAATGCTGAAATTTGAATATGAAAACCAGGAGATTGTAGTTCATGTAGAGGGTGAAAAATCAATTTACCGGTACCCCTCTGTCCCCTGTCTAGAAGCCAAGGAAGGGAGTGAGAACATAGTCTATCAAGCTTTTAAAGTCGTAGTAGCCGATCAACATGAAGAGGGTAAGCCGCTCCCCCAGCCTTTCCTGTCAAATGCTTCAATTATGGTGGCAAAGGAAATGACGCGCCAATGTTTTAAGCCAGGCAAGGGACTCGGAAGCTCCCTACAAGGCATAACCGAGCCGGTCACCTTGCTTGCCGCAGAAAAGTTCTTTGAATTGGGCTTTATCCAACCCTAGAAGATATCACCTGGGCCAATCGCAGAAAGCGCCAGGGATGGGCCTTGCCACGACCCTTACCCCAATTGTACAAAACCTTTGCAAAACTAAAGTACAGTGAGAAGGAGGAAGAAGAAACCTTCACGGCAGAAGAAATTGATGAGATCTGTGGAGCTATGAGGGAGTTGCTGTACGAGGTCAACATGGTCCAACCGGGATAAGGTTCAAGCACCGCTGAAGTGCTCTATTTGGGGCCATGTGCCAAGTTTCAAAATTGGAAGGCCACACCTTTCCCAGTCAGGCGAGAGGCCCGGCAGTCCCATCTTGCTACCTCTTCCTACATCACGAGCAATTTCAGGGTGTAGCTCAGTTATTTGTTTTTCCTTAGTAGTTTGTCTTTTAATTCTCAAGCTGTAAACCCTATCATCTTACAAGTCAAAGAAATAAAATTAATATTTCATCATTTGCACCTCTTTGTCTTTCTCTTATTTTTATCTTTCTTTATTTTTCATCTTTTCTTTCAGTCCCAATAATGCGGCTTTAAATAAAACGACATGCTCGCAGACTTCATGCCACGACCCAAACATGCTGCCCATCTGTGAAATAACGAACCAAGAATCGGAATACAATGAAGAAGAGGCTTTTAGGGAAATCAACCGATAGTTGGAACACTTTGAAAACAAACCTAAGCCAAATTTAGACGATACTGAACCGGTTAACTTGGGATATCCTGATGAAATCAAAGAAACTAAAATAAGCATCTATGTGAATAAAGAAATACGGGATTCATTGTTTCAACTCCTATTGGAATTCAAAGATATATTGCATGGTCCTACGATGACATGCCTGGTTTGAGTATGGATTTGGTGGTTCATAAGTTGCCTACATACCCTGAATGCCCTCCTATCCAACAAAAACAAAGACTGTTTAAGCCTGATGTCAGTGATAAAATCAAAGAGGAGATTACAAAACAGTTAGAGGCGGGAGTAATCCGGGTGGTTCGGTACACCACATGGCTGGCCATTGTGGTCCCGGTACCAAACACGGATGGGAAAACTCGCGTGTGTGTGGACTATATGGATTTAAATAAAGCGAGTCCCAAGGACAACTTCCTTCTACCCAACATCCATATCCTTGTTGATAACTATGCCAAGCATGAGATTCAATCCTTCGTAGATTGCTACGCAGGATACCACCAAGTGTTGATGGATGAAGAAGATGCTGAGAAAATCGCCTTTACCACACTTGGGGAACCTATTGTTATTGAGTTATGCCTTTTGGACTGAAAAAATGCCGAGACAACATACATGAGGGCTATGACCACTATCTTCCACGTCATGATGCATCGAGAAATAGAGGCGTATGTGGATGACGTGATTATCAAATCCTAGACTTAGGGCGATCATGTATAGGACTTGAGGAAGTTCTTCGAAAGGCTCCGCAAATATGACTTTAAATTAAATCCAGCAAAGTACGCATTTGGAATCCCATCATGCAAACTTCTGGGGTTCATCGTTAGCCAAAGAGGCATCGAATTGGATCCAACCAAGATCAAATCCATTCGAGAGCTACCTCCGCCAAAGACTAAAAAGGATGTAATGAGTCTATTGGGAAGATTGAATTACATCAGCCGATTCATCGCCCAGTTGACTTCCACATATGAGCCCATATTTAAGCTACTGAAAAAGGATGCAGCAGTTAAATGGACTGCTGAGTGCCAGGAAGCTTTTGATAGAATCAGACAATACTTGTCCAATCCACCAGTTTTGGTTCTGCCATAACCAGGAAGGCCACTATTTCTCTATCTAATAGTCTTGGAAGGCTCTTGTGGTTGTATTCTCGGGCAGCATGACACCAAGGGAAAGAAAGAGCAGGCCATTTATTATATGAGCAAAAGGTTTACCAGTTACGAGGCCAAGTACACACTGTTAGAAAGAACTTTGCGCCTTGACGTGGGTGGCTCATAAGTTAAGGCATTATATGCAAGCTCATCCCACGTACCTCATAATTAGGCTCGATCCACTAAGGTACATATTCCAAAAACCAATGCCCGCTGGGCGACTGGCCAAATGGAAAATCTTACTCGCTGAGTTTGACATAGTTTATGTCACTCGTACTGCAATGAAGGCTCAAGCATTGGCAGATTATCTGGTTGAGAACCCAGTAGATGAAGAATATTAGCCTTTAGACGCCTACTTCCCCGATGAAGAAGTGAATTCGTTGGAATTAGCAGCTGAAGACACCCCTGTCTGGAAAATGTTTTTCGACGGAGCAGTAAACACAAAAAGAATATGGATTGGGGCGATTTTAATCTCACCTACAGGCGAGCATTATCCAGCCACAGCCAGGCTCTGTTTCTTTTGCACCAATAATACAACTGAATATGAGGCTTGCATCATGGGCATGAACATGGCCATTAATCAAGATGTCGAAGAATTTCTAATCATGGGAGATTCCGATCTGATCATTCGACATGCTCAACGAGAATGGAAGACAAGAGACATTAAGCTCCTCCCATAAAAACAGCATGTGGAAGACCTCAGCAAACGGTTCAATCGGTACAATTTAGGTACATTCCCCGTTGCCACAATGAGTTAGTAGATGCACTCGCAACCTTGGACTCCATGTTACCATACCCTGGGAACGCATATGTTGATCCTTTACAAATACAAATCAAAGAAAGGCATGGGTATTGTAATGCGACCGAAGCAGATCCCATCACACAACCTTGGTATTATGAACTCTTGAGATTCCTGAAATCACAAGGGTACCTTGAGTAAGCCACCAGAGAAAAAAAGAAAACCATCCGACGGCATGCAAGAAATTTCTTCTTGAGCAGTGACACTTTGTATAAAAGGATTCCAGATCTTTATTTGTTGAGGCGTGTGGATACCAAGGAAGCCGGGAGAATTATGCACGAAGTACATGCGGGAGTTTGTGGGCCCCATATGAGTGGCTATATACTAGCAAAGAAGATACTCCGAGCTGGCTATTGAGATAGACTGCTTTAGTTTCGTTCGAAAATGTCATCAATGCCAGGTGCACGGTGATTTGATTCATGCACTGCCAAGTGAACTACGTCCTATGTCAGCACCCTGGCCATTTGCCGCCTGGGCCATGGATGTCATTGGGCCGAATGAGCCAAAAGCCTCAAATGGACACAGATTCATATTGGTCGCCATTGATTACTTCACAAAATGGGTTGAGGCCATCACCCTTAAGTTTGTTACCAAGAAGGCGGTGGTGGATTTTGTGCATTCCAACATCATTTGTCGTTTTGGGATTCCAACTACCATCATTACAGACAACACATCTAATCTAAACAGTCGGATGATGGGAGAGATATGTAAACAGTTCAAGATAACACATAGAAATTCTACTCCTTACTGACCCAAAGCTAATGGTGCGATCGAAGCGGCTAACAAGAACATCAAGAAGATATTGAGGAAAATGATTCAAAGCTCGAGGCAATGGCACGAAAAGTTTCCCTTTGCACTGATGGGGTATCGTACCACAGTACGTACATCGGTAGGAGCATCCCCCTATTTGCTGGTCTATGGGACTGAAGCTATCATACCCGTCGAGGTGGAAATCCCTTTGCTCCGAGTGATTGTCGAAGCAGAAATTGAAGATAATGAATGGGTCAAAACCCATTTGGAGCAGCTGGCATTAATTGATGAAAAACGAATGGTCGCGATATGCCACAGGCAGTTGTACCAACAAAGAATGGCCCGTACTTACAACAAGAAAGTGCACCCCAGGAATTTCGAAGTCGGGCAGCTAGTATTGAGATGGATACTTCCTCATCATCAGGAAGCCAAAGGAAAATTCGCTCCAAATTGGAAAAGTCCGTACATTATCAGAAGGATATTTCCTAAAGGAGCATTGCACCTGGGTGACGTTGAAGGAGACGAGCCCGAGGCAGCAGTAAACGCGGATGTAGTAAAAAGATATTATGTTTGAATCCCTTGCAGCAACGGCCCTGATTGATTGAAATAACAAAGGCTTTACTTTTGCGCTATCCTCACCCTCTTTATAACCCGGAAATGCTGTTCAAAAAAAAGGAAAGAAAAAAAAGAAAAAAAAAAGAAGAAAAAAAAACAAAAAAAAAAAGAGAAAGAAGAAAAGAAAATAAAAAAAGAAAAAAAAAGAAAAAAGGAATACATTGGTTCGATTACTATCCGTCTGAATGGTTCCAAAGTTATAGATCCCTGGGGACGTGAAAAATACCTTTGTTGGGATTCAGCACAACTCAATTTTTGAGAGAAATAAAGTAAGAGAGTCTTATCGGTGAAAACCTCCGGGCACCATAAGGCGACGGCGAGCAGATAAAAATAAAATGAGAGAGTCCGTTTAGCGAAAACTCACAAAGAGCGCTATCGAGCGATGGGAGAAGAGAAATGAGAGAGGCCGATTGGCGAAAATCCGAGAAGGGCGCCGTCAGCCGAAAAGAGGAAATACTGCTGCTCAGATCTGAATAAGTTTCTTTGGTTTTGAAAAGTTGAAGGCAGAAAGCAGAAATGGATTTGGGCCGGGTATTCATTCCAAGAAGCATGTTGTTGCCGTTTAAAGCCGACTGATACATCCAGATAAGTCCCCTCTTTTACCTCAAAAGAACATACCTCTCTAAAATTCATGCTTCACTCCTTTACACTTTAATATTAATGTCCTGACCATTCCATAAGAAAGGTAGCAGGGCCGGTCTTACGGGTTTCTCCTGGCAAGAACTAAGGGAATGCCCGACATCGTCAAGTGCGCTTAGCCAATCCCGGTTGATCATGATGATAATGCTTCAAAAGCAGGAAAATAAAAGAAAGGAGAGTCAAAATTTGAAAATCTATGAAGGTAAAGCCAAAGCGGAAGGTTTTAATTCAGGTAGGACATTGATTCTCATCAAAAGCCACAAAAAGCAAGCCTCGAAATCAAAATCGGGGCAAAACCCATAACAAAAGCCCCAGAAAACAAAAACCGACCCGAAGATGAGGACCCCCTGGCCAACTTACGAAGAAAAGATTGGAAGTCAAGGGTTTGTCCTCTCACAGAAAGGAAGCTGAAAGCAAGAATAACAAGGCTGCAAATCCAATCACTGTTCAAATTAACAGTTTGTTATGTTTCTAATGCATTGAAATAGACACAAGTATAATCTAGAAAAACAGAAGGAACACGGGGTAAACACAACCAAAGAAATGGCGCAAGGATCAAGAATGGTGTTGCAGCAACAACAAAAGGGAAGCTTTCTTTGCATTTTCCTGCAAACACGTAAATAAGCATAATGGCATGGGATTCCAATTCGTAGCTTCCCCTTATGCAACTTGTGGATTTCCTCGGCATGACCCAAGGATTGTATTCCACCCCCCTCCATCACAGACCAAGAATTCCCCTTCCTTCACTCCCCGGCATAACCCGGGAAGTTCCTCTTCACATCCCCAGCATCACCTGAGGATTCCTTTCCTACAATTTCTACTCCATAGCATAGTCCAATGTTAATGCTACCCTATCCTTAACATAACTTAAGGGTTGTTCCTTCCCCTCTACCCCCGGCATAGTCAAAAGGATCTCCTCGGTTCCTCACCTTCTGGTAGATCCTCCCTAGCATAACCTAGGATTTTCATTCATCCCGTCATAACCCGCGGATCTCCCTAGCATAACCTAGGAATTTTCATTCAATCCCGGCATAACCCGTGGATCACCCTAGCATAACTTAGGAGTCTTCTTTTAAATCCCGGCATAACCCGCGGATCCCCCAGGCATAACCTAGGAATTCTCTTTCCTCCTGGCATAACCCGTGGATTTCCCCTGGCATAACCCACGAGTTTTTCATTCATCCTGGCATAACCCGTGGATTTCCCCTGGCATAACCCGTGGATTTTTTATTCATCCCGGTATAACCTGCGGATCCTCCTGATATAACCCAGGACTTCTCTTTCAATTCCGGCATAACCCTCGGATTTCCCCTAACATACTCTAGGAATTTTTCATTCATCCCGGCGTAACCCGTAGATCTCCCTAGAATAAACCTATGAGTCTTCTTTTAACTCCCGGCATAACCCACGAATCCTCCTGGCATAACCCAGGACTTCTCTTTCAATCCCGGCATAACCCGTGGATTTCCCCTAGCATAACCTAGGAATTTTCATTTAAATCCCGGCATAACCCACAGATTTTCCCTAGCATAACCCAGGAAGTCTCTTTCATCCAGGCATAAAACCGTGGATTTCCCCTAGCATAACCTAGGAATTCTCTTTTATCCCGGCGTAAACTGTGGATTTCCCCTGGCATAACCCAGGAGCTTTTCATTCATCCCGGCATAACCCGTGGATTCCCTGGCACAACCCAGAAATTTCTTCATAACCCATGACTCTCTTTCCATCCCCAGCAAAGACCTTTTTCTTCCCGTCTCGGCCTAACCTGTGGTTCTTTCCTTAACCCTAGTAGGGACTTTTTCATTCCTAACCCGGCATAACCCGTGGATTCTCATCTTATCCCCAGTAGGACCCTTTCTCCTTTCCAACATAACCTGGCGATCTTTCAGAGGGATACATAATCCCGATTTTTATCATTTTCAATAAAGAGTAGCTTGGATTTGTGTTGCAAATAACTCACGAAAATTGCCCAGTGAAAACAACGGCAGAAAATTTCGTTTGTTTGTTTGTGTTGGTGTCTGAGCAGGTTTCATCCTGAGGTATAAGATTCAAGATGGCCGAAAACATGAGTCTCAATCCAGAATAAAGGAAAAGAAGAAAAGAACCAACAGAAGCGAATTGAAAATGATGAAGCGGAACGAGATGCAAATTGCTTAAAATTGGGATGAAGTCACGAACTCCGCATGTCCCGCTTTGTTTCAAAAACTGAAGAATAAACCAGCAATTGCAGCTAATGGGCATCAAGATTCAGATCAAGGTCTACAGCAAAATCAGCTAATATTCAAGATCGAGATCCTAGAGATTTATGTATACGAATCTTGTATACCGTAGTTGACAGGCCTAACCAGTATAGTTTTTTTTCTTTTATGAAATAAAGAGTCGGTAAGCGGCAGCAGCAGCAACAGTAGTGAAATCACATCCCAGGGTAGTCCCAGCTACAAAAACCTCCAGAACTACACTGTACCTGATTCCTTTATCGCCAAGGATATGTAGGCAACCTTTGAAGCAAGGTTCGGTCAGAATTTTTCAAAATGCTTCACACGGAGTACTCAGTCGGATGAAAATTGCTCATGTTTGCTCACTTGTCTTTGCACGAAAACTCTTCGTGTTTCTACGCAAAGAGGGGCAGCTGTGAGCATGTGATTTTTGCCCTGCTAGGACGACTCCCACAAGACTCTCAGTTTTAGGATTTTCCTTTTTGTTTTTCGGATTTAATTGCGCGTGCCAATGTTTTTTCATTAATGCATGCTTCAAATCATTTAGGATTTAATTTTTTATATTTGCTAAAATAATTGTTAATTAGGGTTATTTTTACAAATATAAAATTTAAAAAATACGCAAGTAGTATTTTTGGTGTTTTAATCATTTTTATTCAATTTTAGTTTGCTACATTCTTATTGTTTGTGTTAATTAGGAATTTGTTTTTTTAGAATAAAATAGAATTAAGAATTAAGGAATAACACAAAAAGGAAAGAAAACAAAAAAATATAAAATATATATACATATATATACAAACACCCAGGCTGGCCACAAATGGGCCAGACCTGGGTGGCCCAAATATTTTTGCCTCGCAAAACACACCTGTGTCCAACCCAAACATAAACTCCCGACCCATTCCATATACAAACACCTGAAATGACACCGTTTCAAGGATAAGCTATCACATCCGTTGATCAACAAACCATCCAACGGCCATGAAACCCTCACCCCTAATTAAATAAATATGTCAAATCTTTGTATAGAAACAGAGACAAAATCTTCATCTTCCTCGTACAAAATACACCGCTGTAATATCTCCCCATCTCCGCCTTTGACCAAGCAGCAACCACCATAACGCTGCTGCGGGAAATCTCTTCAAAGGTGGCGGACGGTCACCAAACTGCCCCAATTTTACACCATAGAACCACCTAGACCTCCCATTCCCCGCCTGCAATCCGTTCCTCTCAAACAACTCTCCATCGTCTCGAATCTTCAAGAAGGATCGCCGGAACCACCGTCTCTGGCGACCCAACCCCAAACCCGTCCAAAGTTACACTCCTGAACCACCTCATCTTCCTCTTTCCAACCGTCCATATCAAACCATTCGAATCCAAGTGAAGCACCTCAAATACCGATTCGAAGTCTACACTAAAACCTAAACCTCTCTGGATTCTGGCCAAACTAACCTTAGACAATCCCCTTCCACCCCCTCCCCAACCATGCCATCCACAGCCCTCAAACCCTACTAACCACAACAAAAACTTAGGTTTGAGACCTTGCTAGGTCTCAGAAACACCAAACCCCCCTGAACCCTTGTTCTTCTTTAAATACTAAAGGAAAATGCCTTAGAGGTTAAAAGACCTCCCAAAAGAAGCCAGAAATTCATGGAATTGGAAGAATATAAATTTAAGGCTTCATGAACCAAAAGCTAAGTATTCTATGTTTAATCACTGTCGTTGCTTGTATATATTTAATTGCTTTGTTTGTTTTGAATGTTAGTTGTTTTGGTTCTTTTAAATTTTAGTTGTTTTCCATGATCTCATCCTGAAGTAGGTTAGGTAGTCGTCTCTACTTGCTATATGCCTTATTTCCTTTGGGTGTCAGTGGTTTGAATTCATTCATCTTTTGAGTGGTCTGATATCATACTGATCTTAGCCTTCTGGTTCTGAAATTTACATGGCTTGTGATCCTGGCCTTTTGACTTTTCAGTAATGTGACCACTGAAATTTTTATATGGTTTGTTGATCCTCGTCTCTTGATTTTGCATTGGTTTCACTTATGAGGTTCTGAATGGTTTTGTGATCCTACCTGTGTTATATTATGATTCTGAGTAGGTGTCCTTTTTAAGAGTTTCATGTCAATCATATTTCTTTCCTAGTGATTGTGATCTTCAGTATTTGCACATGTTAGGATAAATTACTTTTCTGTATATTGTAACTACTGATATTATCTTTGTTATAATTTTTTGGTTTTTACTTCTAAGTTTTTTACTAAGTATTATAGTCTGCCCATTGTTCCTGCATAGTCAATTGGGTTTCTTTTTGATTGTTATGGTTCATCTTGACGTATTCATGAATATAGTCCTGAAAGTTGTGATAATTGTTTTCTTGAATCCATGAGGTGCATTGTTTGGTCCTTAAACTCTTTAAGTGTCCAAGTCTACATAATAAGCCTGTAGTCCAGACCAAATTTGGCCCATAATCGAATACAGTTGACCAGGGTCAGATTTGACCAAATCCAATTGAAAACCAAGGGTAAAAACCTTAGGTTAGTCAATTTGGAAAGGAAATAGGGGTATAAGGGGTATTTGAGCCAAAAAGAATCTTGTAACAACCCCTATAACATTCTAGTAAGGGACTTAGGAATAATTTCAGCCTCAAACTTGAGGCACAAGTCAGAAAATTAAGGACTGTTTAGATAAAAACTGAAATTTTAATAAGGGACTAAAAGGAAAAGTGTTGCCCTAAAGCCTCACTATAAAAAGGAGCAATCTGAACTTTAAAAAAAAGGGGAGATTTTTTCTGACTTTTGGAATATATTTTCAAGCAGACCTTTCTTTTGAAGCTGGAGTGAATTTAGATATACAAATACATATTAATTTCCTCTATATTTTGGAGAAGTCATTAGTGCTGCTCTTATTCCTGTGGAATTTTGATCCCTTCAAAAGTCTTTCCTAAAATCTGGTTGTTTACTATTTGATTGGCTGTTGCTTGCTTGCTGATTACTCCCATTTACTCATAGGCTTTGTTCCTTGCTGAATTCCGGGTACATTCTGATGTCCATTGATGTATGGAGCTTGATTTGAATATATCCCCAAATTTGAAGATCTATATTCATTATTTTCCCTTTGAACCCTCACCCTTTTTCCTTCTTTTTTAGCTTTAATATACTTCATGATAGAGATAGTTACCTTGTAATAATTAGACATTTGGACTGATTTGTCTTGTAATAACTGAACGTTCGGACTGATTTACCTTGTAATAGTTGGACATTTGGATTGGTATTTTGAATATGCACAATTAATAGTAAGATTAACTTATGATATGCTAGTTCAGATGTCTATTGTAGTTCATAACTCATAGCTTGGCAGCTATTCAAAGGTCAAAACATTGTGTAATGTTTTAGTTCATTCAAGTTTTAGTACATATAGGAATAGTTTGTTCAGATCTGTTTAACATATTGTAACTAGAATTATAATTGAAATTTGGAAACAGAATTTGTATACTCGGACTGATGAGTATTATGAATTATTTCGTTCAATTTTAAGGCTGAAATCTGATACAAATTAATCCTCAGCATCTTCCTTGTGAATATTGTTGATATATTTTATAGTAGTCATGTGTACAATTTCAATAATTAAGGCATAAACCGAAAGAAGAATTGTTGTGACTTATTTATGATGGACTCATTCGTCCAAATATCTCTGGGCCTAATTAAAAGGCCTAGCAGCTGCTAGATACAATGTAACACTATACGTTTCTGGGCTGATTAAAAAGGAAGCCCAAAGCAGCCACGAATGAGGCTAAAATACGAATACTGAATTTTCAAGTGTGTTATTCATCTATAAATTGTTAGAGCATCTCTAGATATAAGAATAATAGAACATTTAGTATGCTTTAGGATGTTCTTGTAAAATAAAGTGGGTCACATTCACCTAATCAAACACCACGAGGATCCTTAATTTGATAAAACACTTAGTAAAATTGGAAGTGCCGATTAGCATATTTCACGGCCTCCCACGAATTTCAAAAGAGTAGTTCCTATAGGCGTGAATTTATTAATAAAATACCTTCTTAAATTCGGGTGCGCATTTATGTAGCCCAAATACAAATATCAATGGAGTTAGAATACGTCTAAAATTGTGTGCTCATTTATGTGACGTGATTCACGATGTGTTTTAATGACATTGTAAACTTCCTAAAATATACATACTAAAGCGGTTAATACTTTAAAATTGCATCATAGGTTTGAACATGTACTCAAATCAGAAATTTAGCCACTTATAGTAAGTTTAAGCGATTGTGCTAGAACCACGGGATCTGAGGGTTCCTCACACCTTCCGTCGGATCAACAGAATTCCTTACTCAAGAATTTCTGGTTCGCAGACTCCAACTGGGTTGTCGAAATTTCCTCGATTTGGGATTTTAAATAAACCGGTGACTTGGGACACCAAAAGCCAAACCTATCCCAAGTGGCGACTCTTAATTAAATAATAATCCCATTTCAAATAATGTTACTTTAATTGAAAAAACTCCCTTATACGTTTACCCTTCGGGGTAGGTGTGACAATAGTACAATGATATCTTTGGCCTTTTGCTGGGAAAAAACATACAAACATATAAGGTAGAAATGACACCAGGTAACTACTTTTAAGCATGCTATTTAAAGCATATCCTTAGTTTATAATATATTTAAAGATTAGCTTATTTGCTTCATGACACGATGTCCTATAGTTTAAACCTCAAAGTTCAAACTTCAAGAAATCTTGTCCTAAAGTTCGAAAATTGTATCCAAAAGTTTGAACAGTATACCTTGGATTTTAAATTATAGTCCAGAATTTCAAATTAGCAGATAAAAAATTTTGGACAATAAATCCTAAATTTTCAAATTTAAAATACTTATTCTTGAAGTTTGAGTAATTGACTAATCTTTAATTATATTATAAATAATGAATATATTTTAAATAGTGGAATTAAAAGTAGCTATTATATAAGTTGGACACGAACTCATATTTCAAATAAAATAAGGGATTTTTACCTATATATACCATATAGCAAACCTTATTACCAAAAATGTTCATAATATTGTATTTACCCGCCTAGTCCATAGTTTTACTACAAAATTTGTACCTAACAAAAAATAGATAGATTCAACCCTAAAAAGGCGTCAAATTTGTAGGAATCAGATTTAATGGTGAATCTATCACCATTAATTTCGAAATTTAAAACGGAAAAGAATCCATTGCAACGTAATTCTCTCATTCTCCATATATTTTCCACCATTGATAGCCATTAAAAAGCTTGAAAGTTTTGAATTCAAATTTGGATTTTCAAAAATCATTATTTGTTTGGATTGGGTGTTGTTGTAAATAATTCAAAATATGATTAGGAGTTTATATCTCAATTTTGAGGGTTTTTTGTGAAGATTAGACTTGGTGTTGACGGCATTTATTATTGAAACTCGTCGAAGAAGAAGAAGACATATTTTTCCAAAAATTGTAGTTAAATTGTAGAATTGTAGAATTGTAGATAAATTGTTGATAATTTGTAGATAATTTGTAGATAAATTGTAGATTGGGAAGACTAAAATATCTACAAGTCTTCTACAATTATGTCGAAAATGCCATTTATGCTATAATTGAAATGAGAATTGGAATATTAAAATTCAATGTATTCAGTTTGTAGATACAATTTCTATTTATTTTTTTGTAAAAAAGTTGTTTTTGCAAAAGAATAATTTTTTTTTTGGAAAAATCTTCTTCATTTTCTTATGTAACTCAATAAAACAAACTCTTTAAACTCATTTGTACACTAAAGAATAATTGATATCCTAAAGAATAAATAACGATTAAATTTCATAGGTTTCCTTAACATAATTTTTTCTGTTTATTCGAAATAAAATAAAAAAATTTGCTAGGTAGAAACAATTTGTTTGGAAAGATTCGATTTTGTTTTAGAAGGCCGATTTTTTATGCCATTTCTAATTTTTGATAAGAGAGATTGTCGCCCTTTCCTAAGCTATTTTGGCTTAGAAAGAGAAGAGGAGGAAAAAAAGGGAAAAGGAATATATGCTCCTAAAATCATGCCTTGAATAAATGAAGTAATAATTATACTCTTATTTTGACTTATGGTACATAAATTGAAATTTGGTATGCTTAAATGTAATAAATACAAACCTTAAACATGAGAGGTAATAATGTTTGGTATATGGTATAAATAAGTAAAAATCCCATAAAATAATAATATTTTTTGTATCCGCACCTCTACCTTGAGTTTCTAATCAAGATACATATTATATCATAAATAACTATTAAATTCTCAAATTTCTTTAGAGATTCAGGGTTCCTTTAGCACAGTGTGAACCAACTTATCAATAATATTTAATAATTGGCACAGGAAATACCTTTATTTATTTAGGTCTACAAGATGTCAGCTACTGTGAATATAGATTCTTCTTCTTGACCTATTTGAAGTTCTGATTTCAACTTAAAAGCCTAAATTTACTAAAATGTTTTCTCACCCAATTGACTTCCTCATAAAAATCCTCTCAACGAATTCCCTTCTTTTTCATGAATAAGTTAAAGATGTGATTAGGAGTTCAAGGTGTTGCCATAAACTTATAATTTTAAATGTACGCATATCTAAAAGATTCGAGATTTCTAATGAAATCAAAACCACAAGGCAAGTAAACAGCAAGTGTCATCACGTCCTTAAATTGAGCCTGAATACATACACTTGTATTAGACAACAACCAAATGACATAAAATTAACTAAAAGATGGTGTACACTTACCTAAACATAGAACTCTTATCATAGAATCCATATAATCAACATACCTGCACTTAAATAGAGTGGTTTGATCGATTAAGGTAAATTCATTTTTCAACATTATGAACCATAATCTAATAGAAAATGACTGGTTCTAGCTGTTGTAACGACAAAGCTATATTATTTTCAATTAATATGGCATATGGATGTAGCCTCAGAGGTTAATCCTTGCTATCAAATCATAGATTGTCACGATTCATAATTCTTATCATTGGGATTGTGATAGCGCTTAATATTTAATTTGCTAGGTAAGTCAATGTTAGAATAAATTACATGCCATTTCAACAATTCAAGTAATTAAAACTCATTGAAACTGAAATAAACTAAAATGAAGCACGAAGTGACACAACAACCAAAAATATCAAAGTACAACTCGAACCTGGAGTCACAAGTGCACGAGCTACTAGAGTTTCTACAAACAGAGTCTGAAATAAATATAACTGTCTTGAATGAAATGAACAGTAACTAAGTAAAGAGGAAGGAGACTTCAAGGTCTACAGATGCCATCAGATCTACCTCTAGTCTCTAACTAAGCTAATCTGAGCTGATGCACCTCACATACAGCTGGGACCACTACCAAAATCTGCACAAGACGTAAAAAATGTAGTGTGAGTACAATCGACCCAATGTACTTCGTAAGTGTCGAGCCTAATCTTGACGAGGTAGTAACGAGGCTATGACAGGACAACCACGTAATTGAACCTGTGCGAGCAAAGATATATGTACTATATTATATCTACCCAATTCTCTTATACGCCGTGATGGTACCCAACTTCGCCGCTAGATAAGGTAACAGTGAACTAACCACGTGATTTCTCTTTTAAACAAGTAATTTCAAATACTAATTTAAATCACATATGGGGTAAATCATCGCTTACAAGATTAGGCAAGATATTTACCTTGTCTCAAAGCTCGCTTTTCGGCCTCAAATTCACTCTCTAAAGCCTCAATTCGGTGCTGAACAATCCGAATGTTGTATAAATCAATCAATATATGTTCAAAAGTTCATATTCTAACTATTCGAGTGACTACCCAATCCCAATTAAAGGATTCCTAAAACTCATCCCCCGGCACACGTGTCCGGATTCAAAAAATTTTCAAAGAAAGTTGTTACCCATAACCTCACGAACTCAAATATACTTCTCACTAAGTTCCATAACTATTTTCGTGGTTAAACTCCTTTATTTAATCAAAATGTAGATTTTTTAATCTAAACCCATCATTTTACAAATTTTACATGTTAAATCTACCCATAATCAATATATTTAAATCACATTGTATAAAAGTTTGTTATCTCAAAGTGCTAGGTGAAAACCACTCTCTAAGAGCTCTAAAAATCGCCCAAGGAATGCAATAAATAAACCCAAGATGTTTGAGTCCCAACTTAAAAGAAGGTTCTATCCAGCAGAACTTTCGTATCTGCGGTTAGTGAGTCATATTTGTGGTACCGTTTCTACGTCACTAGGCCAGTTTCTACGGAACTCCCCACGCCCAGCGCTGGTTGCATCTTCGGATGTGATCCCGCTTCTGCGTCTCCTCATCACAGAAGCGAGGTCGCCTCTGTGCACGCCCGTTGGCTTCTACAGACCACTGGACAATGCTCTAAAGCCGCTTCTGCGGCAAAAATGATGCATCTGCGGGCTCGCACCTACGACAAAAAACTCGCAGGTGCAGGCACACCAGAATTGGTGCATGAACAGCCCTTTTGAGTCCTAACTCAATCCGTGCATCATCTCAATTACACCCGAGTCCCCCGAATCCTATTCCAAACATACCAACAAGCTTGAAATCATAAAATGGACTCGCTCACACCCTCAGAATGTGGGAAATAGCATTAAAACTAAGAATTTCAACCCAAAATCAAGAATCAACTTATGAACTTCAAATTCTTCCAACTTACTCCGAATGGGCCGATTCGTAATTAAACTACTCGGAATGACACCAAATTATGCGTGCAAGTCTTAAATTACCATACAGAACTATCCCAGGCCCAAACTTCAAAATGGACCTCGATAACACCAAAACTTACTCCAAACCAAATTTAAAGAACTTTAAAACCTTCCATGAGCTAACTTTCACTATTAAGTGCCGAAATGCTCTCGGGTCATCCAAAACCCAATCCGAATATGCGCCCCAGTCTGAAACCATCATATAAACCTGTTGGAATGGTCAAATCTTGATTCCGAGGTCGTTTACTCAAAGTGTTGACTCAAGTAAAACTTAGCCTTATTTAGCCAACATTAAGGAACCAAGTGTTCCGATTTCATTCTGAAACCTTCCAATTTCTGAACTAACCATCCCTACACGTCATAAAACAGGTAAAGTACATACGGGGAGTCTTTCTTAGAGGAACGGGGATCTAAAAAGCAATACAAAATTTCAAGTTGTTACATTCTCCATCGCTTAAACAAACTTTCGTTCTCGAATGGGTATAGAATCATACTTGGAGTGCTGAATAAGTGTGGATATATGCTCCGCATGTCCTTATCGGCCTCCCAAGTCGCCTCTTTGACTGGTTGGCTCCTCCACTAAACCTTTACTGTAGAAATCCTCTTAGATCTTAATTGGTGAACCTTCCTATCAAAAATGGTAACCGACTCCTCCTCATAACATAGGCTTTCATCTAATTGTATCATGCTGAAGTCTAACACATGCGACCAGTCAGCATGATACCTCCGGAGCATAGACACATGGAAAACCGGATAAACTCCTAATAGACTAGAAGGCAAGGAAAGCTCATATGCAACCTCCCAAACTCATCTCAACACCTCAAATGGGCCTATAAACCTTGGGCTTAACTTGCCCTTCTTTCCGAGCCTCATGATTCGGTTCATTAGTGAGACATTCAAGAGATCCTTCTCGCCTACCATAAATGATAAATCACGTGCCTTTTAATCTACGTAACTCTTTTTTCTGGACTGTGCTATGCAAAGTCGCTCTTGAATCAACTTTATCTTTTCTAAGGAATCCTTCATCAAATGAATACCATATACTTAGCCTCGCCGGTCTCAAACCATTTGATGGGAGAACGACATCGCCGACCATATAAAGCATCAAATGGATCCATCTCGATGTTGTACTGATAACTGGTATTGTAAGCAAACTCGACCAAAGGTAAGAATCAATCCCACTACCCTTCGAAGTAAATCACATATGCTTTGAGTATATCCTCCAAGATCTGAACTGTCCACTCCGAGTGCCCATCGGTCTATAGATGAAAGGCTGAGCTGAGCTCTATACAGGTCCCCAACTCACTCTATATTGCTCTCTGAAAGTTTGAAGTAAATTGAGGGCTTCTATCTGATATAATGGTAACAGGTACACCATGCAACTGAATAATCTCCTGAATGTAAATCTAGCCCAACCTCTCGAAGAGTAAGTGGTCACAATCGAAATGAAGTGTGCCGACTTGGTCAACCTGTCGACAATGACCCAAACTGCATCAAACTTCTACAAGGTCCATGGAAACCCAACTACAAATTGAAGTCCATAGTAATGCGCTCCCATTTCCGCTCAGGTATAGTCATTTGTTGAAGTAGGCCACCCGACCTCTGATGCTTATACTTAAGCTACTGGAAATTTAGACACCTCGCAACATACTCAACTATGTCCTTCTTCATCCTCCACTACCAATAATTCTACCCTAGGTCGTGATACATCTTTATAGCACCTAGATGAAGAGAATACCGAGAGCTGTGTGCCTCCTCTAGAATATTCTCCCTCAAGCCATCAACATTAGGAACACATAGGCGACCCTGGATTTGCAAAACACCATCATTGCCGATAGTAACCTTCTTGGCAACACCTCGTAGTACCGTCTCCTTGAGAACCAATAAGTGTGGATCATCAAACTGGTGAGCCTTGATCTGCTCGAATAGAAAAGACTGGACCACGATGCACACAAGTCTGTTAGCTAATAACTAAATATCCAAACCTAGTGGCCTCTCCTCTACTGAAATGAATGCCAAACTACCTATACTCTCTGCCTTTCCGCTGAAGGCATCCGCAATTATATTCGCCTTGCCCAGATGATAAAGGATGGTAATATCATAGTCCTTTAGTAATTTAAGACACATGTGTCGACTCAAATTGAGATCCCTCTGTTTGAACAAATGCTGCAAGTTGCGACGATCGGTGTAAACCTTACAGGATACCCTATAAAGATAACGCCTCCAGAAATTAAGAGCATGAACAATCGCGCCCAAATCCAAATCATGTACATGGTAATTATTCTCACGGATCTTCAGCTGACGTGAAGAATATACAATACCTCACCCCTCCTACATCAATACACAACCCAAGCCAACACATAAAGTGTCATAATACACAATATACATCCCTGAACTGGAAGGCAACACTAACACCGATGTTGAAGTCAATGCGATCTTGCACTTATGAAGGATCGTCTCACAATCGTCGGACTATCGGAACAGAGCACCATTTCGGGTTAATCTAGTCAAAGGTGTTGCACTAGATGAGAAGCCCTCCACAAACCTGCAATAATAACCTGCTAACCCAAGAAGCTCCTGATCTCTGCTACCGTAGTATGATGAGGCCAACTCTAAACTGCCTCGATCTTCTTGGGATCCACCTTAGAACCCTCGCCTAATACAACATGCCCCATGAATGCAACAAAATCTTACCAAAACTCACACTTGAATAACTTAGCATATAGCTTCTGTTCCTGCAAGGTGTAAAGTACCACTCTCAAATGCTGCTCATGCTCCTCCATGCTACACGAGTAGATCAAAATGTCATTAATTAAGACAATGACAAACAAAGCAATGTATGGCCTGGACACCTTGTTCATAAAATCTATAAACACCTTTGGGGCATTAGTCAAACTGAAGGACATTATTAGAAACTCATAACGGCCATATCTAGTCCAAAAAGAAGTCTTCAAAACATCTAAATACCGAATATTCAACTGATGGTAACCCGATCTCAATTCGATCTTAGAGAACACCCTGGCACCCTGCAACTGGTCAAACAAGTCATCTATACGCGACAACGAGTACTTGTTCTTAATTGTAACTTTTTTCAACTGGCAATAATCAATGCACATCCTAATAGTCCCATATTTCTTCTTCACAAATAACACTGGTGCACCCCAAGGCAGTATACTCGGTCTGACAAACCTCTTTGATAGCAACTCCTCTAGTTTTTCCTTCAACTACTTCAATTCTTTCGGAGCCACGCAGTACAGTGGGATAGAGATAGGAAGGTATCCGGAGCCGGTGAGCATGTGATTTTTCCTCACATGGATTACTCCTATAGAATTCTAATAATTAGGTTTCTTCCTTTAATTATTTGCTATTATAAGGATTGTGTAGGATTTTTTAAATTTAATTATTTGTATTTTTCTGTACATGTTTATTTAAATTATGAAAATATCAAAACAAAAAATCATGCATTGCATTTATGATTTATTTTTATATTTTAGGATTAAGTAATTAATTATTTTATTTATTAAAAATGAAAATCACAATTTCCACATTTTTTTTCCTTTTTATTGATTTTTCTCTTTTAATTTAGGATCAAGTAGCTTTTATAATTTTATAATTAATTAATTAGTTTAATTATTCATATTCTAGGTAATCCAGGATTCTTTTAATTATTGGGTTTTCTAATTAAAAAAGAAAGAAAGAAAAGATTTTGAAATAAAAGAAAATGGGTTTATTTTTTCGAAATTGGACCCCGAAAAAAGCCCGAGTTGAGATTTTCGGCATAGTGACTCCATTCCCTAGTCGCCTTTTCACCAACATTAGGGCTCCAATCCCTGAGTTGAGTTTTTAGACATAGGGCCTCATTGCCTAGTTGCTTTTTCACCAACATTAGGGCTTCAATCCCTAAGTTGAGTTTTTAGACATAGGGCCTCCATTCCCTAATCGCCTTTTGGAGCCCTGAGTTGAGCTATTTAGATATATGGCCTCTATTCCTTAGTCACCTTTACCAACATTAGGCCTCCAATCCCAGAGTTGAGTTTTTAAACATAGGGTGTCCATTCCCTAGTCACCTTTACCAGCATTAAGGCTCTAATCTCCGAGTTGAGTTTTTAGACATAGGGCCTCCGTTCCCTAGTCGCATTTATAAACATTAGGGCTCCAATCCCTGAGTTGAGTTTTAGATATAGGGCTCCATTCCCTATATCTACCCTCTTAAAGGCTCACAATCTTGCTGTTATTTCTTTCAAATAAAAATAGCATAGATTTTGGTGTAAATAACTCACAAAATTTTCCTAGCAAAAACTGGGGCAGAAAATTTCGTTCATTCGTTTGTTTTGGTGTCTGAGCAAGTTTGACCTCAAGGCACAGGATTCGAGATGACCCAAAAGAATGAGTCTCAATCCATAATAAAGAAAAGAAGAAAAAGAACCAAAAAAATAATTCAAAAGGTTGAATAAGAGAAGGATACGGACTGTTCAAGATTTGATTGAAGTCACAAGCTTCGCATGTCCCGCCTTGATTCAAAGCTGAAGAAAGAATTACCACCTACAACTGACGAGCATCAAGATTCAGATCGGAGTCCACAGCAAGAACCAGCTAAGAATCAAGATCAAACTTTAAGAGATTTATAGATAGGAATCTTGTAACTCGTAGTTGATAGGCTTAGCTAGCTTTGTTTTTTTACTTTCCATTTTGGTATAATAAGGAGCTCAGCAGGCAGAAACATCAACAACAACAGTGAAATCACTGCTTTCTCGGTAATCTCAGCTACCAAAACTTTCAAAATTACACTGACCTGATTCCTTTATAGCCAAGGATATGTAGGCAACCTTTGGAGCAAGGTTCAGTCAAACTCTTTTCAAAAATGCTTCTCATGGAGTTTCAAACGGGCAAAAATTCCGCATAATTGCTCATTTTATCTTTGCCCGAAGACCCTTCATGTATCCGAGCAAAGAGGGGCAGCTGTGAGCACGTGATTTTTGCCGCACATGGATTACTCCTACAGAATTCCAATAATTAGGTTTCTTCCTTTAATTATTTGTTATTTTAAGGATTTTGTAGGATTTTTTTATTTAATTATTTACATTGTTTTGTGCATGTTTAAGTTTATTTAAATTATAAAAATACCAAAAATATCATGCATTTAATTTATGGTTTACTTTTATATTTTTAGGATTAAGTAATTAAATATTTTCTTTATTAAAAATGAAAATCACAAAACATGGCAAATTTCCACATTTTTTCCTTTTTATTATTTTTCTCTTTTAATTTAAGATCAAGTAGCTTTTATAATTTTATAATTAATTAATTAGTTTAATTTTTCATATTCTAGGTAATCCAGGATTCTTTTAATTATTAGAATTTTTCTAATTAAAAGAAAAGAAAGAAAGAAAATATTTTGAAATAAAAGAAAAGGGGTTTATTTTTTCGAAATTGGACCCCCAAAAAGAGCGCGGAATTTGGCTCGAACCAGTCCTAAGACGTCTCCAGATCCGGGCCCAATTGATTTAAACCGGTCCAGCCCTGTCTGACCACAAACGACCCCATTTTGGTGACAACACATCACAGCCATTAGATTTCAATCATCCAACGGCTCGGAACTCCTACGTCCTTTACTATATAACTGTATGAAAGAGACCTAATCCCATAGAGCACCCCCACTTGCATGTCTCTCTCATAAACCCCCAAACCCTAGTTACCCTATATTCCATTGTCGCCTCCGCCACAAACCGCCCACCGGAAATCGCTTCTACCTGAGGCGGCGGTCCAATAACCCTGAAATTAACACCATTAATTCTCCTCCATCTCCTCCTTCAATTCTCCACACCATCTCCCTTGGATAAGACCCAAGCACTTCTAATTTTGAATCGAAATCTCGGTCAAAAAACCCTAAATGGTCCAAAGCCTCCCAAAATTACACCACAGATTCTCCTTCACATCCCCATCCTAAATCCCCAACCAGTGTTCTTCGAATCCCCATTGAATGACTCGAATCTTGGATGTAAGATTCAAGCAAGAAACCCAAACTCCCTTTCTTCTCTTTTGCCAATCGAAGTTTGGTTAAATGGACTTCAAAACCTTCATTAATTGATTGTTCTCTTCAAGAACAGTGAATAATGTTGGTCCAAAATCCATACTACTTATAGAGTTTGGACGAGACCTTGTTTCGATCCTAGGCCGATTTTGATCGGGTAAAAACCCTTTTCTTCCTTTCTTTTGATCAATTAATTTTGGTTTCTGTTTTGTCTCTTCTTAAGTTTAATTTATCTTTTTTAATAGCACGAGTAGGCTTTTGTTTGCCTTTTTTATGTTAGTTGATTGACTCCTGAAGTTCTCATGAATTAAAGCATGTTTAAAAGTTCAGACTCGTCTTATGTTTATCCATCTTTGATTTTGATATGTTAGTTTCTTTTCCCATTCTTTTGCTTGTTTAATTTTGATTTTTGTTTCCTCTTTGTATACTAGATTATTTTTAGCAGCATGAATAGGTTTGTTTTAGTTTCCTTTCCTTGCTTTTGCTTTCCTGTTCTATTGGTTTCATTTTTGTGATTCAATTGTATGCCTGCTCTTCTCTTCTTCATGTTTATCCATGTCGAGTAAATTGATGGAAGCATGCTTAAATCTCGTTAAGTTAGATTAATCTTAAGTTCGAATTTGTTTAGAGTCTTTTAATCCATCTTGGTAACTCTATTTGCACTTAATTATAAAGGTTTTGATCATCTTAAATCTAGTTTAGGTTTAATTGATTGAACATCTCTTCTCTTAGATTGATTTAGTTCTAGAAGGCAGTGTCATGATCCTTTTAAGCTATTTTTTATTTAAATTTCTAATATTCTCTTAGGTTGATTTTTTTTGCCTTGATGTAAAAACTAGTAAAACTTTAGAGGCCTAACTGAAACAAAAGTCAAGGTAAAATGAAATAAGCAGTATTTTAGAGGTTAAAATTGGGGATTTACATTGGGCTGAAAATAGGAAAGTTCTAAAATACAGCACAACTATCCTTATCTTTAGAAAATACTGGTTTTGGATAAGGAAAAAGGATAGTACAGCTGTAAAATATGCTGTACTAAGTCAAAATATTCTTTTCTTAGATGCTCTTTGAGCACTCTATATAAAGAAAACATTCCTCACTTACAGGGGACAAATTTTTTCCCATCACAATTTACTGCACAATAAACCATCCTCTCTTCCGCTGAAAATTAGGTTTCAAACTTCGAGAAAAACATTCCTTTTTGGTTTTTCTGAAAAGCTGAAAATGGATTGAAGTAGAGGAATTTCTTTTGTCTTTTTGAGTTGAAATTTCTAGGTTTTTGGAACCTGAATTTGGGTTCTGATTTGGTATTTGTCTGCTGCTTGCTGTTGATCACCATCTTTTTGAAGGATTAGTTTCTTCTCTCTTGACCTTCATTTGAACAGTTTGAATCATCTCTAGGTATGTAATCATGTTTTGGCTATAAGAATGACCTTATTTATTCAATCTGAATTTATTCATAATTATGTGTTTATGGATGCATGTGTTAATAGTAGGGATTAAATGTATTTGTCCATTAAGCTCCATCAACTTTTGATGTGTTTTGTGCATTACAACATGAACAAAGTGATGTTAAAATAGCATAGGCAACTATATCTTATGACAGTATTCAGGTTTAGTTTATAATGCTTTCTTTCTCTCCTCCATCTGTTTTTTTTAATTCAAAATACTGCTTTTATTTGTCTTCTGAATACTTGGTCACAAGCTATAGCCTATTGGTTTAACCACCAGTTGGTTTGATTAATTGGCTCTGAAAGTTTTTAATGAGAGCTTTAAATGTCTAGGAAAGGAGATACTAGGATTTTGATTTATGTGTTTGACCTTCAATATGGTTAGACTCACTCATCTTCTTTTATTATTGTTGTGCTCTTAATTTTTAACTTAGGCCTGTCAAAGTAGTATGGTTGAAGTAATCATGTGAATCTGACCTTCTCCAATGGTCAGATCCATGAGATGCTTAGAAATAATGTTGATGCAGCAGCAAGAAGTGCATGTTGGTAACCTGAGAAAATAGTTCTGTTGGAAGCAGCTCTGTAGCTGAGTTCTTACAGACTTGGCACATTGGACTCAAAGAAACAATGAAAAGGGAAACTTGAGATCAGTGGAAGCCTTAATTCCTACTGTATATTTGTTCCTTTAGAATTTCTTGAATGTTAGTTGTTGATATGTGATTCCTTTAGCAGTTTAAACCTAATTGTATAATTTTTGGACTTACAAATTTGTTAAGTGTACTGTTAAATTTTTTAATCCATTCAGTTATTAGTAAGCCTGTGAAAGCAGGCTGTTTCGTTTGTGCCAAAAATAAATTTCGAGATATATGTAAAACTTGGTGTTGGGTCACAATTAGGACCAAACCTTGGGCCTATTCAGTGCAAGTCTAGCTTGAGCCATTTGGGCTTAGGCATTTGGACTTCATGAGTCGACCCAAAAGAATTTAATTTTTTTAAAAATATAAATCTTTGTTCAATATAGTTCGAGTTTTAATTTCCAAGTCAGTTTTGGTATCAAAATTCCATAAGAATGTGTGAATTTAATTTAATCTTCAGTATTCAGTTTTAGCGTTAGGTTATTTGGAAATTAAGCCCAACCTGGGCTGTGCGTTTCTATCTGTATTTGTAATCTAGAATTTTGATTTCTAGGCCATTTGTGAGCCCAAATTTCGGCTCGCAAAGCTGATTCAGTAGCAGACTATCATAGGCCCATTTTCCCTTTGGCCCAAAACATCTTTAAGATCTCTTCATATTTATTTAGCTTTGGTTGAGTTTAAATTAGTCTCCTAGGTGACTTACTAAAGCTCTTCTAAGAAAGCATTTGAGGTATGCCTTTCTAAACAAAGTTCTTAAACTCGTGGCCCTCATGTTAATTTCATAACTTAGACCTAACAAACATCAAATCATCGTAGTTTGCTTTAGGCCCGATTTAGATTAGTACTACGGTTATATATATATTCACGTAATATGATTGCAAGTTTAACTCTACAAGAATCGAGGGATGCGTTCGCAAAACTTGGACAAAAATTCCTTAAATAAACAAACAAAGTGTTATTAATCGTGGATACGTTCGCGCGACATGGTTTTGACGCGCCAAAGGAAAAGAGTATACATACGCGTAACTCAATTATTTAATTAAGATTAATTCAAGTGATTTAAAAGCGGTAAAATATAATTGTACATAGGTCTTAAAAATAAGTAGTTGAACAATTAAGCCAAGTATAAATTGCTAAGCGACCATTCTAGAACCATGGAACCCGAGAGTGCCTAACACCTTCTCCCGGATAAACAGAATTCCTTATCTAGAACTGGTTCGTAGACTTTTAATAATAAAATTTTCCTCGGCTTGATATTTTAAAATAAATCGGTGATTTGGAACACCAATTAAAATATTCCAAGTGGCGACTCTGAATTGAATAAATAATCGCATTTCGAATACTATCACTTAAATTGGAAAAAATCCCTTATACTACCCTTCAGGGTGGTGTGTAAAAAGGAGGTGTGACAGCGCCATATCAATACAGAAAGTGATATCACAATCTGGTGGAATGCCTGGAAGATCATAAGGAAACAAATCGGAGAACTCTAGGACAACGAGCACCAAACCAATCACTAGAGTCTCTGTAGTAGTATCCCTAACATAAGTTAGATGATCCAAATAACCCTTCTCGACCATGTGTCAAGCCTATATAAAGAGATGATCCGACTAGGTGTGCTAAGAGACGAACCCTTCCACTCTAATCTAGGCAAGTTTGTCATCGCCAAGGTAATGTCTTGGCATGGCAATCAAGGATAGCGTGATGGAGACAACCAGTCTATGCCCAATATAACCTAAAATTTGGTCATATCAAGCAACAGAAGATCAACTCTAGTCTCACAACCACAAAATGTAATAATGCAGGATCGATGGATCCTATCCACTAGAACAGAATTACCCACATAAATGGACAAATAAATGGGAGTAACCAAGGACTCATGAGCAACACCCAGGAAATGAGAAAATAGAGATGAATTATATGAATAGGTAGAGCTTGGATCAAATAATACTGAAGCATCCCTACCGTAGAAAGAAATAATATATGTGATCATGGCATCTACGACCACTACATCTGGTCTGGCCGGAAAAGCATAGAACCTAGCTGGAGCATCACTTGGCTGGCCTCCACCTAGATGGCCTCCACCTCTAGGACGACCCTTACCCACCTGCCCTCTTTCTCTGGGCGGCTGGACGACTGGTGGGACAACTGGTGCTATAATCATAGGCTACTGACCCTGATGCACTGCCTTGCCCGAAGCCTGGGGCAGAAACATGACTGAGATTCTCGCACTCGAAACAAACTCTCGATATAGTGGCCTGCTGACCTGAAGTCTGACCCTGATGGTTTGAATACCCACTGGAGGAACCTTGAATAGCTGGTGGGTGGTAGGAACTCTCTGGAATAGCGTTGAAATAAGGTAACACTGGAGCACCTCGAGGAGGCGATAATGCTAGACATACGGGCCTGTTGGACTGACCCCTCACGAACTGACCTCTACCCCAGCCGAAGCACTTCTAAACTCTTCAGAATATTGAAACCGCTTATCTATCGTGACTTTATCTTGGCTATGCTGACGTACACCCTTGATCCTCTGAGCTATCTTCACAACTAGATTGTAAAGTCCCCATCTCAACCTCTCGGGCCATAGTAGCCTGAATACTAGTATGAAAAACTACAACAAACCTCCGCGCTCTCTCTGAACAGTAGGAAGTATCATAAGTTCCTGGTGGGATAGCTTAGAGAACCTCGCCTCATAGTCGGTCATAGACATCTGACCTTGCTAGAGCTGCTTCAGTTGAATCCCCAACTCTTCCCTTTAAGAGGGCGGAATATACCTATCCAGAAAAATTTGGGTTAACCTGTCCTAAGTCATGGGAGGAGAATCTGCTAGTCTGTCAAGAAGATAGGACTGGCACCATCTACAGGGCCTGCCCTCCAACTGGAAAGTAGAAAATACCACCCTATAGGACTCTAATATCATCATGTTGTGTAGCCTATCCCTGCACCGATCAATGAAGTCCTATGGATCCTCATGTTGCTTCCTCCAAAGACAGGAATACGTAACCTGGTCCATTTGTCCAACAACTTCTACGGCTCACTGGTTCAGCTACTCTAGGTTCAGGTATGGGTGCTGCCACTAGCTGGGCTCTGCCCAGGGGTAGTGTGCCCGGGATCTGATACACGACAACTGCATACCCTGGAGCCTGAGTGGTAGGGGTCTGTGCTCCCCCTCCAGCCTGTGTTATGGCAGGGTCTGCTAGACATAAACCAACCTATATCACAGTATCCGTGAACCGTAACATATGGCCCATGACCTCCTGGAATCCCCGTGCTGCCGTGAAATCTACTAGCGTTGGCTTTGCTACAGGCTCCTCCCCCTGCTCTTCAATATAAAGTCCTCTACCAGATTTACTAGTGGCATAGCTGGAGAAACTCTGGGACGTCCTCGTCCTATACAACGAGCATGAGTCCTCCCTTGGACTCTGTCTCGTCCTGTAGCAACAGGGGGAGTGGCTCCTTCATGGTCTAGAACATCCACTGTGCGTGTTTTACCATCCGTGAGAGAATAAGAGAAAGATACTTAGTACCACATCAACTGCATGATAGGAGATGAAGAAAGAGTAGTTTTTTAACACCCTATTGCTTTTCGAAGATAAATATGGATGTCTCTGCACCAATCTACAAGACTCTATTAGGCCTGCTCATAACTTGTGAGACCTACATGAACCTAGTGCTCTGATGCCATGTTGTCACGACCCAATTATCTTGTAGGTCGTGATGGTACCCAGTGTTGCCTCTAGGCAAGCCAACAGTGAACTAACCACGTGATTTCTATTTTTAACAAATTTATGAGTAATTCAATTTTCCTTAATTAAGAGATTTAAGAAACATAAGGGCTAAATAAATAAAACAAAAATAGCTGAGTGCAGTCATAACCATAGTACTAATAAAAAACCACAGTCTACTAGTGTATGCCAAGACTGGTGTCACACGTGTATGAGCACTAATAGATTATACAAAACTCTAGCTACTGCATGAAATGAAACAAGACAAAAATGAATAAAAAGGAGAGATACTAGGTGCTGCGGGACAACTCAGGAAGTAGCTCACCACTAGGCCTCCGCGTAATGGGGATGAGCGCTGGTGTGATATCCTGATGCAACTGCCTCCGATCCTGCACGGTCAGTGCAGAAGTGTAGCATGAGTACATAAATAACATATACCCAGTAAGTATCACGTCTAACCTCGAAAAAGTAGTGACGCGGGGTCAACTTTGACACTTACTATGGCCTAATAATATGAATACAAAAATTCTAAATGAACATCGGTTATGTGAATATTAATAATAACTCATTAGCAAGTAGGAACAAATAATTCTTTCACAAATAAATAAATTCCAAGTAAATGCCAGTCATTAATAATTTTAACCTCACAAGTCACAAAATAATATAAAGTATGATTAGGTTTCGATTATAATTAAGCACAATTTATGCCGAGGTCATATGTCCGATCCAGAATAATGTGTAGACTGCCGAGGGACGTACAGTGCGATCCATAGATGCATCTATTCTAATGCCGAGGCGTTCGACCTGCTCCACAAGAAATGATGGTATTTTAGAAATAATTGACTTAAACGTTATTACAAGGCTAATACACAATGTAAAACAATTTCCATTGACGATCAATTAATTCGCTTTACATTCAAGCAAGTGAAATTCGGTCTCTTACAATTCCTTTATCAAGTTAATATGTTTAGACAATTTAATTAACAAGTAGGGCACAAACATTACAAGTATTTTATGATTTGGGTCCTAAACTACTTGAACATAAGCATAATTAGTAGCTACACACGGACTTTCGTCATTTCGTGAGTACTGAACCCCACTATTAAAAGCAAATAATAATTTAAATTACCTATGGGGTAAATTCCTTCTTACAAGGTTATGCAAGAGATTTAACTTGTCTCAAAGTTCGCTTTTCGGCCAAAATTCACTCTAAAGCCTCAACTCGGTGCCAAACAATCCAAAAATAGTCAAATGTTGTATAAATCAATCAATATACGTCAAAAGTTCATATTCTAACTATTAGAGTGATTACCCAATCCCAATTGAAGGATTCCTAAAATTGCCCATGTGTCTAGATTCCGAAAATTTTCGAAAAAGTTTTTACCCATAACCTCACGAACTCAAATATATATATATATATATATATATATATATATATATATATATATATATATATATATACTTTTCACTATATTACATAACCATTTTCGTGGTTAAATCCACTTTGTATCAAAATCAAGGCTTTTCATCTAAACCCATGATTTAAAAAATTTTACATGTTAAATCTACCCATAATCAATAAATTTAACTAACATTGTATAAAAATTACTTACCTAAAGTGCTAGGTGTCTCTAAAAGCTCCAAAAATCGCCCGAGGAATGCAATAAATGAACCCAAAATATTTGAGTCCCGACTTAAAAGAAGTTTCTACCCAACAGAACTTTTATATATGCGGTAACTGGGCTGTATTTGCTGTACCACTTTTGATTTATTAGGCCCGCTTCTGCGGAACTCCCCATGCCCAGCGCTGGCCGCATCTGCGGATGGATCCCGCTTTTGTGGTCCCGCTTTTGTAGCTCCTCATCGCAGATTTGAGGTTGCTTCTGAGTGCCCCTTCGCTTTTGTGGACCATTGGCCAATTTCTCTGAAGCTGCTTCTGGGGCCACAATGAAGCATCTTCGGGCTCGCACCTGTGGCCAAAAGCTCGCAGGTGCGGGCACACCAGACTGGTGCAACAACAATGTTTTGAGTCCTAACTTAATCCGTGCATTATTCGAATTAAACTCGAGGCCCCTGATGCCTGTCCGAAAATACCAAGAAGTTTGAAATCATAAAAGGACTTGCTTGCACCCTCAGAATGCGGGAAACAACATTAAAACTAAGAATTGCAACCCTAAACCAATAGAATCAGCTTATGAAGTTCAAATTCTTCCAAATTTCTCCGAATGCGTCGATTTGTACTTAAACTACTCGGAATGACACT
The DNA here is from genome assembly GCA_034376525.1 of Nicotiana benthamiana. Classification (NCBI taxonomy): domain Eukaryota; kingdom Viridiplantae; phylum Streptophyta; class Magnoliopsida; order Solanales; family Solanaceae; genus Nicotiana; species Nicotiana benthamiana. The sequence continues at coordinate 54,823,097 of CM067325.1, read as the reverse complement.
AAATTTTTCATGCAAGTCTTAAATCATCATATGGAACTATTCCCTGGCTTAGAATCTCAAACATACATCGATAACACCAAAACCTACTCCTAATTTTAAAGAATTTTTAAACCTTCCATGAGCCAACTTTCTCTATTAACAGCCGAAACACTTCAGGATCATCCAAAACTTGATCCGGACTTACGTTTAAATCCCATCATCATGCAAAATTATTGAAACCGTTAAATCTTGATTCCGAGGTCGTTTACTCAAAGCGTTGATCAAGTCAAACTTAGCCATATTTAGCTAACATTAAGGAACCAATTATTTCGATTTCAACCTGAACTCTTCCAAATACCAAACTAACAATCCCCGCAAGTAATATTACAATTAAAGCATATACAGAGAGTCTTATTTAGGATCTAGAAAGAAAAAAGACTAGTCGGGTCATTGCAAACATAGTAGCAAATAAAGAATTAATATGTAAAATTGGGAGGGGGAAGGCAAATGGGGAATTAGATAGTCAAGTAAATTCCCAACCAATGAAAATAGATAAACATAATATGGCATCACCCATCATGATTTTACTCTAAATCTCTACATAAAATAATAAATACGACACGACATCACCCTTCATGCTTTAACTCTCTTTCTCACCATGTATTAATCAATAAATGAAACAAATAACAGCATGACATAATTCTTCGTGCTTTAAAACTCTCCCTAACCATGTAGTGATGAATGTAAAAATAAACAAGAATAAAACTTACATCTATATGGTTTCGAAACACCAATCCTCAGTTTCAAAGAAATACTCAACCGTCACGACTAAATTCATAAATGAGAGGAGAACAATCATATAAGAATTAAACTAATCTAATCATGGATATCATGAGCAAATAAGACAACAAATTACAAGCATCAAGTACCACCCCTATGCTTTAATCTAATAAAAAGAAATTAGTAATCTTCACCTCACTTATACATCGTACCCAAACTTTTAAACACGTAGAAAATACGCAATGAAGTCCCAATCACTCAAGTCAATGTTAACCACGAAAATTACCTTACTCCATAGTCAACTCAGAGTTCTACCGGTGCCTTTACTCTAGAATCCGCCTCCAAACCACTTATATATAACCACAATCGACTCGATAATGTCAAATAGTGGTAAGGAAATCAATTAGAGTACATAAAGATAGAATTTTTACACCTTTCCCCTTGATCAAACCCCAAGGTTCGGACCAAAACCCATTTACCCATTCATCCCCGAGCTCGATTTTGTAATTAGTTTCAAAACACGACCTCAAGTTGAGGTCTAAATCCCGAATTTGCAAGAAACCCCAATTCTTCCTAAGTCCCCTATTTTCTACCATGGAAGAAAAAAGATTAGGGATAGAAATTAATAGGTGATGTTAGAAATGGAAGAGAATGAGTTGAAGTGTACAAACATATAAATTGGTGTTTAGTTTTTCCTTCAAAATTGCTTTTAGGCCGAGCTCTAATGGAGAGTTTATGAAAAATGGGTGAAATCTAGTTTTTGAAGCTTTTAAATCATAGCGTTAGGACTTCTTCACTTTTCGCGAAGGGTATGCCTTGTTCGCGAAAGGAAGCGACCAAAAGGCTTATGAGTTCACGGGTACATCCATTTGTTCACTAAGGCTGCCCCACCAGGCCTCCGCGTATGCGAGCCAATGCTCGAGTTCACAATGAGTAAAGCTAGTCTTTCCAGGTCTAAAACCTTACGCGTTCGCGAAGGCATGGGCGTGTTCACGAAGGGCAGACCCCTCGCTATGCGTTTGCATCCATCTCCTTGAGTTCGCCTAGAACAATCCTCTCCCAGTACCAATTTCCCCATTCCCTATTGCGAGAAAGGCTTCGCGGTGGCAAAGCACATTATACCAGACGACAGTTGAAGCTAAAAACCAGATTTTTTCTAAGTTCAAACCACACGTATCCTATCCGCAACTCACTTGAGCCCTTAGGGCTCCGATTCAAATATGCACACAAGTCCAAAAACTTTATATGAACTCACTCACGGGATCAAAATACCAAAATAACACCTAGAATTACAGATCGAACACCAAAAAATGAATGAAATTTTAAATAAAACTTAAGAACTTTCATTTTAACAATCTGACGCCCGAATCACGTCAAAATTGGGGCTGGGCCCCGCCACTCTGAACCACGTCTCTAGGGAGGCCTCTAACTGGCTGAACTCTACCTTTAACGCTCTTACCTCCAACTCTAACGGCCTGACCTCCACCTCTGGCTACCTGGCCCCTGCCTCTAGCAGGCTAAGCAGGTGGTGGGGAAACTAGTGTCGGAACCATGGCACGAGAACCCTGCTATTTTGTGCTATACAAAGTCTGGGGAAACAAATCAAGAAATGTGCCTCGGATCACCATAAGTATAACAAGCCCTCCGGTGATATGACTATTGAGCGTGGGACTGACCTTGACGACTTGAGTAACCACCCTGGAAATTCTAGAGTAGAGGTACGCTAATAGGAGCTTGTTCTGCATTGTAGGCTAGCTGGTCTGGATGAGACACATAAGGATCACAACCACCTAGAGCACTATGAGATGCCTGCAGCACTGACTGAAACGGCATGGGAGGATGGCCCCTGCCGAAGGTACCCCTACCTCTAGAGTATGCACCGCTAAACCACCAAAATGACGAGGACTTTTATCAGACCCCTGCGCTCTCTCCTGAGAAACAACCATTTTGATCCGCCTAGCAACATTTGCGACCATCTGAAAGGAAATATCACTCCTGGTCTCCTTGGCCATATAGTGTAGGTAAGTCCATAAATAAATCTCCTCACACTCCCTCTCAATGGGAAGTAAGAGAATGACATGAAGAGCTAGATCCAGAGAATGGGTCTCGTATTGGGTAACAGTCATACTACCTTGCATGAGACGCTCAAAATGCCTACGGTAATTCTCTCAGTATGATAGGGAGGAACTTCTCTAGAAATAGCTGAGAGAATTGGTCCCAAGTAAGAGCATGAAATCTAGCTGATCTATTTGACATATAATCCTTCCACCACCTCTTGGCGGGATCTGTCATCTGAAACACAGAAAAAATCGACCCTACTAATCTCAATTATACCCATGTTCCACAGTAGCTCATGGAAGAGGTCAAGATAATCTTGTTGGTCCTTAGAAGAGTCACCACTGAGGTGAACCAGAATGAGCTTTGTAAACTTGTCTAATCTCAATAAAGCCTCAAAAGACATGGAGGTCCTGTCATCGGCATGTACCGCAAGAACCGGCTGAACTACCCCAACTAGAAGGGCTGCTAGAGTTTGATACTGGGGAGCCATCTAATTCGGAGTGTGAGTAGCAGGAATCTTTGCTCTTATCCTAGCCTGAGAGATGACCGGTGACACCAAAAATGGACCGATCTGGGGCACACTCTCCATAAGTCCCACCAAATGGACTAGAGTGTTCTAAAGCACTAGAGTGGCGATGAACCCCTCCGGGACCTGAGCTGGTCGAACAGGTGCAGTCCGAGCTGGAACCTCCTCATCAAAATCTAACTGAGGCTCCACTACTGGTGCTGCTCCTCGAGCTCTAGGCCGAGCTCTGCCTCTGCCTCTGCCACTGGCACGACCTCAGCCTCGATCGCTACCCATCGTAGGAGCTGCCACTGGGGATTCCGGTTGCTGCCCAGCTGAAGATGCAGCACGTGTTCTCGCCCATCTGCGATAGAATAAAAGTGAAATTGTTCCTAAACTCCATAGCCTCTGGAAGATAAGTACAGAAGTCTCCATACCGATCCTCAAGACTCTACTAAGCCTACTCGTGACTTGTGAGACCTAGGAAACCTAGTGCTATGGTACCAACTCTTCACGATCCAAAATTTCTACCTTCAGGGTCATGATGAAACCTAATATTTCACTTGCTAGGCAAGCCAACGTTAGAGTAAATTACATGTCATTTCAACAATTCAAGTAATTAAAACTCATTTAAACTAAAATGAAACTTTAATGAAGTACGAAGTGGCATAATAACCCAAAATATCTACGTACAACCGATACCTAGAGTCACAAGTACACGAGCTACTTGAGTTTCTACAAATAGAGTCTGACATAAATACAATTGTCTTGAATGAAATAAATAGTAACTAAGGAAAAGGGAAGGGGACTTCAAGTTTCTGCGGATTCCAGCAGATCTACATCGGTAAGCCAATCCGAGATGATGCACATCACATACAACTAGGACTAGTACTAAAATCTGCACAAGAAGTACAGAGTGTAGTATGAGTACAACTGACCCAATGTACACCGTATGTGTCGAGCCTAACCTCGACGAGGTAGTGACGAGGATATGATAAGACAACCATGTAATTAAACTTTTGCGAGCGAAGATATATGTACCACATAGTAGAAAATAAAGAATAAATACGTAAAATTGGGAGGGGCATGCAAATGGGGAAAAAAATACGACAACTACAACAAGAATGACAACATAAGACAATCAAGTAAATCCTCAACCAATGAAAACGGATAAACATAATAAATAGAGATGACACGACATCATCCGTCGTGCTTTTACTCGCAACCTCATAATGAAATAATAAAAATTGCATGGCATCACTCTTCGTGCTTTTACTCTCAATCTATCCATGAAACAATAAATATGACACCACATATCCATTCGTGCTTTATTTCTCTTTCTCACCATGTATTAATCAATAAACGAAACAAATAATGGCACGATATTTCCCCTCGTGCTTTAATACTCTTCCTCACCGTGTAGTGATGAATATAAAAATAAACAATAATAAACCTTATGTCTATAATGGTTCCGAAACGCCAATCCTTAGTTTCAAAGAAATACTCAACCATCACGACTAAATTCATAAATGCAGGGAGAACCTTCAAATAAGAAATAAACTAATCTAAGCATGGATATCATGAGTAAAGAAGACAATAAATACAAGCAACAAGTACCACACGAATGCTTTAACCCAACAATAAATGCATAAGTACTCGTGACCTCACTTATACGTTGTACTCAAACTTTTAAACACGTAGAAAATAGGCAAACAAGTCCTAATCCCTCAAGTCAAGGTTCACGATACTTACCTCACTCCGCAGTCAACTCAGAGTTCAATGAGGGCCTTTCCTCTGGAATCTGCCTCCAAACTACTTGTATCTAACCACAATCGACTTGATAGCGTCAAATAGTGCTAAGAAAATCACTGAAAATACATGAAGATAAGATTTTTACACTTTTCCAAAAAAAGTCAAAAAAGGTCAATCCCCGCCCCCTTGGTCAAAACCCGATGTTCGGACCAAAATCCATTTACCCATCACCCCCGAGCCTAATTTTATAATTAGTTTCAAAATCCGACCTTAAATTGAGGCCTAAATCTCGAATTTGCAAAAAATTAAATTCAATTCTTCCTAAATCCCTAGTTTTCTACCATGGAAGAACGAAAATTAGGGCTAAAAATTTATAGGTGATGTTAGAAGTGGAAGAGAATGAGTTAAAGTGTACAAATGTATAAATTGGTGTTGGATTTTTACTTCAAAATCGCTTCTAGGCCAAGCTCCAATGGAGTGTGTATGAAAAATGGTTGAAATCCCATTATTTGGACCTTTCACATGACACGCGTCAGGACTTCTTCCCGTTCGCGAAAGGCTTGCTGCATTTGCGAAAGGCACCGACCAAAAGGCCTATGCGTTCGCTAGTACATCCACGCATTCGTGAAGGCTGCTACCATGAGGCCTCCGTTTTCACGAGCCAATGCTCGCATTTGCATAGACTAAAGCTGGTCCCCCCAGGTCTAAAACCTTATGCACTCACGAAGGCATGGGAGCGTTAGTAAAGGGCAGACCCCCCACTGCTCCGCGTTCATGTCCATCTCCTCGCGTTTTTGTTGAAAAATTCTCCCCCTTACCAATTTCCCCCTTCGCCATCGCGAGAAAGGCTTCGCCATCGCGAAGCACATTACACCATATGACAACTGAAGTCAAAAACCAGATCTTTTTCTAAGTTCAAACCACCCGTAGTCTATCGGAAACTCACCCGAGCCATCAGAGCTCCAAACTAAATATGCAAACAAGTTCAAAAACATTAAACGAACTCGCTCCGCGATCAAAGCACCAAACTAACATCTAGAACTATGAATTAGACACCAAAACGAATGAAATTTTTAATAATACTTAAGAACTTTTATTGTAACAACCGGATGTCCGAATCCCGTCAAATCACTTCTATTTTGCATCAAATTTGGCAGACAAGTCATAAATACAGTAATGAACCTATACTAAGTTCCGGAACTATAATATAGACTTGGTATCAACAAGTCAAACATCGGTCAAATTTATAAAGTCTTTAAACCTTTAAGCTTCAAATTTTCGACAAAATGCGATAACTCGAGCTTGGGAGCTCCGAATTCAATTCCGGCATACTTTCAAGTCACAAATCATGATACGGATCCACCGGGACCACGAAAATACAGATCCGAATCCGTTTACTTAAAACGTTGACCGAAGTCAATTCAAATAAATTTTTAAGGCACGCATTTATATTTTAATCGATTTTTAATATAAAAGCATTACGGGAAAGGCACGAATTGCAAATAAAAAAATGTTAAAAGGAACTAGTTGATATTTTAAAATATAAAATTAAGGGTTAAAGGTCTAGATAACCCATTGGATCATCACATAAATACCTAAATGCCCCTGTATCGGCGAGTAGTAATGACAATGCTTTAAGGCGCTTTTATATAGTAGAAAGACAAATAGAAAAAGCATTATAGTATAAGTATATACCGCATAAGAGTTGACTGCAAAATAACACTCAAATATCTCGTACTTTTTTTAAAATCATTGAAACTACGCTAGTTTCATTTAATATATTGCAACTCGTTTCCCTTTCTCTTTCCCCTTTTTTTCTTTGGGGCACCAACTGTTTTGTCTTTCTTCCATTTAGCCTATGAGATAAACAAAACAATCCAGTGTTAAAATAGAATAACTCACTTTAATTTCTTGATCAAACTTTTTATTTACGAAAGTCGGAAGGCATTTGAAGATACTTAAAGTTTATATTATTTTTTATTTAAACACATAAATTGAAGGTTAATTCTATTAAGCACTTATATTACACTAAATTTTTTCAATTAAATACTTCTTGTTGAGTTGACACATATAATGAGTTTCACTCAAAAATAGGCGCGTAAAGAGCCCAAAAAAAAGCAAATTTTATCTTCTTCTTTTTTTCTTTTTATTTCTTTCTTTCTTCTTCTTCTTCTCTCCACCATCACTTTCACCATTGTCTCTCACTTTCACCATTGTTGTGATTCCACTATTAATCTAGCTTGAAAGTTCAAACCAACAATCGTTTCAGTTGATTAAAACCGAAGTAGGGTTGTATTCTTCATTTGAAGTCAAAATACCATTAATGGGGTATTTAAAAATGCTTATAGATTTAAAATGGGTTACTTTATTTGATGAAAAAATCAGAAATTGATATTGGGGTAGTCTTCGAATCTTCGTAGGTAATCTTTAGTTAAAGTTATAACAAATTTGGAGGAGTTTCTCTTGAAATTTTGGATTAAAACCGTGGCTGGAACAAGAATAAACACGAAGATAGTGAAAAACACCAAAGAACAATGATTTCAAGAACACCAATGCGCCATTCTTTTTGTCTTTTCTTTTATTAATAATGTTTCATTTTCTGATTGGCTGTAAAGTAAGTTTTTTTAGAATATTATTTTATTTTGTTTACTAAATAGATTTTAAAATAGTATTTTTAAACTCAAATGATATATATCCTTTTTTATTTGTCATTCATCACGTCAGTCGCGAGTGCATTGCACACACATTGTAAGTTTGGCTAATTATTAAAAAAAAATTGGAACAAGTTTAATGTAGTATAAGTATTCAATATGAACAACCTTCGATTTAGATATCTAAATGAAAAATGATATCATCTTTAGGAGTCTCCAGATTTATTCCGCCTTTACAAAATAAAAGGCTTAGATGTCTAATCTCGAGAGTTTTGACCTCTATATGAATATCCTCGGGCACTTCATCTACTGTCCCTTTGCCCTTCTTTTGTCTGTGCAAAGATTAAGGTCCCGTTTGACCATGAATTTTTTCAAAAAAAAAATTGGTATTTATTTTCAAAATTTATGTTTGGTCATAAATGTTGCTTACATTTTGGCAAAATTTCAAATTTTAATCCCAAAATCATTCTAATTGTTAATTTTTGGCCAAAATTCCAAAACGTAAGAGTTATATACATGTTTTTTCAAAATAAAGTTGGGAACTATATTTTGAAAATATATATCCAAACACATTTTTATTTTCAAACCAAACTTTACTCAAATCAGAATTTTTGAATTTAAAATTTATGATCAAATACTAACTAAATGTTTTGGCTAATGTTGTCATTTATCCAACAAGATAACAAAGCGATCAGTTAAAATAGAATAAAACTCTTTCTTGATCAGAATTTTAAAGGTAAAAGAAGCAGGAGTGACTCAAGGGGAGGTTAATAAATCCTTTACCTTAGGCCTCATAATTTTGAGACTCCAAAAAATTGTAACATGATTTTTTACACTTAGATAATATTGAAATTTGGAGAAAAAAGGAAAAAGGTACGGTATCTCTATACGAGAGAGAAAGACTGATTTTTTTTTAACAATAACCAGTCTTCAATCAAAATAAAGTTGGGGAATGTCTTCTTTTAACATTAGAATTTGAAATTTAGAATTTAGAATTAAATTGCTCAAATCTTCATATTACTAAAAAAATTACAATAACATCCAAGTTAATATATTTGTAAATATATAACTAAACAATAACGATATAATAATAATATTGGTATGTGAAGTTAAAAACTTGTCTTTTAAAACTATTATACTATAAACAAAAAGTGAAAAGGAAAAAGAAAAAGAAGATAACATTAATCTTTTTTCATATTTGTATTCCGTTAAAAAGTTTAAGGCCTTTTATTATATTTAGTTTTAGTCCACTAATTTTATTGGTTGAAATTAAATAACTTACTTTGTTGATCCGAATTTTGAAAAATAAAAGGTTTAGATGTCTAACCTCGGGAGTTTTGACCTTGCAAGAATATCTTTGGGCACCTTGTATTTCTGTCCATTTCCCTCTCCCCTTCTTTTGACTGCGCAAAGATCAGCTGTTTTGACTAAAGTTGTCCATCTATCCTGTAAGATAACACGTTGAAATAGAATAAAACTCTTTCTTGATCCAAATTTTGATAAGGAAAAGGGAGTGGCTCAAGTACGGGTGTGTATTCGAATTGGTATCGATTATTTGTTATCGAAATCGAAATTGAAAAAGTTGAAATCTTATTGAAACAATAACGATAAGCATATGTTTAAATCGATAATCAATAGGTATAAGGGTCAAAATTGAATGCACACCCCTAGACTGTAAACACTTGTAAAATGAGTAATTACCTATTTGTATACATTAATATAACATACAGAATGTATATATATTCCGCTACTATTTTGAAAGCGGCTATACAATATCATTTTCCCTAATCTATACTCTTTCCTTTACCCTAAGTCCCTTACCCTATTATAACATATAAGGAGTGATCATATTTAAAGATCATGGGAATGAGATTCAAATTAATGGAAAACAGCATTAGCCATGATGATGTATTTTACTTTGTTTTGTTTTTTTATACCGTTGGAGTGGAGTGTTGGTGACATACATTTTGATCCCTTACTTTAGTTTTGTTGCATGTACTTGTTGACACAATTTTTATGTTATAAATGGTAATCGTCCTATTTTAGCTTCTTTTTGTCCATATTAGTTAGATGCGTTTATAGCATTATACATTTCGTAGAATCCCGCAAACTTTTTTATTGGTATAATCGATAACCGAATCGATAAACCCCCAAAATCGAAAAAATAGAAACCTTATTGAAACGATAACGATAAGCGTATGTACAAATCGATAATCGATAAGTAATTATCGATAAGGGTCAGAATCAAATCGATTAATCGAATGCACATCTATGCTCAAGGAGAGTCTAGTAAAGCCTTTTTCTAGGGCTCAATATTTTGAGACTCCAAAAAATTATAATAGCTAATTTTAAGATTTATTTCTTACTTAGATAATATTGAAACTTTTAGAAAAAATAAAAAAACATAGAACCTTTACAGGAGAAAGAAAGAAAGATTGTCCTTTTTTTTTTAACAATAACTATGCCTCAATCAAAATAAATTTTGGGACTATTTTCTTTTTTAACAAAAGAAATATTTTAGAATTTTGAATTAAACTACTAAAACTTTTATATTAGTAAAAAAAAATTACGACAACATCCAAAATAATAAATTGTCAATATATGGCTAACTTCGTCTTAACATGAATTACCATTAACGATATAATACTATGTTTAAGTAAAAGACTTTTCTTTTAAGACTGTTATACTATAAACAAAAAGTGAAGAAAGAAAAAGAAAAAAAAAGAAAGACTACATTAACTTTTTCTATATTTGTGTTCAGTTAAAAAATTTAAGGCCTCTTATTAAATTTGTCTTTAATCCAATAGTTTTATTAACCACTCTGGACTCTTATGTAATATCACAATAACCTCCTTATAGCCTATAACAGTCAAAAACATGATAAAGTAGCAAACTGCAACTATATAGGAAAAAAACATTACATGAGAGAACTTTTGGGTTTTTTGTATTTAGGATAAATGGAAAATGGATTTTGTATTTAGGATAAATGGAAAATGGAGGAAAATAAAAAAATTTTGAGTGAAATTTTAAGTTTCCCCCCTTGGCAAAGGGATATTGTCGCATATTGGAAGAGGAAGAGATTTTTATGGGTATATAAGTAATTACTCTTCTTCTAGCTCTTAAAAATTTGAGAAGAAGGCAAGCCTCTCGCCGTCGTCGTCGCTCGCTCTACTTCGGCTTTGGACAAATATTTATTTTAATAACAGAATATTAATATTAAAATAAATATTAATATTAAATCCTCCAATCCGTTTTTCTGTTTTGGTAACAGAAAATTAACTACCCTCTTTAATTTTTCCTCTTTGTTGTTGAGTAAATAACCATTTATGTAATGGCATTTATGCTGTGGTCGTTTTGCATAAATAGCTATTTTGAAGAGTTGCACCTCTTCAGATTTCAGCCCAACTTTGGCTATAAATACAACACTATTCTGCTAAGAATTTTCATACAATTTTCTGAGTTTCTCCTCCTTTTTTCTACATAGTTTAAAGATCAAACAAAGCAACAGTAAGTGTGATTTGCTATTGAACTTTGTGTTCATCGAAATACTTTAGTTTGAAGTATCGCTACACCAGTTTGTAATTTGTTCTATCCTGGGAGGAAATAATCCATAACCTTGGGTACTAGGAGGGGATTAATTTCCTTAAGGAAACACTGTGAATTTAGTAGGCTCGAATTGGTTTTCTGTTATTTCGTTGTTCATTTATGCTTATGTTCATTTATATTTTCAAAATTATTTTACAAATACAGTTTACTAACAAGCTTAAGAAATTTAATATATTTTCTGTATTTGTACTCACTGTTTCTAGAGAGTAAAACCTTTATGGTTTTGTACTCTATTAAAATCTACGTGGTTTTAACGTTTATGTCATTTTTTTACAAAAGTGACTAATGATAATGTGGACCAAGCTGTTCCAATGGTGACTGCCAATGCCTCAACGAGCCGAACAACATCGGCAATATTGGGACTGGCGGAGAAACCCGAAAATTGTTTTAGGATTGATTTAAAGCATTGGCAGCAAAAGATGTTATTCTATTTGACTACTCTAAGTCTCCAAAAGTTCATCAAGGAAGATGTTCCTATGTTGTCCGATAAAACTCCATAAACTGAACGCTTTCTCGTGATTGAGTTGTGGAAGCATTCGGAATTTTTGTGCAAGAATGATATTCTAAGCGGGTTGGAGGATGTTTGTACAAAACGTCAAAAGAACTGTGGACTGCACTTAAAAAGAAATACAAAATTGAAGACGCCAGGTTGAAAAAGTTCATTTATGCAAATTTTTTGGACTACAAAATAGTATATAGAATAGAAAGTCTGTTGTTACCCAAGTCCAGGAATTGCAAGTGGTTATTCACGATCTCTTTGTTGAAGGCATAAATCAAATTAATACTAATGTTAAAAGTAGTAATCTTAGTATTTTTACTAGCATAAATTTTGTTGAAGGTCTTGTCATCAATGAAGCATTCCAAGTAGTAGCGATGATTGAGAAGTTGCCTCATTTGTGAAAGAACTTCAAAAACTACTTGAAACACAAACGCAAGGAAATGTCTCTTGAAGATCTTATTGTTCGATTGAGAATCGAAGAGGACAACAAAGTTGCTGAAAAGAGAGGCCGTGTAAACTCAACAATAATGGGAGAAAATATTGTTGAAGAGAAACAAAAAGAGTAAGAAGGCTTCTGGACCTAAATACTACCCAAGCAAGAAACGTTCAGTAGAAACTGTTACAACTAAGGAAAAATCGGACACAAATCTACAGAGTGCCGTGCTCCAAAGAAAGACAAGAGGAAGGGTCAAGCAAACATGGTTGAAAAACATGATGGGTTGATGACTCATGTGCCACGATTTTTGAATGCAACTTGGTGGACAATCCTAAAGGGTGGTGGATTGATTATGGAGCCACTCGCCATGTTTGTGCTGTTACAAAAGCTTTTCCTACTTATGCTCATGTTGGACCCGATGAGACGATTTTATGGGAAATGCTTCAAAGGCCAAGATTGAAGGATGTGGAAAGATATTTCTCAAAATGACTTCCGGCAAAGTGGGGACATTAGAATATGGAATTATTCACCAAACAACGGCCTCTTACACGCCCCAATCCAATGGGATTGATAAGTTCTGATTTTGCCACAGAATTTGTGGAGGGAAGCCATTCTTACGGCTAGCTGAATACTAAATCAAGTACCCTATAGCAAAACACAACCCATTCCATATGAAAAATGAAAGGAAGAAAGCCCAACTTGGATTATTTTAAAGTGTGGAGATGTTTGGCAAAAGTGCAAGTTCCTAGACCCAAAAGGGTAAAAATAGGACCGAAAATCATTAATTGTGTTTTCATAGGATATGCGACTAATAGTAAAGCATATCGATTTCTGGTTCATAAATCAGAAAATCCTGACATTCACAATAATACAGTTATAGAATCAGATAATGCTAAATTCTTTGAAAATATATATCCGTATAAAAAGGAATGTGAGTCGATTAGTGAAGGACCTAAATGACCTTGGGAAGAAACAAACGAAAGTACACTTAACTAGGAGGATCCAAGACGTAGTAAACGTCAAAGAACGTCTACTTCATTTGGACCAGATTTTGTGATTTTCTTATTGGAAAATGAGCCTCAAACATTTAAAGTAGCTATGTCTTCTTCGAAATCATTATTTTGGAAAGAGACAGTCAATTGTGAAATAGAATCCATATTGAAAAACCATACATGGGAATTGGTTGATCTTCCTCCTGGAAATAAACCGTTGGATTCTCAATGGATATTTAAGAGGAAGATGAAAGATGATGACACTATTGACAAATTTAAGGCAAAACATGTGGTAAAAGGTTATGAACAGCAGAAAGGTCTTGACTATTTTAATAGATACTCTCCAGTTACAAGAATTACGTCCATACGAACGTTAGTATCATCAGATGCAGTTTATGGTCTTGAAATTCATCAAATGGATGTTAAGATAGCCTTCTTAAATGGAGAGTTGGAGGAAGAAATTTACATGATACAACCTAAAGTATTTTTTGGTTTCAGGTAAAGAGAAAAAGGTATGTAGACTTGTTAAGTCCCTTTACAGACTAAAACAAGCACCAAAACAATGGCATGCGAAATTTGACCAAACAATATTGTCAAATGGTTTTAAAATAAATGAATGTGACAAATGTGTGTATATTAAAAATGTTCCAAATCATATAGTCATTGTTTGCTTATATATGGATGATATGCTGATAATGAGTAAAGACCTTACCAACATAAGTGCGACTAAACGCATGCTAACTGGCAAGTTTGATATGAAAGACATGGGAGTTTCTGATTCAAATTTTGGAATTAAGATCCATAAGACTTCTCTAGGTCTGACATTGTCACAATCTCATTCTATTAAGACAGTACTTGAAAAATTCAAGCACTTGGGCTTTAAAGTTGCAAAGACTCCAATTGACGTGAATCTTGCATTAGCAAAGAACAAAGGCCAAAGCATATCACAATTGGATTATGCCCGTGTGTTGGGTTGATTAATGTACATCATGAATTGTACAAGACTAAATATAGCCTGTGTTATAAGTAAATTGAGTCGATATATGAGCAATCCAGGTCAATCTCATCGGATGGCCGTGAAACGAGTTTTGGGGTATTTAGTACATACCCAAGACTTTTCTTTGCACTACCATAAATATCATGTGGTCATTAAGGGATATTGCGATGAAAATTGGATCATCGGATCAACTGATTCCAAGTCCATAAGTGGATATGTATTCACTATTGGTGGAGGAGAGGTATCTTGGAAGTCGTCCAAACAAACTTGTATTGCCCGCTCTACAATGGAGGCTGAATTCATAGCCTTAGATAAAGCCGATGAAGAAGCTGAATGGCTTCGAAATTTCTTAGAAGATATTCCATTTTGGCCCAAACCGTTGTCACTAATATGTATACATTACGTAGTCAAGCGGTAATTGGAAGGGTTGGGAGCGTTATGTATAACGGTAAATCTCGTCATATACGACGAAGACATAAAACCATTAGGCAATTACTGTCTAGAGGGATTATCACGATTGATTATGTAAAGTCAAGTGATAATGTGTCAAATCCACTTACAAAAGGCCTAACTAGAAAGGTAGCTGAAAAATCATCAAGGGGAATGGACTGTGGTCGAGAACAAGTCATAGTGGGGGTAACTCTACATAGAAGACTGGAGATCCAAGATATAGGTTCAAAGAGATCAAATAAAGTCATTAATGATGGTTCAAAATTATCCACTAAACTTTTGTTCCATTCTCGTGATGTCCCAATGTTCAGTACAAAGGATAAAGCATTAAGGCTTTTTAATGATTTCTAAATTTGATACGGGGTATATCAAATAGTGTATCTACGGGATGACACGTTTAGGAATCACCTATATAAGTGTGAAATGTTAGCCGCTTCAAGGAGAACTTTGTATGGCTAGTTCTCTACACACTTATGAAACCATGTGGTGTTCATGGCAGAAACGAGCACAACAATGAGAACCAAAGATGGTTAAGGGTTTGTGGTGTGACATGTGGTTGTGTAGGTATACACTTGTGACGACCCAAAGGGTTCATCACTTGTTTTCTTACCTATTCTGTATTTTCGAGGCCTTGAAAGCCTCATATTGGGTTACCTTGATTTGCATGCGCAATCTGGGCGCATAGTCGGAAAGTTTAGATATGAATTATGTGAGAAAAATACTAAATTTTGAAATTAAATTGAATAAATTTGACTTCGATCAACGTTTTGGGTAAAAAACCCGGACCCGAGATTTGACGGTCTCGGAGGGTCCGCAGGAAAATACAAGATTTAGGTGTATACCCGGAATCGAATTCCGAGGTCCCATGACCGAGAAGTAAATTTTTGCCTGAAATTGTTTTCTGAAAAATAATTATGGAAATTAAAAGTGAAATTTGATTAAAAGATTATGCTATCGGGCTTGTATTTTGGTTTTGGTGCTCGGTACAAGTCTTATTTATGATTTAAGCGCTTTTTATAAAGTTTGATTGAAAAAGGACGTCGTCTGACGTGTTTCAGACTTAAAATGGAAATTTGATGTTTTATGAAAACTTGGAAGAAATTATTGATTTTGAGGCTTAATTCGATGTATATGATGTTATTTTGGCAATTTGATCACATGAGTAAGTCCGTAGGACGGTTTTGAGGTTGTGTGCATATTTGGTTTGGAGTCCCCAAGGGCTCGGGTGAATTTTGGATAGGTGTCAGAACGTATTTTTGAACTTAGAGAAAACCTGGAATTTCAGTTCTGCAATTTTCGCATTTGCGAATCAAGCCTCGCAAATGCGAGCCTAGCATCACAAATGCGAGAAAGGGGAGATTGTGTTGAGTTTGCAAATACGAACAAGTGGTTCGCAAATGCGGAACTTGGCTTTTCGCAAATGCGACACTTTTGGTTGCAAATGCGAAGCCCCCATTTTGGCTAGTGTTCGCAAATGCGAACAAAAATCTCGCAATTCCCATAAATGGTGAATTGCGAACCCTCGTTTGCAGTTTCCAAATCTTCAGCCTGCATTTTCCATACTTAGTCGAATTTTGGACATTTTCACCCCATTTTTAAAACACAACTCCCTTGGGCGATTTTTTCCAAGAACAAGACCTCTTCCAAATCGTTTGTAAGTTGGCTTTTACTCATTTCTTTCAATCTTTAACGTCATTTAACATTTTTTCCACTTAAAATCAAGGATTTTCATGGGTGAAATTGGGGATTTTGGGTAGAATGTAGGTTTTTCTAAAATTGGGGATTTGGACCGCAAATTGAGGTCCGACTTCAAAACCGGATTTTGGTTCGAACCCAGGGTTTTGATCATGTTGGCCCGAGGGGAGTTTTTGTTTTTTTACCTAAATTTGCGTCTTAGCTTTAAATTAAATAGTGGAATTATTTGTTTGAGATGTTATTTACGATATGTAATTGAAATGAATAGATTTGGGCCATTTGGAGTCGGATACTCGTGAAAAAAGTGTGGTTTCAATTTGAATTTGGAGCCGGTTCGAGGTAAATGACTTGTCTAACCTTGAGGGGGGGGGGGACTTCTTCCTCTTAGGACATGATGTTTGGTATTTGAATTCCTCGTACGTGAGGTGACAAGCGCGTACTTGGGAAATTGTAGGTTTATTCTATGCTAGTTTAAAGAAGCATGTTTATTTGACTTACTTTCCTAAGTGCATAATGTTAGAAAATACGCTTAACGCTAGAGGGGTGGAGGCGAATAGCGTTATAATAAAAAATAGCGTAAACTTGCGGAATTTAAAAAATTACAGGAATGAAATAAGTGCGATAAGTAAATAATAAGGAACGAACGCACCGATGTATCCTGGTTCACCACAACCCGTGGCTAGTCCAGTCCCCGAGAGACTCTCTCGAGATTTCCACTATCTTCGTCAAGCTTACGGGTGCTTAACAAACCGTTACAGTTGCTCAAGGATACCACACCTTAAGACTTCACTTGCTTGAGGATACCTCACCCCAAGACTTCAACCACTAAGACTTTGGGTACTTAGCAAACCCGACAAATGAGAAGATATGTTCTTCTCAAACAACTCTCTTTTACAACAAATACTCTCTCAATAGAGTGGATAAAGAGATACACAATAAGCTCTATGAACAACACAAAGTTGTCTATCAAATGGCTCAACAAAAGCTCTAAAATGATGCTTGAAAATGATCAATATGTATAACAATGTATGGAGGAGTTGTGTGTTTAAAATCAGCTCAAAAGACCTCTTTTTATAGGTGAAAAAGTGGTGCTGACCGTTGCTTAATTGACAAATAAAATCCCTGAATTTTTGCTCATACAATCGATTGTCTGACCTACACAATCGATTGTTTGAGGACCGTTCAAAAAACAGACTCCTGATTTTAAGGGAAACAATCGATTGTAAAACCTGTATAATCGATTGTTCTTCTACGTTCAAAAATCAATTTAAGATTCTGTGGGAACGGTCTGAATATAATCGATTGTATAAAAACCATAATCGATTATTCTGATTATAATCGATTATTAATAACATATAGTCGATTATTTAGCTGATTGAAAAATTCAGTTTAAGTACTGTCTCAATACAATCGATTGTTAGAAGTATATAATCGATTGTTTGCTATTTTGAAAAACTTCAGATCACACTGTCTTAATACAATCGATTGTTAAAACTGTATAATCGATTATTTGCTATTTTGAAAAACACAATCGATTGTAAGGAGCATATAATAGATTGTTTAGGTCCAGATTTAAAAGACATGTTTAAAAACCATTTTGACTAAAATACAAATCATTTTGGTTTAACACAAAGATGCATATTTATGATAAATAAGATTTAATCAAATATTTTATGCATGTTTATGATGACCTAATATTGAGCCAAAGGATAAGATAACTTAAACGTTGTCTTTACATTGGTTCTACCAAACGACCTACGTCTTGGGTCTTCGGTCTTGAACTCTTTGGCTCGTTCATGCAATTCCGTCATCAGTATGCTTCTCGCCATTTGATTGATTGTCATATTATATCTTTGTTTGATACTTGACTTCATTGTTTGTCATTCATCAAAACCTGTACCTGAAAATCATGCTCATACAACCAAAGCGCACATATCATAGATATACATGATTTCCAACAATTTGCCCTTTTTGATAATGACAAACAACGGAAGATATGCATATCGAATTCCCCCTAAATAGATGCTATATCTCAACAACAATTTATGCAACCAATTCAATTCAATATAATTCCCCCTTAATTGAATATTCCCCCTCAATTAAAGCATGCATATCGCCCATATTCTCCCCCTTTTGGCATTAGCAAAAAGAGTATACCAAAAGTTATTTAAACCATTGATGATACCAATCGTTATAGACAAGATCATATAAAATGTTAGTAAATGACATACTAATAATAACGATCATTTTTCTCAGCTATGCCAATTGTTATTTAAATTAAAAATATTCATCAAAGCATGAATCAATCATTTATTATAAAACCAATTGATACTAATTGTTATTCAAAAATAAAACTTATTAAAGCATGTATCAACCAAAACTGATATAGATTATTTGCACATATCAACTCATTGCGTTTTTATTCAAAATACGATAACTAACCGACGTTCCCCCTTAATGCATTAAGGTTTCGTGCTTGGTGCATCCACTACAATGTTGTAGTCCTCAAGCACACCTGCAAAAAGAACCTAAAAATAGGTTTTTGGTACCCAACTTCTTTTGGGTCCTTGGGGGTTAGGATAACAATAGTCATAATCAACACATAAATCTCTATGTTTAGCAAAACAAACGGGTGCAATGTGTCCTACCCGATTATAATAGTGACATATAACATTAGGATTGTGCATATGTCTAGGTTGAGCCAAAAGCGTTCTAGGTGATCTAAAGTTGTTCCCCCTAGAAGTGTTGAATTTCCTAGAGTCATGTCTAGGTGGTCTAAAATTATTCATTCTAGACTCATTTATAAAATTCCTAGAATTGTGTCTAGGTGGTCTAAAATTATTCATTCTAGACTCATTAACAAAATTCCTAGAGTTGTTTCTAGGTGGTCTAAAACAATTAATCTTAGACTCATTAGTGAGGTTCCTAGAGTTCTTTCTAGATGGTCCGATCTCATTACTATCATCCTTTTTAATATCTTCAATTTTAGGACTATCAACACTACATGTTTCTAGTGCTTTCCTAAGTTCTGTGTTCTCTAGTATTAAAGAACTACAAGAAGAACAATTGGAACATTTATCAATAGAAGAGGCTTCATTCAATTCCTTGATTTTATTTTTAAAAACAACAATGTCATTTTTCAAAAATTTATTTTCTTTTTCTAAAACTTCAATTTTATTTTTAAGAACATCATTTTCATTTGTCAATTTTTCAAAATCTATTTCTTTCAAAGAAGAGGATTATTCAAACTCTTTTTCTTGTAAAGAAAGTGCTTTCTGAAAATCTGTTTCTTGCAAAGAAAGTGTTTTCTGCAAAGAAAGTGTTTTCTCAAATCTTTTATCATTTTGGAAGCATTAACAAATTCACCATACAATTCATCATAGGCATTTTGTAATTCTTCAAACGAGTGAGAGTTAGAAGTACTTACCTCTTCTTCTTTGTCGGCCATGAAGCATAATGCGGCAGTTTCATCGCCCGAGCTGTCCGAATCCCGTGATACGCGCCTATGGTGTTTCTTCCTTTTCTTGTCCTTCTTCATAGACTTACACGACTTTTCAATTATATCTTTTGAAATATTATCATCATCCCTTTCCGAATCACTTACCTCTTCTCGTTTAGAGGATGAGGCTTTGAAGGCAAAATTTGAATTGCTTCTAAGATAAGGATTAAGAATTGTGCTATCATAAGTTTCGAGGTTACCTCTTAGTCCATCAATTGTGATATCCATGAATTCCATCGACTCTTGGATGGCATTGGCTTTGGAGCGCCATTCGGGAGTGAGACTCCGTAGGACTTTTCGAACAAGATCTTTGTTCGTTGTAAACTTTCCCGAGAGCATGGAGATCGTTGACGATTCTTAAAAATCGTTCAAACATAACACCAATGGGTTCCTTCTCCATTTTAAAGATTTCATATTTATGTGTTAGGAAATCAATTTTGGCTTCTCGGACTTGAGGCGTACCTTCATAAATGATCTCGAGCTTATCCCACATCTCCTTGGCGGTTGTGCAGCAAGAGATTTTTCGATAATCATCTGGATTCACCACACAATATAATACATGGATGGCCCTTGCATTATTTTCAACTTTCTTGATGTCCTCGGCATCATATTCATCTTCCTTCTTTGGAACCGTGGTTTCTCCAACTTTCTTTGTTGGCATTGGTTCACCGTTTTTGATGATTTGCCACAAACAAAAACTGTTTGCTTTGAGAAAGATGCTCATCCGCTCTTTCCAATATGTATAGTTTGTTCCGCCAAATAGTGGAGGGCAAGTGGTGGACTGTCCTTCATCCATCGTTCCTGCGTTCAATATTCTATACAGATAAATATATATTTCTCTCAACCGGTTAAGGCTTTCAGAGAGTTAGGCTCTGATACCAATTGTTAGAAAATACGCTTAACGCTAGAGGGGGGGTGAATAGCGTTATAATAAAAAATAGCGTAAACTTGCGGAATTTAAAAAATTGCAGGAATGAAATAAGTGCGATAAGTAAATAATAAGGAACGAACGCACCGATGTATCCTGGTTCACCACAACCCGTGGCTAGTCCAGTCCCCGAGAGACTCTCTCGAGATTTCCACTATCTTCGTCAAGCTTACGGGTGCTTAACAAACCGTTACAGTTGCTCAAGGATACCACACCTTAAGACTTCACTTGCTTGAGGATACCTCACCCCAAGACTTCAACCACTAAGACTTTGGGTACTTAGCAAACCCGACAAATGAGAAGATATGTTCTTCTCAAACAACTCTCTTTTACAACAAATACTCTCTCAATAGAGTGGATAAAGAGATACACAATAAGCTCTATGAACAACACAAAGTTGTCTATCAAATGGCTCAACAAAAGCTCTAAAATGATGCTTGAAAATGATCAATATGTATAACAATGTATGGAGGAGTTGTGTGTTTAAAATCAGCTCAAAAGACCTCTTTTTATAAGTGAAAAAGTGGTGCTGACCGTTGCTTAATTGACAAATAAAATCCCTGAATTTTTGCTCATACAGTCGATTGTCTGACCTACACAATCGATTGTTTGAGGACCGTTCAAAAAACAGACTCCTGATTTTAAGGGAAACAATCGATTGTAAAACCTGTATAATCGATTGTTCTTCAACGTTCAAAAATCAATTTAAGATTCTGTGGGAACGGTCTGAATATAATCGATTGTATAAAAACCATAATCGATTATTCTGATTATAATCGATTGTTAAAAACATATAGTCGATTATTTAGCTGATTGAAAAATTCAGTTTAAGTACTGTCTCAATACAATCGATTGTTAGAAGTATATAATCGATTGTTTGCTATTTTGAAAAACTTCAGATCACACTGTCTTAATACAATCGATTGTTAAAACTGTATAATCGATTGTTTGCTATTTTGAAAAACACAATCGATTGTAAGGAGCATATAATCGATTGTTTAGGTCCAGATTTAAAAGATATGTTTAAAAACCATTTTGACTAAAATACAAATCATTTTGGTTTAACACAAAGATGCATGTTTATGATAAATAAGATTTAATCAAATATTTTATGCATGTTTATGATGACCTAATGTTGAGCCAAAGGATAAGATAACTTAAACGTTGTCCTTACATTGGTTCTACCAAACGACCTACGTCTTGGGTCTTCGGTCTTGAACTCTTTGGCTCGTTCATGAAATTCCATCATCAGTATGCTTCTCGCCATTTGATTGATTGTCATATTATATCGTTGTTTGACACTTGACTTCATTGTTTGTCATTCATCAAAACCTATACCTGAAAATCATGCTCATACAACCAAAGCGCACATATCATAGATATACATGATTTCCAACACATAAAATATCTTGTTTGTGCTCCGTGCAATATGTTTGGCTATGATTTTCTATTTCTTGTCCTGAGTTTACTATCTATCCTATTTTTTGGGTTGCTAGTGTGTGTTTTTGAAATTATGACTACGGGTTGGCCTCCCAGGAGATCCCCTTGCACTTGATATGTTCTGGACCGAGGGTGCGGGATACCAAGAGATCCCTGGCACATGAAATTGTAAGATTTTAGGATACCAAGAGATTCTCGGGATACCAATAGGTCCCTCGTGTATGTGGCGAGGATACCAAGAGATCCTCAGGATACCCGGAGATCCCCGATTATGGTTCTTGTTGCGAGTAGTATTTACCAGTATTGTCCTGTTTTTCTGCTTTTTATTACGGTTTCTGCATTTATCTGATTTAGATGCTCACTGTACACTTTATCTATTCTGTTTTTCCCTCATCTTATTATTTATTATGTTATATCTCAGTACGGCCCGAACCTTTCCTCATCAATAATAGACCCAGATTAGGCTTGGCATTTACTGAGTATTACTATGGTGTACTCATGCCCCTCCTACACATGCTTTTCATGTGCAGATCCAGGTACCTCCACTCAGGCGCACTACCCTTGAGGCAGGGAGAGCTACGGAGACTTTGAGGTATATCTGCCTCGTCTGCAGACCGAAGAGTCTCCTTCTTTACTCCATCTGTAGTATTTAGCCTTCTATCATACTCTTGTTATAGAAATTTCTTGAGATTAGAGCGTTTTATAGTACTTCTTTTAGCTTGTGTTCCCGTGAGTTTTCAGGTTTTGGGATGATATTGTAGGCTTCCGCATTTTGAGTTGTATATGCCGAGAAACCTTTATATACAGTTTCTTTTAGTTGCTGAGTTTTTAATTAATTATTCCGCAAGCTATGTGGTTTTCCGCATTGTTAGGCTTACCTAATTATAGGAACTAGATTCCATCACAACATGTTCACGGAGGGAAAACTGGGATCGTGGAAATTTGGTATCAGAACTCTAGGTTCATAGGAGTCAGAGGACACCGGGCGGTTTATTAGACTCTTGCTGATCGGCAAAGAGACATCTGTACTTATCTACGAGAGGCTATGTAAATGTTAGGAAAATTTTCACTTTATTTGATTTCCTTGTCGTGTGATATTTTGACATCGTAAGATTCTTAAATTATATCTTCCATTCTCTTACAGATGGTGAGGACACGCATTACTCGGGATGATCAGGCACCCGCGCCCCCTATTGCAGCCGTCAAAGGCCAGGGCCGGGGCAGAGGTCGAGGCCGCGGACATGGTGCAGCCAGAGCACCTGCGCGAGCTGCCGCCGAGGCACCACCAGCAGATCCAGT
Organism: Nicotiana benthamiana; assembly: GCA_034376525.1. Classification (NCBI taxonomy): domain Eukaryota; kingdom Viridiplantae; phylum Streptophyta; class Magnoliopsida; order Solanales; family Solanaceae; genus Nicotiana; species Nicotiana benthamiana. The sequence goes on along the minus strand of CM067325.1, from coordinate 54,799,531 downwards.
CGGAGCCCGGGCACCTGGCACGCCTACTATTGCCACTACTACTCCAACTCTCCAGGAGACTTTGGCTCAGTTCATGAGTATGTACACCACCTTGGCTTAGGTAGGGTTGCTTCCCCTTGCTGCAGCCATATCCCAGGCAAGGGGAGGAGCACATACTCCCGCCGTCTGCACTCCTCAGCAGCGAGTGCAGGTTGAGCAAGCTCCCGAGATTATTCCTGCACCGCCTGTAGTGCCAGTTTAGCCCGAGGACGGTCAGCTGCTTCAGAGGACGAGCAGTAGAGACTTGAGAGGTTTAAGAAGTATGATCCTCTAGTGTTCAATGGATTAGCATCAGATGATGCCTTGGGATTTCTAGAGGAGTGCCACCGTATGCTTTGCACTATGGGCATAGTAGAGTCCATCAGGGTTTCCTTTATTGCTTTTCAGCTTGGGGAGCCACCTATGATTGGTGGCGCACTTATGAGATATACAGTCTAGTCGAGGCTGCTTCACTGACTTGGACCCAGTTCTCATATATGTTTATGAGAGAGTTTTTCCCCCAGAGTCCCAGGGACGCATGGCGCACAGAGTTTGAGCATTTGCGCTAGGGTGCTATGACCGTTTTGGAGTATGCTATCCTTTATACCAAATTGGCCAGACATGCACCGACCTTGGTTGCTACAGTCCGTAAGAGAGTTTGCAGGTTCATTGAGGGTCGTATCCCACCCATCAGATCTAGCATGGCTCAAGAGTTGGAGATGGACATTCCTTATCAGCAGGTAGTGAGCATTGCTAGAAGGATCGAGAGTATGCTCGCGAGGGAGCGAGTGGAGAGAGAGGCCAAAAGGTCTCGAGAGTCGGGCCACTACTCTTGTGCTCGTAACCCAGCAGAAGGTCGACATGGTAAGGGTTTTGTGGGTCGCCCTGTTCATTCAGCTCTTCCAGCAGCCAGTAGTGCTCCAGCTCCACCTATAACTCCGGAGCCTTACTATGCACCTCCAGTTTCTAGCATGCCTTCTGCATGGAGTATTTCCATAGGTCAGTCCAGCAGACCTAGCCCTAGTCAGTCATAGCCACTGCCCCCAGAGCTTGTTTTGAGTGTGGCGACACCTGCCATGTGGTGAGGGGTTTCCCTAGACTTGGGAGAGTGCGCCCCGACAGACTTCTTAGTCACAACATGCTCAGCAGAGTTCTCAGGCCATTATCATAGCTCCAGTTGCGGCCCCACACGCTCAGCCAGCTAGAGGTGGAGGCCAGGGAGGTAGAGGTCTCCCTCGAGGGGGAGGTCAGACCAGATATTATGCCCTTCCCGCTCGTGCTGAGGCTGTTTCCTTTGATTCAGTTATCACAGGTATTATATTGGTTTTCCATAGAGAGACATCAGTTCTATCCGATCCTGGCTCTACTTATTCTTATGTGTCTTCTTACTTTGCTCTGCATTTGGGTGTGCCTCCGGATTCTTTGAGTGAGCCTGTTTATGTTTCTACTCATGGGGGGATTCTCTTATTGTGGATCGCGTCTATCGGTCATATTAATTTACTATTCGTGGTTTTGAGACGAGAGCGGATTTATTGTTACTCAGTATGGTTGATTTTGATATTATTTTGGGCATGGAATGGTTGTCGCCCCATTTTGCTATTCTTGATTGTCATGCCAAGACCGTGACGCTAGCTATGCCAGGTATTCTGTGTATTGAGTGGAGTAGTACATTAGATCACATTCCCAGTAGAGTTATCTCTTTTCTTAAAGCTCAGCGTATGGTTGAGAAGGGGTATGCCGCATATTTAGCTTATGTGAGAGATGTTAGTGCTAATACCCCTTCCGTTGATTCAATTCCAGTGGTACGGGATTATCCCGATGTGTTTCTAGCTGATCTTTTGGGCATGCCGCCCGATAGAGACATTAATTTTGGCATTGACCTATTGCCGGCACTCTGCCCATATGGCTCCGTCTGAGTTGAAGTAATTGAAGGATCGGGTGCAGGAATTGCTTGATAAGGGTTTTATTCGACCTAGTGTTTCACCATGGGGTTATCTTATTTTGTTTGTAAATAAAAAATATGGTTCTATATGTATGTGTATTGATTATCGCCAGTTGAAAAAAGTTACAGTGAAGAACCGTTATCCTTTGCCTCGTATCGGTGATCTGCTTGACCAGCTTTAGGGCGCACATGTGTTTTCTAAGATTGACTTGCGCTCAGGTTACTATTAGTTGAAGATTCGAAAGCCAAATGTCCCGAAGACTGCCTTCGAGACTCGGTATGGTCATTACGAGTTCGTTGTTATGTCCTTTGGGATGACCAATGCCCCAACAGCTTTTATGTATTTGATGCACAGTGTGTTCAGGCCATATTTGACTCATTCGTTATTGTTTTTATTGATGATATTATGGTGTATTCCCGGAGTCGGGAAGATCATGAGCCGCACCTGAGGACCGTGCTTCAGATCCTGAGAGAGAAGAAGTTATATGCGAAGTTCTCAAAATGTGAGTTTTGGTTGGATTCAATGGCATTCTTAGGCCACATGATTTTGAGTGAGGGAATTTTGGTAGATCCGAGGAAGATAGAGGTTGTGCAGAGTTGGCCCAAGCCGTCCTCAGCTACAGAGATTTGCAGTTTCCTTGGTTTAACGGGTAATTGTCACACCTCCTTTTGGCTATCTACAACCCGGTGAATATCGTAGATAAAGGGAGTTTTTCCAATTAACGGACAATCTAAACAGGATTCAATTGTTAAAGAGAATTTCAGAGTCGCCACTTGGGAGATATATGGTATCCCAAGTCACCGGTTAGAATCCCGACTCGAGGAAAGAATGAATCTGTTTAAGAGTCCACGAACTAGAAGTCCGAGTAAGGAATTTTTTTAACCCGGGAGAAGGTGTTAGCCACTCCCGAATTCCGTGATTCTAGCACGGTTGCTCAGCCACTATATTTGGCTTAAACCATCTGATTTTATACAATTATGAACATATGTGCATTTTAAATCTTTTAACCACTTATTATTGTTTTTAAAGAAAATTGCAACATCGTTAAAACATGCCTCGAACCACCTCACATAAATGCATCGGTGGATCTTGTCATATTCTAACTTTGTTGGGATTTGGATTTTGGTCACATAAATGCGCACCCACGCTCAAGGAGATAAAATTATTAAAGATGTGCCTAAAAGCGACTATCGCGTTATTATTTTGCGGGAATACCGTGAAATTCTCTAAATATTTTAATAAGCAATTCACGAGGGCCACATGGGTTATTGGTTTCGTGTAGCATGCACACCTCGTTCTTATTTTAAAGGGCCATTCCTAAACTGAGCTACTAGAGTCTCCTATCAGATTCGTCTCTACTCGGACCTAAGACACGGATAATACGTTATTTAGAGGGCCAAAAATTCCTAAACAAGTCTATTGTGCATTATTCCAATTTTGTTTGACTATACTTCAGATTCTGGGCCTAACCTTAAGCCCAATACCTCATTCTCCAAAGAAAGGACTAACTGGGCTTACAGTAGATGTCAATGGCCCAAATAAACTGCTGAACATACCTGAGACCTGCTGGGCTCCTAGATGAGCCCAAGCGTAAAAGAAAATCCATTTGAAATACATAGTCCTTGGAGTTCATTTTTAAAGTAAACACATAAAAAATCAATCCCAACTGGAAATTAAAATGTACTGTCCTACACAGTCCAATCATACAATTTTGAATAATATTTATAATATATATCTAAAGTATCCAAAACAAATCATTATGCGAAAAAAACAAGACAAACAGTAATCCTTGTTCATTCATGAATCTGGACAGCTGAGTCCTCAAATTACAAGCACATGTCAATTTATAAAAATGGTAAGTTCCTTGGCTTTTGGCCATTATGAATGATGCAAATACCTGGAATGAAACCAACGTTGAAGAAATGGGGTGAGCACTGAGCAATAAACAGATCAGCAGCCAGCAAAAGACCAATCCTAGAGCCTAGATTTACACCAGGTCAAAATGAAACATCACAGCCTCCATACCACTTGAAATCAGGCCCAGAAACTCCAGGATAGCTCACAAACCAATTAATTAACACAAAAATCATAGACAAAGCTCAAAATGGACCTTAGAACAACTAGACTTCTAATAAAACAGTACTTTTGCCGATTTTCAGTAGGTTTACAAGGTTCTAATGCCCAGGTTTTGAAGGAAGGGCTCTCAAGTGTTCCATCTACCCTAATATTTTGATTTTTTATGATTGCAGGAATTGGAAGCTTAATTTTCTAGCTACTGCTGAAGAGTTTTACCAAAATTTTCAGACTGTGTCCAAAAAAACCCCTTTTTGAATGAATTGGGTTCCCTTTTTATAGCCCAAAAGCTAGGGCAACCCTCTTATTACAATTTAACAATTAGTCCCTCGGATTTTAACTACTTGGTCCTTTATTTTTTGACTTGTTTCTCAAGTTACTACACTAAACTACTAATTTTTAAACTAATCCACCCTTCTAAAAGGGTCCAAAAGATTCTAGCATTGTTCTTTACTTGTAAGATACATATACTACCCTTGTTTTGTTCCTAAAACTACCAAAGCCAAGTTAAAAACTCTATATTACCCCTGTTTTATTCTAAAAATCACCAGAACTTAGTGGAAATCCTATACTACCCCCATTAATGCTGAAATTACCAAATTGCTAACACTAAATCCTGTAATTAACTACTAACAACTAATACTTAATCATGTAGTTAACTACTAACTATTTAACAGCTATAACCAGTCCCTAATTTCATTGAACTATTAATCAGGAATAACCAACAATTAAACTCAAAACCCAGACACTACTGAATTGGGAATTCAAATTAGTACCGAAATTAAAGGCAAGCATGGAATGCTGCTATTATACCATTTGAATAACCAAAATGTAAACACAAAACAAATCCCTATTAAGCTACTACTAATTTTTGATGAATAACAAAATAAGCTAAATCAACGAACATGTTCAAGAATTAAGACTGGATAACAAAATGCAGGCCAAACAAATAATCACCAAAATCCTATTGATCCTGAACAAAATCAATCAATGTCTCTAACTAAACTAGTGGCCAAAACTAAAGCGAGATGAAGCAAACACAAAAAAAACAGAAGGAATGAAAAGGAACCGACACTTACCAGATGCTCTTTGAAAACTTAATTGAATTTAATTTGAGCCTCCAAGCGGAGTCACAGGTTTTTTTTTGGCCAAAACAAACGTGCGACTCTGTTTGAAACTCAAACAGCCTTTGAAGATCAACCTTAAAAACAGGTCATGCTAGATTTGGGAATTTAAGGAGTTTGGGAGTTATTTGAAAGGAACTGGATGTATTTTTGGGTAGAGGAGGGCCAGAGGAGTGGGTGGTGACGATTTGGAAGACATTAGAGTCTGGTCACCGTCGTGCATGGTGGAGCTACTAGGTTCCAACGAATATTCGAGGAGTTGGGCCAAATTCGATGGTTCCTAATGATGGGGTTGGAAAGAGGGGAGTGATGGGAGTGAGAGGAGTGAGGGGAGTGTATGGTATTATTTGGGAGGCTGTTGGCCACTGGTCGCCGTCGTGGACGGCGGAGCTGCCAAGCTTCAGATGGATGTTCGACGAGTTCAAGCGAGTTTTGAGAGTCAATCTTAGGAGGGTATGAAAGAGGGGAGCGGGGGGATTCTGGTGTGTAATTTTGGAAGCCATTGGAGTTACGCTGCTGGCGGCGGCAAGTTTTGGCAGGCGGCGGGCGGTGGAGACAAGGCGGAGGTAAATCGGCGTTACACTGGCTAATTTATGGCTTGTTTAGATATGGTACGAGGTTATGTTGATGGGGGTATTTTGACACTTAAATAAGGGAAGTCCCCCTTGCATCTAGACCGTTTGATCAAAGATTATCAACGGCTCAGACGCCTGGGCCAAAACGATGTCGTTTTGGGCAGCTGTGGCTATTGGACCGGGCAAGGGGCTGGGTGTAGTGCAAAATCTGGCCCAAAATGTAGCCAATATTGTATACCACACCTATACTTTTGTATTTTGTTTTATTATTACTCTTTTTTTTTTCTTCGAATTTTTAATAAAATAAAAATAAAGATAAAAAACAGCCAAAAACCCATTTAGCAAGAAATAAACTAAATAAGCTCCTACATTCTAAATTTCCAAGAGAATTAACCAATTTTGTTATTATTTTTTCCCTCACTAATTAATAACATAAAAATGCAAAATTTAAATCCTAGATGCAAACATGCCATTTTTTTATTTTTATGACTCATGTAAATTAAATGTGCAACATGCAAACAAACACAAACATATGCAATTAATTTCTAAAATTCAAATAAAAATGCAAATAAATCCTAAATATTCAACAAAAAAAACACGAAATCACTCACATAATTCCTAAAAATTCAAACAATAAAAGACGAATTCTAATTCGAGGAATTTATAGGAACATGTCAAGCAAAGCAAAAATCACGTGCTCACAGTTACTACCGTTGTTTCGTGGATGGGTTTTCATCAATTGCGGGGCATATGACTAGATTGACCCAGAAGGGTGCCCCATTTCAGTGGATAGAGGAGTGTGAGGAGAGCTTTCAGAAGCTCAAGACAGCTTTGACTACAGCCCCAATTTTGATATTACCTACCGGTTTGGGGTCTTATACTGTCTATTGTTATGCCTCGAGAGTTGGCCTTGGAGCGGTGTTGATGTAGAACTATAGGGTGATTGCCTATGCGTCCAGACAGTTGAAAATACATGAGAAGAACTACCTTGTCCACGACCTTGAGTTAGCTACTATTGTTTATTCCTTAAATATCTAGCGTCATTATTTGTATGGTGTGCCTTGTGAGATTTATACTGACCATCGGAGTTTACAGCACTTATTTAAGCAAAAAGATCTAAATTTGCGCCAGAGGAGGTGGTTAGAGTTGCTAAAGATTATGATATTACTACTCTGTATCACCCGGGCAAGGCCAATGTGGTAGCGGATGCATTGAGTCGCCGGGCAGAGAGTTTGGGAAGTTTGGCATATTCACCAGCTTCAGAGAGGCCAATAGCGATGGATGTTCAGGCCTTAGCCAGTGAGTTTGTGAGATTGGATCTTTCGGAGCCTAGTCGAGTTCTAGCTTGTGTGATTTCTCGGTCTTCATTATTTGATCACATTAGGGAGCAGTAGTATGATGACCCCCATTTGCTTGTCCTTATGGAGAAGGTTCACCGTGATGATGCCAGAGATATGACCATTGGAGATGACATGGTATTGAGGATGCAGGGCCGGATTTGTTTACGCATTGTTGATGGGCTTCGGGAGTTGATTTTAGTATAGGCCCATAGTTCGCGGTATTCCATCCATCCGGGTGTCCCAAAGATGTATCAGGACTTGAGGCAACACTATTGGTGGAGACGGATGAAGAAGGATACAGTTGGATATGTAGCTAGATGCCTCAACTGCCAGCAGGTGAAGCGTAAGCACCAGAGACCAAGTGGGTTGTTTCAGCAGATAGAGATTCCGGAGTGGAATTTTGAGAGGATCGCCATGGATTTTGTAGTTGGTCTCCCACAGACCCTGAAGAAGTTTGATTCCATTTGGGTTATTGTGGATCGGCTGACCAAGTCCACTCATTTCTTTCCTGAGTGTACCACTTATTCTTCGGAGCTGTTGGTAGAGATTTATATCCAGGAGGTCATCCGTCTGCATGGTATTCCACGTGTTATATTTCAGCACTGTCTAATTGGACAAGGACTTGTCTATGAGGAGGAGCCAGTAGCTATCCTAGACTGGCAGGTTCGTCAATTGAGGTCTAAGAGATTTCCTTCTGTTCGTGTCCAATGGAGAGGTCAGCCTCCTGAGGCATCGACCTGTGAGTCCAAGTCTGACATGCGGAGCCGTCACCCTCATCTTTATCCCGACTCAGGTACTTCTTTCTTTTGTTCATTCGAGACGGCCTAAAGGGGTCATCACTTGTTTTCTTACCTATTGTATACTTTCGAGGCCTTGAAAATATCATTTGGGGTTACCTCAATCTGTGTGCGCAGTCAGGCGCGTATTCGGAAAGCTTAGATATGAATTTTTTGAGAAAAATGCTAAATTTTCATATTAAATTGAATAAATTTGACTTCGGTCAATGTTTTGGGTAAACAGACCTCGACCCGTGATTTGACGGTCCCGGAGGGTCCACAGGAAAATATGGACTTGGGCGTATGCCCAGAATCGAATTCCGAGATCCCAAGCCCGAGAAATGAATTTTTGTGTGAAATTGTTTTATGAAAATAATTAAGGAAATTGGAAGTGAAATTTGGTTAAAAGACTATGGTATCGGGTCCGTATTTTGGTTCTGGAGCCTGATACAAGTCATATATATATTTAAGTGCTTTTTGTAAAGTTCGGTTGATAACGGACGTTGTTTGACATGTTTCGGACTTAAAATGGAAATGTGATGTTTTATGAAAACTTGGAAGAAATTATGAATTTTGAGGCTTAGTCTGTAGGATATTTTTGAGGTTGTGTGCATATTTGGTTTGGAGTCCCGAGGGCTCGGGTGAATTTTGGATAGGTGTCGGAGTGTATTTTGTAACTTAGAGAAAACCTGGAATTTCAGTTCTACAATTTTTGCATTTGCGAAGCAGGCCTCGCATATGCGAGCCTGGCATCGCAAATGCAAGGAAAGGGATATTGTGCTGAGTTTACAAATGTGACCAAGTGGTTCGCAAATGCGGAACTTGGGTTTTTGCAAATACGACACTTTTGGTCGCAAATGCAAAGCCCCCATTTTGGCCAGTGTTCGCAAATTCAAACAAAAAACTCGCAATTCCCATAAATGGCCAGGGTTTGCAATTGTGAACCCCATTTCGCAATTTCCACATCTACAGCCTGCATTTTCCATACTTAGTCGAATTTTGGACATTTTTGACCCTATTTTCAAAACACAACTCCCTTGGGCGATTTTTTCCAAGAACAAGACCTCTTCCAAATCATTTGTAAGTTGGTTTTTACTCATTTCTTTCAATCTTTAATATCATTCAACATGTTCTCCACTTAAAATCAAGGATTTTCATGGGTGAAATTGAGAGTATTAGGTAGAACCTAAGTTTTTCTAAAATTGGAGATTTGGACCTCAATTTGAGGTCCGATTTCAAAACAAATCATATATTTGGGTTCGTTGAAGGAATGGGTAACTGGATTTTAGTTTGAACCCCAGGTTTTGATCACATTGGCCTGAGGGGTTTTTTGGTCATTTTACCTAAATTAGCGTCTTAGCTTTAAGTTAAATAGTGGAATCAGTTGTTTTGAGATGTTATTTACGAGATGTAATTGAAATGAATACATTTGGGCAAAAGTGTGGTTTCAAGTTGAATTTGGAGCCGGTTCGAGGTAAGTGGCTTGTCTAAATTTGTGTGGGGGACTTCGTCCCCTTAGGACATGATGTTTGGTATTTGAATGCCTCGTACTAAGGTCCGTACTTGAGAAAATTGTTGGAAATCCATTCTTTTACTTAAAGTATTAAAATTGAGTTTTCTTGCTTACTTGTTCATTTTAAATTGTAAGTCTATTCTATGCCAGTTTAAAGAAGCATGTTTATTTGACTTACTTGCCTAAGTGCTTAAACTGTCTTGTTTGTACTCCGTGTAGTATGTTTGGCTAGGATTTTCTATTTCTTGTCCTGAGTTTAATATCTATCCTAATGTTAGGGTTGCTATTGTGTGTTTTTAAATTGGGACTACGAGTTGGCCTCCTGGGAGATCCCGCTACACTTGATATGTTCTGGACTGAGGGTGCGGGATACCAAGAGATCCCTGGAACATGAAATTATAATATTTGAGGATATCAAGGGATTCTCGGGATACCAAGAGATCCATGGCACATGAAATTTCAAGATTTGAGGATACCAAGAGATCCTCGGGATACCAAAAGATCCCCGGTTGTGGTTCCTGTTGCGAGTAGTATTTACTAGTATTGTCCTATTTTTCTGCTTTCTATTACGATTTTTGCATTTATCTGATTTAGATTCTCTTTTTGCACTTTATCTATTCTGTTTTTCCCTCATTTTATTATTTATTATGTTATATCTCAGTAGGGCCCAAACCTTTCCTCGTCACTACCCAACCGATGTTAGGCTTGGAACTTACTGAGTACCGCTGTGGTGTACTCATGACCCTCATGCACATATTTTTCATGTGCAGATCCAGGTACCTCCACTCAGGCACACTATCCTCTAGGCAGGGAGATCTATGGAGACTTTGTTGGCTCATCGATGGAGTCATATAAGATTGTGTCAGTGTTTGAGGTGAGGTTACTGGACGTGGGATCAGTGCGATCAGAGTTAAGTAGGGTATATTAAAGAGAAAATATTATTATTCAGTTCAGAATGAGGTAATGGTTCTTGTTTGGAGGAGAGACTCTATGATTTGTTGATTCAGCAGATGGTTATTAGTTTCTACACATCTGTTCCGTTATGGAATTATTGCGAGAGTTGGATCAGGGCTTATATATGTTATGAGGTGCATTCGAGCATCAGATTCTTGGAATTAAAGGTATCATAGAGGACGTTATTATGGCCAAATGACTTATGTGGTGCATGGTTTTCTTTTAGTGGAGGAGCATGGTTATGCTAGGTACAGTGTTAGGTGATTGATGCGGTGTTTGTATGTTAGAATTGGGTCTCTTAGAAAATTTTTGATGTTAGAATTTGGATCTAAAGCTCATTAGCTAAGGCTATACGGAGGATCTTCAATCTACCTAGAGCTAATATGCCTAACGGGGTTGTGGCGGCAAGAGTAGGTGTACGAGGTGTTTAACATTGATTTTGGACAACTCAGAAGCTGTCCTTAGCACGTTTGAGGACGAACGTATGTTAAAGTGGGGGAGAATATAACGACCCAACCCGTCATTATGACATCTAACGCACGCTTAGCGGTTTGAGGCCTTTAGTAGCTTCACTTCAAGTATTATAACTTGTACATGTGGTCCGAATTAAATTTCGGGAAGTTCGGAGTTAATATGGAAAGCAAATTCTAATTTCGAAAGCTTAAGTTGGAAGAATTGACTAAGGTTTGGCTTTTGAATAAACGACCTTGGAATTGGGATTTGAAGGTTCCACTAGATTTGTATGATAGTTTTGGACTTTGGAGTATGTCAGGTTGAGTATCGGATCACCCAAAGCATTTCAGAGCTTATTATGGAAAGTTGGAATTTTGGAAGTTTTGGAATTTCCTAAGTTTGGTTTCAGGTGTACTTTGGTGTTACCAGTGTCTGTTTGGAGTTTCGAGCCTTGGAATAGATTCACATCATGACTTATGACTTGTAATGTTTTGATATAATTCAGACGCGTTCGTTAAAGTTTGAAAGTTTGAAAGTTAAAGAAGGATTTTGATTGTTGATTCGTAGTTTCGATATTGCTTGGCGTGATTTGAGGCTTCAACTAAGTTCGTATTGTATTTTGGGAATGGTTTATATGATTGGCGAGTTTCAGACAGGATTCGGATCAATTTGAACCTTGGTGGAATTGCTGGAAATTTCTGACTCTGGTCCAACTGCCTTTTCGGAAGTTTAGTCATAGGTGCGACCTTTCAGAAGCTAGGTGAGGCTTGCAGGAGCGATCCTGGGTGAGATAGGTAGTGGCTGTAAGTGCGAGACTTTTTCCGCATCTGCGATGGTACAGATGCGGCTTCCTCGAGCACAGAAGCGGAGTGGAGCGCAAGATCAAAAGGGATTTGTGCACCTGCGGTGTCGTAGGATCTGAACCTTGTCCGTAGGTGCAAAGGAGTGACCTCCATTTTATTCCGCAGATGTGGATATGTGTCGCAGAAAGGGCTACGGCTTGGCAGATGCGAAGGGCGCTAGGAAGTGTGTTCTTTTAAGAACGGAATTTGGCCCATTTTCTTTCACTCTCTCTGTGTTTGGGTGATTTTGGAGAGCTTCAAGTGGAAGTTTTCATCATCTATGGCAAGGTAAATTATTCCCACCTATTGTTTAGTTAAATACATGGATTCTATAAGCATTTAAGCATGGAAATTTGTAAAAATTGTGGGATTTTGGTAGAAGACCAAGAATTTGGTATTTCTAGAATTTGACCACGAAATTGAACATGGAAGTTGGAATAAATTATATTTGAGTTTGTGGTATTATGGATAAAGTTTATCTTCAAAAAGTTTTGGAGTCTGGGAACGTGATCCCGAAGATTGACTTTATTGACTTTTCGAAAAGAGTTGGGAATTGTTATGAATTGATTTATTATGAGTATTAGTGTATATGTTTATCTGTTTGCATATTGTTTCACTAGTTTTAGAGCTACGGGCATCGGATTCAGGTGTTAGAGAGGCTTTGGAGCCAATAATGAAATTTCAAAGCGAGGTAAGTCTCCTATCTAACTCTGTGAGGGGGAAACTCAACCTCTAGATGATGTATTTGATATGTGCTACTTGTTGCGGGGGCTAGGTACGCACGAGGTGACGAGAGATTTATGTTATTATCTCGGTAGACTTAGGTTTACACCATGCTGTAATTGTACTATATGGGTTATCTTTGCTCATTTAATTCCTTTATTTTGCATCACGACTTGATAATAGTCATGCTTCAACTAATAGACTTGCTATAGTAGAGATTCGAAGGGCTTCATGATTAGCCGCGAAATAATTGTAATCACTTACGAATTTCTTCTATGTTATGCATTTTTATCGTAAGGTTTCCCTTCGTGTTCGTGCATTAAAGCTTCTTATTCTAATTAGATCGGGCCGTTCGCCTCGGCAGTGACAGATATATCAATAATTCGTGTCGTTCGACTCTCCACAGTGCGCATATTTTTACGGGATCAGGTTGTTCGCCTCAGTAGTATTATGTACCACACTCCTAAGGGAGCGGGCCGTTCTCCTCGGCATTATCAGCAGCTCTTCTATTGAAGAGGAATCTAGCTTGGGTGGGCCAATGATATTGTTAAGGACATGTTTGATTGTATTAAGCTCGTACATAGTGTTGCACATCCCTATTGGCCTGAAGTTTTTCATATGGTAGCATTATGGCATTGGGGATTAGGCAAATATATATTTTGTTAACCTCATATGGCATGGATATGTTGGTGTTTCTGGTAGAAGAGATTATGGAGCCCATCAGGACCTGGAGCCTCCGTGGGCTTAAAGGGTTTTAGGGAAAAACTAATTTCATACATCCTAAGAGGGGAACTCAAGGTTAGCTTGACTCTGTTATCTAGGACATGTTGCTTATCTTCCCTGAAGGAGGGGCTGTTACTGGATTGAAGGTGCTTAGTGGAGAAGATATTAGTGAAATACTTAATAATGGCTTATTTAATAAGCTGGGGGTTCCTCGATTATGTTTCTTACCCCATCTTTTAGACAAAGGATTTGTTCCTCCTCCTCCTATTAAGGATAGAAGTACGGGAAAGCCTGGTGTTGGCATCACGTTCATGCAGCTAATTAATCCTAGATTTAAGCTTCCAGAATTAATCTTCATTATTAAGGATTACATTGAATTCTTGCTGGAGATTAGCTTCAAGACTATAGAGAAAGTTGTTAAAGGGGTAGCTGTTAAACCTTTCAATACCATTTAATCTAGCAAGGATATGTTTTTTCTTATGGAATAAATTGCCAAACACATGCTTATTCCCCACAGTTACCCTACTTTCCAAGATCTCAATAGTGCTATGGACATCTTACTCAGGGGAGAAGCTTTGCTGCAGAATGGGCAGAAAATCAGGGTGGTTACACCGCATAGATTCAAACCTAAATGGTAAGTTTTGTGAGGTGTGGTTGCTCATAATATTGAGGATCAAAGGAAAATGATCAAAATGAGCTATAGGGAGGTAGGTGACAGTTGTTTCAGGGAAGAGTTCTATCCAATCAATTGTAAGACATATATCCGGTCTTTACAGGATCAGGTCCTGCCTCCTAGAATATTTTTTGTTGGTCCATGTGTATTTGGAGCCCTTGAATCCTAGGTCTACTAGCTTACATTGGTTTAGGAACTACAAGAATCTATTACTCCTATTGAAGTTTAAGCAGTTACCTTCTATTACTCCTATTGAAGTTTAAGCAGTTACCTCCTAATTTATCTCTAGCTTTCAGAATTTCATTAAAGTCACCACCCACTAGCTTGCTACCCCTATAAATAGAAGCTAAGTCTTCTAGGAGCTCCTAAAATCTAGTTCCATCAGTTAAATAGTTACTAGTATATGCACATTACCTGGACCATGACATGGATCCATTGAGGAGAGGTGGACACCTCCTCCGGCTTTAGCAAGTCCTCCTTCCATATGAGCAAAATTCCCCAGACTAGCCAACCAAAGAGGTTTGGAATATGGCATCAAAATGGAATTCAGCAGTAAGGTGCATATGGTCTATCATCCTAGTTTCAAGCAGGACTAGTAGAGTAGGTTTGTGAAGCTTAATCATGGAGGCACAATGCCTACAAAACTCGTCACTATTGACACCCCTAGTATTCCATATTATGTAGTTCATTAATAATGGATTTTGAGTAGGGCCTTCTTCTTGGTTCCCTTCCCTTTGGCCACAAGATTGGCGTTATCATTATCGATAGGGATTTTAGGGATACTGTTGAGTTCCCTGAGCTTTGAGATAAGGACACTCGGAATTCTATTGAGTAGCTTGTTAGCTTTCTAGGCATAGAGCAATAAGTATTTCCCTCAAAGGCTCTTTGAACTCTATTTCCAATGGCTCTTGTATGAGGAATGCTTTTGTTATTGGGACCCCAGCTTTTCTATGAGATTTTCTAGGTCCACATTGCATGCCTTGAGGTAACTCTGTGTATTGTTCAGTTCCTTGTTCAGCTGGTTGATGAGATATAGTGGATAGGATGATGTGGAGGGGGGTGTACTGGGACTATTGGTGGCTACACGATGAAGTTGGGTGATGGTGATGGAGTTTCCAGGTTCATCAGAAAAAAGAAGGGCATGGACTGGCACAGGTGGCTCATTAGGTTGTTGATCTCCTCTATGGACAATGGTTGTTGTATCCCCATGTACTGTGCCTGGAGCCAAGATGGACATCTACAGCTGGTGTCTAAAGTTTGTCAGGCCCTAATGTAGAAGATGCATGGTTAGCCTCGCTAAGTATCGAGGGTCCTGGACTATGATTTTTATGGGGACAGATCCCACTATCAGCTGCAATTTTTGGGTAGTCCCCTATAATGCCAACTCTAGCCAAGAGTCCAGCATGTGTTCTGGTGGGAATAGTGTGAAGGAGAGTATTAGTGGGTCGATGATTGGGGTTTGGGTGTTTGAGTTCGAGTTATCCATTGTTGAACCCAGCCTCAATAAATCCCCAAGAGAGGTTGTGAAGAATGAGCCATACTGTTAAGACTATAGTAATGATCAATGATCACTTCATTGGGAGATGTGTCTGAAGATTTTGCTTGAGCAGTCAATCTTGGGAGCTTGACAAGCAAGGTCTACTCAATGGTAACTATGGGAGATTGATGTGAAGTAGGTAATTGATTACTTGTAGATTTTCGTAAAGTTTTGGTTGCTAGTCCAGCAACCTTTAATGTATTTTAAGAAATGTCGTTAAGTTTGGATGAAGTCATTGTTGATTGCTTCTTCTTCTTTAGAAAAGTTCCAAAAGACAGTTTCCAACTACCATCTTGCATCATTCTTTTTTGGATTAAGTTGTGATAATCTTGGATTTCAACCCTTAGGCAAGTATTGAGTTAGGGGTATCAAATGGGTGGGTATAGCTGATTTTGGACATGTCAAAATCAGTTGAGTCAATAAATGAGCAGGCCAATGACCCGTCCAAAAGTTATTTGGACTAAGATGGGTTGTGCCAAGATGAGCTAAAATTTAGGCCATTACCCAACCCGTCCAACTCTTATCAAGCTTTAGTTTACATATGCTGTTTTCTTATGAATTGTTTAATTAAAAAATAAAACTTTTTTTTATTTTGTTATGGTCATATATATTAAACAAAAAAGAATTATTTTAAAAATATTTTAGAAAAGTTGCTAATAAATAAATTTGGGCTAAAAATTTAACCCAACTTTAGATGAATTAAGATGGGTTGGGTCAACTCAAGATAAGCAAAATTCTATAAAGGCTGGGTGAATGAGTGGCCCAACCTTAGGTGGGTTGGGCGGGTTGAACGAGATTGGGATTAAATTGACACCTCCATACTGAGCCACCGTTGTTGATAAATTGGTTTTTTCCAGAATGCTTAACCTGTTACTCTACATCGTCACTTGTTGAGACAGATCTTTGGTTACATTCCTTAAGTTACTCATCTGTTCTTTAGCTTTGGCTATCAATTTTTCTGCAATGGCACGAAAGAAAGAGAACAAGAAAGTGACAGTGTTAAAGGAATTTTGGTGGTAGTAATATAAAGCACAAGCGCAAATTACCTGTGTACAATATGACAAAACTTCGGTTACCTGAATCTTTGAAACCCACCACCGAACCGAAAAATCTAAGTTATAAAAAGATTAACTTTAAACCAACTGAATATTCAGCAATTTAACTCCATTTGCTGCATGATGGCAACACAAGGGTAATACACTATACGCTAGCAACTAGTAAAGGCCTTAGTTCAAGGAGTAAAACTAACTATTTTTCTCTCATTGAGCTAAACTTTGAATAAGAAAATCTTATTGTTGTCATATTTAAAGTACATCGTGTCCTTAAATCAGAATAACTTCTTAAACTTTGCCAACATCCCAGAATGTAAAGACATTAAAAATTTTGATTCTTGACTTCGAAATCCAGCTGAACTATTAGCTATGAAAGATAAGGCATGAATACTTTCTCCAAACAAGCAAAGGATGTTCTTGAAAGCAACCAGCTATTCGCACTTGATACTGCCATATAGGAGACGGACAAATAGGAAACAGGAACGAAAGCCGACAGTGCCTAGCATGAGAAAGACGCCATAGCTAACACAAGCCATATATCCGAAGAAGAATGAGGTTTGCATGAAACCACTCATGTCTGACCGCAAAAAGTAATAGTAGAAGGAATAACCAAATAAGTACAAGCCAGTCGATCCACCACAAAAAAAAGACCTGTTTCAAGTGAGCAATAAGTTAGCCACTAAAGACATAGCAAAGTGTTGAGAAAAGTGGAATTAGCAAACTATGGTTAGCTAGCTATAGTTAGTTAATCTAATTAATGTAATTAGTTAGAAAGTTAGTGTATGTTAAGTGTATAAATATAGAGTAGGATCTTATGTACAGATAAGAGAATTGATTTCCTTAATTCTCAATGGAACAGCTACTCTCTCTCTCTTCTTAGCCTTCTCTCTAAGCTAACCTTCGATCTGAGAACTTCCATAACCATGGAAACTAACATGGTATCAGAGAGTGTATATGATCGGAGCTTAGTTCCCGCTCATCTGTGTGTATGTGTGTTACCAAAGTTCAGCTGAAGTGTTTGAAGGTAACAACACCTCTAAGCTAGGGTTTTGCTCAATTTGACCTCTGAGAAGCTTCATCAATGGCGATAGAAGACGAAACAAACGAGAGTGCTCCCAGACGTGCGAATGTACTAGCTGCTCCCACTATTTTCCCTACGATAAATCACAATCACCCTCTATTTCTTTAACCTATAGATACTCTGGGTAGCTCAATCATCTCGCTTCAGCTAACCGGTTCAGATAACTATGCTTTGTGGAGTCGATCTATGAGAATAGGTCTGTTAGGTAAAAGCAAACTAGGATTTGTGGACGGTAGGTACCCAAAATCGAAGTTTGAACCTCAATTTTATGAGCAATAAGAAAAGGTAAATGTTGTAGTACTCTCTTGGATTATGAATATTGAGCTTCCAGGTTTGTTAAGCACTGTAGTGTATGCTTCCAATGCTCACAAGGTATGGGAAGATCTGAAGGAATGATTTGACAAAGTAAATGGATCTAGGGTTCCATACTTGCATAGAGAGATTCATACACTAACACAGGGAACAATGAATATAGCTGATTATTTCTCGAAATTAAGAGATATATGGGATGAGTTTGATGGATTCATGCCTTGTCCTGGTTGTCCGTGTTCAGAGTCAAAGGAATATGCTGAGCACTTTGAATATCATAGGTTGCTTCAGTTCCTTATGGGACTGAATGACTCTTATTCTCAAGCTCGAAGCCAAATAATGATGATGACACCAGTGCCTAGTATTAACAAGGCATATTGTCTTCTTATGGATGTTGAAAGTCAAAGAAACCTGGCAAACTTTACGCTAAGGGTGCAAGTAATAGAAGTTAATGATGGAACTGCTAAGTATGGCAACAAAATCCAGATCCTGGCAATGGACAGTTTAGAGCTCAGAAGAAGACACTGATTTGTGATTATTGTAACTACAAAGGCCACACTAGGGAGAACTGTTACAAACTAATAGGGTATCCTTAAGACTTCAAGTCCAACTTTAAGATGAAGCAGAAGGGGAACAACTCAAGAGCATATGCTAATCATGTCAATACCAGTTACAGTCCTACTATGCAAAATGCTCATATGCAGATACCATTTGGAGGTTTACAGGGAGGGACTTCTACTACACCTAGTTTCCAGCCTCAACAAATACAGATGAATGCTATACCAACTGGAGTCCAGACTCATCAACAAACAGCTCCTTACTTTACACAGAAGTAATATCAGCAGATAGTACAGCTACTTAAAAAGGGAGCAGATGAAGGCCCTTCTGCCTGAGCTGCAACTGCAGGTAAACTAATAGCTCTGTTATCCAATCATGTTAATCACAATTCAATAATAGACTCTGGAGCTTCAAATCACATGACATCCATACTAGAAACGCTAAGTTCCTGTCAGCCAATTTCCTTTCAAAAAGGAAGTAAAGTTCACTTGCCAACAAGAGATGTTGCCTTTACTACACAACAACAACAACAACAACAAACACCCAGTATAATCCCACTTAGTGGGGGTCTGGGGAGGGTAGTGTGTACACAGACCTTACCCCTACCCTAGGGTAGAGAGGCTGTTTCCAAATAGACCCTCGGCATCCTTCCCTCCAAGAACTTTCCACCTTGCTCTTGGGGTGACTCGAACTCACAAACTCTTGGTTGGAAGTGGAGGTTGCTTACCATCAGAGCAACACATATAGGAAAAACAAGTGTTCTTAACAATCAAGAGATCAACAATGTATCGTACGTCCCAGAATTTAAGTACAATCTACTGTCAGTATCTAAACTGACCAAAGAGCAGTGTTTTGTGGCAATTTTTCCTGACTTCTGTATCTTCCAGGATCTCTACAATGGTCAGGTGAAGGGGATTGGTGAGGAGGACAAGGGACTGTACCTATTACAAGGCAAGTCATTAGTAGGTGGTATATTCAGTCATGATCCAACTCAATAAAGGAATAAAACTGTGCAGCAAGTATCTGAGGTGAACTCCGTATATAAGTCTACTATGCCTGAAAATAAGTCTGCTTGTATGACTAGTGAACACTCTGAATCTAGTGCACTGTGGCAT
The DNA here is from genome assembly GCA_034376525.1 of Nicotiana benthamiana. Taxonomy (NCBI): domain Eukaryota; kingdom Viridiplantae; phylum Streptophyta; class Magnoliopsida; order Solanales; family Solanaceae; genus Nicotiana; species Nicotiana benthamiana. The sequence goes on along the minus strand of CM067325.1, from coordinate 54,780,149 downwards.
AAAAGATTAGGTCATGCACCTATAGGTGTAATCAAGAAGCATACAACTGTAAGTAGTTTGAAGGATCATCACACACACTGCACTGTATGTCCTTTAGCCAAGCAGACAAAGTTATCTTACAAGTTAAGTACTACTACTACTAATGCTGTGTTTGAACTAATTCAATGTGATGTATGGGGGCCATATAGAATACCTACATATGACAGTAAAAGGTTTTTTGTTACTATTGTAGATGACTTTTCCAGATTTACATGGGTTTTCTTACTTGTTTCTAAGTCTGATATAGTGGTTGTTCTTAAAGAGTTCCTAACAAAGGTGAAGAATGTATTTTCCACAATTAGAACTGATAATGGTAGTGAATTCTTTAATCAAGAAGTTCACAGTTTATTGTCATCCTTGGGCATTATTCATCAAAGCACCTGCACCTATACACCTCAGCAAAATGGAGTTGCTGAGAGGAGGCACATGACTATCTTAGAAATGGCCAGAGCTTTGAGGTTTCAAGCTGCTGTGTCTTTGAAATTCTTGGGAGATTGTGTATCTACTGCCGTTTATTTGCTCAACAGACTTCCTCCAAGGGTCATTGGAGGCAAGCTACCTTTTGAGATGCTTTATTTGCATGCTCCCAACCTTACTCATTTCAAAGTATTTGGTTGTTTGTGCTATGTAACTTCACCCAAGGAGCTGGACAAATTTGCTTCCAGAGCAGTACCTGGTGCATTTCTAGGCTATTCCTCAAATCAGAAGGGATATAAGGTCTATGATCTGCACTCAAAAACCTTCCTTGCAAGCAGAAATGTGGTGTTTAAAGAAGATATCTATCCATTCAAGTGCTCACAAACTTCTGGCACACCTATGTTTCCAGTTCTAGATCTCTTCCCTACAGTCACTAAAATACATCCTGCACTTGAATCCTATGATACACTTATGAGTCCACAAATTGACACATATCCAACTAACATACACATTTCAGAGGAACCTCTCTCCTTAGTTCCTTCTCTCCCGCCTTCTCCTTTGACAGAATAACCCAATACCTCTGAATACTCACAGGCTCCCTCTGTGAGTCTGAGAAGATCATCAAGACCTAGCAAACCTCCTTTGTGGTTGCAAGTTATGTGACTCCTGTCTCCTTTCACACCTGCTTGTATCCTATCTCCTTATGTATATACTACAATGCTCTCAAACCTGCTTACCTTCATGCCTTATCCTCCTACTCCTTTATTACTGAACCACAATCCTTTAAAGAAGTAGCCTCAAATCCCAAGTGGATTGCAGCTATGAAGCTTGAAATAGCTGCTCTAGAAGCCAATCACACATGGAGTATTATGGACCTGCCTGCTGGAAAAGATCCCAATGGTCTTCAAATGGATTGTTAAGATAAAGTTCAAGGCTTCAGGAAGTTGAAAGATACAAGGCAAGGCTGGTGGCCAAGGGCTATAGCCAGAAAGAAGACCTTGATTACTCGGAAACTTTTTCTCCTATAGCCAAGATGGTTACTGTGAGGACCATCATTGCCTTAGCAGCTGCTAAACAGTGGGTTATCTATCAAATGGATGTGCACAATGCCTTTCTCAATGGGACCTAGTGGAAGATGTCTATATGCAGATACCTGATGAGTTTGCTAGGCAGGGAGAGTCTCAGAAGGTCTGCAAACTACAAAAGGCCTTGTATGGGCTCAAACAGGCCCCAAGGCAATAGAACAAGAAATTAACAGACGCATTGCTACACATGGGCTTTCAACAGAGCCGCTTTGACTACTCTATGTTTACCAGACACAATGGCAGTGATCTAGTTGTTGTGCTGGTGTATGTAGATGATCTACTGATCACATGCAACAATGTGATGCTGTTAAATTAGACAAAAACTGATTTGCAGAGGAATTTCAAGATGAAAGATTTGGGTGAGCTAAAGTTCTTTCCGGGCATTGAAGTTGCTAGATCAAAAGAGGGTATAGTTATGTCTCAAAGGAAATATGCCTTGGAACTTATCTCTGAGTCAGGTCTAGAGGGAGCTAAGCCAGCAGGCACACCTCTAGAAGTGAATCAGAAGCTAACATCTCAAGAGTATAACAAGCTATCATAGACATAGAAAGTTCAGAAGAATCAGATGCTGCACTCAAGGATCTTGGTAGCTATCAAAGGTTTGTACGGAGATTACTCTACTTAATTATGACCAGACCAGACATAGCATTTGTGGTTCAAGTCCAGAGTCAGTATATGCACAGTCCAAAAGTGTCATATGGAAGCAGCGTTGAGGGTAGTGAGGTACATAAAAGGAGCTCCTGGACTAGGACTCTTCATGCCTGCACAGAATGCAAATGAGGCTGCCTCTGACTTGGGTTCTTGCCTACAAACTAGGAGGCCAGTAACAGGTTACATAGTGAAGTTTGGAGATGCTTTGATCTCATGGAAGTCAAAGAAGTAGGAGATTGTCTGCAGAAGCTGAGTTTAGGAGCATAGCATCATGTACTGCAGAAATAATAAGGTTAAATGGGTTGTTCAAAGAACTTGGAGTTCAACTAAACTCACCTGTAAAGCTTATGTGTCATAGCAAGGCTGCAATTCAAATTGCAGCAAATTCCATTTTCCATGAAAGAACTAAACACATTGATATAGACGAATGTCATTTTGTTTGAGAAAGTATAGTGCAAGGGGCATTGAAAACTCAGCATGTATCAACTAAGGAGCAGTTAGCAGACTTACTAACAAAGGGCTTGGGCAGGCTCAACATGACTACCTTCTGAACCAGCTCGGAGTGAAGAGCCCCTTCAAGCCTTCAGCTTGAGGGGGAGTGTTGAGAGAAGTGGAGTTAGTAAACTATGGTTAGCTAGCTATAGTTAGTTAATCTAATTAGTGTGATTAGATAGAAAGTTAGTGTATGTTAAGTGTATAAATACAGAGTAGGAGCTTATGTACAGATAAGAGAATTCATTTCTTCAATTCTCAATGGAATAGTTACTCTATTTCTCTTCTTAGCCTTCTCCTAAGCTAACCTTCGATCTGAGAACTTCCATAACCATGGAAGCTAACACAAAGTATTTTAATTTTCAAATGCATAACAATTAGCGGTAACTGCTGACATTCAAGCATTTTTCAAATGAAGATTAGGGAACTCTCCTGTTGATGTAAGGCTGGAAATAATCACAGATTAAACTAAATCCTATGCTACTGTGGCAATAAAATTCTGACAAATGCTCGCTATTGGCTTTCTTTCAAGAGACAAGGAGTATAATGGGGACCTTAAACAGAAATTCAAAATTCAAATTTTAGTGCCTAAGCAGTAGCAATGCAAACAAAATTTTGGAGAGAGAAAGACAAGGAACATATTCTAAGCACTCCTAAAGCTCAAGCACTCTTTCATGTGAAGAATTCCCCATATGATGTTTCTATAGCATTATCAGGCAGCAACACATTAGTATTAGAGCAATGACAACCATTCATTCAACAGTCAGATGGATGATCCCCAAAGACTCAAATGCAAGAAAAAATGACTATTCAACAGAAAATTAGATTCATGCTGATGATCGGTCAAAAATCCTCACACTATTTTTAAGTATCACATCAGCTGTACTCAGCTTTAAAGAGCCTATACAATAACTAGAAAATTAGCATGAGGCTCTTAAGGTTTTTATTCCTTTTTGTAATTAAAAGTTTAAGTGAGGGGCCCAGGGCTTTGGTCTAGTAGTAAGAGCAGCACGTGATGCTTGGGTGAGGTGTACATCATTGGTTTGGACCAGGCAAACACCACTATGCATCGAGTTTCAAACCGTGCACCACTGGCCTTAGGACTAAACTACTTGCTAAACAAACTCCTTGAATAAGGAGATTTATTTGAGAAAATAAAGGACTAACAAAATCCTAACTACCAACTAAAGAATTGGTCAAAGCACTAAAGTAGCTGGTAGTTAACTTATGCTCTAACAATCATGATATTTACACCTTATGAAAAGAAGGCAATACCCAGGAAGAAAAGCATCATAGTAGTAAGATGAGAAATGCAGTACCTCCACCACCATTCATGATCTTCCGCGGCAAGTTGGAAGTACGTCATAGCAACTGAGACAAGGGCAGTTGTAATCAGGAGAAGGATAAATACAACAAAAAGAATGCTATATATTGTGTATATCCTGTGACCCCAAACACTTGCAAATATGTAATACAGCTCAATGTAGATGACAGCAAAAGGCAAAATTCCTGCCAATGCCATTTGCATTATGATACTCCTGTACCAACGCTGTGGTGGAACCTCACGAGGACACTTTGTGGTGTGGCAAGGATGTTGAAACTCAGACCTTATTCTCTTCCCAGATAATGCACCTAACAGAAATGAAGGTAATGCTAGCAAAACCCAGAGGAGAAGTATAACCACAATCGTGCCCAAAGGAAGTGCTGCAGTTGACCCATATTTGATGGCAACAGTATTAAGGAAGAGAAAGGTTAGGAACAAGGGGCAAGTGAATATTCCTCCCGTCAGCAATAGAGTTCTTAGCTGCCATGCCAAAAACAAGATAATAAGGTTATCTGTACAATCTTCTATTCAGAGCTCAATTTGAGGGAGTTAAGGTAGGCACAATCCTGCAGTTCATACCCAGTTGCTTCCTTCGAGCTGATGATAAAAAGATACTGCGGAAAATCCAGCAACTGCAGAAGTTATTGCATATATTATGATCAAAGCAGTGTGCAGAACTCCTCGATCATATGGTTGAAAAACACCAAACACGCCTAAACTTAAAATGGCCACCACTCTGCAGAAACATGATCAATAAAGAATCTCTAATGAGCATAATTTTCACAAATAGTTCATACTGCTTCTACTTAAAACAAGATGATTTCAGAAATTACTGACATTGCCAACAGCTGTGTTCCACAACCAAGCACTGAAGAAAGTAAACAGTTGCACTTTGGGTACCGGAAGACTGCATGGAGGCTTTTCCACCCAGTTTCTTCTTGGTTATCAGAGAATTCCTCATCCTGGGCAAGCCTTCACAAGATTGAGCAAAAAGGAGTATTTTTAGTCTGATACTAAGATCAAACTATATCATAGTGAAAGAATACAGAGGACACGTCTTCTTACTTATAAATATCTCTCCTCAGGACCCGCATGTAAATTGTTCCCAGACATGACATCACGATGAAAATTGTCACACATGAGTTCATAATTGAGAACCAGTGAATTTCTAAGTGATGGGGCAGAGAAGAAGACATCTTGTATTTGTCCATTCTCTTTTCAAATGGAATGTTAGTTGCCTTCCACACCACTGTGTAAAGGAATTCTACATCAACTTCCTCATCAATTGTTACATTAGCTGTAACATACGGATCGGCTCGAAGGTTAATTTCAATAACACGGTCCTTGTGGTAAAATATTTCAAAATGAAACATCGTATAAATGTGATATTTGAACTCATTAGGGTCATAGCTTCCCTTATCGATCTTCCCAATGAAGGCCCATATTGGCAAGTCATCATAGTACATCTGGATGTAGTAATCCAGTGCAACAGCGGTTCTGAATTGTGTAACTTCCTCCTTTGTCAACCTTTTCTTACATACAACTTTGGCATCTTTTTTGTCCGCTAAAAACTCGAGCTTATATGGAGCAAATGTAAGGCGATCTCCATTCAACACTTCACCCAAAGATTCTTTCTTCTTTTCCAAATTATCTGCCAATGTTTCAGCACAACAGGTAACAAATAAGATTAACCAGAAAACCTTAAGAGAAGATTGACAAAAACAAAAGAAAGGAACGAAAGAAATTATTGTGATGTGCGATAAGAATAGAGGATTCTTATTCAGCATAATAGACAATCAAGGACTTAACAAAAGTGAAAAAGAAACCTGGTCGACAAAATGGAAGATCGTAATAAGCATAAGTTTCACTGCAATAGGAAAAGTGAATAATATTAACAGAAAGAAACATTAGAGAAATATTTCATTTCATTTGCCACATGAAAATGCCTAAGAAGATTGTCTAAGGCATTTGATGACCGCCTGATTTTAATCCACAGAGAGATAATCTAATTCATTAATATATATTGTGCTTGTTTTCTATCACTGACCAGTTTCAAGGGTTTTAGCAGATTTATAATCAGGCAGAAAATAGATTCAAAATCTGCTTCCGAGCCAACCATCCATCTCAAGCAGAAAGTGAATACTGTACTAATAAAATCGATCAGAAAATAACTGTAGGAGTCAGATCAATTAATATTTATGGTGCAATCAAGAAAGTTCCTTCAAAAAGAAACTAGGTGGACGGTGGAATTTTTGGGGAAGGGGGCAGGAATTTCCTTTTTTTCGTGATGCGGAAGTGTTGATGAAGTGATTGTTTTAGCAAGTGATTAATAAAATTATATTTACCTGACACAAACTGAAGTTAAGACACAAGTCAAAAGCAACAACACATAGTGATGGAAATGTTTAAGGTATCTACCTGGGATTAAAAAATGGGCCAACCTTGTTTGCATAGAGAGGCACTTTCTCTCCACTTTTATACTGATGTGTAGAGGCATCTGATTGTACTAGGCATCCAAGACTCATGATTATAGTTGTAAAAATGAGGATTACCACATGTTTCTCCATTCTTCTTTGGCTTTTAAGAAGATGAAAATATGAAATCAAGTAAAATGACCTCTGACTGGTACCCAGCTGAAAAAGAGCACGAAAAAGAAAAAATGAAACAAGGCACATGAATTAGTAAATAAATTAATCTTGAAAAATGTGTGAGTCCCATTGTAACACTCCCTCCCATTCTTGACTCTATATATACAGCATTAGAAATTATGTGTGTTTGATGTGTTGGTGTTATTCGTATTAAGCTAAGAGTACTTTGGAAACAAGAGGAGTTGGAAGCTTGTGCCTATGCTAGCTAGTAAAACATGCCTTAACATTAAAGATGCACAAGTCTTAACCTATACGGAATTGATAATAATTTAAGAAGAAAACTCGTAACCCTTGAAGTCTAGTTTCCAACGGTTCAAACCGTTTATCATTATGACTTTCCTGCACAAAGTTATGATCATTTCAATGAAGGTGCACACTACTGAAGATATAAACTCTATGAAAAGCTTGATGCGTCACATCAAAAGCTTCCGGAGGAGGGTACTTAGCCATAACTTACAAATATCAGTTTTTTCTGGCAACTAATATCTTCCTATATTTGGTGAATAACTGAGATAAACAGTAGAAATTGCTGTATGTAGTAAGGTTAAATCACCAACAATTGTACTTCTCACTATTATTCGTACTGCTCGTCCATATTTACCATTGTTATTGAATTTGAACAAACAACATAAAATAAACTGGAGTTTCTCGTGAGCTTTCACATATGATATATACCATTGACAAAATGAAGACATAATAGAACACAGCAATATTAAGATTCAATAGATAAGTTAACTAATCCAAGTCGAATTAGCAAAGTAAACATAAAGGAAGGAGCTGGTAAATGAATCCAAAACACTAGCTAGCTAGTTACTAATACAATCCTCCTAATTTACAATTTGTGGCATCATATATGCAAATTGTGAAGAATTCAGATAGCCAAAGAAGAAGAGGATTTGACCGCAAAAGTAACAAAGATAAAGCTTCAGACTTGCTTACAGAGAGAGAGAGAGAGAGAGAGCAGTTGCAATAATTGCAGAAATTTGTGAAGAAGAAGGATACTTCTTTAGTCTTTACATCAAAACAATTGGAAGGTACTTTGAAGCGCCGTCGATCATTGAACCACACCTTGGAATTGTCAACTCAAATGGTCTTAGCTCTTTACTTCCGTCAAAGCTTTTGGATAAATGAAACTACTTAGTACTAATTTCCTCAAAAGTTTGAAAATGATGCCAAACCAATAAAATAGCAAGTTCTACTAAGTTTTTGGACTGTCATTTAAAAATAGTTAGTTTTGTAAAATCATTAAAAATAATAATTATTTTTTATAATACAAAAAGGTTTAGCATAATATACCGGATATCGATGCAATTTGTATATAGAGTTCCTATATATTATAATGTATTGGAGATTAGAGCACTGGTGCGCTCCAGTTTATAAATATTATGTTGGACTAACACGTTTATGCTGGAACTTATATTGAAGTATTTTTTCGAATTTTGAATAATATTTTTGTTTAAATTTGATTTTACAGTGATTAAATTTCGATTAATTTTAAAATTATGACTAGTTTTGATTGATCACTCGTAAAGATTATCATTTTTTAATCTCTCCAAAACCAATACAGCGACTTACCAGAAATAGCCTTTTTCTGGGCCACGGTTATATTTCAATTGTGGCCTATTTTGGATTAATGAATAACAGCTTCTTGCCGTGACAGTCTCTGAGCAGCAATTGCAGAGAGAGGGAGAAGGAAAATTTTGGTGAAGGTACTTTGATGCGTGCTTGCTATTTTCTTCATTTCCCAAGAATAAATATCAATTTTCACCGTACCCTCTTAACCTTTTAATGTATTTTGCCCGTGCGTTTGAATGGAAAAGAGAACCCTCTTTGACCATAAAGCCAGCCCAAAAAATCATATACCATGTCTGTGAAAATAGCCATCATGCAACATTGGAAAGTTGCTGGAGCATTACACAGTCCGAACGGAATTCGAGAGAAAGCGAATGGGCCATACGGACAAGTAAAAGCGATCTTCTCTTAATCCTATAGCTATCTCTTGTTTAGAGGGAGAATTAAAAATCAACCGTATAACAAATTCTTTTCCTTCAAAGAGCATCTTAAATAATAAATAACGCATTCCTGATGAATAATTTCGTGTGAATATATACATAAAAAATAGACATATATATATATATATGTATATATATATATATATATATATATATATATATATATATATATATTCTCTGTGTGTATGATCAAATTAGACGGGCTACAACAATTGGGAAGCTCTCATCCTTGAGATTACATTGGAGAGACTGCTAATTTTCATTACTATTATCTTACTTATCTCTTTAAACTTAAGAGAACGATGTCGTTCTGGACTTGAGAGAAAGATTAATGCCCTATCTGAAATATTTCAATTACTGATCAAGTAATGTAGGCATACTTTCCTTATGAACTCGTTCTTCAATTGGAGCAAATGTTTTTCTTATCAAAATAACTGAAAACATTCTCACCAACTCACCTTCACGCCCCCACATTTACCCACCCAATTCCCTTACTCCAGAAGGGCTTCTTTTTTTTTTTTTTTACGTTGCCACTCACACACAAAGAAAAAGAAAATTACATTTTTTTTGAAATTTAAAATTTCTGTATTTGCTTTTCTGTACCACTCCCACACCCACCAAACTCACTCCCCCCCCCCCCCACTGCACAATTTCTTTTTACTTTTTTTTTGTTCCCCCACCCCTATCGGGACAAATATATATATATATATATATATATATATATATATATATATATATATATATATATATATATATATATATATATATATATATATATATATATATATATTATATTATATATATATCAGTTTTTTTGTTTTTCATCTTTCAATTTACATGTTTGAAATTTTATAAGTATCAAAGTTATGAGTCTAGAGTTTTACGTGTTTGGAAGGTTACGGGTTCGAAAGGTTGTTGGTTTAAAAGTTTATGACTGTTATAAACTAAAGCAAAAGACAAGAATAATAGAACAAGAACAATAGCAATAGAGAGAAGAGTAGAGAGAGTTCTTCTTATTGAGTTGAGAGGGGTCTCAAGGGATGATTTACAATGGTAGGGGGCACCTCTATTTATAGGGGAGAGGAAGACTTAGCTACCACTAATAGAACTCTAATATCTCTCTAATTAGATACATTAAAGACATTCACCTTAAATAGAAGTGTAAGAATCTTCTATTTCATAACACTCCCCCTTGAATGTCTATTCAATGATGTGCCTCATAAAACCTTAAAACCAAAACCCAATGGGAAAAATTAAAGTAAGGAAAAAGAGTACACATGTTTGAATATGCGCCTATTGGTTGCCTCGTTAAAAACCTTGCAAGGAAAACCCAGTGGGACAAAACCTTGTAAGGGAAAAAGAGTGCAACGCGCATTGACTCCCCCTAATGAGTACATCGATTTATATCCTTGAGCATTTGCATTCCAACCTTGTGCATCATCTTGAAATCATCATTCTTGATAGATATGAACATCTTCATATAATGTCGTGGAATAGCTCTTCAATATCTCCATAGATGCATTCTCAATGCCATCATGCTTATAGTTATAGCAAGATACATATGTACACAAATTGTACTAATGATGCGGTACTTCAGGACCAAGAATTGCATATGCTTCAAGCAACTTAAATCTTTCAAGTTAAGTCATATAAGTCGCATAATAGACTTTAGCTGCATATCAATCTTTCATTAGTGATACTAAACAAATAAGATATCGAAAACTGACTATACATACCTTTGACTTTTATCTTTCAAGCATTTGAACTATAGGTTCAAAACTACATGTCTTTCATATGGAATCAATTCTTCTTGAATTGTATCTCTTCCATTTAGTTACTTTCTTTGAGTCAGCAAATGCGTATAGCATGCTTTGCAATATGTTGCAATCGAATTATCCCTTTTATGAACTTCAGGTTCATATCATGATATTCGGGGATATACATATACAAATGATAATTCATCCCATGTAACCTTTTCTCAAATGTTTATCATGTCTCCCCCTCATGTTAGTAAAGCTAACATGTTTCCTCAACTTTGGGAAATCATCTTTGTGCATTATGTCAATATACACAGCACCTTAGTAATAAGATGAAATTATTTGGTTCCTGACCTTGAACCACTTGTGAGGGGAGAATATACTCTCGTATACAACTTATATCAAACTGATATATATATAACTTTGTTCTCATAAGAAACAGTTTAGCTATTAAGTGGAAGCACTCAATAATTATCTTGCTAAACCAACTTTAATATAAACCAACTTATCAAGATGAACTGTCTTGAGTAGAGAATCTGGAAACTATGCTCGAAGTTAGATTACTGAGCGATTTACCTCGCAAGCACTGCCAGGCTGCGGGTTAATAACAATGGCGCATGTAACCATATCATAGATGCATCATATGTGGTATACATGGCAAGTGAATGGGCCCATATTCACCTTTGATATTTCCAGAATTTAGGGGCTTCAACCCGAACTCTTTAGTTGGTCAGTTCATTACTGAGAACAAGAACTTCTAGTTCTTTGATATTCACCTATGTGAATTTGCACATCATACTTCAAATGAGATGGCTAACACGAATGTCAACTGACTAAATTATCAATATTGGTAAACTTCAAATTTACACCATGACATGTGCACTTATCAATAAACTTCGGGTTTATTATGACATGGGTTTTATATCAATAGATATCCACTTTATTGTGGCATTCTTTCGTTTGTGTAGTACAAACTGGAGAACAAAGCGGGTAGCTTTTCATATACAAATTACCCCGCTACAAGTTGTAGTAATAGGAGAATCAAAGCCTTCCTTTATTTATAGTCTCAATATCATCAATCGCCTTCGCGTGTACTTTTGGAAACTGAATAAGTTTCTTTGAGACTTACTACAGCACAATACTCAATTGTGTTTCTCCAACATAGTAATAATTGGCTCTTCGAGAGCTCTCAATTAATTTTGTACTACCACAGACTGAGGTTCGAGATCCTCACATTCTTGCATTCCGTATTTTCAAGAGTCTCAGGCTCAATAGATTCTTCGTGAATCTCGGAATTAATAAAATCATGAGCGTCCTCATGTGATTCTTTCATAGTGTCATTTAGATCGTTCTTTTTCCTCTTTCTAGGATTTCGATCTTTTGGAACCTAATGGTCTGCCACGCTTCTGGCGTGCATTTGACTCATTGGATATGACACTAGATATTCGTCCAATAGGGACTTCAATACGGATCGGAACATTTTCCGCGTGAATGTGGGATTTCGTTATCCTCTTCAAGTCCGTAAATGCGTCAGGCATTTGATTTGCTATTCTTTGCAAATGGATAATCTTTTGTACCTCCTTCTTTCAAATAGAGGTATGTGGATCAAGATGAGATAATGATACATTTTTCCACAAAATTTCCCATTTGGTTTCACCGACTTCTCCCCCTAATTTTGGGAAAAGTGTCTCATCAAATTGACAGTCTGCAAATAGTGCAGTGAACAAATCTCCTGTCAATGTTTCGAGGTAGCGAATAATGGAGGACAATTCATACTCAACATATATTCCTAACCTTCTTTGCAAACCCATTTTTGGTGCGGGATGGCGGTGCTACAGGCACCTATACTGCGCATCCAAAGCTTCTTAAATGGGATATATTGGGTTCATGACCCAAAACCAATTGCAATGGGGAATATTTGTGTCAATTCGTCAGTCAGAGACGAACTAGCATTGCTGCATGCAACATGGCGTGACCCCAAACCGAAGTGGGCAGCCGACGAACTAGTATTGCTTCATGCAAAATGGCGTGACCCCAAACCGAAGTGGGCAGCCGACAAACTAGTATTGTTGCATGCAAAATAGCGTGAACCCAAACCGAAATGGGCAGCCACGTTTTCATGAAGAATTCAAGATTATTCTCATCTATTATCCATTAACTTTGCAAACGCAAGGTTGCGTGATGGCAACAAGCACACATTAGACCATCTACAGGATGCGTCTATCAAGACCATGAAATACCTAAACTACCCACTAGGTGGGTGAATAGGTCCACAAATGTCCCCTTGTATACGTTCCAGAAACTGGGGTGACTCAGTCCCAACCTTTGTTGGGGATGGTCTGATAATCAGCTTGCCTTGATAACACGAAGTGCAAGGATATTCATTACCTGAGAGAATTTTGAAATTCTTTAACGGATGCCCATATGAGCTTTCTATAATCCGTCTCATCATGGTTGATCCTGGGTGACCCAGTCGATCATGCCAAAGTACAAATGTATTGGACTCAGTATTCTTTAGATTTACTGTTGAATGTGCCTCAATTGCACTAATTCTTGTCCAATACAGGCCACAAGATAAAGACGGGAATTTCTCAATAACCCTCTTTTGGCCGGAGACATTCTTTAAAGTGAGGACGAGATATTCAAGATTATCTTCATCCATTGTCTCAATATTGTAGCCATTCCGGCGTACATCTTTAAAACTCAACAAGTTTCTCATAGACTTGGAGGAGAACATAGCATTCTCTATGATTAACGTCGTGCCCTTGGGCTGAGTTACATTGGCTCTTCCGGAGCCTTCTATCAATTTACTTTCCATGGTATGACATACAAAAGAAATACAGGAACATAAGAATAAGCAAGTTCAATTCCTTTTGTGTCACATAATATTTTCAAAATCTGCTACTAACAATTGACAAACAAAATCAGATATGTTGTCCATAATCAATTACTTTGCAGTTTGAAAATTTCAGCGTTTTTCATAAGACAATCGATTATTAAACCCACACAATCGATTGTTGGAACATAGACAATCGATTGTTATACATAGACAATCGATTGTGGATGATTTTTGAAAAATTCCAGATTACACTGCCTAACGACAATCGATTGTTAGATGTAGACAATCGATTGTGGGTGATTTTTGAAAAATTCCAGACCTCACTGTTTCAAGACAATCGATTGTTAGTCAACGACAATCGATTGTTAATCAATTGTTTTTCAACTTTAATGCGAAAATAGTTGATAATCGACTAGTTTTTCAGGCTAGTCGATTACCCCCACTGGAAAATAAAAGTTTTATTGATATTTGATCATATTGAAGATATTCTAAAGAACTACTGCTAACATTGCTTTATGAACTAACTAATACGAGCTAATGCTAATGACTATTAGTTTATTCACTAACTAATACAAATAAGTAGAACAAAATCAAATAACTCCATCTTCTTTCATCACGGATCCATCGCCGATTAGGTGGTCTATTTTTCCATCGGGTTGCTCAAAGAAGTCTGCCACATCAAAGTGGGTGATGTCAAAGTTGTCGTCAGAGACAAAATTCGTTTCAGGGCGTTTACTCTTTCGAGATGCTTAATAAAGGTCAACCAAATTTTATGGTATACGGCAAGACTTAGACCAGTGCCCGTTTTCACCGCAACGATAATATATAGTTTATAAACTATTTGCTTTTGGATTCTTATCGTATCGTGCTTGTGGCAGAGTGACCAACTTCAGGTTGTCATCTTCTTTAAGCCTTTCCACAAGATGGGTGAATCCTTGATGTTGAGATATTCAATCTTCAAACTTTCATCAAGGTGATGGCGCAAGAAAATCAAGGCCTTCATACAGTTTCAAACCTTCATCAAGGTGATGGCGCAAGAGAATCAAGGCCTTAGTATAGTTTTGGGTGGATGCACTATTTCTGTTTTTAATGGCGTCTTCGAGACCCATAGCATCAAAGTGGATTTCATCATCCAACACCATAGTTCTTGCCCGAAATTTCGAGGGCAACGAACTTTCTTTTCATATGACACAATTACATCAAGAGCGTGTTCATACTTACGGGCTCTATTACAATTATCACATTCACTTCAGGGAATGGATCAAAATCATGTGCTTTACACAAGCTGCTACCACATTCTCTAAAGGGAATGGAGCAAATTCAATTGGACGGAATTCTTTGTCACGTCCACAATCATACATGAATTTAATCATGGCAGGACATAGAGATTTTACCACTTCGTGTGGTTATAATTTCTCACAAACTCTATTAGAGTTATAATCAAACTTTGTATATAAAATTTATAGAATTCCAAGAATTTGAAAGGGAAAAGTAAATTACTTACCTTTAAGGTATACCAAATATATTTTCTATGTTTCTTTCTTTCTTCCTTTCCTTTCTTTCTTTCCTTTTTCTTTTCAACTTTTTCGTTCTTTTTTTTTTCTTCTTGCCTTCCAGTGTCTTGCTTTCTGTTTCTTTTCTTTTTTTTTCGTTTGTCCCTTTTTTTTTTCTTTTCCTTCTTTGAAGCAAAACCCTACACAAACAAAAGTTAAGACAATCGAAAATTTCAATTGGTTAGAGACTCGTGCTGATAACGTGTTATAAACTAAAGCAAAAGACAAGAATAATAGAACAAGAACAATAGCAATAGAGAGAAGAGTAGAGAGAGTTCTTCTTATTGAGTTGAGAGGGGTCTCAAGGGATGATTTACAATGGTAGGGGGCACCTCTATTTATAGGGGAGAGGAAGACTTAGCTACCACTAATAGAACTCTAATATCTCTCTAATTAGATACATTAAAGACATTCACCTTAAATAGAAGTGTAAGAATCTTCTATTTCATAACAATGACTTCATATTTATTGTATCTAAATTATTTGTGAATACTTTTGAGAAATTATTCTCTTTAATTTGTGTATCAAACACCGAAAAATAAATAAAATTACTGTTTGTTTTTCAAGAGAAAAATATTTTTCATGAAAAATATTTTCGTTATACCAAACACATTCTAAGTTTAGTAACTGCTTGTTTGGATGGTTGTTACATATTGTATTGTATCGTATTATTACTTTAAATACAATATTTGTTTTGATTGTTACTTAAATTTTATTGTATCATATCGTTAAATTCGTCGTTACGTAATAACGAAATATGCCACTTTATGTAACGGTCGATTTGGTGTGATCGCGTCGTTACCTTGTCTTTTTCTCTCAATCTCTCCCTTTATTATTATTAAATTATTTTATTTTATCATTAATCCTACCTTTTTATATAATAATTTACCCTATATCATAATTTTTCTTTATAATATTGCAAGTTTATTTTTTATATTGTTGGTGCTTGATATCATGAAATGATGGCAAACAACACAATCTTTTCAGACATTATATTTATCAAATAATACAATACAATACATTACGAAACTATACGTAACAACCATCCAAACAAGCTCTAAGAAATCTCCAATCTCCAAATAAATTAGTATTAAAAGAATGATACATATTCTAAAATATAAGTCCTACGGAAGATAATGAGGATGTTTGGGTTAGCTTTTGTCAACTTTTAAATATATTTTTTTTGTTGCTTATTTTGATGTTTACTAAATACTAAAAGTGCTTTGATTTAATCACTCTTAAGCCAAACACACGTTACAACGAGCCAAAAGTCATAAATTGAACAGCCCAAGTTATAATTTTCCAACCAAAAAGTTCTTTTAAATTTGACCAAGTATATAATCCCTTATATATTTTTATAATCCGCTCAATATTTCCCTTTTTATTTTTAGTTTTTGTATCTAGAAAGCTCCCTCTTCCCCAGGGCAACCTATTATTTAAGCTTACAAATTGATGATTACTCGTAAAATAATATATTTTCAACGATAAGCAATAGAAATTCACTATGAAACAATTACAGTATATTAGGAGGTATATTTTTTGTTGAAGATTCTTACGTGACTTCATAAAATGGTGGTAACTTGGTCCTTTGATACGCCATACAATGGGTTTTAATTTTTTTTATTCTCGTCTTAATTAACAATGTATTAAATCATTTCAAATAGCTAGGAAGCTAAAAAGCAGTTTATTTTTTAAATGCAAATTATGTTAAATCAAATATTTATAACATGTGGATCAGGCTAGTAATCAAATAAACACTCACAAAATCTTAGGATAAAGGTATACTATTAATCATGATGAAGATTATGTTGTATTTAACAAATCTGGACCTTTAACATTTAAATAAGACAAGTGTCACAAATTTAACCATCATTGCTATTTAATCTTTACTTTTAATTTGTTTTTTCAGGTATTTAGTGCTTCTAATTGGTCTTTAATTTAATAATAACTCATGTAGTTATAGTTAAACTAGTATTTCGATTCCTCTTGAATGCAAGTTGTATAGAATTCAGTATTGTAAAATAATTAACTAAAGATTAAAGTAAGAATTTCTAGTCACACGTAAAATGACCTCTAACTTTTTTATAGCATTAAATGTTGTGTAATTTGCCTAAGGCAATTTCGCGACCAACCTCCTTTCGAGTTCAAGCTTTGGCTGCCTGTACATAGCTGTTATATTTGACTTCTTAGATGGCATTCTTTACTCCAACGATTCAACAAAGGGTTCATCTTGCAAATGGTGCAAACAACATTAATATAGAATGGTAAATTGGAGTAAGAAACTAAATAGAAGCAAGTTCAGTGGCGCTAAAAGAGTAGTTATCTTTCTCAAGTTTTCACGTGAGATTTTGCAACATAAATGTTAGACAAAGAAGATAAAGATGAAAGATGAATAGTTCACGTGCAATAAAAGGTTGTGATAGAGTGATAAGTGTACATATATTAATCGATAAAATTGACCGAAATTTGAATGAATAAATCGAGAAAACCCTAAATTCTAGTCGGTGGAGAGAGAGAATCTATAGACACCATTGGGTAAATAAGAAATGAGAATGATCCATTAATTGATCTTGGTCCCCGATGGGTCTATTAGCATGTATAACACTGGGTTCAATAAAATAAACATGACATAGACCGAGTCCCAGTATAAAAGAACATAAAACGAAATGTCCCAACTATACAAAACGCCCAATTAGAAGAAAACTATCCTAGATCTGATTTATGTGAGGAAAAAATAGAACTAAGTTCAAAAGCATTATTTGATCTTATAGTCTGCACAGGGAAATTGAAGTGAGTTCTGGCCATTAACACAAAAGCATTAATAAGATCAAAAGCATTGGTCTTATAGGAGAGTAGGTGTGTCTAAGTTACCCTTGAAAAATTATCCATAATGGTTAGAAAATATCTAAAAACATTATATGCCCTAGTGTGATAGGGACCCCACAAGTTAACGTGGACCAGCTAGTAAGATTGAGTAGTTTTGATAGAACTATATGAAAAAAGCAATATTTGTTGCCTAGCTAAAGGAAACATTGGACATATAAAGGATTGTTGGAAGACAATTTATCAAACAAGAAATGAATAGATTTTATTCTGCGAAAAGACATCAGCCCTAATATTTGATGCCAGAACAGATCAATTTTATTAATAGAGAAATTGGGATTACACCTAGATATGCAAGCACTGTAATCACACAAAGAAATTGATGCTTTATTGGAAATAATATTTATAAGTAGACTAGATTTTGGTAAAGTAATTGATCCTTTATTAGAAATATCATTTACAGATGAAACATATTTTGGTAAAGTAACTGCAGATTCAATGACATAGAATCCATTTGCTGCTCTACTAATTTTTAGTGGCCTCCTTAGAGAAGGGCCATGTAAATGACAGAAAACTCTAGTGAAGAAAGTTGTGCAATTGAGTTGATCAACTAACTCAGGCACATAGATTAAATTAAACTGAAAAGAGGGAACTAAAAAGACTTTTGATAAAATCAAATTATCACATAGTTGTAAAAAATCAATGCAATGAACCTTGACTTTATAACCATTAGAAAATGTAACAAGATAAGGAAAAAGGTAAAGGCTGAATGTTATGTAGAAGATGTTTATTATGAGTCATGTGGTAGCTTGCTCCTGAATCTAGAATCCAAATATTAATTTTTGATTATGAGGCACAACAAAGAGCAAGAGAGTAAACAACAAGACTACAAACCCACATGCACATACATCCATAACACTAGTGTTATTGGATAAGTCTTTAGAGGGTAGAGAGATGTGAGACTGTTAGAACAAGCTCATCTGGTCTTGATATTGCTCCTTGCTAAACCCATGGACAGGGTTGTGGGTGATATTTTTAGAAGAATGCTGACCCTCTGATGCAGGAATGTCAACCTAAGTGCAACCAACAGATTTTTTCCCCTTTGTTAATTTAAAATCACTTGGGAACCCATAAAGTTTATAATATTTCTCAACACAGTGCCTATGCTTTTAACAATATTTACATGTAAGATTTTCCCTCTTGATATCAAAGTTGACCTTTTGAGGACAAGGTTTGAGTACATTAATGAACTGAGCAGAAGTTAGGAGCGGATTTCACAGAGAAAGAAACCGATTATGATATAAATGGACTACCAGAAGACTGAATTTCCTTTTGACTCTCATCATGATGAAGGATAGAATATGTTTTTCCTACTGTTGGCATATGACACATTATAAGGATGTTTCTTCTTCAACATTGTAAGGAAATGAATAAGTTTCTAACCATCATTGTGTTGTGGTTCGGCTCCACAAGAGCAGGCTAGACTAAAAGAAGCAGTTTTCAACTCATCCCAGAGTTTTCTAAGTTTAGTATAATATCTAGAAATATCAGAAGAACCCTAAGAGACCCCTGAAATTTCTCTCTAAATTTGGTAATACCTACTAACACTAGATTGCCCCTATCTTTCCTCTATATCTCTCCATAGGTCCCTAACAGTGTCACAAATGTAAGACAATGTCAGCTATATCTTTAGATAAGGAATTGCTGAGACAAGCAAATACCATATCATTGCACCTGAACCAGTAGTCATAAAGAGAAGAAATAGGTGAAGGTTGAAAAATTATACTATTAATCATACCATCCTTATTGTTAGCAGATAATGCAATTAGTATTTTGTTTTCATGAGGTGTATCCGGCCCCTGAAAAAGGAACAAGTACTGACAAGACACCTGGATTATCTAATGGATGGACATAGAGAGTATGTGAGGGGTTGATGTTTGTAGGAGAGGATTCAAGGACAACATAGGAAGAGGTTATTTTGTACCCATAACTTTAACCAAACACACAAAACAGTACTATCAAGGATTGATTTCACATAACAATTTCACACAACAACGATAGTACCATTTTCAAAATTGGATCAAAAAATGCTACAAAGACTACAACACCACATATATGTCTCTCAATTAGTTCATAAATGAAATAGACTACGGAGTGAACATATAGTATCATATCTCCTTCACAAAACTCGAAGGAGTATAGCTTTGTTCAATAGAACTAGAAAATGCTGAAGCTTTCCTCAAAACATCGCTGAAAAAGATCAAATCTCGTCAAAAAGTTGTGAAACATCCCTCATTGAAAAACCGAAAAACTTCAAAATTGAGAAATTTGAACCAATAGGATGAACAATCTCATCGAGTATCATAGTAATCACTGCTCTGATACCATGTTAATTATTGAAATTGATTGAAATTTAAATGAATGGATCGAGAAAACCCTAGGTTCTAGTCGATTGAGAGAGAGAGTCTATAGACACAAATGGTTAAATAAGAAATGAGAATGATCCATTAATTGATATTAGAAACCGGTGGTCTATTAGTATGTACAACATTGGATTCAATAAAATAAACCGAACATGGGCCGGGTCTTAATATAAAAGAAAATAAAAAGAAATGGCCCAACTATGCAAAAGGCCCAACTGGAAGAAAACTATCCTGGATCTTATATATGTGAGGTAGAAATCCCAAGTCTATCACATTCATCCTTAACTAGAGGTTTCGTGTTTGAGCCTTGGATATGAAGTTACCTTTGTTAAGAGTACTTTATCTTTGTGGGTACCGAACACTAGTTCACAGATGTATGTTGGAATGAGATCACAGTTTATGAAATTGAATGTAGTTACAGTTAATCTTGTCCTCAACGATTACTTATAGAGTGATTTCCATTAAGGTCTCATAAGCTAGGTAAACTTTCAGTACTTTATTCTTATGATTAAATTCTGACAATCTACATTACCTTTTTTCTAGTGAATAAGCCTAATATTATTTGGTAAAAGAAATGATGAGCAAAAAGCATGTATTTTTCTCCGTTCCCGTAAGACCACAACTCCATTTTTACTCATGATTCCCTGAAAGATTTGACCTCGATCATTTCTTCGATCGTTCTGAGGAGCGTTATGCCCTGAATCACTATTTTTCCGATCGACATATGGCTGATACTGTTTCTTGTTTGATCTTGATTCCTTGTATGTATCCCTCGGGGGCTTAGCTTCCAACCTAGTAGGATGAACTGAACCCGATGGGGCTCCCAACTAGTCATCTCGACCCTAATTTTTGATTGGTAACGATTATGTACGTCTGACCACGTCACAGCTAGATACTCAATCAGGTTCAACTTTAATGTTAGAGACGCGATCGAACTCCGCTCGTTCAAATTCTGCATAAAAGCTTGTATTGCCCAATCATCTGAGATTGGTAGTAATTCAATTCACTCCATCTGAAACCGGGATACGAACTCTATTAGCATCTTATTGTTCCTATGCCTTATCTTAAAAATACCTGATTTCCTTATCGCCACCTTTATGGACCCGGCGTGTGCTTTACGAAGGCGTCTGCTAACATAAAAAACAAATCAATAGAGTTCGAGGGCTAGTTTTGATGCCAAATCATGGCTCCTTTAGAAAAGGTTTCCCCAAACCTTTTCAACAACACTAATTCAATCTCATCATCATTCAAGTCATTTCCTTTAATCCCGCAAGTATATGAGGTAATATGTTCGTTAGGATCGACTGTTCCATTGTATTTTGGTCTATCGGGCGTACAGAACTTCTTGAGGATGGGCATTAGAGGCGCACTTGGAGGGAACGGCTTTTGTATGAACCTTTTGGCATCCAAATCTTTCAAGACCTAGGGTACCCCCGGTATTTTATCAACACGGGAGTTATAAGTCTCCACCTTTTTTTCATTATCCTCAATCTTCTTCTCCCAGACTAAATCCTCTTGGTGAGTTCCTCGAGCATCCTCATAATTGTGGGGTCGATCCCAGAGCTGTTACCGTTCGATCTCTTTGGCACCGGCTCAGTACATCGAGTGTTTTATGTTTCAACTATACTTGGAGTTTTGTTCTGACTTTGAAGTTGAGCGATGGAAATCTGTTGAGCTTGCAACATTTTGAATATTGACTGGAGGCTGATTCCTCCGTCTCCTACACCTT
Organism: Nicotiana benthamiana; assembly: GCA_034376525.1. Lineage (NCBI taxonomy): Eukaryota > Viridiplantae > Streptophyta > Magnoliopsida > Solanales > Solanaceae > Nicotiana > Nicotiana benthamiana. The sequence continues at coordinate 54,758,357 of CM067325.1, read as the reverse complement.
GTGTTCTTTGGCCACCATATCTGACTTTCATGCGTACACTTGCTCCCGGGTCTGTGCCTAGATCCGCATTCGAAGCAATGTGTGCACTAACATCTACTGATTCCATATTTGGCACTTCCTCAGGGTTTATCGGTGGTACATCGACCCCTCGAGCAATTATGTTGTCATTTTCTCCATGGAACCCAAGACCGTCATCCCGTGTACAAGTGCAATCATTGAGTTTGACATGTTTTATCCTAAAATCAAAGAATTTTTGATAAGAACAAGTGTGAATATAGCGTGCACTGTCAAAATCAGTATTGAATTAAATACTATTATCTTTAGCCCGTCGGTTGGCACCAAATTGTATACCTCGAAAATACAAGTAACAATTAAACTTGATTTGTGGTGTTAAAGATATGTGATTTAGTTCAATACTAATTAATAATCAAGAAGTATAGCATATAAATGAAAGAAACTAGTAAATCAAACCAGTGTTGCTAAGCAGTATTGACCTCTAGCCAAAATGACCTCGAGAGGGACCAAGAACAATAAAAGCTAAAGGATAATTCTGAAGAACAATGAGCGAAAAAATAAGAGAGTATATTATTTTCCAATGATTAGATAATGTTTATAAATGATTGAGATCCACTTTATATAATAGGGTAACCATAAATAATGCACATTTATATTTACAGTAAGGAATCATATTGGGACAGCTGTATACCCGCCTTGTACGGAGTTGTACTAATTTGTACAAATCCATTCCGAAATTTACGCCATGATCTTGAGGACGTGGCATGAATCTTGCTCATTCTGTTGCAAACTCATAACGGCTCTACCTCGGGGTTGGTCATATTTGGCTTCGGTACTTGTCGTGCACTTCGATCTTTGATCATTAAATTCTCCCCTCGAACTCGAACCCATACTGAGCTTATTCCTTGGTTTGAGCCCTCTGTTCCTCGATTCGAGACCTTGAGCTCATAAAATCGGAGTACATCATTTTACCGTATACATCATTATAAGCGAAAATCACAAAGATTAGAGTGAAAAGAAACGGTGCAATTTATCATTTTATTTTAACCTGCGATAGCATGTTAAGTCATTTTGCCAAGTTTTTAAGTTATATTTTTATTAGTAAGTGATTAAATAAATATTTTTTTCACCGTTCAGTGCATAGAAAAATTTTTGAATGAGAAAGCACCAAATTAATGAACAAATATATTCAAATTTTGAATGAAAAAGCGCCATGAATAAAATCTTGAAGAAAGTATACGTATTAATTAGTGCAATAAATAGACACACTAAATGTATCTGAATGAAAATGGTGAAATATTTACTCCTTATTTCGAGTGTTTGCCAACACGTCTACTAAAGCTACTAGGAGAAAATTTTGTTGTAAAAGATCTTAACAATGCTAGCAGCCAGATTTGGTCCCCATTTATTAAGATTTAGCAAGATACTGTATCCATTTCTTTCAAATTCCTATCTATTTTGCCTGCTGATACTTTGGATCCTATTATCCTATATCATATTATGACCATATCAATTAGAAAATTTCTCACTACCTACTTGGCTTTTTATAAACATAAACAATGGATTATTTAATTATTACCCTTTAATTAGTTTTTTTTTAGTTTTTATGATGTTGTTTTTCTTCTATGGTTTCTATTAATGATATTGATATATTATCTCTTTTCGTCTTCATGAAACGGGGTTCTTTCGGAAATAGTCTCCCTACTTTATCCATCGGAGTAGAGATAAGGTGTGCATACACACTAACCTCCAAAGACTTCATTAGTGAGATTTTACTTGATCGCGTTATTGTTGTTGTTTTTTTGCCCTTTAATTTGTTTATCTCAAAAATAAAAATAAAAAATCTTGCTTTTGAATTTATTTTTAAAGAGAGAGAGAGAGAATGAGCTGTGGAAACAGTAGTAGATACTGATACTGTTGTTTGATACAATATATACATCGAATCAAGAGAAGCAAAATTTGAGATCACAAAACATCTGTGACTACTTGTTGATTTTATTTTTCGCTGATTCCTTCCCTTAAACAAACACCCAACTGCCAACCTTATTCAAAATCTTTTTCTTCAGAAATTCCAAGTATCTTTCTTTTCCTTTAAATACCCATAAACCACATTGCTTTTTCTTTACACTTTGATTCTTGATTCTTCTCTTCTTTCTTGGATCTTCTTCTACCTTCTTTTATTATTGTCAAGTAAAAAGAATGGATTTTTATGCATCTTCTTCAACAGAGGAACCCCATGTTCTAGCTGTGGATGACAATCTTGTTGATCGTAAACTTATTGAGAGATTACTCAAGAAATTCTCTTGCAAAGGTAATCACTTTCTTACATCCTTTGATTTTGTAGTTAACTTAAAATGAGTGGATAATGTATGTGTTTCAGTTTCTTAATATCAAATAAAAAATATACATTGTTTCAATTTGATTACCTTATTCTCTATCCATATATATAATCTTGAAAGTTTCTGAAGCGATGCATTATTGAAGCTATTATTAGCACTAGTGACCGATCTAAAATTTGATAGTTACGGGTATTATTGTCTATAATATAAATTTACTTATAATAAAAGAGGTCGAATTAGAATGTACATTTGACTAGTTGACTCAGTTCGATTCGATCCATTTTTAAATTATTGGATTCACTTTATAAAATTTTTGATGCACAAGTACATACGTAATAACCAAAGTAATAATGTTTGGCGCTTCAAAGAAAAATGCTGGGTCTTAGGCCTGGCAGGAAGCACTTAGACCGTAGCACCTACCATAACTTTGTTACTGAGGTGCCATGATTAAATAATATATCCTTTTTACATGAAATATTAAGGAAATATCAACACTAATATAAAATTCTATTGAAGCGACCGGGTGGCGTTCTTCCCTCTATATAAAACCGCTCCTGATTAGCACTAGCAGTTTTCAAACTTTACCTGTGTTAAGTTTGCATCATTATCACATAATAGTATTGGGTGCAATATAAGACGTCTAAGTTTGTTTGATCAAATTTTTTTTTTGGTTAAAAGTGTTTTTTGTTTTTTAAAAAATATTTTGGCCAAAAAATTAAACTGTTTGGCCAAGTTTTTGGAAGGAAAGAAAGTGTTTTTGAGGAGAAACAGAAACAGTTTTGGGGAAGCAGAAAAAAGTAGCTCCCTCCAAAAGCAATTTTTTAGAAGCACTTTTGAGAAAAATACACTTAGAAGCAGTTTTTTAAAACTTGGTCAAACACTAATTGCTGCTCAGAAGTGTTTTTTAAACTAATTAACTAAATACAAACTGTATCTCACCAAAAGTACTTTTGAGAAAAATATTTTTAATAAAAAATACTTCTCGAAATAAGCTGATTTTTGAAGCTTGACCAAACGAGCTATAATTTCGATGAATAGCCAAGTAAAGAAAAATAAACAGAATTTTTTTTGGGTGGGAAGGGGGCGTGGGGTGGTAAGGGGTGACCGTAAACGTGTATGAAACGTAAAATGACACCATCTTATTTTGACTTTTGGGTCAACCTTTTAGATATGCCAACCTTTATGGATACGTGATCACAAATATCTTTCCGAATCCTTTGATGTGAACTTAACTCAACCCTAAAAGCTAGCTTATGAGGTAAGGATTGCTCCGAGGTTATATAAGGAGATCAAGTACCTCAAATCCCTCCGATGTGGGACAACTCAACACCCCCTCATGCCTAGAACTTTGGAGCGTGGACAACATAAATAGGGGCCCAACATCGGTAACAATAATTGGGATGGGTCTGGCTCTGATACCATGATAAGAATGGACCTTGGGCCTAACTCAATCCCAAATGCTAGCTTATGAGATGATGATTGCCCAAGCCATATAAGGAGACCAAGGATCTCAAATTCCTCCAATGTGGGACAACTCAACAAAATACACATGGAATGTAGCAAAAGAATAAGGGTCCTAGTTAGCTCGGTATGGCCAGAAACTAATATCATGCCTCGACTTGATTCATCTGTACCTAGTAAATATAATTTTATCTGCTTCAATTCATCGGTACTAACTGAATATGCAAGTATTTTTGAACTATTTTTCAGTGGAAAGTGTTTTGTCCCCTTATTGTGCGAATCATAATTAGTGAAGGCCAGTAAGTTCGAGATATCGGTTATGATTAAATTGGGAAAAGAATCTTTGAATTGTTTTGCTCTAAACAGGGGTTCTTAAATATGACTATTATGTGAAAACTGTAATTAAGATGACTGAAACCTTAATTGATTAATAAGATGAATCTTTAGTTTCTAAAAGTTCTGTAATTTGCTTCAGTGACTACTGCAGAAAATGGTCTGAGGGCCTTGGAATACTTGGGTTTGGGAGCTGATCAGGAGCATTCTACAAATGGCAATGTAATTTTTGCTTGCGTTAAATAATTTTTATTTATATATTTGCTTTAGTTTCTCCAAGGGATGGTACTAATGTTTATATTCTATTTTCTATTCTTTCTGCAGGGATCAAAGATTAATATGATTATTACAGATTACTGCATGCCAGGAATGACTGGTTATGAGCTTCTTAAGAAAATCAAGGTATTTTTCATATATTAAGTCAACATTCATTGGACATTAATCATCTTTAATTAGTTTTTTTTAAATTTCTGGTTAAGAGGTGTTTTTGGCACAAATTAATTACTTGAAATGCAAGCAGGAATCGTCGATTTTGAAGGATGTACAAGTTGTGATTATGTCATCTGAGAACATCCCAACTCGAATTGATCAGTATGTTATCAATTGCCACTATTTAATTACCTCAAAATATTGAAATTTTGAACTCTGTCATCTGTTACTAATCGAAATAAATAAATTTTCTGAAATGGACAGATGCTTAGAAGAAGGAGCTCAGATGTTCATGCTAAAACCTCTGAAACACTCGGATGTCAAGAGATTACGATGTCAACTAATGCAATGTCAAGGATGAACTGATACTTATTACTATCTTCCAAACCATTTGAAAAAAGAAGAAAAAGAAGCTGAGAATTGTTTTGCATATGAGGGTTGATTATGATAACTAATCTGTTGGGATTTGGTATCATTTCTAAGCTAGTTAAAGTGTTATAGCATCAAGGGATGCATATTCCCTTTTTGTCCACCTTAAATAACAGGGGCAAAATGGACTTGTTTGATAACTTACTCTGACTTTTCTAATTTCTTTATTGTTGTTCATCAGAATTGTCAATACTAATGCCTGCATTTCATCAGCACTTTAAACACCATTTCTTTGTTATTTATAGCATTAGTGTAAATATTTTGTATCTTTTGTAGATAAACAATTCACCTCTGTAATTTAGTCAAGCCCTTTAAGGCCGGAGGGACAAAATTGATTGCAAAATAAATAAATAAATAAATTAAATGAGGAACTGTGAGGAATGGTGTTAAAACCACATGTTTGTATGGCCAAAGACAAAACTTATATAACTTGACTATATACTACTATAAGGGGTCGTTTGGTAGGAGGTATAAGAAAGTATAAGGGTAGTATAAAAATTTAATATCACTTTAATATTCTATTTGGTTAGAAAACTAGATATAAGTTATTCCAATGTTAATGTTAACACTTACACCTTATAGAAGGTGAGGTAATTAGCACATGTATAACTTACACTTTCTTCTTAGAAATTATACAATTGTCATTCTTAATACAACATACCAAACAACAAATAAACAACAATCCCAGTATAACTAATCTCAGCATAACTTATCCCAATATAACTTATACCATTATAAATTGTATTCCAACCAAACGACTCTTAAGGGGTGGTTTGGTACATGAGGTTGACCACAAACTTACTTCCCCCTCCTGGAGTATGCCTAGGTTCAATAACTGGCTCCAATGCCTCTCAATCTAATCCAAAATGCGTCTAAGATTCACCTGAGCCCTTGGGGCTCCAAACCAAACATTCACATAAGTCTAACAATGTCATGCGAACTCGTTAGCACGATCAAAATACAAAAATAACACATAGAACTACGAATTGGGCATAAAACATATGGATTTCAAAAGAAAACTCAAGAACATCTAGAATTGCAACTAAGCGTCTGAATCCTATCAAACCAACTTCAAATGACACCAAAATTTGAAGACAATTCCAAATAGCAAAACTTACATATTCCAAGTCCCAAAACCGAATTCCCAAACCGATATTCAAAAATTCAATATGTTGTCAAACTCAGGGAAACTTCTAAACCTCAAATTGCCAACATTCGGCAAAACAAGTCAAGTCAACCTAGGGACCCCCAAATTCAATTCCAGGCATATGCCCAAGAATCACGATACGAACCTATCGAAGCTATCAAAACTTCATTTCGGGATTATTTTCACAAAAATCAAACTTGGGAGTTGTTTACCTCGAAAAATATGAGTAACAATTAAATGTGATTTGTGGTTTTAAAGACATGTAATTTATTTCAATATTAGTGAATATACAAGTAATACTAAGCTTAAGTAAGAAGAATTAATGAACCAAACCAGTATTGTTAGAGTAATAGAGTCCTTGAGCTCAATTATCTCATGGGCCTCGAGGTGAGCTAAGACCAATAAGTAAAAATGATAAAGGTGAAGAACAATTGTTGAGCACGGTAAACGAAAAAAGCAAAGTAGAATATTCTATTGCAGTGAATAATCTGTTCTTTATAAATTACTCAGGTCCCCTTTTATAGGAGGGAAAAACCCTAATATAGTGCATTTTCAATTATGGTAAAGAATTCAATTGGTACTGTTGTAAAACAACCTAGTACGGACATGTACTATTCTGTCCAAATCTTATCCCTTAATTTATGCCCTGACCCACGTGTCCTTAAAAATTCCCGCTCTTTCTTAAGTGTCCTCAAAGTTGTACTACCCGAGGGCGGACCATGATGGGTCTCCTACTTTCTTCTCGAGGTGTGCGTATCCAATCCTGGCTTGATCCTTGCTTTGAGCTCCCCGAACTCGAGCTCAGGATATGGTCAAGTCTTCAAAATCAAGCTTTCCAATTTTGACCGTCTACAAATTGTCCCCGCATTTCTTAGAATAAGATGATAAGAAACGATTAAAACTTTGATTTTCTCAGACCTTTCATGATGTTGTCATGCCCGAGACATAGGCGCTTAAAGTGATCGAAAATGTTATGTCAGCATGCTTCCTCAAAATATCAAATACGTTTCAGCATTTCTCAGCCACTTACGCCACCAACCTTGTCGTCGACTTTCTATAAATAAGAGGCTACTTGGCTAAACAAAACTGTACTTCTTCCCTCTTCACCTACTTTTAGTCCTTCCCTTTTTTACTTCCTCCTCTAATCACCTATTTCTATGATTCAAATCTGCGACTGCAAGGTCATATGGAAGCAACTTTACCATTATGCCAGAGCTCTATTCTCCAAAGCTTTGGCTTGAGACAACAAGAGAAGGGCATCGAATCCTTCCCATATCAGAAGATATGCAAACTTTACACTGCTGCTCATCGCTCTTAGCTTCAACCTGGTGCAGTGCTTCATTCCATTTGCTTTTAAGTGGTATCATCATCTACTAACCTTTGTATCCCACACCAGAACAGTGTTTCGAAGATGAATAATCGTGGATTGTTGCTTGTGCATCTTGCAACTCCTTTTTGTTTTTCTTGTGACAAAAGGTGAAGCTACAACTTCTGGTCTTCCCTTCTAGTATTTTCATTTAGCTTGTTCTTTTTCAATGTATTATGGCCCAAAGCTTCAATGGAATGCTCAATCTCGACAGCTGGAGATATAATTATATTTATTGAGGGCCTTCTGCCCTGAATCTCTTTTTCCAAAGGTCAAAATTGGTGTCCCCAGGATGGAGGTTTTGCAAAGACGATGCTCTCGAGGGCGTGGTCTCAAAAGTGGATTAGGTTCTTTGGCTTTTGTTTTTTTGCTTCTTTGTTCATGTGTAAGTATCCTCCGTGGGTATCGTCGTTACAATTTGTAATCATTTCTTGAAAATATAGAAGGATCCTTTTGTGTCCCTTTCGGCCTATGCTAAATTTTATTCTATCTTTTCTTGTAAAAAACTCGATTGCATAATTTTAATGACTAGCTCAAATACCGAGTCTTAGGACATAGTAAACTCTTAGGTTTTAATCGACCAATATAATACCCTTTGAGGTTCTCGTTAATCCTCGAGCTAAGCTTGAATGCTAACTTGGAACAATGTGATTCCTGAGTCCGAGTTAGATGAGAGCAAGATCTCGAAATAAAGTTAATCCTTAGATCTTTTTGCAGTCCACGAGTGAGAAATTTCTCCAACTCGGGTAGCCCTTGGTCTTAGTAGTCGAGCGAACATTTTCTTGAACTTGTAATAAAGTCAGCCCTTAGGCCTTTTCATAGTACTCGAGTGAGAAATTCCTCAAACTTGGATAGACTTTGGGATTAGTAATCGAGTCTGCCTTTTATGATTTTTGACCAATCAATCCTTGATGCCTTGATCTTGAAGCTAATATCGTGACATCAGTGGCTGAAGAGACTGAAAAGTTATTTTTTGTGCGATTCCCAAAGTCATTAAGTGGAGGCATCTGATGGTCAGCATTTTGGCTTCCCCAACACGCTTAAATGACCTCTATAAATAGATAAGTTTCACAACCTTACAAACTTTATTCTCATATTGTTCTCAAAGTCTTATTAGCCTTTTTCAATTTGCTTGAATTCTCCCTTCTCTTCACTAACAACGCTCTTCATTTCCTTAGATCTTGCGCACTGCGATGGATAAAACCTCTAAACCCATTTCTCCAAAAGAAAAAGCTTCTTCATCTTCTCAACCGACCAAAAGTAAATTAGTAGTGCCCCCTCGTATTGAGGAGTACATCCTTCCCATGTGAAATAACATCCGATTTCAAAATTGAGAGACCTGTATCGACACCAGGCCGATGCGAGCCCATGTCTCGATATGTTTATCTGGTAACCACGGTCGAACTTGGGCAAGTAAATGAGGATTAAATGAGGATTGCTAGTAGGATAACAAAGAAGTAGCAATTCCTTCCTCCGAGGACGTCACTACATATAAAGAGGGGTACTTGAGCGTACATAACTACCATTTACGCTGTGTCCTACAATTCTGACTCAGGATCCCATAGATCCAGCTATTCTTGACTTTTGTCAATGATATCGCGTGACGCTTGGCCAGATCTACCCCCTTCTAGTGAATCATTTACTTAATCAGGTTCTTTTCGATCCAAGTTGAGGGTGTGTCTTTTACCCTCGATCATCTGATTAGACTGTACAGTCCCTGAATTTATCGTGGGGGTTTGGTAAAATTACAACATCGATCCTTGAAATCTCTCTTCTCTAGTATGATGAGCACGAAGACCGTGGGTGGATGAGCCAGTTCATCCGATTCAGGACCTCTAACCTAATTCCTACTGATTGTATGCCGCTCCCCCAGGAGTGGAGCATGAAATGTGAGTACGCAGCCAGTTTATACCCTGCTTTCTCTTCTTTTCCCCGGCTTTATATTTTTCTTTGGTCTAACCCCTTTATGATAGTGCAACCATTGCTTGGTTTCCTGGTGGGGTCCTAGACCTTGAGGGCTGGGTCCAAAAGCTGGCCTCTGCATCCTCTTATTCGGAGCGTTGCTAGCGAGATCTGGCCAAGGGTCGATGGGAGGCTAATAACGATGGTAAGTTCTCTTGTTTGCTTTCTCGTGCTTCTCTCACATGATACTTACCTTGGTTTTATGTAGGTCTTATAGACGCTATTGGTATGCGGTCGGCCTCAGTTGATAAAGTAGAGGTTCCAAAGTCTTCAAAAGAAATAAAAAGAAGAAGATAGTCATCTAAAAATCCCCCGAAACCAAAGAAGAGCATGGCTCGAAGGCCTAAGGCTGATATAATGGACTTATCTCCAAAAATGGCCCAACGCCTTCGGGATTAAGAGGAAGAAGAAGAAGATGACTGCTTGCTGGTAACCCATGAAAGAAAAAATACCGGTGCTTCAAAGCCAATCAAGCCGGTGATGGTTGATGTGGCTCATTCGTTAGCCGAAGAAATCTCCGAAGGGAGTTTAAACGAAATCTCCCAGCCATCGTGCAGAAATACCTTGACTAGGAGGTCATTTGGAGGGCGAGGCCCAACGATATGATCCAGAGCCTCTTCAAATAAAAGAGAACGCCCCGAGTGGATCACTTGGGCTAATCAACGTAGATGATTCACCTCCTGGCCCCGAGTTCTCCGAGGGACAAATCCGAGATACTCATAATATGAGGTATTTGAAGTGGAAGAAAGCCATCAAGGGCATGACATCTTTTGAGAATGTCTCGCAGGGCTTGAAGATGTCACCGACCCAGATACTTCTTTCATTTTTGATTAGGCTCGTAGACTCATTTAACAAGTGATTTTTCTGTTTTTATGCCTGCACCTTTGTTTTAGCTTTTCTGAACATATCTTTCCTTCTTTTTTATGAAGGCTGTATTGCTTAATAAAAGGGCATTTCCCAAGTCCCGAGCTGATCTTGATCAATACGAGGTTGAGCTTAATAAGATTTCAGAGGAGAGGGACGTTGTCAAAACCCTCTATGCTAAGAAAGAGATGGAGATCTATGTTTTACGAGTTGAGTTGATGCAGGCATGCCAAGGACTATCCGAGTATGTTGAGAAGGTAATACAGCTCTTGAGGGTCTATTACGCATTTGTTTGTTTTGGTGACTGACACTTCTAATTTCAGAGTTTTATCAGAAGGCTGACTTGGAGGCGCAACTTCAGGAGGAGCTTAAGATGAAAGAAGCCGAGACGCTGGGGTGGAGACAAGGTACAGACAATCTTGCCTCTGAGAAGGAAACTCTATGAGAGCATATAGCTTCACTCGAATGCCATCTTCAAGGTGTGAAGGAGGAGAGCCTAGCTGGAGGCCTAGAAATCGAAGATCTTAAAGCCAGAGTTGGTGCTGAGCTAGCCAAGGAAAAATTTGATGCTGAGGCAATCATGACTTCATATTGAGCCGATGCCAAAGTAGCTAATGTTCGGGCAAAGGAGATTTCTTCTGCTGCAGAGGCTAAGTTATCAAGTACTCTTGAACATGCTAGGCGACAATCCTGGAGGATAACCCTCAAGGAGGAACATGCTCGCAGCTTCGATCTTTCAGCCGATATTGAAATGACGAAGATTTTGGAAAAAGATGTTGCCGCTCTACTTTCCGATGAGGATGATTTAGTTAGTGGCTCTGAGAGTGAAGGAGACAGAGATGAACTCCCCGAGGATGATGCTCTCAAAGATGAGACTCTTGAAGAAGCAGCTGCCAACGATGTGACCCCGAAGTAATTTTAGGTTACTTTATTTTGTTTTTTATAAGCGTCCCTTGTGTAAATATTTCCTATAATCATCTTGGAAATACAAGGGGAACTTTTTATCTCGTCTTTGGTTTGTGCTGGATTTAACATTGCCTTTATTTATGGAAAACTTCATTTGAATTATTAGTCCAAGGATTCGTTTGGGGTTCGGTGCATTATAAACCCTTAGATCTTCATCGATGGATATAATCATCTTCAAGCTAAGTTTAAATCTATCTGATGGGAGCTCGAAATATTGCGAACCTTAAGTCCAGATCGAAATGAGAGCGGAGTCGCGAACTATAAGTTTTTGGCCCTTAAGACTTTCGAGTTGGCCCTTGGGATCTTATATATCGGCCCTAGGCTCTTTTAAAAAGTAGCCATTAGGATTTTTAAGTTGGACCGTTTTGGCCTTTAAAATGGCTTTGTAACTTTTCCCTTATTTCGGCTAAAAGACTTGGTGAAAATTTAGTATGCCATAGCATGTTTTTTTGTACCCGTTGGTTTTTTTTGAATGTTTGACGTATTGAAACCTTATTGGTTATTTGTTTGTGTAAACATAATTGGATAGATCTTGAGGTATTTACGAAGGCTGATGTTATCGAACCCCTTGGATTAATTGAGGGTTGTATTTAACGAGGCCTTCAGATTTTTCGAGGACTGAATTTATCAAAGTCCTTCATATTTTTCTTTTGCTAAGGGTAGCCTGATTTAACCAGTTTTTCAATAGTTGAAGGCCTTTAATTTATAGCGGAGTCGGACCTCTCTAAATCGTATTATTTTGGTCGTAGTCATTAGTGTGGTTGTAGCCTTCGGATATGTCATTTGGACTTATTTCCCGATAACTTTTTCGAACTTGTTTGAATAGTTAGTCCCCGAGTATATTGGCCTTGATCTTTGTTTGAAGGAGGTGCCTCTTTGAGGTCTTATGAGTCTGAGTTTTCGATAACTCAGATGTATTGATTGTCAGTGACAGTCCCCAAGTATTTCAGGGTGCTTTGGCCCTTGAGCTGCTTCCCGTAGGATTGTAAGTGTAGAGCTCGTATGGTAGTAAACGTTTTTGAGATACCAGGTGTTTTTTATATAACCAGAATGCTTTTTTAAATAGTCGATATATGCGTAGATGTTTTGCAGTCGGGGCTCAATGATGACGTCCAAATCCACTACCAAAAAGTAAATGGGCATGGTCACATGTAATAATTTACCCAACTATGAGTCGGAGTCGAATCTCACGTAGAACAATATGTAGGCGATTAGTAATGTAAGAGAATTATCACTTGTTATGTAATTGCAAACACTTAGAATTGATTTGAGAAAATATTTATACCTAAATGGAGAAATGTAAATTAACCTAGAAAGCAAGTAAAATGATAAATGGCTACAAGTATGGATGCATGGGGAATTACACTCAAGTATGAGCGTGTTTATGTTAATTAGCCATTAATAATAATTCTTAATTAGCTTCTTACAAAGACTAACAAGACTTTCTATTTGAATTATCCCTAACCCAATTAAGAGGATAAGCCCATCCGGATATGGCTAAAAGCAGTTCAATCCTATCCCTAGGTAGAATCTATAAAATGAGGGTTAAGACCTCAAGTTCTTGTTAATTAATCTTTTCCAACCCAAATTATATTTTTCAAAATTAATTCTGAGTTAATGAGCGAGTACTAGGGTTAGCTAATACCTTTGGAAATATTAAAGAACAAGAATAATTAAAGAAACAATAACTCAGTGCATAAATAATTGAAAATCATTCAATACATAAGCACAACAAGGTATTTAATCCATACTTTAAGTATGAGTATTTCCATAAACAAGATTCAAGTGTTAGAAATAAATACTACACACTTAAATATTCAATACAAAGCGAGAAAATAAAAAAAAATAAACAGAAATGGATAAGAAATCCTTAACCACAAGCTTGAAATCTTCAAAATCCAAGTGTGTGTGCAAAAACCTAGCTTCCACCTTGTTCTCTCTAGTCTTTAGAACTGAAAATATGCCAAAAGATTCTCTAAAATATCTTCCAGGGTGTGTATTAAATGGCTTGAAGGACGATGGTGTGAAATTTCAAAATTCCCCAAG